>JBAIAC010000042.1:14015714-15354285 GCA_037349315.1 Chelydra serpentina
CTTTTTGAAGTGCTCCCGCTAGGCCTTTAAAACTCTACCTGGCTACTGGAGAATTCTGTATTGATTGTCATAGAATCATAGAATCATAGAATCTCAGGGTTGGAAGGGACCTCAGGAGGTCATCTAGTCCAACCCCCTGCTCAAAGTAGGACCAACCCCAACTAGATCATCCCAGCCAGGGCTTTGTCAAGCCGGACCTTAAAAACCTCTAAGGAAGGAGATTCCACCACCTCCCTAGGTAACCCATTCCAGTGCTTCACCACCCTACTAGTGAAAAAGTTTTTCCTAATATCCAACCTAAACCTCCCCCTCTGCAATTTGAGACCATTACTCCTTGTTCTGTCATCTTCTACCACTGAGAACAGTCTAGATCCATCCTCTTTGGAACCCCCTTTTAGGTAGTTGAAAGCAGCTATCAAATCCCCCCTCACTCTTCTCTTCTGCAGGCTAAACAATCCCAGTTCCCTCAGCCTCTCCTCATAAGTCATGTGCTCCAGCCCCCTAATCATTTTTGTTGCCCTCCGTTGGACTCTTTCCAATTTATCCACATCCTTCTTGTAGTGTGGGGCCCAAAACTGGACAGTACTCCAAATGAGGCCTCACCAGTGCCGAATAGAGGGGAATAATCACGTCCCTCGATCTGCTGGAAATGCCCCTACTTATACAGCCCAAAATGCCGTTAGCCTTCTTGGCAACAAGGGCACACTGTTGACTCATATTCAGCTTTTCGTCCACTGTAACCCCTAGGTCCTTTTCTGCAGAACTGCTGCCCAGCCATTTGGTCCCTAATCTGTAGCAGTGCATGGGATTCTTCCGTCCTAAGTGCAGGACTCTGCACTTGTCCTTGTTGAACCTCATCAGATTTCTTTTGGCCCAATCCTCTAATTTGTCTAGGTCCCTCTGTATCCTGTCCCTACCCTCCAGCGTATCAACTACTCCTCCCAGTTTAGTGTAATCTGAAAACTTGCTAAGGGTGCAGTCCACACCATCCTCCAGGTCGTTGATGTCATCAATTACTAATATTTTCCAGGCACTAAATAAAAATGAGCAAAAACTACATGTGTGCACCTGGAAGGTTTTTTTCAAGGGGGAATATTATATAATGAAGATATTGAATGGTATACTCCCTCCAAATGGCTGGTTTCTGCAGCTTCCGCCCTCCTATATCATCCTACTATTCATTGTTAGGGGTAACAAGGTCCAGATGAGCTGTAACTTTAGTTACACTCTCTTTGAACAGAAGTTTCCCATAAGGAAGGAAAGGTTATGGCATTTCAAAAGAGCCTTCTCAGATTTATGTCTCATATTCGAGGAGGTCCTTCAAGACAGCAGTATACTTTCCTATCAAACTGCGTCTGTTTTTGCCTGGCACCAGAAGGCTTTATTTATTATCTCTATTGCCTTTGCTGTCTAAAGAAAGCTGTGAATAAACTTTAGCTGGAAAAAGGAATTGTGGTAAAAAGTAAATTATGAAGGAAGCCACTTTCATTTCAAATGTAGAAAGAAAGGATTCCGTCTATTAAGTGATCTATTCACTGGAGGCTCTCCCAAAAACAACTGTACGTGAGAAAAATCACAATGTTTATGTCAGAATTTTACAAACAATTGCAAAGACTTCATATAACCTTGAAGATAGGCAAGTAACTTATGCCAACATTTTCAGATGTGGGTGCCTATACGTTAGTAACTTAAATCCACATTTTGGCAACTCAGTAAAAGTAGCCTGATCTTCAGAGGTGTTGAGCACTCACATCTCCTGTTTACTCCAATGGGAGTTCAGAATGATGGTTATATCTAAAACTAATGGAACCTGAGTGATTCTAGAGGGCTCCGAGGGAAAATTGTTCTGCTAAGTGACCACTCCTTTAAAAGTTTGGTGGACTATTATAACATCCTGTTGACTTCAACCATCAATGAAGCGCCCCCCTCCCCCCCCCCCACCCCGCACACTAGACAATCTTCTCCCGGGTTTCGACCTCGCAAGTCACCTTGGTTTGTGGATGACTTGTGACAGCTGGAACAGGAGGAAAGGCAGCTGGAGTGCCCGAGGTAGAAGTCTCAGTATGGGACTGATGGATTGCAGCACAGAGGGTTTAAAGTCCTATGTTGTGGCTGTGCAAGAGGCATAGTGTAGTTTCTTTGCCAGCACCACTGCATCTGCAAAGTCTCAATCAGTAGATTTCCTTTGGGTGGTGGAGAAGTCTGTTCAATCGGAGTTGTCGCCACTCATTTGCTAATATAAATGTTTTGTTGTGAGGAAATTTCTTGTTGTTTTGCAGACAAAATCTCTAGGAATTAATCTGCTCTGTCTGTGACCATAAAGGAAGGCCAGACATGATCGCGGAGAGGTTGGGGGTGGGAGAGAGGCAAAAGCTAAGTCTTCTCTACTCGAGTTTTAGCCAGTGGTGCTCAGGCTAAACTCTAGAAATACTGGAAGCAATTTGTCCTTGTGCTTGGGGGGGGAGGGATAGCTCAGTGGTTTGAGCATTGGCCTGCTAAACCCAGGGTTGTGAGTTCAATCCTTGAGGGGGCCATTTAGGGATCTGGGGCAAAAATTGGGGATTGGTCCTGCTTTGAGCAGGGGGTTGAACTAGATGACCTCCTAAGGTCCCTTCCAACCCTGATATTCTATGATATTCTATGATTGTGCTCAGGACCTAGGTACAGTGTACAGGTTGTTGGTAGCGAATGTCAAAGACTCCTTAGGGATGGGCAAACTGTGAGTTTATCCTAAGGAAGCATCTGTACAGCCTCTGCTCTAGAAACGATCATTTGACACTGAAAATCTGATCAATTATTGCCTGGTAACTCACTTACTTCTGGCAAAGGTTACTGAAAAGATGATGGCAAAGGCAAAGTATTTCAGAGTATCAGGTGGCCTCATATCTCCTGGATCCTTGATAATTTGGATACTGACCAGGGTATGGCACTGAGACTGCACTGGCTGCATTTCGTAGATGATTTCCTGGCCAAGGATGAAGATTGTGTGTGTCCATGCGAATTGTAGATTTGTCAGTTGGCTTCAGTCAGAAGGTGTTGTTGACTTATCTGTGGGCTATGGCAGAAGAAGAGAGGACACCTCTTGGGTGACTCCACATTCAATGTTCATGCACCATGTCACCTCTCCTGCTCAATGTATATTTGGGTGTCACTGGGAGGGTTAGTAAAGACACTGGTTTCAATGCCCTTGGTATGCTGATGACACCAAGCTCTATATCTCCATATCACCTGATTGAGACAAAGCAGTTGATTGCTTGGCCCAGTGTTTGGATGAGATGAGGGCATGGATGAGGAGTTAGCTGGCACAGATTTAATCTGGAGAAGATGAAGGTGATTGATGTTGGTTGGCTGAGGAAAACAACCAGATGAGTTGACAAAGACAACATCCCCCCTCTGATAGAGGGTGTTCCCCTGCCATTTGTGAGGACACACTCTAGGAGTTCTGCTGGATTCCCATCTGTGGCCAAATCAGTTTTTTTCATCTATGTATGGCCAGGAGGCTATGCCTTTGGATGCAGACCTTGCAACTATCATCTCTGTGCCTGTATCACCTCCAGATTAGTCTGCTGGACTGCATTTTACATCTGGTTACTTCTTAAATCAATCCAGAAATTGAAGCTGGTGCAGAATTTGGCAGCTTGTTGTTATAAGATACAACTTCTGAGAGCTCATAACACCACCGCTTTTGGATCTCCAGAAGATCGTACTGCATTCTTAGTTTATTGATCTTCAGAAAATGGTGCACGGCCCATTTGTTTTCCCTCTCTGTGAGGAGTTAAGCCCAAAAATATAAAAATGCGATGCAGTGACCTCACCGAGGCCTGTACCTTGACATACTCCTGGTATGCTAAAGCTGCTGATCCAGTGACCCTACAGCAGCTTGCCCCTTGACATCAGACTGACAAGATATAGGCACAGAGCTAATGAGTTCGCAGAAGCTGACATCAGTCCAGCAAGCTAGAGATGCTGAGCCAACAACCTCACAAAAGCCTAGGCCTTCATATCGGCCCAGCTAGGTAGCTGTGTTGAGCCAGGAACTTCAAAGAGGTCCAAGTCTTGTAATTATGACAGCAAGGTAAAAGTTCAAAAGAGATGTGAAGTGGACATAAAACACTGCCAAATCAGCATTCATCCCTCACTGATGCCTATGGAAGCATTTTACACTCAATAGCTCCTGGAACACCAGGGTATGCAGGGGAAATGTGGCTGCTGGTGCCACCCTGTAAGATGTGTTTCCGTTTATGCTTGGCCAGTTCTGCCACAAGAAGGGCTAGTCCCAACACAGCATTTGGGAGTAATGCATTCTCATGAGGGGACAAGCCAAGAGACTACTATCTCCAGTGTGAAACACAATGAGAGCAGCAAAGGGCTCTGAAACAAATTTCCTCCCACACTTTCCCTCTCCTGCTTATTCCTCTGTAGGGTCTGATAAAACCTGGGGCCACATCCATCCCTGATAGAGCTCCAGTGAAGTAAATGAAATTACAGCAGGATGAATTTGGCCCATTGTCTAAAAAATAAATGGCATTTATTTAGTGTAACGTATTTTTTGAGATGGACAGGTGAAGCAAACCCCTGAAATAATGTCCAAACATTTTTCATGGGCAAAAGACAAAGTAGATTAGCACCATATCATTGAGTCACTATGACTGCAGCTTCCAAGTCATGGAATAACAGAACAGTTCAGTGCTGTGATTACACAGACACTAGATGGAGCCATTGTCTAAAGGAACAAGACTGAAGAAGCAGAAAATAAAGAGTCTTGAAGTTTTCTGTCTAGTTATTTTATCGAATGAAATAACTCTTCGGCATTTGCAAATAGTATTCTGTTAAAGGTTTTCCAGCCAAACCCACTTTACCAAAGACAGATGCTCATGTCAAGTCCATGATGTCCATGTCAAGTTTGATGTCCATGTCAAATCAATTTAATCTGACAAGCTGAATATGCTTTTAGATATATGTTTGGAAAAAAACATGCTACATTCGTTTCTGGCAATTTCTTTCTATGCTAAGGCTGGCTCAGACACATGTTCAAAGATACTTGCAATTCCAGACATTTGGAAGGAAAATATATATCTCATTTCCAGGGGCACTCTCAAACTATATATAGGGGATATTTATTTCCAGCTGAGATTGTATTTTGCCAAAAACACACAGGCTGAAGAGCTGGTATTTGGGTCACTAAGCAGTTCTTCAGCATCAGTGATTTTTGTTAGCCATTGTAATAAAAAGTAATTAAAGTTCCCTGCAGGGGCAAAATTTAATCAGTTACAATTGAATTAAAACCAGGTCACAGTAACTAGTCATAGTAATGTGGTCCCTGTCCTAAAAATGGGTTTAACAAACTGGAAGCGCAGTTCTGTACATTGGGTGAAGAATCAAACCACAATAAATAGTAGAGATTTTAGGGATAGTATTGCCTGTTACCCCACCCTCCGAGGCCACAGTTATATTGCCTCTTGCCAGACCAGCAGCCGGTAGCAACGGCTGAATCAGAAACTATGGAACGCTACAATAATTCAACAGTGGGATGTTTGTAGAGATTTCTGATGTTAAAACAATACCAGTCATCTTGGGACGTGCTATCACAGTTTACTGGTTCGTAATACACGTCTAGTAAATGCTCATATAGCAAGAGTCAGCAAACCAGTTCACTGAGACTTGTATGTGTTCTGGAATCAAGACATCACCTTCTGTCTGGCACAGAGGTTTTACTTGCTCTCACTCCAGTCAATGACAAAATGCCCATTGACTTCAGTGATGCAGGTTTGGGCCCCAGGAGACACAGCTTCCCAGAATGCATTTTTGGCCTGACTCCCTACTGCCTTGCACTTTTTTTTAACCACTGTGAGAAAGTTATTTAAGATGCTATCAATCACCACACAATTCTCCACTCACTCATCCTGGTGGTAATGCCTTATACTCACTTTGTACAGGTGTGAATGACAGCATAAAGTGCAAGGCAGTGGACGACCGGCCCTTCTGGAAGGCTTTGAAAGATTAGCATCCATGTTTCAAAATGTTTGTTGTCATTGGACAAAAATTCAAACCAGTATTTCTTCCCCCAAGGGGAAGAGATAATGTTCCCATTTTATACTGATCATTCTAAACCCACTTTAGTTAATAATGAATAATCAGGCAAAGAATCTACAAGGAATTACATATACAGGGCCAAATTCTGCTTTTGTTTAAAGCCATGCACCTCTCTGGAATGCAAAGAGGTAACACAGGCATATTGCAAGCAGCAGCTGACCTGGGATCTGGAATGAAGTTTTCAGTACACAGTCTGCAGAGTTTTAAGATTGTTGCTAAAATGTAATGGTAAAGTCTGTTTTTAATCTGAATTTTTTGGCCAAATTCCAGCGAGGCGGTTAAAGCGTCCAAGTTGTTGTTTTTTATAATAAAGATGATTTTGTGCTAGTATAGTACTATAGCTAATAATTCTTTGCTTTTATATACAGTAATACTTCCAAGACAGAAATTCAAAGTGCTTTACAAGCATTACTTAAGCTACATGCATGTGCACACACATGACGTAGATAACTTAGTTATTTGACAGAGGGATAAACCAAGGCTCAAAGAGATTAAGGGTGGGATTTTCACAAGTGCTCAGAGTAGGCCGACTCTGCTCCTATTGGAGTCAATAGGAGTTTTACTATTTACTTCAGTTAGGTCAACGCTAATCGCTTTAGAAAATCCCACTACCCGCGATTGGGCCAAGTGACTTGGATAAGTGGCAGAGCTAGGATTAGCACCTAGGGCCCATGCCACTGTAACACTCCCTCCCAATGCAATGCAATTCCGTTACCGCACCTCTTGTTCCATTATCAGTATTGGTATAACCCTAAAACATGAACAATGCCTCGAGCTCTCACAAGAGATGTGGAATTGTGTCTCTTTGTATTTCAAGCTATTTTTAGTAGATTCATTTTTACATTAAATAGAGATGTTTTATGTCAATTTTATGAAGTGGCTAGAGTCCATTCACTTCTCTTGCCCAGAATAAAAAAAATACAATCTCACTCTGTTATTTGAGGGTAGGCAGAAGGAAAGTGCTCCTAGCCCATCACTAAAGCTTCTCCTGTTGGATGTATTCACTGAACATGGACTCCTTGGGTGTACCAAAAAGAAACAATAATTACCCCCTTTGCAAGAGAAGTGTAAAGGGTAAGCAGGTCTAGGCTAAATATACCATGTAAATGTAACTATAAGGTTAGTGCTGGGGACTTACTTTTTTGTTACTGGCAGAGCATTCTCTGTGGGGCTAATCAAAAGTCAACTGCAGTCAATGGGAATCTTTCCACTGAGTTCAATAGGCCTTGGCTCAGATCGTCTGACAGCTTCAGTGTTATTTTGGTGTTATCCATGTATTAATTCAATCAGCCCTAGCCTAGTGGCATATCATAAGGTAACATGGAGCAGCGAAATCGGAAGGGCCCAGGTTTACCTCACTAACATTCACGTCAGCATGGCGGAGTTACAGCCGTTTTCAAAGGAGACGGGGATCTCTGAAAGGAAGCACCAACTGCACAGCATGCTAGATCTTCCTTGGTGCTGCCTCGCATCTTCTTCCCCAAGTCAGCACATTCTCACTCACTGATTCCTCTTCTTGCACTAGCACAATCTTCCCTCACCCCTCTCGTCCTCTCCCAGGGACAGATGTGGTCATGGAGTGAAAATTCCCATTCCTAGCAGAAGCATTAACGTCTACATGTATATCCACCTGTTTCAGAGAGAGAGCATCCTGGAGTGAAGGGCTTCTCTCCAGCCCTGCTCCTTCAAACACTGCAGAGACCCTACATCATGGAGAAAGCACAGAGAGGTCTTTACAGGCTTGGGGGAAGGAAGGGAGCTTGCTACACTTTTTCTCCCTCAGCTTGGGGACTTTTCGTCATTTTATTGTTATTTGCTCATTTAGGCACCTCAGAGAGAAGAGGAGCAAAGGGGTCTGCCAACTCTAACAATTTTATTGTAAGTCCCGTGATGACTTTAAGGAAAACACCAAATATTGTGAGAATTGTGATAAAGTCTCAGATCCTGGAGTCATGTTATTATGTGAGAGTCAGAGTTTTCATTTTAAAAAAGATAGTTTTTAGTCCTCGTGTTTGCAGAGAAAAGCTTGAAAACATTAACCTTAAAGGCCTTCAAAATGGAAAGTAAATAGCCATCACCCCAAAGGTATTATTTTTTAAAAAATCTGATCAATCTCATGAATTTGGAGGGGTCTAACTCAAGATTTTTTGAAGGCTTGAGGTTGGCAATACCAGCAAAGTTCCTCTGAAAAAGACTCCCGTGGCATACAGAGACCATTTAGCCCCTGGAAAAATAAAACTTCCCAGTCTTTATTATGAAAGCTCATGGGCAATCTAACAGCACTTGGCCCTTACCCAGCAGTTTACATTTTCAAAGCACTCTACAGACATTAAATACTCAGACCTAACAACACCCCTGTGACGTAGGGGAAGAGAGACACTGAGTCACAGAGAGGTTAAGTGATTTACCAGAGGCCACAGATCAAGTCAGTTGGCAGAGGAAGGATTAATATTCAAGACTCCATGACATCCAGCCCCTCACTAACCCCTCTGAAAGGTGCTGAATATTTACTACTCCCTTTAACTTCAAAGGAGAGTTGCAGATGCTAGCACCTGTCAGGAGCTGTAGACCAGGGGTGGGCAAACATTTTGGCCCGAGGGCCACATCGGCATTGTGAAACTGTATGGAGGGCTGGGTAGGGAAGGCTGTGCCTCCCCAAACAGCCTGGCCCCTGCCCCCTCCCACTTCCCGCCCCCCTCAGAATCCCTGACCCATCCAACCCCGCCTGTTCCTTGACCCTGACCGCCCCCTCCTGGGACCCCCGCCCCTAACTGTCTCCCGGGACTCCACCCCCTATTCAACCCCCAGGTATGCTCCCTGTCCCCTGACTGCCCCAACCCCTGTCCACACCCTCGCCCCCAGACAGGCCCTCTGGGACTCCCACGCCTATCCAACACCCCGTTCCACATCCCCTGACACCCCCCCAAACCTCTGCCCCATCCAACCTCCCCTGCGCCCTGTCCCCTGACTGCCCCGACCCCTATCCACACCCCCACACCCTGACTGCACCCGGGACCCCCTGCCCCTTATCCAACCCCCCTCTCCCTGCCTCCTTACCATGCTGCTGAGAGCAGCAGGAGCTCGCAGGAGCAGCGGGCCAGAGCGCGGGCGGCACGGCACGCTGAGGCTGCCGGGGAGGGGAGACAGCAGGAGAGTGCCTGGGGGCCAGCCTCCCCGGCCAGGAGCTCAGGGACCAGGCAGGACGGTCCTGAGGGTCGGATGTGGCCCACGGGCCGTAGTTTGCCCACCTCCACTGTAGACAGATTTCTGCTGTAGGTTCAGTCTAGCCAGGTGACCGGTGACAGATCTTCTTAGAGATCATGGAATGCTCTCCCTAGAGTGTACTCTGTCCTAAGCATTCATTTGGCTGGCAGTCTGAAAAATCCCAGCGTTCTCAGGGCTTGATCCTGGGAAGTGCGGAGCACTCACATCTCCCATTGGAGTCAGGATCAAGCCATAAGCCTCTCAGGGTCAGACCATAAGCTCGTGAAGCTGTGACTATCACTCCCAGGCACCAAAACTATTGTAAAAACGACTGATAATTCCTAATCGCACTGGCAGTGACTCTTAACCCAAGATTACTGTTAAATTTTATACCTCATAATCCCTCAGATGATGAGTCATGGAACAGCTCACATGGGCACAATGTAACAAAATGTTGCATGGAACAAATTAACAAATGATCCTCACTTAAAGTGGAAAGAATTGTCTTCATTTTCTTTCAGTGGCAAGGTGTATTGTGAGAATGTTAAAAATACTGTAGTGAATGAGTTCATTATAAGGAAGAGAGAAGAATGATGCGTCAGAGAGTTATATGTCCACTAGAATTGGAGTTTGGGTAGTGTGCATTCAGAAATAATTTTATTTTCCAGTAATGACAATGTGCAGTACCACATAAGAAATGAAATTGAAGAATTGATCAATTCCTTGGATAGATTCAATATTAAAATTAACATATAAATTTAACATCAATCTTATTTCTCCACTCATGTCCACTGAGTAAATGCACATAAAGAATGAATCACTGAAACAGTGTACCGGGGGAAGCAAACTCATTTTTCACATATGTCAGCACAAATGTGAGCTGAACCTATTTACCATGCACCCAACAAATGTTCCAGAGATGCCCTTTCAGACCTCTAACGAGGGCAAGTTTGGGGGTCTAAGGGGAATAAAACATCACCGTGTTTGAGGCAGAGGATAAAGAGGCTTGATATAGAACAGCTCCACAGCTTTGTTCATAAACAAACCATACTTAGACGAGTTGCCCCATTGGCTCTTACCTATCTTGGCAGGTATGCTGTGAGATGCTCACATGCTACAGCAGAGGTGGGCAAACTACGGCCCGCGGGCCACATCCAGCCCGCGGGACCATCCAGCCTGGGCCCAGCCTCTGAGCTCCCGGCTGGGGAGGCTACTCCAGGCCCCTCCCCTGCTGTCCCCCCTCCCCCTCAGCCTCAGCGTGCCACACCGCCAGTGCTCTGGCCCACCGCTCCTGCCAAGCAGCATGGGCGGCGGGGCTGTGAGCTCCTGCTGCTCTGAGCAGCATGGTAAGGAGGCAGGGAGCGGGGGGATTGGGTAAGGGGCAAGGGGTCCCAGGTGCAGTTAGGAGGCGGGGGTGTGGATAGAGGTTGGAGCAGTCAGAGGACAGGGAGCGGGGGTGGGGTTGGATAGGGGGTGAGGTCCCGGAGGGGGGTTAGGGGTGGGGGTGTGGATAGGGGTTGGGGCAGTCAGGGGACAGGGAGCAGGGGAGATTGGATAGGGGGTGGAGGTTCTGGGGGGGTGTCAGGGGACAGGGGACAGGGAACAGGGGGGTTGGATAGGTGTGGGAGTCCCTGGGAGACTGTCTGGGGGCGGGAGTGCGGACAGGGGTCGGGGCAGTCAGGGGACAGGGAGCAGAGGGGATTTGATAGGGGGTGGAGTCCCAGGAGGCTGTTAGGGGCAGGGGTCCCAGGAGAAGGCAGTCAGGGGACAAGGAGCAGGGTGGGTTGGATGGGTCGGGAATTCCGAGGGGGGCGGAAAGTGGGAGGGGACGGGGGCCAGGCTGTTTGGGGAGGCACAGCCTTCCCTTCCTGGCCCTCCATACCATTTCGCAACACCGATGTGGCCCTCGGGCCAAAAAGTTTGCCCCCCCTGTGCTACAGTGACTAATTGTTAATGAATGTTCTCCTTGCAACCCCTCTGAGGTGGAGAAGTTTTACTACCATCCTCATTTTTACAGCTACAGAACCGAGGAACATATTCACTAACCAACTTGCCCAGAGTCTGTGCAGGAACTGGGAACCAAATCTGTGGAATCCAGAGCCTTAACCACAAGACTGTCCTTCCTCCCACTTTAATGGGACTTCACATATAAAAATTACTCAAGTCAGCAGGGTGGTTGTAAGATCAGGCTCAAACGGAGGAGATCAACATTTTAAAGACATTCTCCCTTTACCCCACATGCATGTTAGAAATTTAATAATGAAAGCACTGTGTTTAAAATCCCAAATAGTACCCACTGGGCACTGGACTTAAAAGCAAAGTGGATACCCTGACAAGTGAAAAACATCTTTCCTTGGATTTATATGGGTTTGCCTATTCATATTGTGTTTCTGGGACTTTCTGGTAAATATCTCCAAAAACTACTTACATACTTTTGTTTTGCGGAGCATAAACATTTCCTCCAACTTGAACATTTTGCAGTTGACTAAATCCAAAATCAATTCCCAGGATGGAATCAGACAATATGAGGCTCCGAGTCAGAGACAGACAAATTTCTGAAGCAGTTAACTAGTCATAACAAACTGTACAAAAAATAAGACTGTTTCAGGAGCTCTTTCTGCGGATGGCTGAGGCCCAGTTCTGCTCTCATTTAATCCAATGGCACAAACTTGTCTATTGACTTTCATAGAGCAGGACCTGATACATAGATCATTTTGGGAGGAAGGTGGACTCACAACATTGCTATGAAAAATTACTGAAGTTGCAGGATTTAGGTGAGTGGCCAGAGTCATCACAACAGTACTTAGACTGTGGAAAGCTGGATTCAAATGTGGCTTAGGGGAAAAGTGAAATGAGCTACAGTAGTAGCAATCCCATCCATAGGGGTCAATTGTCCACATTACAAGGACTCCGCACCTGTGGCACGACTGATAGGCCCTGTTTGGGCCCTGTCCTACTTTCATCTTTCAACCAATGTCATTGGGTGTGCAAAGAATTCAGGCTTGAGCCCTCTGAAGCTGACTGGCATAACAGCATTGTTACAGGTCAGGACTGAGCTGCACTGGCAGTGTGGAGAAATGTGCACAGTGCATGCTTATGCAATGCTTGCTTCTTGCCAGTGCTCTGACCAGGGCTTAAAGTGCAGCGGTTGTAAGAGATTGCAGACCCAGCCAAAAATAATTAATTAAAAATCAAGCCAGGTCACCGAGGGATGCACTTGCACTGTCTTACCAAAGCTGCTGCTTCTAGATTATGATAGAGCCCCTTGTCCCCCCACCACTCACCCACCCACCCACCCACACTTTTTTCAGACTACTCTAACCACTGGCTGTAACTCTCATTTTCATTGGCAGTTACCAAAAAAGAAATATAGAGATTTGGGTTGTATCAGTCCCCTCAGACAATAAATATAGTGAAAGTGCAGGAGAGAATAATGATACAGCTGATCACCACCATGGGCCTGATTCTCCCCTCACAGTGTCTGTTTATACACTAGTATAATACCATTGATACTGAAGGATTTATGCCTGATTTACACTGATGTAAGTGAGAGGGGAATGACCAGACCCTTAGTAGTTCATGTATTCAGTCTGAGGATCTGATCATTATTTTCAATATTATGTTAAGGATAAGAAATGATACTCACTTATCAATGGTGTGATGTATTTGGGATTCTTGCTCCATGAAAATTATAAAGAAACAATGAAATTCTCACACAGTGCTAGCCAAGAGTCAGCTTTCTTCCAATGGCATGTCCCAGTTCCAAGTACAGGTTAAGTCCTGCTTTCTAAAAGTCCTTGTTCAATTGGGAAATTGCCCGTTGGTGTAACCACAACAAAATACACTTCTATGAGTTGCACAGTTTGTTTTCCCCTCTATTCCATCTATCTAGTAAACAGACAGGCACAGATGACTTTACGGCTAATGACAATTTTTGGTCGCCCAGCAGGAATGTTTAGGCAAAAGATTCCTTCTAGAGAGAAATCTTTGCCGGGTGGAGCGAGCCAAGAATCCTGAGTTCTAATCCTGGCTCTGACACTCATTATCCCTGTGACCTTGGAACAAGTCTAGAACTATGGATTACCTATCGCACTGAGGCAGAATGAAGATTAATTTGTTTTCAAAGTGTTTAAGAAAAAAAATACTATGTGAGTGCACGCAGGTATTGTCATTTCTCCTTTCAAAATTGAAATACCAGGGTTAAGACCATAGCGAGACATTTTGATCTCTGCTTACATCATTGCCAAGCAAGGATTTTATTTATGTATTTGTTTCCTTTTCTCCCTACATTTATCATTTTATTATCTGGCAAAAGAAATCAACTCCTTTTCAAATAGATTGAAAGATTTGTCAAGAGAAATTGCCCCTCTGAGCATCCGTGTGCACTGGGGAAACAGAAATCATACAGCATTTTTTTTTATAGAACAGTATGCTTGTGATCTAAGGAAAACCCTTGGTGCCTAGGCATGGCCAAGTATAAAAGGTTAGGATAGAATACAGAGGCCACTGATCTCCCACAAAGTTAACATTAATAATATTTATCTGTATTACAGCAGTGCCTAGCGCAGTTGGGGTCACACTGTGCTAGGCACCGGAATTGTTTTGAGGTGATACGTACTCCACACCCCCTCGAATCCTGCCAGTAGTTGCACCTACACCAAAATATGTGCTAAGGTGCCAGCAAAAATCAATTGTCACAGAGGTGTGGTCATTAGCTAAAGGTGGAAAAACTCGTACTGAAACCTAGATGACACTTTGCTGAGGAACCCTGTATATTAATTGTTCACTTTAGAGGTCCTTAGTGAGGTCTACTGTATATAGGATGGGGGCAGCGTTAATTGTTCCTACATCTGTAAAGATACCAATGTGAAAATTACAATTTGCTCAAAGTCCCATTTTAAAGAAATGTCTTCTAACACCACATACCTTGCATCCTCTCTCCTTTATGCTGCTGTAGCCTATGAGGAAAAGAAACTATGAAGAAACATCATTATGCAAGGCACTGCATTCAGCCGTATGGAGTGGAAATCCATCAACTTCATGAAAAAACTCGCACAGATACAGACAGACATCATCTTCCTTTCCAACTGCAAACAAATGGACATCATACCTAAAGGACTAAAGGTAAAAAATCCATTACAATTGGAATATGAACAAGAAGCTGCCAGGCAGCTCTGTAACTCCACATTCTACAGGCCTTTATCCTCTGACCCTACTGAGGAGTACCAAAAGAAACTGCACCATCTGCTCCAGAAACTCCCTGGAAAAGCACAAGAACAAATTTGTACAGACACGTGCCTAGAACCCCGACCAGGTACATTCTATCTGCTACCCAAGATCCATAAACCTGGTAATCCTGGACGCCCCATCATCTCAGGCATTGGCACCCTAACAGCAGGATTGTCTGGCTATGTAGACTCTCTCCTCAGGCCCTATGCTACCAGCACTCCCAGCTATCTTCGCGACACCACTGACTTCCTGAGGAAACTACAATCCATCGGTGATCTTCCAGACAACACCATCCTGGCCACTATGGATGTAGAAGCCCTCTACACTAACATTCCACACAATGATGGACTACAAGCTGTCAAGAACAGTATCCCTGATACTACCACGGCTAACCTGGTAGCCGAACTTTGTGATTTTGTCCTCACCCACAACTATTTCACATTTGGGGACAATATTTACCTTCAAGTCAGTGGCACTGCTATGGGTACCCGTATGGCCCCACAGTATGCCAACATTTTTATGGCTGACTTAGAACAACGCTTCCTCAGCTCTCGTCACCTAACACCCCTACTCTACTTGCGCTACATTGATGATATCTTCATCATTTGGACCCATGGAAAAGAAGCCCTTGAGGAATTCCACCATGATTTCAACAATTTCCATCCCACCATCAACCTCAGCCTAGACCAGTCCACACAAGCGGTCCATTTCCTAGACACCACTGTGCTAATAAGTGATGGTCACATTAACACCACCCTATACCGGAAACCTACTGACCGCTATACTTACCTACATGCTTCCAGCTTCCATCCTGGACACACCACACGATCCATTGTTTACAGCCAAGCTCTAAGATACAACCGCATTTGCTCCAATCCCTCAGACAGAGACAAACACCTACAAGATCTCTATCAAGCATTCTTACAACTACAATACCCACCTGCTGAAGTGAAAAAACAGATCGACAGGGCCAAAAGAGTACCCAGGAGTCACCTACTACAAGACAGGCCCAAAAAAGAAAATAACAGAACACCACTAGCCGTCACCTTTAGCCCCCAACTAAAACCTCTCCAGCGCATCATCAAAGATCTACAACCTATCCTAAAAGATGATCCCTCACTCTCACAGATCTTGGGCGACAGACCAATCCTTGCTTACAGACAGCCCCCCAACCTGAAGCAATTACTCACCAGCAACCACACACCATACAACAAAAACACCAACCCAGGAACCTATCCTTGCAACAAAGCCCGATGCCAACTCTGTCAACATATCGATTCAAGTGATACCATCACAGGGCCTAATCACATCCGCCACACCATCAGGGGCTCATTCACCTGCACATCTTCCAATGTGATATATGCCATCATGTGCCAGCAATGCCCCTCTGCCATGTACATTGGCCAAACCGGACGGTCTCTACGCAAAAGAATAAATGGACATAAATCTGACATCAGGAATCATAACATTCAAAAACCAGTAGGAGAACACTTCAACCTCCCTGATCACTCAATGACAGATTTGAGGATAGCAGTGTTGCGACAGATTAACTCCAAAAGCAGACTTCAAAGAGAAACTATTGAACTCGAATTGATATGCAAACTAGATTGCGTTGCCTCCGGATTAAATCGAGATTTGGAATGGCTCGGCCATTATGTTAATTGAATCTATTTCCCTTAAGTTAACGATCCTCATTCACACCTGTGTGACCATCTTGTTTATCACTTCAAAAGCTTTTTCTTCCCCTGCTGTCATGTTTCCTCTCAAATAATTAGCCTCTTAAGATTGGTCTATACACCTGGACCATCATGTTTCTCTGACTGTATAAATATCTGTCTGAAATATAATTTCATTCCATGCGTCTGATGAAGTGGGTACTAACCCACGAAAGCTTATGCTGAAATAAATTTGTTAGTCTCTAAGGTGCTACAAGTTTTTCTTTCTTATTTTCATTATCCTTTTTTCTGCTCACTCCTAGTATAGCAAATTCTGCTTTACTCAGCCATCCTCCTCAGATTCTGCAAACACATATCTCCAAGACACCTTAGCTTAACTGACTATAACATTTAACTGATGACAGCTTTCGTACTGGGAGGACAAACACAAATTGCCATGCTGCTTATAACCACTCCACAGCATTTGGGCACCATTTGACCATTAGTTATGTTCATTCACTGGCTTCAGGTTCGTGGCCAGATCTGCAAATGGTGCAAATTGGCCTAGCTCCATTGAAGTCAAGGAAGCTAGGCATATTTGCACCAGCTGAGGCTCTGGCCCTCACTTTAGAAATGTTCTTTGCCCAAATATAAATGACATAAACCAAGATCATCTTCTTAGTTTATTTTTCTAGAGTCCTTAGCATGCTACATTAACCTGACAATTTTTAATCTTGTGTTTATTTCACAATACATTTCATGCAATTCACAGCTGTAATTGGTTTTACATTGACATTACATATGTTTCGATCTAGCCATGTGAAAAGAATAATTCTTAATATTATTTGTCTCTAAAAAGTGTCCAAGCTTAAACAGCACAGAAGCAGTTCACTCTAGTCTCGTGTGCAGTAAGTCATTTTGATTTTTTGGGGGGGGGGGGGGATAGGGGGTGTTTTTGTTTTTGTTAAATGCAAGGATGATTATTGGCATAAGAATATAAGGTCCCTGCTTAGTCCATTTGCAATTGAACTACGTTCTTTTGATTTCTTATGTCCTGAGGAGTCCTCTCTTATAAAACAGCATTCAAGTATTCTATTTTAACATTCCCGGTTGTCTGAGTTAAGGGGCAAGGCAGACCTTCAGCTTTAGGTTCTATTATAAATCTTCCACAGTCCCAGCTTTCCCATAATTATTCTTAGCATTAGAATCTTCCTTTGTAATAAACATTCAGCACTAAAGCCATAGAGTATAGCTATTTGGCATTTTCCAGTGAAGTGCAAGAAATTTAATAAGTTATGTCTTTATTGCTAATGTACGGTACCAAGCAAAGTCACTTTTTTATATAATTGCAAGGGTTTCATAGAGAATGTGTCCCTCCTCTTGTTGCCCAGTAGTTCCGCTGAATTGCAAATATCACTTACTTATCGCATGTCAAGTGTCATTCTAAGATGATGTATTGAGTATTCTAGAGTCTGAAGAATCAGATCTTTCATCATAGTCATCTTCTGTATAAATAGGTTGTTTAGACACAATTGGACATCCATCATCAGGGATTGAGATCCTGGGATCTTCTGATGAGCGAGTAGGAAGGACAGGTGAACTTCGGAATACACTGGTAGAATTACTAGAGAACGGGCTGACATACTGGGACCTCAGCTGGTATTGCTGCTGCAGTGTCATGGTGTTCCATAAGGTGACATCATTAGGTAGAAAAGGACTGGACTGATTTCTCGCCAAAGTGTTCCTCAACATCAGTGGGTATCGTGGTGGCTGTGGGAAAGGGTGCTGTAAAGGTACAGCCAAAGGATTTGGCACAACACTACTGGAATCAGTGGAGAATCTCAATGTGTCTGGAACTCTAAAGGCTGATCCTACAGACCACTTAGAAGAAGAAATAGGATATGAACTCAGTGTATGTTCAAAAATGTGCCCATTGGAAGGCAAAACAAGACCGTCTGATTCTGCAGAAGTTCTGTCCCCACCAGTTACTGAAGATCGGCTGGACAAAAGGACCTCAACAGCACTCACCAGATCACCCCCACAGCCTTTCAAGATTAATTCAAGCACAGTTGGCTTTTGGTTGGGGAAGATTTTTTTTAACACCTCAAGAGGAGGCCTGTTGGCCTTCAAACTGAAAGGCAGAGAAACTGTCCCCGATGGACCTTCTATCAGGAGATGATTCTGTTCTGCGTGGTACTTGGGACTATCTGGTCTGCTCTCTGTGCTGCCACCATTTTTCTGGGCTGCATAACCACCTTCGTCCACTGACACTATTTCAGGGCTCTCGGGAGTGAAGCAGCTTTTGGCTTTTGTCGCATCAGGGGAACTCCTTTGGTCTGTGTCTTTGTCACTGTAGGTCTCAGCATTATCTGTTCCACTTGCGTCACCCAACCGTTCCTCAGTCATGTCTGTAAAGTAGAAGGCAGTTGGGTTAAGTCTTTCACAGAGCCCAAAAACTTTTTTCATACATTGTATTATACATTTTTTAACATGAATGAAGCAAGAATTTACTGAAGGAAAGAATTTCCTGAGATTACAATAAAAGGTTGAATGAAGTGGAGATCCTATTTCCATTGTGCCTAATAACCTGTACCCAATTCATTAATAACCTGTACTCAAACCCCTCTCCTTTTGTCATGCTAAATGATACAATACTAATGCTCAAGCCAGCATGGTGCTCTCTAATGAGGACTAGCTGACTTGAGGGGATATGCACTACACATTTGATACCCCCTTGTAAATATCTTCGTCTTTCTACATTATATCGAAAGGGAATGGGTTTGGTTAACTCCATTTCTGCTAACCCTGCTGAGTGCTAGATTTGCCATTCCTAACTGGGATTCCCAGTCGTAAGACATCAGTACATCAGCTGAATTCCAGCCTTCCCCAAAGGCATGTTCACTCTTTTAAGTCAGTGTTCTCTTAGGACCACATCATGCTCTTACTGAATGGACTGGGCGCTGAAGAGTTCTGAGAGGACCTGGGGCACAAGAATAATCCCCATAAGGCCAAATAGCTTTAGTGAAGCCATCCACAAGTACTACTGCCTCAAGGCTGAAGAAGCCCTCATTGCCAGCACACTTTTCCTCTGCTCCTGCACAAGCCAGCCCCCCTCCCCACTCTGAGCCACATAGTTCCCCCCATCCATAGAGCACAGCTCAGTGGCATGCTGGGGCAACAGCCTCCTGTCTCATCTCTCCTACACCTGCACTCTTACCTTGTGCAGAAGACTATACTATTCCCATTATGTCTGTGGAAAAGGGAAGGGGGTAGGATTTGCCCCGTAGGTTCACGAAGCCCTAGTTCTCAGTATATCAGTTAGATTATAAGCTATTACACGGTAGTTAATACAGTACACTACAGAGAAGGAGGCTAAGATTTTCCAAAGTGACTAGTGATTTTGGGTAGCTCACTTTTTGCATGTCCAATCTGGGACGCCTTAAAGGTGTCTGATTTTCAGAAATGCTGAGCACCTCTGAAAATCAGGCCCCTTTCCGGTGGCTCAGGCTGGGCACCCAAAAATGGAGACACCTAAAATCACTTGTTACTTTTGAAAAACTTGGCCAGAGCGTGGAAAGATTTTTGAACCCTTTTCAATGTGACTCCTTGGTAGAAATAAACAAACTAAGCCAGGAGAGTTGCTTCATTGGCATTTTTTGAAGAGAAAGTTGACAATATATTTTGCTGGGAGATATTCACTGTCATTTCACTAAGGACCAATTCCGCCTGCCTGACTCATGCAGAGTAGTACCCTACTCCCTGAAGCGCTCCAGTGATTTTACTAGAGCTCAGCACGGAGTATGTTGTTGATGCTAAGGGTGAGGCCGGCCGAATCTGGCCCTAATTGTTGTTGTTTTTTAAATAAACACTGAACAAAGCCTTCAAACATTTTGTTGCAAAACTGCACTAAAATGAGGCCAACTCATGTATTAACCTTACTAGCGCAAGGAAGCAGCCTGGAGCAAGCAAGGAGCTTTGGGGCTGGAAATCATGCTAGTAACCACTCGTTCAAAACTGTAAATTACTTCAGATAGGCTTGCAGACAGACTCTGGAGTGCCCCGTCTGCCCACTGCATGGAATTTCTTTCCTAGTGATCATCCAGGTAGGGGAGTGTTCATTTTATCTCGGTGTTGATTAAATGTATTATTATTGGCCAGCTCAGTCTCTGAGATCTGCTCCCACACAGAACAAGGGTTTAGTGACCTTTGTGACAACATCCCCCTTTCCTAGTCTTGAGAAAATCCTCAGAGCTGGGGCTGTATAACTGTTTTGTCACATATACACACATCTGCTGTGAGGAGGGAGTCTTCCTTTGCAGGTTGCCTTGGGAGCGTAGGGTAGGCCCTGGTAGTGAATTTGATTGGAAGGAGAGCTACTTGGGCTCCAGAACCAGCACAGAGATTCAGGGCTTATATGGGAATGGTCCCGGCCTCTTGCAGAACTCCTGGGATATACATGGTTCATTCTTCAGGAGAGCAAACCCCATCTCCCAGATAGAATAGTTGGAGAGGAATTCAGCAAGGCAGAAATCCTTGTGGAGATGTCATCCCCCTTAACTCCCTCTTACTGGAAATCCAGTGCATATGAAAAATATTAAGAAAAGTTTGGTTACCTTTAAAGTTTGCTTTTTAACATCTGTTTTGCAATGTCAAGCTCAGGCCCTACCAGTTTATGCACTATGGCCGCGTCCGATGCACAATTAGGCTATGAACAGAAGTTATAATTTCACATGCTGTTGTATCAAGCAGAAAACAATGCATGTGCACTTCCTGTGTGCGCCGTGTGTGTCATTTCTGCCTTAGCAGCAAAAGAAAACAAGGATGGGGAAACAGGAAATTTACCCACACACAAGCTAAAATGATGTAAACATTTTAAAATTGATATACGTGTGTGCGTACAAGGTAACTGTGTGTAGGCCAGACATTATTAGAGGAGAACGCTTGGTACCCCATATGCTACCCACCTCCATCCTCTGCAGACACCCAACTGCTGCAGTGCACCAACTGTAAGGACCTGATCCTGCATTCTTCAAGTGTAGCTTCCATTAATGTCAATGGGAACTTTACATGAGGAAGGACTGCAGGACAGAGCTTGGAAGATAAGTTACAGCAGCTCTTGCCCTTGTGTGGTTATTTCTGGTACACAGACAGGTAAGGAAGATAGTATGGTGGTATTTTTTCATGTAAATTTACTATGCTGTAGTGACCAATATGATCATGTAAATTGCATGCAAGTAAGTGTATTTCAGAAATATTCATAATTTCCTAAATGTATTTACTGCTATGTAGCTTACATTTAATACTGGGCACCATAACCTAGCAAATACATATGGAAAAATATATTCATATTACATCTCCCAAATCAGTTAAATACAGCTCTGGTCCTGTGAAATTATTACTTTATGGGGTTTATGGTTTGGGGGTGGGGTTAATTAGCTTTAAAATTTTCTAACTTGTCTTTATGAAATTTGACTTAAAGATGTTTTCAGATTCTAGTAATTAAATCTGTTGAATTAAAAAGCTAAAAGTATGTACACACTCTCTGACTACAGTGACATCAGGATTGGTTCATAATACACATGCCCTACAAAAATCCTTATTCCTAGCCCTATATCTGGGCTGGTAATTGGTGAAACATGCACTACATGCAGGAGGGGTATGTATCTCCCCAGACTGCCCAAATCCTCCTAGTATCAGAGTCACAAAGGTGGATTACAACTATTTAAATGAAATCATGGTATATTTGTTCCTCGTTGTTACTACTTCATAGGGATTTTCCTTCCTACCCTTAGTAAACATTTAGAAAATTATATATAGTAGGGTTGATCCTATTCTTATAATATTCTTCTCTGTAAAGTCAAAAGCCTTTTTCCTGTTGAACTGATCCAGATGTGGCATGCACCAATTCAAAACTCATGATGACCTGTAGATGTCAAAATGTCTAGTTTCTTAGACAGGTCAGATGGTGACTGCCTTGCACCACTTGACAGGTCATGCTGATTTCTTGCCTGGAAGGCAATTTGTTTACTTTATGCAACTTATCTGAACACTAGTTCTTCTAGCGAACGCATAGATGGTATGCAAGTGGTGTTTGGCAAAGGGTAATTTTTGCTGGCTCATTTCCTTCTTTTTGTGGGAATGGTTGAGGTTAGATTTTCATGTATTTGCAATGGGCAGAGAGTAACAACTGTTAAATAACGAAGGAGTTGGAAAGGTATATTACAAATCCATACAAATATTCTGGACAGTGAAATGTAGAAATATAACATGCAGACTAGTCACATCTAGGGCTTTAATTTTGTATTACTCCCAAATATAGGATGTCTTCAACTACTAAAATACACATTTAACTAAAAATGAATGTATACTTTGTTCTTAGCCCACTGTATCTTTCTGTGATATTCTCTAACTTCTCCTGAAGATGATCTGTATTTTATAGAAAGAAACCTTGGCTCCAGGCAACTTTTAGTATTGTTTTTAATAAAACATATGCGGTTTCAGATTGCTTGCATTCAGTGCCCTTTTTTGTTAGCCCTGAGGTAACCAGAGAGAATTGCTTTCCTTGTTTATACTAATTATGGAGAACTTCCATAACATGTCTCTCTCTCTCTCTCTCTCTCACTCACACACACGTTTTTATAGCGAGATATAGATATATATACACATGAATATACACAGAGCAATGGGAGAAGTGTGTTTACATATCTGCTGTATAGATGTATACATACATGAACACAGGGATTGTGAGCTCTAAGGGAGATGTCTAGTACAGTATATCTCGTCCTTAAACATAAATACATTAAAGATTGTGAGATTTCAGATACTATGATAATGGGTCCATATAAGTACCCGTGAAAGATAGCCAGACAAAAAGCCATTCTCTCCAGTTCATTCCTTCACTGAAAACATGTCTAATCCTTTGGGTTAAATCCTGCTGCCCTTAATAGTCCCACTGATAGCCCTTCCTGAAAATAGCTCTTAGCTGTACCTGATTAGGAAGGATCTACCTGCAACTCAAATTTACCTGGAGCCCACCCATATCTACTATTATCCCGGTTTCTGTAATTGTAATGACCTGACACCGAAAATACCAGAGATCCCTGTGAAACTGTTATATAGTTACAAAAAAAAAAAAAAAGAAAAAAAAGAAGAAGAAACAGCAGCAGCCCATTTCATTGCAAACTTCCTCTCCTGTTTTTAAAGACCTGTGTATCCTGGGGAGGCTGAGAGTGATTGTTCCTAAATTATTTTTTCCCCACGGGCAATGTTGTGCTGTGAGTTTTAAGCAAAACCTAGCACTTAAATCAACTAAAGGCCCAGTATGGCTTCATAGTATTTGTTTACAAGCACTAATGATTACTGAGGGGCAGGGAGAGGATACCTATGTTTATGTGAAGGGTGAAAATAGGAGAAGGAAGAATTATTTAGAATTATACTGGCACAAGACAGTATAACGTAATGGGAAGAAATTAAGAAAACTACAGTTTAAGGGTCAGATTCTGATTCCCGAACTGAACTTTACTGGGAAAGTAGCCCTATTGAAGTGATCAGGACTACTCCAGGAGTAAAGTAGTCCAAGTAAGGGTATTAGAACCTAACCCTAAATCGGGACACACTGAATGGATCTAAGGCCCAGAGATATAAAAGACTGGACAAAGCACTGGCTAATATATCTTAGGGAATAATCCTGTTCCCACTCTCCAGCATGCCATTCATTGTGGTATCTAGGAACCATACTCTATAGGGGAGAGATGATCTAAAAGGTGTCTCTCATCTCCAATTTCTATGACTCTGTGAATTAAGAAAAGTACTGGAATGGTGAATCCGGTTTTAAAGGGAACGCTTCAGATGGGTGTTCGAGGTATATCAGCCTTGCTTTCTATTTCCCTTTGATTGTAAAGGAAGTCTATGTGCAATGAACGCAAAGCAACCTGGCAGCTTCCGAATGAGCCCCGTGAATTGCAACCTTAATTAAAAATGAGAGTAATTAGAATCATTGGGAGGAACTCTTTGAAGGTCTTGCATCCAGGGAGGCAGCTGAGGTGCAGATAAGCAAAATCTCCCTCCCTTTCCACGAAGAAGTGCAACACCATTGAGGGGAAGGGGATGGGAGAGCTCCGGACAGATTGATTTATGAAGATTTACTCCTTTTCCCCCTGTAAAGCTGTTAGCAGAAAGTGCTGACTGGCTGGCAGGGAAAAATTTCTCATCAATGCTCTTTGATTGTATTTTGCAAACAAAATGCCTGTTGCTTGGTAACATTTCACTTGAGCCTGACCTTCTCCAAAAGTTATTGCTATCAGATTCGATTTACACTGTCCTCCTGTGATTACAGTAATCTTTTAAACTGGGAAGTTCATATATCAGGGGGAAAGAAAAGTTGGGTGTGCAAGTCAACAGCGCTTCTGTCCACCAGATTTATATCCTGCTGGAGGAGTTTATTTCTGTTGCACTTTCTGGAGGGAGCAGAACCGGGATTTTCCTGGCATTTCCTCCCCGCGACGCACAGACACCCCTTCTTACCCGGGATTTGTAAGAGTCCCTGGCCTGTTCTTTAGCGGGATGGGGATGCGGGTACGGCAGGCAGAGATCTTAAGCCTCGGATGGGGTGATGGAGCAATGGCAAAGCGTCTGCAGGTTACTGATGGGCTTGCAGAGCGCTAAAGGAGTCGCTCAGGCTGGGAACAGTCCCTATATTCCAGGCCGGGGAGGGGTGAGTGAATAAGGGGACCGAGAAGTTTGGGGGCTGGGAGTGAAGTGCGGGGCTAAGAGCCAACAGCAGATGAAAAGAGGGACCTGGGCTCCAGGTTAACACGACTCGAGCCAATATTCAGTGAGTTCGTCGGCGGGCAGCTCAAGCCGCGGACCCGGTGTGTAGCTGTGTGATGGGAGTGGAGAGATGCTGTGAGCAGGGCTAGAATCTACACGGGCATGTTTACGTGACGCTTGGGTCGCCAGCTACCTGTCTAGAAATCAATGGACCCCCCTCTGAAAGAGCGAGGTTTTAACCCAGGTTCTCGGCTATCACAATTCGGCTCTGGTCCCGCTCCCGCCCTCACCGAAATCCGGGACAGTGTCGCCCTAGGGCCAAGTCTGCACCAATCCTGCACGATCTCCCCGCTCGCGTTTACTTTCCGACCCGGAGGGGCCCCGGTCTGATCGAAGAGGAGTTCCTGAGATGGAGCCCGTTACAAAGCCTCACCATGACAGGCGCTGGGAAATCACAACGCCCCATTCCGCGCCGCTGGTACTAGCCGATCACCGCTAGGACTAACCCAGAATAGAAGTGACACCACTCGTGTAAACCAGACAATCCACCGGAGCGCGCAGGAAAGGCGATGGCCCCCCGGCGGGGACCTTGGTCCTACAGCTGCCCTGGAGGGTCCTTCCTTTCCGAGCCGCCAGCCGAGTGCGTGGGGAAGGGGGCCCCCTGCAGCAGGCCTGGTTCCACGGGGGCAAGGAGAATAAAATACCCCGTGGCACTGAATGCCGCCTCTGCGCCTGGCCCTGCAAAGCCTGGCGCACCTCAGCCAGCCTTACTCACCCAAGCGGAGTCTTTGACTTGGCCAGGGGAACCATAAGGCTCTGCGAGATCGGAGATTCCTTTCCTCCCTCCTCCGACCCTATCATTGTTTTTCAATCTTGCCCCATTTTGTTGGGGGTGAGGGGGGGTTCCTTCCTTTAGCTCCGATTACAGCGATCCAGTATCATTCCTCGGCGGAAACGACCCCCCTCTGGGTCACCCGGCCAGGGCCCCACCGAGAGATTTGCTGTAATCAGCTTCATTTCTTGCCTGTCCTCTGGGAACGATGGCAAGCGGGACAAAATGCCAGGCCCTGGCTACAGTGCAACGAGCTTGGGAAGACCATAGAAACTTTCCTGATACCATTTCAGCCACATTGACCTAACTGTGCCCGCGCTCCTTCCCTAACCCACTGGAGAAGGGGCCGCAGCGCCGCTCCAGGGTCCAGGAATACCCGCCCCGCTCCTTCCCGAGCTAGAAAGGGGGTGCGGGCTGGTAAAGTCCAGAGAAGCAGCCGGTTCAGGGTTATGGGTTCCCTCGCTCTGAAAGGACCACGGAAAAAATCTGGCGTTGAGAGCTGGCCAGCTCCCGCTCCGCTTTCTTTTCCACCAGCCCCTCCTACATCGCGTTGAGGTGGAGGGATGCTGACCAGGGAAGGAAGGGATAATGGAGGTGGGGGGGAGAAGGGGAGCGCCTAACCTCAGCATCCCACATTTGCAATGACCCTTATTTTTGGCTCGCAGAGCGAGCGGGCTGGGCTGAGCCTGTCGTTACAGAAACACTCAAGAGCTGAAAGATGGCGGTGGAGAGATGGTCGCAAATCCAACTCCGTTTCTTTCTAGTGGTTCGTAGCCCTTTGAGCTAAAATTCCCTCTAATCGAAGACGGCAGATGTTTCAGTTATTAGTGTCCAGAAAAAAAGTCCTGTAGCTATACTGAAAATTGCTCATTCAAGTTAAACTGCCCAGCGCGCAACCCATCTTAAACCCTAGCTACACGAATAATAATTCATTGAGGGGGGGAAATTTGTGACCGACCTACGTTCTGTAGCCAAGGGTTTGTTTACAAGAGTTTTGTGTCTTTTATGAGCTAAATTTGGTTTTATCCGCTGAAAAAGCCTCTCTGGAGCACACTCGTTTATTCTGTGTTCCTGTTGATTTCACCTGCAAGCTTATGTTTTAAGAAGTGTGTGCTCTCGTCCAGCACTCAGAGAAAAAGGCTTCGGTTTGTGTTTTTCCCCAGAAAAAAATGTTTCATCCACGCATCAGCCCTGTGCTATTTTCACTCCACAGCAACGCTGGATGCACAGCGCGTGCACAAAGAAATATTGTCAAGGGTCAGATTCACAGACTTTTCGAATGAAGTCTCTCAATCAGTCGAGCCTCCGATTTGCAATCTAGCCCAACAACCCCGCTTCACTCGTGTACCCCTTTGCATAGGTAGTGTCCTAATTTTAGAGAATTACATTTAATTAAAGGGGACTATGTCTCTACTTATGTTGCATGGAGGTCAAAGGGATCTAAACTATATATAGAGAGAGAAACACGATGCCACTGTGGTCTCGTTTTCTTCCTGACATGTCCCAAACTCTGTCTTATTACTGGCTGCTCTTAAAAGAAAATAAACGTGCCAGTTCCGTCTCTTATTCTTTTAATGACGCTGCATATTCAGTGTGTTATTGTGTATTGTTATGGCTTGGGGAATTGTCCTGCAGCCTCTGTCCCTGAAGATGGGAAAGACTACCCCCTTCCTAAATGATTTAGCTGAACAAAAAAGTGCAAGCCGTAAAGTTTTGAGGTGATGAATTTCAGATTTGCAGTTCTAATGGGATACGGTGTAAGTTCCGACGGGTTTCGAGATGATGAACAATACACAATACATATATTAGCCAATTGATACTAGCACTATATTGCTAAATATTTACTAAATACGTTTCCTTGCCCGTCCCAACAGCCCATTAGTTAATTTCAGTGACTGAACCCTGGCTATATATCGGCATTTATTTATTCTGTACGTCTGAGGCACAGAAATGGGTTCACCACCCCCCAAAGCTATCAACTTCCAAAAGAAGCGCATTAAATACATTTCACAGCTATGTACCCAAACTGGGTAACTCCTAATTTTGCACACACAGGAAACACTGTCCATCAGTACAGCACAGTTCAGCAGCTCCGGCCGAAAACTGCTCATTGCGGTCTTTTGAGTTGTTTATTATTTTGCCCCAGCTGATGAAAATCAACAAACTCAGCTGTTTAATGTGAAGCCTGAAGTTTAAATGTAAAGGCTCCGGCCTCCAAAGGTGCCCATCGGAGTGGGAAAGCGACACGTTGATCTACATAAACTGTTTTCTCCACCATAACACAAAAATAGGGCAGAGTCTAAAAAACTAGCGCTGTCTAGAGATCCAACCGATGAGAGGAGTTATTGCCGCCAGCCTTGCACAGGCGAAAGGCAGGGGCTATATTGGGACACTAACTGGAATTACACAGCAGCCCCTGCCCTTTGCAAGCGGAGACCTGGCGCTTTAGGACATCCAAAGTGCTTCCTGACCTTAACGTGTCTGGGCTGTAATTCTGGAGACTGGGGCAACTCCTGGGGTCCGTATTATCTATCGGAGGGTTTTGCACTGGCACTCATCCCCGGAGCCCCTTTCTCAGCAGCCCCATCCTTCCATCTCTTACTAGCAAATGGTCTTCATTCACTTTGCTACATCCCGCGGATTTCAAAGGGGCCACTCACTTGAATAAGCGCCGGTTGCAAGTGTAAAGGTACGCAGACGCATGGCTGTCAATTTTGCCCAGTCTTTACTCGGGCGGGCTCCCATTGGGACCTGACTGAGCTAAAGCCAAGTGAAGGATGGGGCCTGAAGCGAATTAACTCAACGATTCGGTCTCCTGTGAGGAAAGACCAGCCTGAAAGAGTCTGCGAATGCTGAGCCAGGGACAGGCATTGTGACTAGGGGGGTTTCTACCCGCTCAGTGTGGTTCCAAACAGTGCCCGTGCCTAGGAAGCAGCGGTGGATTATTTGCAGGTGGGACTCTATGTCCCACGTCCTATGTTTCGGTGGCCATGGCTCAAGTCTAGCTATGGAGTCCCGGGGCAGTCAGACCAGTGCGGTTTAATAATACAAGTCCTGACAATTGATCCGATGTATTAAGACGCCCCCGCCCTCGCCCCCCAAAAGCCAGCTCGTCTCTCTTGAAAGCCAGCAGCTGGTCAGTGCCCACTTCGCCGAACACCCAGGCCCGGAATCTGACCCCCACCACGCCCGGACACCGCCTTGAAGCAGAGATAATTCCCGGAGAGCCAGTGGCGCGGCTGTGGGGTCCGAACCGGGCTGCGACGGGACTCACAGCAACGTCCAAACACCCGCTCCCCCGGCCTGAGCTCCCCATCGCGAGGCCAGTCCCCTCAGCCGCCTGCAAAGACCTGCAGCTGCCGGCTCTGGACCACATGCACCCTCCTGCTCCGAGCGAGCCTGCAGCCCGCCCGCGCCTCCCGACCTGCTGCGGGGAGCTCTCCCTGCCCGCTGCCTGTAAGCGAGCCTGAGCCCGTCCCTCCTCGGGGTCCTCCCCTGCTTTGCGGGGCCTGCGGGATCCGGAGCCTCCAGGCACCTAGGGGACTCCAGCGCCCCTCGCCTCCTGGAGCCAGGTCCCCTCCCGCCCACCTGGTGCCCGCGGGCGCTGCGGAGCCCCCAGGTGGGGCCGCCCCGTGCCCCGGCGCTTACCTGCTTTGGGGAGCTGTAGGGCGGCGGGCTGCTCGGCGGCCCAGCGCAGGGCGGCGGCGGCGGCCAGCTCGGCCGGGGGTCTCTGCGGGGCGCAGTCCCCGCCGGCGGCGGGCTGCGGCGGCGGCGGCAGCGGGGGCCCGGGCAGGGCGCGCAGGGAGTCCGGGAGGAGGCTCTCCAGGCTCTCGTTGGCCTGCTGCCGGCGCAGCGCCACCTGCGCGGCCATGACCCGCTGGCGCTCGATGATGAGGATGCACTTCTCGCAGGTGCAGTCCTTGAAGCGGCAGTAGCGCTTGTGGCCCTTCAGCCAGGACAGCACGCCGTGGTTGCGGCAGCGGGCGCACTTCGGGGTGCGCTGCAGGGGGGCCCGGGGCGGCTGGGACACCGGGCCGCCCATGTACAGGTACGGGGAGCCGTAGCCGTTCATGCCCCCGCGCAGGAGCCCAGCCGGGCTGGGGGCAGAGCGGGGAAGGGGGCGGCCGCCGGGGAGGGGCCGGTGGCTCTTCCCTGGCTAAATCCGGCTGGGCGCTACGGGCACCATCCACGGGGCTGCATCCAGCTGCTGCTGCTCCCTCCGCGGCTGCTGCGGGCAGGTTCCCCGGCTCCGGCTGCTGCTGCTGGGACCCGGCGGAGAGCGCGCTGCGCTGCCTAGTGCGGGAGCCTCCCCTCCGCGCCCCCGCTCCTCGCTCCGCTCCCCTCCCTGCCCTTCACCTTCCCTCTGAGGGGAGGGGGCGCGCCCAGCCTCCTAGGCAGCTGCTAAGGGGGAGGGGGCAGAGGGGTTCCCTCTCGAGTCCGGGGCAAATGGTCTCTCCCAGCGCCAGGCGAACTCTCTCCAGGAAGGGGCAGGGCGCTGGGGGTTCTCCCTCCCTGGGCAGGAGAATGGCGAGGAAGTTGGAGGTTCAGCTGGGGACCTGTGAGTGCCCAGCCCACCTCGCGGAGGGAGGAGGCGAGGGAGGCAATGACGGGATTTGGTTTCTTGGGAGAAGTTTCTCAAGTTCAGGCCGGGGGATCAGAGTCTCCCAGGACCCCAGATCCAGGAACCCCAACCAACCCCAGCGGCATGCACGCTTCAGAGATGAAGTCGCAGCCAAGCAGGCTCGCTCCCACCAAAAAAAAATAAGAATAGTTTCCTCAATAAAATTATCTCTGCCCCTCGGGGCTGGGCAGGGCTGTTGAGGCTTAAAGTAAAGAGAAGCTGCATAGAAATGAACATCTTGAACGCTCCCATGCTTAACCCGTTCGCCCCCGCCCCCGGCTCCTAAACTGCCGCGCTCAGATCACATGTCGTTCAAAAATCTAAGCCTACACTTATTATTTAGTTACGGCTGCATCGTGCTTCCATTCTTGCTTTTTGATGTTCCTCGCCAAGATGGCTACTTGTATGTAAACCGTCCCTGTAGAGAGGAAGCACAATTCACATCAAATTCGTGCAGTTTCTTAATTCATTTATTTGATGCATAATAGTAATCCCTTTTAAAACTTCCAAACACAGTGATGTTTCATCTATATCACTTAACAAAGGTATTTCTCAAATGGCAGCGAGAAGTTAAAAACAAAGTTTGATGATTACATTGCAGGAAAGAAAGTGAATGCAGTTTGTGGAGAGGACAAACTCACCACAGATGTTTATTAGAGGAGTGCATCAACATTTCATTTGTAACTTGTTTTCTTAGTGTACATATAACCTTCCGCTTGGACATTAAATTAATTTCACCGTGTAAAGGACTGGATGCAACACTTCAAAGTTTTCATACTTTATTCAAATAAATAAATTTAAAAGAAATAGGAAATTATTTTTATATTGGAACTATTTTAAATTAATTGCCTAATCAGCACACTTTAAACATATATTGCTAATTAATGTCTAAAAATATTGTCCTGAGGGAATAAAAGTGTGATGTACGTGTACAGAAAAAATGGTCTTTCATTCTGTTACATATCCATTTTTAAAATGCTTTGCTCCAAATTATTTATCCAATTGCGGGATGGGTTGATTCATATTTTATTATAGGGCGGGTTTCAGGGACCACATCCTATTTTAAAATTCATCTGTTGCTGACCAACTTTACTTTACAAGAAAGCTGCATTTGATCAAGTGTAGGCTACACTTCATTTTCTTGCAGCACAAATAGGAATACAAATAAAATCTTTCTTCTGCGTTGTCTGTCGTCTGCATTTCCTTTCTGTTGTTTGGTATGAGTCTCACACTGAAAATAGCTCACAGACCACCTTGCCGTGATTTTATAGTCCCTGCGGGGAATTTTAAACCCTCCGAAATTCTTGCCAAAAAAAATCATAACCGTTTTTTAAATAAAGTAAAATAAGTAGCGACATCTAATCCATACACCCAAGTAAATACCTGAGAGGTTAATTTTAAAACAATTTAAATATGCTGCACAGCAATCTACAGAAGCCATGCGCGCAAAAGCTAATGAATTCAATACACGGGATTGCACTGGAGGAACGAATCCGGAAATGAATACATTTTTAATTATTTGTACTGTAATACATGGAACAACTGTGATGATTAATTAATGGGCCCCTTGGAGCAATATATCTATATCTAATTGAATTTTATCTATCCATATCCTGAGATCCCAAATGAAATCTTTCTAAAATATGGATTTTTTTGTACTTTATTCAAAGGTTATGGATTTCATATACCAGCCCAGGGAGTCTCTCACCGGCTCTATCACCTATCTGGTTACATATCTATCTCTCTACCGCTAACATTCACAGGCATACTTAGGTCTGAGGCCCCCTCTCTCACTTGAGTGCACATTGGGAGGTGAGATTGAAATACTCGTTTGATATAGTGCAGTAATCCTTTTCTCATATTTGATGGGAATGTTTTTCATATCCTACTATTTGACAACATCTCCCTATAGGGACAGGTTTGTATTTATGTTAGTAAAATGTCCCCTGCCTGAAAGTCTATTGTAACCCAACACCTGACAACCCCGAGTCCCATTTCTGTTTTCAGAAAAGGTTTATTCAAGCACATAATGGGATCCCAGCAGAAAGCCTTTCAGAAGAAGGGGCTATGGTAAACTTCACCACATGAACTCCGTTACCAGGGCTATTAAGCTTTTAATTGGAAAATAGCAGAGGAAATTTCAAGGTGACTATAACGTGTTAGCAGTTAGTGCCCAGAAGAATAGATTGAAAGAGAATGAATGTGCAAAGCATATGGTCCAAATAACAGTTAGGGGAAAGTGCCTGGTTCCACTAAGTCCAGCAGTTTAGACGTTTATGGGAAAAATCCTCCAAGAAATCAGGACAGAGGGAGTGAAAAAACACATGTAACTTAATTGCACTGAACCCACTGATAACGTGTTTCCATTCGATTTTGATTTTCTTATGATAATCAATGGTGTGAGCGCTCAGTTTGACAGACAATGGTTAGAACGCCTAGGAAATACAATTTCCAATGATCACTTAGAAATGTTTTTGCAAATTACACATGGACGTGTTCTCGAAAGCCAAACAAAAGCAGCCATCTGAATAGTAAGTTCATATTATTATTTTGCACTTGCAGTGCATGGATCTTCAGGGAAGGTCTTGGTTCGACAAATAATGTGGCATCCATTGAGGCTTAACGACAAGGAGAGAATTTGTCTACGTTTATCTATTAACTACAATATAGGACTTATTAGGAGCATTTATAACTACTATCTGTATTTTTGGATTACATGAAATTGGGCTTCAGATAGATCCTCGCGCAAAGTTTACAAATGTTTCTTGTTTCGAGATTTGAATAGTAGAGTTAGTTTCAATTACATCTCAAAGATGCTCTTAGCTAATGTCAAATTAAAAGGAAAAGACGGATGAGCAGACACTTGCCCTATGATTGGTTGGTCAGTCAGTCAGTCAGTCACTTCAGAAGGCATTAAATGTTCTTGTTCTCACATAATTACTTCAGGACAGAAACACATATCAATTGGGATGGGTTCTCCAACGAATAAAGTGCTCTGCTTTGAAATTAGTGACATTAAATACGTGACAGATTTCATAAATAGAGGGGCTTATCTTGCCCAGGATCACACAAATAATTAATCAAAGCTGCCTAGCAAGCAGCCAGGGAAGCACTAGAGATCTGAATAGCATTAATGAAGGTCACTGATTACCAACCATTCATAAATATTTTTGAAAGAAAGGTGACGATTTGTATTTTCACGTTAAAACCACTTTGGTCCCCTGCAGAGAAAATGTTCCTGAAGTTCCCTTGGACTGTCTTTAATGTACAGTATCCACAAATCTCCCCAGTTCTTTTATTTACATCTGACTGAAATCTCGAAGGAATGAGAGTGTCGACGTAAAAAAGCCTGGTTTGGTGGCACTGTAGTACAGTGCCGATTGTTCTGAAAGGCGAATTTGTTGCACTTATTTTTTTAACTGGGCTAACTGTGTTCCAGGTATTATTGCCCCAAATGATAATGTTGATCATAGAAATACGCAATGCTCGGCTATGCAACAAAACAGTGAAAGTACTTCATCTCTGATGGCCTCTTTCCCACTGTTCTTTAGCCATTGCAGCGAATATAACGTAATTGTATCAAACAAGCCACTTTCCACAGAGAAGCGTGTTAACCCCTTACACAATCTGCTAAAGAGACCATCAGCTATGACGAAATAGTTTTAGAGACAATTTGAACTGGCCGTGTGACAAATGTGATGCTTAGGGCTTGGTTGCTCAGATGGAGCAATTTCTTTTTGAGGATATATAAAACCCAGGGCTCCACAGGCAAGGGAAGAAAATACACCATCCCAGCCAGCAGAAGACATATCGGTGACAAGAAATCAATGACAGGTTCAGAATTCGTGAACTTCAGCGCTCGCTGAAACATTAAAGTTGGTCGGTTACATGCAAAACGCCGCTGGCTCAGAACTCCTTTTGGAAACGACGTTCACGCGAAATGCTCCACTTCAAGGTGTCTTCACGAAATTGCACAAAGGGCATTTCCTGTAACTCGAGAAACTGAAGGAACCTGAAAGAAAGTTTCAGTTTTCCAAAATCCCAGTGTTCGGGTGTTTTTCCAAGCGAAGTCACGGCTCCTCCCCGCACATTATCGCCACCATTTAAAACCAATACTAGTTTGAAAGAGAGCTAATTTGAGAGCATTAGGAAAATTACTGCCTCCTTTCTACAGCGAACTCAATGGGAAGCAAGAAAAACACCGCTATCTCACGGGGGTCGGAGGGGAGAAAATCTCGCGGAGAAAATTTCTGGAACATGAGATGAAACATGGTAATAGCTGCAAAATAAACTCATACTTGACCTGTAGTGCTGAGACTTCTTCTAAGGCGATTTGATGTTACAAACAATGCAATCAAACAAGTAAACTTTCGATTGGTATTTAATTGCTTTAACTTTATCCCATCACTTCTATGCACTCAGGTAGCTTTGAGGCAATGTTAACACCTCCAACTGATATGCCACAGGGCCTGTGTAATAATGTGCAACTTTAAATACAGGCGAACGGTGGGGGGGACAATATAATAGTGCGTTGTTTTGCCACTTGCTATACAATGGATCAAGCAGGTTTCTCGCGTGCTGTTACAGTGGGAGGAGTATCAAATCATGAAGAAACTTATCCGAACGTGTGGAAATTGGGTTACTTTTTAGACGAGCGGCTCAGCCCTATTAAAAACATTGTTCACTTGAGAGCGGCCCGTGTTTGGCTAAAAAATGACTGCCTTGAATTAGCAAATTTGAAATATAGTTCGTTGCACCACTTGCAAGAGGCTAAAAGCCAAATGGAACTTTGCGACGTGGCTGCTCTGAATATCCTGTAACTTTCTTTTCATAAACGCTTTATAACTCTTTAAGCTTAAACACTGTAGGCAAATACAGTATAGCGCCCAGAGAATATTGCCTAGAATTAAAAATGCCTACAGGACACATACTACAGCGCTCTGCATATTTACCCGGGGCACTGGAATGGTAGAAATGCGCAGATGCTTAGGACACTTTAAACACTATCTAAATATATCTTCGGATAAATGATCAGACGGAATGATCGGGTGCTTTTAAGAAAGCAGCACCGCTTTTTACAGTCTCCAAGGAAAAGTTGGCGTGTTTGGTTTTTTTTTTAAAGCAAGTCGGTTAAACATCAAAACTTTGAACTAGCGTTAAAGGTGGGACCTTCCCTTGCTATGTTAAAGGACATTTTCAAAGAGGGCGGAGACGGGGATTTTAGGACGTGCTTGTAGAAGGCAGCCCGAGAATGCGAATTGTACCTTTCTTTGTTAATGCCAGAACCTGACGCTTACCCAAGTATGTTTTTTGCAAGCTGTATAGGCAATTTCCCCGTTTGAACTTTCCCGTGCATTAGGCTTCAGAACTAACTGCCAGGAGCGCTGTTGTGCAAAGCCCACGTTTAATCACTTCTCTGGCGGAGTCTTACAGCCAAAGGCGACAAGCCTCTGGGATCCGATACCGAGAGAAGCAGGCGAGCTGGTGCGGCAGCCACGCCCGCTGCCGAGTTAGTCCTTCACATGGAGTGGGTGAATGGGGCTCCATGCTGGGGCCCGATCCCGCTGCCAACGTTCAAACTCTCGTTGATTTAACCTGCAGCAGGCAGCCTGCCCTTCGGCCAAGCGCTTTCCCGGCAGTACCGCCGGGGCGCCCTAGGTGTGTTTCAACACATTCACCAGGCCCAGGGCCTCCCCTGTTAACACGCAGATCATCGACCCTACTGTCTCATGGGTCTCTGGCTGCTAACGAAGCCTTCTAGCGGTCCCTGGGCTGTGTGGAGACTATCAGGCGATTTAAGGCTGCTACCGCAATAGTCATTACAAAGCGCAGCAGCATCAAAGATTCAAGCGGAAACTAACGACACCCAGCGCGAACATTGCTCCATCAGAACTAGCCGTTGTGTTTTCCTCTTTGACACGGATGCCTTACCGGAGTTTAGTGGGTACTGTGCCCTTATCCAGGCCTTACGGCCCAATTCCGCCCTCACTTGGGACACGTGTGACACATTACGTTTATGCCCTGGGTAGACCAGCTGTGAGTGGCGCAGAATCTACCCCTCGAGGCGTTCATACCTTTACATAAAGATATCCGGGGAAAACTCAATGGGTCTGAGCCTCAACTGGTATAAATTAGCGTCATACGAGATATAAAATTGCCCCCTATTCTTATAGCATGGACATTTGTTCACTAGTAGTATCCCTGAAACACAGGGGCCTGATTCTGGTCTCACTCCACTATAAATCAGGAGCAACTCTACCAGCGAAATGAATGTACATGGGTGCGAGATCCGAATCCCCTCCAGCAAGCGGCTGTTAAAAATCAATTACTTCTGCGTTTGGTTAACTCTCGTCACTCGCGTGCCGTGGTGGAAGCTATCAAACAAAGAAAACGGATCGTTGGCAAAAACGGGTGTTGACGAGCTGTAACTTTTAGGGAAAGTATCCAGGCCATTTTCACTGCATCCCTAACGCTACCGATCTCGCTCCCTCTTTCTGTCTTAGCAAGAGGGGGGAGTTGGGAGGTGCCGAACAAATCAGTTTCAATTTGTCTCCACACAGTGCGCATCATCCCAACACAAGGGCGATCACATTAAGAGGAGCAGGTTTCATTTTTCAGTCTTCGGGGGTAATGCAGGAAAATTGCAACTGAAATAGTACAGCGTGCGTGTCAGGAGGTGGATCAAAATTACCGTGAGCCAAGAGCAGTGACGAAAAAAATTGCCAATTTTCTGGGGACATTTTACTGAGCGGAAAATAAAAGCACCACCTGAGCGATTAATCTTCCCCTCACTCCCCAAAAAAACCCTGCCTGAAAATCCGCGCGGTTTCCTTACTCTGCGAGGCATTTCACGATCGGTGTGCTTTATAATGTACACATTGTCCCGTACAACACTGTAGACTGAAGGGTGTCAATTTTACCTGGGACATTCCTTATGAGCGGAATCATTCATAAGGAAGAGGCACCGAGACACCGACATAAGCATACGAATGGCGAGGCTGCGAGTCACCCCCAGCTTCACTCGCGGGCACATCATTAGAATGTCTATACTTTTGATTTAAAAAAAAAAAACAATTTCAGATTATTGCTACTAATACCAATATGGCCACCCGCTGAGATTAACTTCTAAAGCAGTCACACAGCTGCGAGGCTTTTGATCTGTATAACGGATTAGACACATAATCTCACCTAAACACGCCAAGCCTGGAAAGGAAAACACTGCCCAGACGCGTCGTGTTGTGTTAAGGTCATAACCCCCTTCCTAGTTTACTGCACGTTGACTTCTGCCTGGTAAAAGTTCACGCGCCTGCTTGCATATTAAACATAACACACTGTCTTCGAAACAGTGCTTCCTCTGCTATTTGCCTTCCCCGGGAGCAGGGGGGCGGGAGTTGAGAGCACCCTCTATAAATTAGAAAAGGGTATTTTAATAACAGTTTAAGAATGACAAGAAAGGTGAAAAAGGAGTGAATCCTATCTCCCAGCAGCGCTGCTGCAATTGCTTCTTTTACTATATAGCATTTTCATACCCAGTATTATTCTTTACCTGCCTTACACTATAACAGTGGGTCTGTCACACTAGCAACAGCAGAGGCAGAAGGGCACACAACCGCAGTAGCAGGCTGACAAGTGTGATAAAATGATCTTCCTTAACTAAACTCGTAAAGCACTGGGCAATAAAACTCAATCTTCTGTAAAATCCAATTAAGTCATTATCTGACTGATTGTATCTTTAATTGAAAACAGAAGTGACAGTAAATTTCTGTGATATATCAGGATCAATCGATACCGCTATACGATTCAGCCTCAAGAAGTGATTTATAATGTCAAACCTATATAGGTAACTCCACATTATTCTCTCTAAAACCACTGGTGGATGAAATTAAGAGTAAGTGCATTTAATAAAAAACAAGATGGTCAGGTTATTGATTACAACAGATGGGGGTGAAATAAAATAGATGTTTTCAAAGCACAGAGCGAAGAAAATACAAGTAATTTCTTTTTTTCTGTTTAATACAGCTCACCAAATATACACACAAGAAAATTCAGTCATCAATAACATTTTTATTTCAGGTACAGCTGCAACTACAGAGAACAATGAATTTTTCTAGACTAGCTTCATTTCAGGTTGGCTTCTGTAACACAAGGGGAGTACACCATAAGCAATTTTTAACAAAATAATAAACAAATCCGTAGTAACGTTTAAAAAGACATTTACTTGCAATTTAGATTGCAATCTAATGCAATATGCTCAACTGTAATATGCAAAATGTTAATTATACACCATGAATAAGTGTATTGTCAAAGTAGCATTATCCTATAAGGAACCTCCAAGAATGCTTCATAAAATATTATTTTTTAAAATACGATTATCAGTCATCCTCTCTTGCTACTGCTAAAAAAACCCAGAAAAAGTAGTAGTTGTCAGTTTCTTAAGAGAATCACTTCTCTTTAGGATTCTTTATTTTGAATCAGTTCTGTAAGTGACAGTCCATGAATGCAAACAGTGTTTTTTTCAGGGGGGGGGGGGAAGGGAGAGGTTGCTACAAAGTAAAGTTACAAAATATTTTGTATTTTAGCAAATTAAAGTAATTTCTACCCAAAAAAAAAAAAAAAGAGCTGTGTCTATTCATTTTGCTTTCAGTCACCGGTTAGGATTTAGCTAACCTGTTTTACACTATAGCATTCTTGTGTATGCAAACTTGGAACCAAAATCCCTAAGGGTTCTAACATTTCATCTTAACTTTGATTATATTTTATTCATGGCACAATCCAGGACTTTAAAGAATAGTTTACTGAGTGTACATTTAATAAAGAGAATTACTGCATTAACACCGAGTGTAAAATACCTAACCTGCACTGCAGTGTGTGAAGCCATAGTCCCTAAACTGTTATAGGAATGCAAGTCTTTGGTCATTATATTACAAGTCTGAAAAGAATAAACCAAACTTTTTTTTCAATGGTTACTTCAGCATCAGTCAATGCAAAACAGGCAAACAAACAACATTATAACAGAATGCACTTGCTCTCCTGAATAAAGTAGAGACGTTGGGCTGAATTTTGCTTATTCGCCATCTTCTATGACAGAATTAACAGTGAAGGTACCAGACTCAGAGGCAGACTCACACTCCAGTACTCCTTTGGTGCTTTCATTGCTGATAGGAGAGCTGCTGGAAAGGGAAATTAAGCCAGAATCTTGACTGCTGGGTGGTGAAAATACTGGAGAGGAAATAGAAGAGTGGGATATTAACAGATTAACTGGAACAAATGGGAAAGGAGGACCTTCAGCACCTGAGAGGATGGGGCCCTAGGGAGGCACCCCTCCTTGCACACAACTATAGGCCCAACAAACAGCACTAATAGTAATTTAGACACAATGGTAGATTTGGTTCCAATAAGCAAAGCTTTGGGATCCTGTGCACTCCCCCTGTTGTGCTGGACTGACTCAAATAACTCTTAGCCCAGGACAGGGAGAGGACGACAAATATATTTGGCAAACAGACAAAATGAGCACCTCTGCAATCTTTTGTTACAGCTTTCTGCAGTATTGACATCTGTTGGGGGTGCCAGCATATTGGGACACAATCATCGCTCTACAACACCGAACCAAGGGAGAACCCACTGCTGGAGAGTGGGAAAGAGATAAGGAACAAGGCTCTTGGGACATCTGCTGGTTTATGGCACTGTACCTCCTCTTCCTACTCCACCAGGGAGAAGACTCTGCCCTCCAACGGAAAGATGAGGTCCAGAGACACGGGCTGGAGACTCCAAGAAGTCCACTCGGGATGCTGCCATGCTAATTTAGTTAGCAAGGGAGGCCCTTAGACACTACTGTATGGTGAGGGGTACCACTATAAACTCCTGAGCTGGAAGGACATTTACATTTCCCTGGCTCCTGTGTTGGATTTTCCTGCATGGGGAGAATACAACCTATTGTATAACTACGGAAGTCAAGGAGTGTGAACAAAGTCACATCTAAAACCAAGGGGCATGAGGGAAAATAATGAGGGGGATTAATACAGTATTAAGCAATAAAATAAGAATTTAAGGAGCATGGGAATTAAAGCTGTAACTAAAATAAACATCCAGTCTCAAGAGCTAAGACTGCAAGACGCTTGAATTAAATATTAAGAATTTCAGAATATAGGGCTGGATTGGAAATATTTGCAACATTACAATTCACAGTAGATACAAAAACCAAGTAAAAGGGTCTATGACCTTCTTAACCTTAGATGAGTTGAGATCCACCCACAGCACTCCCTTCCTGCCTAGCGAGAAGGTAATTAAGGGGAAGCTGCAGTGGTAATTTCTCTCCTCATTAACTTCCTGATTGGTTTCAAGCTCAGAATTCCATCGGGCTGCAGTTTGTCACCAATTCCAAATAGCCAATCGTTAATACTAATGTTTGTGTAACTAACTGCCAGCATCTGCCACGGCTTCTTGTACAACAATAATGGTGAAAGGGTAACATTAGTGCTCCTGTGTTAATTCAGATTCTGTTAATCAATAGGGAAATCTATGATGTAATTAGCAAAATGCATTGGTAGTTGAGTGTTAGAGTCATTTTTAGAAAACTAAATCACAGCAGAAGCTGAATGGCCCCCTGGCATGTTAACCATCAATACTTACTATGTTCTGAATTTTTAGGATTTAGTGGAGAATGTTCCCAGACTGAGCTCTTTTAAAAGAGAATACAGTTTACAATCATTGTTTTTAGAAGCTGTGATTAATCTAGAACAACCACACAAGAACAAGGAATGCAGTGTTAAAGTTTAAACTCCATCCTTAAACCACCCTGCTATGCCTAGGTAAGCAGTACCTACCGGGTCACTGAAGGTTTGCAGACTTCTGAAATATCTAGTAACTATGGAAGCTGAATTAAACAGAATGGGCTGAATTTTGCGGTCACTTACAGGAATGAAACTCCAGAGAAACTCCAATGAGTTTAGTGAAGGTAATCTGAAATACACTAGTGTGACTGGGAGCTGAGTGTGGTCCCGTCTTTAGATACCTCTGAATTTTCCAGCTTCTGTGGGTTAATAGATATTTGATCACAGGGTTTCTTTTGCAGTTCAATTTCTTGTGTTTTGTTTTTATAGGATCATAATCATTAGAGATGAATAATATGCTGTGGGCTTGGTCTTCTTTTCCTTTACACTTGTTATACAGCAGTGTAACTCCATTAAGCCAAATTCTATGACAGTGTAAAACTGCCACCTCCGTTGACTTCAGTGGAGTTTTGCCCATTTATGCCATCAGAGAATTTGACACACTGAGTTACTCCCAATTTACTTTGGTGTGCGTAAGAGGCAAGTTAGACTTTAGTTCTTTTAAGTTCATCATCCTGCAAGGACAGGATATAGAATCAGATTTTCTTCACTTTTGCCTTGTCCTGTTACTCAAGGTCAGTAGTTCTTATTCCAAGTGTTCCTGTCAAGCACGCCTTTCATGTTCTCTTTCAGGATCTTGAACAACTTTTTTCTGGGTCCTCCTTGTGGTCTTTGTCCTGTGACTGCTAGATCTTGTGCTCTCTGGCCAACGTATTCCACATCTCATTGTCTATGTGATCCAACCATCTCAGTCAATACTCTCTGCACAATTCCATGATGGGGTTTACCTGCATCATGATTTGTTCTGACCTGTATGCCATAGTTGGCCTAATCATGGTTTTATACACTTTGCTCTTTGGTTTACTTAGCATAGTTTTATTAGAGAATTCACATCAATTTTCTCCAGCCATTTTTCATTCAATTCCTAACCTCCACATTCCCATCATAGATGAATCTAGGTATCTGAATTATTGCAGATTTTAATTCTATACCATCCAGTTTTACTGGCTTCTCCTTATTCCTTTCAATAAAGTATCACATGTATTCTGTCTTTTGTCAGCCATTTAAGATGCAGGATACAGAATAGGGTGACCAGACAGCAAGTGTGAAAAATCGGGACAGGGGGTTGGGGGTAATAGGAGCCTATATAAGAAAAAGACCCAAAAATCGGGACTGTCCCTATAAAATCGGGATATCTTGTCACCCTAATATAGAATCAGATATTAAACTGACCTAGTGTACAGAATAGTATGTATTTTCACAGAATGAACCACATTAAATTAATCCTGTATCTGATTAATTCGATTTTAAACTGAGACTACGTTTTTTTCTCCACCTTTTGGCTAAGATCAAGTGTATTTAAAAATATATTAGTGGGAATACTAAAATAGGCAAAGAATGGAGGCATTTAGGTATTCTGTGAATGCATATTAAAATTAGCATAGTGACATACAGATAAAAGGAACGTCTAACACTAGATCTGGTGCTGGTGCATCCTGATTCACAAAAATGCACTCCTCTCCTGGCTGGCCAACTTTTCACTTAGTCTGGCGCACAGATTTTCACAGTTCAGCTTTGTTTAGCTGAAATGTTTTGAAGTGGGGTGTTTTTGTGGCTTGGCTAGTGCCTAATACCAATTGGAGTTTGAATGAAATGAATCTTAGCCAGCTAGCCCTCAAACATGTAGGTTAGAGGAAGCAACTGGAGGAACTGGCAGAGGTTATTTCAGCTCCCTTGTTGGAGAGAGTAAGCTTAATTTTAGGGACACAGGTTCACAACCTGGTTATTCTGTTGAATGCCCAGCTAGTTCTGGATGATCAGGTCCTAACAGCCATGGATGCTTTCTATCATTTATACTCATCCAGAAAGCTGGCCCCTTTTCTTTAGGATGAAAAACTTGTTACAAATGATCCTTGCCTTTGTTACCTTGAAATGGTATTACTGGAATGCCCACTAGATGGATCTACACCTGAAAACCACTGGCAACTTCAACTGATGTGGAATGTAGTGGCTTGCTCATTTAGAGATGCTTTTCGCAGGGGGCACATTATAGAATCATAGAATATTAGGGTTGGAAGAGACCTCAGGAGGTCATCTAGTCCAATCCCCTGCTTAAAGCAGGACCAATACCAACTAAATCATCCCAGCCATGGCTTTGTCAAGCTGGGCCTTAAAAACCTTTAAGGTTTTTTTGCACCTGTGCTCCAGGAACCGCATTAGCTTCCAATTTGTTGTTGAGTGCAATTTAAGGTATTGATTTTGACCTGTGGTTTGGTAAAATCTGACTACTTGTGAAAATGCTTCTCTCCTAACAGGATACCTGGCAGATGATGTAAGTTGAGATGCTCCTCTGGTTTAAACAGGGATGATTGGTCAGGGATCAGCCCTTGATTTTGAAACTTGGTTGCCTCCCTCCTTGTTCCAGAAGAGCCCAGGACATGTGGTAAGGAACATCTATTTTCCCAGACTCTGGAGAAGAGCATGAGTTATGAAGGGAGTAACTGAGTTAAGGGGGATACATTTTTGTTTATTCCTGAATAGGTGAACGGGTGAGAAGTTTATTTGATAGGATTTGTAAATAGTTTTAGTGGTTATGTGCCTAGAAAGATGGAGAGGCCCAATTTTTAAATACTGAAATCCATACATTTAAATGACAAAAAATCTCATCCTACCCCTGTTGTGGTAAATGTTAAAATATGGTAAATGTTAAAAAAAGTAGGTATTAAAGCTCTATCTATGTTTTATTGCATATTGACCCACATTTGCAAACACCTGGAATTCTAAAGAAACTGAGGCTACAATTTTTCAGATATGGGTCCCTAAAGTTAGGCACTGAAATCCATATCTAAACACTACATAAAAGTGGTCTGATTTTGACTGAAATCAGAGGTGCAAATGCTCAGTACTTTTGGAAATCAGGCTGTTTATGTTGATGCCTAAATGTGGCTTAGGTATCTAACTTTAGTCATAGAGGTTTGACAGATGTTGGTCTTAGCAGCACATAGTTACTGTCCTTGGCATATGACAAAGCTTCCAGAGGCCCAATCCTGTACTCCTTTTCTCAGGCAAATGCCCCCTGAAGTCAGTGAAGTCGATGAGATATTTTGCGCAGTAAGGAGGGCAGGAGAAGTGCACTGATGATAATGGGAACTGCAAACAAGGTCTGTGAGCTGTACACAGCCTTAAGATTAAGAGTCAGCAAAATAGAAACCTACATTTAATTGCTGTTCTATTAAAGATCCAATAGCAGAAATGTCTAAGTCCACCGTGTTCAAAGAAGCAAACCTATGGTGTCTTTCATTAAAGCTTTAATTTTAAGATGTGGCTGATGCTACAACCGTCATACAACTGAGTACTCCTTACTCACAACATGTGAAAGGATTACTTGTGTGACTAACGGTTGCAGAATAGGGCCCTGACTTGTTGGGGTCTTTTTAGAGCATTCCTATAACTAATCACCTTTATTCCTGGGAGAGAACCCATATATTTTATACCATCTAAACACGAGGATTCAGCTAAGACCACATTAAAAATAAAGGTCAGGGGGAGGAAACCCAACCTCAAAAACAAAACCTTAGATTTTCTAACACTCTAAAGAGCACTGACATAACTTCAGTGATCCCCTGGAACTCAATGGACTAGAAAGAATAATACATTTCCACTGATGTGAGAAACCAGAAAAACATTCATGCTTGAAAAGTAAATTTTCCCTGCGTTTACATTTTAAAAACCATTAAACTCTCAATAAGAAGCCATTTTTAAGATTTAAACTCGAGCGACACAAGCCATTTATTAACTCTTTCACCCTCTTGTTCAGGGAGGAGGCAAATCAGCCGACCAGCCTCACTTGCTATCGAGGTGCAAGAGCTTTTTTCACGGTGCAAATAAATGAGCAAGGACCAGCTGCAAAGCTGGTGAGCATAGAAAGGGGAAGAGCCAGTTTGATGCTGGGTCCCTCTCAGCATCTAGGCACAAACACAGCATGCTTGGGGCTCTCTGAGGGTGCAGGCGTGGTAGCAGACTGCTGTGGCTCTACATGCCATGCTCTTCTTTGAACCCAGCAGATTTTCTTCTTGTAAACACTATGGAAGTTAATGCTGTTTGAGGAAGCATTAAGTTCCGCTTTGTGCTCTGGGAGCCCCACAAGAAGGGTCACAAGAAACCAATGGCAGTACTACCACCTAGCCAGCCCCGCTGCCAGTGATACCATTCCAGCCAGGTACCTCAGGAACTGGGGAGTTGGAGCCAACTTTCTCCAGATTATTATTATTAATATTTATTTATTATTAATTATTTGTATTACCAGAGTCCTAAGAGCCCCTACAAAGAACAAAAAGGCCTCACAGAATTTATAATTAACACAACAGACAGATGGGGGAGTACAACATTGGTCAGCAGTGTCAGCACACAAGCAGTCTACCCATTGTCAAGTTTTTTGTAGGCATCAAATCACCGGGGAGTTTTAATGAGGATTCTGAGGGAGGAGAATGTGTTAGTTTTGCAGCTGTTCACAGGGAGCGTCTCCCAAACGTGTGGGGCAGCAGAGGAGAAAGCACAGAGGAGCTTGTTTGAAAATGTAACTAGTGAGCAATCAAGGCTGGCATCGACGCCTTGATAGCAAAAGAGAAATGGTAGGTAGAGTGGGGATAGGCTGTGAGGGGCCTTGAAAGTGAAGCCAAGCAGCTTATGTTTTATGCAATAGAGAAGTGGGAGCCAGGGAGCAGTGGCAGGGTCAAAGCAGTGGGCTAGGACAACGACCTTTGCAGCGGTGATGCTGGCAGACCAGGTGCCAGTTCATGCCACGGCCCCCAGGTCTCACATGATCACTGACAAACACACAGCTGTAACCAGGAGCGCTTGCCTGTCTGTTAGTTTTGTTACAATAGAATAAAATAGAATAGAACCTTTAGAATTACAAGAATGTGGTTAGTATTTTGGACTTTGATGCATGCAGCAACTTACAAGTATATCATAATCTCACTTATAACATCTGTATCCCATTTTTAAATGTTTGCGCTGTAACTGTAAGTCACTAGACGGGGGAAAGCACTACCAAGTGTGAAATAATACTAGTCTCCAACAGGTATTATCTCCTGCCCCACAAAGAAGGCCCAGCAACACCAGACAAACTATTGTAGAACACCAGAGGACAAGACACTTTGTTAATCGCTAACTTCCACACACACTGTCACTCACCCAGCCCATGAAGAGGAGACATGAAAGTGAATTCTCTCCCATCAACTGAACTGGCAGCTCAGAGAATGGGACAAAAACCCTTAACAAGAAAAAACTCTCTCTTATGTTGCTTGGACTTTCAAGGGGAAGGTTTTCTAGGCATAAGCAAGCGATCCTGTGTTTAGCCTGGGTTAGCCCTAAGAGGGACATACGGAGCGTGCTTATTATAGAAGCTTCTATTACCTTTTGAAACGTAACGGACAGCAACTCATTTGTGTGAGTTATTTTTACCTGATTTAACTTTGTAAATAACACTTATTTCCTTTTCCTAATTAATAAATCTTTAGATAGTTTATTCTAGGATTGGCTACAAGTGTTGTCTTTGGTGTGAGATCTAAGGTGCAACTGACCTGGGGTAAGTGACTGGTCCTTTGGGCCTGAGAATAACCTGAATATTATTGTGATTTTTGGTGCAAGGGACCACCTGTCACAAAGGCAAGCTTACCTGGGTGGCAAGATAGGGGGGCTGTCTGTGACTCCATGTTAAGGCTGTTATAGTGCTTGAGGAGTTAACACTTGATAATTGGTTGGGGAAATCTGAGTATAGAACTCACAGCCAATTTGGGGTGTGTGCCCTGCTTCTTCAGAGTCTGCCCTGAGGTTGGTACTCACGCTCCTGAGCAGCTGCAGGACAGCGTCACAGCAGCAGCATCCTGAATGGGCATGAGTGGAGCAAGACTGCACTTCTCAAAGCCAGGTATCGCAGTAATTGAGATGCAAGATGACCGCCTGGCTGAGAGTTTGAGCTCTGTGCATGGATCAGAAAGGCTATATCTTAGGCTACATCCACACTACCCGCCCAATTCAGCGGGTAGCGATCGATGTTCTGGGATCGATTTATCGCGTCTCATGTAGACGCGATAAGTCAATCCCAGAAGCGCTCCCCGTCGACTCCGGAACTCCAGCTCGGCACAAGGAGTAAGCGGAGTCGACGGGGGAGCCTGCCTGCGCCGTGTGGACCCGAGGTAAATAGTTTGTAATTTGACCTAAGATACTTCGACTTCAGCTACGCTATTCACGTAGCTGAAGTTGCATATCTTAGATCGATCCCGCCCCCTAGTGAGGACCAGCCCTTAGAGATTTTATGCAGACTGGACCTGCAAGACTTAGATGTAGCCTGGATGTGAGGATCTAGAGAAAGGTCCAGGTCAAAGTTGACACGCAGGTTACAGGCTTGAGTGACAGGCAGAATGATGGTGTTGTCAAGGGTGACTGAGAAAGGAGGTAGTGGGGAGGTTTTGATGGGGGAGAGGATTTAGAGCTTGTCCACACAGGGACATCCAGGAAAGTTATTCAGAATTAACTAAAGGTGTGATTTTGAAGTGGATTAGTTAAACCAGATTAAAACCCCATGTAAATGCCCTCATTCAGAATTAAAATGGCCCACTTTAATTCTGAAAAACAATGTCCACATAAGGGTTTAATGCAGTTCTAGTAATCTGATCCACTTCAAATTCACACCTTTAGTTAATTCTGAATAACTTTCCTGGATGTCCTAGTGTAGACAAGCCCTTAGTAATGTTCTAGCCATGTTAAGCTTGAGCCGATGGCTAGAGGTTCACAAATATGTCAGAAAGGCAGGCCAAGATTTTAGTTCGAGCAGAAGGAAACAGGTGTGGAACAGAGACATAGATCAGTAAGTCATCAACATAGAAGTGATAGCTGAAGTTGTGTTTGCGGGTAAGATTACCCAGAAATAAAGTACGGAGGGAGAAGAAGTGAAGCAAGCAAGAATAGAGCCTGTGGAAACAACACAGGAAGTTGGAGGGCAGATGAGGAAGATCCTCTGAAGGACTGATCAGAGAGACAGGAGGAGAACCAGGAGAGGACAAAGTAATGGAAGCTAAGGGAGGACATGATTTTGTGGGGAGGAGCATGGTTGCCTGTGACAGACCGTGGCTGATGGGTGAAGGACAATGAGGATGGCATACTGGCTATGAAAAGGTGATTAGAGACTTTGATGAGTAGTTTCAGTGGAGTGAAAGGGGCGGAAGCTGGATTGGAGTGAGTCTAGGATGGAATTGGAGGAAAGGAAATCCAGATAGTGATTGTACAGGGCACATTCAATGAGTTTACCCGGTTAGGTAAGACACCACAGGTAACACCTTTAAAAGCATATTAGACGGTTGTGGTCAAGTCTAAGGTCCTTGGGGAAACTGACCACAACCAGCTAACGCATTTTAAAAGGTTTTACACTGTGTCTACACTTGATGTAAGTTTTACCTACCACATTTTCAAACATGAACTCTTTTGTCATGTAGATAGCACCTCATTTACCCCACCTGTAAAATGAAGGGCTTGCTTGCCTCCTAAGGGGTAAAGGTTAGGGGTAAAGGCCTTGTTCAATAATAATGGCTGTGAAATGCACAGGCTTAATCCCAATATGTGGAAGAGCTGAGCGTTATGGCTCCCAACCCAGCACTCCTTTCCACAGGACCAAAGGGGCAGCTGCTGCTCCTGCAGTATCCTGTCTGGAGGTCAAGCTCTGTAGGGCCAGGACCATGCATAGTGTTGCAGATGGAAGGACAGTGAGCCTGGGAGCATGTTCAGTGCAGACTGCAGACGAAATACACGGAGGTGTTTTTTTTTAGAGGCTTTCTACTAAAATCGATTGAATATATGCCTATGGTGATTTTCAGAGGCTGCTAACTCAGCGAACTCTTAACCGATTTTTATGGGGAGAGCAAAAGGCATTTTCCCCTGCTGAATTTCCAGTTTCTGCTCTGAACCATGGAAATGCTAGAGATCTTCAGAAAAATGGATGGAATTTAAAAAAAAAAGATTAGCAAAGCTACCTATGTTTCCCAAACTTCTTTCTTAGAGCATAGGACCATTTTTGCTGAAGCTTTTAAAAATACTCAGCCCGACACAGACAGGAAGTATGAAAATTTCAAGTCCAACTGGCCAATAATAGTTACGACTCATTAATAATGAGTATAAAATGTGTATGCATCTTTAGCACCTACCTTGCCATCTGCCTCCTGCTGCAGGAGTGAAGCCCAGCTACTTGTGTTAGGGAACTATAAGTAATCTGTGATCTTTAGGGAAAATGTCCATTGGTTACATATTTTCAAGGCTCCCTTTGAAAGGAAAAGAACTGGAAACTTAATGTTTAAAAGAACGGAGGTTCTTCTCCTTTGTATTTCTGGCTCTCCCACAGGAGAGGCTCTGAAAGTACATGCTCACTTGTTCACATTATTTCGCTCTGTCTTCCCCGAACTAACCCATTAGGCTACTACACCCTCCTCCTTCAAATCTCTGCTATTAAAGATGGCTCAAAGAGGTAGATGGGGTTAGTGGGCACTTATCTAGAGAGACTGTACCCCTTCCCTCCCATCCTTCACATCTCACTTGTCACCTTAAGCCCTGATCCTGCAATGAGTTCCGCACAGCCAGTCTGTTGCACCCACAATGCCTCATCGAACTCAAGAGGGTCCACTTGCAAGGAGCTCATTGCCAGGCCAGGGTCTCAGATTGTACGCTCTCTGGAAGAGACATTTTGACTTCCTATGTGTTTGTATAACATCTAGCACAGTGGGGCCTGCGCCGAACAGACCACTGGATGCTAATATCCTGTAACTATTAAATAACAACAATAATCCAAAACTCTGATAGGGTCCTGCCTTTGGAACTGTGACAGACCCAAACGAGTGGGGTACAGAAGTCTGGTCGAAGGAAAATATGCTGGCCATTGGATGAATAGTTTTCTGTTCCCTGAGTGACCAGAGCAGGGGCTGCACTAGAGCAATCAGGAACCTGCTGGAACTAATTAAGACACCTGGAACCAATTAAGAAGAAACTGCTAGAATCAATTAGAACAGGCTGGCTAATCAGGGCACCTGGGTTTAAAAAGGAGCTCCCTTCAGTTTGTGGTGTTGTGTGCGAGGAGCTGGGAGCAAGAGGCACTAGGAACTGAGAGGAGAAGGCATACTGCTGGAAGATCCTGTGGTAAGGATAAAGAAGGTGTTGGGAGGAGTCCATGGGGAAGTAGCCCAGGGAGTTGTAGCTGTCGTGCAGCTGTTCCAGGAGGCACTCTAAACAGCTGCAGTTCACAGGGCTCTGGGCTGGAACCCGGAGTAGAGGGCAGGCCCGTGTTCCCCCCAAACCTCCCAACTCCTGATCAGACACAGGAGGAGTTTGACCTGAACTGTGGGTTCTACCAGAGAGGAAGATCTCTGAGGCAAGCAAAGTCCGCCAATAAGCGCAGGACCCACCGAGGTAGAGGAGGAACTTTGTCACAGAATACATTAGACTCATTCCAATGTGCCATTCAATCATTACTTACTCTTAAAACTTTTCCTGATCAATCCACTTCAATATCTGTTTTATGTTGACTCAATACTGAAACGTTTAAAGTTAAAATAAAAATGGGGGAAGAAAAGCAAATTGTGACACTTTCCTCTTCATAGACCTCTTAACACAACATAATGTGGCCCTAAAGACTTGCACAGATACACATTACTGCTGATGAAAATTTCATAAACAATACCTCTGGCTCATCTCCCGTATAATGACAGGCCTCAGAATTTGGAAACAAAATTATGTCCAGTGCATGCCACATAACACGTATCCACTCTTTCACAATAGAATCCTTTTCCGCTGTCAAACTCCTGCCTTTCTCACTAACATTTAAAGTAATTAGGATTATCTTAGATGCCCAGTTTGGCAAGATCGGTGTGTACTTTCCAACAGCATTAAATCTTGGCACTCAGAACAAGGGATAAAAGGTGAAGATATGAATGGATCTTTATTCAACCTGATCTATCATGGATTATCTCATTCTTTTCTAGTTCATGCTTGTACTCTCAGTGAAATGGAAGGCGGGGCTATACCTGCTGTAATCAGAAACCAAGCGCTGGAAAAGATCTCCACTTGTTAAACTGTCTTCATCCCCGGACTTTAAATTCCCTTAAAAATAACCTTTGAAACAATTAAACAAGGCTCCCCGCCGACACACACACACACACTTACAGGTGGGGAAGAGAGAAGAACTTCCAGTTATGCCTTTTTTGCGAATCCCACTCAAAACAAACTCCAGATATCAATTCCCATGCGGGAATATAGCATCTTTAAGGTGCCACGTGATTGCACTGCGTATTGCAGAGAGGATTTACATGTCACTTTTAAAAACAGTGTTCTACCCTACCTGAAACAGACAAACTACAATTTGAAGCTTAACCTGTGGCAACTAAGCCACAGCCCAGTGCTGGGAACAGTGTGGAACTGCCCCATCCCAGTCAAAGCTCCAGGAAGCACAAGTGTCCTCGCTCTAAATTATCTAGGGACATAGCAAGGAACAAGGGACTGGATCCTCAGCTGGTATAAATTGGCAAGCCCCACTGAAGTCAACCAATATACACCAACCGAGGATATGACCCATAGTATGAAAAGTGGATGGCTACTCAACCTGTTGTGTAAAATATTTGCCAACCTCTGTAATTCTGCAAAGGCCAGATTCTCAGCAGGTATACAATGGCATAGTTCCATTGAAGTCCCCTGATTTCTATCAGGTGAAAATCTGGCCGCTAATGCTTTCTGCAAATAGATACACTTTGCAACGGAGTTCTCATTTCAGACATGTTCCACATGTTCTGAAAGTTAGAACGCAAGGTTCACTCCAAATTGAAATTTGAACCTTTTGACAGAGTGGGCATTTATCATCGTCACCACCATCCATCAGACTTTGCATTTCCATAACACCTTCCCATCTGATGATCTCCAAGCAGAGACAATTCAGTGTCACAAAACTGCTATGAGCTAGGTTTGGTGTTACCATGGTTCTCAACTTTACAGAAAGGAAACAAAAGACTCAGAAGTTAAGAGACTCGCTTTAGGTCATACAGCAAGACTCTGCAGAGATGGAAAGTGAATCCAGGTCTCTTGATTCCCAGGCCTATGCCTTAATCGGTTAGCATATACACATAGTATATTGAAACTTAGAAAGTCCAGGGCTAACTCCCAATAGGAGTAGTGTCCTGGGTCACTGATTTTCAAAAGATGAGCAGGAAACAGTGCCAGTACTGTTTGTGCACTGAATCCGTTTTTGGAACGGTTTTCTTATTTTTGGTAACTAAGGGCTACATTTAAATAAATAAATAAATAAATAAGCCTAGAATATGAGTGTCTGCACACACAGGTCATTTCTTATACAAAATGTGTAACTATCCAGGCAGCTTTCTGCTTGCACACACAAGCACCCATTTGGTGCACGACATGACTTGTTTTGTGTGTGTCGATATGCATGGTTACCTATTTGTGTGTGCCAGATGCTTATTTTATGGGCAAAACTTAGGGCCTTGGTTTTGAAAATATTTTCCAAATACTTAGAGCAACAACTAAAATCACAGCCACTATCAGTTACAAATGGTTACAACGAAATAGGGCATCAGGGTGGGTTTTTCATTGGTAGCTGGTAGAACGCACAACTACTTTGCAAAAAGGAATTTAGTAAAGATATCCTCTAAAGGCCTGACCTGCAGAACATATTTGAAGCCACAGTGACAGCAATAGCTCACATTAATATTCGCAAAATCACAAAGGTCCGGGTTCTGATACCCTGCTCATACTGAGCGCTCTTCCTACATGAGTGGATCCATTGACTTCCATGGAACAACTTGTGGAATATGATACAATTCAATGTGAGTAAGGGTATCAGAAACTGGGTCTATATTAGTAGTAAGCTTTGCTAAGGCTTCTGTCTCCATAATCTACCTGACTGCCTAATTTTGCATCTACTTCTCAAATATTTCAGGGAAGCAGGCCTGTTTTGGGGAAACTGCCTTCTGGTTTCCACTGTCTGTAGTGCATCTGTGGCTGCCATTATCGTTTTAAGTAGTCTTCCATATTTCAAACACTAACCTAATGTCATGTCCACAGCATCTTCTCACACACAAATGAAAAGGACAGGAGATCGAAGTGCATATCTGAAGTGAACAGAGATACCCTTTCCTACTTATAGTTTAGAAATAAGTGTTTATTATGGGCCACAGTGTGATGTGGCAGTACAAGGGGGTATGGGGGTGCAAGGGAGCTCCTTGCATCATGGGTAGCAGCACAGGGAGGACAGCAGACTCTGCAGGACCACTGTCTTAACCAGTTGCAAGCAGGCATGAATGGGTGAGAACAAGGTGGGGAGTTGGCCAGCCTTGCCCCCATACCCCCCCCACACACATAGCTCCCCAATGTGCCAACTGGTGTAGCTACACAATCAGGCTAGGGGGATTATGATGCTCCAAGTACAGTTACTTGCTCTGCAAAGCAGGGGCAAAAACAGGAGACAAAGCCACAATCTACCTTTTTTCTGCTCCAGGGCTGGAACCCGTTGGTGCTCACCAGGTCTAGGGAATTTGGCAGAAAATCACTAACATGACTTGGCTCTTCAGCTAAGCCCCAAATACAACAGCTCTAAATGTCACCAACCTATTGCCTGGTGGGCCAGGATAACCTGATTGCTACAGAAGGATTTGGGGGGAGAAGGGAAGAGAGCAGGTAGAATGTAGGCGTGCTTATAAAAAGATGTATCAATATTCAGTTTATCATCATCAACTTCTACACCTAAAGTCTTTAGTTCCATTTCCCCGTAAGTTCTCTTACCTCTCAGACAAGTACAAAGTACCCTGGGGAAGCAGGCCCCAGCCTGTGCTCAATTCTCTTTGAACTCAGTGCCTCCCTGGAGCTTACCCATCCCTGAAATGAGCTAGGTATGGCTTATGTAGACCCTCACTCTCCCAGCAGCCTCTGAGAGGATTGGTTGCTTGAGGTTTTTTTCTCCCCCCATGTGACAGTTCCATAATGCCCTGGGTTCACGACAAAGCCACAAATGAACAAAAAGCTATATGTTAATATCTGACTCTAAAGGCATAAATGGTACAACTAAGAAATAATATAATTATCTACAATAAGAAAACCTCATCTTACAAGAAATTAGTATTTTTGGTGACTGTTGCATTTAAGATTTTGGGTGACATTAATGTCACAGTATCATAATACTATTGATATGAGCTGTGGAATAACTGTAGTACCAAAATGATATACGTCTTCTGAAATCAATATTCCCCCTTTTGTATCTACAATAAAAGAAGGAACAAAAGTCCTAGGCACTCTAACCACCATTTGGTACATTACAGTGAGCCTCACAAGTCATAGAATATCAGGGTTGGAAGGGACCTTAGCAGGTCATCTAGTCCAACCCCCTGCTCAAAGCAGGACCAATCCCCAATTTTTTGCCCCAGATCCCTAAATGGCCCCCTCAAGGATTGAAATCACAACCCTGGGTTTAGCAGGCCAATGCTCAAACCACTGAGCTATCCCTCTCCCCCAAAAATCAAAAACAAAGCACAAGAGTAGTCAAGTTATCGCAGAGAAGTTCAGACACCCCCAGATGGGAGAATACAAGCCCCCATGATAGGGCAAATTAACTCACTACTGTGGCACATCTAGCTGGGTGAACTCACAGCAGCAGGGGTGATGCTACGGCTAATGCTAAGGTACAGGCCCTGGTGAGCTCATTGGCTCAACATCTCTGGCTTGCTGAGTTGATATCAAGGCAGAGGACCCTCTGAGGTTACTGACGCGGGCCCTGTAGTTTTATCTGCTGTATAGTGAAAGGGTGCTGTGAGGTTACTGGCTCGTGGAGTTGCCAGGTGTCTGGTTTTCAAACGGAACACCCAGTTGAAAAGTGACCCTCCCCAGCCCAGTGAAAATGAGCGAGTGAGTGAGGGTGGGAGAGAGCAAGGCGAGCGACAGAGGGAGGAGAGATGGAGTGAGCGGGGCGGGGCCTCGGAGAAGGGGTGGGACAAGGGTGTTCGGTTTTGTGCGATTAGAAAGTTGGCAACCCTACGGCGGGCACTTCTACCTTGCTGGGCTGATTTAGAGGCATACGTTTCTGTGAAGTGTCTTCAGTTTGATGTCAAGAGCTAGACCTCTGGGAACTCATTGGCTTAGCATAGGGCCCTGATCTTTGGTTGGTACCCCAAGCACTCCTGCAGTGCAAATAAATAAGGACAGGAATAATAAGCTGCTCTGATGTCAACACACAGACTGCAGTGAAGTCATGAGCTCAATACCACTAGCATGCAGGGCTGATGCCAAAGCACAGGTCTCTGGTCAGACTGCTGACTCAGCAGCCATTGTGTGGCTGGGCTGAGGTAAAGGATAGGGCCTCCAGGAGGTCACTACTTCAGCAGCTTAAGCCTGTGGGTATAATGTCAAGGCACAGAACTCTGTGGCTCTAGCTTGCTGGGATGGTGCCAAGGCACATTCCCATTGTGAAGTTACTGGACCAGCTCCTTTAGCTGGCTGCTCTGATGTCAACACAGGAGTTCGCTAACTCAGCCACTTTGGCATGATGGTCTGATATCAAGGCACATGTGTCCATGAGGTCACCAATCTCAGTAGCTCTAGGCTGCTGGGCTGACATCCACACACAAGCCCTGTGAGGCTACTGGCTTAGCACTAGCCTGCCAGTCCGATGTCAAGAGACAGCCAGCTTTGAGCTCATGGCTAAGTACTGCTGACTTGCCGGACTAATGTCAAGGCTGAGGCCTCACAGAGTGTTACTCACTCCGCAACTCTGGAGTGCTGATCTGCTATCAGGCGCAAGGTTCTATGACTGATGCGCTGGACTGATATCAGGGTTCAGACTTCTCTGAACCAGCTCAGCGGCTTTAGCATGCTGGTCTGACAGTAAGTCACAGGCCTGTGTCCCAGCCCCTCTGGACGGCTGGGATGATACGTGGGCAGCCATCCAGAGAAGCTACTGGCTCAACACTTCATTTTCAGGGCTTAAATCAAGCTACAAGCTTCTGTGAGAACACTGGCTAGGGGACTCTAGCCTGCTGGGATCAGGGTGACCAGATGCCCGATTTTATAGGGATAGTCCCGATATTTGGGGATCTTTCTTATATAGGTGCCTATTACCTCCCACACTCTGTCCCGATTTTTCATACTTGCTATCTGGTCACCCTAGCTGGGATGGAATCACAGGACGGACCCTCGGCAGCTCTAGTCTGGTGGTCTGGGCTAGCCGAGTAAGACTGCTGCACTCTCCACACAGTCAGTCAGAGACCTGGTGCAGGCAGCATAGGAAACAGCGGGCATCTTGTCTAAGGAAGCCTTTTCAGACCCAACATTCGTAAGAAGAGAGCCAAGGCAACATCCAGGCAGCTGCAGGCTGCCTGTTGGGCTTCTGACCCCCTGTGAGGCAGGAATGAAACTGAGAAACTTGAGCAGGTGAGTCCTAGAGGGTGCAGGAATTCCACAACGTGGTTGGCTGTCGATCCTGGCTGTCTGGGCAAGGAGGGAAGAAACCAGGGTGCAGCAGCAGACTCAGTCATAGAAATGTGAATTGACGCTACCCCTTTAAATCTATAAAGCAAAAGTAAAAGAGCTTATTGTATGCAAAGAGTAATCAACCAGCTCAGCTCTTTCATGCATAACTAAGTAGTTAATTTCAGAAAATACTAGCTCAATGCAAAAGTGCCATCTTACACAGCTTAAAGATTTCTGTACATGATTTGCAAGCTTTTGGAAATCAAAAGGATACCTATCAACTAAATAAAATCCCAAATATAATTAAAATGATCTGTTAAGATAGAAACAACAGATTTTTACTTGTCAGGAATAGATTTTTTTTTTTAAATGTTGTTATAATATAGACTTCTATGCTGAGAAGAGACAGACCCAGGACCTGATCCTGCACTACTGCAAGCAAAGGGAGTTCTGTGGGTCTTTGTGTGGTATCACCAATGACTGTGCTCAGAATTTAAAGCTGGGAGCGGGGGGGGGGGGGGGGGGGGGAAGAGTAACCCTGATCATTTATCAATTAAAACAGAAATGACTTTACAGTTTAAAATCACCAAAGACTCTAAAGTGACTTAATATTACTAGAGTACTTCTATTCTTTAAATATTAACTTCAATTTGGAAGCAAGTCAAGCAGCTTTGTAGTACAGCAGTTCAATAAGTATTGATCAAGATATACAGCAAAAATGGACAGTACATTTTAAAAAGTGTTTTAAAAGGGTAAGAATGTTGCTGTTTATGAGAATCATACCCTCAGATGTTTAGGAATCCCGCCAGTGACGTCATTCTTACTTTAGAAAATAAGGACAAAAACTAAATTAAAAAGATGTTTGATTTAGTCAAATAAATAAAATTAAGTTTTATATAGCATTAGTCATATGACAGATTCACTGTGTTATATTTATTTCTGCTGACACAATCGTAGCATGAGAGAGAGAAAGAGAAAGAGAGAGAAATGCTGATGTACACTGAAGACTTTTTCCACTTAAAGATTAACTGCCAAGCTTTTGCTGAAGACGTGTAAAAACTCTGTTTAAAAGCTCAAATTAGTACAGAGTATAGGTGAGTGCTTCAGGCCCGATTCTGACACCGTTACTCCCACTGAGTGATATCCTACTACACAAGCAGTCACACCAATTTCAACAGGATTTCTCCTGGAATAAAATGCTCCTCAGCCTCCTAAAACACAGGCTTTTGATAGTATGAACCAGGAAAACTAAGTCCCATTTTCAAAAGTAATTGAGATACTTTGGATTAGACTCACTCCCTTTGGCAACTAAATCCAACATTTAGATGCCAGTGAGATTCTCCAAATCTCCACTCAGCCGCCATCTATGTTTAGTCGTGTCTAAGTTGCTGCTGGTAGAGTCCTCATGGTGCCTACATTTTTGCCTGTGCAAAAATACTAAAATCCTGCTTAGGATAGCTGTTCTGTGGTGGTGGTAGTGGTCCTTATACCCAATAAGCCAAGTGGTTGGGAGGTAGGAGACCTAGGTTTGAATCCCTGCTCTGCATGCCCCCCCTTCCTAGCCCCCCCTTCCTAGCCCCCCCATTTTGTCACGAGAAAGGACTGACCTGTCCTGGGTGCCTAACTCCAGGAGAGGGTTCACAGTTGTGAATGCTGAGTGGAGGGAGACACCTTCATTTGGCCCTGACAGAGGTGGGGCTTAGGCCCGCACCTTTCCTTTGCATTTCTTACTGGCTAGGTTAGTTGGCTCCCATTCTTAGGCAGCTAACTTTCTCCTTGCATTATATAGGGAGCCCGCATGCCTAACTCAGGATTCCTCTGACAGAAAAGTGCCTAAAAGTTTGGTATTTTAAGCTGAGCACTGCAACACTTAAGTCCCTTTGTGAATCTAGCCTTTAGGCTCTGACCCTCGAGTGTATTTATGAACTCTTTGGATATAACAACACTGCAAACAATTAGGAACCTAAGGCCAGGTCTACACTAGGACTTTATGTCGAATTTATCAGCGTTAACTCGATTTAATCCCTCACCCGTCCACATTAGGAAGCAGTTTATTTCGACATTAAGGGCTCCTTGAATCGATTTCGGTACTCCACCCTGACGAGGGGAGTAGCGCCAAATTCGAAATGGGCATGTCGAATGCGAGGTACTGTGGACGGAATTCGACGCTAATAGCTCCGGGAGCTATCCCACAGTGCACCACTCGGTGGACGCTCAGGGCAGTGTTGTGTACTCGGATGCTCTGACCTGCCACTCAGAGAAATCCCCGCGAAAATTTGAATGCTTTTTCTTCTGTGGCCATTTTGAATCCCATTGCCTCTTTGGACATAGTGGCGAGCTCAGCAGCACTGGCAATGATGCAGAGCTCTACAGCGGTGGTTTCGATGCCATCACTGAATAGAAAGAGGGCTCCAACATGGAGTGATCGTGAGGTTTTGGATCTCATCGCTGTGTGGGGCGATGAATCGATCCTAGCCGAGCTCCGTTCAAAAAGACGGAATGCCAAAATTTACGAGAAGATTTCACAGGCTATGACGGAGAGAGGGTACAGCCGGGATGCTACGCAGTGCCGCGTCAAAATCAAGGAGCTACGTCAGGCGTACCAAAAGACCAAAGAGTCCAACGGACGCTCCGGCTCAGCGCCTCAGACTTGCCGATTTTACGAGGCACTGCACGCCATGCTCGGTGGTGCGGCAACAACTACCCCACCAGTGTCCGTGGACACCGATGATGGGGTCCATTCTACGGACACATCGGAGGAGGTTTTCGCTGACGGCGAAGAAGAGGAAGGAGGGCAGGGGGACGAGGCAATCGAAAGCGGTCACCCTGGAGATTTCCCCGACAGCCAGGAACTATTCCTGACCCTGACTGCGCTGCCCTTCGAACACTCCCAAGCCAGCATTCCTGACCAGGAATCAGGAGAGGGATCATCAGGTCAGTGTTTTAGACATTTATTTTCAATACAATAGTTATGGTGTGTTAGCGCTCTGTAACTGTGGCTTCATTGGCCTTATGCGCTTCACCTTGGAGTCGCTTTCCCGTGCAACTATTCGAAAAGTCTGTCAATATGTATGGGGATAGAGGTGTAATCACCAGCAGAGATCTCAGAGAAGCTGTCTTGAAGGTACAGCGATAGCTTGTTTAGCACGTTCACTGGGAGAGCTGCCTTATTGTCTCCTCCATGGTAGGATACTTTCCCGCGCCATGCGAGCAGCAGGTACTCTGGTATCATTGCATTGCATAGCATGGCAGCATACGGCCCCGGGGTTTGCTTGCATTGACTCAGCATGCAGATTTTCTCTGTCTCCGTAATCCTCATCAGAGTGATATCAGTCATGGGGTTCTGGTTCGAATGAGTGGTATAATTAGTATACTGCATGCTTCCTTTTCCCCTTACAGACAGACACCCGGCTGTTTACGTTAACGCGTGGTGGTAGGGGGTCGGGAGCAAAACCAGTAGCACATATCGGTGCGCGGGTAGGGACAGTCCCGGGGACCGGCAACGCTAAACCGGGGATAGGATAGGCGAGCCGTTCACGCTGAGCGGTTCACGGGCATATTTGGTTCCCTGGAGCGGCCACGCTGAGGGGGGGGAGGGTAGGCGAGCCGTTCGCGCTGAGCGGTTCGCGGGCATTTTTGGTTCCCTGGAGCGGCCACGCTGAGGGGGGGGAAGGGTAGGCGAGCCGTTCACGCTGAGCGGTTCGCGGGCATTTTTGGTTCCCTGGAGCGGCCACGCTGAGGGGGGGGGAAGGGTAGGCGAGCCGTTCACGCTGAGCGGTTCGCGGGCATTTTTGGTTCCCTGGAGCGGCCACGCTGAGGGGGGGGAAGGGTAGGCGAGCCGTTCACGCTGAGCGGTTCGCGGGCATTTTTGGTTCCCTGGAGCGGCTACGCTGAGGGGGGGGAAGGGTAGGCGAGCCGTTCATGCTGAGCGGTTCGCGGGCATTTTTGGTTCCCTGGAGCGGCCACGCTGAGGGGGGGGAAGGGTAGGCGAGCCGTTCACGCTGAGCGGTTCGCGGGCATTTTTGGTTCCCTGGAGCGGCAACGTGGACGGGGGGGGGGGGGGGGGGGTTAGGACAGCCGCCGTAGATTATCGGTTTGGCCAGCAGCAGTTACTGACCGCCGCCAGGAACACTGAGGGAGACATGGGAGTAGAGCAGTGCTGTGAAGCAATCTCGCAGCAGTCCAAAGTAAGCACCTTACCATGGTTGTCAGAGAGGTGATTTTCTGTGTACGGCTAGGCTTCTGGGATCCGTATACCGGGACCCCAGACACTCACTCAGCCTTAAGGCATAGTATTTGACCTTGTAGTACGTGTACATGTGATAGGCACTGTCTTTGGTCCTATTCACGGTTAAAGAGTATGGTCATTGTTCTTGAAAAAGTATCATTCTGAGGAATTCACTCCCTTTCATTTATCCCACAGCTGTGACTGTCTCCCGCCCTACCAGTGCTTCTCCCACCCATGGCCTAGTCCAGATAAGGCGGCGCAAAAAGAGAACCAGGGACGACATGTTCTCGGAATTAGTGATGCTGTCACAGAGGGAGGCGGCACAGCGCAGAGAGGACTTCGCACGGTACGAGTGAGCAGCCAGGGAACGGGAGCAGAGGGCTGAAGCGCGCGAGGACAGGTGGCGGCAGGAGGATCAGCAGGCGACCCAAGCAATGCTGGGAATAATGAGGGAGCAAACAGACACGCTCCGGCGCCTAGTGGATATTCTCCAGGACAGGAGACATGAAGAAAGAGCGCCTCTGTATGTTCTTTCAAGCCGCCCTCCCCCGCCACCAAGTCCAGTGGCTTCCTCCCCAAAAGTCACTAGGACAAGGGGAGCCAGGGTGCGTGGAAATACTCAATCCACCCCTGCAGACCGCTGCAGTAGCAGAAGGCTGTCATTCCCAAAACCATAGACTTTTCCCTCCTCTCCATCCAGCAGCACCCCTGAGCACCTCCCTTCCCAGGTTCCATGTTAAGTTTCTGTTTTGTTGAATAAATCTTGTTTTTTGGTTCACCAATGTTTCCCTGACTGTTTTAAATGGGACCGTTTGTATCTCTGGGTAGTGGTTAACATGGTTTTTAAGTGCAGAGAATGGGAGCACAAACGAGGGTGCAGACAGGTTAACTGCTGAAGTGACTAGCACAGTACACATCGCATGCATTAAGCACACCTTTCCTTCGTTGTGCTGGTTTCTACGTTCTAAACGTAGGGTTGGGGGTTGGGTGGTGCACTGTATGTTTGGGGAGGGTGGACGCTGATCTTTTGCGGCTGACAGTAGCCTGCTGGATAGATCAATGCACTGTGTGATCCGTTGGCGATACTCAATACGTACAAGGCACATAGACACCAACACACACACATGGGATTAGGAGAGGTTGATGGTCCCTTTAAGCAAGCGGAACACCTCTTGGCACTGCGCTTTGGGCAGGATCAACAGCTTCCCCTTTGAAGGGAAGTGTCCCCCAACCAAACCGCCCCCCAACCGCTGTATGCCTACACAGTGATAATCATTACCCAAGAAGAAGTACAGGAACAGGTTCAAACAAAAAAATCTTTCCTTTATTGTGACTTTGCAGCGTTGATCCAAGTAGGGGGAAGGCGGTTGGTAATGGGAGGATGGGCAACGGGACATGTGTAAAGGGACAGGGGAAGGTCCAGTATCTGTTTACGGAAGTGTAGCAGTCACTGGTTAACCCGCTCTGTCTGGAAGCGAGCTTTCAAAGCTTCCCGGATGCGGACCGCCTCCCGCTGTGATCTTCGAATGGCTCTGGTGTCTGGCTGAGCGTAATCTGCTGATAGTCGATTTGCCTCAACCTCCCAGCCCTGCATAAATGTCTCCCCCTTTATCTCACAGAGATTGTGGAGCACACAGCACGCCGCAATCACAATGGGGATATTTTTAGGGCTGAGGTCGGAGCGAGTAAGTAAGCTTCGCCATCTTGCCTTGAGACGGCCAAAGGCACACTCCACCACCATTCTGCACTTGCTGAGGCGGTAATTAAAGAGCTCCTTTTCAGTGTCCAGGGCTCCCGTGTATGGCTTCATGAGCCATGGCATTAGTGGGTAGGCAGGGTCCCCCAGGATCACTGTTGGCATCTCCACCTCCCCAACAGTGATTTTGTGGTCGGGGAAATAAACCCCCTGTTGCAGGCGTCTAAACAGACCAGAGTTCTTGAAAACACGAGCATCATGAACCTTTCCTGGCCACCCAACATTGATGTTTGTAAAACGTCCTTTGTGGTCCACTAGTGCTTGCAGAACCATAGAAAAATATCCCTTTCGGTTAATATACTGGCCGCCCTGGTGCTCCAGTCCCAGGATAGGGATGTGTGTCCCATCTATGGCCCCACCGCAGTTTGGGAATCCCATTGCAGCGAAGCCATCTATGATCGCCTGCACGTCTCCCAGGGTCACTACTTTGTGGAGCAGAAGGTCAACGATTGCACGGGCTACCTGCATCACAGCAACCCCCACGGTAGACTTGCCCACTCCAAATTGGTTCGCTACTGACCGGTAGCTGTCAGGGGTTGCAAGCTTCCAGAGGGCTATGGCTACTCGCTTCTGGATAGTGAGGGCAGCTCGCATCCGGGTGTCCTGGCGCTTCAGGGCAGGGGACAGCAACTCACAAAGTTCCATAAAAGTGCACTTACGCATCCGAAAGTTTCGCAGCCACTGGGACTCATCCCATACCTGCAGCACTATGCGGTCCCACCAGTCAGTGCTTGTTTCCCTTGCCCAGCATCGCCGTTCCACGGGATCAACATGACCCATTGCCACCATGATGTCTAGGGTCCGGGGTCCAGCGCTTTGCAAGAGATCAATGCCCCTTTCACAGTTTAAGTACTCCCGGAGATTACGTTGTCTCCTCTCCCGATTTCTCTGCATCAGAGTCTGGAAAAGGTGCGCTATAAGGCGCGAGTTGTTGGCTACGGACAGAACATCTGCGATAATCGCGGAGGGCTCCATGCTCACTGTCCAGTGGCGTCCGAGCTATCAGCCACAGGAAAAGGGCGCGAATTCATTCCCCGCCGGCGCTTTCACGTAGGGAAGGTGGAAGTGTGGGTCGAGTGACGAAATGTACGTATACCGACCCTTGACACAATTTCGTTCCCACAAGGCACTGGGGGCTACACCCAGAATTCCAGTGGGCAGGCGGGACTGCGGGAACTGTGGGATAGCTACCCACAGTGCACCGCTTGCAATGTCGACGCTTGCCCCCCTACTGTGGACTCGGACATTCGAATAAACATCCCTGGTGTGGATTCGAACAATCGACCTGGAAATATCGGGTTCACAAGTTCGGTTTCACAGAAATCGAACTAGTACCGTAGTGTAGACATACCCTAAGTCACTTAAGGACCTGACTAGGAGTATTAAGGGATCTAAATTTGACTCACAATTGAAATGTTATTGAAACATGCAATTTATGCTTTTAGTCAATAGAAATTTTATCACATTTAAACAAAATCCAGTGAAAACTGTTGTTTTTTGGGGGAAAAAACACCTTTTCCTGCAGTGACTGAAAACAAAATCTCAAAGTACTGAGAAAGAACTTGAAGGGGAAACGGATTTATAAACTCAAGGGAAAGCGAGTTCATTTATTTTTCTCAAGATGAGAGGAAGAAAAAGTAAAAAAGCAAAACTAGTGATGAACTGGACTGAAAATATTGTTTTCCTTTTGACAATCTAAGATGTTATTAGTGCTATACGCAAGGTAAATATATGTATTTGGCTACAGCATATTGCACCTGTCCTCATGGCAGCATTACACTACTGTAACTCCACTGACTTTCTAGGTACTCATGATTTTATGCTGGTGTGAGAGCCACACCAGACACCTGGTTTTAAAGCTAACAGTATCCCTCGGAGAGAGACAGGAAGTAAATTCACGGATGTCAATTGTTTCTGTTTTGATTTTTTGGTGGGAAATCCCAATGTTTATCTGGGGTTTTCCTCTTTTTGATGAGAATTTTCATATGAACCTACATGCCCAATTCCCACAGCACTTTGAAACCAAAACTTCTTTTGTAATAAAAAAAATCATAACATTTCAAAGAACGGTTTGTGATTTATTATTTTTTTGGTTAATGAATTTTTTTTTCAACCAGCCCTAATCCCCACTTATGCTTGCGTGCTTTTCGCATGACCCCTTCCATATCCAGACAGAAAAGGGGAGAACTAGCAACAGAGTAAGAGCCTTGACCCAGATTTTTAACCCCCTTTTCAGTTTGGTATGGAGGTTTTTGAACAATAAACTACAATTGACCTTACAGCGCTAATCCGGCGTACAGTGTCACTAGATGTCATGGAGCTGTTAGCATGCACATCTTCACAGTGATGCCCCACAGTGCTGTAAGGCTACAGGTATATGCACTGTGAGTGATACATACAGAATGCGCAATGCACAATGACCTTGAGGTCAATGGCAATTGGGACAAATTACAACATGGTTTTACAAAAGGTAGATTGTGCCAAACCAACCTGATCTCCTTCTTTGAGAAAGTAACAGATTTTTTAGATAAAGGAAACACAGTGGATCTAATCTACCTTGATTTCAGTAAGGCATTTGATACAGTACCACATGAGGAATTATTGGTTAAATTGGAAAAGATGGGGATCAATATGAAAATTGAGAGGTGGATAAGGAACTGGTTAAAGGGGAGACTACAGCGGGTCATACTGAAAGGTGAACTGTCAGGTTGGAGGGAGGTTACTAGTGGAGTTACTCAAGGTTCAGTTTTGGGACCAATTTTATTTAATCTTTTTATTACTGACCTCGGTACCAAAAGTGGGAGTGTGCTAATAAAGTTTGCGGATGACACAAAGTTGGGAGGTATTGCCAATTCAGAAAAGGATCGGGATATCCTACAGGAAGATCTGGATGGCCTTGTAAACTGGAGTAATAGTAATAGGATGAAATTTAATAGTGAGAAGTGTAAGGTTATGCATTTAGGGATTAATAACAAGAATTTTAGTTATAAGCTGGGGACGCATCAGTTGGAAGTAACGGAAGAGGAGAAGGACCTCAGAGTCCTGGTTGATCACAGGATGACTATGAGTCGCCAATGTGATGTGGCTGTGAAAAAAGCTAATGCGGTCTTGGGATGCATTAGGCGAGGTATTTCTAGTAGAGATAAGGAGGTGTTAGTACCGTTATATAAGGCATTGGTGAGACCTCATTTGGAATACTGTGTGCAGTTCTGGTCTCCCATGTTTAAGAAGGATGAATTCAAACTGGAACAGGTACAAAGAAGGGCCACTAGGATGATCCGAGGAATGGAAAACTTGTCGTATGAAAGGAGACTCAAGGAGCTTGGTTTGTTTACCTTAACCAAAAGAAGGCTGAGGAGAGATATGATTGCTCTCTTTAAATATATCAGAGGGATAAATACCAGGGAGGGAGAGGAATTATTTCAGCTCAGTACCAATGTGGACACAAGAACAAATGGATATAAACTGGCCATCAGGAAGTTTAGACTTGAAATTAGACGAAGGTTTCTAACCATCAGAGGAGTGAAGTTCTGGAACAGCCTTCCAAGGGAAGCAGTGGGGGCAAAAGACCTATCTGGCTTCAAGATTAAGCTAGATAAGTTTATGGAGGGGATGGTTTGATGGGATAACATGATATTAGTCAAAGGTCAATTAATTGCCATCAGTGGTAAATAGGACCAGTGGTCAATGATGGGATGTTAGAAGTTACTACAGAGAACTTTTTCCTGGGTGTCCGGCTGGTGAGTCTTGCCCACATGCTCAGGGTTTAGCTGATCGCCATATTGGGGGTCAGGAAGGAATTTTCCTCCAGGGTAGATTGGCAGAGGCCCTGGAGGCTTTTCGCCTTCCTCTGCAGCATGGGGCACGGGTCACTTACTGGAGGATTCTCTGCATCTTGAAGTCTTTAAACCATGATTTGAGGACTTCAATAGCTGAGACATAGGTGAGAGGATTATTCCAGCAGTGGGTGGGTGAGATTCTGTGGCCTGCATTGTGCAGGAGGTCAGACTAGATGATCATAATGGTCCCTTCTGATCTTATAGTCTATGAGTCTATAATATGGAGCCGCTGCAGCTACACTATGCAAAGTCTCATGGAAATCAATGGGTAGTTAGAACTCATGCTGTAGCCACTATTTTAACCGAAATAATTGAGCCATGTCAACGCTCTTGATATTTTAAGTATAATGGAATGGAAAGACACAGTTAGAATGGAATGACACAATTTTAATTAGAACTGAGAATGATGTCACTGTAATATACTGTGTTATTACGCATATCAAGCATCAATATACTTTTGTCTGATAATCTCATTTACTTGAAGAAAACGAGTGTGTTAAAAGCAAATGGTTCTTACAGCATGTAAAATTAGTTATTTGGCTTTCTACCAGCCTGCTGAGTTAGTTGTAAAGGTCTGAGGTTTACAATCTTAAAGTGAAAAACTTCTTTGTCTAAGCAGTAGTGTGAGCTCTTGGTATGGTACGCAAACAAAAAACTACTTACAAGCAAAAAGCAGCTTTGGCATTTGCATGTCTGATCTACTTCAACAGGTCTAGGGGAAAAGAAATATAATTTATTACAGCCCATTTAGCTCTGCAACAATTGCTCTTCAAAACCAAAAGAGAATAACATAATGGAACATACGTGTTCTCTTTATGGCAGAAACCTCAAACAGCCTGAGGCAAGAGCTAATACAGATGTAGTACAAGGCATTACACGAGTGCCGGGTGCTGTAGCTAGCAATTATCCTGGTATTTAACCAAATCTATCGCTCATCAGGAAAGCGTTTAGTGCAGTAGTCGGAGCGAGACAGGCTGACATGGAGCACAGCTACTTAACTGTCCCCTCCAGCCATTACACTTTCTCAAGCCGAGAGTCATGTCAAATTAAACAACTACGCATTGACTTTTCACTTCTCTAAACATTAAGGTGTGATTGACAACTCCTGGATGCTATAAGCCAATCATTAGACTCAGGCAACGTATTGTTAGCTTATTTGTGATGCAGTTCTCCCTTCCCCCCAACCCCTCCCCGTTCTGAGCTATTTCCTCATGTGCTGTTTTTACAGTCCTCGATAGACAATTTTACCTTGCCTCTCTGGAGGGTCTTTGTAAGCAAATGACACTTCACTGCTGAGGGGTGAAAGTGATGCAGAGTAAAGTGACTTAGCTTGACATGCAAGTTATCATCTTTTCTTTAAAATCAAAATCAATGCCTACACATTTTTAATCTAATTTTGAAGTGTCTGGACAGCAACATTTCCAACAGACGTTAGCACTTCAAAATGTACACCATCAATATGAGCTGTAACGTTTTATTTCTTCAGAATATTTCCCCAAATTTCGGCCATGTATGTTGGGAGCCTACACAATGCTGTGACATTTTAAATCAACTTATGGTCAGTACCAGGACGGGAACAGGCACATGTAAAGATGGGAAATTAAACCGAAAGTCAGATATAGCACTAGAACTGTCTAATATGGATCTCAACTCTCCCATCAATGTTAGAACATCACTACATCAAGCCACTCTTTATTGTATGCCTGAATCCTGCGGGTTAGCAACGTTATTAGTTTGAAAGAGTGCACAAAGCAGGTCAAGAGACGAAAGACATGTCCCTTTGGTTCGATATGCAGCCACCTGAGACCTGCGCACTTCAAATGACAGGCTTCACTCCCCATGCCCCTAATACAAGCCACAAGATTAATGTAAAAGATGATTTCCAGATTTGCTTCTCCTCCTCCCACAACAAACCAGAAAGATGCAATTCCTCAGTAATAATGGTCCCAAAGAAAATGAAAAGGAAACTTAATAGGGTTTCTTTAAAATTTTACAGTTTTTCTCCTAAAGAACCATGCAGCATTAACAAACTATCATTTTACTGATTCTCACACAGATTCTCAGTATAAGAAAGTCTAGAAATCTACTTGCACATGTAAGGCATGCGTGTGATTAACCCACCCTCTATCTACAAAAGTCTACACTTATATTGTGAAATGTAAATTGCATGTATGCAAGACTTTTATTGAATGAACCTATGAAATTCAATAACTACTAAATACGTATTTGAGGAAAGTGCACTGATTTGGAAAAAAGTGACTTGATTGACAAAAATCATAGAGTGTAGAGTGTCTGTTTTCACTCTGGGTACTAATTTAAAATAGTTTGAGGACAAATAATGTATTATTTTTGTTCATCAATGTAGTCATGTTGGCTATTTACAATTGTGTAAAATAAGCTACAGCTATGGTAAATGTATGGAGATGAGAGATCTAAAAGTAAATATGATACTTCATTCATTTTACACCTCCCTGCTGGCTGAAAAAGTTACCAGCTATAAACTCACAAAATCCAAAGATTTAAATGAAATATACTAGATATTTTATGTGGTAGTATCCAAAATGTGCTACAGGCTTTCTAAATACAGAGGAAAACACAGTCACTACCCTGAAGAGCATGGAATCTCAAACTATTTCCATCAACTTCCGCTTACTTGGAATGAAACAGAATCATAGAACTGAAAGGGACCTCGAGGAGACATCTAGTCCAGTCCTCTGCGCTCATGGCAGAAAAAAAACGATGATAGCTTGGTAAAGATTTTAATGCAATCTCCATTGTTGCCCTTCATTTTTCACTGGCTAGCTGCCATGAGAGCATTTAGCTTCAAGAGGGTAGCAGGATGGTTATTGCACCTGTTGTGTATGCTGACCAATAGTGGGCGCTGTATGGTTCACGAAGCTATCATCCCTTAGCCCCCGATATCTTTCAGACTAAAGCATCCCTGATTCAATACTGTACATCGATCAGTCATGTAACAACTCAGTGGCATGCCTATTTTACATAGATTTCTTACATTTTTAATTGGACATAAACACCTACTACTTTATCTTAGACACTTACTTTCAATGAGCTCATATATAACAATATGGGTCCAATGGAAATAAACTCTCTGCTACACCAGTGATACAGTAAATTCTATAGTTTCCATATTTTTGAAGATTTTGGATAAAGTCCAACAACCCTGCTTCTCAGAGCAGCAGCTTTCAAGCTGTCAGAGACATGCATTGAAAAAAGCATTGGGACTTTGGTACCCACTAAAAAATTAACAAACAAGTAAAACTTGTAAATCTCAGAAGTAAAGACCATAGGCCAAATTCTGTCCCTAGCTACACTCTGCAACACCACTGGATTCAGCTACGATCAGGGGTGTAACTGAAGACAGACTGTGACTGCTGCTGCTTCCATCCCCTTTCCCCCCCACAAAAATGACATGCAACTGACTTTAATCAGACACTGGGTTTCTTCCTATAAAATCGATATTAAAATTATGTGTTACAATCCTACAAAACAACTTGAGCCAATTCCCCTTTGAACTTTGTAGACAGGGACTATAAATCTGTGGACCTCAAATAACTGTATTTTCGACAGCACTTGTTTGAAAAAAATTAAAGATAAAAATTTGTTTATGTACTAAACAGGTAATATTAAAATATCGTTATTAGACAAAAAGTGAAAATACATTAATCTGTATTAAGAAATGACTTACATAGACATACACTTATGCTATATAAAGATATACATGTACATGTAGTGTATATATCTGTTCGTGTGTGTATATACCTATATAAGTGTATTGATCTATAAATACACATATGTATATATTTCTATATAGATGTAGGCATCAGCACCCATAAGTGTATGTATGTGTAGATATATATATAATATAAAGCTAACTTTCAGGCCTCAGAAAACAAAAGCTATCCCCATATAACAGCCAAATTCCTACATAACTCAATTTGGACATCTCATCTGGTGTGAACTGCACTCATTCCTAGTGTAAACCCCAGCGCGCTCTGCAATGATATACTGTAATGTCACATCGCAATCTGGATTTACTATAAAGGGCTGCTGACGAGTTTCAGAGCAGTAAACATTGCTGCGAGGTGTATTTCACACTGAGCTGGTTTTTATGAAGAACACTTCACCGCCCAGCCACGGTACCTAGATGATGAATGGTGAAAGATGCATGACAAGCTTCATCATTGTTTGTAAATCTTAACTGTTCCTGCTCACTAACTCTGCAGGCAATTTTCAAAGACAGCGGCCGACAGAAGGACAGCACAGCTTTCCTGAAGGTTATTCAACTTGTACTTGGCCTAAGCTATGCCTGCGAGGAACCATGCATTGAAAATAAACTCACCGGCCGCTTACCTTGAACTTTAGAATTAAAAACCCTGGTTGGCTGGCATGTTAATGGGAACTAAATGAAGAAATCCCAACTACAAGCTTTGATATTCACCCTTCACCCCTTGCCCTGAATGGTTATATACATCATGCACATGTAACATACACTGGTGTTATTTATGCATGGAGTATAAATACACTTACGTATAAAGTGTGCCTTTGTGAATGATGGATCCTACTGACCCTACATTACCTGACTCTAGTGCAGCTGCATAGAGCATGCCATTGTCCCCTACTACCTCACCCACTGGGTGTGACATGTTACCTACACACTCTTCCCTTGCAACTTTTCCTTCCTATTTTGGTGCCCTGTCTTAGCAGTAAACAGCCAACTCATGCAGGCATATTCCAACTCATTGCCACATGCAATCACTTACATACTAATACGCTATCTGCATAGGCTGGATCACCCCCTTCCAGGGAACTCCACGAGGCACTCTTCACCATTTTCCTTGGACCGTTCCTTTATGGGGACAACAGTGGGGTTCGCTCTATTCCCTCACCAAATGACTACTGCTCTGCCCCTACAACCAGCAGACCCACCAGGAGCCATCAGAGGCCATGGCATTATGTACTGGTTCCAGGACTCCCCATCTTACCTCTGACTTCTGAATAATATAGGTTTGTTGGAACTGTGTAGCCAAGGTCTAGCTGCCATCTCTTAGCTCCTCCCTCATGCTTTTAAGGAAGGGATTCCCCAGAGCACCTTAGAAGAATTAACTCAGCCAGAAGCAACAAGTATCTCTGTTGGTTTTTCCAAGGGACTTGTGAATTGTGTAGTGCGGTGATTCATGTACAATATCCGCAGAGTCTCCAATTCAGGCAGGCTCAGGATGTTATGGAGGTAGCTGACCACCACCTGCATAAAGGAATGGGGAATCAATGTACAGAGGATCCTTTTCCCTCTTAATATTGGCCAGACAATCAGGTCCAGACAGCAAAGTCAGGAAAAAATACAGCGATGTGCCAATACACTTGCCTTTCATGGTAAGCACACTGTTATCACTACTGTTCAAAAGAACTCCATTCTCTCTATTGTTTTGAGTGGGACAATAAGATTGCCATTGCTCCTTGTTTGTATCAGGAAATTTTCATAGTCAAAGGGTAAGACACTTGGTGGGCCAGATCCTCAACAGGGTAGCTTCATTGACTTGGATTTCTATAAAAGGGTATTCTGAATCCCGTCAAGCAGGAGGAGGGCTTTGGATGGCAACTATTGAAATATTTAGCATCTTGTTAGCGCCCTCTGTCCTTGAAAAGAGTGGCTAGAAAAAGGAACAAACTGGGTTCAGGGTTGCATGAGCATCTAAACCAGCAATCCTCATCTTGTGGCTCCTCTCACTCTGTGAAGTAAGGAGAAACAACCTTTCCCTCCCAGCAACCAATAGCGGGGAGAAGCAAGAAGAGATTGTAGCAGACTCAGCCACTGGAAGACACTAATCATGACACAACTACGTACTGACGTTGACTCGCGTAAACACTGTATTGCAATGATGCAATGCCATGAGGCGAGAACTGCCACGGCGCGTTCTATCATGATGACACTACTCCTCAGTGGCCTGTTGCTCTCTGCAGCTGTATTCAGTGATGAAGGGGTTCCCCCGATCAGCCAGGATCATCGGTCTGAACTACTGACAGTGGGTCAACTGTGCACTTTGATTTGCCTTTTCCTCAAATAGGTGACAAAACTTTCTCATGGGACCCCCTTTTCTCTAGCAGAATGTGAATTGCAAGTGCTGCCTCCTAACAAAGCCCGCGGGGCTCAATTTAATAAATGTTTGCAACCCACGTTTGTAGTCACACAAAATGTTATCGCCCAGCTGTGAAACACATGCCCTCATAAAACCCTGTCTTGTTATGCCAACCAATGCTGTGGAAAACCACAGAACTGATCAGACTGCTGATTTATTTTAAAAGCCCCTATGAGTGGGTGAGGGTTTACACATGTACGTGTGTCAGACCTGCCACAGGTGGGGCAGCTGGGGCTGCCTACTATTTCTGTTCCACTCCAGGATGGCTGCATCAAATGACAGCACTCACACCAAGTTAACAGGATGGCCAAGCATCCTTCAAACCTCCCTGTATCTCACCTTGTCAGATGCCTTTTTGTGATATCTTAAAAAAATGGGTAAGGACAAAATCTCATTAAGCAATGTGAGCTCTAAGTTTTTAGGTTTATCAGAATTAATTTCAGGCTTCCTTTGTAAGGACTCTGCAAAACACACACCTTTCTAAATTGTGCAAGGACTAACTATTTTGTGCATGTATGATTTTCTTCCTATATGTTTTATAGTCTATGCAGCATACAGAATATATTAGAATAGAAAACAGACTATGAATCAGGAAAGCACCATTGGACTTAACCACATGCTTAAAGTTAAGCATGTGTTTAAGTGAAGAGCTGGGTGAATAACAGACTTTTGGGTTAAGTGGATGAAATGAAAAATAATAATTGGGAAAAAATAGTTCAGGGTGAACTGAAATGAATTTATTTTATTTTTCTGGCAAAATGAAATAGTTGAAAAATTTTGTTTCGGATCAAATGAAATGTTTCATTCAATCCAAAATACATTTTGTTCGGCTCAAAACAAAACTTTTCATTTTCCATATATTTTTCTAATCCTTTTAAAATTTATTTTTTAAATAAAATTGAATTACATTGTAAAACAAAATGTCTACATGCTTCATTTCAGAAATGCCAAATCGAACTGTTTTGACTTTTCCAAAAAGTGTTTTATTGGACTGAAACAATTTGCTGAAATCTACTTGAATTTATGAATTGTTTTGGTCAACCCAAATCCGCATTTTTCCATCGAAAAACTGAGTCACCTGATTATTTTCACTCAGTTCTATTTAATTGCTTTCCTGAATAGGAATGCCTTCCTCTCTTGGGGCTTTAAAGATCGATTCTTGATTCTTTACTAATCCAGTTTCACTCAAAATATACACAGGTATGAAATTATTCACTAAAACAGTTATTTTAAAACTCATATGAAAATAATTTCCCATGTTTTGTTATAAAATGCCCACCAAGGTCAACTGAAGTTTTGATAACTGCTGTTACGGCTAAAGAAACAATAATAATAGTAATAAATAATGATGTGACAAATGCAAGTTAATTAGTTGCTTACTTAAAAAGACCATTTTGGGCCTGCCAATTTTGACACTTTCTTCTTTTTTCTTTAAACATGCTGTCTTCTATTTTAAAAAATCTATCTAAAAAGAAGGCCTGTTGAAATGTTAGCTAGTTTGCTAGAACTTGATCCAACTTCTATTGTAACTGATAGAAAGATTTCCATTCACTTCAAAGGGAGTTTGTCTGGGTCCCACAAAACACACCAACACAAATCCATTGTGCTGGATGCCTCTGCAATCCTGGTCATGTGTGGATACGTCACAGTGCAGCCATGCTCCATCTTTTAGTTAACTGGTGCGCGTGTGTGTGTATACATCACCTCATCCTCCATTCTGCTATAATTTTTTCTGAGCACACAGCAAGACGCTGAAATTTACCAGGATCCTGCTCAAAGCAAATACCCTACCTGATGATGGGAATGTAGCCATCAAGAAGAGTGAAAGATAGTTTGATTTGTGTGGTTGTATACCAGCAATCCAAACCAAAGCTGGAAGAGTAGTTCTCATTTTAGGTCTGCTAGCTCTCCTAGCATTCTTGTAATTCACGTCTGAAGGAGGCTGTATGCGGCATATGCATCTGGAATTGACCAATAAGAACCTGTTTAAAAAAAATAGTGGCCAAAAATAAACACAATTATGCAGGAGCCAAGTATGTAAACGACAAAATATGCAGCTGAAATGACAGCATTTTGTGACTGCATGCATTTTTTGTAAATCACCAAACAACGTTACCAGATCATTCCTACTGCTTTCAGTAAAGACGAACAGCTGTCTGTTAATTTAACTGAAGTTTCTTCTGAAAATGTTATTTGAGAAAGTGGAAAGGAGTCTCAATTCTCAGCATTCATAGCGAAGAGTCGGCATATTTGAGAACATAGCTGCTGGGACCTTCTCTTTTTTAGCAGCTAGTTTTAAAAAGCAAAACACGAGGTAAGGGGGTACCCCAGCCAACACGCTACATTCCAGTCACTGGGAGAAGACGACAGGGACTGTATTCCAACATCAGGTCATTTTTATCCTCATGGACATGGGGGGCTGCAATTTGCATTGTCCTGCACCAACAGGGGACAGCTGTGCCCCTTGAGAAAAGAGCCGGGTGATGGTAACATCACCACCATCTTCCCCTCAGAGGTTTGGCTTGAGTTGAGCAGCTGTAAAATCCAGCCAGGTCTCTATGGGGGGAGGCTCACTGGGAAAGATGCAGAAACAGCATCTCTCTGCTGCCCCAGCCTTGTCCCTTCGAGGGACAGACAGGCCCACGTTGGGAGCTATGGCAGCTGGCTCCTCCTCCCTGGCAGAGATGGGTATGGAGCAGCTTGTGTTGTTGTGTTCCAGCGCTCAAGGAGATATATCAGCATAACCCATGGAGTGAATCTGGTCCACTGGCTGTAAATAAAGTACAGCCAGATTCAGCCTCTTCCTCCATTGCTGGGCACTGCTTCGGAGCTCTAGCGTTAGAGAGCAGCAATGCTTTGCTTTCTGCAGCAATGTTGTGGGGCAGCTTGGACAGACAATGCGGTAAAACAGCTACAAGTTCCAGAAAGTGGTCGCACAGGTCTTCTACACGCCAATACATGGTGACAGGCATATCTCTGATTCTGCGTTCAGGCACGATCTGTGACACTAAAATATTCTTTAAACCTTGTATGGCATCCAAGGGCATAGTTTCATTTGAAAATGTTGTACTTGAGCCGCATCAAAAAGATGCATCGCTTTCAAACACTGCAATGCAGACTGAGAAAAATGTCATGATCCAGAATCTCTCTTACATTCTTTCGGTGTGTAGTATTTCGACTATTCCTTTCACTGAAATGATTCTGAAGGTTTTTTTGTCATGTGACGTGGGATTCTGTTTCTTACAGGCCTTTGACTGTGACACCAATGCGAGAGATCCATCCCACAATTGCTTTTATAATGGTAGAATCCAGAGCATGTTCCAAATTCCTCATTGGGCTTCATCAATGGATCAGCACATTTTACAATAAAGCATCAGAAAAATTATGAAGCAATGTACTGGCTCCGCAGTTAAGAGACTGAGATAGCTTCCATTACATGCTTCATTTTGACTCCCATATAATTATCTGGAAAGAGAACCTACTTTCTTGCTTGAAATTCCTCATGTTTATTCCTAGGACAAAGAGGTTTTTTGTTGTTTTTTTGATAGGTTTGAGGTTAATTGGACAAGCCGTTCTTAAGTAAGAAGACTTTGAAAACTTGGTTCATTTCCACTTTTGAAATGTCAAACTTTTTTTTGGCTAAACCTTAGCTCAGAAAATAGCATGGACTAAACATGTCACAGTTATTTTATACACTGTTCCAGTGTGTACTAGTGCAGTTGGAACAGTCTTAAAAAAAGTAAGGTTGAGTGAACATTTTGTAGATTATTAGATGGAAATTAGGTGTATGAGGGCATATTGCAATATACTGCCTGTGTGTGTGTGTGGTGTTGCACTCTAGTGGCTTGTCCAGAGAAAGGATACAGGAACTGGTACTAGTACTAGCAAAGGAAAGCCTCCTTTAGCCTAACTGGTAAAGGACCATGTTTCCGGTGCTGAAGGAGAAAGATTCTAGTGCCAGTTGCCGTATCTGTGTGTGGTACATCCAGTAACTGTGGCTATTGTCAGCAGCACATGGATTTATTACAATATAACTGTCAAAAGACTATCTCTGAATATAATCTAGACTCACATAACAGGCAGAACACTAAACATTGCTTCACTGTGCCTTTAGGTTAATTTTTCAAGCAGTGCTGCTTAATTAATTATTTACACAATACACATTTTTTTGCATAGTATGTAATTAGACTGTGGAACTCATTGCCACGGGAAGTCATTTGAGACCAAGAACATTGCAAGATTCAAAAAGAGATTTGACATTTATAAGATAACAAGAATATCCAATTATAATAGGTAATGCCAACAACAAATTTGGAAGGGATAATAAACTGCATGCTTCAGGCCTTAAGCCAATCTATAACTAGGTATTAACCTAATTTTTTATAATGTGGGGACAGTTTTACCCATATATGCCTACCGCAGGATTTGGCCTCTTCCTCTGAAGCATCTCGCGCTCGTCACTGACAAAGACAAGGCACATAGACAGAGCTTGATCTGATGCAGTATGGCAATTGCTATGTCCTTTTGCACCAAGTGGCAAAGTTTGTAACCACTTTAATTCTTCCACTTTACATGTAAACAATTTTGGAGTACTTTGGGGATCTGTTTATTTAATAGGAACTAACATTTCCTAACAGAAATGCTGTTTAAAAACTAGGCCTGACGCTCATTTACACTTCCAGAGAGGTTTAAAGGAGCCATAGTGTAAATGAGAATCAGACTCTCTATTCACCAGGCTTTTTATGTCCTCACTGCGGAGTTAGCCATCTCCCATTGCACAAAAGCTACCTCTGCCACTCCCATTTCCCCCTTCCTGTAACTTCAAAGCACTATATCTGTAGTGTCCCAATATGAAATGAACAAAAGTCTGTTTGAATCAGATATAAATTGCTTTTAGTACACCAGAGCAAAGCTCTCCTCGAGGGCCCAGTTACCAAAGGGTATGTGTACACTGAAGCTAAAAGTGCAAATTCCGCCGTGAGGAGACAAATCCCCACTAGCTTGATCAGAGCTAGCATGCTAAAAACAGAAGCATACTCGTGGTGGCAGGAGCAGAAGTAACTAGCCATCTTGAATACGCACCTATGGTCTCGGACAGGGATGGCTAGTCCTTCTTGTGTCTCATGCCGTTGCAGCTATTTTTAGCATGCTAGATCAATCAATATGTCCATCTTCTAGCTCTATTACAGGCATACCCCATGTGTATCTTGACTGCCATTATATTTTCTGTGTGGTGTGCCGTGTTTGGTTACTCACAGATCTTGTAGGATTATTTTGACTCTCAGTACAAAAGAAGACCCTTTCGTTTCACAGAGTCGGCTGCTGCAGCAATTTCATGCTGGGGAGGCAGAAAAGATGGTGGCAGGGACAGTAGCATCGGCTATCACATGCTGTTGTCATGCCTGACAATTCAGTGTCAGGCTGCATATGACTCCAGGACTAACGTTTTAAAGGGACAAGTACAAGACTATATTTCTATCATTCAGCTGATTTAAAAACAAACAAACAGTTTTTTGCAACAAAATACAAAAAAACCGAAAAATGCGGGAAAAGCAGATGACAACGAACTATCGGCGGGGTTACATAATCTAAGCAATTCCATATGCACAAATGACCACCTGTGGGTAGCTAATGTTAAAGGTGATAGGCTAAGACTACACTATAAGCAAGGAGGTGTGATTTGCCCGCTTGTGTATACAAGCTTGCTTTAGCGATCATCGAGCTAGCATGAGTATAAATAGCAGCACAGATGCAGTAGCCCAGTGGAGGCACAGCTGGGCCATGCTGAGTACATACCCACCAGTTTCAGGTGGGTTTGTAGTCAGCACAGCTCAGCTGGGTCTGAACTGCTGCTGCCCCTGCTCCTGAGGCTACAGTGCGACTTATACTAGTACTAGTTCAATGAGAGCTTACGCAAGTATGTGAACGCAAGCAGGGAACTAACATCCTCAGCTCATAATGTAGACATGGTCTTAGTGTGAAATGTGTGTGCATGCTGTCTTTGTGTTCATGTATATTTTTGCAAAACAAGCACATAAGATAAGAGTGCTCATTAAAGACCATACTAAGCGCTGATATATCATTTAATTAGAGCTAGTCTGGAAGATGAAATGCCCGTCCCAGAGGAAATTCCAACATTCTGAAAAGTCGAAATTTTGAAATTTAGTGCAGAACAAAAAGTCCAAAGTCTTTTGTTTTGGAAATGACCCTATCAAAATGTTTCATTTTGATAACGGTAAAATATTCTAAGAGAAATATATATATAATTTAATTTTTATTATATGGATTTTTTTAAATTTAAGTCTAAACAAAATGAGTCAAAATGAAACGAAACAAGGAAGTTTAAACAAAACACTCAATTTCAGTTCAAATCGTTTAAAAAAATTTCCACTAAAAATGCCAACAAAATCAACACGTTCCTGCAAAACGTTTCAATTTTGATGAAACAGCATTTTCGGACGGAAAACTGGTCTGCTGAAACTTTTTCAACCAGTGCTACATTTAATATTTTCAAAGCAAGTAATTTACAAGCAAGTAATTCATCTGGTTAGGGAGTGTCATAGGATGTATGTACCCCATGCGAGCCCACCAACCAAAGGCACTGCATTCTCATTCTCAGCAGCTGGGAGGATAAAAGGGCTGGGAAGCAGAAGGGCCGGGCACAGCTGTCAGAGGAGTAAGCAGGCTGGAGAAAGGAGCTCCTGCCAGTAAGCTACTAAAGTGCTGCCCAGAGACAGCAGCCCAGAAGGGGACGAACTGACCAACAGGCTGGAGAGCCTGCAGAGATCCAGGGGAAGGTAGGAAGGAGCTCAGGGCACTGTCAGAGTTGAAGAACCCTGATCCTGCTCACCTAGCTCGAGGGCCCTGAGCTGGAACCCAGGGGAGTAGGCAGGCCTAGGTTTCCCTAATAACCCCTTGACAGACTTGGGAGTGAAGAAAGGGTTTTCAGATTCTGGATACCAGGAATAGATTGATAGCCCGGCTAGGTTATGCGAACCCAGGGGCTGCGCCATGCTTGGCCAGAAGGAGTGCCGTTGCCGCCTCACAGGAAGAAAAGGATTATCCCCATTTTACAGATGTGAAAACTGAGACAGAGCAATCAAATAACTTGCCCAAGGCCACTTCAGGAAACAGTGTCAGTAATAGGATTAGAATTCAGTTGTTCTAGACTCCCAGTTTTGCGGTAAAATCACAGACAATGACCCCTGATAGCTCATCATTTGTATTGCCAAAATTCCAGGGATTTCCACAGGAAAACAAAAAACTCAAATGCTTACAGAGGCTAGGCCCACATCTTAAAAATCAAGTAACCTCCTTAGCCACGGAGAAAGGAATACACAAAATACAAATGAAGCAGTAGGACCATGAAGTGGGGACTTATTTTGTGCATTTCTTGGAACAAGATGGTCTTCATTTAAAAATCGAGGGGGAGGTATGTGTGTGTGTGTGTGAGAGAGAAATAATTCTCTTTAATTTCCTTCTCTGTAGATATGAACTTTTTCCTGTATGTATTACCTGTCAGACACCCCAGACTCCCAGGTTCCAGTTCAGGAAAACATGACTATTCATGCAGGGCACTTAAGCACATGTGTAATTTTCAGTCAATGGGCTGTAAGGATATGCTTAAAATTAAACATAAGCGCTACCCTAAAAGGGATGGATTTTAGCATGTCTTTCCTGAATCGAGGCATCACTGAGGTACTTAAGCACTTGCCTAACTTTAAGCACACAGGGTTTGTTCTAAAGCCCACTGAAGACAAGAGAAAGACTACAACTGATTTCAATGGACATCGGATTGGGCCTGTAAGAATTCCCACCCAAGTTTCGGACTGACTACCTTCCTCAGGGGAAGCCAGGTTAATTGATTGAGCCTACGGTTTCTCCTCTACTTTCCTTCACCATGATCTCTCAAGCTTGCTTCCAAAACAAATGTGTTTTACATGCAAGGGACTTAAAAGTCTCCTCTCCCATACCATTGCTCTTGATTCTGAAATATAAATAAAATGGGAATTAGAAGCTAAGGGAGGGAAAAGGAAAAAGCTTTCTGAAGTACAACAAAGGATATGTCTATCCCAGGAGCTGGGCATGATTCCCAGCTCGTACAGACATGTTCACACTAGCTCAGGACTGAGCTAGCTTGCTAGAAATGGTAGTGTAGCCGCACTAGCATAGGCAGTAGCAAGAAGCAGCACAGGCTAGCTGCCCCAAGTACATATCCAGGGGGGCCAGGCAGGTTTGCACTTGGGACAGTGCATATGCCATTACTCACTCCTGCCCATGCTACTGTGGTGATACTACTATTTTTAGAGAGCTAGCACAAGTATGTCTACTCAAGCTGGGAATCACACCCCCAGCTTCAACTGTAGACTTAGCCTAAGAGTCCAAAACCTTTCTATTCTGCCTATTTTAAGTTCATCTGAAACTTGGCAGTACTGAAGAGTCTGTTGCAAATTTTATAGCCCATTCTTTCACCATTTAGCTCTAATTTAACTTATTTTTCCACTAATAAAGTTGTAGTTGGAAGGGCCCCAGCCCTGCCAGCTGGAAGCAGTTGTATTTAGAACTGCTCAAAATTGCAAGGAGATGAAGTGATGGTGTTTTGTCATTTAGAAAATGTCACCCATTACTAAATGCAACATACTGTAACATGGCGTGACCTCATGCGGGAATGTCAGAAGCTTCCTGCAAACTTCTTCTCACCATTCATAAAGCAAAAGTGAACGTAAATCAGAGGTCAGCGTATATCTCCTCCCTTTCAACAGATCCAGGCTAAACGGGCAGTAAACTTAGCAGAACAAAATTAATGAAATGGTTTGATTGAAATACTAACTGTGCTAAAATCTGAACTAGCAAAGTCTGTATAAAGTCAAAGTTACAACTGAAGAGTCTGGTGTGGTAACAGACATTATAAGACCACCTCTGGTTATTAGCCCTTTGATCAGAAATATTACCATTTAATAACCAGGGCTGCTAACGCTGAAAATGTTGTTCTAACTTGTATTTTTTTTTCTGTTTAGACCTATTGTACTTCTATCACTGCACCGTTACGTTTCTGTGAAGTTTATGAACACAGATCTTCCAATAAATCTGTACAATCTTCAAACAGAAGCTATGGGCTTGATGCAGGAATTATTGCGTGAGGGTCTATGGGCTGGGATACAGAGGATGTTGGCCTAAATAATCAATGATTCCTTCTGCCTTAAAACCTATGCATATGTGTACTTGAAAGAAAAAAGCAGTTTTGTATTTAATAATAAAAATGCTCCTGGGGAAAAATCAGGAACGGTGTGGGGTGTTTTATTAATAACCTTCCACAAGATGGCTAAGGGTCCGGTGTCTTCATGGGCTTCTGAACAGGTACACTTCAGCGTTATGAGGTTAGGTGAAGAGATATGATTTCAGTCTGAGAAAAGGAGGAAAGAACTGAAAACTGCAGATCACGTTTCACTTAATATATGTGTATATTTAGTAGGGAAGGAAGAGGGTTATTATACAAGATTTAAAACAGATCCACCAACTTTACAGTAGTAGTGACTATACTAATGTCCATATAATGGAATTGTCTAAGTTACTAAGGCAGTTCCCATGGGCTTGCTGATATATGAAGCTGCACTGATGTTATCTTTAACGATGGGGAGATGTGTCAGTTGCTCTATTATATACAAAATGCCCAGAGTCCAAGCCAGCAAGCACTGGAAATATGAGAAAGCAGCCTGTCCTTTAAATGACCAAACACTTGTAGCAGACACAGCCAGTACCTTGCAGAGTAGGCAACTGTCAGGTACTGAACAGCATTCCATTGTTCACACCATTCTGGCTCAGTAAGCATCCACTGGGAGTGAAAGTTGTGATGGAGGAGAGAAAATATTCATAGGAATAAAGAGCAGAAGGAAAATTCCATGGGGACTGCAGCCCCTGGTCTAACAGAGTGGAGATACTCATCTTTGGATGGAGAACTCCCAGCATATGTTCCCAGTGATTGGTCATAACTGAAGGGAAAAACTCTTAAAAGCCCATAACAAAAGCATGTGTGCGTTTACTCGCATATTTAAGCTTCTCATAAAAATACTGGTCCCTCTTTCAACTGGCAAGTTCCCCTGCTATGGAAAAACACTCCTTCAGGGCTGGGAAAATGCTGTTTGATCTCCCTAAATTACATCTCACTGCTTGTCATTTTCTGATTGATGAAATAACTTAGGGAACAATTATCAGTGGGTGGAATATTGCCTGAACAAGCAGTCAATTGTTATTGAAAATTCAGTGTTTATGCCGTTTAAAAATCAGTGGGCATATTACGCACAAGTTTTTTTTTTCTGGAGCAATGAAAAAATACTGAAATCAATGTGTTAATAAACGGCATAGGTTTTTTTTTGTCTATTGTTAATAATGTTTGACTAGTGAGGATCATTTGTTAGTCAAGGTGGATGCAAGAAAAAGTGCCACCTGCAATTGAATGTGAAGCCAACTGCTTATTTGACCACTGAACACAGAGAAAAGTGCTTCTGTCCAGCAGTTGTCATAGCACAGGGAGGGAAATTAAACGGAATAAAAGAGAGGGAAAGTGAAGCAAGGATCACTAATTTCTCTGAAGTGTCAGAGGGGTCGCCGTGTTAGTCTGGATCTGGAGAAGCGACAAAGGGTCCTGTGGCACCTTATAGACTAACAGACGTATTGGAGCATAAGCTTTCGTGGGTGAATCCCCACTTCTTCAGATGCAGAGAGTGTGTATTTTTCCACTGCATGCATCTGAAGAAGTGGGGATTCACCCACGAAAGCTTATGCTCCAATACCTCTGTTAGTCTATAAGGTGCCACAGGACCCTTTGTCGCTAATTTCTCTGAGCCATTTAAAACGCCCAGAGAAGGGAAAAAAGTCTTAGATGAAGAAACAAAATATGACGTGCTGAAACCTATCTGCTAGCTACATCCTAGCTGGAAGTCTGTCAGAAAATAGCCACTTCAAAAATACCAGGCCAGATCTTCAGCTGGCATAAATCGATCTAGCTTCATTGACTTTAATAGCTCTCTGCTGCTTTACACCTGCTGTGAATCTGTCCCCATATGTGCCCTCATTTTCATAAACTTCATCCTGGGCTTGGAAATCAAAGTTTCCATCATGATGCACCCAAATCCAAATTTACGCAATCAAAACTTAAACACAAAAACGAGCATGCACTCTTGAGGATGGCACATGAAATGGACATGGTCAAATAAAAAATAAGTAACCCACATCCTTTTATTCAATCATAAAAATGTGCTTAGCACATGTATATCAGCAGAGATGACTGCATTTCAGTGTAGTTTGTAAAATGATAACGTTCTGTGTAAGTGGGCTTGTAGTGGCCTAAGCAGAAGATGATGCATATAATATATTCAAATAGGCTGTGCTCAGAGAGGAGTGAATTTCACTCTGAGTAATCAGGCTTTTGGGCAGGAAATTCTGTGTGTATCCATCTTGTGGGATGGAACAATGGGTCAGAAACATGGCCACTGCCCCTCTGAGACCCTTATGCAAGAAGCCACTGCATCTTCTCTTAGATCCTTCACCCACCCCCTACTATGCACAGGCCTGCAGGGATTGTGTCGAATTCTTGCTGGCTGAAGATTGTACTGATTATACTATCTACACTGCCTTTTGGTCTGGTTGCCACCTACCTTTATGATGGTCAAAAACTGAACTAAGCCTGTTCTCCAATCCCTGCCACTAAACCACGTCCCTTTTGCCAACCCATGCCACTCCCATAACCAGAACCATGAAGGGACTCTCCTACTACAAGGTATTGGTAAAACTTTCCTCTCTCCTACCTTTTCCTCCCTTCCTGGATGCTAGGGGAGCAGGGACCCTCTGTTCTCTCTCCTTCTCTCTTGGAGGAGGGAAGTACCATTGGTTCCTTCTGTCCACAAAAGGGAGGTGGTTCCACTTCCAGAAAAGACAGGTGGTGTGTCCATGTGACTTCTCCTCTCCTAGAGGCTTCCACATCACTGAATCCATCTGATCTGCATCTTCCCCTCTGTCCAATTGACCCGGATTAGGCACAGTGGGACATGATTCCCTGATCAGCACTTTGATTGCGTTAAGGCTCTGTTAGTACTTCATAGTCCTATTGCTCCATGTCAGAACTGCTAACCCACTACACCTAAACCCAGAGGCCCTTACAAACAAACTAGTGTACAGACATTTTAAAACTAAACTTTTTTGTGTTATGGGAAAAACACCAGATGGGAAAAATATGTGTTTCTCTGGAATTCTTTTCAACCAAGCAATGTAGTCTGATGTGTTTGAAAGCTAAGAATGGAGGTGGGTGAATTATTTCACACAGAGAACCCAGTCCTTCTTTACTGCAGGTTTTGGATGGATGGGCCTGAAGTGTCTTCTGAAACACACGTGGACACAACAACAGGATTGCAAAGCCACGGGGGCCTGTGAAAGTACCGGCCTGAAAGGAATATTTAGTGAACAGACCTTTAAAAAATAAAGGGGTGGTCCCTTCTTCGAAAGACAGCTCAGAACTGTCTGAGGTAAATGTTTCCCTGGAGGAACTTATTTGATTGAATATGAATAGGGATTGAATAGGAATAGGAATTGAATAGGAATTTGCATTATATTAACCTTTAGTTGCTCTTCCTGCTATCTACCGAAACGAACGCAAGAGCAGACAAGACCCTGACATTAGCACCTTCCCTTCCACACTAATTTATCAGACTTCAAAAAAGTGAACTTCATAATGTCATATGCATCCCAGTACCACACATCACCCATCTGAGACCCCCCCGTTAGGTCTGGGGTGACTGTGCACCTACCGCTTGCTTTAGACTCTGAGTACGACGGGCTGTCCTCGAACGTGAAGAATTGCGGAACACATGCAGGCGTGCTAACACTCTGGCCCAGGTAGGAGGCAGGAGGGTAGTACGAATGCATCCTGTACTGGGAGCTCATGGCATGTCGGCTCTCTGTGCTTTTCATCTGTTCAAAGAAAGAATTAGAACAGCAGTGTATAAAAACTGAGTCAGAGGTGGGGAGCGAGATTTATTTGCATCTTGGAAATTTCTCACTGTCCTTCATTTACATAGTATTGACTTAGATTTCAAGAAAAAAATCACATTCATTTCCTAGGAATTTTGTTTAGAAAATTATTTATTTCCAACACAGATAGTATCACTGTGAGCTTTCTAATCCCATTCTGTCTATTATGGCTATGTCTTCACTACCCGCCGGATCGGCGAGTAGCAATCGATCTATCGGGGATCGATTTTTCGCGTCTCATTAAGACGCGCTTAATCGATCCCCGATCGCGCTCCTCGTCGGCGCCGGAAAACCACGTCATCGACCGGTGCAAGCGGAGTCGACGGGGGAGCTGCAGTGATCAACGTGCCGCCGTCTTCATGGTCAGGTAAGCCGATTACGATACGCCGATTTCAGCTACGTTATTCACGTAGCTGAATCTGCGTATCGTAGATCGACCCCCCTCCCCTAGTGTAGCCCAGGGCTATGTGTTCAACCCTGATGAATGGTAGCAGAGATGAACAGCAGATAGTTAAGTCTCAGCAGCCATTCAGTCCTTGGAGTCTCCAAAGAGACTAGCAACCATGGGACCAATCGGTGATGGTAGTTACTACAACGAGTACACACACATGTTCCCTAGAAACAGGTCAGAGCATACCAATCTAGAGACTTATATAGATGCCATCAACTGAGTATCTGAGCAACTCACACACATTAATGAATTTATTCTTAAAACCCAGCAAGGTAGAAAAATATTATCCCTCTTTTACAATGGGAAACTGAGTCAGGCAGAAATTAAGTGACTGCCTCAGTCACACAGGAAATCTGTCAGAGCCAGGAATGGAATTTAAGATCTCGTGAGTCTCAGTCCAGACCATCCTTTCTCATTTCAAACAGCCCAAATAGTAACAATTTTGAACCTGGATCAACGATGAATGGAGCCTTCAGAAATGAAGGCTTATCCTATTTCCAATCCCTTGGGCCAATCTAATCTGCCCTCCGTCCTTGACATTTATGAAGTACCCAAACAGAATTAACTATATCTTTAAATTTTTATTTTATGGAAACTGGCATTATTATTTGTTTTAAACTTCTATACCATAAGGCTGATATAACAGTTAAAGGTAAGCAAGGAACCTAGCAAGCCATAATTACTAAACACATTAAAATTCTATGTGCAAAGGTAATACTATATTATCTAGCTTCCGCAAATTGGTTTGTCATTAAATTACTAGTAGATAAAAAGCTTTTGACAAGAGAAAAATGATCACAGTATGTATTAAACCTGTAAATCTATCCATAGGTACACCTGTAAAACCATGCCATCTGAAGTTCCTTATCTAAGGTACAGCGTACTCATGTTACATACGGTCAGTGGGCCAAATTCTGCCAGCAGTTATACCCATTGTATTCTGTGGGTTGCACCTGAATTTGGCCCTGTATGTTTATCCAACAAAACATGCCACTGAAATCACACTCGGAAGAAAAACAGGAAACGTTCTACCTGGTACAGCGAATGAGTGTGTCAGGGGAGCTCTCCAAATCTACATTTTCTAGTGTTTCCCGTGTCGTTTAAACTTTCAGTATTCAAACTGCCATATTAGAATTAGCATGGTCGTAGTAACACAGATTTCACATGAATAAGATCTAGGGCAATATCCTACCCTCTGTTTTGGGATTAAATTCCAAGTGATGTGACTAAGGTGTATATTTATTTGTTTTATGGCCGCAACATGGTCTTAAACAGGTATAGACATACCTAGAGATAGGCAGGATATACCGACAGTCCTGCAGGTATGGTCTTTGATATAATAAATAATAACAATACTCATTTATAAGATGATTTTCTGCTCTCTGCATGCTAGGTACAAAAACATAAAATAAACCAATTAAAGTTTACTCCCAGTTAAGCAATAAGACAATGTTAAACAAACTTCAGGAACCAACTCCTTGTCCAGTAGCATTCTGAAAATTTTTTGTAGTCAGAAGGGGCTTAGGCTTTGCTTAAAAGAGGTCAAACCAATGGCCCTAAGGTCAGCTAGTAAGGCACTCCCCAAAACACAGGGAGGCCAGGGCTAAGACATAAAGCTCAGCACTTCCCATCTCCAAATCCACAATGCCCTCTGTCATCTAGAAAGGCGAGAACGCAATATGGAAAGCCAGAAACTCAGTATAAGGTACGTAGGATCCAGTCTATTCCTAAGGCTTTGAATGTCAACATCAAAGGCTCCTTCTCAGTCCATGCACCTCTGAAGGCAGTCAGTGCTGCGCATGGTGGAACAGATGGTAGAAGAACCACCTCTGCCTGCCCTCGGCAATCATGTTGTCATGTTCTGCGTTATGAGACAACCGTCCTGGCAGCTCAGTTTTTAGGCCTGCTACCCTTGAAAGTAACTGTTTGTGTATGTGTGGTGTCCATGTGCGGGCACTAAAAATATCACCTGCTGGAGATAACATTATTTGAGCAGCAATAAAATGGAAGAACTGCTCAATGGCACTGAATGAATGTCTTGATTCCTTTCCCTGCAGGATGTGGGCGATGAACTGTTTCCTTTCAAGCCTTTTAAAGCTTCCCCCCAATTCCTTAAAAAACAACTCACCTACAAATCCCAGGATTCAATGAGTTATTACGACTATTAGTATTAGTATGTGGTAGCTGGCGGCAAGAGACATGTTTTATAATCTTATTACCCACACCAAGTCTATGAACCACAGTCCGACCAAGACAGGTTTGGCTCTGCAAAGAATATGCATTGAATTAACCACTCAAGAAAATCGAAAAGCTTTAGGTTTTGTTTTATTAAACTGTTTAGAATGTACGCCACTGTAAATCTGAACCAGAAGGTTTCCTTTTCATAGCGCTTTGCTACCCTATTTTATAGTAACAGTAAAAAACCAACCAAACATAAATATTCTTGATCTTAGCACTGTATTAAAAATGGGGACCTACGAGATCATATCCCTGGGGGCGGGGGATTCACTCTGTATTAACCCCTTCAGCTTCGGCTAGGAGTTCTTGCACCATTGGCGATAAGTCAGAAGGAGGGCGCTCATGGCATGAACAGGAGTTCAAAAGGGTGCCCAGAGGGACAAAGTGGTACCCTCACTTCAGGGGTTCTCAAACTGGGGGTCGGGACCCCTCAGGGGGTCGTGAGCTTATTATATGGGGGGTCACGAGCTGTCAGCCTCCACCCCAAACCCCACTTCGCCTCCAGCATTTATAATGTTGTTAAATATTAAAAAGTGTTTTTAATTTATAAGGGGGGGGGTCGCACTCAGAGGCTTGCTGTGTGAAAGGGGTCACCAGTACAAAAGTTTGAGAACCACTGGGATACTTGCCATAAATATTGGGACACATTTTCTATCAGCAGGATGCTGAGATATAAACTGGCGGGCAGGCCGCAAAGCAGGGGTAACAGTTGTCTCCTGTGCTCTGGCTTGAACACAGACCCCTTTCATTTTGAAAGCAGCATTTAAAATAAACCCACAACATAAGCCTCCCTTCTCGCTCACCCTCTCCTCCGTTGGTTCGTTTGTTACATCCACCTATTGCAACTTACCTTACACAAAGTGTGCGAGCTCTTTAGGACAGGGAGAGCGCCCAGCGCATCCAGGCCTCAAACCATTTGGGACCTCTAGATGCAAGTGATAAGAATGTTTAACCTGCACACTTTTTGCTGGGGCATGATTAGCAGGCCTCTTTTCCAAAGAGTTATAGGATTACAACCAAAAAATGGTTACTCACTTTCTCGTAACTGTTGTTCTTTGAGATGTGTTGTTCATGTCCATTCCAACCAGGTGTGTGCACCCCGCGTGCATGCCAGCTGGAAGATTTTTCCCTTAGTAGCGTCTGTAGGGTCGGCCTGAGCGCCTCCTGGAGTGGCACCTTCAAGGCGCCCAATATAGGGCCCCACTGACCTGCCACCCCCTCAGTTCCTTCTTGCCGGCTACTCCGACAGAGGGGCAGGAGGGTGGGTATTGGAATGGACATGAACAACACATCTCAAAGTACAACAGTTATGAGAAAGTGAGTAACCGTTTTTCCTGCTTCGAGTGATTGTTCATGTCCATTCCAACCAGGTGACTCACAAGCCAAAGTTCAGGAGGTGGGGTCAGCATCGACCATGGATTGGAGCACAGCGCGTCCAAAGGCCGCATCATCTCTGGCCTGTTGTGTAATTGCATAGTGCGTCGTGAACGTATGTATTGAGGACCACGTAGCCGCCCTGCAGATTTCCTGGGTGGGGACTTGCACCAGGAATGCCGCCGAGGAGGCCTGGGCCCCGGTTGAGTGGGCAGTAATCAGCAGGGCGGGCACCCTTGCCAGGCCGTAACACTCCCGAATGCAGAATGTGATCCATGATGAGATATGTTGAGAAGAGACAGAGAGACCCCTTCATTCTGTCCGGCATGGCCACGAAGAGTTGGACAGACTTCCGGAATGACTTAGTCCTATCAATGTAGAAGGCTAGGGCCCTATGTACATCCAGAGAGTGCAGCCTACGCTCCCTACTGGAGGAGTGTGGCTTAGGATAAAACACTAGGAGGAAGATGCCCTGGCCCATGTGAAACTGGGAGACAATCTTAGGAAGAAAGGCCGGGTGAGGTCTGAGTTGGACCTTGTCCTTATGAAACACTGTGTAAGGGGGCGCAGACATAAGGGTCCTGAGCTATAATAATAATAATAATAAATGGAGTTATGCCAATCTCCTAAAACTGGAACAACCTTGAAAGGTCATTGAGTCCAGTCCCCTGCCTTCACTAGCAGGACCAAGTACTGTCCCCTGACAGATTTTTGCCCCAGATCCCTAAATGGCCCCCTCAAGGATTGAACTCAGAAGCCTGGGTTTAGCAGGCCGATACCCGTCTAGCCCAGGTAACTGCCACGAGAAACACAACCTTGTATGAGAGATAGAGCAGAGAGCACGTTGCCAGTGGTTCAAATAGGGGACCCGTAAGTGTGGAGAGGACTAGATTAAGGTCCCAGGCCAGGACAGGCTGACACGTCTGCGGGAAGAGCCTGTCCACGCCTTTGAGGAAACGACTGACTAGAGGATTTGTGAAGACCGAGAAACCATCTGTCCCCGGATGGAAAGCGGAGATGGCGGCTAAGAGGACCCTTACTGAAGACAGGGACAGGCCTTGCTGTTTTAGGTGAAGGAGGTAATCCAGTATGAACAGTATGGGGAACCTTTTCCACTTGGCAAGGTATGTGGAGGGCCCTGGTGGAGGGCTTTCTACTACCCAGGAGGACTTGTCTGACTTGCTCCGAGCAGGAAAGCTCTGCGGTGTTTAGCCATGGAGCATCCAGGCCGTGAGGTGGAGTGACTCTAGGTTTGGGTGCTGGAGTCGGCCATGGTCCTGTGTGATCAGATCCGGGACCAGCGGTAAAGTGAGCGGTGCCGCCACGGACATTTCCAGGAGTGACGTGAACCAGTGCTGGTGCGGCGCTATCAGTATGACTCGGTCCCGGTCCCTGCGGATCTTGAGGAGCACCCTGTGGGCCAGCGGAACTGGTGGGAAAACGTAGAGCAGCCGCTCCCCCGCACCCCTCAAGGGAAGAGGAAGGTATCCGCGATGGACCCCAGGCTGTGACTCATGAAGGAGCAGAATAGCTGACATTTCCTGTTGCCGCGAGTGACAAACAGGTCTATCTGGGGAGAGCCCCAGAGATGGAAGATTAAGCTCACCACGTCCAGTTGGAGGGACCACTCGTGGCCGTGAAAGGTCCGGCTGAGACTGTCCGCCAGCTCATTCTGCACCCCTGGGAGGTATGACGCCTGCAGCTGGATTGAGTGTTTGACGCAGAAGTCCCACAGCGCGAGGGCTTCCCGGCACAGGGGAGAGGAGCGGGCACCCCCCCCCCATTTGTTGATATAGAACATTGCCGAGGTGTTGTCCATGAGGACTGAGACACACCTACTTGCTATGTGGGTTTTGAAAGCCTGGCATGCCAGGCGCACCGCTCTCAGCTCCCTGACATTGATGTGCAGAGCGAGGTCCGCCTGAGACCAGAGGCCTTGAGACCTGAGGTCCCCTAGATGAGCTCCCCAGCCCAGATCCGAGGCATCCGTCACCAGTGAGAGACAGGGCTGGCAAAGGGCACTCCCGCACAAACCACTCGCGGGTTGAGCCACCACTGAAGGGAGTCCAACACGGGGCGGGGCAGGGTTATGATGCTCTCCAGAGCATCTCGGGCTGGCCAATACACCGACGCCAGCCAGGACTGGAGTGGGCGCAGTCTAAGGGCTGGTCTACACTGGCGGGGGGGAGGGGGGATCGATCTAAGATACGCAACTTCAGCTACGTGAATAACATAGCTGAAGTCGAATATCTTAGATCGATTTTTAAAAGTACTTACCCCGGTCCACACGGCAGCAGGCAGGCTCCCCCGTCAACAGCGCTTCCTCCGCTCGCAGAGCTGGAGTTCCGGTGTCGACGGGGAGCGGCTCTGGGATCGATTTATCGCGTCTAGACGAGACGTGATAAATCAATCCCAGAACATCGATAGCTACCCGCCGAATCGGGCGGGTAGTGTAGACGTAGCCTGAGTCTGGCATGCTGTACCACGTAGGTGCACGCAGCCATGTGCCCCAGCATCTTTAGGCAGTTCCTTGTTGTGGTGGTGGGCAACTGTCTGAGGCCCTGTATGATGTCGCCTAGTGAGCGAAACCTGGCTTCCGGGAGGTACTCCCTGGCTTGAGTCGAGTCCAGGACTGCGCCTATAAACTCTATCCTCTGCACTGGGGAGAGAGTAGATTTGGCCTCATTCAGGAGGAGACCTAATTCGAGGAAAGTCCTTCTTATGAAGTCGACCTGACCCTCCACTTGGGCTCTGGAGTGGCCCTTGATCAGCCAGTTGTCAAGGTAAGGAAAAACCTGTATCTGGCGTTTGCGCAGGAACGCCGCGACGACTGCCATGCATTTTGTGAAAACTCGGGGCGCTGTCGACAGACCACATGGGAGGATGGCAAACTGATAGTGGCCGCTGCTCGACACGAATCTGAGGTAGCGTCTGTGATGTGAGACTATCGCGATGTGAAAATACGCGTCCTTCAAGTCGAGGGCGGTGTACCAGTCTCCTGGATCCCGAGAGGGGATAATGGAGGTTAGTGAGACCATGCGGAACTTGAGCTTCTTTACAAACTTGTTTAGCTGCCACAGGTCCAGGATGGGTTTGAGGCCCCCTTTGGCCTTTGGTATTAGGAAATACCGGGAGTAAAATCCCTTGCTCGTTAGCTCCTGAGGAACTTCCTCCACTGCCCCCACCGAAAGGAGGGACTGCACTTCTTGAATTAGAAGTTACTCGTGAGAGGGGTCGCTGAAGAGGGAAGGGGAAGGGGGTTGGTGGGGCGGAGGGGCACAGAATTGGATGGAATATCCTCTCTCTACCGTGCAGAGCACCCAGTGGTCTGAAGTAATTCGGGACCAGGCACAGTAGAAAGGGGATAGATGGGACAAGAAGGTAAGAGGGGAAGGATCCAGCGTCTATACTGGTGAGCACCTCCCTTGCCCTGCAGGTCCCTTATGGAGGGCTCTCTACAGAATCAAGAGCCACATATTAGGAGCTAGGCAGACCAAGGATGGGGAGAAGATAAGGCCACTGAACCCAGCTGTGCACTCTTCTCCTACCAGCCCCATAAAAATTCAAGCATTGCCAACCCCAAGTGTTCAAAGATCGTGAGTCAGGTCCCCAAAATCATGGGAGTTTCAACAAATAAGAAATGCATTTAAAAAAAATTAAAGCTGTGATTTAAGAAAAAGACCAAATATCATGTGACCTGTGATAAAACTGCAAGTGTGGGAAACACTGAGTCGGAAAAAATATACACCCAGAAAGCGTGGGCATCCTCCTTTGGGCTTGAACCTGCTGCCATCTGAGTCGATGACAAAGACCCCTCAGAGATCAAAGGGGGCTGGGACCAGGTCCTCAGTGAGGTTCCTGGGGCAATCAGAGCTAGGGGAAAGGCTTGGTAAAGTAGTTCCCTCAGAGATACGCTGCCCAGGATGGAGCAGAGTGTCAGGGAAGGAGGCAATTGTGTTGAGTACCTCCAGTGCAAAGTGTCCTTGCAGATTCCAGGGAATCCATGGGTCCCTGGGGTAGGAGCAAGAGAAACCTCACACACCCCATAGAATGATTTGGGGGGAACTCAGAGAAGATCCTTGCAGAATTTTCCTCCTTCTTTGCCCTCTCCAGGTGATTATTCCATGGGAAGGGATGAGCTGGGCAATAGCTAGTTGTGAAGAAGCCAACTGGTTCTATGTTAAACCCCTTGCAAAATAAACAAAATGAGCTGACCACATCTTTCTTTGTGTAGCTGGCCCAGCCCATTCCCCAGGAGAAAAGCTACAAGGAAGAAGTCACATCTCTCTCCTGGAATGCCCATCTATTGGGGAGACAGATGCTGCAAAGAGCACAGGTGTGTGATCTCGGGCAGGTCACTTAACATACAAACTCCACGACTCCGCTTCCTCAATGGCTAATACATACGCTATCCCTCACCAAAGCTGCCTTAAAATTCTGGCAGAGCTTTTTTGGCTTCTGTACATGTATACATAGTACTAGCTGCTAATTGTTTGACATTTCCCTTCCCTAAAAGGGAAGCCATTTTCAGATGAGATAAAATGGCATCTAGCATTTATTTATAGCTCTCCTTTAAAAACAGCAGAAGTCAGATCTCAGTGTTCTGGTGTGAGATGAGAAGATGGTCTTCTGCTTATGACACAGGACTAAGAATCAAGACAACTGGGTTCCCTGCCCTGCTGTGCCACCAGATAGATGGCTGTGTGACCCTTGGGCAAGTCACTTAACAAGTCTATGTCTCAGTTTCCCCATCTCTAAAATATGGATAATACACCTTCCCTATCTCTAAAATGGGGATAATACACCTTCCCTATCTTATCCCGTACCCTCAGCATGGAAATAGTTATTCCGGTATATAAATGTGCCTATATCAGTATAGCTTATTCCCATATGGGAAGAGGAATAAGTAATACTGGTATGGGGCCTTCTGTACACTTAAAAGATTTGCCAACAGAGCTATACTGATAAATCCCCTGAGCGGGGACACAACTTGTGTCAGCAAAAAAGCTCTTCTGCTGGTATAGCTGATGCTGGACTGCTAGTTTAACCGTGCCTACACTAAGGCTAGGTCCACACTACCCGCCCGATTCGGCGGGTAGAGATCGATCTTCTGGGATAAATCCATCCCAGAACCGCTCCCCCGTCGACTGCGGAACTCCTGCTCACTGAGAGGAGGAAGCGCTGTCGACGGGGGAGCCTGCCTGCGCCGCGTGGACCCGCAGTAAGTAAATTTAGTTCGATCTAGGAAACGTCGACTTCATCTACGCTATTCTCATAGCTGAAGTTGCGTTTCCTAGATCGATCCCCCGCCCCAGTGTGGACCAGCCCTAAGGCTTTGCCAGCATGGCTCTGGCAGTAAAAATATATAAATAAATAAATCACACCCCTAACCAACATAGCTATGCCCACAAACCTTTACATTGTAGACCATGACTCTCACACCTTTACACCTAGGTAACTGCGTCCACACTAGAAATTGTACTTGTACGATTTCAACAAAAAATAAAATCACCCCCCTCATCAAAATTAACGAACTAAACCTCACATTCATGTTAGGTGTTAACGAACTAAACCTCACATTCATGAAGTGCTTTGAGATCCTCAGACAAAAGTTGCTATAGACATGTTCAGTCTTATTACATTAGTAATGTTCAGAGTATTTTTGTTCACTTCTAAAACCTACTAAGCACATTCTGCAGGATGAAAAAAGAAAAGAAAAGACAATGACACCATGCCTTGAATTACTTTGATTCTAGCATGGAAAATGCAGGAGACATCTATATCTGTCCTTCCTTGATAGACAAACTTAATTAACCTTTGCTATTCTGTTCCAACCTACTGTTTTAGACAAAAGCAGTGACCCATAAACAATATGTTACCATCAGAATCTCAACTGCTGCGACATCAAGAGATATAGCCCTATCAGCAGTATCGGAAAATAAACCGCTTAGATTAGCTCCTCTAAGAATTATGGATTATATCCATGTCACACATGAGCTGTCAGAAACATTAGGATACTTTTAGCATAAATCTGTAATGTGAAGGGTATCTTATGAATACAGTACATAATATATTGCTTACAGGGTATGTTGGGATGGTTTCGGGTTACTTGTGAAATGCATGTATACATTTAGGTATTTTTCACCCTGTACGTAAGATTCTGACTGCATGTTTTTATAAATGTGTCAGATTTATGAAAGAAAAATTATGTCAAAATAACAGGAGAGAGACACTGCAAAAGGTGACGGGAACAACATATTTTAGAGATGGTGGCTATTCTTAGAATTCACAGTCTTAGCTGCTTAATCACAGCTCTGCCTTTGAAACCCACAACATTTTTTTTCTGGATGCCATGTTTTATAACATCTTAATAAATGAGGTGTTTAGGTCAACAGCCTTGATCTTAGAATTATCAGTATACTTTTAATTTAATTTAATTTTAGAATTAACAGTATACTTTTTCTTGGTAAATTAATTTCTCTGTTTGACCTTGCGCAGTGGTTCTTTCAGATTTTCTGCCTACACTGCCACAGGAAGGAATGAAAATGGAGGTTTTTGGAAGTGAACGTGGTGATGATACAAGTTGCATTTCAAAAATAAAGCTTCAACATTTCAGTTTTGGACCCAGAAAGTCTCTGAAATCCAGAGGCTTTGTAAAAAGCTTTTGAGAGCCTTCCCCGCTCCCTAACCCTTGCTGAAGGTACACTGCCCCTAGGGTGACCAGACAGCAAGTGTGAAAAATCGGGACGCGGGTGGGGGATAATAGGAGCCTATATAAGAAAAAGATCCCAAAATCAGGACTGTCCCTATAAAATCAGGACATCTGGTCACCCTAACTGCCCCACCCTCCCGGTACAACAGAAGCCCTCTTCAGAGAAGACCCAGCAGCCCTCCTGACCACAAGGAGCAGTCTTCTGAAGGAGAGCTGATCGACTTAGTCAGACTTGTTACCAGGCTGGCAGCAGGGAGTGGAAGGATGTAAACACCTGCTGGAGCGGCATCACATTCAGAAGCCAGCATTATCCTTCTACTGTGACGGTTGGCCCAACAGTTATCATGATCCACTGCCTTCTTATAGGAGAAAATGTAAGCCTGACTAGGTACAGATTGTGCCAATTTTCGTTCTTGAAGTCAAGAAGACCGAAGTCATCTCAACATTTATCATTTACCTCCAGCTAAACAGGTGTCAGTGACATTGGTCCCAGAGACAGCAATTCACCAACTTCCATTAAAACATTAACGTGTGCGGACTTGCAGTGCCAGTGCTGTTCATCTCACTTCACTGTTAATTGGAGATAAGGCATGAATTTCTGTTACAATGACCAGAGGGAGGGCCCGGGGCTTAGTGCAGAAATAGAACGAAATGGGATGGATAGTAACTGTTAAGCCTGTTACATTTCTTCTGCCTTCCCGCTCTTGTGCACATGCGAGTACATTTTCATTTATTAAATAATATTGAACACTCCACATCAGGTCTTATTTGAACATCTGCCTTAAACTGGCAAGAAAACCTGGCTTTAAGTAACTAAAAACATATCAGATAACGCAGCTAGTGCTGCTCTCTTGAACACTACCATCTTCGTTATGCTCATCGGATTGTGATGGCTACAGCTTCCTGAATAATTATATACACACAAATGAAACCTCCAGAGAAATACCACAAGATCAAACTTTCCCCCACAGGAATCCATGCAAGTACATGAGCTCCTGCAAAGAACAAAGACTAATGAAATCTGACATTAATCTACATTAAAGATTCAGTGATTCAGTTTATTTGCCAAAGCTCAATGATGCATTAATCTTCTTCCCATCCCACGCACACACTCATGTTCCCTCCCCAATCGCTTTTCCCTGCTCCCTAAATTCATTTTTCTAGCCCAAACAGCAAACAGCTGAGCTGCTAAAGCCTTGTCTATACACAAAAGTTGTATTGCTTTAGCTATCCTGGTACAGTTAAAGCAGCTCAACATTTCCCCCCACCCCCAGCATGGAAATAGTTATTCCGGTATATAAATGTGCCTATATCAGTATAGCTTATTCCCATATGGGAAGAGGAATAAGTAATACTGGTATGGGGCCTTCTGTACACTTAAAAGATTTGCCAACAGAGCTACACTGATAAATCCCCTGAGTGGGGGTGTGGTGGGGCGGGTGCCCCACCCCCTTGCATGAGTGAGCTAGGACAGGCCAGAGAGGCTGCGCAAGGCTGCAGCCAATCAGGGTCCAGATTGGAGACAGCCAATCAGGGCCAGGCTCAGCCCTATAAAAAGGCTGCTCAGGAGTGGAGCAAGAAGTCTCTCCCAGGCCTTCAGAGGGGAAGGTCTGTCTCCTGCTTAGGAGACCAGCACCTGGGACAGCGCAGTGCTGGGCAGACTCAGGGGAGCATAAGAGAGCTCCAGCCCGTAGCCTGCCAGGCTGCAGGCCCTGAATGGAAGGGCCTAGCTGGGTGCAAGAGGGGGCTGAAGGAGAAGCGGCCCAGGGAAGAGAGACAGACAAGGGGAGAGAAGGAGGGCAGGAAGGCTGCCGTCTGAGGGTCCCTGGGTCGGGACCCAGAGTAGAGGGCGGGCCTGGGTCCCTCCCTTCCCCCTTGGTACAAGCGCCCAGCCAAGGGACATGGCGCTAACAGACTGCACCAGACCCTTGACAGAAGGGGTTAGACTTTGGGGTGTGGTGAGCCACTGTGTCTGGGACCCTGAGAGGAACTGCTGATAACTGCCCCCCCCCCCCCAAGAAGGGGGTGAGCGTGGACTAGGGGCCACTGCCAGAGGGCAGTGTCCTGAAGAGGACGCCGCGAGCTGGGAGCAATGCGGGTCCGGACACCCAGCAAGGGAGTGGCGGACGGGACACCACTGGTGGAGGGTACTCCAGGACTGCCGAGAGCTAATTCCCAGACTGACAGGCAGGAGGCGCCGCGGTGGTGAGGCCTAACCCCGGCACAGGGGGACACAATTTGTGTCAGCAAAAAAGCTCTTCTGTTGGTATAGCTGATGCTGGACTGCTAGTTTAACCGCGCCTACACTAAGGCTTTTGCCAGCATGGCTCTGACAGTAAAAATATATAAATAAATAAATAAATCACACCCCTAACCAACATAGCTATGCCCACAAACCTTTACATTGTAGACCATGACTCTCACACCTTTACACCCAGGTAACTGCGTCCACACTAGGAGTTGTTCTTGTACGATTTCAACAAAAAATAAAATCACCTCCCTCATCAAAATCGTGATACTGCAACAAAAACTGTGTGTAGACGTGGCCTAGGGAAGTTTCACTGGCATAGCTACGGCATTAGAAGTGCGGGAAAAAATGCACCCCTTTACTGATACAGCTTTGCTGGCAAAAGCCCTAGTGTAGATGCAGCTATACTGAACAAAGTCCTTTTGCTGGGGTAACTTATTCTGTTTGGGGAACTGGTTTAAGCCACACTGACAAATGTATCTTCAGCTAGTATAATTTGCATCTCCGCTGTGGGGTTGCCAGTATAACTGTACCAATATATTAAAACCAGCTAATCTTTCTAAGTGCAGATAAAAATTTTAATAATCTCCTTCTTCAGATCTTACTTTAAAACATTCCTTTAACTTTTACTTGCAATTTACACTGAAGTTTCATTCACCTTCCTCTTCACCACAATTTCCTATTCTTCCCACACTGGAACTAGTCTGCAGGGAGCTTTCCTTGAATATATGCAATATAGACCACACACATGCTATACTCAACCACAGATTGCAGTGGGAATCTAATTCCCACTTACTTTTAGTCTACTTCAGTGCAAAACACTGCTTTCCCTAATTGCCCATTGTGCTAGGGACTGTACAAACACAGCTTTACAGTGAAAGGGAGAATAGATAACATTTTACGAGTTATATCGTATTGCATCATATCATGTTAACCAAACAAGTAAAACTTGGATTGAACAAAATTAAGAGCAGTAAACCAATGATACTGTACAGCACTGTCATGAGTGAAATCCAAATCCACCTCCCTGTTTGTGACCTATCTGAGCACTCTTGAATACAGCACTAGAACAGCATCTAACAACCACTTTGTGTGAGGGGCAGCACCAGTTTTCACGCATGTGCACCTATAGGTGGAGGGAGGGAGCAAATCACTCTTGTCTGAAGGAAGCTGTCTCAGCATTGAGTTCCGGCATAGGGAGGGCCGGCCAGTTCTTTTCTCAGAAAAGCAGGAATAATCTCCAGTGTGAAGGACTTGAAAGAGGAAAAAACAGAGCCTGTCATGAAGCCATAGCCTTGAACCTATCCCATTCCTTCAAGAGTTGCCCTTAATCTGGGTTTCCAAAAGGGCCTTCCCATGCGGAGGAAGTGAAAAAAGAATTATGCAGCATTTGGAAAACCTCACTCAGAGAGGAACTATGCTGATGTTTCTAGAACCTACTGTACTGGAACGCAAAACATTTCCAGTGCTGCCCCATAGCTCAAATGTGAATGGATCAAACCTCTCCGTTCAGGGAGATATCTTTTTATCTCCTTAAAGAAATGAGGATTTTCTGGCAATTACCTTTTTGGGGGAGAAGGGGGATGTCTCAGAGTGGAGCCTCTGAAGAAGGAACCTTCTCGTCTCCATGTGGGAATGTCTACACTTGGAGCTGGGGGTGATTCCCAGCTCACACAGACATATTCATGCTAGCTCCCACCGAGTTTGCACACTAAAAATAGTAGCATAGTCAGAGTAATGGCATGGGCTAGCCGTGCCGAGTATATATCCAGCGTCCAGACTAACCCGCAGCGACATTACTACTTTTAGCACGAGTATGTCTACGGGAGCTGGATATCAGACCCTGAGCTGTAAGTTTTACTATTGTGTTGTGCACCCTCATGCTTTTCAAGAGAGAGACAAGTAACCCAGGGAATCTGAGAGCCAGCAAGGGTGTGGATGCATGGGGAGCACTTCCAAAGGAGGGTGAGGAATACACTGCGTGCAGGGCCGGCTCCAGACACCAGCCTACCAAGCACGTGCTTGGGGCAGCACCTGGAGGGGGGCGGCACTCAGGCGTTTTTTGGTTTTTTTATTTAAAAAAAACAACCAAAACACGCTCTCCGCCGGCGGGGCCGCGGACATGCCGTGCTCCCCGCCGGTGCCCCTGACTGCGTGAGGTAGTGAGTGGCACTGAGTGACTGCATTTCCTACTCTTGATTTCTCTTTCTCTGACCAGACAACCTTTCACTCTCTGATTTTCTTTCTTTTTTGGGGGGGCCAGTCTTTGATCTCAAATAACCCTTTGGTCCTTCTCCAGACTGGGAAATGGAGCTTGAAAAAGGTAAAAAAAATTGCTACAGGAATAGCTCATTTGGCTTAGGGGGTTCGAAATACAATGGACCAACTGTTTGTGGGCCAACCCAGAACAGCCTCTTTTCCAGTTTCACACTTGCAGTTGCTATAGCTGTGTATGTGTAAATCACGTGCAAATGGATATTCACAGGGCTGACTGGAAATTTTTCAACATCATTTTTGTGATGGAAAATGCTGATTTGCTGAAATAGAAATTTCGGTGGGAAAGGTTTGGTTGTGAAGAATTTTCAATTCTAAAATTTCAAAAAAACAAAGAGTTTTGCAACTGTCATTTTTTAAATGAAAAATTCCACTTTTCCTGTTTGAAATGACTTTTCATTTAGAAGTTTAAGCAATTTAATTATAGCAAAAATTGTAAAAACATTTAAAAATGGTTGATTTCCCCTTAAGCCCTGCCTACCTCTTTGAACACTCAGGGGTTAATATTATTTCAGGTTAAGGGGGAGAGGTTGGGTTTAATGTTGCATGTAACAGTGGTACACACAGCTTAAAAGATGCCTCAGGGCTGGCCTAGCAAGCACAAACTGTTACATGGAGGAGCCAAATCCAATTCCCTTCTTCCTGGCAGAGTTAACATTCACATGAAGAACAGCTTTGTGTCATACTCAGTAGACCCTTACCAGCCAATCAAAGAATGGCATGAACTATTTTAGCAGGCTGGGAGGAGGGGTCACTTCTATGTAGGGTCTTTGAAGAGGAATAATAAAAGAGAACTGAAGAGAGATCCTAAAGAACAGACTCTCCAGAACGCCACCCTGAGTTCTCAGGCTGGTAAAGTTACTAATTATAATGGTTTTATTTCTGGAAACAAACCCTTACTAAACTAATATTTCAATTATAAAAGGATAATAAAAAAAATGAGTGGAAACCCCTTTCAGTTGCATTAACACCCGATCACGTGGCTTTCATAATGCTTTCGGATCCCAGGACATTTCTGTTCTTTTTTTTAAAAAAAACCCCACACCCTAACACACATCTAGAGTCTGGTTCCAATCTCACACTGCTGAGAAGTACAGCAACTACACTGAAGCGAATGGAGTTCCATCAGTGTAAATGAGAGTAGGATCAGGCTCACGGACCCCAGCACATATCACACAGAATGCCAATATCATGTCTGTTACACAGTACCTGCCATTGGTTTCCTGACTGGCTTGACATATATGTGGCCGGGAGGCTTCGCAGGCTGTTTTTCACAGGGGACCCTACTAGTGTGCCCCCCATATCACTAGAGGAGGATTCACTGGCCACTGCCATCTGGTACTGGGAGTAGTTGTAAATGTTGTTGTAGTAAGGATACAGGGGTGGCTGGTAAAAACCGCTGTAGTAGGTGGAGTCCATAACCAAGTCAGGTGTGCTCTCCAGATGCCCTCTGCTGGTGATGGAAGGAATGTCCTGAATGAGCATCCGTCCCTCTGAAACGAAAAAAACCCAAAGCACAGCTGGTTATGAAACAGGAGGGTCCATAAAGAACGTTATCTTTCACCTTTCACTAAGCTGCTTCTCCATCTGCTGGCTTGACAGTGGGTGACAGATAGGAGGAGGTGAAAGCTGAAGGGATGCAGCGCTTGCTGTTCGTTGGAGCAGCAAGCAGATATTCATTCAGAGGCAAGGCTGAGCCTGAAAGACTTCTCCCACTGACTATCTCACCTGAGGCAAAACTGACGAGAAGGCTAGAGATTGGGCCAGAACCTCAGCAGGTGTAAACTCAAATGACACCGATTTACACCACTGCATTTTAAAAGTGCATCATAGTTATATGTCAAGTCTGAATTAACTTAAAAGCAGAAAGATTCTGACCTCAGGCTGACACTGGTTCCCTTCATTCACCTCTTTGTACCTGGTTATCCGCAGGTGACAGTTGGGGCACTCTATAGACAGGGCTTTAGAACAGGGGGGAGGATGAGCGTACATGCCACACAAGCTGTGATACCCAGGACACAGCAGGATGAGCCATGGCAATCCAAACCCTGATTTGTTGGGGTATTTTCAGCAGGAACATGCAACCCCTTTCCTCTAGAAACAGACTCAAAATGCAGCCATGTTTTTCTCAGGCAATCACCCATACCGGAATCCCTTGCACCAGTTTCCACGGCACTGCAGAAAGAGGTGCTGATTATTTTTCTGCTTCACAGGATTCCTGGCTGCGCTCTCAGTCTCACTCCTGACTGCTTAGACTGTGGACTGCCTCCACCACATCCCTCCCCTACTGTCTGAAGAAAGAAGGCTCCATCCTCTCCCCTTCCCCTCCTGCTGGGAAGGGAGTCAGGCGCCAACTTCATTCTCAGCTGCTAATGCATGACTGTGTAAGTTCCACTCCCTCTATTCTAGCCCAGGGCAGGTCTGGTGTCTTGTGACTCCTCTGAGGGGAGGGGGATTGTCCTTTAATACGTGGCAGGTGCTTGACACCCCTACTCTGTTTCATACACATGCATCAGGTCTGTGCAGTGCTCCCCACATAGCATAATCAGCACACAGTCACATGGGTTTAAATGCACTAATAGAAGAGCACAGGAAACAACGCTGTCACTTTTCGAGATATATTATTGATACAGTGGGGAACAGGGCTAAGTACTGAACAAAAGTGTATTTTATCAGAGGCACAAACGCTTTAGAACTCCACCACTCGGTTCTGTCATTGAGTCACTGTGGCCCTATCTACAATAGGTATGTTTCCCCCCATCGCCATATACCATTTCAGCTTCAGTGGTGTCTGCAATGTTACAATCCCGCGTGTAGATGGCTGCTGCTGCTTTTTTTAACACGATGTTGATTAGATCGGTTCTGAGCAGGATGACATGACAGGGTGTTAACAAGGACAGTGGTGGCCAGCCAGTGACCTTTCTATTCTAGGCCTCCCAATAGTGTAGATACTTTCAGAGCTGAACCAGTGCTAACAATGGTAAGAGAATGTCCATACAAAATCCCTAACGTAGACAGAGCCTGCCGTGGTCTTAGTCAAAGGGGGAGGGATAGCTCAGTGGTTTGAGCGTTGGCCTGCTAAACCCAGGGTTGTGAGTTCAATCCTTGAGGGGACCATTTAGGGACCTGGGGCAAAAATTGGGGATTGGTCCTGCTGTGAGCAGGGGGTTGGACTAGATGACCTCCTAAGGTCCCTTCCAACTCTGAGATTCTATGATTCTATGAAGTCACTTAATATTTCTCTGCCCCAGTAACCATCTCTGCAAAATGGACACAACAGTATTTACCTACCTCACATGGACCCTCAGTTGTAAAGTATTATATATGAGCTCCACTCCAGCTGCAAATGTTCAACAGTACCATTTATTACAGGTTTCAATCCATCCCTGCCTCCCTTCCCTGCTTGAAATTAAGATCCCTCACAATCAACAGTTGTATCACTCCAGGTCTATAGTGCAATTCCATCCCTGCTGTAACTCCGTTCAGTTCCCTGGAATTTATCTTTACACATGTCAAAACAAAGCAACTTGCTAATTCAAATACTGTGTGTCTTCTCTCCGTCCTGACTCTCTCAATCCCTAGGTTCTGCCCGAGCAAATCCAGCCATTTGGGCACTTACATTCTGAACATTTCTCAAACGACACCACAGCATTTGTGCAAGTGAAGATGCTAGAGCCCTGCTTCGAGGTATCAGGTCAGGTAAGCAGAGCCCTTTCCCATATAGCTCTATTACTGGCCCTCCATCCCAGTTTTTGGTGCTGTTGTTATTCCACACCTAGGCAGAGTCTGCCAGTTTTACCCTCCAAGTTCATTTCATCCAGGACTTTGGTCAAACCTGAACTCAGGTGACGGGAACTGAAAAGCTAGTCAATCAAACAAATCCCTGGATTACCTTGACCCCAAACTTAGGTTTTGAATAATACTGTAGCCAGGCTGCTCGGCTTCTCATACTATATGTCAACAGCCAAATGTAATGTCCTCCATCCTTTCCCCTGCTGGGATACAGATTTTACGGGAGATAGAGGGTAACGCAAGGCAGACTTGGCTGGCTGGGGCACTTGATGCCTGTGCAGGGAAGGAACAAGCATACTGGGGGGCGGGGGGGGGGGCTTGCTCACATGCAGCACTTGCTGCACTTTTAGAAAGGGTGTTGTGCTCCCTATAGCCCCAGCAACAGCCTCCTGATGCCTGCAAAGGTCTTTCATGGCGGGAAGGGCTGGAGCAGAGGTACAGCCGTGGTCACGCCCCATCCCTCAAACACTTCAGTGCTGCTGGCAGGGCTAGCGCTCTCCCTTCCTGGAAAAGAGGCACTTGTTGCAGCATTATGGCTGCCTCTTTCCTAGGAGCACAAAGGGAGCTAATAGCTTCATGCACGTTCTTGCCCCTCTACCGCATCCCCGTGCTGGGCAGCCATCACTCGGAGTTTACCGAGTTAAGGGGTTGACTTGCCAACGCCCTCTTTTTCCCTGACGTGGTTGTGCTGTCGTCCCTGGTGGCTTAGTGCTCGGGCCCCATGATGAAGGTATTGGTCTGGTCCTTTGTGTCTCTTCTGCCATCTCTTGCTCTCTAATAATCTGTACAATCCTATGAGCTGCTCTTTTAAGACTCAGCTCGGCAGTTCACTCACCCACAGGCATAAATCCCAAACTGCCAGATGCCTGGGATGTTTATCTTTCACGAACAAGAAATTATGGAATCCACAATTCTCATAATGGGCCCGACAAACATCCCCCCGTGAGCTACCGCCAGAGGGTGGGAAGCACTCCTAATAACACACCAGAAAAGCAGGAGACATGGAACTTAGGAAGAAAGTTCAGGGAAAGTATAACAGCCTCCCCTATCTGAAGCAAGAACTAGTGACTGCAGTGGGCTTTGGAGCAGACCCAAATGCTTCTGCCACGTGAGACAAGGCAGAAGAGTGAGGCCTCAGTGAGGTCTCATGGCGCTACAGAGTTATATTCCAAAAGATGCAGGAAATCGCAACATCGTGCAAAGAGCAGCTGAGAACCAGCACAGGCTCCAGCCAACTCCTGCACTCTGGATTTAAAACCTAAGCGCTTTTATTTGCAGCCATGCATGGTGACTGGGTACTGCCTTTCCCTGGAGTATTCTTGGCTAGATTCAGGGCTGCATGTCCTCAAAAATACAACACAAAAGGCACAGCTTCATGGCATCTGTGCACCACCTGGATTATGGGCTACTGTTGAGGCCCAAAATGGCCTTTGGTAGAAGCTGGAGCAGCCTCAGGGGTTACTCTGATTCACAGCACACTTGTGCTGGTGCTGGCTGCTCTGAGAGCTAGGACCACACGCATCTTCCTGCTCCTGGCATACACCAGACGCCGGGGGCTGCAAGGAGACACTTGCGCCTATGATGCTTGTGTTCCCGGGGAATTCTCTCTCCAAATATTGTGCCCCTGAACGGTGCACAGGGGCAAGATTAGGGACCAGAATCAGGCCCTCTACCTTTAAAATACTTAACCACATCATCTCCCTTTATTTTATTGGGGGGAGGGATAGCTCAGTGGTTTGAGCATTGGCCTGCTAAACTCAGGATTGTGAGTTCAATCCTTGAGGAGGGCATTTAGGGATCTGGGGCAAAAAATCTGTCAGGGGACAGTACTTGGTCCTGCTAGTGATGACCTTTCAAGATCCTTCCAGTTCTATGAGATAGACATATCTCCATTTTAAATTTTCCTTCTATTTCTCTGACTGAATTTGAAATCTCCTGAAGCAAAGCCAGACACTGCACTTCAAAAGGCGAGGAGTTTGTGTTTGAAGGAGAGACTTGTAGGCATTTAATCTGCCTGCATCTCTACCAGCTCTTAAACTGAACAGGGTCAGGATGAGACACTCCCTGATTGGGAGAGCTTCAAGGAAAAGCTACGTGCTGGTGGGGGTAGTTACTCAGGAGCTGGCCCATTCCCTTGAGTCCCAGCATAGTGCTCTACTGGTTAGGAACTGTGTTGTGCATCAGACATAAAACCAAGCCCTTGCCCACTCGTAGTCACTAAAGAACCCCCGGTGCTGAATTTATTAAAGAGGAGTTGTCAGCTTCAGTAGCCTGGGCAGGTTGCATTCTGCTAATTACAGCCTGCTCAGATCGACTCCGTTGTTTTCATTTAATAAGCTATTTTTCATCTGTTCCCCCAAATAAAACCCTCGGCACTTGTACAGGGCTGCTGGTAGATTGGCTGCTGCTTTCTCACTCCAGAGGTGGCTGCATTTCCGTGGAGAACAAAGTGCTCTCTGCACATGAGGGGTGCCTCACTCCAGTGGGAGCTCAATATTAGGCATGATGCTCCAAGGAGAACAACTGACACTACATCTTTTAACCAGCTGCCTCATGTGCTCCCAACTCTGCCCTTCCCTGCACCCTTTGGAAGGTCCCCATGCTTGGGAACCAGGAGAAGTTCCTTGCACCCTCTCCCTAGTTCTGTGCATGTTTGCAGTACCAGGACCAGCCTTACCCTATGTCTACAAAGTATTCTGGGAGTTCAGATGCTGCATAGGTGTAATCTTCTACCAACCTTCTTAAGGTACAGTAGTAATTTGTGCAACTGTAGCCAAAATGGGGTCAAGAACACGGGGTTCAACACCGAAGCAAAGCTGCAACCCACCAATGCACAAATACAAGGAGAGAGGGGTTGGAAAAATTGTCCTCAGCATTCAGGCCACTGAGGCAGGCACGCCTTACGGCCCCACATGTGTCCTTGCTGGCACACCATACAGCACCACCCGCCCCTTTCTGCCCACCAGTCACTAGTGCCCACGCCATATGGCGTTGCCCACGTCTTCCCCCCTACTGGTCACTGATGCAGGCACACAATAGGGTGTCATTTGCCTCCTCCCCGCACCGGTCCCTGATTCATGTACACTTTACAGGATTCATGTACACCACATCTTCCCCCAGGCTGGTCTCTAATTCAGGCTTGCCATACAGTGCCGCCCCCCACACCCTCGCTCCCATCTGGTGCCCTTGGCAAGATGATGTTATCACTTCCCATTCTAGTCCTCATACGCTGTACTTGATCACTAAGCTCACTTCTACCTGTTTACTTAGCCTTATACAGTATTTCTGCTACTTTTGTGCACTGAAGGATGTGGTGTGAAATATGACCCACTCTGAGATGGAAGATCAATGTACCTCATGATAAATACTATTATTGATCTTTCAGTGTTGTACACGGCTCTTCAGGTCTATGGCATATTAATAGTAATTAACCAGTAATTCATTTCAGGAGGGTTGAGATTTTTTTTTTTTTAAAAGAGGCAAGATCCCGGGTCAGCCACACCTAAGAGTCCTATATATCTATGTCCCTATGAGCAGCCCAGATCCCACGCCTCTACTTAGCCACATGCTTTAAAATTGTGCACCAGATCAACAGTCAGCATAAATCAGCACAGTATCATTCACTTCCACAAAGCTATGCCAACCTACACTGGCTTAGGAGTTGGCCCACTGTTCTTTTCGCAGAAGAAGGTGATTTAAACTAGTGACCCATTAACCACAAAGGTAATCTGTCTTGGGTAAGGGCACCAGGATTTGGTCCCTTGCACACTGTGCAATGCCAGTCCACAAGTCAGAGGAACCCCCATAGCTGCTAATATTTGGGGGTATGCAGCCACAGATGCGCACCGTGCAATCGACACCCAAGTCAGTGTTGAAATCACTCTTTCCCTGTTTTCTTTTTTCTTTTTCACAAAATAAGGCACACTCGATACGAAAAAGGTAATAACACAATCATAAGGACACAATGACATAACTAAGCATATAATCAAGAAATGCAAAGGTTACAGTTCTTATAGTAACATTTACTTGCCCTCATATATGTGAGCTTTTTTAGATTACTGGTTATACTAATAAAGATATACCTTAATATACAAAGGGCCCGGTTTGGCCTTAGATATACACAAATCTAATTGATTTCAATGGGCGTTACATGGATACACACAGCGGAAGGGAAAACTGCATCCACGCACTGTGAATAGTCATTATTATGTGAACCTTATTTTCTGCATTTGCTGATTTCTGATTGTTTACAACTAAGAACGTAAGAACGGCCATACTTGGTCAGACTAAAGGTCCATCTAGCTCAGTCTTCTGGCTTCCAGCAGCAGCCAGTGCCAGGTGCTTCAGAGGGAATGAATAGAACAGGTAATCATCAAGTGATCCATTGCATGTTCATTGTCATTAACCACATTTGTGCACGCACACACACACACACACACGCGTGCGCGTGCTGGGGAAGAAAAACGCATTCACCTCAGCAGCAGAACTTTGTACTCCACCTCCAATGGTCTGACTCTAGGGTGTACGCTCCAGCCTTTATACTGCTTTGCATTTCTATATTACTTTTGGTTCAGAGCGCTTGTTTTCATCACAGTAATGGTTCTACTTTACCACAAGCCAACTTCAATCATAGGAAAGAGTCAGGCCACAACCATTTGAATAATTATACATTCTTGAAATACTTGTCTTTAGCCCTCATAAGATCTAGGATCTGCACTTGACAATTTCCCCCCTGCTCAGTTGAATGCATCCAAACTCCCCTATTAACTAGCCTGGCAATGCTGCCCCGGCAGTGTGTTAGTTCAATTCATGGCTGGCTCTGAAGTCGGACAGTAGCCTTGAAAGAGGCCGGTGTGAAATCACTCCCTAAAGCAATAATCAGAAATGCTGGAACAATATGTTTCTCCCACCAGACAGTCATGACAGAGCTATTTTAGATGTCAAACAAAGCTGGCACCATTAACTATTTTCTGCTTAGCCATCAGTGTTCTTTTGACCGGGGGGTGTTGGAACAAAACAAAACCCTCACGTTTGTTCTGCCTTTAAAAATAAACTCAGCCTCTGAAAAGAACATTTCTGTGCTATTTCCCTTGTAAATTAGGGATTTGTTTTTGTTCCAGTGCTGAACTTTTAGCTTGCTATAAAGTTAATGTGCTAGACAATGTGCATTCCAGGCAAGGCTGTGGGGCTGTGTATTTTCTGCCACCCCCCAAAATAGGCCATTATCCGTAATTACCCATTACCATGCATAATTATTTCTTCTAGTCTGGTCTCCGACCCCCAGGCCTTTATGCCTTTACAGCTCACTGCACTATCTTATCAAATTTGTTAAGGAAGCTTTTCTGACCTTTAGAGCACTTGTCACTGCGCATACAAAAGCCGGCAGTAATTTGTTTAAGCATGTAGCATGTGATTTATTATGTGTACCCTACACAGGTATGTAACACATGGAGCGGTCTGAAACATTGCAAATCACCCACCCCACCTAAAATGTTTCTGTAATATTTTTTCTCTCTGTTAATAAAGGGCGGGCAGAAGGGTGGGACAACCCTCTTTAGCCTAAGCTGGGAAGTGTAGTAGCAGCAAATAGGTATGCCTGAATATTAGATCCCAGAGGTGCCAGCTATGCTATTCTTCAACTCCACCTCTCCCCCTCTCTCATCCCAGTCCCATGAGCTTGATTCTTTCTTCACTTAGGCCAGTTTTACACCAGTGTAACTCTGTTGAGCCTGATTCTCATTTACACTAAGGCTAGGGTGACCAGACAGCAACTGTGAAAAATCGGGACGGGGTGGAGGGGTAATAGGAGCCTATATAAGAAAAACACCCCAAAATCGGGACTGTCCCTATAAAATTAGGACATCTGGTCACCCTAACTAAGGCCCTTTATACTGTTCTGGCAGCGTAAAGAGGCCCTAACGTGGGCGTAAATTACATTTATGCCTAATTTAAGGCCCCTTTACACTGCCAGAGCAATGCAAAGGGGTCTTAGTGAAAATGAGAGTCAGGCCCGATTGGCTTCAGTGGAGTCACTTCTTATGTACACTAGTGAAAGTGAATGGAACAGCAGGACTTCTGTGTTTACCTCCCTCAGACATCTAGCTAAGGGCCAGATTCTGATACTTACCACATGGCCTGGTCTACTTTTAAAAGTTAGTATGGCATAGCTACAGTGCCAACCTAAACCCCGGTGTGGCTGCACCTAGATCGATGGAAGAATGCTAACCTGTGCCCTTGGCAATGCCTCTGCAGCCACAGGGTCTTCACATGATGCCTTCAGTGACACAGGTCCAAGCCTGTTCCCTTCAATGGATTTGCACAAATGTAAATGATTGGAACTCAATAAATAATTCTACTGTTGATGCACACGCAGGAAAATAATTCAGCTCTCTCTAAGCTGGGCAGGGCAAACAGGAGCAAAATGGAGCAAAAATGTACAATTGTGCAAAAGTTATTAGATATTGCTTTCAATACACACACACAGAGCTGATCTGTTTGGTAAGAAGGTGCCAGTTTTACATAGCCACTTTTCAAAGTAGAAATACATGTTAAAAAAAGGGCACAATGAAAGTATTATAGCCTTTCCAGGCCGGCTGTTATTCCACTACAGCTGCAATATACAGGGACATACTTAATTGCTGCACCACTTCCTTATCTAACAATGTCTTTTTGAGGCACATCCCACCTGGCAACTCCTACCTCATCCTCATCTCTTCTCACTATGATGTTATCCCTTAAGACAAAACAACCAGTGATTAAGAATGTCTTCAAGTGATTTTTTGACAACTCTCGAAAATATCTGGCATGTCCTGCCACACAGTCAGTGAGGGTGAGAAGCAATACTGCTAATTCTGTAAATATTATCAAAAAGGCACAAGCATCATGTGAACACTATCAGGCGAGAGCAGTCTGTGGGCAGGAGCTGGCTTTATCCGTAAAGACGTCAATGCCTAAACTCTTATGTTTCTCAAGGTTTATTCTACTGCTAGAAACAATACTGATTTTATACTGAAGGAATGAATATTATTCCCCCACCCCCATCCAATGATAATGCTGGAGTCATTATCTGAGTTTACTAGCATAAGCAAATGCTTCCTGATACACAGTTTTTTTCACATTTGAACTAAAATTAAGTTTTAAACCAATGTCAAATAGACTATATTTTACTTGGCAAGAAAGGTGTAATATAAATTAAGAAATTAATTAAAAAGCACGACGTTAAAAAGAACACTCTTAAGATTGCAAGGTAAAGCACTCAGAAGGAGAACAGGGCAACATTTTTTGGACAAATAGTTTATTTGCCAAAAAATGCAGTTTCAGGTCAACTGAAACTATTGGTGAATTTGTGTTGAGTTTGCCAAACAGTTTCTACCACACTGAAAAAGTCAAAATAGCTTGTTTTGTCCCAATTAATTTCATTCAGATTTTCAGCATAGTAAAGGATTCACAAAATGGCCAGAGGCAGTGGCGTTGACACCTCCCTTGTAAGCAATGGGTAGGGTACCTATGTGGGAGACCCAGATTCAATTCCCCCCTCTGTCTGATGTGGAGAAAGGATTTGAGTTTGCATCTCTTCTATAGCAGGAGAGTGCCCTAACCACTGGGATATTCTGGCATGTGGCTTTCTCCTCTTGAAGCTGTTCTACTACTTATGAATAATTAAGTAGTCACTGGAACAGGGATTTGAACTTGGGTCTCCCACAGCCTAACTAAGTGCCCTAACTACCAGATTGTGCTGACAGAATGGTCCCTAATGTTGTTTTAGCCTGTGCAGGTTAGAAGAGCCCTGACCCTGTTCTAACCTATGCTGAAAGCTAAACTGGCCCCGAGGATCAAGGTGACCCAAATTCTGGAACTTCCTTAGTGTGCCAAGAAGTATTGAAAAAGAAATCAACATTAGTGGTTCAGCGAGCTCCTTGCCCATCTCTTACAAAACTCTTGGATACAAGTTATCTGGATTATTTAAAATGTCTAGTTTGAGTAGCTGCTGTTTAACACCCTCCTTAGTTTTTGTTGGAATGGAAAGTATTTCATCTTCATCGTATGATGTGACTACATCATCTGACATTTCCCCAGGTTTAGAACAGGAATATTTATTGAACCCTCCTTCATTTTCTGCATTACTATCGACAATTCTATCATTTCCATCAAGTAATGGTCCAACAGTACTATTAGGATTCCTTTTGTTTCCATCATATGTTAAAAAAAATCACTTTAAGGTCTTCGGCTCACACTTAAAACGACAACAAATATTTTAAAAGGCAAAACAATTTGAGAAAGTAACAAGGAGGCAGGAGGGTTGGCAAGTGAGTGGGAGACTGTATGTTCGGAGGAAGAGTATGGCATAACCAGCTTCTCAGTTGTGCATTTATTTACATTGGGGGTGATCTAACTCCTCTGGAAATAACTGGAGTGAACACCCCTACTGATTTCAGTGGAAGTGGATTGGGCCCAATTTGTTCATCCGTAAGTGTGCACCTCTCAAGAAAATCTACTGCATGTGTTCAGTATGCAACATTAAAGTATTCCTAATTTTGTTAAATTATAAAAAGCAATTCCCTCCCCCACCCAATCAAATAAAGGCAGCAGTCCTGATATCTGACATATTATAGGCCTTCTTCAATTTACAAGGTGAGAGAGACAAGGTGGGTGAAGTAATATCTTTTACTGGACCAACTTGTGTTGGTGAAAGAAACAAGCTTTCGAACTATGGACGCTGTGTGAAGAAGAGCTCTGTGTGGCTCGAAAGCTCGTCCCTTTCAGCAACAGAAATTGGTCCAATAAAAGTTATTACCTTATCAGTAGTTGATTCAAAAAATACTACCTCTCATATTCTGTCTCTCATATACTGGGACCAACATGGTTACAACAACACTACAAACAACTGACAGAGTTGTCAACAGTTTGTTACATTGCTGAGTAAAAAGGAGGGTCTAGATTTTTTTTTTAAGTGGGGAAAATGTATTCTCCCTTTCCCACACACATATTCTGTAATTCAAAAATAACTGACATTTTGCTCAAACTTTCACACACAAAAAATTCACACTCGGACAGAGAACGAGCATTCAAAATTTCTGACTAAGGCCCTGATTCTCCAAACTCATGCAGACTCGTAACTTAATGCATAGGGATATTTATACTCAATGGGACTGTTCATGTACATAAAATTACAAACATGTAGGAGTGTTTGCCTGACTGGGGCCCAAAAGGTTAGTGTTTTAGAAAATTATGAGCATGTAAAAATAAAGGGTTATAATGAAATGTAGTTTTCAATCTCACTGCACTTGCTATGAGCATGCTGTGTGTGTGTGTGAGCGAGAGAGAGAGAGAGAAAACTACAAATATTTAAATTCAGTATAATATAACATATGAGAATTACATTTTTAATAGGAACATCAGTTAAACAACACAAGAACTTTTTTTTAAAAAGAGGAAGAAATATTATGAAAAAAGAAATTGGGAAAGAAAACTAAAAGCCCAGACAATGATTAAAACATCCTGCAGATACAGAGGAACAAACACGAGAGGAGGAGAAACAAAATCAGTATGGATTTAAGTCATTAACAAGAAGACCAAAGAAAACATTAGTAGGGAGGGAGAGCTTTACAAGTATCTGAGATAGAAGGCCTTGGAGGAAATATGACTGGGATAAAATCATTACAGCTCACACTAAAAATAACAAAGGGAGTAAGCGGATGGTCGGAATTTGCTAGAGACCACTTGATTAGAAGCAACATGATGACAGAAATCCAAAAGGTTTCTGAAAAACACCAACTAGTAATAATGGGAGGGTGTTTTTTTTCTTTTTTATTATGCAGACACACTCTTGGTAGCAATATGACTAGGACTGGTATAGAACCATCTATTTGTATATAGTGGCCTGCATTAGTAAGTGCAAATAACTTGCACACACAATTCTTGCACGTGATTACTAGCGTATGCAAGTGATAGAATTTATACTTGCAAAAACATGTGTCCCATGCAAATGCAAACTGACCACAAATGACTTTTGCTCATGCACAATCTATCAGTTACATACACAAGCAATAATGCACATCAACTGAGGGCCAGATCTTTGCAGCTATGATGTTTTGCAGCAGCTGAGGATCTGGCTCGGAGCGTTTAAATGGCCTATGTATACAGAGACACCTGATAGAGGCCTCTCTGAAAATTTAGCCAAAGGTGTAAAGGAGAATTAGAAAGGAAGTTAGGGCACATTTTTCAAACAGGGTGCCTAAACTGAGACACGTAAAAACCATATTTAAATATCTAAATAAATCAGCTGATTCAAAGCTGTTGGTACCCTGCGGCTCTCAATGGTTCAGAGCCAACAGAAATTAGACTGTTTATTTAGGTGCATTAGTCCAGATTTATGGGTGCCTACAGAGAGGCACCCAAGTTTGAAAATGTTGTCCTTAATTTTATGCAGCACAGAAGGTATGATCAAATGCAAAAAAATTAAAGAATAATTAAGCACCCACCTTCCTTCACAAGCTGGGCACCTAAGTAGATGTGAGCCTTCAAAAATCTCCTCCTGGATGCATGGTGGAATTCCGTGTGCAGGAATTCCATGAACTGATTGATCTAGTCAAATTTGTGATTGTGACTAATAGGAGAGCAAACACAAGTGAAAACAAGGACAATGCACTTCAGAGAGGAAGGACTGTATGGTACTAGGGCCGGGGTGGACAAACTACGGCCCGCAGGCCTATCCTGTCTTGCCCTTGAGCTCACCAGGGAGGCTCCCTCTGACCCCTCCCCCGCTGTCCCTCTGCAGCAATGCCGCCACGCGGGCAGCGCTCTGGGGGGCAGGGCTGTGCACTCCGGCAGAGCAGCGCAGCAGTGTGTCTGGCTCCAGCACTGGAGCCGGGGGGTTGGATAAGGGGCAGGGAGTCCTGGGGGGCAGTCAGGGGACAGGGAGCAGGGGGAGGTTGGATGGGGCGGAGGTTCTGGGGTGGTGGTCAGGGAACGGGGGGGTTGGATAGGCGTGGGAGTCCCGGGGGTCTGTCAGGGGGCGGGGGTGTGGATAGGGGTTGGGGCAGTCAGGGGACAGGGAGCAGGGGGAGGTTGGATGGGGCGGAGGTTCTGGGGTGGTGGTCAGGGAACGGGGGGGTTGGATAGGCGTGGGAGTCCCAGGGATCTGTCAGGGGGTGGGGGTGTGGATAGGGGTTGGGGCAGTCAGGGGACAGGGAGCAGGGGGAGGTTGGATGGGGCGGAGGTTCTGGGGTGGTGGTCAGGGAACGGGGGGGTTGGATAGGTGTGGGAGTCCCAGGGGTCTGTCAGGGGGCGGGGGTGTGGATAGGGGTTGGGGCAGTCAGGGGACAGGGAGCAGGAGGAGGTTGGATGGGGCGGAGGTTCTGGGGTGGTGGTCAGGGAACGGGAGGGTTGGATAGGCGTGGGAGTCCCAGGGGTCTGTCAGGGGGTGGGGGTGTGGATAGGGGTTGGGGCAGTCAGGGGACAGGGAGCATGGGGGCTTAGATAGGTGTGGAGTCCCGGGGGTGGTGGTTAGGGGTGAGGGGTCTCTGGAGAGGGTGGTCAGGAGACAAGGAGCCGGGGGGCTTAGATCGGGGGTGGTTGGGGTGGGGGGTCTCTGGTGAGGGTGGTCAGGGGACAAGGAGCAGGGGGGTATAGATAGGGGGTGGGATCTCGGGGGGGTGGTTAGGGGCAGGGGGGTCTCCGGAGGGGGTAGTCAGGGGACAAGGAGCAGGGGAGTTAGATGGGTCAGGGATTCTGAGGGGGGCAGTCAGGGGATGGGAAGTGGAAGGGGGTGGATAGAGGGTGAAGACCAGGCTGTTTGGGGAGGCACAGCCTTCCCTACCTGGCCCTCCATACAATTTTGAAACCCCGATATGGCCCTCGGGCCAAAAAGTTTGCCCACCTCAGTACTAGGGCCTTTAGGGGCTGAGTTTCTGGGTGAGGCGTTGTGAATCTCCTACTGCTATTAACAAACAGCTGAAATCAGACAGCAAATAAAGTAGAGCTCTTGTAAGCATTGTGTGGTCACTGAACACCACAGTTAAGACAAGTTTAGGGACGGGGTGAATATGAATAAGCATCAGAAAGGAAAATTCCAGAAAGAAAATATTAAAAACTAAGATATTAGTCACACAGACCATCTAGCAATAAATACACTAAATGTGAAATAAGGGCCAATACGATGAATAACTAGGCTTGGAAGAACTAGGTTTTTATCAGTAAATGTTGGTAAATACTGATTTCCCAATACACTCACAAACCAAGGCAGAAATATTTCCATTGATAATACTAGAAATGTACAGATACGCAATGCAGGAAAAATGCTGGTTGCGAACTTATTAGAATTTCAAACTTTGCATATTTTTACATGTGATGTTGACCCCCCCACAATTATCTGCAGCCGTGAAAATTTAAAATCGATAAAAATTGAAAAAAAATGCATACAAATAAACATCAATATTATCTGTCAAAATTATAAAACAAATATAAATCAAATTCTGCCAAGCCTATAAATAAGTAGGGCCCTACCCAATTCACGGTCCCTTTTGGTCAATTTCACGGTCATGGGATTTAAAAAATCATAAATTTCATGATTTCAGCTATTTCAATCTGAATTTTCACAGTGTTGTAATTGTAGGGGTCCTGACCCAAAAAGAAGTTGTGGGGGGGGGGCGTCGCAAGATTATTGTAGGGGGCGTTGTGGAACTGCACTGCCCCTTACTTCTGTGCTGCTGCTGGTGGCGGGCTGCCTTCAGAGCTGGGCAGCTGGAGAGCGGCGGCTGCTGGCCAGGAGCCCAGCTCTGAAGGCAGAGCCGCCACCAGCAGCAGCGCAGAAGTAAGGGTGGCATCGTATAGTATTGCCACCTTTACTTCTCTGCTGCTGGCTGCAGAGCTGGGCCCTCAGTCAGCAGCCGCCACTCTCTGGCCGCCCAGCTCTGAAGGCAGCAGCACAGAAGTAAGGGTGGCATGGTATGATTTTGCCACCCTTACTTCTGCGCTACTGCTGGCGGGGCACCGCCTTCAGAGCTGGGCACCAGGCCAACAGCCACCGCTCTCCAGCTGCCCAGCTCTGAAGGCAGCGCAGAAGTAAGGGTTGCAATGCTGCGACCTCCTAAAATAACCTTGTGACACCCCTGCAACACTCTTTTGGGTCAGGACCCCCAATTTGAGAAACGCTGGTCTCCCCCATACGTGAAATCTGTATAGTATAGGGTAAAAGTACACAAAAGACCAGATTTCACGGGGAGGAGACCAGGTTTCACAGTCCGTGAATTTGGTAGGGCCCTATAAATAAGGAAGGACCATCAAAAAGTAAACAGAAAGAACTAGGATTTCTGAGGTATAAAATATGGGGCAAAGAAACAAATGGGACAGTGCCAGAATTTAATTAAGGAACTGTGCAATAATCTTTCAGTCTCCACTTTAATCTTGTTTAAAAAAAACCAAAAAAACCCCATCAGCAAAACACCGCACATTCAGATAAATAATAGGAAATATTTCAAGGGCACAGGAAGGAACAAGCGGTTAGGAACAGAGAGATTAATAATACAGTGTCCCAATACAAAAAATCAAAATGGACCAAAATTCTTTGTCTCGGTGTTTATAACGTATGCCAGGAACAGGTAACCCCTCAAATTAGGATGCAGCTCTACTACACAATATCAGATTATGGGGGCACTTTTCAGGGGCACAAAGCACAGACAGGCAACCAACTCCCACAGGCTTTCAACGGGCGCTAGACACCTAGGGTGTCCTCTGCTGGTGTAAACTGTCACCATTGAAGTCGATGGAGCACTATGACAGCTTACCCCAGCTGAGGACCTTCCTCATCTGTGCCTTTGAAAATCTCACCATACGTCAGAAACGCTGATCCAAAAGGTGCTGCGGACTCAGAGAAGCCCAAGTAAAAGAGGATCCCCCATAATGTTCTGAAAAAAGCAAGGAAATCATTGATACGGGGGGGGAAATGCTGATAGATCAAAGAAAGCCTTAGTCAAAGGAAACTTCTGAAGTACAGCAGGACCCAGGGAAAAGAGCCTCAGCACCAGCACGCGCCTTGGGTCCTTCAAACACACTAATCCAGCCCCTGGGCAATGACAGCAAGATTTAGAGGAGTAGCGGCAGATGCAGCTCATTGTTCCCACCAATGAGAAGTATGGCCCTCGCGCATTCACACTGTGTACAAACCCATCCACCCCTCCCCCATTTCCACGTGACAGTGCAGAGAGCTCTCTCCAGCATATGCACCAGCGTGAAGAATCCCCTTAACAAGCTCTTCTCTGGAATTGGTGGGGAAACGGTTTTTAGCGACCTTCCCCCACCCTCATCCCTCCCACACACATTTTTATTAACTAATTTTTTTAAAAAAATTGAAATTTCATCAAAAATGTTCAAGCAAGTTGAAAACTAGAAAAGAAAGTCGTGAACATTTCACCCAAAGATTTCCACTTGGAAAATGTCAGTCTTGCTGTATGTCTGCTGCATTAGTATTTCCACAATGTTGTCTGGGCCTTAAGCAAGCATATGTGCTACTTCAGGATTTAGGGGAGAGCGAGAGACACACACACACACACACACTCATGTGAACGATAGGGAAGATCACGTAACACCTATATTTAACAATAGAACCAGGAAAGATGTAGTATAATACACACTCTTCAAACTACAGGAGTGGAGAATAAACTGAGAACACATACTCAGGGACAAACTATCCTGTAACATTAAGATTTAAATTCTGATTTATTTAAGTGTAGTCAAATCCTGACCATAGTCCATAGGCTCTGAATCACACAGGAGAAAACAAAGCTGTAGGAGACTTATGTCATCTTCTAGTTTAACCTCCGCATTGATCAGTATTCACCCTCCATATTAATCATCAAGTATGTTAGCTAACATTTTCCTAAACACCTCTTACAATCATAGGTGCCAGGTTTGTATAATTTTTGGTGGTGCCCAGAATGGGCCCAAGCAGAGCCGTCCCGTCCATAGGACGGACCGGGGCAACCGCCCTGGGCCCCGCACTTTGGGAGGGCCCATGCTTCAGAAGGACGCAGGGTCCAGGGTGGCCTGGGGGCTTAGTGGGGGGCCTGGCGACCCAGACCCAGCCCGCCCCGCTCTTCCCCATCCTGCTGGCTCCCGATGTCGCTAGGGGGAGGGGGAAGAAGCTGGAAAGAGGCAGGGCGGGGGGTTGGGGGAGGGGGTGGAATGGGGGTGGAGCAGGGGCAGGCAGAGACGGGGCAGGGACTTGGGTGGAGTGGGGCAGGGGCGGAGCAGGGGCGGGAAGAGGCGAAGCAGGGCAGGTTGGGGCCAGGTCGCTTGCTGCTGCCAGCACCAGGCTCCCCACTAGCCTCCCAGGACGCCCTGGACCCCGTGTCCCCCTGAAGCACAGGGACCCCCAATGGACGGGACGACTCTGAAAATATAAACCCAAACATTGATGGAGCCAGGCCCACGTTCCTGAATATTGGTGGAGCATGGGCACCACGGGCCTGTATAACTTGCTGCCTATGCTTACGATTACGCTTCACTTACCTCCTTGTCCTTAGGCAGGTCATTCTATTGCCTAACTGCACTTCCAGGTAGGAAAAAAAGTGTCTACTGTCTAATTTAATTTTTTCCTTTTTTTAGTTTCAAGCCATTGCTCCTTGTTATGCGGTCTCAAGTACTGTAAATAATCACTCCCCCTCCTTCATATTATTACCGCTCAGATATTTATAGACTGTAATATCCACCCCTAGTCTCCTTTTCGACAAGCTGTACATCATTTCTGCCACCCTTCTCTTGATTCTCTCAGATTTATCTATGCCCTTTTTATAATGAGATGCTCAGAAGTCTCTGCGGCATTCCTAAATATGGCTCTGCCAAAGCAACAAAGAGAAGCAGTAATACCTCACTTGTTCGACAAGAGGTATCCCCTGTACAGAGAACTCATAGCAAGCAGAAGACTTGCCATTGTTGCACTGGCTGTGCATTGTGAGGTCACATCCATTCCACCATCCAATACCGCCTACAAATCCAGTACTAAATCAGACAGAAAAGACCTATTATTGGCAGGTTCTTTAGCCCATATGCCTGACAGTGCAGGATTGTCCATTTCCATATTTTTCCATGGGTCTTTGTCCAGTCCAATTTGAAAATTACCCAAGCAATGGGCTTTTGCCAGTTCCCTTGGGAGACCATCTCACAATCTAATAGTTCATCAATAATAACTGTTGCCTAAATTTTCCTTTGTTTTAGAGCTAGATTGTGACTGGACTGGGTGCCCCTACAGGGGCACAAGAACCTACTCCTCTATACCCCGACTCAGGCTCTTGTTTAAGCATGAACATAGTGAAAGACTAACAGAAAAGAAGGAAAAGAGGAAATTAAAGGTTAAAGGGGAGATTTTCAAAAAGCCTAAGAGACTTAAGGCCCAGATTTCAGGGGGAGTTAGGAACCTAAATATCTTTGAGGATCTGGTTTTGGGTGCCCAAATCCTATTGAAGAGTTCAGCACGTAACATCCATAGGATCCTTTGCAATTGGAAGCCTAAAACAAAGTACTTCAATATTTTCTAACTGACATTTTTTTTACTAAAGACATTTCTATGCACCATTTGCAAAATACTATGTACTTGTAAATAGAGCCCTGCGCAGATACAAAATTTGTATCCTCATCCGATCCGCAAAAATGGCCTGCGGCTATAAAGTGGATATCCACAGATTTGCAGGGCTCTAGATATAAAATCTGTAGCCTCATATGATCCACAATCCGCAAAAATGGTCTGCGGATATCCACATCCACTTGTAAACACTTAAATGCTACTTTGCCAATGGACCAATAACCACATAACTACCTAACAATATGTAGCTAAACCCTGCCACTCCGCCAACAGTCTCTTAATAAAGGGAGATCCTACCTAGTGAAATATGAAGAAAACACCTTTGTTTCCATTATTCATGATAAATGTATCAAAAGGAAAAATAACAATGAACTAAACCTTCAATTTTTTTAGTCCAGTGACATTAAAAAAGTGTTGGTTCTGTATTTCATCTGGACCTTTTCTCCTATATACTGGCCAGATTACAGATTTTGTTAAACCTATGTTCTATCTGAAATTAAACTGTAGTACTACTAAATATTTATATCCGAGTGGCACCCAGATGCACCTAATCAGGACTAGGGACCACTGAGCTAGGTGTGGTCAACACTGGAAATGGATTACTAAGTGCTAATAATGGTACATTTAACTTGATCAGAACCAGTGTAATTATGGAGGCAAAGAAATGATGCCATGATTAAGGTTGTAGGAAACCTAACAGGGAGGAGAAGCCCACAATGTGTAAAGCTGCCTGGTGATAAGTGGGCGCGAGCTTTAGTATGCTAAGTCTTGGGGGAGTCTCAATTGCATACACATGGGGGAGACCCAGAAAGTTGAAGTATCCTACAGCATCTTCTGGTCTCCTCAATGTGTATGTTACGCCCATACCTCCCAACTCGCCAAGGCATAAAATGTGTGACAAAACCCCAAAATGAGGGCACAAATTATTACATTTCTTCCATGAAAATGCCATGAGATTTGTTCCTTTCATGTGAGTGGCTCCCTCTGCAACCTCCATTTCATGGCTCTGCATTTCTGATGTAAACCAAAGAAGTGCAGGGACATCACATTTGTGGGAATCGTAGATGACTCTGGGACTAAAAGAAAGGCCATTTGAAAGGTACAATCACATCAGCTCAGTCTCACCTAAGACTCATCTCTGAATTTTGCCCACTACGTTTAATTAACAAAATGAAACACGAGGAACTGAATCCTGGTTTTTTGCTGAGCATTACAATAGCTGTGCACTACAGTTAAACCAGATGATACTTCTTCCGGAAAATCGCTCAGTAACAATGAGATCTGCTTACAGAAGTTCTGTATGTGTCCTGCGCAAACAGTTTCATTTGCTCCTATGCTACTCCTGCTGACTATCCTGCAAACTCCCACGTTTCTTTTCTCTCTCATTCTGGAAGATAATAAGCACCTTTCAATCTAAACACGGTCACCAAGACTGAAACGGTACATGGGCAAGCTGCTGGTCTAGCGCCAGGACACCTCATTCTTCCTCTTTTCCAAAAACGGCGCGTCGCAAGAGGTCTGAAAAATTGTCTCTGGTTTCTCAAGGTGTCATAATATTTCTGACCTGCCAATAAAATGGCTACAATGAGGAAAGTCCCTCTCTCCCTGGCACCCTATATGATTTGTGTGACTCCTTCACACACAAACTATGTGCAGTGTGATGAAGTTCAAAAGAAAAACTACTAAGCCTTTAAAGTCAACAGCTTGCATAAGGAAGAGAATTAACTACTGTCACTATGACCTCCTGTGTCCTATATACTAATGTTAGAGTGAGTTTTGTCCTCACAGGAGTCCTCCTGGGTGTCCGCATGGTTCTGCCGGGTGTCAATGAAAGCAGTCTGCCTCCAGCTCAGGGCACGGTTTGACTCAGTCAGCATTGACTACTAGTGTAGATGGTTGTTTTCCAAAGAGCTGCATCTACATACAAACAAGGCCCTGTGAAAGATCAGGCAGCGTGATCCAGTGGAGAGGGCACAGGACTGCACTCAGCAAACCTGGCTTCTAACCCTAGCTCTGACACTGACCTACTGTATGACCTTTCCTTGGGCAAGTCACTTCCCCACGCTGTGTCTCTGTTGCCCCTTCCATCCTTTCTCTCTCATCTATATAGAGGCCAGGGACTAACTTTTACTATGTGTTTGTACAGCACCTAGCACAGTGGGGTACTAACAGGGCTTTTGTCCTGGGGGAAGGGCTATATGCAGTGGTGTGTTGGGCCATCTCCTCTGTCTCTGCTCCCTTCTTTGATCAACCTCTCTCTCCTCCCCCCACATTCCTTGGGGAAGGGTCATCCTGCAATCTCTCTCCCTAATGCCAAGGAGATGAAGGGGAGCAGTTCAGAATTCAGAGCTCAGGCTGCCTGCAGACTCAGGCAGGCACCGCTCCATCAATTATATTCCATTCATACAGTATTTGGAAGGTTACCTTTTCAACCGTCAGAGCTAAAGACTTCATTTTTATTTTCAGTGAAAGTTTAGACTCTGGGGCACAACATCACCACCTCCAAAATAGGGCCCACTTGCCAGGCTGCTGTGAACCAGCCCTATTTGACCCCTGCAGTTCCTTTTTATGAGAGTGAGGCAGGGCCTGCTACCTTTCTTAGGGTATATCTACACCGCACTTGGAACGGAGCTTCCCAGTGTGGGTGGACAGACATGTGCTAGCTCTCCGCAAGCTAGTGCACTAAAACTAGGAGTATGGCCACCCAAGTACATACCAGCTTCACCATGAGGCATCATTATATTTCATTCACATGGCACGTTTGAAGGCTTTGGGTCTTCCATGATATGGTTGGTCACCGGAATCGTATTCCTAGACTCTTTATTTTTAAAAGTTGAATTTTTCATCACCACTGCCCCCTTTGTCTTGCTTTTCCAGCTAGTGGTTTTTAGCTGATTGTTAACTTAATTGTCCATATATGGTAGATAGAGGTGTATTTGACCAGGTTTTTTTAGGGTGTGATATTTTCTGGTGTCTTTGGTCTGTGGGATGCAACTTAAACAACTTTTGTTAGTTAACATAGCAACGTTTTTTGTTTGTTTTTCCTTTTTAAAACTTAATACATTTAATTTCAACTTGGTTACTGTGTAAAAACAACTGTATTATTGATGTACTACTGTATTATCATTGTACTGTTGTATTATTGCTGTATTGTATTATTGCTGTACAACATTTACAATGTGCATAACCTTTCTAAACTGTTTAACCAACGCACAGGTAAAAAGCAACAAATCAATGGCAGCAAACAACATGAAGGCAAGGAAAAAACAAAGTGGTAAAGAAATTAAGTTACACAGTAACTACAGATTGGGTAAACAAATTCCCTGTTAGTACCAGTCATAATTTGGGTTACTGACACTGCATCCTAACTAAGGCACATGTTATTCAAAACAATCTTATTCAGTGTCTGGATACCAATACTAAATCCTGACACAGCAATATTTGATAACTTGGTTACTGTCCATTCAATAGGTTATTTGGAAGACAACATCCATAAGAAACAACTGAATCTATGTCAACTACTGGGGTATCACAGAGCCATGCAACCAATGGAACAGAAAAGCTAACCACTTCTGCTTCCTGCACAGTAAAGCTTACCAGAGGGTGACAACCAGCATTAAGGGTAAGCTATAATATGGATGGACAGTACTGTGTAGTAACTAATTACAATATATTTATATATAGAGGCCTCAGTGGTAGTGTCACTACTCCAAATTTGTGTTTTACTTCCCATATACATAGCCCTGTGGAACACATCACAATCCCTATCCCAGTATTTCAAAACACTCAGCCTACTACTACTAATAATACAGATGGTAACTGTAATTGCCCTAATAGAAGTGGATTGCTTTTAGTACCACAAGGGCCAAACTACATCACCACATTAGAAAAGAATTGTTATGCTTGCATATAAAGTGCTGTTATATGTACACATACACACTATACATATATGCCCATATATGCTACAAATATATATAACATATCCATATTATTAATCTATATTAATGATTTGGGAGTGCCTCTGAGGCTCAATCATAATACTACCTTCCTCAGTCATGGTCCCGGGCCTAACATTCCCAGGCCCACCATAAGGGACTAAAAATAATTGGATAATAAAATCTGTCTATCAGTCGTACAAGGGAATGTGCAGACTGAACGACAGGTGGGGCATGAGTGTATGGATGGTAAAATAAGGTAACCACATAACAGTGGTTAGCCCACTGGGTTACCTTTCATCCATGCATTATGCTTTTCCGGGATGATGGGTAAACATCCTCCCCTTAAAAAAAAAAAAAGAAGTGGGGGAATGTAGTAAGATGAGGCCCTGAACATTGAACAGAGCAGAGCACCACACCGGTAGCCGTCTGACAACACTGGTGACCCCGACGTGATTGTGTTAAACATGGACTGGCATATGTAGAACGATGGTAGAAACCGAGGCTCTGAATAATAATAATAAAAATAAGAAAGCTAGAATTTTGCAATTAATGTCTATGGCAGTGAGGTGGCTTAAACAACATGCCACGCTCCTGGCCAGACAGGTAACGGAAAGAAATGGGGCAGTGGAAGAGGCAACCCGAGCAGTTAAGCACTGGAAAGCCCAAGCTCTGCTGGCAGGGCAACAGGCAGTCCAGACTCATGATATGCTCAAGCAAATAAAGCAGGATAATAAAAAATTGGAGGCAGCTGTGGAAAACCTGCAAAAGAAAAAGGTACCGTCCCCTGGTCTACATCAGACTTCGAGTACTTTTATAGTGCCTGAAGTGTGGGGACAGAAATGGAAACAGGTGGCCCTAGCTAAGTTAAAAGATGGAACATGGGACAATTGGAATGGATGCTGCAATGGGGACATGTGGAATGACCCAGTTGGACCGTCCTCTCTTGACCCATGGGCAGGGGCCACCGCACCGCAACCGCCACCATATGATGCTAACCAGGTTATGGGCAAACCCTCCCCAAAACCTAGATCGATCCCAGTTAAAACAGGTGAAATAGAGGGAGGTGGACGGGATAGCCGCACCGAAGATTCTGACATTGATTATACACCCCATCTTACCCTTGATGCTACCCCACATGTGAATGCTCCCCCTCCATTAGGGTTATGGAATGCAGTAAAGACTGCAACGAAAAAATTAACTGACCATTTAAGGGAGCCATGGACCCGTGGTAGTTATGTAGAGAGGGCATTGAATCGGGAACCCAAAGTGCCCCTAACCCACCTCGCGTGAGCGGCTTAACAGCCAGACTTGACGCTTTAAAAATCAATGAACTAACTGCACTATCTGGAGCTGTCGGCCCCCCTCCTTCTGAAAATTTCAATGAGTTTATGGCGTGGCTCCATAAAGGCTCGCAGTTGCTAAAGGCTGTGGGAAGGAAGTTTAATCTATGTATGTTAATATAGACATATATACCTGTGCATCTCGGTACTTGTATGTAGGAGGAAAACCTGCATACACGTAATATACCTGAGGGACACCATACAGAACTAAAGACAAAGTTAGGTGCATAAATCTCTAATTGGGCAGCTAAGAAGCCTAATTTCCAAAGGTGCTGAACAGCAACTTCTATAGGAGTAGCCAGGTGCACAGTGCTGAAAATCAGGCCACTTGGCCTCAATCCTGCAAATATTTATGCGTGTCCTTAACTTGAAGGACATGAGTAGTCACATCAAAGTCAATGGTGAAAACAGTATGTCACTGCAGTCAATGGCAGAACTCCCAATTACTTCAACTAGGCCAGGAGTTCACTAATGTGACTATGCATGTGTTTGAAGTAACGGATATGCGTCAGTGTTTATAGGATCAGGGCCTTATTTAGGTGCCTAAATATGGACATAGGCTCCTATTTTTGAAAACCTCCGCCAAAGTTTTAATTCCCAGATGCTGTACATGATTTCTGAATTCATTTCTGGCAAACGAATGCCAACCCTTATTTAGTCCTTTGTTGGAAATGCATCAATTTTTCAAAGGTCTGAGCACAATATTATAATGCTGCTGCCTACATGGTGCTGTTTATTAAAATGCTAAAGAAGAACATGGAGCTATTATGTTGAAGAACACCATTATCTGACACACTGACAAAGACACTCCGCTTAAAAAATAGTGGGCTGAAAGATGTTTATAATTAATTAGTCCTTTACTCAAATTTTAAAAATATTTCTACAAAAATTTTAAATTGGCAATATTTACACTTTACATTTTTTCAGTCCAGCATAAAGTTCTCCAAGGATCTTTTTATGGATCTATGTATTTTTATTATATTGCCAAGGGTGTTGAATGCACATTTTTATGTAGTAAAAACTGAGTAGGTTAAATACTCCATTGAGACTGAAGTTTCTGAACATTTCACTGATTGCAACATGATCTAATTTTTTTGATTTATCTGAGAAAGTTTTTTCCCTCTTTTGTCTGAAATAACCACAATCTCTGTAAGTGATTTTACAAGCTGTTTTAATCCTTAACCAGCCTTCCCCACCACAAACAAAACCCAGTGTTCCAAATATATTTATTTTTATGAAAGGGTTCATGGTCAACCAAAGATCATCTTAACAGAATTGTCTGAATGAAAACAAAATCTGACTTGTTAATTCCAACAATCAATTTTTTCTAAACACAACCCAAAACAATGCCCTCTTAAAACCCGGAACTCATGGAACTCCCATTCTGAGCGTACAGGGATTGGATCCAGAGGGGTTGCATGGTCAACGCGGGATATAGCAATTCCATTTGGCAGGTGCAGGAACTAAGCTCTAAATCAGCGGTGTCCAATACGTTCGCCACTAGCCACACGTGGCTAATAGGCTATTGAACTGTGACTAATGCATGTGGCTTTTTATAATGTGGCTTAATGTGGCTTTTTTATAATGTGGCTAATAAGAAAAATTCAAAACCACAAGTGTAGCTAGCAGTGTGGCTAGCATCGAATTTCTATTGGACACCGCTGCTCTAAATGTACTGGGGCAGGCAATGGTGCCAGCTGGCTGACATACAGAAGCACACTGGGATGGGGTGATCTTTAGTTAGTTAGTGGGACAATGTCCATTTCACAAACATATTTTTAACAAATTGCTTTACCTATGTTACTAACATCCCCTTGGTTACTAAACCTGAACAAAAATCCAGTTTCCTTCTCACCGTCTTCATTTGCTTTTTTCATCTCTCTCAGTTGGGACAATGGAAGCCAGTGAAGCTGGTTTCACTTTGGTTTATAGCCAATTGCTATTTCTAATTATGTGAGGTTTTGTAAAGACAAAGCATCAGATCCTCAGCTAGTGTAAATCAGCGTTGCCCCACTGACGCCAAGGGAACTATGATGATTTACATCAGCTGTGGATGAGGCCCAAGTGGCTTCATTTTCAGCCACACATGCATTGAGAGAACTCTTTTAAATCCCGGATCTGAATGGAAATGATTGCATTAAGTCTGCAGTCTTGTTTCACACCTACACATATATACAGTAGAAGAGCTGGCTGATGGTTTCTGAAATTTTCCATTTTGATTCCCACATTTAAAAAAAAAAAAATTGTTTGCTGATTCCCCTTTCCCACCACACCTTTTCTGTCAGACTTCCTTCTACAGCAGTGTTGCTCTGTGGGAAAGAAAAGAGAAGGAAACAAACAGCAGCCCTGTCGCTGCTGCTGTAACAAGCATGGAAAACAAAAACCAGCATCTCTCTGAAACCAGCTCTTTTCATTAGAGTGACCAGAACCGCTCTCTCTCTTCCCCCCACTCCCTTACCTGATGGGGTGGTGGATGCTGTAGTTGCTGTGTTTGTTGAATGTGTTGGGCTGCTGGTTTCCAACAATAAACAGGAGTTGCCACCGTTGTTTTCCTTCTTAACAAAGAGCTCTGGGGCACTGGGCAGAGGGATGGGATGGCTGATCCCCAGCTCTTCTTCTTGGGCCTGCTGCCTTCTCAATGCAACCTGGAAACAAGAACAACTATTCTGTGTCTACTCTCTAGTTAGACAATGACTACAATGAATACAAGGGGAATTATCCACTGGTCCCAAACTAAGGGGCGTACAACACATTCCAACAACTCATGGCTATTAATATCAGAACATGAAAGGGTGAAATAACATTCTGACGGGTATAAAGGAAAAAGATGCTATGAAACAAGGTGGGTCAAAGTTTACCTTCATTTATAGCCATGCAAACTTCAGTTAGGTTATGTGAGTAAGATGAAACACTCTTGTAAAACGCTACAGCCATAAACAAATATGTCTTCTCTTTCCAGCAGGGGCACAGGAATTAAATACCTAGTACTGGCTAAAATCACATCATTCTCGTCAAAGATTCTAGCCAGGGTCAGCCGCATTCAGGTGATATGGGCACGCTTGGGCAAAGCCCGGAAGAATATTTTTCAAAGATATCTGGCTGTTATTTTAGTTCTACTTGCTGTGGATCTGGGCAAAGGGGACAGATAATCTCCTGTGCTAGTACATAGCCTCAGCGGGGCAGGAAATTCTGAAAGCTCCCACTTGCAGAGTAGCTGTTGCCGCTTTTCATTGGGGTGGGGGCTCTGGCCCCACAAGAACTGGCAAGTCTGAAGATCTCAGGAGATCCACGGAGGCCAGTGCTAGAGGAGTAGTGCTGTTGGGTTGCCCTGCAGACCGCAGCCCCAGAACCCCTGCTCAGGCAAGTTCTCATTGCACACAGGAGGAAAGCAGGGCAAGAGCAGTCACAGAGCCCATGGGAATATGTCTGCCATGGGGACCGTAGAACAAGACACACATGCATCCCATACAAATGAACCCCAGATCCATGGGTTCTGTGGCCTGAACTTCCCCTTCATTCTACAGCAATCCTACCAACACACACAACCAGAGGAAGCTCTGAGCTAGCAAACTATAGCCGCATCTACATGAGCAAAACAACCTGCTGCTGACAACAGATGTCACTGCCAGCACCAAAAACAGCTTTTACAAGTGTAGACATGAACAAACCATGTTCAGCACCACTTCGGAAAGAGAGGTCATCCACACATCCTGCTACAGCAGTGGCTCTCAACCTTTCCAGACTACTGTACCCCTTTCTGGAGTCTGATTTGTCTTGTGTACCCCAAGGTTCACCTTACTTAAAAACTACTTGCTTACAAAATCAGACGTAAAAATACAAGTGTCAGAGCACACTATGACTGAAAAATTGCTGATTTTCTCATTTTTTACCATAGAATTATAAAATAAATCCACTGGAATATAAATATTGTACTTACATTTCAGTGTATAATATATAGAGCAGTATAAACAAGTCATTGTCTGTATGAAATTTTAGTTTGTACTGACTTCATGAGTGCTTTGTATGTAGCCTGTTGTAAAAGTAGGTAAATATCTAGATGAGTTGATGTACCCCCTGGAAGAGCTCTGTATACAACCAGGGATATCTCTACCCCTGGGGGAAAACCACTGTGCTGCAATTCTCACCACCATTTATCCTTGTCTGCAGTGGCAACTAAACAGTGGTTAGCTGCACCCACTGCTAACACCCATTGTCACTAACAAGTCATTTGGCTAGCACAGACATGGCATCAGAGTTTATAATCACCTATGCTGTGATTTCCCATATAGGTGGCAGTTTGGTCCATGTTTGCATTTGAATTTTGGAAATCATCCTCAAACTTACAAGAGGTGACAACTGATTTTTTGGGGCACAGTTTTTGAGACGTCACAGTATAATTTACTGCTTCCTTTGCTGGTGCCTGGAGCCAGCCCTGTATGCTGTGCCCCCCCAAAAGAAGCATTTTTAATAATGGTTCTTGTAACAAAAACATATTCTAACAAAAGCTCTTGGAATTTCATTTGCAAAATCTAGCAGCAACCCTATCAGCTAAATGGTGCTAGAAGATTCCACCTGCTGGAAATGGGACATTGCAAAATATATTGGGAGTGGTAAGTGAAGATGTTAAGGATCTTAACTCCTATATAAAAATAAAATTCAACTGAAATGATGTGTGGGAACATTCAGCGTTTCCAGAAAGCTCTGGGTGACGTAAGGACAGCAGTCCCAAATAAGGCACTATGAAGTCAGGGGCCAAATCCACACAGGTGGTAGGATGAAACTCAGGAGCTTAAATACCTTTGAGGATCTGGGCCTACGTGCAGAGAGGAGTTAGTCATATTGTGGAAGCTACCTAGCAGCACGAGAACAATCTGTACAGAAACTGATACTTTGACAATTCCAAATGGTTCTTTTTCACAGGGTGTCACCACAGGATCTCTGTGTATTATGTCCACAGAGGTAAAAAAGCACCTAGAATACTACAGTGATTATTTTGGAAAAACTGTAAGACCTCCTAAAAACAACAATATTTGGGGGAAATGGAAGTACATGACCAAGAACAGGGACGGGGATGGGACTTGACCCCAGCACTGCAAGGTTTTAAAAATATGTCAACCAGCCACACACTTCAGTCACAGAGCAAGGGAATTATAGTTAATGTGGATTCTGGAAGTTCTGAGAGACAACCAGTTGCAGAATTGAATCCATAGGTTTCAGTCCTGCAACATTTACTCACATAAGAACGCCTAATGACTGCAGAGAATTTATTCTAGTAAAATTGCACAAGTATGGCATGCAAGACAGGCTGTTGCACCTCAAAGCCACACAATCTTTCTCGTCCAAAAAGCCCTTATACACACAGAATTACTCTCATAAGCATGGGTTTGCAGAATTGGATTCATATGGATCCAATCTTGCAAACATTTACATGTATAACTGAGATTTCAATGGGACTACTTATGTGGGTAAAGTTACTCCCATGCAGGACTGGACCAAGCTTGGACTATTAGCTAGTATTAGTTTCAGCGGTGCTGGAACAACTTTTACAGTGCTGGTGCTGAGAGCCATTGAACCAAACTGTAAATCCTGTATATAATGGAAACCCCTTCAAGCCAGCACCAATGATTAGTTTCCAGTTTTAAGTTTAAAACCAGCGCAACTCAAGAGCATAAGACATTGAATGGCCAATATTTTAAAATAGATAATTCAAGGGGAACATGTTTTTAAAACACCACTAAAAATATTTTTTACTCTTAGAAATGAACCATAGTACACCTAAAAACACAGAAAACATCAGAAAAAACAAGCATATCAAACTGGAAAACTACAACTCAATCCTGCTTCCACCATTCATTGAGTTGATCAGACCCTCAATTATTCTTTAGATAATTAACTTAAACAGCTACCTACAAAAATATGAAAACTAGCTGATCTTACATGAAGAAGATTTTTCAAAAAATATCCATGTAGGGTAAGTGAAGGTATATTTTACAATAGAAAATGCATCATTAAACATTTTCATTGGAAATCTTGCATCTTGAATGTCTTAATAGAATTTAAAGTTTATAAACGTTTTATTTTTTCCTCATTTTTGCAATGGAAATACATTCACAAATTATTAAAAATCTGCTATATTAGTTATCTGCTTCTTACTAAGACAACTTTTGAATACTGCTGTAAGTAAAGTGTCAAAATGTCATACCAAATTATAAAGAAAAGCATTCGCATTCATTTACTCGATACAGGATGCTCTTCAAGACCACATTTTCTGGAGACAGCAGCAAAGTAAAGCATTTTATTCAGATTAAAAATAATCCAATCATTTTGTTCTTTCCTTTTGTATACTGTAATTCCAAAATTTAAAGAAATTCTTTTTTTTTCTTGAGGTCATTGTTTTCCTATTAAGAGAATCATGTTTTACTCTTTGATTCATTACATTGGTTAGAGGATTAAACAAAATATGCATGATAGTAGATGTAAAGAACCCAATTACATTTCATAAAAATATCATATTGGACCAGCTTCTGCAATCAACACAGGTTAAACTCCCAAATCTGGAATCTATGTCTGTATCAGGAGTGAGTAAAATATGTGGTCCTTTTATGTCCCTTTAATGTCAGATGCTTCCATCCAGTTAGATCAATATTTTACAGTCTGAAAACAAGTGACTATTTGTTTACATAAGATAAATTAAATATACATATCAAACTGATGAGGAAATATGTGGTCATTTGTTAACAGGGAAAAAACCACTGTGTGACAAGAATCTGTTTTTAAAATGTTTCTGTTTCAGTTTCTTTGCCAATTCTAAAACACAAATGTTTCATGGTTCCAGTGTCACTCTATTGGGGTGTTTTAATTCAAACAGGTCCACCTGCTCTTCAGAAGATTTTTCCTTTTTCTATTGTAGATTTAGGTTACAGGTTTAGGTTGTTGATCGCAAAAGGGGAAAACAAGCCTGCGTTAAACTCTAGCTTTGTAAAACCTGATTGTATTTATTTCCATTCATCTAGAAAACCTGGTACATATTTTTATCTTCACATCTGTGAAATGCAGCTATTCAACTCTACTTACAAAGTTAGCAATTCTCAGTCAAACTACAACGGTTGACTTAAGCAAATACCTGTGGGCACTTATTTAATGTCTTTGGAAGTTCGTTTTCAAAACATACGCTGAGCAGTTTATAAATACAGAAACTGGTGAAACAGACATGAGGACAGATCGCACATATGCTTTTATGGACACTATCCAAAACATCTGCAGGGAATGACATGATGCCGATAATTTAGCTGAATAAAAGGCTTAGCAGGCCTCTAGGTAGGTTTTAAAGGTTTTATTAAACAAGAATGTATTTTAGTAGTTGTGTGAGATGGGAACCATATAACGGCAAATAATCCAAGGCTGTGACTAGGTGAAGGGTGGAATTCCCCAAGTCTCTCTTTTAACGGACAGTCTGGAGTAACAAGAGATGTACCATCCGCAAAGCAGAACTTCAGCCTAGTGGGTCTAGAGGGAAACATGGAGACACTTGAGGGAAAAGAGGCTTTGGGGAGCAGGGCGTATCTTCTTGCGAGACCTTTTCTAGTGACTGCTGTCTAGCAGAACCTGCAACCGTGGGGGAATTGTTATTGTGCACGTGACAACCTGAAATAAGCGCTTGTAAACCCCTCTCTCTGCACTGCAGGGAGCTCCGTGTGCCTGTCAAGTATCTGCGTTTCAGACAGGTGCTAGGAAAGACACATTCCACCACCCTCGGCCCCTTTTTTGATTCAATCGAGGAGGCCTGGTCCCCCTTTATCCCCAACTCACCTGCGCTGCCATCACTCGCTGCCGCTCTGCGATCAGGCTGCATTTTTTACACTGACAGTCCCTCCACATGCAGAACCTCTTGTGCCCTTTCAGTGGCGAGGAGTAGCCGTGGTTCCTGCACCGGGCACACTTGGGGAGACGGGGAGACTTCTTTCCCGAGGCGGCGGTGGCGGCGGCTTGAGCCAAGACCCCGGCACCCCCTCCGCCTCCGGCAGGAGAAGTAGCAGCCATCAGAGCGGCGGCTTTCCCAAAGCTGCCCATCTTACCCCCCTGGGCATGATGGTCCGAAGAAGCCGAGGGCTTGTTGAATGAGTCATTGGGCATCGTCTCTGACCGGTTGTTTCGCCTGCACAATTGGGGGACGGGGGAAGGAGTCAATGTTTCAGGGGCTGGGGTGTGGCTGGGAGAAGAGAGGTTCGGCTAACACGTATTAGCCAATTCCTGCTGCAACAGAAGTAGTCGCTGCGATGAGACCCAAATAAGACAGCTGCCCCCACCCTTTGCCCCGTTGGAAGCTGCGGTTGCTGCAGCAGCAGCAGCAGCAGAGAGAGTAACACTGACCACACCAGCCTCTGCCCCCTGTGCTGGCTGAGTTTTGGCGGGCGGGCTGCAGCAAGCTTGGAACATTCGCTACTTTTTTCAGAACGCTGGATACTTTTTGGAACGTTCCCCGGGAGGAGAGAAAAGGCGAAGCAAACTCGGCCTCTCCCTCCCAGCTCCTCCCACTCCTTCCCGCCCGCCCAGCTGCTGCAGCAGGGCGCAGGGCGCTGAGCAGGCGAGGTCAATGCTACCTTGGCTCCAGGGCTGGGGATAAGTGGGACAGTCTAAATAAGATATTACACAAAAATCCAAGAGAAGTTGATTTACAAATATAGGGTAGCAGGTCCCTTGGTGATGGGGAGAGAGTTGCATTTTAAATTGCATTTCTGCTCTTTTTAAGAGACGCACAATAAAAATACCATAGTGGTGCCATGTTTATTGTGTCTCCGGGACTAGCTGGAAACTGCTCGTTTTACAAGATTTTACACATACACCAGCTTCCTGACGCACTCACCCTAAAACGCATCCTAAACAAGTGCATCTCCCTGCTAAGGATCCACCTCATTGACGTTTTGATAAGTTCAGAGGTATGTTCACATTTCACACTGAAAAATGAATACATAAAATATGCAGGCCCCAATCCAAAGGTGCAGTGTACTCCATTTATAAGAATAACTGATATAAGAATCAACTGCATAGAGTGGTCAGAACCACTGGACAAATATCATTCCTATACTAAGACTCCACTTGTAAGAATCCCATCATCTGGGACAGAGGTGATTCTTACAAAAGGAGTACACTGATTTTAAATGGAAATAAGAAGCCTAAATATCTTTGTGGATCTAGGGCCTAAAATACAGCCTTGCTTCTCTTGTGCTGTAAGCACCCTCCATCTCTTCCTTGAAGTCTCCCCTTAGAAGCATACTTCTTTCAGTTAGTCTTTCATCACTAGTTGACTGGAATTCTATCCACTTGTAACATAGCTCATCCTTATCTTTCTGCATTCGAGCCTTCCAAATTAAAGTAAGACCTTGGAGTCAGGACATGGCTTACATTCAGAGATTATTTATAAGGTGGTATCATATAGAATCCCTTGCACAAAGGTAGTGTGCATGTCATAGGGTATGGCTGCCCTGTAGCACCCCCTATTGGCCACGCCTGGTGCTCCAGGCACTCCCTGCCTTGATTTCCCCTTACGGATTTCCCTACACCCTCCCTAACTCACCCATTCCCTCCTAGTGGTCAATTAGTTACATTGCAGTGTGACCATCTAGATCTAGTTTAAAAAAATGTCTACTTAGAAAAAAAGTCCATTTAGTTGTTGATTGGAAATTTGAATAGAAATTGAACCATTAATACACACTTTAAAAGCATATATATGATAAAATACTTGTACCTGAAAAAGCATAAGAAGTTTGAAAAGTATGAACAAAGACTAGCTTCCTCACACAGCTGAGTTTGTTATGACAATGTCAGCACATTCATTTTGATGATGTTGACCGACCTAATAATTTCAAATTATGATGTATAAACATCTATAAATCTTCATAAATTCAAATGATGCTGTTTATTGGTGTTTTATGATGTTATGGTGTTATCAAATGTGGGGCTGAAAGTTAGCACTGAAACCCTTTGCCGATGAAAATGTACAAAACTTACTTACAGCAACCGGACAGGCACAGTAAGCGTAACTCCTCTTTTTTAATTGAAATTTCATGAAAGTTTATGCATATATAAAAGGAATTAATATAATTTCTCATTCTTGGGATAACTAGACCAGCATGTTTTAGTGACTTTGCTCCAGAATGCTAGATTTGCGACTGGGAAAACTTATATAAATAGGTTTCCTAGTAGGCCAAGATTTTTAAAATGCAATATTTGCCAAGGTCATTATCTCGTATTATCACTAGCTCGAGATATCATTATCTTGGGGAGTTTCTGTACTAAACGTTTTTAATAATATATTATAATTAATTTTTCAAAAGTCAATTTAAATTAAATACATTTTAATTTTTTATTAGAAATCTAAAATAGTTATGTATTTTTCAGTTTTTAAAATGGTGCCATACAGCCCACCTTCTCCCTCATAGTCTCACCCCTCAGCTCTCATTCCCCTGTAAATTCGAACACCTTCTCTAATTTCAAATCCTGGGGAAAACACTGCCTTAACCAGGTGGAATACTTTGGGCAGACTCCCAGAGCACAAGTCCAGTGGGGCTACGTCTACACTGCAAAGCAATAGGACTTGAACCCTGGGTCCCGGTTTGACTCAGTTTCGGACCCTCCACCCCTCTGGGGTCCTGGGACCAGGGGATCTGGAGCAATTTGTATAATGGGAGTGCTGAGAGCCATTGAACCAAACTGTGAACACTGTATATGATGGAAACCACTTCAAGCCAGGGGGTGCGGCAGCTCTCCCAGCATCCCTAGTTCTAGCACCTATGCCTGGGACCCTAGGTCTGAGCCCTTGATTAGCGCAAATTGTGTGTAGATGGAAGAGTGGGATTAGTCTTGCTCCTGAATTTCAATGCTGGGCTTACATTGCAGTATAGACATACCCTTAGACTCACCTCTGAATCTGGCCCTTTGTGAATAGAGTGCCATATACATCCATGGGGCAATATTGCATTATTATTTGCTAAATACTTTGCAACAAATTATTTACCTCAGGATGCAGCTTCAAGATACTTGTGTGGCTTTGCCTCCATCTAGGGATTTCACATTTGAAATCACTGTTACTAAGTGATAGCTCCTGAGTCCCAAATATGTGACAATAACTCCCAAATCAGGTGTCCAGCAAAGAAAAGCAGAGGAAACGTAAGTTGTCTTGATACAAGAATTATATATTTAATGTGAATGAAAGTTTTCTCTAACCTCGCTTTATGGTTCAACATTTTTGATGTCAATACACTTATAGTAATAGTACAGAGGAAAACAAACATTTGTTTGGGACAGAACTAAATGTGGCTGTTAAATGGATGATGTTCATTATAGTCAGTCAGTGTCTGAAGAAGGTTAATATGGATTGAGCTGCTCCCTGCTTCCTATTTTGAAGTCTGATCCAACACCCATTGAAATCAATGGAAAGATTCCAAGGAGCATTGGATTCTTCCTCTGCAGTGTTTTCCCCAGGAACTGAAATTAGGAGGGGTGTTCGAATTTATGGGGGAGGGGTGTCCAGGGCCAATGAGGGGTGAGACCGTGAGGGTGAAGATGGGCTGTATGGCACCACAGTAAAAACTGAAAAATGTTTCATGACCATTTTATTAGATTTAACTCATGTTTTAAAACTATCACACAAATTAAAGTTGGCTACTCAAGCCTTCTATGAAGCACTACATCTACATCTTTCTTGTTATAATTTTGCACAACTCTGTTAATGAATTTATTGAATGCAGTGTGTTCATCTTTGGTGGCTTCTTGTGTGTCCAGTACTTCCATTCCTTCAACTGATATGCTCATTAGTTCATTCACATGATCAGGCAGAAGGCGACTTCTTTCAGAACACAACATTCTATTCAGTGAGGCAAAAGAACACTCAACTATAGCAGTTGTGACTGGGAGTAGCAAGAGATGAATTCCTACTTCTTTCATCCTAGGAAACATAGCACAAAAAATCGGGTCAAGCCACTAGTGATGATAAAAAATAAGTTGAAGTCAAATCTTCATTCATTCATGTATGATATTCCACTCTGTTCAAATTCTCTATTCTGTCCTGAGCACATAGCAGCCCCATTGCTGGTAGTGCCTCACTCCAACTGTTGGTGTTTTATAGGACAGGGATCTGTAAAAGCTACTTAGAGGTTGAGTAGAATCTAGAAGTCGCTGTTGTAGATTTTTAAGAATCAAGTCTGTGTACTTTTTCAGTTCTCTTAACACTTCTTGTCCTCTTCACTTAAGGATTCAATATAAATGCCTTCATTAATCAACTTCTGGACTGAAGTCTTTGCTTCTTCCAGTACTTTTTCAATGGATAGCTCCCTGATTGATCCAAATGTAGCTTCTATTCCTGGACAAAGATCTACTACTGTTGTAGCAGATGCCTGGATGGCATTGTTTAATGACCCAAGTGGTTTCAACAGTAGACTTACAAGAGAGAGAACAGCAATAGATGGAAAAAAAGCCATGGGAATACTGCTGCACTCCATTGACATAAATGGGCCGCCACTGTTGAAAGAAGTTTTGTAAAGACCCCCAGGACTGTGGAAAGCCTGAAGGGAAGGACTTGGTACTGGTATTGTTCTGAGCCTATTATGAAACATAGGAAACATTTGTGGGATAGGGGGATAGCTACATGAAAGTAGGTGTTTTGGAGGTTAAGGGTGACGAACCAGATCTAAGGATGGGCTTATAGTGGGGTTAGCATCACCATCCTGAAGTGCTGGGAAAGGATATAGGTGTTCAGGTTTCTGAGGGTGAGAATCAGTCTCCATCTTCTCCCCCTTGGGAACTACGGATAGAACCCTCTTCTGACAAACTCTGGGAGAAACGGTTCAACAGCCCTCAAAGGTAGGAGAGACTGAACCTCTTGTTTTAACAGGTCTTCATGAGAGGAGTCCCTGAAGAGGGACAGGGAAGGGAGGTGGGAAGAAGGAATAGTGTGAAAGTGGATGGAATATCTCACATCAGTCACCTCCAAGATCCATTTGTCTGAGGTAACCTGTTCCCAGGCAGGGAGGAAGTAGAATAGTCTCCATACAGGGATGGATGTAATCATGTGACACAGGATCCAAGAAAGTAGGTTGCTTACAGCCCTCGACTGAGATGTCAAAACTGTTTCTTAGAGGGAGGTGTAGATGCTGTTACTGGGGGCGTGGTCCTGTTTTCTGAAGCCTAGATCTCCTCCTCGGAAAGTTTGAAGGTCTGGGAAAAGTTGTCCTTGAGTCCTTCAGGGTATGGAGGGAGGAGTGTGTGTCAGCACTGAAGAGCTCAGGCCCTTCCAAAGGCAGGTCTTCAATTGTGTTCTGCATCTCTCTTGGGAGACCAGAAGACTGGAGTCAAGATGCTCTCCATGTAACCACAGCCGTGGCTATGGACCTGGAAGCCACGTGTGCAGTATCTAGGGCAGTTTAAAGGGAGGTTTTAATTATCAATTGACCCTCCGAGATGAAGGCCTGAAATGGTTCTCTCTGGTCCGATGGAAGATGTTTAATACAATGTGTGAACTTGGAATATGTGTTAAAAGCATATTTTGCCAACGGGGTTTGGTAGTTTGTCACCCGAAATTGGAGAGCCACCAAGGAATAGCTCTTTCTACCCAAGAGGTCTAAATATTTGAACTCTATCGTAAGGAGAAGGTCAGGAGCAGGTTTGTCGATTTCTTTCATTAGCCACGTCCACCACCAGGGAATTGGGAATAAGGTGGGAAAAGAAATGCTCTATTCCTTTGGCTGGAATATGGTACTTTTTTATCTGCCTGCTTACAGGTGGGCTGGATAGTGGCAGGGCTTTGCAAAGACTGTGCGAGCAGGTGATTTTCCGAATGTCCACCACAGACTGGCGAGACACTTGAACCTCTTCTAATGGGATCTGGAGGAATTCTGCCAGGAGTTTCATGGTGTCTTGGAAGGCCCAAAAGTTGTCGGTGTAACTAAAAGAGTGGTGGGGGTATTACTGGCTCATCTGGGGATGAAGAGAACTTTGCTGATGGGTGCAAGATTCCCCCCATCTGTGGGCCTATTTGAATCCCTCCTGCCCATGATAGCAGTGACCAAATGTTGCTACTGTTTGATGGCTGTTAGATGGCCTATGTGAAATAAGTTCTTCAGAAATATGTTAATGGCTCCACTGAAATAGCAAAAACTAAAAGTAAAGGAGGCAAAGGATATTTTTGCTCTTGCGTAACAACAATTTCTCTGTAATTGTCCTTTAGCTTTAACATTTGCTTGAGATTTAAAATATAAAATTTAACCTTTTATAAAAATATCCCTCACACTGTTTACTAAGTATGCAGCTGGTTGGTAGACCACTGAATATGGCTGAATGCTTTTGCTGCATTGATTGGAACCACTGTACTAATGTGTGGGTGTCAGTCTAGATCCAGCAGACAGGTGTCAAAACCTCCAGGTTTGGCACTGATTACCAGTCTTGTTTACCAAGAATTAAGGACCCAATTCTGTGAGATGCTGCCCCTCCTGTGAAGTGAGGGACTATCAGCTCCACAGAACTCAGTGGAGTGGGGTACATTCAGTCCCTTGCTGGATTGAGTCCTAAAAGCACTGAGACTTATCCTCTCACCCACCGAAGATGGCTCTTCATGTTGGGAGAGCAGTGGGAGGACGCTTCCATTGCTCTTGTCTGTGCTGTAGTGGTTCTGTAGAAAAACGGACAACTTTCTACAGCACCAGTCTCTTTCCAAAGACTATTTTATTCCGAAAATGTCTAATTTGTTTTGATTTATATTTGGACTCCTTATGAAATGAAGAATCTTGCTTGTTTCTTTGCCACAGTTAAAAAAAAACAGCCTACATCTTGTACGTGTATGAATGTGATTCACTGGTTCTTACCTCCAGCTGGGTCAGAGAACATAGCATCCAACATGCTTAGCTACTACACAGGCACTCACGGTAACCCACTCTCTTTACCAGCTCCCCATTGAATACTGGGGCAAAGCCCACGTGTCGGTCCCAGTCTTCACAGTGATTCCTTGCCTGAGGGACCACCTCACGTTTCATGGTTGTCGCTTCCTGCAACAGCTCTGGTGCAGTGGAAGGATGGAGACTCATGGGTAAAGAAGACAGGGCTTTCACAGCAACTGGGTCTTGCAGTGGATGAGATCAGAATGTCCATGAACACTAGCACCTCCAGAACAAAGTGTAAAACAGGGCCCCACCCTATCAGGCTCAGATAAGATGTGTAAGGGAGGGAGACAGTGCTAGGACCCTCTCCCCACCTGGAACATCACTCACAGGGGATTGACTCTAGTGGGAGTCTTTGTGCTCAGGAAGCGCATGGAATATGTATGGTCTGGGCTGCTGTCAATGCTAACCTCTACACGGGGTGGGAAGAGATGGTAAAGAAGGCAGAGCCAGCTACACCATATACTCTTGAATGCTGGTGCAAAGCCCACTGTCCCCAAGAGTGCCTGCTAGATGGCACTGCTTGCACTCTCCCACATTGAAACAGTGATGACGTACCACAATACAGACAGTGATACACCCACAGCACCCATTTAATTGTCATTATATTCCATGTACAGAGGGAAACATTTATGAGACAGACTTATCTGAGATGTTATTGTACCTTCTTATGCTTGAAATTCCAACTCCCCTTGCTCCCCCCCACCCCCAACTAGGATCTTTAGCTTCTGCTGACAGGCACTGAGCACATCATTATGTGTCAGTCTGGCAGACTCACTTTGTCATGCCATCAGCCTCTACTGCCTTGCTAGACCCAATTAGACCTCCCAGGGCCCACCTCTGCAACTTGCCATAGGCCCTAAATATCCTAGCTGCTGCCTGATCATTAAATTAGCAGAATAAAGAGACATATGGCTCCAATTCTATAACCACTTCAGCACGTGTATCTTTACTTATCAAAGTCAATGGGCCTACTCACATGGGTCACTTTACTCACATGTGCAAGTGCTTGCAAGATCAGAGCATAGGCACCGGCTTTTGTCGGCGCCCGTGGGTGCTCGCGCCCCTGGCCCCACCCCAACTCCATCCCCCCAGCCCCACCCCTTCCCCGAGAGCCTGGCTCTGCCTCCTCCCCATACCCCTCCCCCGAGGCGCCGCTGACCAGCTGGAGGGAGCCAAGAAAAGCGGCTGCCGCTTCGCATCCCGCGGAGCCTCGGGAGGCCAAGGCAGAGAGGTGAGCTGGGCGCGCGGCGGGGGGGCTGGCGGGGAGCTGCCAGTGGGTGCTGAGCACCCACCAATTTTTCCCTGTGGGTGCTCCAGCCCCGGAGCACCCACAGAGTCGGCACCTATGGATCAGAGTGTATGACTGTGTATGACCACCCAAACCCACTGAAAATATAGTTCAGTAAAAATCCAGTAGGTGGCATAAATAGGCCATGCATTTTTTTTTTTAGTTTTCCTCATCTTTTGTATTGCATAGTTCCCCTCCCCTTATTATTCATTTCTTTTGTGTCTCTGGAGCCTTAATCTGAGCCTTCTTTAATGTATAAGGAAGCTGAAGTCTAGTCAATGGGATCACATTGCATATTCGCCAAATCAAAAACTCCACAGAGTTGTATTCCAACCAGAAAGGTTTTTTTTGCATCTGCTGGTAGAAGTCACTGGTGCTGAATTCAGTGAACATTCTGGAGGGAGACCCAAAGTTGCCAGCTCGTCTGTACAGGTTTTGGAATGTTTATGTATGAATTTGTTTAGGATTGTACAGTACAACATAAGGCCAATTACATTTAAGGTCCAATGATCCCGTTATGTTCTCACCAAAGTCAAGAGAGTTGGCCTCAATAATTCTTTCTAACATGCCCTTACCTCCAGCCTACAGCATATCAAAGAGCTCTCTTCTTACTATTTTGAAGAGGGGTGCTTCTGTTACAGTTTATCAATTTCCACTTATAATTTACTTGTGCACCCAGGAACTAGTTTTTCCCAATTAATGGAGAAGGATAAGTATCATGTCTGTGTTCCTGAGGCCATCTATTTATTATAGGTCAGGTTGTGACTGCCCCTTACAGCAGGGGCCAGCGGATGAGGGGCCTATGCTAGGAGTCTTTGCCTCGTTCTTACGTGCCCTATACAAGAGCCAGTCATAACCTCAATCCCAGTACTCAGAGGTGGACAGGGGCTGTTCTCTGCATTGCACCTGGGCATGAACATCGTCTCAAAGTGTGGAGGGAAGGTCAGTGTGTGGGACTGTGTTCCAACTCATAGTTCAAGCCTGAAGCAGCAAGGGGAGTATGCTGCATCCCTGAACGGACATAGAAGCAGGAAGTGTCAGCTCAAACACAAATGGAATTTGCTTTCAGCGCCATTCCCAGCACTTCATACAGGGCGCTAAGGCATCAGTAGCTCCGTATACATTGCTGGTTAAAGAAACCGCTGGAAATATCAGTATGAGTAAACATGTATTGGGTGGGTGGGTAGACGTGGGTTACAGAATCCCAGAAATGATGGGATTATGTTAAAAAATGTTTTCAAAATAAATCCCAAAGCGCCTAACTGGAAACAGTCCCCTCCTGGGGTATGAACCTAGCCAACAATATCAGGCTGTAGCGTTAAACAAAAATTAAATTGGAAACAAAAGTGAGTCTGCCAAACTGTGCTAAGTAAAATGCAAAAAGTAAACAATTTGCAAATTTGGCAAAGCAAATTAAATTGAAACATTCATACCTGTTTCAGATATTAAGAGATGTTAACATTTCAGATGTTAAGAGCTTTAAAAGTATCAGATGGGATTATTATTATAACTAGTAACAGATAGGGGGGAAAAGGTGAAAAACAATACTTTTATCCCTTGAAGAACCAAAGTCTGTTTTTTGTTTTTCTCCTTTGTTCCTGAATCATTTCATTCTAGATTTAAAGACCAGGGGAAGGGCATGAGCTATCAGGCTCGGTGGAATTTTTAGCTGTTGTTAATAATTTATTTTGATAGCTATTTCAAAGCATTATTAGGCTTGACTTATAAAATAAAGGTAGAAGAGCATGCAGGAGGAAACCATTGTATTGCTCCAGAGCAGTCTTCACATTCATTTTAGGCACACTCAAAAAATTAATTGGACCAGTGACTTAGAACATTGAGGTCGCTTGCATGACTCATTAAACTGACATTTCTAACATTTGTAATTCACTCTATAAGAATGATAGAATCCTATAAGCAATCTATATGTTTGAGCTCTTTTATCAGAGAATAGTGCTATTGCATTCCGTGCCTTCAGATTTGAATACCAACATCAATTGAGATACAAGACAACCGATGCAAGACAGCAAAATTTGATACATTTCCAGACTATAGCAAAGTAAACGCCAATCTTTTAAAGCTACTCAATTAATTGCTATGTTTTTATTTATGATCTTTAATCTCTCATTGGATACAGCTGACTTTCTACTTCAGTGAACAAAGCCACTGCATTCGTTTGTATTTAAAGGAATTAATAGATCATTTCAAATTATAAAGCAGTTGCTTTATTAGCTACAATTTTTTAAGTTGCTCAAGTTCCAGTTATTTTAAAGTTCTTCATTTGAAATAGCCCAAAACTGATGGTGTTCCAGCCACACTGCAAAAGCCATTTATTTATTGCACAGAGGTTTGGAGTGGGGGGAAGGGAGATTGAGAGCATGTACCAAGAGTTAAAGGGACTGGTTTCGCTGCTTTGATTTATTGGCTGGCAGAGTTAATTCCTTAAGTCTTAGACCATTTTGATGAGGGCTATATTATTGTTATTCAAGCCTTTAGTCAGTCTGCTGGTGTATGAGGTTTTATATGGACATCAAGGTATTGTTATGTCATGTAAGAGTACTCAGTACATCGAGATAATTGTTTAGCCGTAGTAACAGTTTTCCTCTGTTGTTAGATGTGTGTTTTGCACACTATTGCAGCCTGGCAATGTAAGGGTTAGTACTCTCTAAAAATATACGCACATGGGCTAAATTAAAGACCATATGAGCCTCTATATTCCTATTGGTTAGGTGGTGCTTAAAAAGATGATACATTGTTACAAATTCGCCTAACTGGCAGACTATTGGTTTTAATTAGAGGAAGTGTGACTTTTTCTAGACACAGCTGTTTGGTGGGCTTCTAGCAGCTGGCTAGACAGATGTTTTGATTTCTATCACTCCTTGGAAACTTTCCCTTGCAATTGACAAAAAAGTATTTTGAGTGCAATTCAGCAACTCCTAGTTACATCGCAGAGCTCATGCAAATAGTCCTATTGCCTGAATAAAGACTACATAACTAAACCTAGGAGATTGACGTCCTAGTACATTAAAAACCAATATTAATGGATGCAGGCTCAGAAATGAACCTTTTAAATAAGCAATAACTTTGCAAGGATCCTGCTTTAACACATCATTTTGTCTTATCTCGTTTTTATATGTAAAGTCATTGAATGCAACCAAGCTATTAGATGCTGAAAAGCAACTTCTATGCAAGCACATTAATGACTTCTCAGAAGAGTTTTCACCAAGCGCATTGAGGTAAATAGGATACATTTTTAAAATTGTCCAAATACCTATTTACACAATAGACCATAACTCCACTCTGTAGAACTTGCTATGGTCTATCAAGTAAATGATACACATTTTAAAAACTGTCTGGATGTATATTTACCTGATAGACCATCAGACTGCAGCTGTTACAGTCCACTGTGTAAATAATACACGTTTTAAGCAATTTTAAAATAGCTATTTATTCTCATACACTTCAGTAAGATTGCTTTTCTCATTTTTTTAAACCAAATGTTAACACACAAAGAACATTAAATACAAAACCCTTATCTGGAAAAAATGTATTAATCTCTCTGGGCTTGTGACACCACAGTTCTCTAACACAACTGTGACTGAGCTCTCATAGAACATGAGAATGTTACCAGTAATATTTTGCAATTACTTTGTGTTTTCATAGTCAAAGAACAAATAATCATTTTTTGTATCACAGTAGGGTTTCAGAGTTCCACTGTGCTAAGCTGGTGGTTCTCAACTGTGGTCCACCCTTCTTCAGGGAAAGCCCCTGGCACGTCGGGCTGGTTTGTTGACCTGCCACGTCTGCAGGTTCGCCCGGTTGCGGCTCCCCCTGGCCGCGGTTCACCGCTCCAGGCCAATGGGGACTGCAGGATGCGGCAGACAGCACATCCCCCGGCCCGCACCGCGGCCTGCACCCCCCATTGGCTTGGAGCGGCAAACCGCATCCAGGGGGAGCCGCGACTGGCCAAACCTGCGGACGCGGCAGGTCAACAAACTGGCCCGGCACACCAGGACTTTCCCTGAAGAAGCGGTGGACCACAGTTGAGAACCACCATGCTAGGCATTATACAAACACAGTAATGAGAAAACAATTCATGCCCATGAGAGCTCCCTATCTAGGTTTATTAAATAATTGATCTGCAAAACAACTTCATGCGAGGATGTATCATTATCCATGTTTTGTAAGTGGCAAAATTGAGGCTAGGTTACTTACCCAAGGCCACAAGATGGAGTTAGTGTCCCAGGTGCTGTTGAGGCCTTAGCACTTGAGCTGTTGAGGTACCACTTGGCAAAAGATGACTTCTTTAGATGACTTTGAAAACATTTTCCCCTTAGAAGCTTCCCTGGCAGTTAAATCGAAACCATCGGTTTTGGTGGCATTCTGAAAAAATTATTCGGGCATGTAAGGAAAATAACCAACGATGGGAGCAGACCTAACCCACATGCACCCACTACAGCATTCAGCGGTGTAAATAAGAGAGGAAACAGCAAGGACAACACATAGTTTCTTGTTTTTATTTTGAAGACTCTGTACTTACTTGCTGGGGTGACTCTGCTGGAGGAGCTAGAAACATCCAAACATTTGGGTACGGTAGTCACTAAACATGCCCAGTAGCCATTTTGAAGCTATATATGAAACTTTGTGGGTAAGCTAACTGGCAGGAGATACCAAAAGTAACCATCTGAAGGCTGAGCCAACTGAGGTCCCTGAGGAGGAGGCTATAAATAAGGGAAGTTGGCACAAGCCTGGGAGAATTTAGCAGCTGAATCATGCAGTGATATGAGATGACCATGGCATGGTCTATATCTAAAGACTGTGCCATTCCATTTGGATCCAGATGGTGTACTCCACAACTCAGGAACCAGAGAAGTCAGAGAGCTCACCCCATGAGGACGTTGGAGGGAAGTGAATATATATGTGTGGTTATAAGATACAGATCTCAATATTTTGTAATAGCAGCAAATGTGGCAATTTGGGTGAGAAACACCAAAGAAGAGCTATTACATACTAGCTGCTAGCGAGAAATATTCATAACTAAGTCAAACATTGATTGAAGATTGTTCATATTTATTACATGTTACTTTCAAAAGCAATTGTGTCACACTCTTGGTCAGAAATGTAACTGTGTAATGTCAAATCTGTGTCCTGGAAGGACTGAGCTCTGCTGTGTGCTTCTGTAGAAGAACTGGCTGAAGCACAGGAAAGGGGGAGTGGTTAAGTGGAATCTCAGCCCCCAGGTGAAGTACACAGAGACCTTCTTATGTTCTGTCTTTCCCCAGTGCTGGGCACATACACTCTGAACACTTCACAAGAACAAAAACTACATGTTGGCCAAATTCTTTGCCATGTCAAAGCATTGACTTTCCTTAATGCGAAAATTCTGTGTGTGTGTGTGGGGGGGGGGGGTCTAATTCCCATTTTCATAAGGTGCATAGGAGCCTAGGTCTCATAGAAAGTCATTGGAATTTAGGCTGCTAATTGCTTACGGGTAATGGTTTCAAGGGACTTAGGAGACTACATGCCATTTTACATGCCCAGATCCTCAAAGGCTTTTGGGCACCTAACTCCCAATGGTAGGATCTGAGCCTTGGGCACTTAGGACCAGATTTTAAAAGGTATTTAGGTGCCTAAAGATGCACATATGCACAAAGTGGTATTTTGAAAAGTGCCGAGGTAGGGCGTTAGGCACCTAGGTCCTTCTGAAAATCCCACTAGGTTCCTATCTGCATTTTAGGCACCTAAATACCTTAAACATTTTGGCCCTAAGGAGCCTAAAAGTCAGTGTGACTTAGGCTTCCAAGCGCCTAAGTCACGTTTGAAAATGGGACTTTGGGGCTTTTGCTTTTACCAGAGGGTCTATATATAAAGGAAAAATTTTCCTCTTGTGCATGGAGCTTGCGTAGGGTGACTAGGTAGCAAGTGTGAAAAATTGGGATGGGGACAAGGGGTAATAGGTGCCTATATAAGACAAAGCCCCCAAAATTGTGACTGCCCCTATGAAATAGGGACATCTGGTCACCCTAAGCTTGTGCCTCCTGAGTTGTTGTTTTGCACCCATACTGAGCCCTTCCATACCTTTTTACAGTCCTCCTGGGCTAGTTGGGTGCCCCACGGCTTCCTTCCAGCTGCTGGTCTCTGCCTTTTGCAGAATATTACTGCACTTTCCAGTAGGATAGAGAAGCAAGTTTGGAAAAGTCCCTTAACTTCACACATTGGAAATGTTTTTTAAAACCCAGAAAATGAACGAAACATGCTCTCAGACTGCAATAGTTGTGGGTGACTTGTGAAAAATGCTGTGAATAAACACTCTGTAAAAGACAAGAATGCATTGTCTGCAAAGCTGTAAATCTTTGTCGTATTTCGCATTTCCTGCCGACAGAGGTCTCCCTTCTCCTTAGAGAAATGTCTAATCGTGCGTGAAGGAGCTAAGAGAGAAGCCAAGCGGACGTCCCAAATCTCAAGACTGTGGTTTTTGTTTGTTTGTTTTTTTAAAGTCTGTGGCTAAATTTAGCGTTAATGAAAGAGACTGAAGGCAGGCACGCTGCAGGCTGGAGATCAGCAATTTCCCTTATGCAGCAGCCCTACCAGGCACTTCAACCCTTACCTGTAAAACCTGCCTTCTACGCCCAGCCTGATCCTGAGCAGATACAACCCCATGGTGGTTTTTGTCCTGTGCGTCAATGGAGACACCATAAACCCATGTTCATTTATATTGTGATCCGTGTCCCCTTAGTCCCAGAGAGCCTCTTATTATTAATTGCAAATAATTACTTCATTGTTCTCTTTTAATTTCACTTTCTACTTGATGTTTAAACCCTTCAAATATGTATAGTTCTTTCCACATTCCCCACTTTCAGCCGTTGTCTCCTTAGCAAACTATAGATATTTTTATCCCTTTAACCTTTCTCCCTAAGTTGACCCCTCCAGCATGCTGATCATTTTTGTTGATTTGCCCCGAACTCCTGCCAATTTGTCATTATCTTTCCAGTAAGGAGCTGGCCAGAAATGAACACAACCTTCCAGATGCAGTTGCATCAGATCTACCAGTATATAGGGAGGGATGTTTACCTCCCTGCTCCATGACTCATGCATAAGCAGAAAAAATTGCACAGGTCCTTTTCACTGCCCCCAACACCTTGCAAACTCCTGCCCCGTTTGCTCTCAGCCCAGCTCTCTTTCAGCATTACGGCTTTCAAGGCTTCTCCTCCCACTGATTTGCTGTGGTTCAGATGATTTTTCCTGAGCTGTATTTTTATTTGACCAAACTGAATCTCATTTTATTCTCTGCCCATGTTTCTAATCTCTCTCAATCCCTTTGTATTATTCCTCTGTCTTCACCAGTGTTTGCAACTCCTCCCAATGTAGTATTATCTGCAGAGGTTATTAATATGTTGGTTACGCCTTCTTCCAGGGCCGGAGGGTATCATTAATCACCACAGCAAAGGGTAGTTGAATAGATTTTGTGCCTGAGCTCATGACAAATTTGCAAGACTGGTTTATGGTTGTAATTTGGTTGTAATCTCCAAATCCCCTTAACTCAGGGCCTGATTGATCTACATGGAACTAGGGTGACCAGATGTCCCGATTTTATAGGGACAGTCCTGATTGTTGGGTAGTTTTCTTATATAGGCTCCTATTACCCACACCCCCTGTCCCGATTTTTCACATTTGATGTCCGGTCACCCTACATGGAACGCCCTCTCTCCTATGGAAAGGAGGTTCAACCATCTCCACAGTAGCCTCTCATCCACCCATGGACTCTAAGGAAGGTGCTCTTCAGGTCTGGGGTTACATTTTAGGGGGTGGGTGACTAAAGTTGAGGAAACAGATATTGCACAGGACTCCAGACAGCCAGAGGCAACAGAAGGCTTTGTAAAGCACTTGGAGAACCTTGAATGAAAGACGCTGTACAAGAGGAAAGAATGCGTGCAAAGGAAGTAAGTCAAATTCCTCCCTTCATTTATAGCGAAGCCTGGGATGAATCTCTCATTGACTGTTCTGGACACATTCTTTGATTTTTGTGCTTAGCCTACGCAATGTAGTAGTAACTTGGAATGAGATGCTTCTTCAACTCTGGCCATCGTAATTAAAAGAAGAGCAGATAAAAATAATTAGAAGTAAACTATGTAAACATCCCAAAGGTTTCTCTCTGCTACTTCCATTCAATGGAAGTTCCTCAGCTAAAATTCCTAGCATTGCTTTGAAAACTTACCTCTCATTGTCTATAGAATAAGACAGGGATAGAATGTATTGGCTTTTGGAAGATATGGAGAGAGATTCATGCTAGCAATAGGGAAAGTTATCTAATAATTCTTCATTTAAGAGCATAGCCATGTCTGTATTTACAGGCATTTAGTATAGAAAGGCCACCAAAAGGTACTTTTGATTATATAACACAAAGTATCCAAAAGCAATTTCTCGTCTATGGTATCAGCTGCGCTGCTTACCTGAACAGAAAAGGTTCTTACCAGTAAGAAACGACCAAGAGGAAAGGGTGTCATTCATCCATTTCAGCAGAGCAGAGGGGAGCTGATCTGAGGAACAAAGCGCTGTGGCCTAAAGTGACACAGTAAAAGTCTATACGGTCTGAACACTGCATCCTGGAGACACCCATTTTGCCGGATCATCTCCCCATTCAGGGGCCACTTGGTTAATAATATGAAAAAATAGGCAGTTTTAAAACTTTCAAAACCATATGAAAAGATTTTACCTTAATTTAAAAAAGAAGGCTTTGAAGGCAATGAACTCATCAAATAGACATAACAGAGAAACACGAGCTGCATCTAGCAATATACTCAAACTACTACTACAATGCCATCAACACGCTTTGTCCCATTGCCTTGTTTAACAATGGAAAAATCAATTAGCGTCATTTTGCAAACTTCTCTACAAGAAATCTTTGTAGCATCTTAAGGATGCACTATGCTGCTGGGAAGTGAGGAGGTACCAATATACCAGATCATGTCACGCCAAACAAATAATAATTCCACTGTAACAACTAATGGCAAAGGAATAGCAAAACATGGCAATCAGCTACCTCATATCTAACCCGCCAAATTTATTAACCTTGTCTCTGTATCGATTCAGCACATTCAGGTTCCGATCCAAAGCCTATTGAAATCAATAGGAGTCTTTCCATTTACTTTAATGGTCTTTGGAGCAGGCCCTGAGCGGGGAAGTCTAATAGCTTTACAATTTTCAACTGAACTATGGAACAAATATGAGTCTGAGGGCTCCTTCCTTGAGACCTCATTTCAGTATTTCTAAGAGAGTCTAACACAAGATTGTCTATTTTTTTTAAAAAAACAACCAGAGGCAAGGTCCCAGAAGGTATTTGTTCTGTTCCTGTGTGACACCCTCAGGTTTGCTGGGAAGATGAGTGAACCCTCTACAAAGTTGTGTTTCAGAGGAACAAAGCCTTTCCTCTCTATCAGAGCCACATTAGATATTTATATCACAGAAGCAGTTAGGCTAGGTCTACACTAACCCCCCCGTCGAACTAAGATACGCAACTTCAGCTACGTTAATAACGTAGCTGAAGTCGAAGTACCTTAGTTCGAACTTACCTGTGGTCCAGACGCGGTGCGCAGGCTCCCCCGTCGACTCCGCCTACTCCGCTCGTCGAGCTGGATTACCAGCGTCGACGGCGGAGCACTTCCTGGTTCGATTTATCGCGTCTTGACAAGACGCGTTAAATCGAACCCAGAACATCGATCCCGCGCCTCCGACGCGAGAGGTAAGTATAGACGTACCCTTAGAGACCCTAATCAGGAGTAGGTTCCCTTTTTGCTGGGCACTTTACAAACACATTGGATGACACAATCCATTCTCCAATGAGCTTACAGTTTTCCTGTTTCTAGCAGAGTGATAATAATGGTGCTTCTGGAGCTTGTAACTCTGGGATCCTTTTAGCTCTTTTCTAAACGTGATCTGCTTTATTTAATATTACAGTCTCAGAGATGAGAACTCAAACTTCCTGAGATGAAGTTCCTCTCAATTTGTGCCGTGGAACCCCCAAAATGTGCACATAGCCTTGTTTTCCAGGATCTCCTACAGAGATGGGCCCAAGCCTCAAATCTTGGATCAGGATCTGAACTTTTCCCAAGACTTAGAGGGGCTTGGATTTGGGGTTTTGGTAGGAGTCCATTTTAAATCCTGAGCCTTCTCTGAGCCAGGAAATTTTTTAGTTAAACCTGTTAATTTGGAGAGGTCCAGGTTGCTTCTGGATGGAGTCACAAGAGTGGGAGAGGATGAAGTCTTTTCCTCACACACATCCCCGTGCCTCTGGAAAGGGCCAGACACAACTGGTGTAGGGTGTGCAAGCACTACACTATGATGGTGCTGTCATTAGCTTTTCCAAAGGCATGGGGAGAGCCATACTCCCAGTCCCCCTCCATACCAGTGAACCATACCTTTACATGTCAGGGAAGCAACTCAGTTGGCATATGCTTGCTCACACCAGGGTTGAAATGGACCCATAGCATCTAGGCTTCTCACCCAGAAGTACCATACCAGTGACAGTCCCCCCACTAACTGTATACATATCATATACCTTCATGATGACTGAAGTTCCTCCAGCAGAAAACTGGATAGGATGTAAAACTTCTGAATGCAAGTGCTTGCAGAAACAGTCTCATATTTCCTCTCCTTTGGACTAACATTTATGTTTTATATATTACTGTAAAACAAGTCAACGGTCTGGCTCTAAATGAGATGGAATGTGTCACTCGTCTACACTGGGGCTGCTTGAACACACCAGTGCAGTTTGTGACACGCCGTGCGGTATTTTGCAGTTTCCCCAAGAACCATGGAACTTTTAAACTTCCCTACAGAGCGAGGGTTCAAAGGTGGTTACAATTTCAGATTTTGATAGACTTTATTGTCTGACCTGGATTGAGAAACTAACCATCGGTGATCTCAGCACATATCCAGTATGGAGTTGGTATGTATGGTAAGCCCCTTAATCCAACCATCTGTGATAAATTCCATCCAATGCTGACAGATGGAATTAAACATTGCTAGTGAAGGGCATCAATGGAGGTAGGCATTACTGTGAATTCCAAAGTATTTCCTGTTTGAGGCCCTGGCTTTCAAGGTGTGAACTATTTAGGGTGTCAAGCTATTTGAGACAGGAGGGGCATCAAGAGAACGGAAGTCCAGGGGAGTAATTACATTTTTTTTTTTTTACTGTTTATTCTGCTCAATTAATTAAATCTGACAACAGGATTGCAGGTCAGAACAGGCTGAAGGCTTTTTGCTGCCTTTGGCAAATTGGAAAATGTACTCTTAGTGTTTGCTTGTTGTGAGAGCACGTGCCAGCCATGGCTGGCTACGTTTTTGCCGTCCTTGGCAGTTTTTCTGACTCTGTGGGGGAGCAGGTCCTGCTTCCAGCATGACAAAAACTGTCTTTTCAATGGTCTAAGAAGACGGTGCTAATTAGCGTTTGTTGAGTTGAAGATTATTGCACAGACATGGATTTAAGTCACAGAGTCTGGTTCTGAATCGGAACTTCCCCAGGGTTGGAGAAGATTATAGATCTATGTGGAAATTCGGAACCATCTCTAGCACTAACCAGACCAGAATCATGTAAAGACACTAGGGAAGGTTCTGACCTGTATCCAAACTCCTCCAAACGTTTGGACATTCAGATTCAGATCTAGACTTTGAGTTAGGCCTGCACGTTCACCTTGCTAGCACCATCCATGTCTTAGAGTTTGGGGCTAAAATTCCTAAATTTAGATCCCAACTTTAGACACCCATATCCATAGTTACCCCTCTGAATAAGTGGTGTGGTTTTTTTAAGGCACTGACCACCCAGAGTTCCTACTGGTTTCCTATGGGACTGCAGATGCCCAGCTCCTTTGAGAATCAGGCCACTTTATTTAGGCAGCCTAACTTGGGACACTCAAGTTTGGAAATTTTAGCCTAGGGCTATGCGAGGTTCAAATGTATAATGGGGTCTGCAGTCCCAGAGAAACCACTAAACTGCCTGTGTGGCTTCACTTTGACAAATCCTAGCATTTTTCTTTTGAAATATATTTAAAAAATGATTTTTGTGGCTAGAGCTGTGACATGTATTAAATGTGCGAGGTGCCTGCTACAGAGTAAGATGCCCCAGAGTGATTTGAGGGTACTTACTGTGCATATCCAGGTTCTCAAGGGCTATGGAGAGCTGGTTCAGTAACTTCACAGCACAGTGTAATCTTTAGCAAAGTGTATTTTGTATATGACCCACTGGCTTTCAAAGTGCTGCCATGATAAATAAGCAAGAGGCAAACATATGATTAGTAATTTCCTTATGGCAGGAAGCACAGCTAAATGGTTTCTGGCCACAGACCAAGGCTAAATAAGAATCATGTTCTCAGTAAAACAGAAAATAGAAAGTTGTCCCATGTCCAAATATTGTCTGGTAGTTCAGTGGCTCTCCACCATATATAGTGCACAAGTACCTGCTGTTAGGTCAAGGGAATAGAAGACAAACCTGCAAACAGCCAGATAAGACTGGCTTACAGGTGCCCCTATACATGAAATCAGTAGGTTCCTAAACCCCAATTAAAATTAAAAGAAATATTTACTATAGTAAAGCAAATGTCTCAGCGCTTCTTTTTAAAGCAGGGAGTTTAAAGCATCCTAGTTTTCTTCCAATTCCATCATGTTGATTAGCCTAACATGCCCTTGGCAGTGTTATAAATCCCCCCTACCACACAGCAGCCATAGGGGTGATAGGGTAGTTTAGATAGTACGTCTACACTGCAATTAAAAACCCCTGGCTGGCCCATGCCAGCTGATTTAGGCTCATGGGGCTCAGGCTAAGAGGCTGTTTAACAGCAGTGCAGACGTTCAGGCTCAGGCTGCAGTCTGGGCTCAAGGACCCTGTGGGGTGGGAAGGTCCCAGAGCTCTGGCTGCAGCCGGAGCCCAGAAGTCAACACCAGAATTAAACAGCCCCTTAAGCCTAGCCAGCTGGCATAGATCAGGCACAGGAGTCTAATTGCAGTGTGGACATACCCTAAAAGTCTATCCAGTCCCAGACTTCTTTGCCTGAATTGTTCTATTCCACACCCATCACAGTGGCATCTGAGCACCTTCCAGAGTTAAAGATTGTATAAGGCAAGGCATGGCAGTAATGTTTCCGCTGTGTCCTACTCTTCCTGAAGGGAGTAAGTTTTGTGAGGATCAGGCTTTTATCCTGCTTTGTGTTTCAGAGGTGATACTGGCTTCTGAATCGCTGTGTGGGAAATCAAGGTCAAAGAAGTGGGATTTGCATTTGGATATAAAAGTGGTGGGGCTTGTGGTCTTTAAATTTGCTGTGGGAGTGAATTCCAAAATGCCAGGCTTGCTGCCAAGAAAGCTCTATCTGTTACATACACAAGCTTCACCCCTGTGGTGAACAGTTGTATTGTTCCTCAGAAGCAGAACTGTTGAGGTCCAGAGGGTAAGCTGTTTCTTTAGATAACCTAGGCCCGGGAGATCCTTGAAAATAAAGATGGAGGGTGAAATCCAGACCTGATTGAAGTCGATGGCAAACTTCCACTGACTTCAGTGAGGCCAAGATTTCATGCAGAGAGCCTGAGTACGGAGCCAGTGGTGAGCACAGCGTGATGTGCTCCTTGTGACCTCTATCGAGGCAGTTACGATGCTGCACTGTACATCTGTTTTTCAAAGACGATGCTTCCAGAATAATGTCTATTGCGCTGAGATAATCCCAATGGAAGTGAGAAGCATATGATGCAGGCCCAGTTATCATTGCACAGAATGGAGTGTAATTTCCTCAATAGTTGTAGGAGAGAGAGTATGCTTTTTGTAGTGAATGACATCTGTTGTCTAGGAGCCCAGTGAAGAGCCCAAGAGGATCCTTAGACTTCAGATTACTTTGACATACATTCTCAGCGAGTGGACCTGTCATGATAGTGGCAGGTTCGTGTGGCATAGACACCTGTTCCCTGGGAACTAGAACCTAGACTAATTTCATACAGACAAAATCACCAGTCACTCAGCAGGGCTTTCAGTCACCACTAAGTTGGGTTAGATCAGAGCTACTGAGCTGGAGAGGAAAACATTCTTACTCCCATTGGTAATAACTATTATTTCTAATCACTTGAGCCATCCAGAGCCTCAGCCTAGTTGGCTTTTTTTTTTTTAAATGATTGAAGTGTTGGTGCTCACAAGTTACAAGTTTTAACTTCAGTTCCCCTTAAAACAATCACTTCTCCTGGAAGTAGATGGTGCAGACATTGGACCTTATGCACAAGAGTCACTTAGGAATACAAGAACATAGGAATTGCTCTACTACCTCAGATGCATGGTTCCACCTAGTCCAGTATCCTGTCTCGGATAGTGGTCAGCCCCACATGCTTTGAAGGAAGGTGCAAGAAATCTCACAGTACGCAGATGTAGGGAAATCTGCCTCCCCTACCCCCAAGAAACTCTAATCCTAATCCCGAATACTGTAGTTAGAGATCATTTTAGGCCCTGAAACAAAGTTTTACCTCCCTTCCAATACTCTGTTAGTATTAACTCGAACTCTTAAATCATTAGCTATTGTAGTACTGCAGTGATGAAGGCACTTTAAGATTGGCTCTGCTTTATGGATTTGAATTAGTCTCTCCCACAAAAAACTGGGGGACTAAGGTGACCACATGCGGGAACCTAAAAACTGGGATTTGTCCGAGGGGGGGGAACCCCTCCCGCCGGACTTGTTGCGTAAAAACAACAACAAAACCCTCTCCCGCTACCGCCAGACTTGTGGAGCAAAAAAACCAACAAAACAAAACAAAACAAAATGGAGGAAGCAAAAGGACAAAAGGCGTCCCGACCATGCATCAGTCAGGACGCAGGACAAAAGAAGAAAAATCAGGACGGTTCCGATTTTATCGGGACATCTGGTCACCCTATGTGGGACAGACAGCTATTCTACCTAACAGGTAGTTTGAAATGTATGTGCAAGTAATTAGAAGAAAACCATGCGGAGTGTCATTTTTTTACTTTCCCTTTTGAAAAGTTCCCGGCCATCCGTGTCATTTGGCGATTCAGAAGCCAGTATCACCTCTGAAACACAAAGCAGGATAAAAGCCTGATCCTCACAAAACTTACTCCCTTCAGGAAGAGTAGGACACAGCGGAAACATTACTGCCATGCCTTGCCTTATACAATCTTTAACTCTGGAAGGTGCTCAGATGCCACTGTGATGGGTGTGGAATAGAACAATTCAGGCAAAGAAGTCTGGGACTGGATAGACTTTTAGGGTATGTCCACACTGCAATTAGACTCCTGTGCCTGATCTATGCCAGCTGGCTAGGCTTAAGGGGCTGTTTAATTCTGGTGTTGACTTCTGGGCTCCGGCTGCAGCCAGAGCTCTGGGACCTTCCCACCCCACAGGGACCCAATCTTATGGGGTACCAGGGGCTTCTGTATAGATTATTTAGGTTAATCTTTCTATCTATCCAATGGGACTCAGTGCAAGTCTAGAAGATACCATCAGAGATGCTTAGTTTTGCAGTTCTCAAACTGTGGATTTGTGTCTCCAGAGATGATATGCTTGTTAACAGCAAAAATGTTTTTAAATAAATAAATAATATATAGAGGTGAGAAATAACAGACCTCAACCCTATTGTTCCTCTGCAAATTTGTGTACACAGAGCCAATCCCTTACCTCTCTTTAAAAGTGCAACATTTCAAAAAGTTCAATGAATAGAAGATTGTTGGGGTGGAATTGGGGTGACCAGGTGTCCCGATTTTATAGGGACAGTCCCGATTTTGGGGTGTTTTTCATATATAGGTTCCTATTACCCCCCCACGCCCGTCCAGATTTTTCACACTTGCTGTCTGGTCACCCTAGGCGGAATAGATCTGGACAAGGAGAAGAAGTCTGGTGATAAATGGGAGAAGGGAGGGACAGTTAGTAGAAACAAAAGTGAAACTGTTTGACCAGCATATTCCAGAAGTCTTGAGGTCTTTCTGAGTGTAGCCTTAATTGATTTAAGATCTACTATACCATTCTCTCACTAGAAGGGAAAACCTATAATGGCAGCAGGCCGTAAAAGAGACCCAGTTTGAGTCTCATCTATCTCAGAGTTGTAAGAATATGTATTAAGGTTATAACATCCAACAAGAATGCACTTTTATGTAGAAATCCATGATTAAATCGAGTCTTCCTGACTAGTGATTTAAATCAATTTGATTTAAATAAAATCCACTCTGACACAGTTATTAGGTACCTACAAATCAAGGCACAAAGTACAATTTAAACAGATGGAATATTTTGTCCCAATCCTCTCTGGCCAAGTAAAGCAGCTTCTCTACTTTAGTTCCTGTGATTGTGCTGAAAGACTTTCATTCATTACTTCTATAGGTATCCTGGAAAGACAAAGAAACTCCACCTATAATTCCAATTACTAAAAGTATAGGACCTCTGCAACATTGTTCAGGGTCTGGCTTTCTGATTCACTTTCCTTGAGCAGTGGGTTAGGGGAATTGGAAAGCAAGTGGTGTGACCCTACTGGAGACTTCGTCCTTTGCTAGAGTTCAAAGGGTACTAGTTACACTGAAACATTCCTACTTACTGGGATACTGTGCTGATCTTGGTTCTTGTACTTTTCCTTCTCCAAGGCTACAACCTTGAATGGCAGTCTAGACACTGTGCACATATCTGTGTTCAGAGCATAAGTCTGTGAAGGGATCACATCAGTAGTTCATTTAGTCACGCAAAGGAAAGACTTTTAGCTGGTTTTCCTCAGCATGGGTCATATTGGTGTTCAAATGAACTCATTGGAGACCTGACCTCTCTGGAGATAAAGTCACTAGGCAAAAGAATGCAACTGACTTTTTAAAAAAAGTAGATGCTAGTCCTTGTCTAATCCTATGTGATGAGTGTAACTAGGTAGGACATAAGCACACAGCTGGGTTTGGAGTACTGTTTGGGCCTGAACCTTGAGCATTTCAGTCAGAGCAGAATGAGTGATACACAGTTTAAACTCACATGCAGGTTGTAATGTAACTAAATGACCAACATTTAAAATAAACCTGTAGTGAGAGCAAGAACAAACATCTACACAGCTCCTCAACTCTTTGGAAACTAGCTCCTCTCCGCCTCCTCCTCAGTTGGATATCACCCAGGCACTAGTTGATCTTCGGAGGCTTCTTTTTGTTGTTCAGTGTGTTGTTCAGGGTGGAGGGGAAAGGGGGACCCACAAGGGTGTGACGTACTAAGAAGAATCTAACCTCTGGTGGGTGGGGTCTGTTTGGGACGTCTAAGAATAAGTCCCAACGTACCTTCCCCAGGCATGGGCCCTCCCCTTAAAGTGGGAAGGAGCATAGTGCAGGCACCATAACATCAGGAGTAAATCATTTTTGACATAGGACTCACACTGGCTTTATGCAATGAGACTAGCTGAAAGGAAAAAGGAGAGAGGTGGGTTAAAAAGAGAGCCCTCTTTTAAGACTCACAGGGAAAGCTGGGGGAAAAGTAAAGAACAGGAGCAGAGAAGAGAACAGGTACTTCGAAGGGAAAACTCAAGTATATTCCTTCTCACGGTCTTAGCATATGTCTGGCTCTTATTTGGGTATTGCCTCTAACCCAGCTTCTGTCAACAGACAAAACTGTCTCACCTGAGTTTGGTGGTGCTTTCAACCTAGACTAGCTGGGCCATCTGGGGGTATAATCTAAACCCCGACTGCTGCATTCACTGGGCCTGGTAACCTGCCCACTTTGCAGTGAGGATGCAGGCTAAACCATTTGAGTGCTGATAGTCCAGTGCCTCCCCACAATTCTCTCCATGTGCCCAATAGGACAGACAAGTTTTCCCACAATTCACTGGGAAAGAATCAGATTGTCTCAACTCACTGCAGCACTAAGAACCATGGGATACGCTCCCGCAAGTGCGAATGACACATACAGGTGAGTGCAGCACCAGTGATGACACAGGCAATCGGGTAGGGCTTTGCAGTGTGACTGCTCAGATTCAGGGTGCTGACCACGTGGGTGAAGACACCTCCGTAGGGTTAATCAGCTAGAGGACTTGCTGTTGAGGAATTTCAAACTCTTTCTTCATGCTCTAAGGAATGACTCATTCTAACCATTATCCTGCCCTAGCAACGCCATTAAAAAAGCCCATAAGATTCCTTTATTAGTGATATTAGGCCGCATAGCCTTGATGTTAGCCAGCACACCTGGATTCTACTCTTGCTTTGTCATTGACTTGCTGCAATGACTTGACTTCATTTCTCTCTGTGCCCCAATTTCCCTGCCCATTGGAAAGGGATAAGGACATCTGTCCCCCTCTGTGACGTGCCTTGTGATCCTCAGATAAAAAAAACGCGCTGGCAACGTCAGTGGTAACCATTGTTAATAATGACATTCAATTGAAAGACTAGCTGTACAAAATGTGAAAATTGACCAACATCAACAACTGTTTAAAACTTGTGAGACTAGGTTTTCAATTGTAAGTTTCATGACAACAGCAATCAGAGACAAAATGGTTCCATGTTACACCCTCGTCTCATGGAAATGGCAAGACAGGAACTTGTTTGCCTACTGAAACTCTTAAAACCTGTAACTACCAGGTACAACCTGATCAGGGCTATAGGAGATGAATGAGTGATGTCATCTGACAACGTTAACACCTCAGTAACCCGAGTGTTGAACTATCTATTCATCCAGCATCTTTCACTACTGCAGTTGTAATTCACAGCATTTTGGATGATGGTAGATCACAACTAAAGCAGCAGAGGAGTAAAACAGCATAATGAAATTTTATTTTGAAAATATGGCAAGAGTCTAAGGCACTTCAAACATTTAAATACATATGACTAAAGTGAATGTGACAAGGTAATAGAATTCCATAAATATGCACTGAGAACTACTTAATTCCGCTATACAGGAACATACACCTGATACCTCTAATTTTATTCTCTGATAAACATTATGTATGGATCCTATGGACACGGACACATAGTTAATAAAAATATGGTAACAATACATGTAATTCTTCATATAGTTTTTAATTACTAGAGAATATAAAATGTCGAAAATACTGTGCGATTTAATTTTATAGATACAATTATCTTTAATATAAAAGTTATACAATACATCCAACTGGTGACAACTCATTTATTTAGCTAATTTCAGACCTGATAGAGAGCCCTTCTTCTGTTTCTAAACTATCAACCCACCAGCCCAAGCTCCAAAGAGCTGACTACATAAGCAATTGCGATTTTTATAATTTTAAAATTAAAAAGAACTCAAAACCATATTGGAATGACATTTATGTAAATAATAATTGTCAATAGCTCCATGTAAAGTAAATATAAATATTTTAGAGAACAATTAAAAAGTGCCCTGGAGACTATGACACTTGTCCAAAGGGAGGGAACAAACACTCATACCTGTGAAGATAGCTTAAAATTCCTAAACTGTACAGAATGCAACAGAATAGACTCTACAGCAAAGAGAAACAGGATTTATGCTGTATCCTGCAACGATGGATAGATTACAAAAGAATGGTTCTGGCTATGTTACTAGCAGACTACTATCTAACTGTATGCTTTCTTCAAGTTTACAGTCTTCTACCTTTAGCACTAGGTTCTGCTTTCAATTTGCTGGTGAGTTCAGGCACAAGACAATTACATTCAGTATCTGTCTCTGTAATACAGTAACAGTCAGCAGCTTAGAGATGGCATTAAGATTTACAGATATCCATGCATTACTAATCAAACGTGGCTCTGCGGGTAGGACCAGGAGATGTCTTTCTGCTGAGCCTAGGTGTACTCTAGAAAGGGGAAAGGAAAGAACAGTTAGTTAACTGAATTCAGCTAATTAAAGAGATTAAACAGACTGCACATGAACCACTGTCCCTTCAGTTTATGAAGGCAGCAATTAAAATTCAACCTATACAGAACAGGTAATGTGTTTTGTTTCAGTCCAGGACCAGCTGTGCTGGCTACATATAGCCTAGTGGCTGAAGCAGCACAATATTATGGGTAGTAAAAAATTTAGGGACTGTTTATCATGAAGACAAGTGCAGACTGTGAGAGTTGGTGGATATTTGCCAGTTTGGCTAGGGTTGCAACAAAACTAGAGCTGGCCTTGCTTTGATGACTTGCGTTGTAATAGGCATCGCAATTATGCAAAAGAAACTTTGTACATTGGCCAGTCTACGTGGATGTCTGATTTAACACAGACGATGAATTGTCCTCACTCAGAGAGAAAGGGGGAGGAAGTATCCTCTCACCAGGGTCCAGGCTGTCCTGGTCTGTATTGCACTATTTGCTTAAAGGTTGTCTTGTGGATAAACACAGATTGTCCTATCCTGTGGTGCCCACCCAATACCTTTCAGAAGCTAAGTATTTACCAAACAAGAGATACCCACAAGCTATACACATTTGTGCATGCAGTGATAGGTAGCATATTCACAGACAGATTACCTACATAGCACTGTCCACGTTCTTTGTATGCAGTATTGTTATGGCCATGTTGGTCCCAGGATATTAGAGAGAAAAGGTGGGTGAGGTAATATAAGTTGGTCCCCTAAGAGATATTACCTCACCCACCTTGTCTCTCTAAAAAGTTCTTTGGTTAAAGCATGGCCTCTCCAGACACTAACCACATGATTTTTTCAATGTTTAGGCTCAAGAACAGAGAGATACCACGTAAACTCAGTGTTCAGCGACCTGGAACATTTAACATACTAACCGGCGACTGGGGTTTGGAAAAGTTTACGTGAGCATAAAGAAGAACTGCTATGTCCTTGTGTCCAGCTTCCAGGGCTATCGAAAGCGCTGTGCTGCCATCCTTAAAGAATGAATAAAAAGGAAAAAAAAATGAATGCGCGTGTGCATTACCAAGCCCCTTAAAAGCTCCTTCAGTCTGCAGAGAGTTTTACTGAAATGAGGCCCTATTGCTCAAACAGCCAGCCTAATTTAGGGTCCTGTTTAATTTCCTTTATTATAATTAAGTGACAACAAGACATGTGCTTCTGTTTTATGAGGCAATCCAAGTGCCAGAGGCCTCATAATTTCTCTCAACAAGGGGACTGGATTATAGCTGAGAAAGAATGAGTGTGCCATTATCACAATAATGTTACAAGTAATTCTGTGTAAGACCAGTGATTTCAGGAGATTGGTCTGAACTTGCTTGAGAGAAATTGCATTGTTGGTGGGGAGGGGAAGAGGAGTGAAGGGAGGGATAAAAGTTAATCAGATACAATGAGAATTAGCTGTGTTATAACTCCCATTAAGAGTAAGAGCAGCTGCATTCCTAATTCCAAGTGCACCTGGCTGAGAGTCTACCCGCGAATATTGTCCTTTACAGATATTATTATTGTGTCAGAAGATATTTTATTTATTTAAAAATCATAGGGGAACTTAAGATTGTACCTCATTTGTGTATGTGTGTTTACCTGCTTTAACCTTGTAAATGAAATGAGATTTTTTTCCCCTAGTTAATAAACTGTTAATTAGTTTATAATAGGATTGGCTACAAGTGTTGTCTTTAGTGAGAGATCTAGGGTGCACTTGACCTGGGTAAGTGACTGGTCCTTTGGGACTGAGACTAACCTGAATATTATTGTGATTTTTGGTGTAAGGGACCAGCTATCACAGAGGCAGGCTTGCCTGGGTGGCAAGATAGATTGGCACCCAAGGCTGCCTATTAAGGCTGTTATAGTGCCCGAGGTGTTCACACTTGTTACTTGGTTGGTGAGATCTAAGTATAGAGCTCACAACCCGTTTGAGGTTCGTGCCCTGGTTCTTGACAGTCTGCCCTGAGGGTGGCACCCACAGTCGTGAGCCATTCCAGACAGCGGGACAGTTGACTCCTTATCTCTGACCCCCTCCTGCACATAGGGTGACCAGACAGTAAATGTGAAAAATCGGGACGGGGGTGCTGGTGGTGGGTAATAGGAGCCTATATAAGAAAAAGACCCAAAAACCAGGACTGTCCCTATAAAATCGGGACATCTGGTCACCCTACCTGCACAGCACACAAGTTAGTCAAGAGAGAGCCTCTCCCTGCCCTGACTCTCCCTCCTGTGGAGCTAGTGTTTGCTTCCCCTCCTGAGGCCGAGCTCCTGTGATGGATGCAGGCATCCCTCAGCCATAGCACCTGCCAACCGGTGATTTTTAGCTCACAAGGCATGAGGGGATTTGCCAATAACAGCGTTCAGCACTGATATCACCAGCACTCACTAATGTGCTGCCAGCCTCTTCTTTCCTTGTCCCCACAAGTTTCCACAAGAACACCAGCATTACGATTGGCATCACAGTTACATGTTTGGGAGGAGCAGGCTTGTTAACTATTGCTGTGGCATTTGGTATTAGAGCAGTCAAGACCAATCTAAAGGAAGCTGCAGCCTTGACCTCTGCATGGACCACCCTTAAGTGAAATGCTTCCTTCTCAGGTGGTGAGGAGTGATTAACATGTTTAATTTTACTGAATGGGTGAGGTGGTCAACCACTAGGATATTCGTGCTGAGCGAGGAACACTGGTGCATTTGTGGGGTACACAGATTTGTCCTGGAAAAGCAGGAAGCGTTCAGCAAAGTTCCTGAATCATTAGCAAGAAGGCACAAATCAATAGCACAGAGCTCATTCCCATAATGGGAACTGGAAACCAAATCCTTGGTCATTAAAGGGGACCAGTAGAAATATAATCCTTCCTTAAAAACGCCAAAGTACCAAGCAAGGTACTTGCCCATATCAAAGAACTGGAGGTAATTTAATCTCAACAGATCTACAACTGAATGGCTTGTGTAAGTGACAGCACCATAGTACCTAAGTCAGGGCTGGTGCCAGGGCATCGCCTAGATTTTAAGGCACCACCAAGGTGACCGACAGAATGTTGACAGGCTGCTCAAAATTAGCACCTGTCTCTGGTGGCCCTCGAGTGCTTTAAGAAGGGATCTGTTACACCAAGGTAACCTCACTCACATGTCTATGGGTACGTCTATACAGGGATAAAAGCCTCACGGAATGGCCGTAGCTGGCCCCGGTCAGCTGACTCGGGCTCAGGCTGTGGGACTAAAAATTGCTGTGTAGATGTTTAGACTTGGGCTCGAGTCTGAGATCTGGGACCCTCCACCCTCACAGGGTCCCACAGCTTGGGTTCCCAGCCAGAGCCTGAACATCTACCCAGCAATTTTTCAGCTTCAGAGCCCAACCCCCACGAGCTGGAGTGAGCAGACTTGGGCCAGCGATGGGTTTTTTATCTCAATGTAGACATGCCCTATGAGGCTGGCTGTTGTACACTCACTCTGAGGGCAGTAAAAACTGCTGAGCTTCCTGACTAAGGTGGATGTACTGAAAGTGTTATAACTGTTGTACAGGGAAGTTAAACCCCCAAATTAAAAAAAAGCCAAACTTTGTGTAAGGGCTGAAAGTGAATAATTGGGTGACAGTAATAGCTAGAGTCCAAACATACCCTGGAACAATACTGTCACCAAGAACACAACCATAATATTCAGTCAAGACATTCTTAAGTGTTAAAGGATATATTGATCAAATCCTCTACTCACAGTGATCTTTTCTAACCAAAAAATATACAAGCATATCATTCTCAGTTGAGCACACACATTGCCTCAACAATAAACAAATACACAATGTTGTTCAATGGTTGGAGATGGCAAACTGACATTCACAAACTCATGGCATCACTGCTTTGGGCAAGAGAAGAACTTATGAAGAACAGTCAGTATTTTGATTATTTGTCATGATCATATAGAAGCACTGAAAGAGGACTATTAAGTCATAGGAGACAGTAATATATGGAAAATTAGGTTTTGGGTTTTGTTTTCTTTTTTAAAGGATTTCTCTCCACGAGTCTTTAAATCATTCAGTAAAAAAATGAGGTTTGAGTACAAAGGCCAATTCCCCGCCCCCTCCCCCCCTTCCAAACTTGTATGCGTGAAGTTAAGCATCTATGTTTAGGAACCTTAATAAGAGTGACCTGATTTTTGGAAGTGCTCAGAAAATCATGTATTTAAAAGAAAAATAATCACAGCATGCACTTGGACTAAGAAGAAGATTCTGGCATTTCTACTTTCGGTTGTCAGCCATAAATTTTACGTAAGTAGATCTTTGAATCTCTCCATTCGGTCAAAAATAAATCAACATTCCAACAGTTATCTGGTGGAAAGGCAGAGCAGTGCCTGGAAAGGCAACTCACATTGTCCTGCAGGGTGCCATTACATCCGGATTGAGCCAGCAAGAGCTTCACTATCTCTACATGTCCATGTTCACTAGCACACATCAGAGCAGTAGAACCCTCATCATCCTGGATATTGACATCTGCACCACAGGCCAGCAGAGCTTTCACCATGTCTATCCGGCCATGACTTACTGCCAGCATCAGAGCAGTTTGGCCGGCCTGCAAGGAAAATCACAGCTAAAGTAACAACCAACCAAGGCGCAGGGACTGTCATACAGCACCTATGTGAGTCCTCTAGCTGCTACACACGCACATGCACACAATCACGCTCATCTGCAACTGCTGAAAGAAGTCAAAACTATCACAAGAGAAGATTTGCTTTAGGAGAAAAGTTGGGGTAACAATATCTCACAACGTATAATGAACTACGAGTTCTACAGCGTTTACAAACTTCTCCCGAAATTCAGTTTTGTTTTTCCACACAGTGCCCCAAAAAATGAAAAGAGGGACAGTTGAGGCACTTGAAAAAGAAAAATCTTATTTAAAGCTCACATATTTTTCCATGGCCCCATTTTGTAAACAGGAACCAAAATCATACACACAGATGTCAAGAGGCAGTGACTGGCTCTGAACTAATGGAAAGTCACACATCTGCTCTGCAGTTGCAATAAAGGCAACTTTATATTCAATTTACAAAGCCAAACAGCTTTGAATGGTATCTAAGTGCGACAGTACTGACCTGACTGGCTTTAGCATTCACGTCCCCACAGCCGAAGAGTTCCTCCACTATTCGCATGTCTTTCTCAGCCTCCACAGCTGCAAGAGCAGCCAGCATGATGGGGGTATAGCCAGCCTTGTTCTGATGATTTACGTTACAAACATCTGCAGAGGAATGAGATCGTTTCTTTGGAAAGCAGGAATTGTACTAACGAACTGAATAAATTGATATTAGAACAGCCTATTGAATCTGTAGTAGTGGCTCACATAATGAAAGCAATTCAAAGGAAAGCTGAGGAAAAAAGGGTGCTCTTGAACCAAAGAAAGAAAATAATTCTTCATTACATGTATGACATACTTGCCACAGAAAGGACACAAAGCAATTTATTTGTCACTGTTGAGGCACAGTTAAATTTTAATAAATGATTGGAAATTTTACAAGAATATTACATACAATACCAGCCTCGGGTTGGAATTTGGGGCAGGCTATCTGGGTGAGCCTTTTAATTACATTTAGGGACTCCTCATTCCAAAAATGAAATAGTCAGTGATTATGGGCAATGAAATTCATTACCAAAAGGTTCCCCCACAGCACATTTTCCTTTAGTTACTTATATTGGTGCTAACCATTTTAAAGTTTTGCACAAGCTACTCTGACCTGTTTTGGAGCTTTAGAAAAGGCTTTCCAGTTAAAAGATTTCAAGCTCTAACAAGTACTTGTCTGGGAACAAATACAGTAAGTCCTCTGAGGAAGTGTTGGGAACTAGAACTAATAGACCTGGTCTTTTTGTTCCAACCTAATACACCAGTCTGTCTTCTATTCCTAAAATTCTTACAGAATCCAATGGGGCTAGTACTCATTTACCACCCAGTAACTTTTGAATGTGTTGATATTTTAATTATCATTTGGAGGGCAAGAGGGGATTTATATAAAATTTCTGTAAGAGGCTTGAAGTTTCAGCTCCACTGCTGATTTACCACCAGAAAAAAAAATTCACAGCAACATCTTCACGTTTCTCCCTGTTTTTCAGACAAAAATGGCATTTGCAAAAGCAACGCGGGAAGAAAAAGCAGGATGGGAAGGTGTGAGAAAATGTATGAATCCAGCTCTCAGAGGAGTGGCAGTCAATTATACTAGCTATAACCAACTACAGAGATCCAGGCTTGCTTTCCAGTGCCAACATGCTGGCCCCCCAGTTACCAGTGGGGAATTCAGCTGAAAGGTTCAAAGGTTTTCAAAGGGCAAAAAAAGAATCTGACCCATTTTAAGTGCTGCTCTCCTGCAGGTGACAGATGCTACCTTGTGGTAATGCCAGCTGAAGCCATTCTTACCTGACTGATCTGCCTCAGCATTTAAATGCCTTGCAGGAAGTGAGTTCTCAACTACCCTTGCTTTCTTTATAGCTAGATGGGAGGGGAGGGTCCTGAACCTTTTTTCTGTTGTAACATTGGGTGACAGATTGCAAAAGGTTGAGAGCCACTGTGTGCTATTACAACTCACTCCGTCCTTGCTAGCTGGGGATTTTGTGCCTTTGCACACACCTGATTGGGGAAGTTCCCTGTTTCATGTGTCTAGTGACCATTCACATACCGTAATTAAAGGAAGGGCTGCCCACACTGACACTTGCGAAGGAATTCCACTACGTCTAAACCTTTGAACAGGATGCCTTGCGCAACCGTCCTTTTCACATGGCACTAGCCCATAAGAGTTGGCATTTCCAATTCCAGTCACTTCATTTCATTACTAATGCAACTACACTGGCTATTGTGGACTGAAGAACAATGACTCCCCACACAGCAGCAGGGGGCTCGTGCTACCTTGAGATATTCAGGGAGGTAAGAGAGAAAATTCTTCCCAACACAGTCTAGAGCTTACATCAGACCTCAGTCCTGTCACATTCTCCTGCAGGGGCTCATTGCTGCCACTGGTCAAGCCAGCCTACAGCATCTGAAGTGCTCGTTTGCCTGTCGGCGGACGAGGAAGTCTTTGGTGCTGGATGTGCTGCATTGTTACACTATATTAAGATCCTTTCATTCTCTAGCTGGTGTTTCTATTTTTGTCGATGAACAATCACTAGCATCGCACCTTTCATTTGGGAACCTCAAACCAGTTTTCTAGCATTAATCAAGCCTCTCTATACCCTTTTGAGGCACAGCGGGTAAGTATTATAGCTATTTTACAGGGGCACATTCTGTTCTGTACCTCACGCGGGGCACAGCTGGCCTACCCTTACGCGATCCACCTTCTGCAGGGGGCCAGCTCTAATTTACAGCAGCCTTACCTGAACTGCAGCCCAAAGCAGTCACTACGGCAACTCTCCCTCCTACCACTACTTCCTTCCCTCCCCCCCTTACACTGGGCTGCAAAGGGGGCAGCATAGGGCTACATGTGGCAGCCCCACACTGCTCCTGAGCTAGGGAAACTCTCCCCTGGCTGCTGCAGCACCTTTACAGTCCCCATTTGCCATCAGGGCAGCGCATAGGTGCTGAGGTGGTGGCCAGGCTCAACCCCAAAGTCAGTGGCTAGATTAGCTACTCAGCAAGTCACTGGCAAAGTCTGGAATCTAACCTAGGAATCTAGATGCCAGTTGCCTAGTCTAACAACTAGACAACACTGCCTTCTCTTCTGCAACCAAAAACCATCACCTCCAAAGCAAGTCTGGAATCCTTACTTCCCAGTGCTGTTTTAGTGTGAAGTTGCACTGTACTGTTCTAGAATTAAAATTCTGGAGGAATTCTACTGGAGGAAGCCCAAACCCAGAATTCTGGAGCTGACCGGTGGGAAGTTACCTGTGAGGATCACAAAAACAAACAAACAAACAACAAAACCCATCCCCAAATCCCCTCAAAAACAGCCAACCTACTTGCATCCAAAAGCAGCTTTACAATCTCAAAATTAGAGTGAGACACACTGTAATGGAGAGCTGTGTTGCCATTCCCATCTGCCATGTTGATTATGTGTCTGAGGACAGGGGCAGAAAGCTCTTCAAAAGCAGCTATGTAGTCTCCAACCATTGCAGGAACGGCTGACTTTTGACTCGATACACGAAACCACTCATGCTGGACGGTATTTAAACAAAATCTCTGCCAAAAACAAAACAAAACAAAAAGATCTTCAGATGGATGTACTATTTATAGTGTTTTCTGGCCCATAAGCTGGCAGTTCAGGAAACCAAGACGTCTTTAGTCAGATGTGGGCAGAAAGTATTCAACTCAAACCCAAGAAATAAAAATTGAATCTTCTCCTCCCACAAATCTCCATGTGAAACTCAGGTTGTTAATTTCTACCCATTTCACCTCATTTCCAGGAAGCTTGCCTGTCTCTCGGGTGGTACTAAGTTCGACAAATGACTGGCACCAGAATTCATAGGTATCAAGTGTTGACTGACAGGAGCAGGGCTTGGGATGGTAACTCTCTCCTTACATAGTTAACTACGTGTATATATTAGGCATGTTTTAGGGAAGTGTCCCAGACTGACAGCAATGGAAACAAGTTTTTCAAGTGCACAGCTACAGTGCAAGATTTCCTATATTGCCTCCCCAAGGTGTCTTCATCCTAACCTGGAAGGACTCAGATATTTCTCCCTTCCCTCCCTCTCCATTCTCTAGTTCTGGTCTCTCCCCAGCATTGCTCCCTTCAATACAAAGGCTCACAGGCAGGGAAACCTACTCTCGTCAAGAAATCCAGGGGCAATCAATGGTGTATCACTCAATGTGTTTCTTTAGGCCCTTGTGCTGCATCAGTATTTGCTGGTGCTGCCCCTGGTACTTGTGTTAGCAGCTCTTGAGACAGAATCAGGGCCAGAGATTGTAAGGACAGTGTCTTCCTTTATGTCTTGTTTTATTACCTAAGCCATGGCATTGTGCTTGATAACATACAACTTTTAGGGTGTAAACTATTAGTATTGTCCCTTTTGTTTATATAACACCTAACATATTGTGGGCACTACCAAAGAAACAATCAAACAATAATTATTAATACAGAATGCCCTTTAGTGTTACAAATAGAAATATTTTCTTACTTTAGAAAGCAGTATGCACCAAAATTTCACCAATATACTATTTTGTAAATAGCCAATATCAAACTGTGAATAAGGACCATGCTTTCTACATGTGGATGCCTACATTCAGGCACATCATATTTAGGCATCTAAATAAAAGTGTTCTGCAGCTCTCACTAATGTGATTGGGAGCTGAGAACGCTCAATACCTTGGTGAAAGATCAGACTACTTATTTAGGTGACTAACTTTGGGTGCCCACATTTGAACATTTTGCACAAGGTTCATTTCCAACTCACGGATAAAGGGAACTAGAGCTAATTAGGGAGTTCTCAACTACAGAGAACCACTTGTGCTTGTAAACAGTTTGAGCATGAAAAATAATGCACAAGTTCAAATTACCCTTGCTGGGCAAAAATAATCACCTGATTATCCCATTATGGACACTTTCAACACCCACTAGGCTTGAAAGTTTGTTCTTTTCATGAAAAACTACCAGAGCAGACAGGACTAATATAGGGATTAAAACTATTTGTCGCCCATACATTAACCAACAATGTCAGGCCCAAATCAGAATTAGAAAGACATTAGGTTAGAGACCTTTGGTCTGATTATCAGAGGTGCTGAGCACATGGAAGTCAGGAGCTGCAGTGCTTCCCATCACTGGCAGTCAGGCATTTGATTATTGTATTTCACACCTCCTCCAATTATAAAGCTGTAGTTGTAAGTACAGAACACAATTTCACATTATATTTACAGCAATCTACATTCATTCATCTTCAGAAAACCCTCACAAAATGCACAAAGATGATGGAGGTAATTTCCATATTTAACAAGTGACATTATTTCTTTCAGATAATATTAGCACAGCAACCTCATTCTGCTTGGTTGCACTATATTAAGAATATTTTCACAAGTGAAAAAGAAACAGCACGTACTTCTATGTTTGGAAAGAGGCAGAGCACATTCCTCATCAGAACATACTCTGTACTTTTGTAATCAAAAGGAATGCTAACTCCCGGTGCCGTATATTTTCCCACAGGAGTGTGGTTACCAGATCCACATCCAACCTTGCCAGCCACACTAGCACAACACTTTCTAAAATATAAGTGGAATGCACTGATGCAATGAAACTTCCCTTTAATAAGTAATACTATTTTTATGTGCTTGTCTTTTGGATGAATACATTCCTGGCACGGGTTGGTTGACAAAAGTCTTCTGAAGTGGAACCAGAAATGACATTCTGAGACTGTCTAAAGACAGTCTTTATTCTGCCCAACTATTTAATTTACAGTCCTGAAAACAGGAAGTTACCCTGACTTGTGCTAAAAAAGACTGAATAAGTGAGAAAATTCAGAGTAGTGACTTTACACTGGACTGGGCTTACCATATCTTTGCTGGCTAAGGCCTTGGGATCATCTATGTTGCTTTTAAGTAGATTACATGCAGACAACATCTTTTCACTTAATTCGTATCTGTGGAGCAAAACCAAAATAAAAAGGCATTTGTAAATTAGCTCCTCTTGATTTAAACGTTTTACCTTGTAACTTTTCGAAAAGTTACAAAGGAGCAAATGGTTTTAGCCCTGCCACAACTGCTGAAATGTGGAATCCATTCTGGAAGCAGTTTTAAGTGCGAAAAGAAGAACAGGCTGCACCATTGCACTTTGACCACAGAACAAAAAATAGGTTTCCCAGATGTACCCAGCAGGATAATTAGTACTAATAAAGTTGAGTAACATTTAACTCCTGAGTTTTAGATGCACTTACCCTTTACGTGAAATGCCAATTATATTCTGTACTGTCAGAGGTAACTGTTACCAGCATTAAAAGGAAATAGAACTCATGGGTGAGAAGCAATGTAAGCTCGGGTTCTTTGCCTTTTCTCATTACACCCCATATGCCAGGAACACCCTTGCTAATCCCTGTTCAACATGTGATTTCACTCTACTCCTTCGAATCCCTGTTACTTTTCCATCACTGACCTCCTCCCCATCCCTCATTATTGACATGGCTCCCAAACTGCAATATATTTATTTTAAAATCAGAAGAAGAACTAAAAGATGTGAATGTAGCAACTGGGGTTGAATTGCCCAGGTTGCTGATCGCATGCCGGTCTGTGGAAAATGGCCTGTATTTTTGCATGGTCTGAGAGACCAGTGACAATTTCAAGCAACAGTCTTTAATGAAGCACTAGGGATAGACGACACACCCACGGGAACGTTGGGGGGTTTCGCTTTCCAGTGATATAAAGCGGGTTTTCCTAGCTTTGATACTTCACGTGAAATCAGGTGTTAAAAATCACGTTTTGGTTACACACACCCCTGCACCCTCTGTTTGTAGGATAGCACCTGAGGCTCTGACTTAGATAGTCTAATCTGGTTAAAAAAAAAAAAGAGGCTTATCTCATACACTTCACCACTGTAACCTTCCTCCCTCTCCATTCGCCTTTTGTCATCCCTTGCTACGTATTAAATAGAAATTCAAACGCAAGTTCCTCGTAGAATAGACCCGGTCACTTTTATTTTGTCTGTAAAATGTCACCCCCACCTCTGGCACTGTATAAATAAAACAGAGAAGACTTATATATTTAAAAGTCACTGCCTAAACACATGTATATTAATAACCCTTAGTTATTTACAGTAGTGGTGCATACTTGTTATTTAGCAGGAGATAAATACACATATGTTTTGCTATTAAGTTTTATCCCCATTGAAATACCACAGCTGAATCACTATTATCTAAAGAGCTTGTCTACATGGAACAGCAACGCAGCCTACGGGATTATGTGATTTCTGAAGCGTGCTAATGTGCTGCTTACTAATGGGTCCATGTAGACCTTGCTGGTGAGCACTAAAAGTTCCCTGCTGTGCTTCAATGTTGTGGTGTTTGAAACAGCACTATGTTACAGTGCACTAGGGTACTTTTAGTGCACACCAGCAGGGTCTGCACAGACCAATTAATGCACAACACACTAGAATGATTTAGAAATCACAGCTCCGTAGGACCTATAGAGTTTGTCTACCCGGAGCAGCACAGGGGCTATTATGACGCCACTTATTTATTTTCACATGTAAGTGCATTCTTAGCATTTTACATTTTAGCAAACCTCATGTGTTAAATGGGTATTTTATCTTGGTTCGCATTTAAGACCCCTCTCTCTATTCTTAGAGTACTTGTTATGTAGGAGGCAGCAACCCACAACACAGTACCGTCTGCCACGTATGGAAAGGGTAAGTATTGCCTGTCCAATGCTATCTTACCTAGCTCATCACCAGGCAACTTTATTAAAAAGAAGCTTGGTAGTGGTATGCTGTATAATGTATGATGGAAGCTTTAATTTACATGGTCTGGGGCTTGATCCACCCGATACACCTCACCCCGCCAATGCATCATCCTGGCAGCTGAAATCAACTGAGGCATTTTCGATGACAGGCCCAAGTTCTAGACTAGTATGGATGAGTGGTAAGTGTTCAGTTTGTTGACCTGCAGGGCATGGTGCAAGATTCATCTGTTTGCTCAGGTTTTTTTTCTGATGAGGTGACTAGGAAAGTGTTATCCTTTTCTGTTTTTAAAAATGAGTGCCATTGGTTATCGGGATGGCCTGTACTGGCTATAAATAACCTGGACCTCCGTTATAAACGGACTATTTTAAATTGGACACGGGACAAGCATGTATATTATAAGAACATAGTCAATTAAAAACAATAAAAGTGGCAAGAAACTATAGTCCTCTGATATGTTCTTACTATTCACTGAGAATCCTTTTACCATAACAATCCCTTTCTTCTGGTCAGTGAAGATTACCACCCCTGGCTACGTTTTTAACAAGCATATGTAGATAAATTTGGGAGAAGTTTAGTATTTACATATTGGGATCCTGCTGAGTATAGTATTCAAAGAGTTGAATGGAGAAAAGTGAAGAATACACTATCAGGAAGAGGCGTACTCAAAAGAAGCCTAAAATTACAGTTTTTAAATGATAGTCTCCATTGACCTAGTGACACAGGAAGTGGGTAGCATGCCAGGAAGAGTCTAGGTTTGTGCTTTCCAGAACATAGTAATTAGCAATGATGAGGATGTACTACTGAAAATAAAAAGGCCTGCTCTATGCAGCTCTACCGCCATGTTATACATTAAACAGGGAAAAATACCACACCTCTCTCTGATTTCAACCTTCTCAGGCTCACTCTCTTCAGCCTGCACCTCCTCGTCCACCCCAACACACCCAACATCTTCAGCATTAAGCTCATGATGTCCTCCTTCCATCTTATGCAGGCTGTGCCTCTCCTCCTGGTGGGAATACTCATTGCCTTCACACTCATCATCTGACTCTGAGGAAGAACTCTCTTCTGAACTAGACTCGTCACTTGATGTGGTTTCATACCTAGATGGGAATCGGGAGTTGTAGAAATATTCCATGAAAGATTTCATTCAGTGACATTCGATATTTGATCAATGCCAGATTAAACTAATACTTTGCACATGTATATTACTATCCATTGGTATCCAAAGAACTTCAAAGCCTTTTACAAGTAATAATCAAACATCAAAACAACTTTCTGAGGTAGAGATCATTCCCATTTTACATAGATGGGGGAATGCAGATGCAAAGAAACTAAGTGGCTTGACTAAAGGTTGCACAGTAAGGCTCCAATTCAGGAAAGCAATTAAGCACATGCTTAACTTTAATTATGTGCTTATGTCCCATGACATATCCTTCGTGTTTTGCTGAAAAGGTACGCTCTCCTGCACTGGGGCCTTAGCTTAGGACCTGAAATAGCAATTCAGTATGACACCAGCCAGTGATACAATTTCTGAAGTAAATTCTAATCAGACACAGAAAAACTGAAATAACAGAAAAGTGTTAGTAAAACATCCAATATTAGATTATTGGATAATTCTTCATTAACTCAAGAGAATGAGGCAGCTGATTAGATTTGATCATTACATTCTTTGATAGTCGAAAGTGAGGATAAAAGTTTTCCAAAGATTTTTAGAATGCTTATTTAAGAGTTAATGCCTAAATAAATCTCTGCTAAACCATATTCTCTCTCTGACACTTTGACCATTACATTCACATTGTCCCATGACTGAGACTGTGCAATGCAACTGGTAGGGTAAAAAAGAGAGAAACAGCCCTTTTAACAGTAGAAACCTTCTTACAACCCCATATATTACCTGACCCACTCAAGTGAAAGACAAACTACTCCTGCTTAGAGGGGAATTTGTTGCCTTGGGCTTCTCCACTTCCATCCTTTCCCCTGGTTAGAAGCAATCTCCCTCCACCACCTTTTTTTTTTGGGTGCTATGGTGATGGGAAAACTTTTGTCTTTTTAGATTAAAAATAAATGGGGGTTAGACCATTTTGAAGCTGATTCTAATGAATTACCTGATCTACTGAGTTTTTAAAGAACACATGTGATGCTCAGTGATTGTTTACACATACATTCTCCCATCTACAGAAATAGGTAAAATCTCAGCCCCAATGCAGTCAATGACAAAACTCTAACTACAACGGGGTCAGGATTTCGCCCAATATATACACAATAGTAAGTAACTGTTGAATGTGTAGGTAAGATGTTCAGGCTTTACTTTTCAATTTCCTTTTAAAGTATTTGGTTTTTTCTTTAACAAAAAAGCACTTAAAACGACAATGATGTGGCTATTTGAAAGTTCCTTCTTTAACAGATAATTTGATGCAACATTCTGAAATCGATAACATTTTAAAACGGAAAGATTTTTAAACTAAAATTTGCTTTTCACTACTTATGTTTACTTTAGTCAATTTCACTTCTTGATCTCCTACAGATAACACAATACTGCAATATCTTGATTGTCCACACTTTATTAAAACTGTACGTGTTGAAAAACAATTCCATTGAAATTAGAAGTGTTCCCATGGGTCTTTGTTTGTTTGTTTATTAAGTTTTGTAAAAGCTTATGTATACAAAAACTTAGCTTTGGGACCATGAGTGACATGGTAGCTTCCATAAAAACAAAAAACCGCACAGCAATGAAAGATCTCAGTAAGATCAATCCAGACAAAAATTTCATTTCTCTCCCCCTCTAATTCATACCCTTCAGGATTTCTCTCAGAATTCTGAGAGAATTGCTGTACCACTATGTACACTTCCCTTGTTTTGTCCTGGGAAAAGGAAGAAAAGTGTTTTGATTAATTGAATAGTCAGATATTTCTGAAGACAGGATTCCTCTTACCCTCCATTTATACCGACAAATTGAAGATTCTTCTTTGCACCGTTCAAATCCTTTTCCCCATCCCTTTTCTTCATGATGGACTTCAGTGTACTTTCATTATTTGCACATACTGTTGGAGAGAGTGCCAAATGCATGCATCAGTACAAGTTTTGCACCATCTTTGGGTGTAACTGCTTGCTTTAGATCTTAAAACAAACAGCTCTTTATTTAACCTGTAGATTTAAGGTGGAGTTGTCTTATTCCTTCTATATACAGAGTCATTGGCACATTAAAGTTACAATCTACTGTTTGTGTGCAGGAAACACAAACACAAAAAGCTACCCAGAAAATCAGGTCCAGAAGCAGAAAACTGAGAGATAAGGTTATCTAAGTGGGTGTTTTAGTTTGCTTGATGGCAACCTGGAGACAGATACATTTTTACTGTTTTGTTGCTGGTGTCAATTTTCTGACCGTTGAAACTGGTTAATTTAGTCTGTTAAGAAAATCCTAATTCTTGGTGTCAAATGACAAGTACTTGAGTGCCAACACTGAAGATGCCAATTTGTTGGAACAGAAGGGTAGATATAGAACATCTATGTACAGGAAATATGTTTGACAAGTACTCATTTAGCCGGGGAGGGGGCGAGGTTTATTTAGATTGGTGAATTTAACTTTAAATATTCATTGAAGTAAGTCAATTTATTAGTTTAAAGTTAAACACACTACAATTACAAAATATCTGTATACCAAGCATTCAAGGGTAGCAAATGTTACGCCACATTTATCTCTTACTAAATTTTGTCCGATAAGTCATTAATAAACTGTACTCAACCATTTTATAATATACTGTAACCTACTATTTAAAAATTAAACATTGACAGGACATGATAGCACTCACAATGTCCCTCCCCTTCACTTCTGTTTCTTCTGGAAGTATTCCTCCTACCTCTATAATTATACATGAGGAGCCATATGATTTACTCCAACTGTGTTTGAATATTAAAGACAATTAGCATTAACAGAGCTATGTCTCTGCAGATAGTTACCATAGAGGCCAGACGCAAGCTGGTCATCTGTTAGATTAATCGGAGGTATTGCATTGTCTTGAGAAGACAAGGATTTCTTTCCCCATCCTCTTTCTACTGTGGCAATCATCTTCTCCTCTTGGATGGTCCCAGCCTCCTGTTCAAATTTCAATGTCCGGGAGCTAGACGTCAAGCATGCACTAGCAAGCTGACCATGTGGGATGTACTCCAGATTAGCATCTGTCAGCAAAGAGGGTGGACATTATTAGTACTGAGAAGTCAAACCAAAATTACTGCTTAGTACCAGTAGGGAAAGTATCATGCCTCACCACTGAATAAGTTGTACGCTATATTGCTCAGTGATAAAAACCCATTACAAAAAAGGAGTATGATGATTTTCACAAGTAATCAGTTTTGCGGAGTTTTTTCCTCTTTCAAAGTACACAATGTAAAGACAACTACTGAGATCCGGGCAGTAAAGGGCCATCATCCAGGCAAGTCTTTCTGGGGTGGGGGTGTGGGGGTGTGTGTGCTCATGCCCCTTTTTCCTTCCATACACTCTGGATTTACTCCATTCCTGGATTCTATTCCTTAATTCCAGGATTTCTCGCTCAGCCGGAGCTTCTGTCAGGTTGTAATCCCTGTTCCCCAGATCTGTGGCAATAACTACCACAGCTGCTCCTTTACCAGGGCTCTCAGCATCATGCTTACTCTCCTACCTGCTCCTACATGATTAGGGCCATATCTGAAAGTGATTTTTACAGGGAATGACACTGTCCATGAAAGCAATTAAGAAGTTAAATTTCCATATTTCTCAGGCTTCCAGTAATCCTGATAGTTCTGTACCTTCCCTAGTTATCTAGGTACTACAGCCTTCTTCCACCTGCCAAATTCATTTGCAGCATTTACTGGACAGTGCAATTATTGGGACCACTTTAGGCTCTGGTGAGCTGGTTCAAGTCAAATTACCACAAATGTCCGGAAGTTTAACTGGCCTAGAGAAAAGTGTATCTGACATGACTCCATTTCTCCACTCAGGGTAACAGGGTAGTCCCTATGTTATTTTTCTCTTTTACAATCTGGAACCTCTCATGTACCGCTCTGCGGCCCAAACATGGAATCCACACTAGTCAGTAGCGTAGGCAGGTCCGGAGCACAGGGGGAGCAGCACTATAAAAAGGCACCTCCCCAGGCTCCCCCTGTACTCACCCGGCGGCGCCTCCGGCGGCACTCCAGGTCTTCGGTGGCACTTCGGCGGTAGGTCCTCACTTGCTCTGGGTCTTCGGTGGTACCCGCCGCCGAAATGCCGCCAAAGACCCGAAGTGCCGCCGGGTGAGTGCAAGAAGCGGCGCTTAAAAAGAAGCTCTGCTAAAAAAAGGCGCCACTTCCTTTTTAAGGCGCCGCTTCTGCTCACAGGGGGAGCGGCCGCTCCCCCTGCTGTCCCCCTGGCTACGCTGCTGACACTAGTGTGATGGGGCTGGAAAGGCTGCACCACCAAAACATGCTCTGTTTGCAGTGGTGCTGTTTTTTTCCATATATCTCCACTTAGGTAAACTGTTCAGCAATGCAAAGGAGAGAAGTGTTTTTATCTATTCTAACACTGCCATCTCTTCGCCGGGAAAGCAGTGGATCAATTCCTTCCCCATTATAAAGAATTGTTGCCTTCAGTAACTAAACAGGGTTTCAAAAATGTATCTGAAATGCACTAGTCCAAAGACTAAAGTGTACCAGTTAGAGTGAAAAATACCTGTCCTTCCATACACCTAAAGTTCATTTCCCCACAAAGTCATGAAGCCTGTATTTATATGAGAGAGCTGTACTGTTTATGACACTACATTTAACTGTTACATAGTGTCACTCGACTTTCTATTAGTCAGCTTTTAAAAATATACCTGACTACATCTTCCTTCCTTGTGTTGTCTTTCCTCCCTGGCTTCACTTCACTTTTCACTTTTCCTATAATAGCATATGATGTTTGTACAGCCCCTAGCGTAATGGGATCCTAGGCAGCATGATACTACTACTACTACTAATAGTGAAATATCACTTCGTGGCTGTTTCTTCTCTTGTTTTCTGCTCACTGTCCTACCTCAGAGTCTCCTAGCTGCTCTGAAGTCTCTGCTACTCTAACCTCTCAATCAGCCCCCGTTTTTGAGTTATGGAAATATCTGCAGATTAAAGAATATGTCATGGCGCCAGTTCATACTTGGAAGAATGCTTTGTTACCACAAGGACTAGAACGTTATATTTTATTTTCAATAAAGGCTTATATTCTGCAAAAGTTAATGGTACTCCTCTGGGTAGCTTCCTACTAAGTCTGGGTGAGTGGATTTTTCAAGCCCACATTAATACCAATGAATAATAACCATGCCCATGCAAGGTGCCAGTCTGGCTGAAATAGCAATATAAACTGAATGAAATGTTGGGAGAGGATTCAAACAATCTGATGGCCCCAGGTGCAGGGAATTAACCCTCCAGAAATGTTCTGCACACACCAACTGAAATTGTCATCCTTACAAACAAAATCAAACCTTCTGCATAAAGTCCTTTCGTATCCCAAATTTTCATTGCATGGCCTCAACAATTAACATAACATAGGGCATTTCCTGGTGTTCAGTGACCGGTTGGGTTAACATCACTGCTTATCAGCTGGTCCTGATGACCTTAGACGTGGTCAGCAGAGAAGCCATTATTGCTTAAAAACACCGATTGTTTTGCTACCAAACTCCCCTCCCCTCAAAACTGACACAAATGTTATCCAACTCCTTGGCTGAAAAAACAATCACGCCTCTTCCCTCCCGCTCCACCGCTTTGGAGTAGCGAAAGTTCCGGTGCGGCCTGTGTAACAAATAGGATTTTAAATGACTCGGGTGTTTGCGTTAATTCCTAAAGAGCCTGTTTTAGGAACACTTTTTATTTGGGCAGGTGCTCCATGGACTGATAACACACCACATGAGTGGTTTGTGAAGTGAGTGGTTTATGAGCTCAATAGAAAGTCAGAGAAGTGTGTGCCCGGGAGGGTGGGTTACAACATATAATCTCAGCACACATTGGATCATAGACTGTCAGCTTTTCAGGAAGAATGTGTGAGATAGATAGCATACAGCCCCCATTTCTCCGCCTTCTGGTCCTCTCTTCTCTCAACCCCGTCTCTCTCCTCACTGTAGTGATGGACAGGGGCTACTGGAGGGACCATGAGAGAAAGGTAGTTTGGAACAGTTCCACCTGGTTGCGCTGTAACACTTTCATTTCAGTGTAGTATTCCTACTCTGCTGCATGCTGTACTACCAGCAGGGCCAGGCCAGGCCAAATAGGGGTGTTTGTCATGGAGCAGGAGAGGAACCATGGCCCACAATCCCATACTGAACTCAGATGCTGCAGCAGGATTTGGGATCCATGTCACAGTAAGAAAATATGTGTGATTTTGGTCCCACTATGTGTGGGATTCAAAATGGCTGGTGGGGCTGTTGCAGGAAGTTTGCTGGTCCTGGTTTGAGATGGCTGCAAGCTGGGAGTGGGTGGCATGGCTACTCCTTCCCCACACAGTGCTCACTCAACTCCAGAGGCTGGGAAGATCTGCTTCAAGGAGACTATGGAGCCAGCTTCACAGCCTTTTGGCTTGCCTCTTTCCCTGCCCTGGAACGGAGGGCTGTGTGGGTAGGGATGGGGATGGAGCAGCAGGAACAGGAAGGAGGGAGAAAGGGGAAGAAAGAAAGTTGATCTTTGCCTCCACTTCCAGAATTTCTCTCTTCCTCGCCCCACAAACAAAACAAAACCACCACCGATACAACGAAACCCAAAAGGCTTCCCCCGCATTCCTCACAGGTGAGAAATACTGCCCCTTGGTCAGGATGTTATCTGGGGCACGGGTAGCTTCAAGTGAGCTAGAAGAATCCTAATCTGTCTCCAGAATTTTAAAAGGAGAAATATGAAATCATTTGAGAGTGAAGAATAAGTTATAATGGTGTATGACAATGCTTTTGTCTAGAAAGTGCTCACAGGTCACAGGTGTGGGTTCTTTTTCTGGAGTTTCCAATTTAATCAAAAGGGAACTCGCTTGTGACACCGACTTGTTTAGCTGACGAAACTGGAAAGGGAAAGCCATTGGTATTCTTGTTTAGCTGACGAAACTGGAAAGGGAAAGCCATTGGTATTCTTGTGCAAGTCTGCTCTGAAAAGGGAGACTCTATAGTTAGTATGTTGGGTTCTGTATTTACTGGCTGGCAGTGAGTTACATGGCAAATGTGCCGAGTTTACTTTACGCCTCCCCTCCAAACTACTAGCCCTTCAAACTCAACCTGGGATCTGAGAGTCAAGCTGGATTCTTTCCATCTTGCACATCATCACCAATAATACAGGTCTACAGATCAAATTATGCCTTTAGTGACACACCACAGCCTAGAATGGATTTGCACAGGTGATTGGAACTTGATGAACAAGTCTGTTGTTGATGCACAAAGAGGAACAGAATCCAACTCATCCCTCAGCAATGCTGACTCTGGAGGGCAATAAGAATAAGTACCAGTAACTTTTAGACCCTTTTCAGAGTAAACCTGCATTTTCAGAGGTTATTCATTGCATCACTCATGCCAGAGCATTGGAGGAACTTTCATAATTTCTTTATTACCTCATGAATACACTGGAGATACAGTTTAGCTTCACAAGACTGATTATCGTGTTATTTTAAACCATTTTAACCAAACTTTTAAACCATTACCCACTTCCAGATAAGAGTCTGAGTCAAACCACATAGCCACGCATGATGGATTTATATTGTTAACATACTAAGCAGATACAAGGGGAGACGCATCCTTTTACAGGGTTGAATTTGGCTCAAGTTTAGACAATGATCTCCTATTTCTAATTTTGTTTTAACTCTGGTCCCTCTATTTTAAGAGGCTACTTTCCATTATCAGATCAGTTAATGAGACTGGTACATAACTAGAAGAAAATGCAGGTCCCTTGAAATGAAGATGCTGGAACATAAAATAATGCTTCTGAAAAGCAGCTGATCAGATTATATAAAAAAGATTTTCTTCATTAAAAAATGGGTGAAGTCAGGTTAAAGTCACTATTAATGTTGCTGCTGAATGTCAAATCAAAGTATCATATGATGCTGTGCATGGCAGAAAAGGTCATTCCAAAGCTCTCTTTTCTCTGGTTTAGGAGACTTGACCGGTTAGGTTGAAGCTTTACTGTAGCTAAACTGAACCTGTATTTTCTTGGAAAATGGGAATCCACCCAGATTAGATATTTATAAATGTGCTCGTTACCATGGGAGCTGAACTCTGAGTAAATTCATTGCCCTGAACATCATGTGTCATGGCGAAGTGGAGGAACTGAGGGATTTACCAAATTCACTCTAATAGACAGTACTGCTCAGCGAGTTCAGATGTTGTATACAAATTTATACACAGATTTTTGTCAGGAAGAATCATTTTCAACAGAAGCGATTTTTTAAAGTTAACACACAACTGGATTTAAAGTTGATGATGACCTCCTAACCTAATTACACAACGGCTAAAATTATCAAAGACAAAGTCATAGCTCAAAACCTGTGAAAAGATGTCGAATGTAATTCTGACCAGGAATGTGACTGATCACATTTATAAAGACTTTACTCTATGCTCTCAGTGCTAAAGATAATGGCATTACAAGCTCAAACAAAATTTTTCCTAAATATTTTTGGCAAGAATGTGAAATATAAAGCCTAGTAAAAATACCTTTATTAGAAGATGATCCACCACTCCACCGGTGCCTAGATAATTTCTAGGTTCTTCAGACTAAATGTCTGACATCATATATTAAAAGTGAGGGGTAAAGTGGCAGATTAACAGTTTGTTAAAATTCTGGTTGACATTTTTAAGTGCCATTTTAATGCCTGTTGGATATTCTTATTATAGTATCATTACCTTTATGAAGTCATATGTATAATGTGTAAACTAGAAAGATAATAGTGTAAATAAAATATTATGTTGTATGGATATAGACAGGATATAGTATATTTTCTTTATCCCAATGTAAATGTTGCATACTGCTGTACTGTAGTACATTAAAAGTTTTAATAGATGGTTCCAATGAATGCATAAGAGGCAAAATATTAGATTTACTCAGCTGTCTTTACAAAACTACAAGAAGAAATGTATTTAAGATAGTAAATAAGCTGTAAAAGCTTCATTTAGCAGTGTGCTAGATAATCACTATTAAATAGACTTTTTATTACAGAGAATTTTCCTATTCAGTATCTATGATACTGATATTCAAGTGTATTTGGACAACTTTCCTATCTTTCTAGTAGTCTGTTTACTTTTACTATTTCACTGTGGGAAGAGTGCATTGTTCAGAAGTTATTGTTGGTTGGTGATCTCATAACAATCTCTAAGAAGCCAACGATTATGAATTCAGTAGTACGAAGCTGGCATTCACAGACATAAGTTGTTAGAAAAATATCTAGTTACATTTTTGTAGCTGACAATATGCTTTAAAGTTGTGAGCAGAGGTACAAAAGAATTTTTTTTTAAATCCCCAAAGTTAATTACACAGATTTTAAAATAAACAGGACTCCAAGAAAAAGAAATATTTAAGCCTCTCCCAAGCACCACTAAAACCCAAGTAGTCAATATTACTTATGCCTTGTAAATGTGCTGCTGTAACTGGAGACTATTACAAACACGTGCTGAAACATAGACGTTCTTGTTACTAAACATTCCTTACTGGCCCATTGGTAATCAACGCTAACAGAGCGGGGAACAGTACCTAACAGTGGTCTAATTGGGAGACAAGAAGATGAATGAAGGAGGTGGAAGCAAAGCCACCAACCTTTGAGAAAGAGGCCGAAGATGACTCATCATCAACTAGAATATTCAACTTATAAAAGATAAATGTGACTTATGGGAGAGTCAAACATGCCCTGCCATAGTTTTAAAAAGTTGCACTCTGCCATTAAGGAGGGACAGGGGAGCAAAAACTATGTCAATTTGAATAATCTTAAATCATAAAAATGGATAAATATCCCAAGTTAAATTCTGTCACATCACCCAATCACTGGATGTTTTTTTAAATTTATTTATTTTTTTATATATGCTCAGCACTATTCTTCCCCACCTTCTGAGAGGGACAGGAATGCACACACACTCAACATACCTGGGGTAGCACTTCCGTCCGTACACTGTTTCTGGATGTCTAAGTTCCTCAGCTCCTCAGTGCTTGCATATTTCATGACAGAGTTGATGGATGAAAGGGTGGTTATGAGCTGAGAATTCAGAGACCCAATCTGCGAGTGAGGTTCTCCAAAAGCTTCTGCCAGTTCACTGTAGTTTTCAGCTAGCAGCATCTGTTGTTCCTGCAGCAGCTTCTGTACTTGCTCAATGTAGTGATCCAAGCCAGTCCTCATTTCAGGTGGAGGGAGAGGACTTTCCACTAAAATGCTCACAGGTTCATACACAGGCTCATCCCCAACACCAATGCTTCTGGTACTGGCTGACACAACAGACAATGGCGGGGGACCACACGCAATACTTCTCATTTTCAGACCAACTAGATAGTTCTCATGAATGTTTATCTGCCCTACTCCACAGTCCTTGGTCTTTATCGCAGAGGGCTTTTCAAAGCTAGAGTCACTAGAAAGCAAGGTTCCCACTCCAACGGAACGAGTTTTGGCAGATGTGTTTATGTCCTTTACCCGACCATCTCCCACTGCTACAGTCCGCATCTCGACATTCACAGTGTTAGTCTGTTTATCGTAAGTGCTCAAAATGGTGTTTGTGCTGGAATCCATCAGAGAAGCTGTTTCTGTATTGGTGAACTGGTTCACCATTGCCAATACTGTACTGGTTTGCTGGGTAGCTGTCTGAGGCACTGCCATAACTACAGATTCTACTTTGCAAACAACCTCCGTGTTTGTGCTGCGGGACACACACTCCTTTGGCGGACAAACAGTCACATTCACTGAACAATCTCCACAGCCTATCGACCGTACTTCCTTGATTTCCGCTTCTGTTTTGCAGAGACTCAAATTATCCACAGACTCCTCTGTGTTGACGCCAGTTTCACAAACACTCATTTCTGTGCCCACATTCTTGTCACACATCTCAGTAGATCTCCCAGTGCATTGGTCACGCATGTCGGCTCTCTCCTTCACAAGCCACCGATTCATTAACAGTTCTGGACCCACAGCTGTACTCTGCAAATTAGGCCTGCAGGAGATTCCAATATCTCTCATTTGTAGATGGTTCCCCACACAGGAGTCAGCAACATCCACATGATCTCCTACCATTTGGTCTGTTGTTTGTACTACAGCTTCCACCATTCTACTGAAAACCAGAGGTTGAGCCATCAATGCTTTATCCACTTTTTTCCTAGATCCAGCTGCCTGCAGCTCTTGTTTTAATTTGGTCATTTCCCTATCATGAGTAGTTTCTTTTAATTGAACCTCCAGTCTGTAGATCTTCCCCTTTAGGGCTTCAATGGTCTGTTGCTGAAGCTCTATTTCTTTTTCAGCTTCTGTGGTGATGCCAAGCATCACCTCTGTCACCCCAACCCCAGAATCTCTAGTTTCTTTCTCTGTTCCCACTGCTACCTCCGTGCATGGTCGGGAAGACCTGTTATATATAACCACATCATTCATATTTTCATCAGCACCCACAGCAACCGACCTGCTTTCTTTTGTTAGATTTTCTCTGTTCATCCAAAGATTAGATGGGATTTCATAGTTGCTGTCCTGGATTTTTCTCTCTAATGCTTGCATTTCAAACGTCAATTGCCTAAACTCCTCTGTCCTCTGTGAGTTCTGCTCCACTTCTTCCTCACAGTCAATATAGAGTTCACCTCCTCTTCTGACCTGAGACAGATGTCCCCATTGCTCTGCGTTTCCCGCACTATAAGATCGCTTTCTGAAGCCATAAGTGTCATTTTGATTGGGTATTCTTTGGCTTTTGAGTTCCGCCATCATCTGTCTTTTCTCTTCCTGTAATACTGAAATCTTGACCTGGAGCACAGGAATAGTTTTGACTTGTTCCTCAAGCTCCTTGAGGCGTTTGAGGGCAACTGCCATTTGTTCCCTGATATGCTGCAGATGCACGGGGCTCACATTGGTCACGGGGGTCGATATTCCTGAACTCAATGGGCTATGACGGATGGAGCTGCCCAAAGAGGAAGCAAGATAGACATTATAGTCTCCATTACCCTGGTACCCATTTTGAAGCTGTTGAGACATCTGATGGTGCCCACTAGATCCTACAAAGGAAGGAAGGGAGCTCGCTGAGCCTAGGCCTCCAAAGCTAGAAAGCCTGGGCCTGCGGATATCCCCCGGAGTCACCTGCATTATAACCTTCTCCTGTTCCAGTCTTCTCCGGGTTTCCATGAGAGTTTTTGTTACATGAAGATTGTGCCTAGGAAGCTGTGGTGAAGGAGGGAGAAGCTGTCTGCTCTCAGGAATGGTTAAAAAGGTCGGAGAGGCTTCAAAGGAAACTGATGGCCTTGCAGTGACAGATGATGCTACTTGATTCCTTGCTGCAAAGGAGGACTGCTTATTCTCATCACTGTTGGATGAAGAGAGAGACTCTGTTGAGGTCCACCCACTGTATTGGCCACTGGAGTTCTTGGTACCTGTAAAAGTTGGTACTAGTTTCCTCTTCTTCTGGATATTTAATTTCTTAATCGTGTTTCCCTTTTGTATATCATCCACATACTTGAGAAAATCCAAGTCTAACTGGTAGCCGTAAGGAGTTTCCACAAAATAGGGATCTTTATGTTCTTTGTCATCTTCTCCACTTAGAACACCTTCCTCTTTTTCTGTAGGAAAAAAAACCAAAATGAGTACATTAAAAAAAAAAAAAAAGCTACTTCTGGCTAAACTCTACAGCTGAAAAGCAAAAGATAATTACACTCTACTCATAGCACAGACTGAACATTATAAGTTGGAAGACATATTACTTGTCTATCTTAATTTACCTTGAAAAACACCTCTCCCTCTCTCTCTCAAGCACACACAGATTTAATGCTGAAATCGTAAGTAAACATATATAAATATGTTGCTTTAATTTATGAAGGCACCGCAAAGGTCATTATTGATAGCATGAAATGATACTTTGAGGAACTCCTGCAGTACTACCACATCACAACAAACTTTCACACAGGCTAGTGCTAGTCCGTCATGAAAGGATCAGGTGATTCTTTGTGCTGCAGTGAACCATCTGGAGACAGTGCTTCCTTCAGGGAGTATTAAAAGGGTTACACAGAAATCATTTCCACCCTAATTTACCAATGCAGTTAGACTACAGGCAACAGTTTTTAAAAAGGTTAAAATAATTTCAGACCAGTTTTAAGTCTGAGCAGCAATACAAGCTCTCTCTTGCTTGGGAGCACATTGATGTGTGTCTGTGAATCTGTCTCTTGTATATTTCAATCCTGCATGAAGCCCGTACACTAAAAATATGCAGCGAGACCTGTTTCCAATGCAGTCTAAAATTCCACAGCCAAAAGAGAAACCGCCAGCTCAGATGTCAGGACAGCACAGCTTCCTGCAGACACTGGACTCACATGCCACCAAAGCATTCTAAATAAAACTTCTCCAAATCTGTTGTGCTTCTGCAGACGGAATGTTTATACATGCGGTCACTGCAGAGCCTGCGCCTCCATCCCCACAAAAACAATTCATAACGCACTAAAGGAATCAGGTACTTTTGAACTGCAGGGCAAACAATAAACAGTTTTCCAGTTACCTGAATTAGCTACATATCTCTGCTCTCAGACCATCAATTTTCCATCCAAATAAAACAAGGCTTCTGATTTCTCTCCTTGCCCTCCTAGCTTCAACAAGCGCTCTGTTCACTAAAGCCCTGCCTCTCAACTTTCTCATTCTTCACCCCTTAAGGAAAAAAGTCCACATTAGTGTAAACTTAGCCAAGCAGAGCACATTTTCATAGGCTGAGCTTTCACCAATGAGTTCTGTTCTACAGCAGAACTGAAAACGACTGCCTTTTTAGCACCCATAAGGAACCTCAGCAGTCACCATGCTCTATTGGCTTAATAATAAGAGAACTGTTAGTCTTTTAAAGGTGCAGTAATCACCACTCATTTCCTTCTCTGTCCCCTCCCCACCCATGAATCATTGTTAATTTGTGCATACATTTCTTTTTACTGTATATATTTACTGCGTTTTAGTTCCTCCTTAAAAACAACTGTTCACAGTCTCTGGGCATATAAAGTTGATCTGGCACTTGGGTCTATTGTATGTTTGCTAAACTGGCTACCCCCTCCAGTATTCCCCCAACAAAGAAACACAGGCTATTGCAGGCAGCCACAGTACCTGAAAACAACTTCTAGCTCATTTTTTGAATAGGACTACATTTTAAATTGGTGTCCCTTTTAAAGGGACATACACAACTTAAAAAAAATAAATCACCCTGAATCTACTATTGCTAGAAGTGACACCTAAGAATGCTGTAACAAAGATTAGAATAAAGAAATCTCTAGGTTTTTCAATTTACTTGGTGAATTTGACCACAGCATACTTTTGGTGCTTTGGAAAACTTTCCATAGTTCTGACTGGTCTTTCTCTGCCCTGTGATGATTGATTATTTGCACCAACCCTCCCTCTCCCTCACAGTCTCTTCATCTCAGGCTACATCCACACTACCCGCCCGATTCGGCGGGTAGCAATCGATGTTCTGGGATCGATTTATCGCGTCTCATCTAGATGCAATAAATTGATCCCAGAAGCGCTCCCCATCGACACCGGAACTCCAGCTCCACGCGAGGAGTAAGCGGAGTCGACGGGGGAGCCTGCCTGCTGCCGTGTGGACCGCGGTAAGTACTTTTAAAAATCGATCTAAGATATTCGACTTCAGCTACGTTATTCACATAGCTGAAGTTGCGTATCTTAGATCGACACCCACCCCCAGTGTGGACCAGGCCTCAGAGAGTCACTCCTCTTACCCTACTCTTCCCTTCCCTGTCTTCCTCAGTCGCTCACCCTTCAGCTTATCCCTTCCTCACTAACCCAACCAACCAAAACATAAATGAATACGAATGGTGGAACTAACATGACTTTTAACGCCATCATATTGTTCACTCGACCTGCTCGACACTCCGTCCTGCACCTTGGGTCTGTCTTGTCTATTTAAATTGTAAACTCTTCAACACAGGGACCATCTTTTTGTTTTGCACACATACAGAGCCTAGCACAATAGGGTCCCGTTCCATGACTAGGGCTCCTAGGTCAGGTGCAACAGAAATACAAATAAATACTAGTCAGTTTCATTGTTTTGTTGAGGATAATAATACCATGTCTCTTAATAGCACTTTTAATCAGTAGATTCCAAAGCACTTCACAATCTTCAATGCATTTATCCTCTGAACTCCCCCGAGGTCAGGAAGGGCTATTAGCCCCATTTTACAGATGGGGAACTGAGGCTCAGAGACTTGCCCAAGGTCACAACAGGAAGTCTGTGGAGGAACAAGAAATTGAACCTGGATCTCCCAATTTCTAGGGTACTGTCCTAACTACTGGACCATCCGTCCTAGCTGGCTCCTGCAGCAACCTGAGAGCACCACACTGTCCTCTATGCTCGGGGAGAACTCGCACTTTAACAAAGGTCCTGCAAAAGGGTGATTGGCAGTCGTAGCAGCAAAACTGAGCTTGTAGTTGGTGGGTGTGTGCACTAAAAAGGGAGGGGAGGCCCCAATCCTGCAACTGACAGTGTGGGCTTGGACGGCCAGATACAACACTTCAGCTTCAGACTGGTGTCTTGGTGTTTTTACTCATGGACTTACCCAAAATAAATGTCTAAATATCAGCAGCAAAAAAAAAAAATCCACATATTTATATATATCTCACACACACACACAAACGATAAAGAATATTATTAAGATTGCAAACTCAAGCACTCAAAAGATAGGAAGTGGCAGAATTAAGGCTGCATGCGCAGCCTTAGTTCAGCTCCCTTGGGTGTATACATGGTGATGCTATTAGGATATTGTTGGGTTAAACCTCACTGAATCGAGAGGGTGTAACTGCTGCCCTTCATTTCAGATAGCTGCAAGAAGTCATTAAGCTCTTTTAGAGAAGCAGGTAGCTGAAACAATAGGGATCTCCAACCAAACACAGGAACAGGTGAGGCTATGGGAGGAGAGGAGTCACTGGGTATTGTTTTAATAGAAAGTGTGACTGTGCAAAAAAGAGAAGGGAAAGCAGCAATGAACACCAAAGAATTATGAAACAGCAGAAAAGCTAAGGACAGAGTGGGGACAAGCACTGGGAACATGGCCCTGAGAAAAGCTATGAGGGAGATTTTGGGCTAACGTGCTAACTGGAAAGGGGGCTTGGAAATGGGAGCTAACATATTCTCTTGTTGTTTTATTCCTACTGTGTTCAGGGAAACAGGACTTTCTGTACATAAACAGGATTGCATCAAAGAAATAACTGACTCCATCATCAATTTCTCCTCCTGACTGAACAACTCACAAGATCCCAAATTTTTCACTAATAGGTTGGTCACAAGGGGTAACAATTCAGTCTTTAGTTACATAAGCATGTACTATTTTCCCCACACGAGATGAATCAGGGTTGTGTACTGAAGGAGGCTGTTCTCTACAGGATCTCTGCCTCATTTGTTGCAGAACGTGGACGGTGTGTAGTGAAGGAGGCTGGGGAATGTGCTTGAGTGGGCACACACTTCTTCCTTCCCCCTCTCCCCACTTGATCCCTTTCCTGTCCTCTCTCATCCCTGTTCCTGCCACCTCATCCCAGTCCCATTCTCCTCAACCAAATAAATTCTCATTGCCCAGGAAGTTCTAGTCTCCCTCTCCAGACTCCCAGGTGAAGTTATAGTCTTCTCCTCCCCACCTGCTCAAGTCCCATTCCTTACCTATCCTCTCCATTCCTGATTTCCCCCCTACCGGACCGGCTCCTCTCCCCTGATCTGATTCTGACCCCTCCACTGGCCTCCAATTACTTCACCACCCATGATCTCCATCCCTTCCCTCCCGCCCCCATGGGTTCCCAAGTCCTAATTTCTCTCCCCAGGCTCCTCATCCAATCTCAGTCTCCCAAACCTCGTGGCTCCTTGTCCCAATCTCCACCTCCCCTTGGCTCCATGTCCCAGTCTCTCTGCCCAGCCAGTGCCAGTTCTCCCCAAACTCCCTCCCTAACTGTCAGATCTGTTTCCACTCCCTCTTCCCCACTCCATCCTTTCAACCCATTGGCTTGCAGGCCAGGGGTCCTTTACCTTGCAGGCCTAATCTCCTGACCAACACATCCCAGTCTTCTTTGCCCTCCTGGCTCTCATTTCCAATCTCCTTGCCCAGCCAGTCCCGGTCTCCTCTCCACATCCCAACTACAGTTTCAGTTTCCCTCTCAGACTTCAGCCCCAGTTGCCTCCCACCCCACTCCAGCTCCTTGTCCCGACCTACTTCCCCGATCTCATTCTCAGATCTGGCTTTCGTCCCCACTGCAGTTGATGCAGGAGACTTCCTCCTCCACGATGCCTGGGCGCAGCAGAGGGGTCGATAAGCATGCAGGAGAGACACCTTTCTTGTCTCCGCTTCCATGCACGGTCCTGGCACAGAGATCTGCAGTCACAGGGAAAATCCTGTCCAGCCTCCTACAGCCCCGAGGCAGGCTCAGTGTGGATTGAATGTTTGCCATTTTTAGTTGCATAGCTCTGGGAAGTCTCTACTCGGCTTATGTAAATTATGATTTTCAAAAGGGCTTATAACGTGGCAAAAGGCAAGCCCCTGAAATTTGGCAGGGATGGAATTTGTTAAAGCCAGGGGGTACTAGAGCTTTTCAGAGAAAAGGCTGTCAGAATTTCACATGGGCAAAATAATGATTTTTTTTTCTGGCTTTGTTCTCAAAAACTGTTGAAGCCTTTTGGCTGAATATTTCCAAAAATATTCAACCTGAGACAGACACCAAGTATGGGCAATTTCAGCCCAAACAGTTAAAGTTCGGCAAAGTTGTAAGCAACTGAAAACAGAGATATAAAGAGAAGTGTCAGGCAACCCTAACAGTACACATTGTAACCAGCCACACTGCTCCCCTCCAATAATAGACCTTTATTCATGACATATTATTTAAAGGATCTCAGAAAATTAGCTTTTGTTTTAAAAAAAATACAAGACGACAGTGTCACTTTAAGTGCCAGATGGTCTCACTGACTTTCTTCTCTGTAAAACCAGTTTACAGAAAGCAGAAGCATTTGGTTTACTACAAGGACTCAGAACTTTGGCATATACCATAGAAAAGATTGTATTATTTTCAAAATTAACCCGTTATATTTTTCTGTCAAATTCAAAACCATAAAGGTGGAAGGTTAAAAGAAAGTAGTAATCATTTTATTAAACATTTAACCCTTCATATCATGCATTGTGCTTTTGTGGCAGGAAAGTCCCAAGATTCCAGAATTAACCTATCAGTGGAAAATTACTCAAAACCTCTGAAGACAGCTCATTTCAGTTTAAGTCATAAGAGCTAAACTGTCAGATATTTCTCCCTGAAACAATTCAGGTGGAAATTACCGAAATGAAGCCTCTCCAAGATTGTATCAATTCCTTGCATCTTTGCAATTAAGGCTGTGCCTAATTTGGTGGTCTCTAGCCGAACTGGCTATCTTAGTAATGTTGACATTTTGCATTTGCCAGCCCACAATAAGAATTACTTGCTTTTTTTAAGAGAGGCGTGCAGCTAATCACACACAATTTTTCATTAAAATAACACCGGGTACACTCTACCAGCACAATTACACCACTGTAGGCGGATCATTGCAGCAGTGGTTCTTGATGCTACAGATAAACAAGGAGAAGTTATGTAATCTGGAGGGGGGAAAAAAATCTATGATGCAGCATCTCAGAGCTGTGCCAAGCCTTTACGCATTTTACAGGCACATCCATTTCAGACTTTGCTGTGAAGCTTCAAAGTACAGAAACAAAGTGAAGTGGGTTGCTATTTTAGGGAAATGGAAAATGATTCTGCCAGTTTCAAAAATCGACTAAAAAGGAAAGGAAATAAAATCCCGTGAGAATGTTATTCTTTTCTCTCCTAGCCATGATATACTGGATGCACCATGGATGCACTCACTCCATTAGCATTTGGTGGGTAGTACTATGCTGCACAAAGCAGCATTGATTAACTTTTGAGGAAGCTGTATTTATCTGCCATTCAGCCAAGAGGAAAGGTCTGCAAATCTTGGGACTTTGAGTGAGCAAGAAATCCCACTGCCACTAAAAAGAGTGGCAACAGAGAACACGAAAGAGATTCCTGTTGAGCCTCTTATTTTGTCCTTGGCTAGCTGAACATGGACACGGCAACAAATAAAAGACATTCGCAGATCTCTGCAATACTTCAGACAACCATAAATTACATCATTGCGCCACACTGGACTTCTTTTCTTTGTGTGTTGATTTGCAAAAGTTAACTTTAACACAGTTGCACAGACACACAGAGAGACTTAAGTCATCAGCTTGGGAATTTAATATGCATTGCTATTTCATCTGCTGAACACTTAACGGTTAGAAACTGGACTTTACATTGTACGTGCTCATTCTGGACAAGTGGTTGTGAAGCAAGATATTCTGGAATATTTTTTTAATTTGTAGAGGCCTCGTTGTGTTACTGTCACCATTAATTCAGTTATCTAGAAGTGTGCACAAATTGCACTTCCGTCTCCCTGCTGAATAATAATTACAAACTGGACATAGGCATCATTTAACAAACACACTGTTCTGTTCTCTCTTCCTGAACTGCTGTGACGAGCTCTGTCTAAACACTGGAGTTTTGCCAATTTCCATTAAATTATATCCTATCCAATGCACGGCACAAGAACTTCAGTATATTAAAGCACTGAGTCAGAGCTAGCATAGCCCACAGAAATCGCTTCTTCTCCCTGAATGGGAGATTCAAAGATACAATGTTTAATTGATGGGTTAAAATTAGTTAAAAGCCTTAGTATCATGTAAGCGTAAGCAATAGGAGAAAAAGGGAGAATTTGGACAGATGTAGTTTCAGTTCAACATGCTAATTAAGACAACAAATCACTACTGTATAGTGTCCTGGGAGGGTCAAGAAGTAGTGAAGAGAAGAGAAGAAAGGCGGCCTGAAAACATTTTAAAGGCTTATTCTAAATCTAAGATGCCTTTAAGAATATACAGCTTGCAGCTAAAAGGTTCTCTCTCCATATGGTTATGGTACGTGTGCTCAGGCATTCTATCTTCAGTCTGATAACTATTTAAAAAAGCCCTTTCCACTGAAATAATGTTATGAATAATACATTCTCCAAGAATTATCACATAAAAAAAGATCTAAGGAATGCTGCAAAGAAGCATAACATTGGTATACCTGTGAAACCACGTATTATTCTTATGTGCCGGACTCAGATTAAAAAGGTAACACAGAAATGTGAGAGAAAAAATGGGGTCTCTTTTTTGGTTCTTTGTTGTGTTTGCAAGGAACTTACCATGTTTTCTGATCCCCCCCGTTTGTTCTTCTATCTGAGGAATATCAAGCAAATAAGAAGAGGAAAAAAGCCTGTCAGGCCTTCCTTATGCCCCAAAGCAGCACCAAATCTCGTTTTTCCTTTCCAGATTTTTCTTAAAAGCATGGCAATAAATTTTACAATATCACCTCCCCCTCATCACCTAATCTGGCTAAGCAGGGCAAATGCAGGGAAGGAACCACTACCCTGGAGAGGAAGAAGATTTCTCTTGCTTCCAGCCTTGCTACAACTGCTCCCCACCGGAAATGAAGAGGAGCTGATTTAGTGACAGCTGCTTCCCATAGACAGTAAAGGTATGGGCTTCCAGAACCTACTCTCCATCCCACCCTGAACTACCACAACTGCAGAAAGCGATGAGAGACTCCATTACCACTTCTGAAACGAAAAGGAAGGGATTTTTACCCTGGTTCTCCTGTTATAGAGAAATTCCATTTACAGTAAAGGTTCCTGGAGGAATAAGCCTACTCCACTGTAGAAAGGTTCACAGTATATTTAATAAGTAAAACAAATCACAACAGTGGTAAAACATGACCTGTTATAGAGTTAAGGAAAGCACATCTCCTACATCTATAGTTATAATGTTCTTAAACTTAAGACATAATTTGTCTTAATCTAAACCATATATATATTGTACATTTTGGAAAATCACTAAGAGCTTTTTGGATAGCAACTTTGATGTTAATAAAGTGAAATAAAGATACAACACCCAGACACCATGGTGAAGGCTATAATATAAATGTTTGTAGTGAATAGCATTTTCTTCCATTTCGGATGTTGCAGAACACCCACACACTTGCATGCTGTATGTAAGCGGGGGAATAGTCCCGCTATTGTGGGGAACTTTCCTCGTCTCTGCACTACCCCGGTGAAATGGGCTAGCGGAAGGATCTGAGTCCTCGCTCCCACCTCCTTTACCCCAGAGGCCTCCCTGCCCTCGAGGACTCCCCTTGCACTCTCCTGTCTGGCAGAGTCCTCGTAACCCCAACAAGGCTGGGGGGGCTCGACCCCCAACCTTGCTGTGGTCATCTAGGTCAGGGGCTAGGGTGTCCGCACTCCGGGGTACTCTCTCTGAACAGGATGCTTCCCTGACCCACTGATCACTGCATACAATTCAAACCAAATGCAAATTATTTAATTAACAATTAATTTGTAACAGGAATAAGGAGAAATGGGAAAGGCTAATGAAAACACATCACCCCGCTCTGTGGCAGGGAACATCACAACAGTGTCTCTGAAATGTCAGGGCAGTTCAGTCTGTTCCTGTGTAAGTCCCAGGCTCCTTCTCAGTCCCTGGCTGTGCTGCAGGGACGCTGTGGCTTGGACACTTGCTCCGGCGGTGGCCACACGCTCGCAGGCTCTGGGTGGCAGGACCCTTCTTCCCAGCGTTGCCCCCACCCTGTCGGGGTTTAGATCCCCCTGCAAGTCTGGCCTGCAGGGCCCCTTGGCTGAGGCGTCTCCCTGTGCTGGGCCCACTGCCCAGGGTCCCCCTCGCTCTCCCCAGCTGTTCACCACACCTGGCTCCGGACTGCTCCAGCCCCAGCTCCACCGCTCTGTTTCAGCTCCTCTGCCTCAGCACGGCTGCTGCTGCTGCTCTGCCTCCAGCTGCCTAGGCTGCTGCCCTGGCCCCTCTGGCTAGGGCTGCTGCAGCTTCTTCCCCCAAGGCAGGTCTGTGTCTCTGGGCTGCACCTCTGCTCCCAGGGCAGGTCTGTCTCTGGGCTGCACCTCTGCTCCCAGGGCAGGTCTGTGTCTCTGGGCTGTGCTCTGGATCTGAGGCTGCACCTCTGCTCCCAGGGCAGGTCTGTCTCACTGGGCTGCTTGTCTGGCCCCTCTGGATATGGCTCAGCTCAGCTCTGGCCTCTGCCCTCTCCTTAGCTCAGCCCCACTCACTCTGACTCAGGCAACTTCAGCTCACACAGAGGACAGGATCCACCCTGACCTCCTGACTCCCTGATTCGCCTGCCCGCCCTGTCAATCAGAGCTGACCTGGAGCATTGGCCTCTCCCCATTGCCCCTGGGGACTGTCAGTCCCATCGACCCTTCCCCTTTTGGTACTGGGAGCTCTGAATGTTAGTAAGGGGATAACAGTCCCCTTACATGTAGATGACTGTTCTATATTTTCCCCAATACCGCTATATCTGCTGTCTTTTATAAAAGTTTCCAGAGAGAACACTGCCCTCATGATGGAAGAGAATGGTGAAGATTTGTATATTATGTTAATTTGTTCTATGTTGGCAAAAAAGGGTAAACTCATGCAATATGTAGTCTTACATATTGTTTAGATATCCGCAGTACCTAAAGCCGTAGTGGTGAGTTAAGGACCCAGCCTTAGAGCTTGTCTACACTTAAAAGGCTGAAGTGGTGCAGCTGTGCTGTAGTACTTCAGTGAAGATGCTACCTACATGGACAGGAGGGCTTCTCCCATCAGCGTAGGTAATCCACCTCCCCAAAAGGCAATAGCTATGTTGATGGAAGAAGCCCTTCTGTTGACATACCGTTGTCTATACTAGGAGTTAGATCGTTTACTAGTGAAGACCAAGCCTTAGAATAAACGAGCATTAGGAAAGTGAGCTAAACGAAAGACTGTTCGTAGATCACTATGTTGTGTTTGCATGTGAAAGGTCTTTAGACCTGAACGTTGCATTACATTTACTGTAGATATCACAATACTTTGGCAAAGGGAGTATTGTTAAGATGGATCATATGCCTTAACTCTTTACTCTTTCTAGTTTAAGTGGGCCCATTAAGAAAATAAAGAATATAGAACATGATCCACAATCTGCTAAAGTCACGAGGTGGGTTTTTCCACTGACTACACTGGGCTTTGGATCAGGCCCACAATGAACAGACTTTCTTCAACTGAAATAATTTTTCTCCCCCCAAAATCATCACATCATAGCAACAGTGTCAGTGATGGCACTTTGGTCTGGTTCTAAGTGACCAAATAAATTCACTTGTTTATACATGTCCCATGACTATTTACTGCTCAATTTTTAGTTCCTAAAATAGTGGAACCATTTCTTTAGCTCACAGGACAGAAGCTTTGGCTTTTCATAGAATCATAGAATTGGAAGGGACCTCGAGAGGTCAGCTAGTCCAGTCCTCTGCAGTTCTATGCCCTGTTCTGCAAGCGTGCTGACTACTTGTGCCTGACCATGGTACATGTAGTAATAGTTTTATTTTTTGGAAGCATGTTCAAGTGCCACCTTAGGACCCAATCCTGCACACATGTATGCATGTGCAGAACTTCATGCATGTGAGAAGCCCTACTGAAGTCAGCCTGACTACTCATGTGCTTAAGTTATATATGGGCATAAGTAAGTGTTGTAGCATTGGGACCTTAGTAACATCGTTCAATTACAAAAGTTTTCTTTCAGAGTAACGGTCCAACACAGTTTGATGACTTTCATGACACTATGTGTGACACCTTTTCCATATCTGAATTTAAATTATCTTCACCATGAATGTCAACATATTTCTGGAGGTAACTATGGTTATTTTAATTAACACAACCCATTGCAGGTGACTTACACAATTTACATTTCAGTTAGGTGTGGATGGATTAGATTTTTATTAGTAAGTATCGGCAAATGTAGATTTCACCCTACACACAAAAACTGATTAAAAAACATTTCGATCAATAATCATCAAAATGTACAGTTAAGCAGCACTTTTCTTACTTTGCCTAAGAACTTTTATTAGAGTTTGATTTAAGAATATTCACTTTGCATATTTTGACATGCGAGGTTGACAATTGGAGTTTTAATGGTTATAAAACTAACTTTTTGAATATCAACATCTGCTATCATAACAAAATTGTCTGCCCTCGCGACCATAATTTCCCAAAGCTGTGACAATTTAAATAAATAAAAATCATCAGGTTCTGTAAAATAAAAAAATAAAAATTAATTCTGCCAAGTCTAAATTTAGTACGTGTAAAAATGTGCCTAATAACTATTTCTACAAGTCACATGCTATAAATTGCTATTTAACAAAAAGACGCAAATGCAACAGACACACATAAGGGGGCAGAATTAAATTTGCTGTGCGAGCCTTATCTTGGCATTTTACAACTTTACATTCATGCTGAAGTAACTAAGGGCAATAAACAGTGGGTTAAGGGAGGGGGGGAATCTCTCGAAGGGGAAGAGGAAAGAAAGATGAAGTATAAATAGGTTACAGTGTAGTAGCCGTGTTAGTCTGCGTCAGCAAAAAGAAAATAAGAAAGAAAGAAATACTTGTGGCACCTTAGAGACTAACAAATGTATTTCAGCATAAGCTTGGGTTCTAACCCACGAAAGCTTATGCTGAAATAAATTTGTTAGTCTCTAAGGTGCCACAAGTATTTCTTTCTTTCTTATTTTCTTTTTGAAGTATAAATAGTGCATTTTAAAAGTATTTTGCCAAAAATAGTTACATGCATTTATTTGAATGTTTGATCCTTATATGTTTGAGCTGAACTTCCTTTTTCTTTAAAAAATAAAAAACCTCTGAGCTGAGAAGTTGCAGCCCAAAATGTGGCAATTTTGTAAAGTTATATGCCACTACAACTCCAAGATTAGCAATGGTTGAGGTGACATTTTGATTTTAAAATCAAGAGGAGCTAATGAGTAAGAGCATTCTGGTAAGAATAAATAAAGGTTGACGAGGCTAGTCTGGACAATGAGTGCAGGATATAAGGCTGCTTTGTTCTGGTCCCTTTCCCATCTCTGTCTCAGGGCCAGGGCCGGCTCTAACTATTGTGCCGCCCCAAGCAAAAACAAAAACAAAACAACCGAGTGCCGCCCCCTCCCCCACCCCGCAGCAAAAAAACAACAACCCCAAGCGCCGCCCCGCTGAAACAACCTCCCCCCCAGCGTGTCCCCTGCTGGCAGGCTCAGGTCCCTCCCAAGCTGCCAGGGAGCTGCCGCCGCCCCCTCCTGCCCCTGGACCCAGCCCGCCGAGCACCTCCCCCACCTCAGCCCTGGGCTGCCTGCCCCGGGCCCCCACAGCGCCAGGGACGGGGAGAGGCAGAGCCCGGTTCTGAGCGGGGCAGCGGGGGAGACTGTCCCTGAGTCTCCCCAGGGCGGTGCGGTGTTTCCCCGCCCAAGTGGGCTGTGCAGGGCGCTGCGGGGCTGGTCAGGGGGCGCGGATCCCCGCTCGTGCGCCGATAGGGCGAGTGGCTGGGCAGCCCGAGCTGCCAGGGAGCTGCCGCCGCCCCCTCCTGCCCCCGGACCCAGCCCGCTACGCACCTCCCCCGCCTCAGCCCTGCGCTGCCTGCCACAGCCCACGTGGGCAGGGAAACACCGCGCCGCCCTGGGGAGACTCAGGGAGCGCCGCCCTGGGAAGACTCAGGGACAGTCTCCCCCGCTGCCCCGCTCAGAACCGGGCTCTGCCTCTCCCCGCCCCTGGCGCTGTGGGGGCCCGGCGCAGGCAGCCCAGGGCTGAGGCGGGGGAGGTGCGCGGCGGGCTGGGTCCGGGGGCAGGAGGGGGCGGCAGCAGCTCCCTGGCAGCTCAGGCTGCCCAGCCACTCGCCCTATCGGCGCGCGAGCGGGGATCCATGCCCCGTGCCCAGCCTGGTGGCGCCCTGCCCAGCCCACTTGGGCGGGGAAACACCGCGCCGCCCTGGGGAGACTCAGAGCCGCAGCAGTAGTGACAGCAGGATCCCTCCTCCCTCCCTGCATCCCCGGCCCCCCTTTCCTCCCTCCCTGGTTCCTCACACACTCCAGGAGCCCCTCTCACTGCCACAGCCCGGGATTGGCTCCAGGGGACGATGCTCTGGCTCTCCAGTGGCAGGGCTCTGTCCAGGGCCAGCCCCAAGGGGAAAAAAAAAAGGGGGGCCAGAGTGCCGCCCCTTCGAAAGTGCCGCCCCAAGCACATGCTTGGAGCGCTGGTGCCTAGAGCTGGCCCTGCTCAGGGCTTGTCTATGCTTACTGGAGGATCAACAATCGATGCATCGGCGGTCGATTTAGCGGGTCTAATGAATACCTGCTAAATCGACCACAGATCACTCTCCCGTCAACTCCTGTACTCCACCTGAATGAGAAGCGTAAGGGGAGTCGACGGGAGAGTGTCTCCCGTCGACATAGCATAGTGTGGACCCCGCTGTAAGCAGATCTAAGTACATCGACTTCAGCTACGTTATTCACATAGCTGAAGTTGTGTAACTTAGATCTATCTCCCCCCTGTAGTATAGACAAGGCCTCAGATATCAGGGGAAGTGGAGTAGCAGCTGGCATGTGTGGGAAGGGGGAAGGAGTACAGTATATCCCAAACTGTTCCCAGGGCAGGAAATATTGCTGGAGGCCTCTGTTAAAGCTGCCATCGTGCATTCTCTCTCTCATTAGTTGGCACTAATGCCTCAGCACAATGGCTCATCCCCACTAGTCCTCACTGCCCACAGAGACATCAGCTGGCATCTTCCCCCACCCAAATTCCAGAGTTCCCTGGAAAAAGGGTCATCAGAAGAAAGTGGACAGCTATTATGGACCGGAGGGAGCTCCACAGAAGGCAAGTTTTGGCTCACCACAGTCTCGCTGCCTTCAGAAAAGTTGCCTGAATAAATTGACTTTCTCTCTCTCTCAAATGTTGTGCTGCTGTATAAGAACTACATGGTGAATGTGCAGGCTCCTTTTGCCTTTAGTGGTCTCCACATCCAAGCACTGACATCCCAACCCAGTTCACTTTGCTTCCAAAATCAGATGCAAATCAGGCAGGTTCAGGCACCCTGCTATTTTCAAGCATACTCTAAAATTGCAACTTTCTGCATCTTTCATGATTTATCTAGTTGAGGATGCATCTCCATCATCTGAAAATATTTATTTTATTCCACTCACTTTATTACACACCTACCCACTTGTTCTAGGCACATGTGTCATAAAAACTAAAATATAAAATGTACAAGATCAATCAATGAAAAAATAAACTCCACCTTATTCATATTAACCTGTCATGGCAATCAATAAACACCCCCTAATTACACACTTCTCAAAAGCCTGAATGGAAAAAGGCCTTAAAGTTTGCCCTGTCAACTGACTCTGGCGCCGCTGAAGTAGAGGAAAAGCCAGTGCTTGCCTGGCAGGTAACTTCATGAGAACGCCAACTGCCCCTTCCTTTAAGTCAGGGGTCTCAAACTCAAATTACCACGAGGGCCGCATGAGGACTAGTGCATTGGCCTGAGGGCCGCATCACTGACCCCGCCCCCTCGCTGCCCCGGCCCCGCCCCCACTTCACCCCTTCCATTAGGCCCCGCCCCTTCTCCACCTCCTCCCCTGTGCGCACGACTTCCCGCTCCTCCCCCCTCCCTCCCAGAAACCGCAAAGCTCTTCCCTGCAGCCTGCTGGGCTCCCCGCGCCCCACCCCCTCCCCCCCATTTTTTATTTTATTTTATTTTTATTTTTTTACCCCCAGGCAGTTCCCGCCGCCAGAACAACTGTCTGTATGTGATAACGACTCCACAAATATTTTTACTTATGAGCACTGGGACAGCTACCTTTTGGTATGTCCTTATACTAATAAGAAAAGTGATATACTCTACATGCACTCAGTATGCAATTTCAAAAACAGTTTAGCTTTGTTTTTCCATTTGAAAATCCAGCACAGATTCCTCACTTGGGATTAGATACGTGCTGCATTTGATACTTTAAAACAAAAGCCGTTTGTATTATAGGAAAACAAAATATCTGAACCATTGTTAGAACAAGACAAAAAACTCCACAAAACAAAAAACACCTTTTCTCCATACTTGGATAGCTCCGACTGCTGACCTGATTTTTTTCAAACTTTATTTTTTTTATACACCTCAGCATCAGCCAGAGTAAGCATATAAAATATCAGCCTAAAAGGTAGTTTTATGCGCAAATTATACATAGCTGAAAGCAAGTGGTTTAGAAGTAGATCACTAGCAGCACAATCAAGCCACCCAAAGAAGATTTTGCTACCTCTGCTGCCGAGACCTTGATATAAGTAAATATGTCTGGCGCTTCATGCAACTGAAGATAAAAGTACCCTGATATATAAGCACATCTCTGAACAGAAATTATGCATCCTTTCAAGAAACTAACTACTCAGTATGTAACAAACACAGGACAACAAAAACAACAAGAACCCTGACCAGATCTGACGTAAACCATAAACACAAACTTTCTTCAGTCTGTAGCCTAACACAGTGCCACTCTGTCCAAGAGAACAGTCAAAACTTTATGTTAAAACAAACAAATCAAACCACAGCAAGAATGTATGCAACTCATGTGCATGTACCAGAACTTGGTGGTTGGCTTTCAATTACACCAGTTGGGGGAGAAAAAAAAGGGATTTTTTTTTTTTTAATTCTTTTTTTTACCAATGGCGAACAAAGCTAACATCCATTTTCCCCTCTAACTTCTCCTCTATTTGTCAGCCTTACTTACCATTCTGCGAAGAGGTAATTGTTGAATGTTTCAGTGTTTCGTTTTCAGGAAATTAAGTCTGAAGCACACTTTTCCTCAGCCTTAAAGGGAATGCGTACTCCTGACACATCAGCAGGCAAGGAGCCCAGGATTTGCTACAGAGAATTTATTTATACTCTTTTGGAATTTCCTGACAAAATTCTAGTCTGCCTGCCAGCCAGTGAAACTTAGTTCCAATGTTTTTCTTTGCATCATAGATGGTGATCATTGACACTGAGGACTACTCCTCACAATTATTTAAATTTATAAAAACAAACAATGACAAACTTGTACTGTACTATTTAACATAAGCAAAAAAGGACTAAATCTTTCTGATGATGTCAAACTAGGAAAGAATGAAAAGCTGTGATGATTTCTCTTACTCATTCCCCTCGAGTCCCTGCTGTCTGTTGGTCTCTCTCTCTCTCTCTCTCTCTCTCACACACACACACACACACACACACACACACACACACACACACACACACACACACACACACACACACACACACACACACACACACACACACACACACACACACACACACACAATTTGAGCAAATAATTATCTCTCCTTGTAGCTGCCATCATCCTAGTGCACTCTGCTTTTGTTTACTCTTGTCTAAGGCAACTTATAATTTGAAGGATAAAAAAAAAACTTTCTATATAAATTAGACACAAGCATTTTTCTTTTTCAAGAAAATGGTCAAACTACAGTTGGTGCCTTTCACATTGAGACAAGTTGTTTTAAAATGATACATAAGCTTATTTGGTTTCATAGCGATAGGACATCCCTCCTAACTCAAGTCAATGTAATTGGGAATCCAGGCCCAGAGATTTTAATTCACAGCATTTTAGGGGTCGTCTACACTACACTGGTGCCACAGCAGCACTTTAATGTGCCTGAGGTAGTCGCGGCAGAGAGCTCTCCCGGCGCTCTAAAAAACCCACCGCCATGAGCTCCCAGCGCTGGTGCACTGTCTATACAGGCGTTTTACAGCGCTGAAACTTGCTGCGCTCAGGGGGGTGTTATTTCACATCCCTGAGCGAGAAAGTTGCAGCGCTGTAAAGTGCCAGTGTAAACAAGCCCTTAAAGAGATTCCTGAATCTCTCAGCTAAGCCTCTTTCCATCTCTGCCTAAAATGCAGACTGTAAACATCAACCGAACAAGATTATGCTACACCAAACCCGGGTTGACTAAACAAAGATTCCCAAGTTAGGCTCCTCCCTCCCCCAATTGTTAAGGAAGGAAAAAGAATCATTCGATGCCTCTGTAGGATTCACGGAGAAGACTCTGTTCTTCCCTGGAAAGGAACGGTGGATGTGGGAAGCGTGTCTAGGACAATGCTTCGATGTGCTCCACAGCTTCACTATACTCACTTGGGTATTTCTCCAGGCTACATCTACCATGCTGGAAATTCCTCAAACACACAGAAGAGTGTGAACAACCCAGTAGCCACAGGCAACTAGGTGGTGCGGCAGCGACCAGGGACAGGCTGAGTCCATGTGCTGTGCAGGCGGCCACGAACACTTTACAAATGAGAGCACGAGGCAGATGCTAAGTTCTGGTGCAGTAATAATATAACCACAGTAGTAGACTTTTTTTAAGTAATGGAGTAGTGAGATCTGTTTTATAAAAAATAAATAAATACATAAATAAATAAATGGAGATATGCCAATCTCCTAGAACTGTAAGGATTTTGAAAGGTCATCAAGTCCAGTCCCCTGCCTTCACTAGCAGGACCAAGTACTGTCCCCTGACAGATTTTTGCCCCAGATCCCTAAGGGGCCCCCTCAAGGACTGAACTCACAACCCTGGGTTTAGCAGGCCAATGCTCAAACCACTAAGCTACCCCTCCCGCCAAAGGGGCAGTGAGTTGGTTGAGCTGGTTTTGGGCTTGAGCTGCTTCTTTTAAAAGTAGATTTTGCTCATTTTTTTTAAAATCTAACCTGGCAACATTGTGAGGCTGTCGGCAGGGAAAGCGGAATTGCTGAGCCTGCCCCCACACTCACCCTGCAGCAGTGGCTTGTGGCGCTCCGGTCTCAAGGGGCCGGGCTGGGCTTGGCTCCCTGCTTGAGTTTGGCTCAGCCACCCCTCCGTCATGATGACAGGGGAAGGGGTTCCGGCTGCACCAATCTGAGGGAGTGAGTGGTACTGGAACCCCATGCACAAGTTGCAATGCCACTCACACAAATTTGGCGTGGCTAGCCGCCATCAAAGGGCTCAGGCCAAACCTGTGGCATGCTATGATCTCAGAAGTCAAAACACCCAGAGCATGGCCTAGCCAGCTCCATAGGACAAGAGCTGCTGCTATGGTATACACAATGTACTTATCACGTTAATGTGTATTATATATTGTGGGTAAGAATTTATTTTCCCCCACTAAAGCTTGTTTACTGGGTAGCAATAGGCAATCAAAGTGGGTCCTGAGCCCAAAAAGGTTAAGAACCTCTGCTCTAGTGGTATGATACTCTGGCTCATCAGCAATGGAACAGTACACCTACCAGTAAAACACGATACCCATACCCATCCATACATCCTACTGTCAGCTGGGACTGGAACTGTGGTGAACAGCAGAGAGTAAGTTCCTCCAAATGCATTGTAGGAATTCAGGGTCTAGAGTAGTGGTGGGCAACCTGCGGTCCATCAGGGTAATCCGCTGGCCAATGGGAGCTGCGGGAAGCGGCGCCGTGCCTGCGGACGGTCAATGTAAACACTGTCTCGCGGCCTGCTAGCGGATTACCCTGATGGGCTGCGTGTGGCCCGCGGGCCGCAGGTTGCCCACCACTGCTCTAGAAGAAAAGGGAAGTGGAGTCCCCTCGCAGCAGCATCCCATGCAGGCTGAGCACTAGAAACTGTGTTAGAAGAATAGCGTATCAGTAGTGTTTCCCCAGTTTCTGTTTGAATGCCTCTCCTCTGTCCTCTTTTTACTGGATCCTACTACTGTACTTCACCCTCAAAAATGAGAGATGTCACGACAACAAGTGGGGAAGTTTTTTAGCCAAAAAACATCTGTCAAAAAGTGCAGATTTCAGCTCACATGAAATATTTAGTGAATCGATGTAGAATTTGGTGAACGGTCTGGGTTGAAAAAAAAATATTCCTAACACATTGACATGTTTTCTTTCAACATGCAACATTTCGATTTTTTGATACAAAATTGTTTCGTTTAAAAATGTACTTGAATTTTATTTTAAAACGTTTTTAAAAAGCTCAAAAACCAAACAAAACACTGCATTGCGGGTTGAATTAAATGTTTTGTTTAACCCACCACGTGTTCTGGTTTTTTACTTTTCCATTTGCTAAAGTTTTTTTGCCACCAAACCAAAACAAAGAGTTAATCTCAGGGCTCTAGTCACTACATTTGTGCCACAGAGGCAGCAGTGTGTCACATCGCACATCTCACATGCTGAGGCCTGGTCTACATGAATATTTTTTGCACTGGTGTAACCGCACGGACATAACCGTATAATGTAGACTCATGGCCCCAGTTGAAAATGGGTCTTGTACCAGTGTTGTGTGTGTACACGGACATGAAAGTTGCTACACACCAGCATGAAAAAACCCCACCAAAAACTAGCCCGCAGGGAGACTACCTGAGCTGTATTTTAAGGGACATCCTGTATTTGTTGCCTAATATCAACCTGTATTCAGTAAGGAGCAAAGTAATATTTAATGAGATGAAAAATAATTTTTTCAAGCATTGACCATGAGTAGAATTGCACCCCTGTAATATAAATCCAGGATTTTCTAACATGAAGAACAAATATTTTGGGGGGGGGGGGGGGAGTCGTCTCTTAAAAACAAGCTTTGTCCAATTGTCTTTTATTTCCTTGAAATACAGGTGGTCACTGTATATATACATACTGCAACCCAGTCCTCTCCCAGCTGTCATGCCACTGTCAGGTGACCGCTGAGCAGATCTGAAGTTGATTCAAGAAGAAAGGAGGAAGTAACAATAAGTATGTGGGCAGAGTAAACAAAATTTTGCCCATGGTACTAAGCAGAAGTATGTGCCCAAATCTTGGGTGGAAACCAAACAACTAATGCCACTTGCCGATGTGTCAATGCACAATCTGCCTCACTCTTCATTGTGTACAGCTAATTGAGCAGCACGTAGGCAGCTGGGACCATGCCCACATTTGGTTTTTACAGTACTCTATAGTCCCAGCTAGAACGGTGGCCAAACCCTGCATCACCCATTCCATGTAGAATGCTGGTCTCATTGTTCTTCTATACAGGATTCCTGCCTGGGGAGAAATCAGACCTAAAATTTGTCCCTTTCAAGCACTTACCAATTTCATTTAAGAAAAAGTGATTCACAAGAAGCCTCTGAACTACTAGTACAAATCTCTGGTTTGATCAACAGGTTCTTAAGATTGGTAAAAGAAAAACAGGACAGCCCATCTTTAGTTTTCTTCCATAGGAGTTTGTTGGATACAGGAGATATCACAAAAATAGAATACATGTATGAAAATGAAACAGTTCCTCTCCTTCCCCCCAAACTTTAAGTTATGCTCAAAAGGAGATGCCAAAATTCTTTTGGAAAAAACTGAGTAATGAAAACACACATTAAAGGATAGCAAAACATTCTGGAAAGGGAAAGAGAACAGCAGCTGTCCCCACATGTTCCATCTGCTTATGATTATTTTGTGGTTTCAAGTGCTTGACATCTGACAGAGATCTCTCCCTTCCAAGATCACACATCCATAATAGACCTTCTTCAAAGCTCTCCCAATAATTCAGCAGGCCCAAAAGTTCTGCCATAAACATAAGGGGAGAAAAAAATATCTGAAAATGTGTCAGAATTTCCTCCATAGGTTGATTGCACATGTTGACATCTACTTGGACTAATGAATATTAAAACCAAAGGCAGAGATTATGTGTTTATTCACTCTCTTGGCCTTCCAGATTATTATGGTGCCAAACAAAAACATTCAGCTACTGTTTACAGTGGAAGGGGGGGGAGGGGAGGCCAGAGAACTGCACTAATGACTGAGAACTTGGTCTGTCAGCAGAAAACAGAGGACCCAGTGTATAGACAGGTGTCTATTGGTGGCCATTCTGGCTTCATACAACAACAGATTATATCGCATCCCCTTCCAAAACAAAAACCATACAGAGCAAGAGACACAGGTCCAAGTGCAAGCTGGACAGGATTCATCTCAGACATTTGTCCAAGAGGGGTCTTTGTTCCACCAGTGATGGAAAATATAGATGAAGTTCTCGCTTTTTAAAATGTTGTTCAGAACACCCCATCCCCTACCTCTTTTTTAAAGGAGCATCTCACTAAAATTTGTGCCCATTTAGTGTATAAAATGTCCAACATGCATTTTTGGCTTAAATAATTGTTTTTAAAGACTTCAAAACTTAGCAGATATACCAACGCTCGAAGGAGATTTATGGTCACCTTTCCAGGCAGCCCTAACTCAGCCTCTAAAGCTTTTTCACATGCAAAATCTGAATTTAAGTATGCAAATAACAACTTAAGTGAACAGACTGGGTACTTAGCTACTCCAGTTCCATGTGCAAACATCAATTTGAATGTACCCATAGAGAGGTACAGCTGAAAATGTGACCCTTTATGTCATGAAATGTCCACTTAGTTTACTTACATGCCTGTATAAACTGAGCATGCACTTTTGATGGCCAAGCAGGGGACCTAGTGTCAATAAATGAGTAGAGCTATTAGCATATTGTTAATGATTCCCCTGTTCAAACTCTTGTAAACGGGAGTAATAGAAATGGGGTGAAATTTAATAGTGCAAAGTACAAGTCATGCATTTAGAGACTAACAACAAGAATTTTTGCTATAAGCTGGGGACGTATCAGTTCGACGTGACAGAAGAAGAAAAAGACCTGGATGTATTGGTTGATCACAAGATGACTATGAGCCGCCAATGCGATGCAGGTGTGAAAAAAGCTAATGCAAACCTAGAATGCATCAGGCGAGGTATTTCCAGTAGAGACAGGGAAGTGTTAGTACCATTATACTGCATCTGAGACCTCATCTGGAATACTGTGTGCAATTCTGATCTCCCATGTTTAAGGAAGATGAATTCAAACTGGAACAGGTATAGAGAAGGCTTGAAATTAGGGGAAGATTTCTAGACATCAGAGGAGTGAAGTTCTGGAGCAGCCTTCCAAGGGGACCTGGAGGGGCAAAAACCTAACTGGCTTCAAGACGGAGCTTGATATGTTTATGAAGGAGATGGTATGATGAGACTGCCTGCAATGGCATGTAGCCGATCTGCGACTGCCAGCAGCAAATGTCTATAACGGCCGGGATGGGACACTAGATGGGGAGGGCTCCCAGTTACTATAGAGAATTATTTCCCAGGTGTCTGGCTGGTGAGTCTTGCCAACATACTCAGGGTCTAACTCATCGCCATATTTGGGATCAGGAAGGAATTTTCCCCTGGGCCAGATTGGCAGAGACCCCGGGGGGGGGGGGGGGGGGAGGAGAGGGGAAAGCGGGAAGGTTTGCCTTCCCCTGAAGCATGGGACACAGGTCACTTGCAGATTTAAACTAGTGTAAACGGTGAATTCTAAGTAACTTTAAGTCTTTAAACCATGATTAAACCTCGGTAATTTAGCCCGAGGTTAGGGGTCTATTACAGGAGTAGGTGGATGAGGTTCTGTGGCCTGCAATGTGCAGGAGGTCAGACCAGATGATCATGATGGTCCCTTCTGGCCTTAAACTCTATGAGTGTCCTTCAAGAATATAAGTGCTCTGATACCAGACCAGTGCTGTACACTCACGGCTCAATGTCACCTTTTAAAACAAACCTTGGAAGGAGTCTTTATTACATAAGTCAGAATGCCAGTTTAAGTGAGAGGAGACTAACTTGAGCCATAAGACGGATACAGTGTTGTTGTAGTGGTGTTGATCCCAGGATAGAGACACAAAGTGGGTGAGGGAATATCTTTTAGTGGACCAACATTTGATGGTGAGAGAGAAGCCGTTATGCCATAAAATGCAGTGCAGGCCTTTTTCGGTAAGCAGGATAGACATGGCTCATCATATTTTGACTCAGATACCATATGATCTTTGCTCATGACACCCTCTGTGGAGAACGTGGGAAATATCTGGACTGTTTTTATGAAAAGTAGGTATATGACTCGGTTTCTCCCATTTCCTTTTGTATTGTTACCCACTAGGAATGTAGGAGGTAATCTCTTTCTTGGGACAGAGCAGAGGGAAAGCAATGAAGTGACTGGGTGTTCATCACATAGATATTGGGCTGAGGTAGGGGTGAGTATATGAATGGTCTGTCAAGACCAGTTAACATATATATGGAGTTACCTTGGAGATACAATGGAAGATGAAGGACTGGACATTAACTTTTAAGGACTGCCAGGCAATGTGGGCAGAACATGTGAAAACAGCATGACTGGAGCTTGAGATAAAGAACAGACATGTTAGCAGACTATAGTAAGAATGCTGCTAGCGAATGAACTAGGGGGTGGAATCCTGGATGTTTGGGTGAGACGGGTGGAGTGTGTTGGATCATGCATGTGCAGGTAAGCTTTGCTTTATCATTCTAACTCAATGTCCCTAAATACTGTATTGCAGTTGACTAATAAGTGGCATCTTGTTTTGAACAGGCTGTCCTGTGTCGCTGCAACACATCTGCTAGCTGTAGAGCTCACAAGAGGGCAAGTCTCCAGCAGAGTTCAAACCCTTTTAGACCTGTGGAAAGAGCCATCGTGAGAAACGGATGTGCTGAAACCAGAGCCTCAGTCTCAGAGTAGTGGAGCCACGGGGCTTCACCCTTGTAAAAAGCAGAGGCTCAGGGCCTAGCACTTAGAAGGGTACACTTCCAGAGACTGTATAAAAGCCAGTCATACATGCATTGTGGATCTGTGACAGCACCTTTATGTAAAAGGTATGAAGACACTTACCACTAACGTGGGCCAAAAAACCCAACCAACCAACCACACAATTGCAGCAAGGAAGGAATGAGTTATTGAACCTTGAAAAATATGCACTGGCTTTTTCCACAATGCTTTTCCAGGGAAAGATGTAAAATAATCTCATGTCTATTTGGAGTTCTGCTGCCATGCCTGTGACAGATATGGCAATTTCCTGCAATATCTTTGGAAGATCTTATTGAATTACGTATCTTTGGAGTCCATCATATTAAATGCAAAGGATGCATATCATTATGTGCGTGGACTATATTGAACAATATGGCAGCCAAGTATGAACATTTGGGACAACATATGTGAAGTGGATTTTCAAGGAAATTTCTAGGGGGAGGTAATCTAGTCACTGACTATAGGAAATTCCTGTTTATTCAAATAAGGCAAAAATTGTGAATGAAAAGAAAAGAGGAGCTCCAGGAAGTTCCACATTCAAAATATTTGTTCTCTGTAAGTTACCACACACAGCATATGGGGTACAGTACAGTAGTATAATAAAATAAAATGCAATAAAAGTCACATTCATAAAAAGTCAAATGACAGGACAAATGGGGGGAGGGATAGCTCAGTGGTTTGAGCATTGGCCTGCTAAACCCAGGGTTGTGAGTTCAATCCTTGAGGGGGCCATTTGGGGATCTGGGGCAAAAATTGGGGATTGGTCCTGCTTTGAGCAGGGGGTTGGACTAGATGACCTACTAAGGTCCCTTCCAACCCTGATATTCTATGATTCTATGAAATAGGAAAGGGTTATCAGAGGGGCAGTAGTAATACTGTCCACTTTGGAGGGAAAAAATGTCTAGATGTTTGTAACTGGACAGGAATGAAGCGAGATGGATGTGAAACAGCAGCATCTGTCACTCTAAATCTCAATTTTGGGATCTCTAAAAAGCTGGTTGTGTCCAAGCTCAGACCAGGATCCATCAGAACACGTCTTCAGGAGGAAGTCTGTAATTTAAAGTCTATCCAGCCAACTGAGAACTGTGTTACTCAGACACTGCTACTATTCTAAGCACCATGTGCTGTGAAAGCTGCAATGTGTATCATATGGATAACTAGTTCATCCATTTATTTCAATAACTGTGATAGTTATGAATTTGGATGAAAGAAGAAGAAAGCATGAGTATGTTCACATACAACGTTACATCCCATTGGGAGCAGAGTGGAATTGCATTTCAGGAGGAAGGATTACAAGATATAGGGGTAATGCTGAAGTATGCAGTGTGAGAACTAACTCACTCCCTAGTACTGTTGGGAAAGCAAAATCTGGTAGAGGCTGTTTTTATGTAATCTTTGGGCTTATGTACTACACAAAAGGGTGTGGAGTGAGTAAATTACTACAATAGCCCAAGTAAGGACATTCCTTCATTCTTTTCTGTTGCAGAATTATTATTTGGAACAAGATTAAACTCAGACATTGGGCACTAAATTACAAGCTGTAAACAAACTACTTCAATTAAGTCTATGGGTTTAAAAAGCTAGAAAACAGTGACAATCCTACAGATACTTCGCAACCTCTTTTCCCAGGAGAAGCTCAGAGAAAAGTGTCAGGAATAGTACATAACAGTGCCAGAAAAATGTTTTTGGATCAAATAGATACAGGAAGATTTGGGACTCTTGTATTTGCACTTAACAGTGTCAGACGGTAAAAGCTCGTCACTGATTTTGTTCCTTGCCCCACAAGTCTCAGGAGAGTTTATTCTAGTGCTACCTCTACGACACCTGCATGCACATCTACTGCTGTCTCCTGTGTGTGCGAGACTGTGTGTGCGAGTTAAACACATCTAACATACTTCACCAAGGGGCCAGATTCTTTTTTTCAGATCAGTGCAAATCTGGAGTAACTTCAGTGGAGTTACTTTGGATTTACACTAGTCTAAGTGAGAGTGAAATCCGGGCCATAGTGTCATACGAAAGTGAGAATCACATAAATTCTGTAAAGTTTCACACTGGGGACTGTGAGCGTCCATGCCCCTATTGATCACAACCACTGTGGTGGGGATAGGGCAGGGCTGGCTTTAAGCCAATTCCGCCGATTCCCCGGAATTGGGCCCCGCTCCGGCGTTTTTTGGACCCCGCTCCGGCGGGAGTTTTTTTTTTTCTTTTCTCAACTGATCGGCGGCAGGGCCCCGCCGTCGTTATTCACGTGGGGCCCCGCACCCGCTAAAGCCGGCCCTGGGATAGGGAACAGGTGGTCATTGAGATACCTTCTAAAATCATTAATGGTCTTGGGACGAAAGTAAGGACCTGCATCTTTAACTGGATTCAGAATCGGAGAGGGATACAGATCATCCTGTTAAGAGGCAGACCACCACACAAGAAGGACCAGTTGCAATCTGCATGCACTTTCATGATCAGGACCAGGCAGAGTACACAGCAGAAGTCTGAGAAGTGAGAAGAGGATGATGACCACAGGCAAATCCACACTAGAGAGGAAGGGGAGTAGTCTTTTGGCTAACCAAAGATTAGACAGCCTGGATATTTTGGGTCTCCAGGAGAAAGGAGCAATCCAACAAGATACAGACTGCACTCCATCTTGGCTGCAATGCTCCCTGATATAGAAGGTTAAATAACTGATTCTGTCAGTTCCTCACAGTGCTTTGCCCTTCCTATTGGCATCAATACCATCTTATCTGGCTTTATCTTCAGCCAGCTGTTTTTCATCCAGACTTCAATTTCCTCCCAAATAAAGGGCCATCTGGGAGAGTATTATTCACACATGAAGAAACAGCCGAGCCTGGTCTACACAAGCAACTTATGTCAATATAACTGCATCACTCGAGAGCGTGAATTTTCCACATCCCGCAGTTACACCAATCTAGCTCCCAGTGTAGACAGTGCTCTGTCGACAGGAGGGCTTTGTTGACACAGCTACCAGCTCTCAGGGAGGTGGAGTACCTATGGGTATGCCCGTGGGAGAAGCCCTCACATCGGCGTAGGTAGCATCTTCACTGAAGCGCTACAGCTGAGCCGCTGCAGTATTTTAAGTGTAGACAAGCCCCGAGTGTCATCAGCAACTAATGACATTTGTTTGTAAAATTACCGGGGAAGCTTGAGGGAAACACTCATAGGAAGTGGAGGCAGGTGAGGAGAAACACCCCAGTCCTTCGGTGAGACCTCTCAGGAAAGAGAAGCAGTTGACTCTTTAGGGTCTATCAGAGATGCATGTGCAGTCAGGGTAATGCCATGACAATACATTGCTGGAGAGGATGCAGTGGTGTCAACAGCACCCCTGGAGTCAAATAATTAGTGTGTAAGATACTAATATATATCCACCCCAAATTGACAGGTAGGTAGTCAGCTATTAAAACATGTATCCATTCAGAATTGTTAGAAATTTCCCTTGAGGCAGATTTGGAATTGGTATGTAAGAGATATTGGGTCTATGAAAATGTAGGTAAGTTTTGTAACGACATTGTGCTGTTGAAACTGCTTGAGGTGCATTCAACCCTCCACCCCACTAACGTCAAGTTCTCCACCCTAGTTTGTTTTAAAGTGGTGTGCATCATCAAGGTGAATCAGCACATCTCCATGGGTGAGGCACCTGTAAGGTACCAGCTGTATAAATCTTGTGGGTATTGCTGCAGTCTGCCCACCCATGGAACACGGAAAGAGACGCAGCAACTCAGCACTGTTCTCTTGTTTGGAAGCATAGGTGCCAAATCCATAGCCAAAAAAAGAGGAAGCATTCAGTTTATTCTCTTTCACTGTAATCATGATAGGATGTATGCCTATCACACTCTGAATGCTGAAGGAAAGGCAAGCCATAGCTACATATTTATACTGTGAGTCACATTGTCTCATTGAACCAAACCAGCACTGGTTGGGTGACTGGTTCAACAAAAATATGAACTCATCTGAACCTGATTACCTCATAATAACCGAACTAAGAAAACACTATGGAGTCTGAACTAAGGGTACTCACATTTGCAGAATCAGTAGCACTGCAACACTACTTTGGAAACGTCTGTTCTCCAGGAAACCATCCCTGGAGTGTAGAAGCATGCTAGCAGTTGTCTATATGCCTGCCATTCCCAGCGGTCATCCATGATGTTCAAATTAGTGAAAAATGGTACTGAAGTTTCAGCCTTCATCACAGAAGCCAAATGTCTTGAGCTGCTAAGCCCTTAAACACTCACGTCTGCTAATCTCAATTCAGTGTTGAAATTCGCAAAAAAATTATGTATTTTAACTTTAACCTAGATGACAAGAAAAACAACTGCCTTCCTAAGAGAATCACCAAACAGATTCCACTAACACTCAAGTTCTATTACAACCTAGTTTCTCCTTAATTAGCATACATTACAAGTCCTGACCCTGCAGGGTCTGCCAGAGGTTTGTCCTTAGTTGTACATGGGCCAAGATTATATTCTTTATGAGGAGTTTCCTGTAGTCTTAAAAAAATAATCAGGAAAGCTACTGTAATGATTTATCATAAAAATACCCTGGTAGCTCAAGCAAACTTGTAAGCAATGGAGAACATGCCTATAAATATTTTGTAAAAATTTCTTAGAAATCAGTGAGAAGTTTCGCATGATAAAAAGAGTGCAAATGTTGCTTTAAAATAGAGTCATACTTTGTAAATGTAGCCTTAATGTAAAGGCTTAATAAATGATTAATAGACATTTTAATCAATGGCTGATCAATTATACACTGTTATAGAGCGCAACAGATGAGATTTAAAAAGTAATGCTGGATTCTTTTGGCACCCAAGCCTTTATGATTCAAATTTTCAAGCCTCTTTTTGCAACCATGAGGGCTTGAAACTTTATTATGCTTATTTTTTAATTAAAAAAAGTAAGCAGAGATTCTCCCAATCAGATGATCCCAGGAGATGGGGCTTTAAGAAAAACTCCCAAGACTTGTGATAAAAATCACAAGAGTTGGCAACACTTCCCCAAACCTGTAGTACAGTTTATTCCCGCAGAACTGACCACTCTTTTCCTCATGCGCTACTTGTGCCCTGTTGCCCCTTTAAATCTAGAATGTGTCAGTATGCTCCTGCAGAATCAGGTCTCTGAAACCTAGGGCCTGAATCCATGTCCTGCTGAAGTCAATGGGAGATTTCAGTGGGAATTGGATTAAGCCATTAGAGAACAAACACTCTACCAAGTGGACCGGTAGTTTTTACTGTTTTCCCTTTAGAGTCAGGGAACCTCGATCAGTTGTATTTGAGAGCTAGCTATCAGATTTCAATATTTAAAATTAAATATAAATCAAGTCAGGGGAACCGGATAAGCTGCTGCTAGGAAGCCTGTACTCTAGAGCTGCTTGGTTGCTTATATGAAGTAGGTCTCCAAACCCTTTTAAGGTCACCCCTCATCAACTCTCACTGGATTACACTGAATGCTCCAAGGATATATTCCTCTACGTACAGAGGAAAGTATGAAAATCAGTTGGGGGACAATATTTCAAATCTCACTCAACCAAAAAGATTCCATACAGGATCTAATCCATATTCTCAGAGCTTTCAGATCACTTGCATGTAGAAGACAACACCCTCCAATTAATTTACCACACCCAGGAGAATGTACAACACCTGTGCTCCAGCCCCAATCCCAAGAAAACTGGAAAGTGGGCATGGAGCAGAAAAAGGAGAGAGGGGAAAGGGAAAGGAGGAACAGGAAGGATGATCCAGCGGGTAGGGCTCTAGCCCAAGACATGGGAGATCTAAGTTTAATTCCCTGCTCAACCACAGGCTTTCTGTGTGTGACCTTGCATATCACTTGATCTCTCTGTACCTCAGTTTTTCTATCTGTAAAATGGGGATAACAGCACTTCCCTCCCTCCCAGGGCTTGTGAAGATAACTACATTAAGACTGAGGCACTCTGATTCTACAGCAAGAGGGCCCTGTAAATACCTGAGACAGAAAACCCTGCACTCAAAGTAAAACAGGCAAGGGAGAAGGTAAGATAAATTTGGAAAATCCCCACATCTTTTAGAAAGAGGCTTTTAGAAGAAAAATATTCTAAAAACAATGAAAAGTTATAGGAAAAAATTTAGCTTGAGGGAAAAAATACAGAGAGACAAGGAAGATGAAGTAATATATTTTATTGCAAGAGCTCTGTGTGACTCGAAAGCTTGTCTCTCTCACCAACAGAAGTTCATATATATCCAGTAAGAGATGTTACCTCACTCACCTTGTCTCTCTAATATCATGGGACTGATCTGGGAACAACAACACTGCATATGACAATGGAAAAGCTACAGACACTCACCCCCACCCCAAAAAGAAGATTAAAGCAAAGAATAAATTGATTTGGGCTGAGGCAAAATTGCTGCCCCAACACGGCCCCTCCTGGCTGGATGTGTCACTGAGGCAGCTGTGCCTCAGTGCCCCTCCAGTGTCCTGCTCCAGCAGGAGGCCTGTCCTGACCCTCAAGCAGGACCAGGCCCCTTCCAAGGCCACAGAGTCCTTTCAAAAGCCCAACAAATGTATACAAATCAAACCTTGAGCCCAGCTCGGCACAGCTGGCAGTCACCTCCTCAGGAATCTCTGCTGCTCTAGACTGTCCTCCTGTCTAACCGCTGGGGCTGGGATACACCTCCCCTCACTCAGGGGTTCAGAACGGCTACAGCTTTTCAAAGCCCTTATCTCTAGTCGGGCGTCCAGCTGGAGAATCTTGTCAATTCTTCTCTGCTTCTCAGCCTTCTTTGGGCTGCTTCCCAGAGGGAGGGAACTCTCCACCTCCTCTCCTCTGGGTCTCCTCCTTGAACGGGGCTCACCCAGCTCTTTAAGGGGAAAACAAACCAGCTCTTCTCCAGCTGGGCTCTCTCTCTAGGTAGGCCTGGCCCTTTCAAACGGGTGCAAGTGTAAGCCACACATCTGGGTGTGGCATTCTGTCCCAACTAGTGGCATCGAGACCACGTAGAGAGAGAGAGAAAATGAGTCTGCTCTACAGCCTTAACTAACAGCCAGTTACCTTTTAGCTCGTGTGGTAGAGGCTCATGCACTACACTTCAGAGGTCTCCCGTTCGATCCTGCCCACCGATGACCGGTGTTTGTCGGCGTTACACAAGCAGGTGGGTTAAGTGGCTTCTCAGGCCCATATTAAACCATTCACAGCATTTGTAGGGTAAATACCCCAACACAGGGCCTATGCTACCGTACTATTACACAGACCCCTGTGGCCTTACCTATTGCACAGCACTACAAGGATGCCTTTAAAATTTTAACAGTTTCTCTCAAATTGACTTTGGGTTGCAGGAAAGATATTTTCCTTGCTAAGCATAGATGCATGGCATGCTTCCGCAAACTCTACACGCAAATTTGCAGAGGTATCAGTAAGAATAATTATGATTAGTTTTGCTCTTTGCCTTTGAGGAGAGCGCAAGGTTGAATCATGATCCCCTTGATCAGTTCTCTAGCAGTGTTTTCTAGCTTTTTTGTATTGTAGGGATAGCATAATTTCTTGGGTATTCATTGCACTAGTGAATCCCCTTTCATATTATGGGATTTGTTGCTCATCGGTGTACCTGATCCAAGGAATTCCTCCCCCCGCCACATTGTAAGTTTCTGTCTGGAATGAGTTGTGACATTCTGTTAACAGGGGTTTAGTGGAAAGTGCTGGTGGGGCCACACAATATTGCTTCTGTGTCCATTAAGGCTGGATTCATAAACCAAGTAATATTTGCTGTAAATTGAGCCCAGAGGGTGGTGAGGACACTGTTACTAATCTGAGAAATAATCGTATTAGCTGCCCTGCCTTTCAGTTGCTTGAACTTTGTTTAGAGTCACTGGTTGGTATAGGGACATTGAATGAGGCCGAACTTCCACGTAGCTCCCCACTTAAGCACGACATTCACAACTGAGTGTCTGCTGCAGCTGCTCTGACAAGTGCATTAGGCTGCTATGCACTTCCCCAGCACCTTCATATCCACTGAGTTTAGAGACCTATTCAGTCAGCACAAAAACCCAAACCCAGTTTGGGACTGGATTCTACAAAGTGAAGAGTTGAGAGAACTCAGCGCCCCACACGAACCCGCAGTGAAACAAAAAAGAAAACTTATTTCCTATAAAGAGAAAAGAAAGCCATATATCTCTCATGGTCATCTGCAGCAACTTAGGCTGCCTCCTGAACAGACTATACATTGACAATGCCTGATGTTAGTGAGACCTAAACCAAGAATTAAAAGCAAATCCCTATTAAAAACTCATTTCCTTTAACATCTGAGGATGATTAACTAAGCTTATAGTTCACGCACAAATTTTTTTGTAATGCAGATGAATACTGTGCAACAAAACCAAAAGAGGAATAACTAAACTTGACTTTAGGAATTTATCAGCAAACTGAATCACTGACAGACAGGTTTGAATTCCATTACAGTTCCAGTTATTTATTAGCCATATTTAAAGTACACCATCTTTGCTGAAATATACAAGAGCTATTAAAATTTACAATCAACAACCTTTCTCACAGTTAGCTTTCATGATAAAGTTATCATTTGCTTTGTAAATGGCCTCACATGCACAAACAGAAAATATTTATAACTAAATGTATTTTCATTTCAATGCATATTTTTCAAAAAAGTTCTCAAAGTACTTATATATACATGCTAAATAGAGTGAACCTTTCCTAAAAACAAACCTGAAAATTCCCTCAAGATCTTGTCTGCAGTTGCCAATCTGTAGTATACCAGACAGGCTCAAGTATTCAGAAAATTAACCAAAAGGACACAGTAGGCATACACATTTAGTGGTCTCAGTACTCACATTGGTAAGTTAGCAGCTAAAGCAAAGCACCGTTCTTTAATCACCTTGTAGATGATGGTGGTTGAATTTGTGCTCAAAACAGTCAAACTATTTAAGTAGCATAAATCTAGTGCTGAAGCTTATTACACATCTACCTAGTTCTTTTCCTACTGACAACTGATTCAGAGGGCACTGTGTGCAGAAAATCCCCAGCTCTGAAGTTTCTTTTCACTCTTAGAACACTGCGCAATTAAGAAACCTGCTTTAATATGTCCAACGCCCAGATGAGCAGGCGTTAAAGGCAATCTCCCTCACTCAGCACAGCAGAATAGCAAATCATACATGTCCGTAGTCCAGCGCTTAACCCATTGTGAAATACTCAAGGATTGGAGAAGCATGCACATACAAAACTAAGTGTTACACATTAGAACTGTGGCCTCAAGGGTTTATAAAGCAGACAAGTCCTGACAGTCCTTTATGAAGCACTGGAACAGTATACAACCTAACTTTGTTTTGACACAATTGATCATACTTGCTCTCAATGAGTAAGGGAGCAAACAGTTTCTACTCTGTATTGAGTCCTATTTGCATACCAATCCCCAAACTAAAGATTCTTGTACTAATATATCTTCATTTCAAACATTTAGCTTCTTATAAGTTGAAGTGTCATCAGACTATCACCATTTTCTGTTAGACAATTGTACAATACAAATAATTAAAAAGTCAATTCACCGTAGTCAAAAGTAAGGCTGATGCCCTGAATCTATACGGAACATTCCAAACATTTTTTAGGAGTGAATAATTCTGCTTAGCCTGAATCAAGAGCATACTTTTTTTAAAAAGCCAAAACACGTGGGGGTGAGGAGCTAACCCTGTACTCTTGTGTCTAATTCAGAATGCAAGACTTTTATAAAGCTTTTAAAAAATTAACTTTGTATTTATTTTAGAAAAGGTTACCCTCACAAAATATAACTTTTTTTCTTTATATAAAAAGAGAAAACCCTCCCTTCTCATATGATAATCTTGAATCTTTTCAAAATAAGATTTTTTAAAAATGAAGTAGTTTCTGCTATCGCCGTGTTTTAAGGCTGAGTTTACCAATGACATAAACAATTATCAGAAATTACTGATAGCTTCACTTTCAATAAAGTTTCCATCTATCCTAACAGACTGGTAGGATTGGGGCATAAAAGCTCTCATCTCTTTGCACAACCAAAGACAAGTGCACTCCTTTTTGCCCAGAGAAAAAACTTTAGTCCTTTGTATTGATGAACTCTATAGCAAAATTCTATAGCAAATATAACTGATGCAGCCAGTACCTTATGGATTTCATACTAGTCCTATAACAGAAGTTTCTAAAGTTGAACATTGCCAAACAACATGTGCATCAAATACAAATACTGTCCCTGCCAATATCTATTAGACTACATTTCATCAAGCACATGTGAGTCCAGTAAATACTTTGTATGATCTTTAAAATAGGAGGAATTTGATTTTTGACTCACCAGAAAGAGATATTTAAGGTTTCACATGAATGCCATGGGAAAAAACATAACACCCTTCCCACCTACCCAAACCTCAATTTACACGCCCATGCTGCAAGCATACATACATTAGGCAAACTCGGTGCACTGGTGTTAAAGGAGTATGCATAAGTTTCTGCCTTGCATCCGAAATTCTCCATGTAGTCCCTGTTGAAGGCTTGACAGTAGTATGCTAAAGTCATGTTTGTGGAATGCTCCAGAGAGCAAGAAAATATTGACAGAACAGTGAGGAAAAGCGCTGCAGCACTTTTATCAACTGTCCTCTAATCTCTGGCCCCTTCTGATCTATCAGCCTTATCAATAACCTTTGAACATCCCCTGGACTCAAACTTTAAAAAGAGTACCAAGACCCAAATAAATGTGTGTGAATCTTCATAGCCCAGAGAAGGGAAAGTAAAATGAATAATTAAAACTCACCCTAAATGATGGTGGAAACCAAAAGAAGTACTAGTTAGACACATAAGGGATGTTTAACACCATAGGCTTCTGTTGTCACACAAGAGCTCCTTAGGCCTAAAACGCCACTACAACTATAGCATAATATCCATTTGTTTTTCTACAGTGAAACTCTATGAGGCAGAGCCATCTCTGGCGCAGACTAGTGCAGTGCAGTTACTTCCGTGCAGCTAGGCTGATTTACACCAGGTGAGGATCTGCCTCTAGAACTTTAGTTCGTATGTTCAGGCTAGGAGAGCGATTTGCAAAAGAGGAAACAAAAATAACTAAGGAGAAAAAAAACCAAACATTCATCTAGCAGGAAAACACTTTGAAATATTTGTTTAGAGTCATTTGCACCTTGATCTTTCTCACAGATTCACAATTATATAGAAAAAACAACTCAATGGGGAAAAGCTTCCCAACGGTAGTTACCTGAGGTACTGCCACTAATATTCGCTGGGTAGGCCATGTTTGTTCACTGACAAATCCAGAAATATGTTGTTAGGAGTCATGCAAATTTCATGCATCAAGTCCAACCAGACATGCAACCTGAAACAACAAGAAAAAGGCAGTTAAAATTTGACAGTTTTAGACAGCACTGTACGGAGTCTCCTTTTCAATATATAGATCCAATAGCTGATCATTTTGAGAGCCCAAGGGCTTATCTTCACTACAAAGTTAACTTGAGTGTTGCCCCTGATGTGAGTCCTGTCCACCCACGATATCCTTATCTCAGGCAGGGTGGTGTTTTAATTCAAAGTTGGCTGGCTTGTCAGGTGGGATAGGCTGAAGCCCAGGTGTTGCCAACACGTGATCTACTATAAACAGGACCATTCTGCAATGAGGACTCAGGGTTAAAATATAAGCATTAGGATTTCTAACTGCTTCGTCTACACAAGATTTTTAGCAATTTTCCCATGCTGGTCTAGCACCAGAGCAGCACCATCAGTGCTGGCAACGGTGGGAAGGGTGTCGACGGAGCAGGTGATTTTTATCACCATTGCCTAAGCAGGGTTAGATCACCTGGTGGTAAATACACCTACAGCACATGAATGCTAGAGCTCCCACGGTTTCTGGCATCAATGTAACGGCACCTGTGCTAGACGAACCGTGGGAGAATGGCTGATAAATTTCTCAGTGCAGATGTAGCCTAAAAGAGGATCCTACAGTGTCTCAGCACAGGAGAGGTGGCCAGGAGATATGTGGGGCAGGGGTATCCCTACCCACTGCTAACCACCCGTGCCATACGGATCCCCTGGGAACCTGGGTAAATGCACCAAGTTAGGAAGGATTTACACTGGGGACCAGCCTAATGCACAGCAGACTCAAAGCACAAAAGTGGCTTAAAGCTGGCTTTCCATTCTGGCCCCACCCTCAGTCGCACAACACCCTCCTTGTCTGCAGCAGAGGATCTGGGCCATTAATTTTAACCCGAGGGCCAGGGCTGGAATAGCATACTGGCTCCTCTCCCATGCTGCCTTCTAATTCTATACTTTCAGCTTTGGAGGGGCGGGGGGCGGGGAAAAAGTATCTCTCTAGCTGTTATGTTTGTGAAGAAAACGTGACCAAAGTGTCAATGATATAGAGGTAACTGAGTTTGCAGACAGCCTGAAACAACAGCTAGAGAGACAGGGTGGATGAGGTAGTATCTCTGACATCCTGAGAGCCACACGGCTACAACACCACTGCATGAAACAATAGCTGTAAGGTGAGGTATTCCATTCACTTCAATAAGTGCCAGTGATGATAATTTAGAGGTTAACATGGTTAGCTATTTTGCTACTCATCAAGGTATATTGGAAGAGGGGAGAAACTCTTACCAAAATCTACACAATCTACTCTGAGTGCTAGGGTCATTTTGGTCCCACAAATTGAGTAGGCTTGGCAAGAGTACCCCCATTTATTCCCTCCCAGGCCCCAGCTAAGAAGGAGCCAAGCCAGAAGAAGCTCAGCAGGGCAGCTGCCTGAGTCCCACAGATAGGGTGACCAGACGTCCCGATAAAATCGGGACCGTCCCGATTTCCGACCATTTGTCCCGCGTCCCGACCGATGGCTCCCGATTTTCCGTGTTCCGGATGCAGAGGCTTTTTTTCTTTTTGCTCAACAAGTTTGGTTGAGCTTTTTTTTTGCTCAACAAGTTTGGTTGAGCCTTTTTTTTTGCTCAACAAGTTTGGTTGAGCCGTGTTTTTTTTTGTGGGAAGTCCCGATTTTCGGGTCTTCCCATCTGGTCACCCTACCCACAGAGGAACCCAGCAGAGCCAATGGATGTATTAGAACTCCAGTAAGGGGGAGCAACCAAAAAGAGCACAGCATGTGTGATCACATTTTTAACATCTGCACAATATGAGAGTGCCATCTTATTTTGTTGTCTCAAATGGGTGGAGTTTGGAGTAGAATCAAAGAATATCAGGGTTGGAAGAGACCTCAGGAGGTCATCTAGTCCAACCCCCTGCTCCAAGCAGGACCAACCCCAACTAAATCATCCCAGCCAGGGCTTTGTCAAACCGAGCCTTAAAAACCTCTAAGGAAGGAGATTCCACCACCTCCTTAGGTAACCCATTCCAGTGCTTCACCATCCTGCTAGTGAAATAGTGTTTCCTAATATCCAACCTAAACCTCCCCCACTGCAGCTTGAGACCATTGCTCCTTGTTCTGTCACCTGCCACCACTGAGAACAGCCGATCTCCATCCTCTTTGGAACCCCACTTCAGGTAGTTGAAGGCTGCTATCAAATCCCCCATCATTCTTCTCTTCTGTAGACTAAATAAGTCCAGTTCCCTCAGCTTCTCCTCATAAGTCATATGCCCCAGCCCCCTAATCATTTTCATTGCCCTTCGCTGGACTCTTTCCAATTTGTCCACATCCTTTCTGTAGTGGGGGGCCCAAAACTGGACGCAATACTCCAGATGTGGCCTCACCTCGATTTGCTGGCAATGCTCCTACTAATTCAGCCCAATATGCCGTTAGCCTTCTTGGCAACAAGGGCAAACTGTTGACTCATATCCAGCTTCTTCTCCACTGTAATCCCCAGGTCCTTTTCTGCAGAACTGCCACTTAGCCAGTCGGTCCCCAGCCTGTAGCAGTGCATGGGATTCTTCCAGCCTAAGTGCAGGACTCTGCAATTGTCCTTGTTGAACCTCATCAGATTTCTTTTAGGCCAATCCTCCAATTTGTCTAGGTCACTCTGGACCCTATCCCTACCCTCCAGAGTATCTACCTCTCCCCCCCAGCTTAGTGTCATCAGCGAACTTGCTGAGGGTACAATACATCCCATCATCCAGATCGTTAATGAAGATGTTGAACAAAACCGGCCCCAGGACCAACCCGTGGGGCACTCCGCTTTATGCTAGACATCGAGCCATTGATCACTACCCATTGAGCCTGACAATCTAGCCAGCTTTCTATCCAGCTCATAGTCCATTCATCCAATCCATACTTTTTTTTAAACTTGCTGGCAAGAATACTGTGGGAGACCATCTCAAAAGCTTTGCTAAAGTCAAGATATATCACGTCCACTGCTTTCCCCACAAATACCTTCCCTTGCCCCCCTACTGACAGGTCTCCTGTAAACTAGTCACATGTTTCCAGTTACATTTATTTTAAATACTTTGCTACAGGAGTAACGTTTTAGAACACTAATCAGAACAAGCAAAAAATCAGACGATGCTTTAGAAACTCATTTGAAGCACAAAACAGGCAACTCACACTTGTTTACATTTAGTGAAAATTACAGAAGCTGTGTTAGCAATTATTTGTCCCTTGTGACGTGCATGCAAGTATGTTGTTTCCCGATAGGGCTTATGTATCTTATTGTTGCATACCTAGAAAGAGAGGGATAAACTGACTTAGCCATCCATTTTCTGATAAACACAAAAAGAACCTCACTGCAACAAGTGTTTACCATTTATGATGATCTATGTGGAAGGAACTATGGATTAGGGCAATACTGTAATAAGCAGGGAAGTGAAAAAGTTGTTATATGGGCCAAATGAACAAAGGTTATGATCACAAAATAATAATGAAAGCATCCAAGACAGCCTGCAAAGCAAACACACACAGCTTCTGAAGTCCCAGATGTGGCCTGTTGTACAGTTAAATTCCAGTCATGACAGGGTATCAGATTTCTGAATCAACAAGCACAGCGGAAAAAAGAAAATGCATCCAATTTGTCAGATTTGCAGTGAGAGCCAGTGTTTAAAATATGAAAGCTTTTAACAAAGTATAACCACTTTCCTCCCAAAGAACAAAACCTAGAGCACTGTTCCATCTTCCAACCGCACAGTGTTCATCTCTGTATTTAGGATACCTGAGATACTGTAAGATCCATAGAAAGTTTATCAATAAAAAAAGACAACTTTTAGCTTGCCATGCTGAATGTTTACGCTTAAAGTTATCAGCTTCTAATATATTCATTGCAATATCAGGCATCCTGTTCTTTGTTAGCACAGACACTGTCAATTTGTAGCTTTCCATTCAGTTTGAATCTGTATCAGGGAAATCCAAAGCAATCTTCTGTGGAGGAGCTCTGAGGTCTTAGAATCATAGAATCATAGGACTGGAAGGGACCTTGAGAGGTCATCTAGTCCAGTTCCCTGCACTCATGGCAGGACTAAGTATCATCTAGACCATCCCTGACAGGTGTTTGTCCAACCTGGTCTTAAAAATCTTCAATGATGGAGATTCCACAACCCCCCTAGGCAATTTATTCCGGTGCTTAACCACCCTGACAGTTATGAAGTTTTTCCTAATGTCCAACCTCTAAACTGCCCTTGCTGCAATTTAAGCCCATTGCTTCTTGTCCTATCCTCAGAGGTTAAGAAAATTTTTTTCTCCCTCCTCCTTGTAACAACCTTTTATGTACTTGAAAACTGTTATGTCCACTCTTAGTCTTCTCTTTTCCAGGCTAAACAAACCCAGTTTTTTCAATCTTCCTTCATAGGTCATGTTTCATATTTTCTAGACCTTTAATCATTTTTGTTGCTCTTCTCTGGACTTTCTCCAATTTGTCCACGTTTCCTGAAATGAGGCGCCCAGAACTGGACACAATACTCCAGTTGAGGCCTAATCAGTGCGGTCTTGTCTGTGCACAATACAAGACAATAGTACTACACACAATATAAGCACACTTTTAGGTCTTTTCTATGTAGAAAAGCTTTTATGGTATAGGCTGAGGTGTGAAATTAGGCCAATAGTGTTACTGAGGCATAACACTCCCCCCTCCCCCCATAGGCGATGGTCTTAATCCAGTATAAAAAAGGGCCTTTTTCAGTGTAGTTTACATTACTTGGGAAGGGGTTTAAAATAAACCAACCCCCATTCTCTCCCCCACTTTTACATCAGAATAAAAAGTGTCGGGGCGGGGAGGGGAGGAGCGGGTGTGTTATACTTTATAGCTATCTAACTACACCTGTATAACTGGTAAAACTTTCCTGTGCAGACAAGGCTTTAGACTTAGACCCCTGCATGGATACAAATGTATATCTGCGGAACTGCAGGGCTCTCCCAGGAGCCAGCGCCCTGTGCCGGCAGCTCCTCTGGCACAGCTGTATGGCCCCCACCCCCACTCCCGTCCCTTCCATGCAGCTATCTGTGTCTTCTGTTTAGGGGTGGTGGAGCCGCGCCAGCAGCTCCTCCAGCGCAAGGAGCTGGCTCCTGGGAGCGGCAGCCCCACGTTCTGCTCCTTTCGCCGCTTCGTTTCCCAGGAGAGCCCTGCGGTTCCGCAGATATCGATGTATATCCGCGGATATCCGCATCCACAGATAGAAATTTGTATCCACGCAGAGTTCTACTTATACTGCAATCCGCACTGGGAGTTGTACCACTTGAACTGTACTGGTGTTCAAACATACATGATTCATGTGATACAAAAGCTGTGTGTTGACAAGCCCTAAAATCACAGCTTCAAATGTGTAGCTGAACCCCACAGCATAGATGCAGCATAAGGAGATGGAAGGGGTTTTCTGTTGTAGGAACACCACCTCCCTGAGTGACAGCAGCCACATCAATGGAAACATTCTTTCATTGACCTAACCGCGTCTACACCAGGGGTTAGGTCAGCCTAGCTATGTTGGTCAGGGGTGTGGATTTTTCACACACACCCCCTCTCCCTCCGAGTGCCACAGCTACAGTGACCTAACTTTTAAGTGTAGACCAGGGCCTGGTCAAAACTAAAACCTTAGGTGAACCTCGCTCCATTGCTCAGAGGTGTGAAAAAGTCACACCCCAGGCAGACATAATTAAGCTGACCTCAGTCCCGGTGTAGACACCACTAGATCCATGGAAGAATTCTTCCGTCAACCTAAGTACCACCTCTTGAGGGTGTGGATTAGCGACAGCAGCAGAAAAACTCCTTCCGTCATTGTACCGTCTTCGCTACGGCACTACAGCAGCACAGGCCTTTGGGTAGGTCTACACTAGAGAGACTATAACAGCATAGCTACATCACTGCAGCTCTGCTGGCATAACCCTGTAATGTAGACACAGCCTGCACTGACAACGTTTTTTTTCCCTGTTGCTGCACAAAAGACCGCCTCCCCAAACGACAGCAGCCCTCTTCCAGCAACAGAGCTGCGTCTTCTCTGGCAGTTAGGTCAGCATAGATTTTTTTCACACCCCTACCCGCCACAGCTACGTTGACCTAACTTACGTGTAGCCCATGTCCAAGCTGAGCTGCCGCAAAACCTGTATGGCCACACGTGTATCAGTTTCAACGTTGCACAGGTTTTTAACTAAATCCATTTAAAAATTGCATCTTTAAACTGGTGTGCTTCTATGCATAAAATAAGAATTAGGACGCAAGAAGAAATCACTGCAGCAATTTAGCACAGCGACTGGGAAAGAGAACCCAGACAACTAACCACTGTACTATGGAAAACCACTAAGGGCACGTCTTCACTGGCAACGCTAAAGGGCTGCCATGGCAGCACTTTAACGTGGCTTGTGTGTAGTCAAGGCAGAGCGCGGCGACAGAGTTCTCTCAGCGCTCTAAAAAAACCCCACCTCCATGAGGGGAGCAGCTCCCAGCGCTGGTGCACTGTCTACACTGCCTCTTTACAGCACTGACATTTGCAGCGCTCAGGGGGGTGTTTTTTCACACCCCTGAGCGAGAAAGTTGCAGGGCTGTAAAGTGCCAGTGTAGACAGGCCTTAAGAATTGTTTCTTGACTTTCTAAAACGAAATGCAACTGTAGGCAATACCTCAACTGCCTACAAGATAGAAAAAGCTATCTGTCTGTCCCAAGATAGAAAAAGCTGGCCTAGCTTGATATAAGCCAAATATATTCTACAAAACAATGTTTTAACATCTCTCTCTTTTCACAATTCATGCTGAACTCTACTGTCTGCATAGGTGCAGATCAGCTAAATCGATGCTCAATTGTGTTTAACAAGCAGAGACTCAGAAACTGTGGTGCAGCAAGTTTTAACCATTCCTAGAATAGTGCTGTACATGGTTTACTTGCAAAATAAACCATGTTCAGCTGCACCACGATCAGTGACAAACTTTCCTAACATGGACAAGGCTATGGATGACAGGAGAGTTCAAATGAAAAATGCAACTCCATAAAGAGGAAGAAAACACAAAACACACCCTCCAATACAGAGAACGTACAAAAGAGAATTAGAAAAGGAGCTTAAATTTTTCATTCCCGCCCTTAAGGTTTCTGCCCTTACTAGCCCTATGTTTGTACATGCTTATCTCATGCCTGCGTGTGAATACTACGAACTAAAGTCTTACGAGTAAATGTAAAACAAGCAGAGACTAGCTATATAAAGTGCTATTGCTCAATAAAGCAGTTTTTAAATTGTTTTGAATTAGATACTCAAGCTCTCCTCTGCCCTGAGTTTCAATTTTGCACCTTTTGCAGAAAGCAGGTTCTTTACCAGCACATGAGGCTTTGCTAAAAATCTCTACTGGTCACAAGAGACCATGGGGCTCAATCCTCCACTGCATCTTGCCAGGTCACTTATACCCAGACAAATCCTACCAAGTTAGAATTATCCCGACTTACACCGCTAGTGACATTTTGCATAGATGTAGATTTCAAGGAGGTGGGGTGTTCTGTAATAGTTTCCGAATGCTATATAAACACTTCAGGGGTTAAGAGACAATGTCTGGGCTATTAACTGGGAAGACCCTACTTGCCTGGCCCAATTCAGATTTCCCAGCTTGTTTTGTCAGTGCTGAGAACCAACAGATCAAAAGGCTATAAACCCTTCAGGTCTCTCTTCGACTAGAGGAGGCAGGCAGTTGTTTGGGAGCAGTTTGCAGGGAACAGACAGACACCCACCCACTTAGGGGCCTGAAGCTAGACCTTCCATCCTAGGATGATATGGTAAGAGACGTGCATATAGAGTATTTGCTGTTTGAAAGAACTTTTTCCATTACTTTATGAAAATAAGATCAGCCATAGTGGGCCAGACCAATGGTCCACCTAGCCCAGTATCCAGTGTTCCAAAAGTGGCCAATGCCAGGTGCTTCAGAGGGAATGAACAGAACAGGGCAATTATGGAGTGATCCATCTCCTGTCTTCCAGTCCCAGCTTCTGGTAGTCAGAGGCATAACGACACCTAGAGTATGGGGTTGCATCCCTGATCATTTTGGTTAATAGCCACTGATGGGCCTATCCTCCAGGAACTTTACCTCATTCTTTTTTGAGTCCACTTATACTTTTGACCCTCACAGCATATGAGGGCAATGAGCTCCACAGATTGTCTGAGAGTTGTGTGAAATACTTTCTTATGTTTGTTTTAAACCTGCTGCCTATTAATTTCATTTGGTGACTTCTGGTTCTTGTGTTATGTGAAGATGTAAAACAACACTTGCTTATTCACTTTCTCCACACCATTCATGATTTTACAGACCTCTACGATATCATATCCCCTCTTACTCGTCTCTTTTCCAAGCTAAAAAGTCCCAATCTTATTAATCTCTCCTCATATGGAAGCTGTTTCATACCCCTAATAATTTTGTTGTCCTTCTCTGTACTTTTTCCACTTCTAATATCTTTCTTTTAAGATTGGTCAACCAGAACGGCACACAGTACTCTAGATGTGAGCCATGGATTTATACAGCGGAATTAGGATATTTACTGTCTTATTATCTCTCTCTTTCCTTATGGATCCTAACATTCTGTTAGCTTTTGTGACTGCACATTAAGCAGATGTTTTCAGAGAACTATCCACAATGACTCCAAGATCTCTTTCTTGAGTGCTAACAGCTAATTTAGACCCAATCACTTTGTATGTATAGTTGGGAGTATGTTTTCCAATGTGCATTACTTTGCATTTATCAAAGTTGAATTTCATCTGCCATTTTTCTGCCCAGTCACCCAGTTTTGTGAGATCCCTTTGTAACTCTTCGTAGTCTGCTTTGGACTTAACTATCATGGAGTAATTTTGTATCATCTGCAAACTTTGCCACCTCACTGTTTACCCACTTTATCCACATTATATGTCAATATGCTTAACAGCACTGGTCTCAATACAGATCCTTGGGGGGATCCCGCTGTGTATTGCTCTCCATTCTGAAAACAGACCATTGATTGTTACTCTTTGTTTCCTATCTTTTTACCAGTTACTGATCCATAAGAGGACTTTCCTTCTTATCCCATGACTGCTTAGTTTGCTTAACAGCCTGTAGTGAGGGACCTTGTCAAAGACTTTCTGAAAGGCTAAGTACACAATATCTACTGGATCGCCTTTGTCCACGTGTTTGTTGACCCCTCTCAAAGAATTCCAGGAGATTGTTGATGCATGATTTCCCTTTACAAAAACCGTGCTGACTCTTCCCCAACAAATTGTGTTCATTTCTGTGTCTGATAACAGTGTTCTTTACTATGCATTGTTCTTACTGTTAAGTGTAAAGACACTGCTTTAAGAAGGCTGCCCGGTCACTCTGTTAACCACTGGTCACAAGCTCCCGAATGGAAAAACCACCGGTACCTGAACCCAGTTGGACCTCTTGTAGGTAAGCACAGGACACTGTGGGCTAGGATGTCATGTAAGAGTGGGAGAACTGCAGGATTCCATCCTAAGAAAGGTCTGACATGCTTGGGATGTGCACTCAGAGACCAGGGAATGGGTCGAAGATGTAGACAGTCCTGTGATCATGACAGCAGATAACTACATCAGGTGCACGGCAGTGAAGAATCGGGCCTAAGATACATAGAGATGTATATCTAGAGCAAGATTAATCATAGCACCATTCTTCTTAAACTCAGGGTGTTAGTGATTGACTTATTCCCTGGAGAATGAGGGTTTATATCCCATGTCATTTATTTTGAAACCCATCTCATGTAACCGTGAATGTTCTCAGGTTCCATATAAACACCCAATTCGTTTTTTAATCCTGCTAAGCTTTTCTACATTGCAGGTGAAAAAAATGCATAAGTGAATTAATTTCCCTGCTAAAGTCTGGTTGGTTGGTTGGGGGAATTAAGTTGGTGACAGTGGCTCTCCACTCAGTTGTTGCTGGCCTGGCTCATCCCACATTGCAAAAGAAACAATCCTCTGATGACATCACTCTCCTAGCCTGTACCCATGTGCTCTGCCCCAAGGAGATTCTCTGTGATTCAGTCCCATACAGAAATGACAACATAACCCTTTATGATTTACAGTGTCACTTATGAGCAGCTAACCACATCCTGTACTGCAGGTATTTGCTTTGGGACTACATTGAACATTACCATGAAGTCATCCACCACTGTGACACCTTTCCCCCTCCCACAAGCCCCACAGAAGCATCTCGGCAGGATTTATGGGAAGAGGGATGAAAAAGGAAGCCTTGTCGCTCCCTTGGAAATCCTTTCAGCTTTTGCAGGCAAGTAAATGCAGATCCTAATCACGTCACATTAACTCATCTGCTTTCCTCCCAGCCTCTTCTTACAGCACTGGCCTGTAGAGAGACCTGTACAGAATTGGCTCCTGCGGGAACTGAGCTGTAAGAAAGCAGGGAGCCGGTGAGATGGCCCAAGGCCTCTAGGATCTAAAAGGATTCAGCAAGATTGTGGCTAGGAATCCTGCATCTCCCTGTGACTTTGGCTCATCAAGCCAATGCATAATGAAAGGGAGTGTTTTCTACATCATTCCCTGGGAATTGCTGGTCAAACATAGCATGTCCTACCCTGGATTGTTATTCTTCTACCCCCACGCAAATGGTGTACAGTCTGTAGAACTGTCTTTTTAAATTAATTCAGCAAAAACATGCTTTGGAATGATTTTTGCCATCAGTATTGCCTCCGAATTTTCCATTTGCTACAGAACTGACTGGTGGGCTGCAGGAATTGTGAGGCCATGGTACAGAAGTTGGGACCTGTGTGTCACGAGCATACAAATGGTCCTGATGAAGATGAGTAGGGGGTTAAGTGAAATTCCCACTCTTACACATGGTGTGCGCTACTGAGTCTGCAAACACACTGAAGTAAGCAACCCGTAACACTAATTCACGTAACTAGGATATCTTCACTGCCAGGAGCTCTAGAAACCGTTTTTTTCCCCTTTTAAATAAAAGCTTAGATTCTGGTGGCTAGAGAGAAATTTCATACAAAGACCTTTCTACATTTCAACACTGCAGAGTATTCTCCCTGCTGATTAGCCCTGCTAGACTTAGGTTACGGGGTCATTGCTCACTCACCCTAATGTATATTAAATGACACTTTAGGGATTGTTTTTAACCTCAGCCTGTTTCAGGGAAAGCTGCTTGCTTGCTGTACGGCAGATGAGTTTGGTTGGCATCATTCTGGTTTGAATAATGTCTGTCAAATAAAAATAAAGCTTTAGCTTCCTTTAGAGGAGTTGGTTACTGAAGCCAGACTCAGCTGTACTTTACAAGCATTTGCTCTGTTTACATAAAGCTGTTCTTGGCAGTTGGCCTGTATTTTGTGAGATGCTGCTTCTAATGAGGGTGTTTCGCACAGTAAGTTAAGGGTGCGTCTATTCTGGCTATATTCTGAAATTTTCCCACTACTGCTCTGGCATTAGTGCAGCTCCACCAATAGTGAAACAGCTCGTGTCGAGCAGCCGCTGGTGTTTTTACCACTGTCATCTGCAGCTGTTCAAAGTAAATATAGATCGTTGAAGGTTAAAAATCGTGTAGCCTGTCTACTTAGCACTGCCATCATTATTAGTGCGGGTGATAGGACAGCTTTGCGAGAATTTTAGAAAACTGATCATATACTTTAGTTGGTGGGAGGAGAGGAGATGCAGACTCCTGGTTTCAAGGGTTAACATGCACAGTGTATAGGTTGTTTGATAGAAATGGTCAATACTGCTTCTTAATAAAGCAGCCCTATTTGTGAAGGCCAGCTCCTTTTCTATGTAAGTGGTCTCCAGAAGTGGAACAGAAGATTTCTTCTACAAGATCAACAAAAGTATTCGGTACAAAAAGCCTGGTTAACTTTAACTAAAGGTTATTAACTTATTCTTCAGTTGCTAAAACAGCAGTGCAGACTTCACAGTGTGTGCGCACACTTTAAAAAAAAGTAAAAGTTCAGAAATTCTCAGTTAACATTGTTAATGAATATTCTCTAACGTATTTAATTTATAAATCTCCAATTTGCAAATTAGGGACAGATGCCTTAGAAGGAATTTTCCTGTGCAAAGGCAGGGAAACTCACAAGTTGAGACTCAGTTTATCTGGCACTCATCGGGTACATCTACACTACAAAAAAAGACACACAGCAGCAAGTCTCAGAGCCTGGGACAACCCACCTGGCCTGCTGCTACGGGGCTAAAAATAGCAATTTACAAGTTCAGGCTGGCTCCCAGGCTGTGAGACCCCGCAAAGGGGATGGGTCTCAGAAGCTTGGGAAGAATTATTTAAAGGAAGGAGAGTTATGTCAGTCAGGGTCAAATGAGAAGAACTTGGAGAGTATAAAATATTCCATAATTCTAGATTCCGATAATTAAAATACCAAGAGCACCATAGCCTATCGCTAGATTTTATGAAGCTGAACAATTGACGTTCACCTACAAGGAGCAGCCAAATACATTTATGTATAGCTGGGTGGGAGTGACCCTGTTTTTTCTTTTGGTTCCTATTGCACAAGGGCCTATCACGGAAATTCACTTTACTCCCTTTAAGATCTGTGGCAGCTGCTCTGCAGAAGGTCATCTTTTCTGTATCTACCAGATATATATTACATTTTCATTTGCAAACCCTCCATCCTTTGATTCCTGTGTGCAGTTAAGAGGACATATCAAGTAATGCTTTGGCTACCCCTTAGGAACAGTGGGAGGAGAGAAAAGGGCATACACACCTGCCAAAGTCTTGCCTCTTGGTAGATCATGCGGTTGAATTCTGGTGCGGGGCAATTATACCTCTATGGGTACACTGCCTACAATATGTCTGCATGGCTGTGCTCCTTATATGCCTGGTCTAAGGCCATGCTTAACCTGAGACTGTGAATTCAGCACAGCACTGCAAAACCCTATTTCTCATCCATTAAGTATCCCCAAACCCTGAGCATTGTTTTTGTCATTCATCATCAGCTAACTTCAGTTACCAGGCTAGCTGCACCACTGTCCACTCTGAGTGCATCTGCAGCGGCGATGAGCCTCGAGCCATCGCCTCCTTTGGGGTGGAATTACGTGATTCTCCCACGAAGGGCTTGTCTACACGGACAGCGCTGCAGCTGCACCACTGTAGTCCTTTAGTGAAGATGGTACTGCACCAATCGGAGAGCTTTTCCCATCGACATAGTTAATCCACTTCTGCGAGAGGTGGTGGTAGCTACGTCTCCTGTCAACATAGTGCAGTCTACACCGGGGGTGAGGTCGGTATAACTACATCACTCGGGGGGTGGATTTTTCACCCCCCTGAGCAACACAGTTATATCAATGTAAGTTGGTAGTGTGGACCTGGCCTCAGACTAGGACCTGTGATTACCTCAGCAGGCTCTAGCTACGTTCAGTATCCACAGCTCAGCTGTGAGCAGTTATTAACTCTCTTACCCAGGATAAATAAAATGTAGAGAAAAGGAAATGCTCATCTCTCCCTAGTGTGAGCATTACATTCTATCAAAATGAAAGAACAATGATGAAAAGGAAATCTTCCCTCCATTCACATTTTCTTCCCTGCTCTCTTTGTGTTTACAGTGAATTACTAAAACCTGGGATAAGAAACAACCTGGGATAAGAATATTTGCATTGTTTGTTTTACATTCATTGAGGTTTGTTCAAAGTATCTACGGTAGTTGGGAAAGAATTCTGTGCAGTACTGCCATGTAATCATGTTCTCTACTCAAGTAAAAGGACAGGAAGCCAAACAGTAGCATTTTTAAACGTCAGGAAATGCAAAGCTATTGATAATGTTTTTTTCCACCTGGACAAAGCTGATAGCGGAGATGAAAATCACCCAGCATCAATACAGAGTGAAAGTCTCCCAAAGCAGGTGTTAACTGGAGGGGGGTAGGGAGACAACACACAAATCACACACTAGGCCTTTTCAGGATTCTGTATGTAGGTCAGTCGTGCACTGGCCTTGGCCTGCAAACCCTGAAAATCCTGGAATGGCTCTTCCTGGCACAAGAAGCAATGCGAGCTCCACACATCCCCTCCCTCAGCACATAACAGACTAGGACAACCAGAGCTTTGCATTCCACAGCGTAGGACAAAATACAGCATCCTTTTTAACTTACATAATTAAATGTTCATTCACAATATTCACAAGTCAAGATATTACTAATACAAAACTGTTTTTCTTCAAAAGGTTTAAGATAAGTTGGTAGCAATAAATGCAGTAAGGACATTTATAACAGTGTGTTAAGCTCATTAAAGCAACTTTGGCAATTGCTTACGACATACTGTCAAGAATTTTAAGTCCAATCCTGGGTAAGGAGAGACATTTAACTCCAATGAGCCTGGACCTTGAACTTTAGGTGAAGATTGGTATAAAATGGCATATTGGTGAGAAGGGTTATGGGTTAGAGATGCTGCAGTTGATGCCCCCTTTATGACAGCAATGTCTCAAAAGATGCCTACAGCTATAATCCCTCTGCTGAGGAAGTTAGGCCACAGAAAAGGAGTCCTGAGAAGCTACTAAAAGCAGTGGCAGATGCATTCATTCTGGTAAAGAGGTGACATACTTCCTTTAATCCTAATACTGCATGACAGTCTCAGCAGCTAATTTAACAGAACAGCTCTTCCTGGTGACTAATCTCTGTGGGCTTGAAAATGTCCAACAGCTTCTTGCTCAAGAACAACCTACTTGGCCAGGTGAGAAGTACTCGCTCCATCGCCACCCATAAGGCAATACCCGTTAAAGCCATGTCTCTTTAGTTTACACTGTCACATCTTCACTGCTTCAGCAACAAGTCATCTTTATCCTCATCCCGCAGCCCCATCCGGTCTGCTCCCCACCAGATAAAATCAATTCTGATCGCTCTCTCCAACATACACGCTGGCACTCTCCCCGTTACTACATTCTGGGATCTAAATGCTCCACCAAATCAACGAACTCTAGGTTCTCTCATGTCATGCAGCAGCGATAAAAGATATCACAAGGTGTCGCTTTCTTCCAGTGTTGAACGTGGAACTGTTGGAATCAAAGTGACAGCATTAACCCTAAAGCTGCTGTCTCCCTGCTTCACTGCAGAGCTCCTGCCCAGAATCTCCCCAAGTCTCTGCACCTTACCCCTCGCCTGGGTTCCCGATAAACATTTAAAGAAGCACCCCACTGCCATCATTATTGAATACTGTGCTCCATTATTCCCTAAACACATGAACATGGGTCCCCTCACCTCTTTGCAGACTGCTCTTAGGTTACCACTCTCCTGGATACAGAGGAGACCCTCAGCCTTCCAGCTCCTCTTCTGCACATGGACTTCTTTACGCATTGCTCCCCATCCTGCACAAGAAAAGCAACACCTATGCTGCTCTCCCTCTCCTCTCTTTCTTTAAAGCACTGGTGCAGCTTTTCCCCCTTCCCAAACAAGAGCAAGTGGCTCAGAGACCACGAAATTCAGGCCTTCCCCCACTCCACCAAGGAAGGAGCCAGCAGCTCCCCAACCCCATTTACTCAGGTAAAATTTCTACTCATCCTGGACAAGTGGGTTTTTCAAGCCCTTCCTGTGGAGCAACTGTTCTAGTGTCACAGCCTGTACAGCGCATGTGTGGGTATTCCCGGGGAGGGGGGGAGGGGCTCCACAAGTGCATCAAGTCTTAACTGAGGAGCCTGTTTGCTGCCACACAGCGCTTTCAAAACTGCCTTCAATGAATGAGCATGTGACAAGTTACAGTGCCTCACTCAGTGTTTTGACCCAGAGCTGACAGGCTACCAGGATACTGTCTGGAAGCAGCTGCAGCTCAGGACAGCTGGGAGACTGCAGCTGCATTTTCAATACTTTACGTTTAATGGGTCACTAAATAAAGGAGTTGCCAACTTCCTGCAATCTGCACTGCCTCCGCCTCACACATGGGTGACGTTATCACAGTGCACGGTTACAGGGACAAACAGAACTGACCCAGATAAGGCAGGTAGGACGCAGCGTGCTATAATGCACTTGGCTTTCCATTCAGGAGAGTGCAAGGTTACTCTCTAGCAGCTGGCCACACAGAGGAGAAAAGAACTTGCTTCTAATGCCAGCTGTGGGATTTCCCACTTCGCTCAAGTGGTAAAGGCCTGTGTTTTGGAGGCAGAGGCCAAGCTCAGTTCTAGATCATGCTCTCCCCCTTCTGCCTAAAGGGATTTACATAGCAATTGTATCAGTTGTCTGAAGCATGCTGATCTTTCTTAGGGTTGATGCCCGCATTCTTTTCAATAGCTGTAGCACCATTAACCCCTTGGTATTGGCTAAATTAGCAACACACCCTCCACTACGTCACTGCACAATTATTTTGCTTCTGAGAAATCAGATGTTTAAATTCAGCGCAGGGCTGTGGGAACCGTCTACCTTCCCACTCTCTACACGCCCCAAGTGTTTAAATCCCCCTCGGGATTGTGCCTGGCCTGTTGCTTTTACCTATCATGCTTCTCCACTACTGTTGTCAAAAACCGAGCAGCAGTACACAACAATGATAGCAGTGTTCTGCTTCCCCCGAAGACGTTTCAGCACAGAAACAATAGAGGCACAGGTGCAGTCCTTTGCTGCGGCTATTTGGAGACAGGAAGAGCAGTTTTTATAAATTCCAACGTACCCTTTTCTATTCTAATTAGGGTTGCCAACTTTCTAATCGCACAAAAACGAACACCCTTGCCCCGCCCCCGTGCTGCCCTGAGGCCCAGCCCACTCCACCCCACCCTACCCCATCGCTCGCTCTCCCCTACCCTCACTCACTCGCTCATTTTCACCGGGCTGGGGCAGCGAGCTGAGGTGTGGGAGGCGGTGAGGGCTCCGGCTGGGGGTGCAGGCTCCAGGGTGGGGCCAGAAATGAAGGGTTCAGGGTGCGGGAGGGGACTCCAGGCTGGGGCAGGGGGCTCAGGGCTGGAGCAGGGGGTTGGGGTGGCGACTTATCTCAGGCAGCTCCTGGAAGTAGCCGGCATGTTCGGCTCCTAGGTGAAGGGGCCAGGGGGCTCTGCACGCTGCCTCCACAGCTCCCATTGACCATGGTTCCTGGCCAGTGGGAGCTGCGGAGCCAGCGCTCATGGCGGGGGCAGCACGCAGAAGCCCCATGGCTGGCCACCCTTATGTCTAGGTGCTGGAGGGACATGCCTGCCGCTTTCCAGGAGCTGAGCGAAGCCAGGCAGGGAGCCTGCCAGCCCCAAGCCAACTGGACTTTTAACAGCCCGGTCAGCAGTGCTGACCAGAGCTGCCAGGGTCCCTTTTTGACTGGGTGTTCCCATCGAAGCCTGAACACCTGGCAACCCCAATTCTAATACAGAACTAAACTGACAATAACAAGCTGAGAGAGACACAGTAGTTTCATGATCTAATTTTTCATCTCTAAGCCCTAGATTAGAGCTCTGGGTTACATGACTGTTGTGAATGAGTTTCCTAGCCCCTAGTATGGTGTGTACTGTTTCTGTTATATCTCTAACGGGAAGCCAGGCAGGAAAAAGACCGGGAAAAGATCTAGGCATTTTTAAAATAGAGTGTTTGTAATTGTTAAATTATATTATTTTTGTAGCCTGCGTTTTACAACAATTTTGAAATGCTCCAATTTTTCAGTGGTATTTAAAGATTCTGAGTCCCAGTCTGCCTCCTGAGGCTCATACAATGACACTGTACAGTATATTATTAAAGACGCAGCCCCCACAAAGAGACCAGTCACTTTCACTGAGTGGATACACTAAAATTGTGTTAGGCATTTATAAAAAAGTTATTCCTTTATTGAGAACAAAAATTAATAGTGAGCTAAATACATGCTAATTTCTACTTCAACTGACACAGAGGTGTTTAATCTTAAGTAAGTAGTACCACTGGCATTTGCAGGACTGAGGTCCACAACACAGCAGCTCTCTTCTTAACAAGCAGTCAGCATTCAAGTGCCAATAAACTAGACTCTCATGCAAACTGTGTATGGGCCCAGGCTACAGCTCTATGCTGACATGAGCAAATAGACATTATCTGGACGGCTCACTATGCATCTCACTGCGCATTCCGAGCTATAACCAGACACCTATTTCCTAACTGAAGTTTAGATCTAAAGGTCATATTCCAGTACACTGAAATACTGGACCAAACCCAATCCAGGTAACTGCTGCCAAAACCCCACACATCAATAAAGGACCCATAATGTGACTAATTAACCATCTTCAGCTTTGTTTTTTCCCCATTCAATATTTAGCTACAAAAACATTACAAGAAAATCAGTAAAATAAAGTATTTCTGTGCTAATCATAGTATGATGCAAACTCCTGGTAACATATATGCTCCACTAAAAGTACCCTGGAAAACCCTAGAGAAATATGATAAATTAGGGGTTTTTTTCCTTTCAAAACAATGCTCCCAGAGTTGTATTTGTTTACAACTGTGAAGCAATAAAATCTGCTATGTGATTTATTATTAGTTTCTCTGTATGGGCTGCCTAGCAGGCAATGTTGTATCGTGTACAATACTAAAAATAAATAGGATATTTTTAGTTATAAGAGAGGGTGGCTTCACTGATCGTCACATTGTCCACAGGACAAAATAAGCCATTAATCTCTTCCCAAACTATTCAGGATGCCTGAGCAGAAGAATATTTTCTTTTCTGTGCTTATTCCAGGCTAAAAAGCTAGCTCCCCGAAAAGCTAACAGCCCTTCTCACTACTCCATGCGACCAGCTTTCTACAGAAACCCAGTCCAAGGAGAGTCCAGCATAGCAGCAGGAAGTGAACTCATACAGGAAGGCAAGAGCAATGTTCTCTGTCCACTCACTGGAGGAACCAGGGATAAGAAAATCCCAAACTCGTTAGCACTGTGCCCCCTTTCCTTCTCACCAAAGCAGTTTGGAATGAGACAGGGGAACGTCTCTGACCCACTCCAACCCCAAATGGGAACAAAGTTTGGAAAATGTTTAGATACTAAGCCACTGAACCAAGGTTGGTAACACTGGGTAGGGTGATTTAGGAGGACTCTGTATTGCAGCTGGCCCTCTGTTCCCACATAGGGGTTCAGTTTTTAGTGCCACTGACTCTTAGCTATCTTTCTGCCTCTTGATGAGAGTTTTTATTTTGTCTGTTTGTTTTTATGTTAGAGATTCTCTGGCTTGAAAGGCATTGCGACAAGGAGGAGCAAGTGCATTGATTGGCAGCACTCATCACTTTCACTTCTGTTTCTATCATCAAGGAAATGCAAGCATTACTGAGAGCTAGCTGTACTTTCCATCTGCTCCAATTACTGTGTGATAGAGTCAGTGCCAAAAGCAGGTATCACAAGGGATTTGTTACACTTCTGTGAATTTTTCCTGGGAGGGGAGGAAAGGAAGAAAGCCAAAAATGTTACAAGGTAATAACACCTAGCTGGATTTAAAACTTCTGTGGCTAGCTATTTTCCTCTTAATTTAAGATTTTTCCTTAACATATTTCTTTCTCTTAATGCTTGTATAGCTTTGGAAATGTAACAAGCACTGACAAAGAAAGTATTAATTTGCACCTATCTACACGATGCACTGGGATTATTCTCACTTTTCCTACCAATAAAATACCAAGACAAAAATAAGTTATAATGCCCTTCCTTTATAAACTAAATCAATAGTTTTAATAAGAGTTTCTATTGATTCACTTCTTAATCATTTTAGCTCTATTTCTAAAATTCCTACAGCTGCACTACAGTTCAAGGCAATTCAGCATTCTTTTCAAGAGTACAATACGAAGGAATCATTGGTATTAGTTAACAAGCAGACAAGTAAGAGTGTAAGTTTCAAAGGCAGTATGGGCAAAAATCTTTTACCTTCCATTTTAAGAGAGTACAGTAGGTGTTCTATTTATCTGTGGCTACAGATAGTCTGTGTCCCATGTGAGCCAAACCTTTTCCGTCCTCTATCACAATGCATTATAAACAAGGGATCAGCTAACAGGATTACAAAAATATTTTAACACTTTTCTATATTTTACCACCCCAAAAGTGATTTTATTTTATACCTCAGGAATGAAACCATCAGCTGAGAGTTCCTTGGAATTGTTCCTGCACAAGAAACAGATGAACCACAGAACGCTCTGTGTACAAAGTGCAAAGTACAAAAGCTATTCACCTCCCATGGTAGTTTACATTTGCCAGTGTTTGTTGTATTTCCTATGCCAAATACAAGAAATATGCAGTAAAATAAAAGATGGAGGTGTGGGAAATGTTGATTTATTTTATTTACGTTTATTAAAGATAATGCCAAAGTCATGGTTGCCGATATTTATTTTTAACTACACATTTCTGCCACTACAATGCAGATGTTGCTGATTCAAGCTCAGGCAAAACGAGATGTATTTGTTACAGGATGAAAGTTAAATTTTCCTACAGATTGGACCTCCAGGATACAAAAAAGGGAAGAGAAAATGAAAGTTGAAACTGTGTTCGTTTTGCCCAAGCTATTATGTATAGTTTCTCTAAGAGCTTTTGTGCTATTTGTTGTACCTTCTTTACAAATATACAGTTTTAATTTAAGCAATTTTGCCTTACAAACTTTTACTGTTTTAAACCTCAGTCCTGTAAAAACTGAGCCCATGTAAATGGTTGCAGGAGCTGGGTTTAATTTAATATACAAACTTCTTTGCCATGGAGAAAGTAACACTACAGTGGCTAAGCCAGAGGTGGGCAAACTACTGCCCGTGGGCGACATCCGGCCCGCGGGACCCTCCTGCCTGGCCGGGGAGGCTACCCCCGGCCCCTCCCCCCACAGCCTCAGTGCACTGCGCCACCGGCGCAATGCTCTGGGCAGCGGGGCTGCGAGCTCCCGGGGCAGCGCAGCTGCAGAGCCGCGGCCTGTCCCAGTGCTCAGTGCTGCGTGGCTGCCTGTCCTGGTGCAGGGAGCAGGGGTGGGTTGGATAGAGGGCAGGGAAGTTTAGGTGGTGGTCACGGGGTTGAGGTGTGGATAGGGGTCGGGGCAGTCAGAGGGCAGGGAACAGGGGGGTTGAATGGGGGAAGGGATCCCCGGGGGGCAGTCAGGAATGAGAGGAGGGGTTGGATGGGGTGGCAGGGGGCAGTCAGGGATGGGGGTTCCGGGGGCGATCAGGGGACAGGGAGAAGGGGTGGTTGGATGGGGCAGGGGTCCGGGGGGGGGGGGGGGGGGGGGGCATCAGGAAGGAGAGGAGGTGGATGGTGCGGCGGGAGGTAATTAGGGACGGGAGGTCCAGGGGCAGTCAGAGGACAGAGAGCGGGGGGGTGGATGGGGCAGGAGTCTCGAGGGGGGGCCCGTCAGGGTTGGATGGGGCAGGAGTCTCGGAGGGGCTATCAGGGGGGATCGGATAGGGGGCGGGGGCCTTGCCACACCTGGCTGTTTGGGGAGGCACAGCCTCCCCTAACCGGCCCCCCATACAATTTCAGAAACCCTGTGTGGCCCTCAGGCCAAAACGTTTGCCCACCCCTGGGCTAAGACAACTTTGGTTAATTTCAGGAAGAATAATGCCACTCTGGTGGTATAAAGATATGTACAAGAAGCTTTTAACATACTGTTACTACCATAACAAACCTTTTTCTGAAGTACTTTTATACTTGTTGGCTGAAAGTAGCAAAAAGGAATTCCATTAGCAATATCCCTTAAATTATAAATGCTGCTTGTATTCTTGCTGCATTTTTCTTCCAATTTTTGAATACAGCATACTGGCTGCAGTACCAGATTGTACAATTGTTTTATTCAGTTTATCCTTTACTGAACAGAAGTAATATTAGAGGCGTACAATGTGCTTGCTATTTTCTAAATATGAATAGTGAAGATTAACAATATCAATTTTCATACTGAAATATTCACATGCTTTGGATAATTTGATTTTTTTCTCAATTTAAAATTGTCTAGAGATGCTTTGAATTTTAATTTCAAAACAGTATTTACACTAAATAGGTTGATTTTACAAGACCTACCCAAAGCCCGCAGAAATCAATGGGAATTTGACTACTGACATCAGTGGTTTTTAATCAGGTCCCATATAGAGCTGCCAGAACTGTAACATAATATTAACTGGGGGAGCAGGAGAATCAAAGTTTATTTTTCGTTTCTGACCAGCTCTAATTTTTGTAGTGTCTAATGCCTTTTTCTGAAGTACCTCTCTTTTTATTATTGAATAGGTATGGAATATACCCATAAAAAATGTTTAAGGTACCACCAATGTAGGTCTGTAAATATGACAACGTATTTTCCCCAAAATAACTTTAATAGTAAGTATGATATAATTTGTTTCATTTGAGATAAATAGGAGAGTGGAGAGAGGGGGAAAAAATTTCAAAAAGTCACTTAACTTTGTTAAGTCCTGCTTTGGAGAAGGAAATACAGAGCATATTTAATATTTGTGAGTGCTCAATCTACTGCCTGAATAAATTTTTTATGCTTCGGATAATTAAGTAGACCATACTTTGCAGAAAGACTGTAATTTAAGTCTTTACTTTTGCAGCAGACTAATGTTTTACAGCACTTGAAAGATGGAGAAGGGAAATGTAAAAATACTTTGTATACAAAAGATAAAAGTTACTCAGACATGAACAGATTTCAGTTAAGTTTCTTACCTGCTGCCATCATACTGAATTTTGACATATAAAAATAGAGAATTATCAGCAAGGAGTAAAAGCTACCAGGATCACAAACCAAACTAAAGTTCTTAAAATACTGAAAGATAACCCCCATCTAAGTTTAGCTAAAAGTCATCATATGATAGCTACACCACACCACCTATAAAGGAGATACAGACAAGTTCTATTTCCACAAGGAAATGAAGTAATGCATTTACCTCCGGAGACGCTAAGTTTAGGAACAGCAGATGGCATTTAAATAACAAAACTCATTTGGAAATGCTCTTTAATTTACACTATTCCCATTCCCAAAAAATAATAAGATACTTAGATGGTCAAAGTGTACAGATCGAAGCTGCTTGTCAGTCTTACAGGGAGCACATATTTTACAAATGAATGTGGCATCTAATTGCTTAAGAGTTCAATTTGCAACAACTGAATTGCAAATTATTGATATGAGAAGCACAATCTATACTTATTTCTAACCCAAGTACTATACCTGCTGTGTAAAACCTGACAGATCAGCTACTTCTCCCTTTCCTTCATACTTTTGACTGAACAAACTCAAGGCAGGTCAGGACAGCTGTGGTAAAAATGAAACTAATTTTTAAAAAGACATGGAAATCACATTTTTATCTTTTTTGAGCCCAAGTCACAAAACCAATGATAAAAAAAAAGTGTTTTTATTTAAATAAAATACTTGTAAAAATATATCTACTTAAAATTAAATTTGAAATTATGGCATCATGAGACCTAACCTTACTATAATCTATTAAAATAATTTACATTAAAATATTACATATATAAATAAAAATAAGCAGTACGTGGTGTCAAAGTTTTAAAAGAGCCAAAGCACAGAACTGCGAGATGTCGTTGGCTAAGCACCTGGAAACAGAGCCTGTAGAAATGCTAAAACCAGCATTTGACAGCTGTAGCCTCTTCTGCAGGTTCAGAGAAAATATTTTTTTTGTTTCACCTTATTCAACTAATTCAGTTCAATGATTAGTTCATTCAAACTTGAGAAACAAAATTGAAAAAGCAGGAAATCTTGTTTTTCTCTTTTCATTTCCGAATAAAGATGAAGTGAGAGGATGAGATCTACTAGTTTAAAAAATCTCAAAGGACATGTGACCAGAAACAATCAGTTCTATTCACAAACGATAAACGATACTTCCTTTGTTTAACAGACCAGTTTCAAATGGAGAATATGTTTTCAAAAACATGTCTTTTTTTCTTATGTACCCAGCGCATTTAAGGTGGATTTATTTGACTAATAAAGATCAAAAAGTGAACAAACGTTTTAAATTTGAAATCTAATTTTCATCTAAATACAGCTTGACAGAAGTCATGAGTAAAAAATTAGTCCTATAGTAAATAAGAAATGCATCATGCACCATTTTGTAACAAAAAAATAAACATTAAGAATTTGAATCAATGCATGGTATGCTGTGTAATTCTTAAATAAATGTGTGTAGATATAGTATAACCTCCTGGTTAGCTAAAAGTACCACCAAATTTAGTGTAAAGGCTATATTTAGTTGCAAATCAACATGTTTTAATGGTTACCAAAGCAATGAGAATTGAACTTTCTTTAGGAAAAGATAGAAATTAAAATAGAAAACATGATTAAAATTGATTATTTAAATTATCAAACAGGAAACCTTGATTTAAAGAATGATTAAATTGGCAAATTAAAGCATGATTTTTTTTAAAAAAAAATACGCTGGCTACCACACAGTGGTTTGATTTATATAAATGTGATTTAAATCAAACCACCCTGTGGTAGCCAGTGTATTTTTTTTAAAAATTCATGCTTTATAGTACTGTCCAGTGAGTACTATTAAAAAGTAACCCATTAGTCATCACATTGTGATATCTGAGACACCTGCATATCTCCCTATACTTCAAATCAGATTTCTACCTAAAACAGAATGTAGTCCTTTGGAACAAAATCTAAAAGCTTTACAAAAATTTGCCCTGGAAAACTACAGATCTAGATACAAGTTCCCGCTGACCTTTCTAATGCCTTGATCTTGCAAGGTGCTTGCTCTCAGCTCACACTGAAGTCAGTGGAAAAGGGCACTCAGTTCCTTGCAGGACAGAGCTCCAGGTGCACAGAGAGATAGGTGGCCAGCCTGCATGACACAGCTGTACAACCCCTGTGCTTCATCACAAACTCCAAAAGGGAGCTGGGTGTGTTGAGCTACGGAACTGCATTCTGGGAAAGGGCTTTGAGAACATGGTCTGCATATTTTGTTGCACACCCCAATAAATCATAGTCCACTACATCCACAATCACCCTCTATTACTTCTGCTACTGGCCCAGTCTGTCTGTACTTGGGTCCCATGCCTAGGAAGTCTACAAACATCAAAACAACACTGCAAAGCAGTGCGAATTTGCACCTGTTCAAAGGTCAAAAGAAGAGTAATTCAAGGTGCAAAAGTCTGGGGAGATTCCACTTTGTTTTACTGATCAACAGCAAATAAACAATAACGCAAGGACTAGTACTGGTAGAATTAATTTAACTTTGGGCATACAGATAATTACAGAAAATTATAACAGAATGCCTATGAATCATTTCTCATCTCCTTTAGATTTGTGAACATACTGAGTATATCCTACTAGAGCTGGAGAGGTTATTTATATTTATTTTACTGGAATAATAAAATATAGTACAAAATCAATTAAAAGAAAATCTGAGCTCATTTAAGAATTACAGCGTAACCATCCAATACATACGTATAATTTTATCAGTTAGCATAGCAACAAATTTTATCTTAAGAATTTCAGAAAAGCATTGAAAATTATATTATTTATTCATGCCTGAGCTTGCCTAATGCTTGGGGTGAATTAATTTCAAATCTTGAGTGGCTACAACTTTAGCAACATTTAAAACAATGAGCCTTATAGGTTGGATTGTTATTTGAATGATCAGAAATGAAATGTTAATAAAGATGACAAAATAAAACAAACAGATTAAAAAGGCAGCACAGAAAATTGTAGGAAGTGCCTTCACAAATGCCATAAGTGCCATCAAACAGTCACCCAGAGTGAAATACAGTAGAATAGCCTGGCCCATCTTATCTATCAGTGAATGTCAAGAGCACCATTGTTATCCATTTCCATCTAGGATCAGAGGACATTATCACCTCTCCAAAAATTGCACACCGTTTCCACATATGATGCCCTTTAAAATACTGGGCAATAATACTGAGTTAGTTATAAAGTTTAGTTATATTTATATTATATATTCAAAAATACCTAAACAAGACAGGTGTGTAAAAGTTTGGCAATTCAGTGGAAGATTTGTGTAAACCTCAGGATAGTGAAAAACAAGAAACAACTGCAAAACTGCAGTCTAGTTAGCCTGTCTTTACGATCAAATCAAGTTACTGTAATGGTCATTTCTATGGAAAGGCTTGTTTCTTGATCTTGAACACATTTGCTGTGTAACTCCAAGCAGTGGCCTCATTAATAACCTCATCAGATTCCCCAGATACAGAGCTGTACACATTTTATGAATACTGATTAATGGTAATAAAATTCACCTGCATATACTTCAAGCCATAATATTTAAGTACTGCCTACCAGTTAACTGTTTGGTGGCCTATGTGACGTGAGTATGTGGTCCTAATTCAACTTTTAGCACAGGTAGCCATGTCAACACTCAAGTGGCACTTCTTGACTATCTCAGTAGAGGCATCAATGTCTAAAGGGCATAAAGATTGAACTCCCTACTTCTCCTAGAAGTGGTCATTCTAAAGGATGGTTGAGGAACATTAGCAGGATGCTGTGATGAAAACTTTCATTGCTCTTCTCACTGATGAAATATTGAAAAGTAGTAAGCTGTTTATGGTTTGGTGCAAAACATGTTATAACGTGGGTGTAAGTTTACCCTAGTTATAATGTAGGAGAAATGATTACTAGGAGAAATGATTACTAGGAATGTTTATAAGATCACCAATCGAATCTAACCTGTTTTTAAATTATTTCCTGTCAACATAATAAGCAAGAGTAACTCTCATTAACTCAGTTGGTTTAATTTATTTATTTTAACTCCTCCCATGCTAATTATCACCTGTATTCTTCCCCCAACCATTTTCTTACCTTAACTGCTGATTTTCTTGTATTAAGAAAATGAAAAAGTAATCACAATAATGGATGACTATGACATTTCTTAGCAGGCTGGCTTGTACTTGCTTTCAAAGCAGAGCACCTTCAAAATCCTTCCCTCCATCAATTGGGGGGGGGGGCGCAAGCAGGGCAAATTTGAGCGAGTGGCGTTGTGACTGGGTGCATGGGGTCCCAATGCTACTCATTCACATTTGGCACAGTAAAACAAAGTAATGTTTTGTTCGTTTTGTCTTTTAAAAGCAACCCAAAATAAACAAGAAATGATATCATGTGGTGCTGTACAGACCCCCAGCTTGGATCATTTGCAGGGTTCTGACCTTTATATTCATACAAGAGACCTCTACCACTTGAGCTAACAGAGAAACTGGTAGCAGTAGTAAGCTGGTATCGTCTGTGTGCACCAACCACTAGGAGAGAGAGATGAGACACCCATGCTGTGCCAGAGGGTGTCAGCTACTGAGGACAGCAGCAGAATGTACAGACTCAGGACTGCTGATTCGATTCCAGGGTATGGAAAGGTGTGTTCTCTGGTCATTATGAGCCCTTCTGCCCCTGTGCTCACAGCTTGTTCCCATTTCTCTTTGTTTCTATTAGCATTCCTCCTACACAACCATTTCCCTATTATATACCCCTCATCTCCGAATTCCTCTTTTCCATCCCCTGCTCTGGCCCCTGCAACCCTTCTCCCTATCTAGGCTGACCATACGTACCGTTTTAAACGGGACAGTACCGTTTTTTTCATATTTCCCGACCGTCCCGTCGTTTTAATATAAATGTCAATTTTGTCCCGTTTTTAATAAACTATATATAGTTTTTATTTTTTTGTAAAAAACTGAACGCTGGCTTGTTGCGGCTGCCCCTCGTCTCCCCGCCGAGCTGCTGAGCGGGGAGACGAGGGGCGGCTTGTTGCGGCTGCCCCTCGTCTCCCCGCCGAGCTGCTGAGCGGGGAGACGAGGGGCGGCTTGTTGCGGCTGCCCCTCGTCTCCCCGCCGAGCAGCTGAGCGGGGAGACGAGGGGCGGCTTGTTGCGGCTGCCCCTCGTCTCCCCGCCGAGCAGCTGAGCGGGGAGACGAGGGGCGGCTTGTTGCGGCTGCCCCTTGTCTCCCCATCCCGTTTTTGCCATCCCAATGTCCCGTTTTTGTCTCAAGGAAATATGGTCAGCCTATCCCTATACCTCTCACCTCCGCATTCAACTCTGAATACTTCCTCCTCCTAGGCACCAGCAGGGGCAGCACTGAGACCACAGGAGTGACAGATGATGTCCTTTCAGTTCCTGCCCAGGAGCACCTGCAGGGAAAGTCCTAGTCAGCCTCTGCAGCCCTGGGCTGCAGCATGCTCAGTACAGACAATACTTAAAGAATTTCACTGCCAGAACACTGAAGTCTCTACTGAGCAAATGCAAACCAGGAATTTTCAGAGACTCATAACTGGGCCAAACTGGAATAGATTTTCACAGGAGAACATAAGGCACATCCTTGACACTAGGAGAACCCCTGTACCAAATATGGAGTGCCTGCTACAAAACACAGAGGTACTAGAGGTTCTCAACAAACTATTGTAATTATTAAAAACAAATATGGGCAAGTTTGTTCTGAACTATTTTACCTGAAACCTTCCAGAAAAATGTGGCTTGAAGCAGATACACAGCATGGAAAATCTGAGCCAGAATGGTTTAAGTCTGGCAGAGTTATAGGCAACCAAAAAAAAACAGTGTTATATCAGAAAACGTTGGGCAATTTCAACTACAGGTGGTGCTACCAGCCTCATCTATATTCCCAAAGAACTGAACCTTAGAATCAAGCAAACTCCATGAGATGAAATGGGGACAGTCAACTTGAAACCTAGCCAATTTCAAAACATGAATTAAAAAGCAATTTCAGATACTACACCTACCTTCAATTTCTATGATTTCACAACTACGTTTTTCTTTTTTTCAAATGTGCCCTCTCCCAGAGCTGTGTGACAAGCACGAAAAAGGCATTAATTGCTGTCAAATGTACAGAGTAAATTAACTGGGGGGGAGGAGGGGGGGAGAGAGAGCTTGGGGGAGGGGACACATTTCCTCTCTAAACTCTTTCAGTTACAGCCCTCTCAGGTGTTCCAAGTAAAGAACAATAAGTAAAAGATTCAGAGATCTTTTCCAGTTGACAGGTGTGTCTTGCCGAAATAAAGCATTTTTTCTGCAAACACCTTGTTTTGAACACTACTGTTAATGACTAGTTCTGAGTGCCTGTGCAAGGGCTATTTCTTTTAAATTACGTCAGTGGATGTCAGTAATCGGGCAAAACAACATGTGGGTATTTGCAATTGGCTTTTTATTACCAAGTTATCACTTACAGAAATATTGTGTAGAACATTAACAATAGGTGACTACCGGATGCATGAACACCCAAGTTTCCTGTGGATTAACAGTGAAAATGTGAAGACCTGGCTAATATCAGCTAAAAAGCAACTGCTTCAGGAAATTCACAATAAAATCTAGTTCAGATCAGTGCAGTTGCTGTGCATGTATTTCAGCTGGATCTGAGTTCTTGGGTGAATTATTTGCCTTACTTAATATGGGCCTATTTCTCTGTAGCCAATTCCTAAAATGTTTTAAATACTTAACTAATCTGTTACAAATAGTTTATCTCCTCACCTCCCTTTCTACTAGGAAACACAAGAAAATTGTAGCCATATGTTTTCAAAAACATTCTGCCCTCTAAATTAAATTTCCTTTCTGGACGGGGTGAAATCTTTAGATTTAATGGGAAGCTCTCTATTTTTTTTTTAAGACTATGCTCACTCAACCTAATAAACTAATTATTTAAAGTTTTCTTATTGATGAACTTAAGATATTTCAGTTTTCATAAACATTTTATTGGTATTTCCAAGGAAAGTTAAAGTTTAACAAGATTATATTAAGAAAAATAACTTCCTAGTGCTAATCAGACTGAGTACAGAATTGGAAACAGGGAATTCTTGAGTTCTAATCCAAGCTCTGCTAATGACTCGTCTTGTGGCCTTGGACACATTATCCAGGCCAGCATTTTCAAATAAATGTCCATTAATTTAAGGTGTCCAACTAGGGACACCGAGGCTTGATTCTCAGAGGTGCCCAGCAACTCCCCACTCAAATTATAGGTGCTCAGCTCTTCTGAAAAAAACAAAACAAAACAGTCCCATTGTTTTCATACCTGTACCTGGGTCAGTCTTGGAAAAATAATGATTTTTAAGCAGCATCTAAAGTGAACCAGTAGCTGTTTAAAGCCGTGTAGGAACTGGCTTGTAAGGTCTGACACAAAGCACACTTACTGGTATGAACTGAATAATTTACAAGTCTCACATTCCAGCAATATGACTGCCTCATCAAGGAAACTCATATACTCCTTTCAATTAAAAGCTTTGATTTCCCATGCAATTGGTGTCTGGTCTTGCCACGTGAATTTCTGAATGCTATACTGAAAAAGAGAGCAGAGGTGTCTTTGAAAGGCTAAACCATTTTTCTAGACTCTACTATCTGAAAACATACTGTCTTAATGAGCCAAAACTGCAGCAAATTAAGTTTGTTTTTGCTTCTTGCAAGGATTTGGAGTATAACCGCTGTTACTATCCATAAACTTCCCCTCTCTTGGTCATAATAAAATACTTTGACTTAAATTAGAGAGAACAAACAGTGCAGTGGTTACACAAGTTATGTAAACTAGTTATTACTCAATTTCCTAAATAACTTATATTACAGAACTTCTATATTTTCATTTATCTTTGATAGAGAATAATGTTTTCACTAAAACTTTATTCTCTTTTCAGGGTCAATTGTGGCTCTAAATTTGGGTTTAAAAATGTTATGATCTGAGACAAGTAGCAGTGCTTTCAATTTAAAAACAAAAAATTCTAGAGAAAGAACCCAGATATTGCAGGTTGTGCTAGTGGATGAGAACCTGAAGGTAAAATGAAATAGAAATAGAAACAAAAGGAAGACTGACTAGTCTATTTTCATTGTCCGGTCTGGGAGAAATGCAGAAAGTAAACAAACCGAGTAAGTAGTGAAAACTGAACAGACTCAAGTTCTGTCAGGAAATATAAAATCCAGGGGTGTTTTAATAATATAATAAAAAGCACCTTAAGATGTTTCAGCTTGGGTTTGTGTTGGTGAATTTAGTGCCTCTGAACACTGTTGACTTGCAAGTCAGAAAATGAAGTCCTCTTAAATGCTTCCTTTGCATCCTTATGCCTTTGTCCATTCCTCCTCCTAAACTTAGTCTTCTCCCCCTTTCTTTGGGTACCAGGAAACGTCCCTTTCTCTACTCGGATCCCTCCCTTCTCTGAAGCCTATCAATAATAATCCATTTCAGAAGAAGTGCATACACTTAAATACATTTGCACCATCTTCAGTTTTTATCTTTATCTGGTCAGGTGGTGCCTTGTGTCTAAACCACTTATCTGTCTAATTTAGAATGAGAGATATTTAGAATAGGGATCACACCATGCTTTATTGAGTGAAGACAATCACAATGCTCAGATAAGAAATAATAAAGCTGTCTTTGTTTTGATTACAGCTGGTCAAGTTATACTCATGAGTAGACTATTAGACTAATATGACAGTTTGGGGAATAAGTCAACCTATGAATTCCATTCTGTTTTATGAACAGCATTTATAATTGTAACTTTTGGTGTCGACTGGAACCTCCATTTAGTAGCAGAAAGCCTGCTTGGGAAGGTGAAACAACATTCCTAGGGGCAGAGAGGCTGACTTTTAACAACTCTGCCCCCAGCAACCGATGGGGGTTGGAGCATAGAAAATCCCAGTCAGAAGAGAAAAGGTGTCAGGTCCTGCTTTAAAAAGTGAGATGCTCTCTAAGCAAGGGAGCTAGTCCATCATCAGAAACAGAAGACAGAGCTGGAAGAGTTGGGACAAGACTCGGGAGATGCTTCACTTGTCTGTTTTAAGCTAAGTCTCTGGCTCATGTATGTATTATTGGTCATCAAAATCATACTATCTTGTTTCTGCAACCTAATGGGGTGACAAATTTTGTAAGGCACATGAACAGAAAATAGTATCTCCAGTATACATTTGTGAATGAATCATCAATTTGAAAAAAATCATGAATTTTATTATATGAAGAAACCAGCAATCATCTGAATATTCATGAACAATTAGGAACCCCACAAATAATAAACTTGACAGATTTATTCCATGAAAATATGACTATTTCGGTACTAATTGAACTGGCTCTAAGATAAAGATCACTGTAGTTATTTAAAGTGCACTGAGAATATGTGCAGTAAATTTGGAATTCTCTATGTATGCCTTGTACAGTTAAACAACCGCTACCTGGTAAAACCAGGAGCACAAGAGCTGGACACTTGTAATTAAATCCAGCTTTATTTCTCCAAGATCACGTTTGCACCTCCACCTAACACTATAAAAGAGGGTGTGTTTAAAAATTAAAAGCTTTCATTAAATATACTGAATTGGCTGTATTATTAGCTAGCCCTTGCTTTGAAGATACTGTCTTAATAGTGTTAAAGAATGTGAAGCTTGAAACTTACGATTTATTCTTTTTTAATGATTTCCCGACACATTTTAAGACTTAAGTCTCCTATTTTTCTAGAAGCATATAGATGTGCAGAATAGATTCGCTCTGCAGCTGCTTTAGGTTACAGACACCTGAATTCTAAGAACCTGATTACACTCTGAAATAGTTAACGTAACTTTCCATAATTTATCAGTTCTGCTCCGTATCACTAACCTGACCTTTGAGTGTGTCATGTCTAATAAAACAATTGACTACTAATTAGAAAAGCTGATGGTATATAGCTCTAGTAAGTAACTACTACAAAATGTTTAGTGAAATTAAGCTTAAAGTACTTATGGCACATTTTATTTTTCACTTAAGAGCTTGAGTGATTTTGTTTCCACTAAAGCTACTATATGATTGAGTAATTAGGCACAAATTTGTTACACCTGCCAGTAATTTGTTTTTTCAACTTGAAACAAAAATGCAAGTGGTTATATAGTTCGCTGCACTGTGTTTTATGAAAAGGAACCTCTTGTCTCTCCCTCCTTGGGTGTACAAGCCCTGACAGGCAGAAAGTGCTTAGGTTGCACTCGTACAAACACTAAAAGATGTTCTGGCATGAACAGTGTCCGAGGGCACAGACATTTGTTATCTCATTACTTTTATGTACATGCAGTAGATCCATCCAGCTTGGAAAGGGACTTCTGACTCCCCACTATCCCCACCTCCTATTCAAATCCTTTCAACATAAAACACCACCACTAGTGAATTTAAACAGAAAGGATATAGTGAGAACCTCTTAGGGTGAAATCCTGATCCCACAGAAATCAGTGGCAAAACTATTAACGTTAACGGGACCAGGATTTCACCCTTTGTTTTCTGCATCCTCAAATCAACTAATCCACGATTGGTGCGTTGTGATCCGATGTCCCTGAATGGCAGGTAGCAGCACCAATTACTAATGTAAGAATTGGTCTGTTCTCTATATATCATCACTTTCTCCGTGTTTCACCTCCCAAGCACTTATCACAGTGATAACAGAAAACCCAAAGCACTTCACACAGGAATAAACACACTGGCCTGAAACAAGTGTACTATACTTCCCAACTCCGGTTAACAAAGGACCAGGGAATGGCTTGTACAATGTTCTACCGCTAGAAAGGGAAGCTGGATCCAACTCTCCTGCTGGAAAACTACCTGAGAGTTTAAATTTAAAGAGAATGTAGAGGTAGTGGGAAAAGCTGGTTGGGAAAGTTTTAATTGAAAATGCTGTTTCAGTGAAAAATCAAAACTTCTTGGGAAGTCACTGACAAAATTTCATTTTGAAAATAATTGGGGAAAAGTTTTGCAAGTGTTAAAATCTCCAGGTTACATAAAACAAATTTTAAAAGTGTCAAAATAATTTGAAATGACCTACAATGAATTTTGTTTTGTGAATAGTTTTGACAGTCTTTTCATCCCAATTCAGGATGAAAAAATCTCAGTTTTTCACTGGACAGAAAATCCATTTTCCAGCAAGCTCTAGTAGTGGAAAGAGCTGTGTAAAGGACAGAAGTTCTGTTTCATGAAGGACTTAGAGATTGAAATTTGGCTTTTTTTCCACATTAGAATAAAGCCTGACAATTCCAAAATTCTCCACAAAAGAAAATTCAAATACATTTTCATTTCTGATCAATTGAAATGTTGCATTTTCACAAAATCAAAACATTCTATTTCAATTTCCACTGTTTTATAATTAACCCAAAATTTAAAAAAAAAATCAAACAAAAAGCAGTTTCAACAAAAAATTGAAACATTTCATTCAGAAAAATGTTGAAACAGGACACCTCAATCTTGTTGGAACTTTTTTCCAGTTTTTTTCAGACACAAGATTCCAGCAAAACTGACCAAATTTTGCTAAGTATTTTGATTTTAACAGAACTGCATATATAGATGGGATATGGTTCCATCGAAAAGTTTCTTCAACCAGCTCTACTCATGGACTTTATCTTGGTTAGTTAGTGTAGGACCTGCAGCAAAGCTTCTGGCTTGTCTGTCCATAGTTGTCAGGACAAGGTCTGTGACTCATGCTTTCTGCTGACATATGGGGGAAGACCTCTAAACCTGGCTCTTTCATAGGTGTATTAGAGATAAAGAAAAACGGGGGAAACCCAACTTGTCCCTCTCTGGAACCAGCTTCTTGTGCGGGTAGCTCTGCTTCTATCTTGCGCTTCATGGACATTGAATGGTTGTGTGAAGGGATTTTTTTATAATAGGAAGGTTAAAAAATTAATCAGTAAAAATTTTAAAATGATTAGGTCCTTGATCCAGCAGATTACTTTAACACACAGTTAACTTTAAGCACCTGAGCAGTCCAATTGACTTCCAAATTACGCACATGCTTGAATTCCTTTCTGGATCGAGGACTGGAACTCAGTGGATATAATTCTAAATGTAAGAGAAATATCTTGCTATTTGGTGAAATTTTGTTTTGTTTTTTGTAATTGGATGCTGGCATATTTTCGTGGAAGAGAGATTCAATTTACTAGACTAGTTTCTCCAAAATTTTTGAAAATTGGCAGTGTCTAAGTAGAAATCCATTAGTAATTTTTTTCACCATAGTCAGTGATTTAGGCACATGTTTTTCTGAGCCATTAATGTTTGCCAATATTCTCTCAGTAGAAGCCACAAGAATGGTACAGTGTGTTAGGGGCAGTTCTGATATCAATAGATCTGCAAAGAGCGAGTATATGCTATGTATTCCAGCACTTCAGTATCAAAAAGGCATAAGAGGGCCACACTTCAAACCCACTATTACAGAGAATTTAAAAAAAGAAACATTAACTATTTGCAATTTTGAGGCACAACACCCAGGCCCAATGTTTTTCAGTCTGAAGAGTATCCATTTCTCTTTCTTGGGAGTGCCAGTCAAAAAAGAGGGTGTGAAAACTGAAAATTAAGGGGGAATAAAACTAAAGATTTTTCCTGATATGCAGTGTTCAGCAATCACATCCTATAATCACTGCTGAAATAACTGTATGATGAATACTACATTGTTTTGATTTTTAGAATTAAAGTAGCTTTTCATATAACTTGTCCATACTGCCATCTAGTGAACAAAGCTGCTCTTAAGAACAGAGAAGGAACTACAGGCCTGTTTCTCTTCTTCATACCAGATAAGGAAAATAGGAAACTTGGACATTTCCCAACTGCTCTATTGATCATCCAGCATTAGCAACCCCTCCTATTGCACTCTGCAGACACGACAACATCCTGAAATACAGCATGGACGGAGAAAGGATTAAAAGAAAAATGCTTTCCCCCCTCGCCTAAATTAAGACATTGGAAACTTAAATCTCTTTTTTCTTTTAATAAGCACCAATTAATTATACTGAAACCAAGGTGTGTCTGGGAACAGAATGAAACTCATCCAGCAAGTGTCAGCCCACAGGGAAAATATGCAACCTCACCCCAACAGGGCGGCAAACATTAAGACCAAACTATTATTTATATCTCACACCAATAATTATGCTCAGTCTGAAGCCAGAGCACCGCTGGCTGTGATTGTTGTCCGAGATGAACTGGATAGGAATCAGGCCTAGACAGTTATTGGATGGGAGATTTCCAAGGAGATGCCGGTGCAGAAAGTGATACTGGTAATTCAGTACTGCACCAATGCTCCAGCATGGCATGGTGTTAAGGGGCACTGAGCTACAGAAGATATTAAAGCAGACGTTTGGACCACTTTTGGTCAATAGAGGTTAATAAGAGATCTTTGTCCTGGTCACATTGCAACAAAGCCCCCTGCAGTTTCAACTCGATAAGGTGACCACCTTCCACTCTAAAAAACTTGTGTACTCTTGCTATGTGCTACTGTCTGCACTTCATTCAGCATGCAACTGTGATTCTGCTATACTGAAGTGATCTCTGTATAGTTTGTAACAGGTTTTTAAGAGTTAAATTTGGGATAAAAGGCAGTTGCATATATGCCCACCTATCTCATATAAAAGCTTCACATGGTTTTAGAATTCTGTGCCTGTACATGTTGAGACATCTGCATGTGTATTATTAAAAAACTTACATGGCGATCATTTAGTAACTGTTTGTTCTGCTTTTCAAATGGGTCATGAAAATTGTGTAAAAGGAAATCTTGTGCCCACGGACTTTTTGATATAAGGAAGTTTTGTGCTCACATGGCTCATTTTTGTTTTGTTTAATATCAGCAGGCTGTGGGGTGCCTGCTATTAAGAGACAATGCTCCCGAGAACCACATTAAGCTTTTGCTGGAGTTTACTAGATATGCAGGTCTGGAGATGGAGAGAGCAGGAAGCCAGCAATATTCACTGCTAACTTACGTAACAGGACGCGATGGAGGGGTTTTGTTATTTAACTAGAAAAAGGCAATTTTCATCTATTTTTTAAAAAAAAGTTTTCCGCTACTCTTCAAATGCAGAATGGTCTGGTCAGGGACCTGCAAATTGGCAAAAAAAAAAAAAAGGCCCTGAAGTTCTTTAAAATCTTTGGCACAATCTGAAAGAAATTCACGCTTCAAGGAGCTTTGTGAGTTTTGGAGTTTCATGCACTGCAAAGCTTTTGAAAGTTACAAAAGCTTGAACACATTCTCTTTACACTGTCTCAGTGTGTGATTTGGCATACATTTGTTTTCTGTGTCGCCTAAATTTGGCTGTACTTTTAAACAGAGATAAGAGGTACATCCCAGTTTGATCCCTGGGCAAATCCCTGTCTAGCGCTTGCTTTCAAGTGGAAGCAAAAAATACCTCTCACTTGATAAAAGCAGAGCGTTCACTTTGAAGATGGATGGCATCATAAAAAGAAAGTGGAAAAGTAGCCCAGAATGTTGACACCTGTCCTTGTGACGAAGAGAGCTTGTAACCATTGGAACTTACTCCTGCTTTTTCTTCAGCAACAGAATTGCTCTGACTGTACAGTTGAAGGGACCTATTACTGACAATCCGACTTCTCTCTGCCCAGCACACAGTGTCGAAAAGTGGGGTGGAGGGTATAATCCCAACGACAACAAGGTTATTGAGTGTAGAGTGCTAGCCTCCTAATCACTATGCTTTGGGAGCTCAGACGATAATCTCTACAGCCTCTCTTGCACAGTCACAAGTACTTTGGATTTGGAGATAAAAGTATTCTGTTGTACTTGAGCTCAGGCTAACTGGAGCCAGTCTATGCTGGTAACCACTTGATCAGAACTCACGGAAACAGGTGGGCAGTACTTACTGTTGTTTGATACAAAGGGGAGCTTTATCTGATATTTTGTCCTGCCAAAGTTATAGTTAAAAGGTGACCTGTAAAGGAAGAGAGATGTATTCGGCCTGTGCCCTTTTATGTCTCTTACATCTGTATAAAAAGAGGACTAGGTTTTTCCTCTCCCTCCATCCCTCCCCCAGATTAGAAATGCAGGTCTCTTCTTCTCTGAAAGCCACTGTGGTGATGGGAGAATTGGTGACATGATATCACAAGAGTTAGAAGACTGAGAGCTGAATAACACAAGGGACGGAATTTTAATCAGGCTGTTTAAAACTTTAGAATGTCCATCTCCTTATCTTCCCCCACATGCACACTAACGTACTCCAATGGCTACTGGACATTTCGAAACAGAGAAGCCTTTGTTAAAGATTAATTGAAAGGCTAGGGATATTTAAAGTGTACGAGCTCACAAACATTCACCACTGGACAAAAAATATTTCAAAATTGACAAAATTTCAACAAAAACTATTGGTGAAAACTTCCAAAACTTCTTTGACAAGCTCCACAAAGAGGCCCTGTAGCAAACCCAGGGAAGACAGACATTATTCCTGGTGTTTAAACTTTAAAAAACACACAAACTTCAATACAAACTCAAAAAAGAAATTTCTGAATGTAAAGCCACCACATTTCAGATGCTCTTTCTATAGAAAGCTGTTAAAAATGGTACAAGCCCAATTTTATTTTTTAATAATCTTCATAGGTCACCTTAAAAAAAACCCATAAATGAAAGGTTACATTGTGCACCACAATATTAGGGAAAAGTGTTTTTAAGCTGCCTGTGTTCCCTTAAGTGTGTTACTTCATCTGTATATGTTCAAATATGTGGTAAATTCCTCAAACCAAAGAGAGAGAAATGCCAGACCATTAGTCTAAAGGCCAGTCAGCTTGGGAGCCTCATCAGAGTTAATCCTCGTTTAGTGCTGGCTAATTATTTGGCACTATATCTCAAATGATGGCAGATTCCACCTCCCTATATGCATGTGCCAAAACATATCCACAGCTGCCAACTAAATATTAAAGCATGGGAGTACTCTAACAGCTTCCCTGCATGTTGTGTGGGAGTGTCCCAGGACAGAACTTGTTTGGGGGTAATGTGCTTATATACCTGAGTGAGGAATTCCTTGGCAAAGTGCCCAAATCAAACCACAGGTCTTGGAGAACCCGAACAAATCCAGGGAAAACAAAACTCTGAAGTAAACGTCCTTTCTGCACTCCAACAATTGGCCAGAAGATCCATTCTTTTAAAATGGGTGGGAGCAAGTCTGCTCACCTTAATTAACATTTATATACATGCATGGCATGTAACAGAAACATTGTGTTCAGCAGGAAGGTCTCCTTTGCAACAAGAGAACATCTCTCAGGGCACTCTCATGCAGATACAGAGATATGTAGTAGACAGTTTAATCCTAAACTAGTCTGCTTTTTGGCAAAACTCTACTGAGAATAAGAAAAACAAAACCCTGATTTATATCACCATAACCTTGCTATCACCCACTCTCATAACTGTTATGCTACTCTCAGTAGTCCTTGAGGCTTGCAAGTTACTGGTTTACTAGGTTCTCTTGTTCATCTGATGGTTTCAAATCTTGATGAGAAACCGTTCTGTACTCAATCTCCTTTTCTCCTGGGCTAATTAGTTGTTGTCTATATTGTACTTTTTTTGGTGAATTTTTGGTCAGGTGGGAGAAGACGTGGGGCTTAATAAAAAGGAAGCTGCTCCAGAGGATTGAATAGCTTTCTCCTCAGAGTATTCAAAAATTTAAGAAAACATTTCTATAGCACCTTCCTTACAAGAATCTTTGTGTTTTATGTGTGTTTTAATGTGTTTTATGGACATTAATGAATGAATCCTAAATAGCCAACGCCCAACTCCTGTCAGCTCAATGCTTTCCTCTCCGGTCTTACCGACCAAAAGCCTTGTCCACGAGCTAGTGATTACCCACTTGGATTACTGCATGAATCAGGAGGTTCTTGTTTACTGTTTCTTGATCCACATGTCTCATCTCGCACCCCCTCTAGTATTTCTAGAACGCGACCACTCAACTCCACACAACCCCCTTCGCAATGGAGAACTGCGCGTTCCCATCAATGGAAAACTGAGAAAGGACAAACTCTCTGGTGACTAGAGGCCAATAAGGATGCACAGCAGGTAAGTCAGCACAGAAGTTGGCCCTTCTGTTTCACTCTGTTGCTAGCAGCTGCCCAGCAAGGCTGTCCTGAATGCACAGGAATGTCGAGAGTGCAAAGAGGGTCATGAGTTCAATGCATGATTCCCATTTCTAATTTAGACTTGGTCACATCCTTGCTATCAACACAAAACAAAGAATATGAGGATGCCACAGGGACAGTTGGGTTTCAGACAGAGGTTGCTAACTATATACAAACATACAAGGCCTAGTTGCATGCGTATACTTACTTCCACACTGCTAGGTTCTGGCAGCTTCTACAATAGAATATAGAAAAGCCCACTAGAGGGCTCCCAAACTATTTAAAAGGATACTACCCAATTCCTACATACTACAGATTAAAACTATTACAATAATTTAAACAAGTAAATTCATTCATCTGCATGTAATACTGTGTTATTGTCACAACAGAATGACTTCTGTCAGATGATACTACTGCATGTTTTTGCTATCCAAAACAGGAGTGTTATAGCCTTGAACTAAGAGTAGTCTCTTCCATGGAGATCAAAACTCTGCTAGTCCTGTTTTGGTTGATTCAAACTTCAAAGAGACGCCATAGAAGAAAAAAAACAATAATTTGATTCACACAGGCAACAAAAATTCTTCCTTTAGACTTGTTCAGAACAGTTTGAGACTACCCAGGCTTTATGACCTGGTGACGCTCCACCCAACTGAGCAGACGCTGCTGGGAGGCTGTTGGATTCAGTAGGACAAGAAAATTAAGGTGTGCAGGGAGCATCTTAAGGGGAAAAAATCTATTAATGAATCTTAGGGGGCGGACCATTATACATAATGACCCAATTATATGTGCAAGTGAGACAACAGAAGACAGGGTTGTGTACTTGACTGACAACAAAGGACCATAATAAGCAAAATTTTACAGAAAGGAAAAAGCACACACGGACACCAATTGTGGAAAAAAAAAAAAAATCTTGTCCCATGCACAGACTGGTCACAGACAATTCTGCAGATGGGGCAAGGAAATGGAAGAATCCAAATGACATTACAATAAGGGAATATTGAAAATTATTACCGGCGGCTACTTTGGATATTTGAGACACATCTTTAGACAAAATTCTGGATGCTTCAGAAAAAGCTAGTGAAACTAAAAAATACTTTACTAGTAGCTATTCTGCACCAATTTAATTTCAGAGGAGAGGTGCTAAAACTTATTCTACCAAAGAATGCACGAAGGAATTTGGGGATGATTGTTGGAAAGAGTTAAGAACCGGCCCACAGTGATGTGAAAGCCAGTTCAGGTGAAGTAAGAATTTACCCTAACCTTCACCCATCCTGAAATCAAGCTTAACAAAATGTCCTCCCATTACACTTCTCGTAATGAAGAGTCTTGAGGCCTGTTTCTACTAGAGCCTTTTACCTTGAGCTAAAGGGATTGCCAGTTAACTCAAGGTAGTCAACAGCTTGGAAAAGGCTAGCCTGGACACTCCTCAAATGTTTGTTTCAGGCTATAGTGAGTTTACCCGAGTCTGATCCCTAGGGAAACCACTCCCTCTTCTCCCAACAAAATTTTCCAGTGATGTGGTCAACCCAAGAACCTTCCCATGCTTCACTCCCGCTTCTGAACTACAACCTAGAGTGAATCACACGTTTAAAATCTTGCAGCCAAGTCTCATGAGCTTTGGTATGTTTGGAAGCAAGATGTGCTCTTGGGCATAAATACCACTGGAGTGCCAAAAGAGTGTAACTGAACTGACGGGACCTGGCAGGTAGAGTAAATGGAGATACAGTAGCTGGACTTGCTAAAGTGTAAAGCACCACTTATGCACACTCTGCATGACTAAACTTGAAGCAGTGTACGTTGATCTATAAAAATGATACCAAAACACGACATATGGATACAGTATGAGATTTAATAAGATGCATCTCTTTACTTTGACAAAGTAACATGTCAGAGGCACCTTAAGAGCTGAGTGTGTATCAAGTATAAAGTTTCAAAAAGAAGCCATGAGTTTCATCCCATCCCAAGTACAATAAAAACAGCTGAAATATCTTTCATGTTTAAATAAGAGGCATTTACTTACCTTAGTCACTGGAGGTTCTTCAAGATGTGTGGTCCCTACATGTATCCCACTGTGGGGAGGCATGGGGAGCACGCATGCCCACAGCCTAATAAATGGAGGGACCAACACTCGAAGAATTACCCTTTGGGCTATTCTGCCCATGATTATAGTCAGTCAAAAGGATTTTCATTTCTATTTTGTAATTTATATACACTTGATAGGCACTTATATGCATGATAATGCATTCAAGCATAAACTAGACCATCACTAGGAAAACACTATTCAGCGTAATTACATTCTAAAATAGTTGCCAACTCCTAATTTGTGATGACTGAAGTTTGGTAGCTAAAATACTCATTTTATTCCTAGCCACACCCGCCTCTCAGGTAAAGTGGAAAATAAACACATACTGCACAAGCTACGTTTTAGAGTCCAAACTAGTTCAGGTGAGTAAACAGTATCTTACAATACTGCAAAACAGTATATATTTATGGCTAATGCCATGGAAATTATATGGAGAATTTCGCATACCAGATTCTACAGAAATATTTTAGACTATTTGCAAATTTATTTAAATAACCCACCAATAGGTTGTTCAGCAAGTGCTTTCTTGATTTTTTTTTTTTTAAATCTACTGAGAGTAATTCTATTTAAGCTTTTTCCTCTTCACATTGTTTAGTCACCCTTCTATTTCCCCATTCTCCTCCCTGGCCCTAGAGATCTTTCAATCCCTCATAAGCATCTCTTCCCCTTTTCAGAGACCTTTGTTGGGACCCCTGCTCTCCCCCAAAAAGACCTTTTGATACAATGGGCCCAGAGGAAGAAGTGGCAATAAGGATTTCCTAACTGAGACTTCTTCCTGACTGTGTTATTGGGAAGGAGGGGTGGGGTTGCCTACATATAGAACAACTCCCAGGCTCCACCGCATTTGCAGGAGGGCTGAGATCAGAGACACAGGAATTCCATGCCAATGGCCAGCTCTATATCCACGGAAAGCTCCACCCTGGTCCTCTGTAGCCTTCCATTAAAGCTACGCTTACACGACTTCCTCAGCCAGCGGGTCCTGCAGGGAACAACTTTGAAAGGAGATCTTCATCATGGAAAGTTAAATTCTAAAGGGTGTGCCATATCTTCACAGTGCCAATAAGAAGACAATGTCTGTCCCTGACCTGCTTCCTCCCAACTTGCAGATCTCCAGACCCACAAGGTACGGGGAGGGAGCTGCAGAGGCAGCTGACCCTTTTTTGTGCCCAATCCATCTGGCAGAGACCCCTCCTTGCAGGAATCTTGGGGTAGCCATTGGGCTCATTCCCATTTACATCTTTCACCTTTACAGTATTCTTTTATCTTTTCAAATGAATTCAACCATACAGGAATAAAGCATAGCATCGGGAGTGCAATAGTTAATGACAAACTGTTGTGCTTCTGAGTTAATGTACCACTGAGTTGAATTGGACAGCTTACTGGTCCCAGAACTGTTGTTACACTGCTGTTTGACTCTTCAGGCACACTGAATCAGTTCCTGGTTGGAGGGCATCTTCACAACCACAATGGATAGAATTTATTTTTTTAAAGGAGCTTTAAATTTGCACTGCACTGCTCCTTAATTCCACAAAGGGAACCTTAATCCATACTAAAATTGCCAGGACAGTTCTTTCCAGTATCTTTCTTTATATCATACAAAACAGACTGTATTATAGTAATTCTGTTTACTTTACATTCTCAACTGTAGGAAATAAAAACTTAAGATAAAGGGGGAGATCAGGGTCCAGATTTTCAAAGTGCTCCTATTGGTCTCATTAGGTCTTGAGAAATTTAAGTCTGCCTTAGATTTGTTTTACCCAAAGTTAGTGGTTGTGAACACACACACATGCACAATCAGAAGAGTGTGCTAAATGCCAATGTGTGCAGCCACCTAACAAACATTACAGATATTGTCACTTGAAAAAAGCTTCTGCTGAAACATATGTTAGCTGACAGAATAGCCCTCATCTTCTCACAAGTGAGTTGTTATAAGGCTCATGACCCAGGCAATCACGAATTTCCTCATGACCCAATTCTCTTTGTTGAATTCCAGGGCTACCAGGGCAAGGCAAGATACAAAACACTGTGCTGATGTGATAGACACACAGTTTAACCAATGGAAGGCAAACCAATCACGTACAATAGAATGGTATATTTTCAAACTTACGCATGCATACCTTTAACAAATGCTTCCTATAACCCAGTGGTTCTCAAACTTTTTTTTTCGCAGACCACTTGAAAATTGCTGAGGGTCTTGGTGGAGCACTTAATGATCTTTCCAAATGTTGTTTGTACCATTAGCTAACTATTGTAAAGCGCTTTGGATAAAAGTACTATGTAAAAAAACCTAAATAATAAACAACGTTTTTGTTCTACAAATAACAGCACACAACTCATTTTAATATCAGTAGTCTCTCCCCCGCCGTGGCAGCCACCGAGCTGGGAAGGAGTGGGGTTTCTCCCTCTCTCTCCCGCCGTGGCACTCTTGAGCTGAGGCTGGGAAGGAGGGGGGGGGGGGGGGTCTCTCCCCGGCAGCTGCAGCCCTGGAGCTGGAGCAAGTCGCCTCTTTCTCTGACTGCCGCAGCCCTTCATGTCCCAAATTCCCTCCACCCCCTCTTCTCACCCCACTGCCCCTTCCCACCTACCCCACCTCCTATTTCCCCCACCTCACCCTCCCACCTATCCCCTATTCCCCCCGAGGCCATCACCTCACCTTACATGGGCATCTTCTCCAGGGTCCAGGCACCTAATTAGTGGAGCCACGCCTGCGCAGCTCCACTAATTAGGTAGGTGGCCTTTCATTCTCTCGTGTGCGGCCACCCAGGTGCGCACCTTAAAGGGAACTATCCACAGACCACCTGAATGGAGCTATTGGACCATTGGTGGCCCACGGACCACAGTTTGAGAACCTCTGCTACAACCAACGGAATACTGGAGCTGAGCTATAAACTCTGGACCTTTTCCCACAGGGTCTGGGTATGAATCAGATTTAATGTGCGGTACATCACCGGACCAAAATAAAAAAATTGAAGCTAGGCAAAGTCAGACTAGAAATAAGGCACACATTTTTAACTGGGAGGGTAATTAGCCACTGGAACAATTTATTGAGAAAGTTGTGGAGCGATTCTCCATCACTAGCAATTGTAAATCAATATTAGATGTTCTCCTAAAAGAGCTGCTCCTTCAAAGTTCAAATAGAAGTGTATTTAGGGAAGCCCTATGGCCTGTGTTATACAGGTCAGACTAGACCAGGGGTCTCAAACACGCTGCCCGCAGGCCACATGCGGCCCGCAGAGTTATTTCCTGCGGCCCGCCATAGGCGCCGACTCCACTGGCAGCCAAGCTCCAAACATTACTGAGTGTTTATATTTTATTAAAACCCCTCTTTGCATTATAGTTTTTAAAAAGTTAATATATTACTCTTTATTTTTTTCATTTTTGACTATACTTTTGTATCATTGTATGAAAAGGTTTCAGTGATGCGCCCCTCGGGCCAATTTACTAGTTCTCATGTGGCCCTCGTGGTAATTTGAGTTTGAGATCCCTGGACTAGATTATCACAATCCCTTCTGGCCTTGGAATCCATGAAATACTTTGAAATCTGCAGGAACAAGCTGGAAGACAACTTCTTCCCCAGTCACTGAGTTCCAGGTAAAAGGACTGACTCATAGAACATGAGCATTCTGTCTGTATTTTTTAACGGACCACATTTGCATGTTTAAACGTGAACGACTACTGCTTCTGCAAATCAAATTACAGTATTTTTCACTTAACTGCCTTGTCTGGAACTAAGGATTCTGCTCTGTATTTCCCCTGCAACTGTACCTAAAACCCAGCAAGCAGCATTCTCTTGCATTTCTATTCTGCTTTAGGAGTTATTTCAAACAAAGTTAAATAAAGGCACAGAACTCACAAATCAGTCAGAGCAAGGTTAAAAGCTTTTCAGGTCTCCTCTAAAGTATAAAGCATATGTTCAGGGAAACACATGTGCAAGGTACCAGCGACTCAAGTTCTGTTAACATTCCTTATCGGGACATTTTTAGCTTTATGTTTGTTCTACAGTGTTCTGTGCTTGGCTATCTGCCAAAATCCTATGGGCTTGAATAAAAAGACTCTTCAAAAGCAATCAATCAGTCTTTTACCCTGGGGGTACGTAGAGGTCTTCCAGGGGGTACATCAACTCATCTAGATATTTGCCTAGTTTTACAATAGGCAACATAAAAAACACTAGCAAAGTCAGTACAAATTAAAATTTCGTACAATGACTTGTTTATACTGCTTTATATACACTATATGCTGGAATGTAAGTACAATATTTATATTCCAATTGATTTATTTTATAAATTATAGGGTAAAAATGAGAACGTCAGCAATTTTTCAGTAATAGTGTGGTGTGACACTTTTCTGTTTTTATGTCTGATTTTGTAAGCAAGTAGTCTTTAAATGAGGAGAAACTTGGGGGTACGCAAGACAAATCAGACTCCTGAAAGGGGTACAGTAGTCTGAAAAGGTTGAGAGTCACGGTTTTAAAGGATCTAGGTTCAGACACTAGGAAACACCCATCACAGTTGTCAAAAGCATGGATCTTTTCCATAAAGGGTATAGGAAAGTTTACCATCCTAAGATGAGGGTATTATCCAATTACATTTTGGGGTTTTTCCCTAAACCACTCTTCTCTGGACAGTAATTCCCTTTGTCAGTCAAATAGTTACATTATGAAACTAACTGTGTTAAAACAAAACAAAAAACAAACACACACCATAATAACACTATTTAACATGCTCAAGACACCAACTTTGTTACACAAAAGGTTTGGTCCTGTCTTTGTAAGTAGTAACAAATCACTCTATACCAGACTATGAAAGCCTATTCTTTTAAGGGTCCCATCTGCATTTGGAGGACAGATTCAGTGACAATTATACTATGGTTGTCAAAGAACCTCATCAAAATGCTGATCCAACTTGTAGTGTAGAACCACGTTCCATTAAACAGGATAAAGACTTGATGTATACTTTATTTACTTGGCCAGTGTTTCTACTTTCCCATTGCAATTACTGATCATATATATGCATGTGTTAAATAAGGGCTCCTATCCACTTCCTCTGACTAGTTTTCTCCTTTTGTCACCTCAGAACCCAGTGATCTAATCCTACATTTATAAAAACCAGTTGTCAAGGAAGTTGTGAATTCACAAATTTAGCATAATGACTTTACTGTAGATTAACAAAAGGAGGATATGGGGGTACGAGCTCTTGTTTTAACACAACCAGGAGCAGTAATCGGCAAACAAAGAGCTAATGACAACGTAGCTGCCCCCTCTCCCTCATTCATATATATTTTCCAGTTATTTTAACTGGTCCGTCTGTGTAAAGACTTGAACGCAGGAAGCACAAATTATTGAACGTGAGAAACAGATTGGAGTTTAAATTTAGATGTGAACATATTCCTCACTCACTCGGCAAGTCTTTCAGGAAGCGTCTCAGGAGTTAGACAAGCTCAGATCCTCCTCCTCCAAGGGTCGGTGCTGGGGCCGGTTTTGTTCAATATCTTCATCAACGACCTGGAGGATGGTGTGGACTGCACCCTTAGCAAGTTTGCAGATGACACTAAACTGGGAGGAGTGGTTGATACACTGGAGGGTAGGGATAGGATACAGAGGGACCTAGACAAATTAGAGGATTGGGCCAAAAGAAATCTGATGAGGTTCAACAAGGACAAGTGCAGAGTCCTGCACTTAGGACGGAAGAATCCCATGCACTGCTACAGACTAGGGACCGAATGGCCGGGCAGCAGTTCTGCAGAAAAGGACCTAGGGGTTACAGTGGACGAAAAGCTGAATATGAGTCAACAGTGTGCCCTTGTTGCCAAGAAGGCTAACGGCATTTTGGGCTGTATAAGTAGGGGCATTTCCAGCAGATCGAGGGACGTGATTATTCCCCTCTATTCGGCACTGGTGAGGCCTCATTTGGAGTACTGTGTCCAGTTTTGGGCCCCACACTACAAGAAGGATGTGGATAAATTGGAAAGAGTCCAGCGGAGGGCAACAAAAATGATTAGGGGGCTGGAGCACATGACTTATGAGGAGAGGCTGAGGGAACTGGGATTGTTTAGCCTGCAGAAGAGAAGAGTGAGGGGGGATTTGATAGCTGCTTTCAACTACCTAAAAGGGGGTTCCAAAGAGGATGGATCTAGACTGTTCTCAGTGGTAGAAGATGACAGAACAAGGAGTAATGGTCTCAAGTTGCAGAGGGGGAGGTTTAGGTTGGATATTAGGAAAAACTTTTTCACTAGTAGGGTGGTGAAGCATTGGAATGGGTTACCTAGGGAGGTGGTGGAATCTCCTTCCTTAGAGGTTTTTAAGGTCAGGCTTGACAAAGCCCTGGCTGGGATGATCTAGTTGGGGTTGGTCCTGCTTTGAGCAGGGGGTTGGACTAGATGACCTCCTGAGGTCCCTTCCAACCCTGAGATACTATGATTCTATGATTCTAGATTTTCATTAACCACTAACTCTGTTTTCTGGCAATCCCATTTCACTTCAGGTAACTCTTCCCATCCCTACCCTACCCACAGCTGTTAATTCTATTATTTTAAAAGGCATGCTTCTATTATAATCTAGATGCCAATTATCAAAACCTTGCACCAACAACATTTGGTATGAACAGCTTCTCTACCTAAAAACACTCGTTTGCTAAATATTCATACAAAGAACAATATTAAAGAACCAGTTGTTCAGCAAAAAACAAACACTCGTTACCATCCCAATAACCATGTTATCAGAACGGCAGCACATTCTGCTGTTAGGTATCATTTTTTACAGTCCAAATTCATGGAACAGTCATGAAGCAGACTGTATTGCTTTTGGATCTGCTGTGCAACATCACCAAACATTACTCGCCCAAGCAACCACCAAAAAATGTAAAGTAAAGGCTGACCTTTGAGACCAGTGTTTTCCTTACTGTCTTGAAAGTATGGGAGTTTACAGTGAAGGAGAATGTCTCAGATTAAATAATACTTGGCAAGAAAGGAAAAACACACACCACTAAAAAAACAGACCTTTCATAAAAGACAAATGCTAAGTGGTGTCTCAAGAATCCTTTTTTCCCATTAATTTAGGTTTTAGGATTTACTGACACTGCTTTATGAATGATTGCCTTGCTACTTATTTGCTAATCTGTTTTGGGGTCATTGCTGTAGACTGCTCTAAAAGGAAACACTGACAACTCTCCAGTAATACCATGATACAACACAGTTACTGAGTTAGAAGACCTGACCCAAAGCTTTTATGTTGGTGAAAATACAGATGTATTTGTGAAAAATTATTTTCCATTTTCAATTCCCCCGCCCCCGAAGAAAACAAAAGCATCTGCGTCAAAACATATGTACTGGGTGCACCCTAAAATAGATGCTCCCAGCAACTCTGCTTTCTCAAAGGTATTCACATACCTCTAGGATTTATAGCGTAATTGTGGAAGTTACTAAGGTTCATGGCTTTAACTAAAAAAAAAAAAAAAAAAAAAAAAAAACCAAACCAAAAAACCCAACCTTCAAGCTAAGTACATGTCTGGATTAGTCAAACACAAACATCTGCCCCTACTTTAGATTTCTTCGTAATAATGTTACTACAAAGACTCAGAATTCTGTTTCCCCTTCTTGAGGAAAAGAAAACTGTGAAGTTTGGATTAAGATACCAGTGACTAACCAACTGACTCACATGTTTTCATCCCCTCCTCCTTTTTCAAATCTATCCCTGACCTGACCAGCAAAAAGTCATACCAATTAGATTGCTGCCAGGCATTCGAAGCAAAGCCAGTGTTCACAAGATATTTGGCAAGCTACTTTATTAATTTACACTCTAAAAAGCAAGGCTGCTACATTTTTTCCTATGGTTTTTAATGATGTGGATCCATACATACGGAAAGTAATTCCCACCTTAAAATGAGTACTTCCAATTTAGAAAAGAAAAAAAAAGAGTCACATTGCTGTCCAAAAATGTTTGACCTTTTATTGTGTCTTATGAGATACTAACAGAAATGGAGGCAAAAGTCTTTTTCTTTTCAAATTGTGAAATGTCCATTTTCCCTATAAACATTCAATTCACTTCTCCATTTGTTTGTGTGGATCCTCCACATAGCAACAGGGGAGAGAACAGTGTTTTAAAAAATATAAACTTTGATTGAGAAGACCATAAAAATTGGCAGGGACACAGACTTGCAGATGATTAGTATAGTATCAGAAACTACCACTGAAACACTTTGAGAGTGAGTAGGTTACAGGTTAACCATATCTCTTTCAGTTTTCAATTTACCTTTAAAGCCAGGGGTTCTCAACCTTTTTCTTTCTGCCACCCCCCCCCCCGCTATAAAAACTCCACAGCTCAGCTGTGCCACAACCACTGTTTTTCTGCCTATAAAAGCCAAAGCTGGTGTTGGGGGGGGGGGGGCGGCGGGGTAACAAGGAGGGCGATTGCCTGGGGTCCCACACCATATGGTGCAACGCAAAACTAAGTTGCTCAGTCTTCGGCTTCAGCCCGAGGTGATGAGGCTCGGGGGCCCAGACTGCAGTCCCACGTGGTGGGACTTCGGCTTTCTTCCCTGGGCCATAGCAAGTCTAATGCTTAGCGGACCTCCTGAAACCTGCTCGCGGCCCCCCCAGGGATCCCCAGACCCCTGGTTGAGAACCACTGAATTAAGCTTTCTGCTTCAAGGCAATTAGATTAACTCTGTTCAGTTTTGTTCTAACTAACTTCTGCTCCAGGCATCTAAAACCTTTCTTTTTTTCCAGACAAAGCATCCAACAGAAGCATGAACACACTAGTTCCATCCCCATTATTTTCTGTGCATCATGGTAGATGATACACTGATTTGGAGGAACATTCACAAACACATTCTACTAGGCCTGGAAGAAAGCTGTTTTTAGTGAAATATTATTTTGAAAAAAATGTTAATTCCTTTCTGATGCTTGTATGATAGTAATATCTGTCTTCCCTTGCTTGTTAGAGGTTCCAAGCTTCCTGAGTATTAGGAGATTTTTCTCAGGTGGAAGGCTCTTCTTTCTTGACATTAAGTTATCTTTGTAACATAGTTCTTTGATGTTTGGCTGTGCAAGTTATCTAACAGACAGCCAGGTAGTTAGATTTCTCCCTGAGCATAGGCCAAAATTTTCAAGAGTGAAGTTCTATTTGAGACAAAGCTGTTACTGTAAGAGAGCACTCATCATCTTGAACTGCAGTGTGTGTCTTTTCACACACTATCTCTTAGCCAGAGCAAGGTGTCAAAAGATAGAGGCTGAGGAAGGACAGGCAGAACACAGGAACAAGGGATTCATGAGGCGTTAAAGTCCTTCATTATTGCAGCCTCCAGCTTTATGTGACAACTCCTGAAAAACAATTAATCTACTGGTTTAGAAGAAATATCAAGGCTCACAAAAGTAGGGACAGCTCCCCATTTGTAAGGTACCTCAGATAGAGGGCTATCATTCATGGGGTCCCACTAACACATGAAGTACAAGGTTGTGCTCATTCTTGATTATGGTCTCCTAATTTAAAAAAAACAACACCCTAATATATGGTTGGTAACTCCACCCTCAGGCAGCATCTTTCATGTAGGGATTATTACTGAATGTTTTTAGGAAGACAATTCATTTGACCGGCACAAGACAAAAAAGTGACAGAATCTAATATTAACAGCAATTAACTATTTTTGAGCATATTACTTCATCTTTACTGCAGGAGTTCTTATGTGTCTAGGCAAATCTGGGGTATCTCAAACTGATCTTATTTACTCAATTCTTCGACTGGGGGATCAGATTTTATGGAGTTAGAAGTTACGCTAAGAAGGCCCTGTCCACACCAGTTAGAAAAATGATTTTGTAAGTGGTTGAAGGCACATGATTTGTTCACAAACAAATTTTATCTTACATATCAGAGTTGTTAACAAAGGACACATCATTTTTGATACAACCATACTGGAAGAAGCAGGCTACAAAACAGCTTGCCCATAGTTAACTCTAGACACACATGGTCTCCCAAGTGCACAGCAAATCATGCTATCCTCTCACACCCTTCTTTTCTCCTTTTCCTGATATTCTCATCAAGGTATAGGACTACAGTCTGAAAACATTTTACACACTAGTAATGATGTATTTCCAGGATCAACCACTTAGGCCAGCATTTTCAGAAGTGGTCACTGATTCTTAATGCTTGGCTTGAGATCCCTTGGGCTGATTTTCACACACTATTTTGTAACCAAGTTCCCAAACACAGCTGTACCTGTTGTGCTTAGAAACTACAGTTAAAGCACTTGTCATAAATATAAAGGGAAGGGGGAGAGGGTCTGATGCAGATAAAATCCTTTTACCAGTAAAGGGTTAAGAAATGCAGGTAACCAGACCGACACCTGACCTGGCCGGCATCTGACCAATAAGGGGACAAGATACCTTCAAATCTTGGGAGGGGGAAAGCTTTGTGTGTGGGTTTTTATCAGACTCAGAGTGATCTTGGAGTCAGAAGGAACCAGTCATCTTTTCATCAAATCCTCACTTTTCTAAAGTAAGTTTAGATAGCATAGCGAGTAGATTTCTGTTTATTTTTGCTTGGTACGTTCCCTGTGTGAGAGGGAGGGGTTATTCCTTTTTTTCCCTGTAACTTTAAGGGTTTGTCCAGAGGGGGAATCCCTCTGAGTTTGGAAATTGAGTACCCTGTAAAATAGTTACCATCCTGATTTTACAGAGCTGATTTTACCGTCTTTGTTTTAATAAAATCCTTCTTTTAAGAAGCTGACTGTTTTCTATGGTGTTAAAAACCCCGGGGGTGGGGTTTTTTTTAAGATCGCTGTGTAACCAATTGGTTAGGAGATTATTCTCAAGCTTCCCAGGAAAGGGGGGTACGGGCTTGAGAGGGTATTTTGGGGGGAAAGAGAAACTTCAAGTGGTTTCCTTTCCTGGATTCCTGTTTAAAAACACTTGATGGTGGCAGTGAGAAGCATTTCTCAGGGTGCAGGGAATTTTGTACCTTGGGGGTTTTAACCTAAGCTGGTATAAATAAGCTTAGGAGCTCTTCATGCGGGTCCCCACATCTTTACCCTAGAGTTTAGAGTGGGGAGGGAACCCTGACAGCACTACAAAAAACTTTGCAGACATAGCACAGATGCTGTTCCAGTTCTAACTGCAGTCCTAAATTCTATCTCACTGAAGACAATGGTAGTGCATAGCTATAACTGAGGGCAGAATTTAGCAGGGCAGTATCTTAGTGAGGGTGATAGAACAGCCAGCTTGACGTTCAGCTTCCCCTCTTGAATTCACAGGGCTTGGAATTTAAACAAATAAAAAATAAATACCCATTATTTGTAACTTGAGCAAGTATGATGTGGAAACCAGTAAGACAGACATGAAACCCTCATGATGCCATTTTCAGAGCAGAATTTCACCTTTTTTTAAAAATAAGTCTTGTATTATTTATTCATGGACTTTAAAAAAAGTTAAACTTCATTTTCACAAAACAAATTCGGGGACAAGACAGGCCTTACAGCTCCATCATGTTCATGTGTCACACTGACAAACACCGGATAGCTGGTTCTACACTACACTGCCCCTCAAGCCCTTCCATTTGCTGTCACGGATGTAAAATGAGACCTACATACAGTTCACTATGAGATTTCCAACCCAAGTTTTATTTGCCATGTAACTGAGCATCTAATCACATTTTTGATAACCACTGAGCCATTTGGACTTGGGAAGGAAATTTTTCATAAGTTATACGAGGAAGCATAAAACGATCTTAAATACTTTAAAGACAAACGAGGCCTGGTTCTTCTTTGACTTATAACAGGTAAATGCAGAGTTACTCCACTCACGTTAATGGAGTTAAATAGCTGTAAATGAGAGGCGAAACAGGCCCATTGTATTTTAATGTTGTTCCATGTTCCGTATGAGTTTATTCCTATTTTGATTTAACTTTCATGTAAGAGTTGCATTGCAAGATAAGCTACAAGGGGATCAATTTAGGCCACAGAGGGCAATTCTTAAAGGAAAAATAAGCTATAAAAACGGGGAATGAGTCCTGTTGCCAATAAAATATTTCACCAGAATTATACTGAACATTTAATTAGTCATCTTTTGAAAAGGGAGACATTTGGAAGAACCGGTCTCCCAAATTATTTGAGACTGTTCCTCTACTATTTCTCTTGATTCCAAAGATTTCAGCGTAACAAGTTGAGAAGGATACTTAAGACAGTTAAGATTCTTTTTTGTCCTACAAAGGGGCACCAACTAGTTTCATATTTGCTGTAAGAAAAACCAAAACTGTTTTATAGTGTATCAATAAGTCAATATTTGTGCTCTTTAGTTAGACCACATTTAAATCCCTCTGCTTCTATGAACGCACAATTTTTAGTTGCCAGTAGAAAGTCTGGCTTGCATGAGGCAATATATACTGTATGGCTGTTTGCAGTTGATTATGGCACATTACATACCTTGACAATAGATATTTAAGATAAACCATGGAAAACTTCCTTCTCCTCCTCAACCTCAGCTTTGTCTCCATTAAGCGTTACTATTAAATTCATAATCTTGATTGTTAAAATAGTTCACTTCAAGATGTTGATGCTCTGTTTAAATCCCCAAAGCCCCAATACCCCTTTGAAAGAAATGATGTTATGTTAAGGTGAAGGAGTTAGAGATTTACAAAGTCAATAAGAATTCATAACGTCTGCATTTTAATCATTCATAGCCACTGTATTTGATTTACCCCACAATTTCCATCAGAAAATGAAAAAGTTTTGAAGAATGAGTTATTCTCAATGTAAATCTTCTGCAGGCCTCTGTCAATCATGTTAGTCCTTTTTCTGGTTAGCTTTTCCTGCCTCCTGATTGAAACTACACAACCAATTTAATTGCTTTGTGACTTCTTATCTTAAAGGCAGAAAAATATGGAAAGCTAAAATGAAGAGTTAACACTCAGCAGTTCCTTTAAGCAATGATGGAAAGCCTTCAAAAAAAGCATAGTGCATAAAGATCTCAAATGGATTTAAAATTCACCTTTCACTACCCTATACATTTTTGAGGGAAGCAGCCAGCATACGATTCCACAATTACAAAACACTATTCTGAAGTCTTCCTATATTAGAATATAGCGGGGCAGATTATCTTTCCAAACATAGGATTGTCTCTCTCTATTGCTTTACCATAAACTACTATTCTAAATAGATAAAGGGAATTTGAAATCAGGAAGGGAAACTATTTCAGGACTTTTAGTGTAAAAAGAATATTCTAAGTTGGATTTCTGTTGTAAAGACTGGGCACTTGAAAAGTTCTCCGTTAGCAAGTTTTTATAGTTTCCAGTCTATTGAACAGATCCTTGAACATTTATTCAGTGATTTTCAGAAATATGTTCTAAAGGAGTTTATTTAATCATGCTCCAAACAATTTATATGATTAAAAGGAAGAATTTTAAAAATCCAGTTAACATGTCACTCTCTGTTCCATTTATTTTTTGCACTTCTGATCAGTTTGGACAATTAAAGACAATTTCAGTACTGTTTACTGTCCAGTTCACTGTCGGGTTTAGTACTGCAATAATTGGGGTTCAAGAACGACAGGGAAGCGTTTGCTTAAAAAAAACCACACACACAAGCTGTTTTCAATGGTACTGGTATTTCTAATTTATATAAATATTTTGTTTAGGTTTTATAAGAACTTGTTTTCAAAAAAGCAAAATTTAGGCCCAAAAGGTAAAGTTGACAGTGCCACTTTAAACCTTCAAATAGAAAAACACCTAAACAAATCAACCAGATGTTGTGCTGACAACATCAAATAAAGAAATTGTGGAGTTTATTCTACCCTTTATCAATAATGCATGGCTGCGCACAGACAATTTATAGCTGTTTTCCATCACTGGGTATTGTGTAGTACTAAATTAAGTCTACAAAATTCAAGGACAGTCCACCCACACAGCTACTGTAAGCCAGACATGCCACTTTGAATAAACATTTTAGAGGCATTTTATGAGTTTTATTAGCATATTGGGTCACACAACTCCTCATGGACCAAATATTCCCCTCCTCCCCCCCCCCCCCCCCCAAAAATACTCATTCTGCACACATATTCCTGAAGATGATCAGCAAAAAGAAAAAAGTTGGTCTTGTGCCTCCACTTACGTGTGTGTTAAACCCAGGTAGAAAATAAGATTTGTTTTCTACACAACAAACTAAAGTTTGCCCACCTCCAAAAACTCTATGGTGAATGCTAAACTCATGAAGTTATGACACCACCAGACTCAAAAGGGGTTTTAGTTAGACTGTTTAATAAGTGTAAAAAAATTCAATGAGTGTAAATTCAATGAGTAAAGGACATTTTAAAAACATTATTTGCAGGTCACACACTTCAGAAAGCACACACCAGGTTTTCAGTAACATAGAAGAATCAACTCTAATTAGGAAACTAATTACTGTACTGCAATCCCTTTATAGAGTTTATAATGCCAACAGCAAATCAGAGGTTATATCATCATTCTGCAGGCTCAACTGATGATACACTTGTACTCTAGAACAGTGGTTCTCAACCCTTCCAGACTACTGTATCCCTTTCAGGAGTCTGATTTGTCTTGCATACCCCCAAGTACCCCAAGTTTCACCTTACTTAAAAATTATCTGCTTACAAAATCAGACATAAAAATACATACGTGCCACAGCATACTATGACTGAAACATTGCTTACTTTCTCATTTTGACCATGTAATTATAAAATAAATCAACTGGAGTATAAATATTGTACTTACATTTCAGTGTACAGTATGTAGAGCAGTACAAACAAGTCAATGTATGAAATTTTAGTTTGTACTGATTTTGCTAGTGCTTTTTATGTAGCCTGTTGTAAAACTAGGAAAAATCTAGATGAGTAGATGTACCCCCTGGAAGCAGAGTTGCCAATCCTCCAGGTTTGCGCTGGAGTCTCCAGGAATTAAAGATGAATCTTTAATTAAAGATTATGTCATGTGATGAAACCTCCAGGAATTCGTCCAATCAGAATTGGCAACCCTACCTGGAAGACCTCTGCATATCCCCAGGGGTACACATATTCCTGGTTGAGAACCAGTGCTCTAGAAGTAGATTAGAGTCAGTTGTATCCTTTGATATCATACTGTGGTCTGAAAGAATTAAGGAACACAAAGCAAGGAGCAGTTAGTGATAAAAGACAGCCCTTAAGGGTGAGAACACTACAGTTATGAGTTTTGCATGTGAGTCGGTTCTATTAAGACTCTGCCCACATTGTAACTGAAGCTTCACTTCAGCATAGTTCTTGCTAGCTTGATTCCAATTTCAGAGTGGACAGATTTAAGTGTTGTCATTTAGAAGGGATTGGCGGTACCATCAAGAAGGTAGTTCTCTGCCCCGCTGTAAACCCATTGCTTCTGGCATTGTACAGTCACTGCCAACCCATTGTCCCTCTACAAAAAATACCAGTAACACCGATGGTTCTGTGAAAGCCTTGCTTTTAGCAATATGTTTGCCTTTCCATAAGCCGTCAGCACAGCAAACTATGTATCTCAGTGGTTCTCAAACTTTTGTACTGGTGACTCCTTTCACACAGCAAGCCTCTGAGTGCGACCCCCCTTATAAATTAAAAACACTTTTTAAAATATATTTAACACGATTATATATGCTGGCGGCAAAGCAGGATTTGGGGTGGAGGCTGACAGCTCACAACTCCCCATGCAATAACATCGCGACCCGCTGAAGGATCCGGTCCCCCAGTTTGAGAACCCCTAGTGTAACTGTCAGGCCCTCTTTCATCTCAGCCGTATGGTATGCCATCCAGAGAACAATGCTATTGGTGGCACCCTGTGTGCATGTCCAACAGGTACCCTAACTCCAGTGAAGCAGTATGGGACAGCTACTCAGATTTTCCCAGAATGCATTTAGACAGCACTGTTGTTTGCAGTGTTATTGTAGCCGTGTTCATCCCAGAATATTAGACAGACAAGGTGGGTGAGGTAATATCTTCTATTGGACCAACTTCTGCTGGAGAAAGAGACACAGTTTTGATCTACACAGAGCTCTCCTTCAGGTCACTAGACAATGCTAGGCAGTAGGGTGGGTGCAGATACACACCCTGGTAGTAATTAAGTTATTTTCTGAAGAGCAGAAAACAACTATCCAGTATTCCGGTAGACATCCTCGGGTAATTGCCTGGTCCGCTAAAAGAGCGGAAAGCAGTGGCAGGACAGATTTTTATTCCACAGTATCAAAAAGAAAGCCACGAAACTAAAGTCCCTCCTCAGACATTCTTTCCACCTCTGTCATGGGGTCAACATGTACACTTGGTACAGGATTAAGAGTTTATTGTCTCTCCTATCTCAGAGGCAAAAGCTATTCCAGCTCAGATTCAGCTGTAATTCAACCACATCCTTTACATAAATCTAGTTCCCCCATGAATATGTAAAAGTCTCTTAGCCACTTCTCATGCAGTAAGATTTTTGAATGTACATTTACTGAATGCTTGGATTTTGAATTGCTAAAATAAAAAAAAATTGAAATAGGTCCAAGAATTCCTGCTATAGAACATGCAGCTGCCCATTTAAGATCTGATGAGATTGGAATATTACCCTCAATTAAATCAAAGCAGAAGGACAGAGCTCTGAAAAATAAAAATGCGCTGATTCAGTTTCCTTTGGTTGTTTAAAAAAATGGAATCGGTTTTCAGAAGCCTGTTATTCATCTTGCACTGCCAAGAAGTTTGCTTTGGAATTAGAAAGGTTTTCATTTCTTCTTTCAGGAGTTGCACAAGATAACACAAAATAAAAATATACACATAATATGCTTGAGCTCTATTCTTCAGGTAAAGAACATTGCTCCGGAATGCACACTGTCCCCTGTTATGACACGTGGTTCCTTTCAATCCTATGTTCTTGCTACACAGTGATGAGCACTGTTCTCCATTTAAGTTAATCTTTTAATACAGCAGAGCTCATGTAAAAAAAAAAAAAAAAAGTTATATTTTTTGTACATATACCTAACCCTTTTAAATTAAGTGACAAAGAAATAAAGATGTATTGATCTGAACATGTTACATATTTACACAGTACTCCAAACTTATTTCATTACACTGCAGCAAGTAGATCTAAGTAAGTTGACTTCAGCTACGTTATTCACATAGCTGAAGTTACGTAACTTAGACCTATCCCCCTCCCCTAGTATAGACCAGGCCTTAGGAAGGGTGGGATAGAGAGGAAGGGGAAGAGTCAGTTTAGCAACTTAACAAGGAGAAGTGCAATACAGGGTTCTCAAACTTTCTCTAGTGGGGGCCACATTTAAGAGAGCATTTCACTCCTCACCTACTTGCACTCACCTAACACCCTTGTGGCACCCGGCACCCAAAGCAGTAGCGTACACCTTATATGGAATTAGCATTTGTTTGTTTCTTAGCAGTCTGGTGTGAAAAGTTTGTCTTTTGTGAAGAACAGTCAGACACAGGCTGCATTTGCTGCTCAATTAATATCCCCCTTCTCATCAGCAACCATTTCAGTCTCCATGCTTCTCTTCCATTCATCCCTGTCTCCTCCCTCTGCGCATGCTTCCTTGTTCTGTTCTCCCCTGCACATCCAGTCCAGCCACCAGGTCCTCTTCTTCCATGCACAAGTCAACCGGCTGCCTCATTCTCTTCTCCCAGGGGCATTTCTCTCTCCCACTGGTGGCTGGCAGCTCCAGTCCCACCTTTGATCCCGGAAGAAAGCTCCACGTTCCTCACTTCCTCCTCTGAGCAGTAGCCTTTACTAGCAGCAAAGGAGGAGCCAACCGCCAGCTGCTTTTCTAAGCCCCAATGCTTTTCACTGCACAAACTGCCTGAACTCCTATTATCACAGAGGAAAGCCAGCACTGTGTGACCCACACATCGTAAGAGATCTAAAGGAAGCACTCCATGGATTATCAGTAGCCCAGACCACAACCTAAGGGCTGGTCTACACTAACCCCCCAATTCGAACTAAGATACGCAACTTCAGCTACGTGAATAACGTAGCTGAAGTCGAACTATCTTAGTTGGAATGAAAACGTACTTACCCGGGGTCCACACGCGGCGCGCAGGCTCCCCCGTCGACTCCGCCTACTCCGTTCGTCGAGCTGGATTACCAGCGTCGACGGGGGAGCACTTCCTGGTTTGATTTATCGCATCTAGACAAGACGTGATAAATCGAACCCAGAACATCGATCCGACGCCTCCGATCCAGCCGGTAAGTGTAGACCTACCCTACAATCCATCGGTTTAATATGCATACAGGCAATGCAGGCAAACGTTTCCTTTTCACCTCTGGAGGATGTCACAGTTGCTCAGCATGGATGAAGTTGACCTCTCCCTGCACCAACCCTGAACTGAACTCTGTGCAATAACTCCAAAGGGAGAGACCCAATGGAACCTGCACGCATCTCCAAACTTGCTCGCAGGCCTCATGGATGCAGCACAACCTCCCCCCACGTCACTAGTTTGGGGGGCTGGTATAGTGGCTGCTGCCCCTGTGACGTTTTTGGGCCACTAGATTCAGTAGCCCCTGCTTATCGCAACAGCACTCATTGCAGCTGGCAATTCAGGATAAGCACAGAAACCACAGGGCCTAAGCATGGATGGCTTGTTTGGAACTCTGCATCTGGACTGGTTTTACTCTATGACTAGGTGTGGCTCATTTCTTCTTAGTTACTTTAAAATGTGGCAAGCAAACTCCAATTGTCATGGTCAGGGCCGGCTCTAGGATTTTTGCCGCCCCAAGCCAAAAAAATCCCCCCCCCCCCATTTTTTCTTGCCCCTCTCACCCCCGGCCCCGCATCAACTCCGCCCCTTCCCAACCCCTTCCCCAAATCCCCAGCCCCGCCTCCTCTCCCACACGTGCTGCATGTCCCCCACCCCATTGCTTCCTGTGCCCCCCCCCGCAACAGCTCACCTCCGCGCCGGCTGCTCCCATGAACATGCCACCGCTCCACTTCTCCCCACTCCCTTGCCTGAGAGGGAGGGGGGAGAAGCGAAGCAGTGGCGCCTTCAGGGGAGCAGGCGGAGCGGAGGTGAGCTAGGGTGAGGGGGGCCCAGGAAGTAATGGGGGTAGAGGAACAGGAACCGTTCCCCACCCCAGCTCACCTCCGCTCTGCCGCCACCGCTCGGCTTCTCCCCCTCCCAGCTGTTTCGTGTGCCGCCGCCGCTCGGCTTCTCCCCCTCCCTCCCAGCTGTTTCGTGCGCTGCCGCCGCTTGGCTTCTCCCCCCTCCCTCCTTTGCCTGGGAGTGAGGGGGAGAAGCCAACCTGTGGCCGCGGAGGTGAGCTGGGGTGGCGGGGGCACATTTCTAGGGGCGGCATAGCCAGCGCCAGAATGCCGCCCCAAACACCTGCTTGTTTTGCTGGTGCCTAGAGCTGGCCCTGGTCATGGTTAGCAAGAACTCATCTTTCAGATTTAAGAGGCATGTTTAGTTTTACATTGTGAGCAATGTAGGGTCTATGGGAAGGTGGGCAGCAACAGTGGCCTGTGATCAGTTGCTGTTTAAGACACTACCCACCGTCACCATCTAGGGAGATCTATGGCATGGAGGAGAAGAGGGATGGCTCTTGTGCCATGGTGCTCCCCTGCCACCAAAACTGTACTCCTAAAAACAAGAACACACACAGCAAGACAGATAGCTGGCGGGAAGAATCAGCAGGCCCGCAGGTCCAGCAGTCAACCAGAAACCAGCCCAATGATGTTGCCTGCCCTCCCTCAGAGCTTGCTTGCCTCCTGCCTCTTTTCGCCACACGCCTTTGGCTTGGTTTTAAAAAGAGAAGGGAAAATGGGCTGTCTCCCCAGGCCCAACCTTTGTCTCTCAGGGGTAGTCTACACTACCCGCCTGATTTGGCGGGTAGTGATCGATGTTCTGGGATCGATTTATCGCGTCTCGTCTAGACGCAATAAATCGATCCCAGAAGCGCTCCCCGTCGACACCAGAGCTCCAGCTCCGCGAGCGGAGGAAGCGCTGTCGACGGGGGAGCCTGCCTGCTGCCGTGTGGACCGGGGGTAAGTAATTTAAAAATCGATCTAAGATATTCAACTTCAGCTACGTTATTCACGTAGCTGAAGTTGCGTATCTTAGATCGATCCCCCCCCCAGTGTGGACCAGGCCTCAGAGCAGACTACGTTGCAGCTCCAGCATGACATTTACAGACCATCATACCATTCATGCCACCTGTATGTTATATCCCTTTCCCCCATCCTGTGTCTTGTCTGTAAGCTCTTCGAGGTAGGGACCCTTTCTATGGGCTTGTTTTCACTGCAAAGTATTGCCCTTAAGCCAACTTCCGTCCACACACAAAAGCCTCTCACTCAAGTGTAGTACATGCTTTACACCTAGGCTAGCTGGCTTGGCAGGGGCTATAGGCTAACGACTAAGTGCTGCTTTCACTCAGGCTGGCAACCTGCCCGCTTTGCAGTGAGGACAGTCTAAACCAGTCAAGTGCCGACAGTCCAGTGCTTTCCCCGCAATCCCCCTGCACGCCCAGAAGTACAGGCAAGTTCTCCCACAGTTCACTGGGAAAGAATCATAGAGCAGCTCAGTTTACTGCAGCAAGAACTGAGGGCTACGTCCCCAGAAGCCACACACGGGGGAGTGAGGACAAAATACAGCTTTGCAGTTTGGATATTCACCCCCAAACCAGGTCAACCCAGGCGCCAAGCACCTAAGTTAACTCTGCAGTGAAGACGTACCTTGTTTGTACAGTGCCTACCCCAATGGGCTCCACTCTCATTTGGCCTTTAGGCGGTACAGTAATACAAGTAAATTATAATAGCAGCAGCTCTATTCAAAGACTGGAGAACAGGGGGTCACTGGTTTTCAGACCAGAACTAAACTTTAACCTCTAAATGCCTCCGTTTCTTGTAAAAACGGGGATAGAATCTCCCATACCTTAACATCCCAAGGGGACTGAGGCTTAAAAAAAAAAATTCCCCACACAATTAATGTAGGTGAAACACTTAGTGATACTCTAATGGAAGGAACTATACAAGAACTAAGCCTACAATTAGTGATTAAGAAGCCTAGTTTTTCCACTAAAAAAATCCTAAATTAACAAAGCCTCATTAGTTCAGTGAAACTAGCCGTGCTTTAACGGACACTGAAGATCTAACAAAAGTGATATGGAATATGTTAGTCTGATACCACAGGGACGGGAGGTTTAAATCTTACCTCAAAAAATCTGTACCGATCACAATCCTCTAGTTTCCTCCAGGCGTTTTTTAGGATCAGAAATAAAAGTAATGGAGATTCAGCTACTGCAACACTTCAGCATCTAACAGTACATCCAGATCCTTGAAAGTCATTCTGTAAGGAAAGAGGCAAAAACAAAGCACCTGTTAATGATCCACTAGAGTAGCACTGAGCACTTAATATACCATACGTTTATGATCTAATTATTTCACAGTTTAAATTTCTTAGACAACCTTAAAAAAATTACAAATATTCAAAGTTATTTTTAAAGGCTAAAAGTCATCTTCTGCCTCCAAGTAACATAACCATGCTCACAAATAGTGAGCAAATTCAGTGAGAAGGAGCTTGTGAGCTTTTTGGTTACAGGATCTCTGCAAATAAAGATACGTATGTAAGGACATGGTTTCCCAGTTTAACTCACTTCAGTTAAAGCAATAGCCAATATGAACATACACAAAACAAAAAGCTGAACTTCCCTTTGGAGTTATAAGAATGCCATATGTACCAACTATTAATCAATGCTGCTAACATTAAGAATAAAAACCTAGGGAAAAGTAAAGTATCTTTTGACCCAAATTAGTGTTTTGTCAATCCAGATTATTAATTTAGAAGCATTAGGTGGAAGTGTTACACTATTAATTATGATTATGTAGTATGTGAAAAGCATAAGGATGCATTATCAGACTATAGTGTTAATGAAGACTTGCTTAGATGTAACAAATGTATTATTCCCCTATTTGTCTCAAAATTGGCTGAGCTATTTTCTTTTGCCCTGATCTTGCAAAAACTTACACACATGCTTAACTTTACACACCATGAGTAGTTGCCATTGAAATCAGAGCTACTCAGAATTGTGACAGATATGACAGTATCCTGTAATATCCTGCACAAGCCTTACTGAATTGAATTTAATATCTTTGGAGTCCATTGTATTAAAAATACAATTGTCTCTGTGTTACTGAGGGACTGTCCATATTTCCATGGAAAGGGTAAATAGGAGAATAGCAGGGGTTTAGTAGGCAAATTCATTCAGATTGTAATGTCTCGAGAGGAACCCATACATAGAGAGGCCCACATATACTAATTCAGACTGGATTCTCCAGGGACCAATAGACCAAAAAAAAAAGATTTTTGGATAAATAGGCTTGCTTTAAACTGGCTGAGGGCCTCCTTTCCACTCCAGCAAATGGACAGGACTTCTGGTCCTAGGGAAGCCCCAATCCTCAGGGAAGGGTTGGATGGACTTTGGCCCACTTAGGCCTCACAAAACTGAGTGCTTGTTCTGAGCTGCGGCTGCAATGAACTTATGACCTTAGGGACCATTCCTGAGTGGGGTTTGAAGGACTAATGGCCAATCAGAGACTTTGTCAGAGTGCGGGGCTGTTCCCTGTTAAGCTTATTAGCAGGTGTGTAGGTTCTTTTATTGTTTTTAATGTGCTTGCCCTGGGATGCTTTCACTGTAAGAACACATCTGCTTGCTTAAGGCTTCTCTACATTTAAAACGCTACAACGGCGCCTCTGTGCCACTGCAGCTGCACCCCTGTAGCACTTCAGCATAGGCATCACCTATGATGACGGAGGGATTTTCCCATCGGTGTAGGTAATCCAACTCTTCGAGAGGCAGTAGCTAGGTCAATGGAAGAATTCTTCCATCAACCTAGCACTGTCTACACGGGAACTTAAGCCAGCTTAACTATGCCACTCAGGGGGGTGGATTTTTCAGACCCCTTACCAACGTAGTTAAACCGACCTAATTTTCTAGAGTAGACCAGACCTTAGAAACAGCTGTATGGTAACATACCACAGGAACCCGGGGTCACCTAACAAAATTAATAGGCAGCAGGTTTAAAAACAAACAAAAAGGAAGTACTACTTTGCACTACACAGTCAATCTGTGGAACTCATTGCCAGGGGATGTTATGAAGGCAAAACCAAAACTGGATTCAAAAAAGAATTGGATAATAGTGATTGTTGGACCTATCCTCCATGAACTTATCTAAGATGGTCAGGGATGCAACCCCATGCTCTGGGTGTCCCTAAACCTGTCAGATGCTGGGACCAGATGACAGGGGATAGATCACTTGATAATTACCCTGCACTGTTCACTCCCTTTGAAGCATCTGGCATTGGCCAACGTCAGAAGACAGCCTACTGGGCTAGGCGGATGATAGGAATGGCCATACTAGGTCAGATCAATGTTCTTAACTGTGCCAATCACAATGTGTACCATGTCTGAGGAGAGAAGCAAAGCAGGCTTGCTGAGGCAGTCTTTTGCTGGGAATAACCAAGTGAAGGCCTGGAAATAACCCACTCAGGAAAGAGAGAGAAGCAGGTCTCCACCCAAGAGAGCAGATAACTGTGGATGACAGAAGTCTGAGAGTTGGTCCCCTCGCTGAACCCCTAAGGGGAAATACAGGAGCAGCTGCCCTGAACTGTGACACACACCATGAGTAGTTCCCATTAAAGTCAACAGCGCTACTCAGAATGTGTGAAGTTAAGCATATGCCTAAGCCACTGCAGGATCAGAGCCCTAGTCCGTAGTACAGCTCTCTCCCTGCAAGGATTTTAAAAGTAATTTGGTCACTTATGTTTAAGGCTGCAAGTCTGTCACGGAGGTCACGGATTCCGTGACTTCCGTGACTTTTGCAGAGGCTGGTGCTGGCTCAGGGGCTGCCCAAGCCAGGCAGCCCCTGGGCCAGCAGCAGCAGTTTGGGTGTGTGGGAGAGGGCTAGGAGCAGGGCGGGGTTAAGGAGTCGGGGGTGGGGAGGTTCCCTGGCTCCCACTGGCATGGCCCCCCTGCAGCTCCTAGGTGGTGGAGGGGCCGGAGGACTCTGCGCCGCATGTTGCTCATGTCTGCAGGTCCCGCCCCAGCAGCTCCCATTGGCTGCGGTTCCCGGCCAATGGGAGCTGCAGCAGCCAGTGCTTGTGGCAGGAGCAGTGGAGCCCCTGCCCCTGCCTCCACTGCCTAGGAGCTGCAGGGACGCGGAGTCGGGTAGGAAGCTCCTGCCAGCCCCGCCAAACCCCCCCCCCCCCAACACCAGCAGGGGTCCCAGACCACATCCCCCAGCACCCGCGGCACGCCCACCCCCCACAGCCCCTCACCCACGTTTTAGTCAGGGCGGGTATTTTTAGTACAAGTCAGGGACAGGTCATGGCCCATGAATTTTTGTTTATGGCCCGTGACCTATCCATGACTTTTACTAAAAGTACCAGTGACTAAATTATAGCCTTATTCATGTTCAAATACCAGTTATTCAATTATAGATCATTTGTGGGACAAAAGTGGGGATGGTCCTGGAACGATGGATTGCTACAAGTACAAAATTCAACTCCTTGGACAAATAAATCCTCCATTTAGGATTGTAAGTTTTTTTCTTTTCTTTTCTTTTTTTTTAAAGTACTCTTTTCAGCCAAGGTTAAGATACCTGGTTTTATTCCGTTAATATTGAAAAGAGTGGAGTTAAAATTGATGTACAGTTTAAGAAATCCAAAATATTCTCCTATACGTTCCCCTGAAGTTTTAAAATTGCCTGTGGTGCAGTCCTATAGGGGAGGGTTACACAAAGACCTGTGCAGCTCTAGCACCCACAATTCCAGTCCCAACAGCAGAGTGAAATGGACACAGTTGTAGTCAGTTTCATCCTGGAGCTCCTACTGGGGACATACTAAGTGAAGAGTACAGAGTGATTATCTGATACACGTGCAGAATGAATATCTGATACAGCTTCTTCGGCACTTAGCAGGTGGTGCGGGAGGAGGAGAGGGAAGAAAAAACAAATGGCTTAACAAAGCAAGAGTTTGGGGTAACATTTTGAGGGGAAGAAACATTATTTGCATCCAGGTTTTAATTTTGAAGGCTTTATCATCATCATCATCAACAACTAAATATTTATACTTTCACGTAGAAAGTCACAAAGCCATTGTTAGCTAATCGCTAAATCACCTGATCTAACCTCCATGGAATACATGGGAATTAGTCCAAGCAAGATTAAAAACTCTTCACAATCAATGGGTGCTCAAATTAAGTCACATCCTGATGCCCCAATTGCTGTTTTCTTGTTACTATGCACATATTGTTTTCAGCCTATTATTTAATAAATAATAAAAAATTAAAAACCTACAAAACTGTTTTTTCCTCTCAAATGCTGCTTTAAAAAAAAAATGAAAAAAACCTATGATGACAGGCACCCTTTCATACCTTAGAATAACATTTGAATTTACTCACGTTCTAGTAAGATATAGGAGATCCAATATTTAACAAAGTCCAAGGAGTAGCCCCATTATTTGTTTAAAACCAAAAAATAAACTATTGGCAAAGCTATCCCCTTGTTTGACTGTAAAGCCTTTAATCAACTTCAAGACTGTTTCAAAGCTGGGAAACAAATAAAACACAGATGAGGATTCTTTCCCTCCCCCAATCCCTCAGGTTTGATAAACATTTCAAATTTGTCAGCTATAATGAACTTTGTTTACATTACACATTTACCTATTCAGGATAGCTTCTAAATGATTTCAAAATACAAAGGAAAGCAGTAGGAGTACATCTATTAGTAACAAGAGCTAATGACACACTAGATGAAGTACTCCATTTTCAGCATCAAAGGTTTAGAAGGCATTTCTTCTCAACTCAGAGGTAATACAGATATTTATTTTTCTAAACATATTTAGAAAGAGAAAAAATATTTTATGGTTCTCTACACCAATGTTGGCTTATATCTGAAAATGTTTTAAGTGTGTGCATTTTTATTTAAATGTTCCATATACATTTTCAAGTTTGTCAAACGCTTCCAATCAAGTCAAGCACATTTGAAAGGGGTTTTATTTTGGTGTTGTTACTCTTGACTACAGCATCAATTCAAACTTTATCTAAGCCATTGTACAATTTTAGGTTTACAGAACTATAGCATTTTGTAGTTCCATTAACTACTTTCCCTTACAAAGGATTTTATGGGTGTTTTCAAAAATCCCCCTCCTCCATCCCTCTCTCTCCCTCTTAAAAATCAAAATAAAAATAAAAAAATCAGCATTTAGAAGAGCTAAGTGAGTTGACACAAGGTGGTTATATTCTGAAGCCAGATCGAAAGAGGCATTATGGAGTTCTATATTTCTAGTCTTGAGAGTGTCCTGTCCTCTTTTCTCTACACTGGCTTTCCACAGAATATCAAGTCAAGTTCAAGGTTTTAGTTCTTATCTTCAAAGCACTCAATTGCCTGGGCCAAGTATATCTAAGAGATTGCCTAAAGCTCTGCAATGAGGACTATGATATGCAACTCTGGTTCTCTGGCACAGTGGAACTTTCTAAAATAGAGGTAAAGTTGGTTAGTGTGAGAGATGAAGCTCTCTCAGGGGCTGGTCTCAGGCAAAATCCCACAAGAACTAAGGAGCATCACAAACCTCATCACAAGGGCAAGGCACATGCCTTCGACCGTGACTTTTCTAACACACAAACAGTGCATACATGTTTAAAAACACACACACACACACCAGTCTCCCCTTGGGGAGAAGATAAGGGAGAGAGAGAGAGAATGAATCATACCTGACAGATGTTAGTCACATCCCTTAATGTACTACTGAAAGGCGCTCAGATACTACAGTACGGTGTTATAAAAATCTACGCAGAACAGAATTCCACAAAGTTACTTTGTCAGAGAAGTCATCTTTTTTACTTCTGAACTACCAGCTTTGTTATTCAGCCTGGCTTACTTCATTACCGGTGACAGAGAATCTACGATCAGACCTTTGTTAACAAGTCCACTAGTGATGTACAAACCAGATGAGAACCTACCTCACTCCACCATAGCATTTCAGAGCCACTGCAGCTAACCGGAATAAAAAATAGTAGAAACAAAAACATGCTCAAAAGACAGTCCAGATATTATACTAGATACAGAGAGAGCATGTCTGTTGATTAATGTGCCACTTTTACACAGCCAGTTTTCCTATCTTAACCCCATTTTGATATAAACAAAACTCACAGACACAGACTTTAAGGCCAGGAGGGGCTATGTGATCATCTAGTCTGACCTCCCACACATCACAGACCACAGAACCTCACCCACCCCCTCCTGTAATACACCCCTACCCTCCAGATAAGCTACCAAAGTCCTCAAATCCTTGTTTTAAGTCTTCAAGTTACAGAGAATCTCCTATTTATTCTAGTTTAAACCAGCAAGTGACCCATGCCCCATGGTGCAGAGGAAGGCAAAAACCCCTCAGGGTCTCTGCCAATCTGACCTGGGGGGGCGGGGAGTGGGGGGGAAATTCCTTTCTGACCCCAAATATGGCCATCAGTTCAACCCTGAGCAGGTCAGCAAGACCCATCAGCCAGACACCTGGGAAAGAACACTCTGTAGTAACTCAGAGCTTGCCCCCTCCCCATCTAGTGCCCCATCTCTAGCCATGGAGGATTTTTGCTACTTGCAGTCGCAGATGGGCCACATGCCATTTTAGGCAGTCTCATCACACCATCCCCTCCTTAAACTGATCAAGCGCAGGTTAGGCTTTTTACACCCAACAACTCCCCTGGGAAGGCTGTTCCAGAACTTCACTTCTCTAATGGTTAGAAACCTTCGTCTAATTTCAAGCCTACGCTTATTGGTGGCCAGTTTCTATTCATTTGTTCTTGTCTTAACATTGGCACTTAAATACCAGGGAGGGAGAGGAGTTATTTAAGTTATCCCCAAAAAACCTTCCTTCAAATAAAAGGTGCAGTGGAGCCCCTTTTTCATAAGTATTCAGTTATTAAGAGGCAGGTTGAACTGGGCCAAAGTAACTTGGCAAGCTTCTTTTTGAGGTTTCAGTGACAAAGAAAATATTTTTTGCTTAAAGCCAAGGCTACTTTATCTCCCTGCCATCACTGATGCTGTCTTTTGGTACAAAGATCATTGCTCTTCACAAGATGCGAACGGACTTTCAGCTTTTTGTGACGTGACGGGATGCACAGGATCAAGAACAACATGTTTGGTTTCTGACTGACCCACCTATTAAAACAAGAATAGTTGTCGGTGGGGTGGCGTAGTACAAAGTTAGAATAATTTTACTGCATACGTATTTATTACAACCTGCAACCAGACACACTAGGTCCCATTACACAAGGTGGAAGGCAATGGGGAGTTGTTTCCTCCAGTGAGGAGTGGGTGTAAGAGACTAACAAAGCAAAATGGTAATGTGACTGCCTCCACACTACACCATTGTACGTGACAAGCCTGGGCCCCATGTGAACAGGCAGTTTCAGATGCTGGGTAGTCATACTGTGTTAGCAATATTAGTGGCAAACATGGTTTCTTTCCACAGAAATCCTCTTATTTAAATTGAGAAAACCTTTTACCTGGAAGATCTTATTACTTCATGGCTTTAATTATGGTCTCTCTCAAGGTTGTGCAGCTGACATCCTCTGCACAGCTCAGCTACATGAATTAATGCATGAGTTACTTTAGCAGCAAAGACTAATGGAGCTGGTAAATGGGTTACACAAACTCAAGTAGGACCTTGGGTACAAGAGTCAGTTCTCAAGTTTCAGTTCATTTACTTAGAGGTTTGAGAGAGAGTGGGAAAGGACAGTTTCACCTTGTTTAGGATTAACATTGGAACATGGTTAGCAATAGTCAGCCACCTTCCTGATCCCTGTAACAATAACCAAAAAGGGCACTTAAGTTACATTTCTTGTCCAGACAGCCACACTACTGGTATATAACGAGGGACCACCCTTATCAGGCAACATGAACACCCCTCTTATCGACCCAATAATATCACCAGGGGAGGGCTATGAAGACCACAAAATGGGTTGCTAAATACCAGTACACCTGAATGCAAATCTCCCGAAGAGTGTCAAAAAGAATTTAACCATATAATTCACCAGGCATCTGCGTCCTTGGTCACTGCTGCATCAAGAAATGTAATAAATTAATGTGATTTATTGTTAAAATAGTTAGCTTGCCAGAGGTTCAGATCCACAGAGGATCAGTTCATGAAACAGGAGGAGGATTCACAAAAGCAAAAACTTTCAATCCATGACCATTGAAGGAGGGTAGGAAATTTTATTTGTAAACAATTACTGAATGGAAGTTGATGCATAAACATGTTGAGGAGAGGCAAATGGTATGGGTGTATGTGGACAGCCTTTTAAAACACCGCTCTTTTTTGCAGTTTTGATGTCATAACTTCAACTAGTTTTATATTTATGGATTAGAAGATTTATTTAGACTATCCTTTGTTTTTCCTCCACTCCCTGAAAAAAGTATCCAACCTTTGGGTCAAAACAATAGATTGTACAAACAATAAACTGCAACTAGGGTTTCATTAATCATCAAGAGGACTAACTTGGCGTTTCTTTTAATACCGAAATTGAACAGACAGTCTGACAATTCACTATCCTGAAATTTGCTACCTTAAAAAGAGGCTATAAAATACTTCACTCCTTCTATAATCCATGCATTTAAGCCTGAGATAGAGCCTTTATGGTATCTAATTGCATGCAAACATCACTTTGTTACAGTGCTGCATATTAAGACAATCTCACCATTGTGCTAAGCAGAATTTTTACCTCGAAATTAAGACTGAGCTTCATAGCATACTTGCTAGTTTCTCTGGAGGTAGGACGGAACCAAAACAATCAGTCTTCCAACCAGCCACTCACCCAACACTGTCACTAAGGGTAGATTTACACTGCAATCGAAAGTGTGACTGCAGCTTGGGTAGGCATGCCTGCACTAAATAACAGTGTAGACTGATCTGGTGGGCTATGGGCAGGCCTGTACAGGCCACACCATCACTTCTTCACTGCTATTTCAGGGTGACAGATTGATAGCCACTCACCCGCTTATGGTGGGCAACATTTACCTTCAGGCAGACTGCTGCTCTGCTGAACGTGGTAGGTGAGGTAATATTTTTTTATTGGACTTTCTGCTGGTGAAAGACATGCTTTTTTTGCTCCACGGACCTCAAGAAGAGCTCTGTGGGACTCAAAGGCATGTCTCTTTCACCAACAGTAGTCCAATAAAAAAAAATATATATATTACCTCACCTACTTTGTCTCTCTCATATCCTAAGACCAACGCAGCTACAACACTGCAAACAGCTCTGATGAGAAGCGGTTGTTTAGTATCTGTACTATGCTGGCTGCAGTCATATTGGAGCATGGAAAAAGCCTCAAGACCATAAGGCAGCAGCCATAAATAGCTAGTTCATGCACTATTATTAGCCTTATAAATTCCATATTGTCCATTTATAACCTTGAATTTCAGTCAAATTAGTAAGTGGAGCAGTTTAGAGAGTCTCTTAAGTGTTAAAAAAAGTGCACTAAAAATAAGCTTCTAGGCTGCTGAAGCTTAACTAAGGTGGAGCACATCTGTGGAGAGTCAAATGTGTGCTAAATTCATCTCTGGTGTAAATCAAGGGAAGTCAGTGGTGTTACCTCGGGGATGTATGCAGTCTAATACACTTGGGCTGGGATTTTGAGAGAAAGACATTAAGAGATTGAAAGTCAAGGGGATTTGTGTACTTAACTCCCTCAAATTCCTTTGAAAATCCCAGCCTTCATTTTTGCGCTCTCCCCTGTGCGTGGAATGCAAAAGGTAGCCCTACACACCATCTTCTGGACATAGCTGAACAATAAAGTGTTGCATATGCAGTTGGTTTCATTACAATACAAATAGCGCCAAGAAAAATCACATCCTGGATGATTCATATCTGAAAGACCAGCCTATCCAGATTAAGACCTGGAGCTTTGAAGTTTAACTTTTCCTGCAGGGCACATGAGAGTGGAACTTGGAAAGACAGACAGACCTCACCCTTCCTTCAGGACAAATGGAATTTTAAGACTTCAGATCTGCAGGACACACACCGCATTAGAACAAACTTCCTCCCTCAAGTGGTTAGCACAGGGGAAATGGGACTCACATGACCTCGGGTCAACATCTGGTTGTGGCAAAGACTTGCAAGGGAGCCTTGGGCAAGTCACTCAGCCTCTGCAACTGATTTCCTATCAGTAAAATGTGGATAACGATGCTTAGCTGCCTTTGTAAAACACTTTGAGATCTTCAACTTTAATATGCGAAGTCTGAGTGTCATCTCACCTTTTCCTCTGGAGTAGTTTTGAAGAATTATGGTAAATAAACCTCTGAAAGACAGGTAAATTTGGGAGTGCTTCTCAGAAATGTATCTGGGTTAGTTTCCATTCCCCCCACTCCAAACACACACCTTCTCTTTTTTCCTCCAGTCCCCACACTGCTCTAGGAAGTGCTCAATATTGAACCCAGGCAGAAATAGCAAGGCTACTTGTTTGTCAAATTTTAAAGCTGCACTAATTTAGTAGTTTGGGGATTCAATAAGCTCCAGGCTGCACCATTTTGCAAAATATTTGGCTGTTTGCTCCAACGGGCTGGTAAGAACAGTGTTTTGCAGTGAGCAAGTGGGGGCACGTATCATTAATGATGGCTATTACTGGTGGTAATGCTGCTGCTTTGTGAAAAAAAAGAACTACAATAGCTGGCTCACCAGAGGTGCTGAATCAGGGACAGCGTCTGGCTGCCAGCAGGATACCACAAATTAGAGCTGTGGGGAGGAGACCATCCTTATGCAACACAATTTAACTCGCTCCAGGGAAACACCTTTCCTCTCTAACTTACACACAACTTTTGCCCTGCCTCCCTTCTTTAGCTTCTCCCACCACAATCAAGGAAGCAGAGGCTAGGTGGATTCTAATTACTGTATAGGCTAGGAAAGAACAGCAGTAGACACCACCATGGTTAAAATACCAGTGGCTGCCAACACCTCATCTACATTAGGACCAACATGGTTGCTATTAACAGTTTTAGGGGAAACTCTAAGATTATTGAAAATAAGAAAGAAAAACTTGTAGCACCTTAGAGACTAACAAATTTATTTCAGCATAACCCACGAAAGCTTATGCTGAAATAAATTTGTTAGTCTCTAAGGTGCTACAAGTTTTTCTTTCTTATTTTCATTTTGCTGACACAGACTAACACGACTACTACACTTAAATCTAAGATTATTATGAGTGAATGCACCACCCAGGGGGCTACAATGGTATGCAGACATAATAGCATTTGCATGCTCCAGTTCTAACACACTAAAAGTTAGCAGCTCTAGCTTAAGTACTACCCCCAAAAAAGAAAGTTAAAGAACTAAACAAACAGGAAACTCCCCATAAACTGTATGGCCCGTTAAGTAGGTTTTCCTTAATGACATCCAAGTATTCTAATAAAATACTTAAAGTTGCAAACGCCCCTTTATGCACACGGTTTATAAAATATGCAGGTCACATAACAATGCAATGTAAACCAGCTCTGGCTGAAGAGCTAGATTTCAATCACAAGTGTAATACTGGAAAGGAAGGGCACAAGAACCCCAATGTAAAGTTTTGCAGTATTGCTTTATCACATCAATGGGAAGAGTCAGAGTGCTGGAGGTTCAGAGTGCATTGGGACATTCCAGATGACTTACCCGTTGTCATATCACAGAGTCACTTGTGCGGGACTTTCAAACTTGCTATAGCAGTTTGTATATTATTTTCCCCATAGGCAGAAAGAAATATTGATGTAGGAAGTTCACAACTGTATTAACTACAGGTTTCTAGGTTGTTAAAAAGCACTACCCTTTAAACAATGTGATCTCAGTAGCTATTTGCTGTCCATTTAGCTCTTTCTAGATGTTCTTTAAATACAAAAATACTTTCCAAGATACCAATGTAGCCACCAATAATGAAATCCTGTAGCTTTTTGTATTTCATGTAAAGTAAAACTAAATTTACAAGGCTGCTAATCCAGTGCATCTCTAGCACACAGTACATCATTTGACCGTAATGCTTGGAGCAGTAACTTGACCTGTCTGGGAAGGTGGGAGGTGCTACACAAGCTGAAACATTAGAAAGTGTATGCGTAATTAGGTTGGGTATTTTCCACATTCTTTGATCCATGAACAAAATAGTACAGTATGAATAGAAAAGTTACTTTGACACTCCAGACTCACATTACATCCAAAACATCGGTTAAGAGGACTTTTATGTGATTCAATGCGAAAGAAAAGCTCTCATACCTTCAAAAAAAAAAAAAAAGTTTCATTGAACTTTCCCCTGTGGTGTTGTCAGCTCAAACAGAGCCAGCATTGTGTTCCAGCAGGGGTTTGCAGCCTTTCCTGCCATGACACAACATTCAGTCACTTTGTTCTCCTGTGAACACACACAGAGACACAGAAGCTTTTGCACCCATTCATGCAGCACTGCCAAGGACACCTGCCAGTCCACCTTTTCCTACAGCTGCTGGGCAGTGGCGAGGGCAGCTCTCTGTGGCTCTTAGCCCTTCGCATTCATGCCCCACTTCCTTTTCTGCTCCTTGATTCAGAATTCCCACTCCGTGAGGCCAAGAACAAGTGCGAAAAATACAATCTGTGGGTCGTGCTGCGCTTACAGGGAACATACTGTTGAAGCACTCCTGAGGCAGACTGGATGAGGAGGAGACACAGCACTTGCTAGGAAATTCATGAGCAACCAGCTCAAACTGAGACTCCTTAAGTTTCTGGTAATATTTAATTCATATTGAGCATGCTCAGAGGGTCGCAGGTATTAACCTAGTGACTTGAATATGCAACTTCTAACCCTTGTCCTAACAAGGAAGGAGACCACCACAAAGCCCTACTACCAACTGAGAGAGATTGAGTAATGTGCACTAACTCAGTGGCTGAGAACTTGCAAGTGAAGTTGAAACCTATCCTGTAGGAGGTACCCATGAATGATACTCTTGGGTGGGGCTTGGGGAAGGGAAGGGAAGGAAAACTACACATCTAAAGATTTCCCATAGTAGAGGAAAACTAAATCTAGCTCCGTAGCTCCACCATTGTCCTAAGGAATTGGGTGGGGGTGGGGGAAATCTTTGGGTGCAGTCTTCTTTCTCTGTAACAAGTTCTCCTGTTAGTCTAACTCAGAGTTTGCTATGTCTCGCTGGGCAGAAACTCTGCAGTGCTTTACCTTGTTTATTCAACACAAGTGAACTGATCTTGTGATAACTAGCTAACCTCACACCTGGGTCTGGAGTCACTCAGAATCCTCCCTCAGAAATGGAGGTTACTTACCTGTAACAGGTTCATATGATTTGAAGCTTTTTCATCCAATATTTTAGATGCACTTTTTTGTTTGTTTTTTTGTTTAGGAAGTGCTTGTTTAAAAAAAAAAGACTATGGAAATTATTATAGAGAGGGGAATCCATACCACCCCACCAACTCTAGTTGTAATCCTTTAATTGCAGTTATGAAAAAAAAATTAGGCTTATCTCTTGCATTTGCATTTCAAGTGAAGAGGTTTCTAACTACTGAGTTACTGCTGGGTTTTTAATTCCAGCATGAAAACTGCTTGATAGGAGAGTAACTTGGAGGGTTTCTAAGGAAAAAAGTCATAGTGCAGAACTCCTTTTTGGCTTGGCAATCAAGGTTCTGTGCTTTGTTTGGAGAAGCCACGTGAGCAGCTTACCTGTGGTTAGACCTCAGGGCTTTCTACAAATATTTTGTATTCCAGTACAAGCTTAGACATGTTACATAAACATCTGCAATATCTACTAAAAATGTGAAAGGGTGAGTAACTCCACCCTACCTATCTTCAAGCCACTGTTTCATAACCTGTTCTCTAGCAAACAGAAAGCTTTGTAAGGGGCTTCCAGTCCAAGAATGCTGCTCCCTAAACTATCTGGTGCTCTCTAGTGAACACCAATGTATTCGGGTTTTAAATATTTGATTGAACATAGCATGGATAATTCAGGATGAAGATGAGAGAAGAATGCTATCCATTTCTTTCTTGCTGTTTTAAGTACACAATTTCCCCTAATTTACTTCTCAGTGCTTTATCTTTGGAGGTGGGGAAATGCCAATGTCATTAATAAGCAAAGAAGAGCAGTGGCAGGGAGAGAGTTGTTTTACAGGTTGTATACCAGACCGCTGTTGCAGAGAGGGACACTGAAAAGTATTTATGCTAGTCTTTAGCTGACATAGGAACTGCTCACGTTCACAAGTGCTTATGGCTGGCTGAAGCTAAAAAGCTTTAAAATACCAAAAATGTATAAAGGCCACACTTCTTGAGGGGAGTAAGAAAAAAAAAATCAAATATACCACAAACACATGAAGCTGTATCAACTGTTCTGGAGTTCATTTTTCCAGAGCGTTAACAGCCACAGAGCAGATGTTCATTACAAAACATACTGCATGAAAGATAGCTTAATATCAAAATATTTGCTTTACAAAGATCCCAAAACAATGAAGCTCCACCAGAGCCAGCAGGCTACCTGCTATGTTAACTGAGCAAGTAGAAGTTAATGTGGGTGAAGGCTTGTTTGCACACCCTGCTCTCCCTAATGCTTTACATGGCACTAACAGCATCTTTACAATAGACTGCAAAAAATGTTTGCAAGTTCTGCCTAGCATATTCAACTATTTCATTAATTTAGGTTTAGGTTTCTAGGAGGCACCCATCACCCAGTCTCTGGTGAAATACACAGAACTAAGATACTGCATACATATTCTCCACTCTTGCCCAAGATGGAGCTCTTCACAAATCATGGAAACACTATTCGCCACCTACCGTGTTCCACAAAAGCTATTTAAAGCTTTTGGTGTTATCAAGGAAAACAGCAGCAGACACATTTGATAGGTCACAATCCCCATTTTATTCCAGCACGTAGTAATTCTAAAGTTTTTAAAATAGAAGCAGGTCACAGTTTAAAAACACATCATAAAAGCAGCAAAATAGTCTTAAAAAGTCAAATGCTTTAAAGCTCAGATTTCAAAGCTACAATGTATTACTCTGTTAATCTTTTGGAAAAACCAATAGATACCTTGCTTCAGTATGATTAAAATAGGAATTCAAGCCTCTGGAGGATGACTTTCCTAAAGACATCAAGACTCAAATGTAACACTTCTATATTGGTTTACTGCATCATCCATGCTATCAATGTACACCTGCAATGAAAGAAAATCTGATATTTTTACTCTATGGGCCTTCCTCAACTGCCACAAAAAAGATTTCTCTCTCACACACACAAGTAAAAGTAAAGGGGACTTTTTCAAGGTAGTTGAAAAATTATCTTCTATATGGATTTGCAAAAAAAAAAAAAATCAAGGTAGTTTATGGATTTCTTTCCCAGGCCAGCATTTTTTTCCTGTGTTCTGAACAATAAGTTCCAGCAACTGAGTACTTGCAGGTGTCCCCACAAACCAGCAAGGCTGATCTTTTAATTCCTGGTTGTCCTGCCAAGTTCAAGCACATTGGTAAGTTTGTCTGCACCACCACTGCCTGTGGTGAACCCAGCTATGAGTAGACAGGAGACTCATCTCCAAGAATGTCAGGCCAATACCTCTTGTGCTTACTATTTTTAGTGTATAGTTTTAGATGTGTCCACAGAGGAGGAGGAGTTTGCCTGTACATCAGGATTCTGCTTTGCAGTGCCGTTAAAAAGGAACTGGCAATCAAGAAATGGGTCAAGTTCTGCCTTACTACAGGCCCCCATTGATATCAGTGGGGTTAAATGAGGGAAAAATTTGGCCCCTTGAGACTTTAGTTCCCGAGTCTTTTCCTCGAAAGAGATTTACTGTGGTACCAAGACAAAACTGAAAGAAGAATAGGACACACAATAGTAGGGGGGAGGAGAGTATCACAGAAAGGGTCTTACACAGAAAAGAGGAGTGTCACTAACTGGTATGCACAGATGGTGAATAAAAGGTATTTTCTCTCAGTACAGCAACTCCCAACTGATGGAATCTGACTAGTAAGAGCTAACCTGGTGTCCAAACTTCATTTCTATAGCTCCTAGCTGCTTCAGCACAAAGGAACAAGTAACAACTGTTCTTATCTGTCAGTGGGGAGACGCATACAAGTCATTCTGCGTGACGAGACTGCCTTTGATGCTCCCTCCCTCCTGGATCTGTCCTCAGAACAGACAGAAGAAAGGACACTCCAGCTTCGTTTCCCTGGTGAAAATTCTTCGGGAAGAATTAGGGGTTTAAGAGAACTAAACAGGAAAGCTTTAAATAAATGCCACTTGGTACAGATAGTTTCACAATGGCCAATATCAGGCCATGACAAATATAGAATGATCAGATGAACATTTCCTAATCACTCCTACACTTAGTAATTTGAGAAGACAACAAACACCAGCTAGCAGGAACGCTGCCAATTAATTCCTTCATCTTTCCTCCTCCCCCAGAGTATTGCTAAATGTCAAGCTAGCACAGTATCAGCTAATCTGGGAACAAGTGTTTGATAATATTGAAACAGAGGACCAATTTGTTCTGAAAATACCATCAGAACTGTCTTTAACCTTATTTGGAAAGACTCATTTATTATTTTCTATTCTTTCTTGTGGAGCAAAACCTCGTAAGAGGGAAGTAGCAGCACTCTTTGCTACTGTTTGGGTTTTTTTTTTAAAGAGAGAAAAAGAAAAAGACATAACTGATTGCACAGTTATTATAGGTTAGCTTTCCATACTGTCCATGTCCATGTGTACATCTCACTAACCTCCTGGAGACAGAACTGTCAATGTATAAATGCTGTTTCATGCACAAGTTTCTTTGAAACTTTGTTCCTAAAATGAGTTACACAAAGACACACTGGATCTCGGAGACCCAAATTCTATTCCTACCCTATCAATTGTGCACCCTAGTTAGAAAACAAAAGTCTTTGTCAATTATTTTGCAGGTACAATAAGTTAAATAACTTTATAGCTTAGCAAACAGGACTTACCTTAGCCTGAACAGAAGTTCAGGTGCCTACATAACCCATTTTAATATTAGACTTTAAGGGACATGCTCTTTAGGGCAGGAACCATATTTTTCTTACATGTTTGCCCAATGGGGCTAGAGCCCATAGGCGCTACTGTAATACAAATAGAAAGCTAAGAAGATTTTTTAAAATAAAATAAAGGGGCTGGGGGAAAAGTTAAGAGCCATAGGTATTGTACATATCATTAGAGCCATATTTTAACTAAACTTGGAGACAGTTGCTACAGAGGCTAACAAACCTCAGCTGTAGCCTTCGCGGTTGCTCCACAAGAGTGAATGACCTCACCAATACTGCAGTCTGAGGGGCACACTGGTAACCAGGGTTGGGTTGCATAGGACCCTAAACTGAAGGAATTGCTTTCTCCGCATGTCACTCCCTTGACAGAATCAAACTGCAGGAAGACCAGACCCAAGGTAAAAATCTTCACATGCATCAAAAAAGCCCGCCCTTCCCCCTGTTGCCATGGCAACTTGAGGCTCCTTCCAAAGGAGCAATAAAATATCACAGGCCACCCAGTCTCCCTTCTTCCTGTTTGCACTATTTAGGGCTATTCCTTTCCCAACTTGTACTTACTGTTAACTCCTCCTATGCAGGTCTCAGTTTTCCATCACAAGTAGCAGGAGGATGATTCAGTTTATTAGTGACTAGCATCTCACTTCAAATGTTCTCTTCTATGAGCCTCCATCCATCCTTAAATCCCCTTAAATCCCCTTCTTCCTCTCAGCAACCAGGGCTCCTGATGCCTTTCGCCTTCACCGGCTCCACTTCAATCCGGGCATGGCGATGTTGTGGAGGCTTATTCACCTTGCTTGGGAGAACAGTCTCACTACCTGATCAGGGCAACCTGAATGGCATCTTGTGGCAAGAGCCTTTATCTGCCTTGAGAGGTCTGGTGGGCTGTAAGGCTTGTCTACAGTTCTCCTCTACCAGGGCCTGGGGGTGAAAAAAAGAAGTTGTGAGCCAAGGGGAGGCCTCTGCCTCCTATAAATGAGGGGCTCTGTCTTGATAAGACCTCTCAGGCACTGTACAAGGTGCATGTCAGCACTCTTCAGCTAGGTGAGAGTCAGCAGTCCTACGCATTTTAAGATGTAATATTTTGGGGAGCTGGGCCATCCAGCACTCAGCGTCTTCCTGGCATACAACCAGCAGGTTCAAAATGAAACTGGTTTCCATGTATTGCTGAAGGGTTTTTGGAACAGTCACTTTATTCACTCTGGGTGTCCTCAGTATGCTGTGGGTGCAGTTTACTAGGCCCAGAACAGCTAGGAACTGGGCCACACACAGAGTCCCTCACAGCCTGATGCTGCACCTGCCTCCCAAGCCACTATCTCCAATCTCCTCTCTCAAGAGCTCTGCTGCAAAACAAGTCTCAAAGGATAGGAGTAAGGCTACGATTTAGTCACGGGTATTTTTAGTAAAAGTCATGGACCAGTCACGGGCAATATCCAAAAAGTCACAGCCTGTGACCGGTCTATGACTTTTACTAAAAATACCCCTAACTAAATCTTAGGTGCTGGGGTGGGGAAGGGCCTGGGGCCCCACCACTGCTCCCGGACTGCTGCTCTGGGGCAGCGCCAGGGACCAGCTGCCTGGGGCTGTCCAAGCAGCAGCCAGTGCAGCTGGCCCCAGGGCTGCCCCAGCTCAGGCAGCCCTGGGATCAGCCACACTGGCCACTGCGGAAGTCATGGATTCTGTCTTTCCGGGACCTCCATGAAAGACTCGCAGCCTTAGTTATAAGAGTCCCTAGCTCAGCTACTCTCTCTTTTGTACACCAGTAGTTGATGCACCAGCCAAAGGAGGTTAAGTGACGACCACACCCTTGCCTGTGCCTCCCGACTCACACTTGCTTCAACTATCCCTAGTAATACATTCCTAGTTTGGCCTGAGTGGGCCCTACACAGTTCTGGAGATAATCTGTGTGTACCCAGCCACAGAGCCATGCACACAGGTAGAGACTTGGAGTGAAAAAAATTGAACTCCGACCCCTCAAACACCCTGACTTTTTAAAGTTTATTTTCACATTTTGAAATTTCTAACACATTCAAGGAAATACTGACCAGTTTCACCCATAACTCAGCCCACTTGTGCATCCCCATTGTTCGGCATACGCATGCTCTGTGCAAACTCAACAATGCCTTTCGAGGGTCCTGTGCATGCCCATCTCATACTCGCATCCTGGAATGAGTGCTCACAAGCGGCCGTGCCCACACAAGCTTTGATGGAGGATCAGGAGTTAAACTGTTTCCCCACTTGTAAAATGGGGATCACAGAACTTCCCAAGGGTGATGTAATGAAAGTTAGTTACACCTGCTCTTTGAGACCCTCAAATGCAGGGGCTTTAAGAATAAAAAGCATTGCCAGCAGTAGGAAACTTGGACTGGAGTTTTAAGAGTTCACTCAAGAGATAAATTAAATGAGATGTCATTATCCTTCTGCCAATCTGCAGGCAACTATTGATTCATCTAGTCTTACTTCAAATTACGAGCTCTAAGAGTCCACTCAGACTGCTGTATGAAATTAGTCATGTAAACCAAAGCGTAATTTGAGTGAAAGCCAGAAATCACTCTCGCATCAAGAGCACTGGCAGTCCTCCTAAATATCAGACAATATTTACATTCAGACCAAACCTGTGGTTTGGCAAAAAAGTTCATTCACCCCACCAGTGCTTTGATCTTCTGACAAATCATTTCCTGACACAAGTTTAAACATACAAAGACTATGGACACCAACCAGCTGTCACAGTTGCATTGGGAATTGGCATTAAATTCCAGACATCTTGAGAAACAGGGTGGGGGCAGGGGAAGAGTAAGAGAAGATAGCCTATTTGTACCCAGTCTGGTAGAGTTTTACAGAACAGGAGGGTTTTACACAACTTATTTCTTCTCTTGGTACTTGATAGAAGTTTATCATCAGGCAGGAAAGCATTTGCAGGACATTTTCGTCAGCAGAGAATTACAGCGGTAGCTTTTTAAAATAGTAGAAAAATTAAGACCCTCCCCCTTTGTTTTGTCCTTCAAAGTTCTGAAGCTACTTATTAAAGGCCTCAACCATAGATATGATAATGCATTTTGAGAAACTTTGCCAGTGACAGACAAGAAGTCAACTTTCGATGTCTGTGGGAGGAAAAGTTAAACAAAGTTAATTCTAAAGGTTGCTGCAGAACTCATAATTGGTGATCTTTCAGTCAATAGGGTCCTGAACTTACATCTCTCTCTGTAAAATACCAAAATGTTTTATATATAAAACAAAAAGAGGTTTAAAAAAGTATGTAAAACAAGTTTTTAAATGCCAGAGAATGAAGAACCTGTTGAATTCATTTATTTAAGACCAAGGGGTGGGGTTTTTTGTTTTTAATATAAAGTGTTTGCTTCCTTACCCCCATCCCACTAAAAAAATATTATGCAAGTACACCCCTTTCGACATGCTCCAGGGGTTAGCATCTCTAATCATTCACTCTTATGCTTAGATGCATTCATAGTCTAATGTGTTCACAGTACTAATGTCTATTAGCATGGTGTTTAACAATTCAGACAGATTTCTTCTAGGATGACTTCTAAAGCACAACCAGCTAAGAAATCCACAGTGGTTCTCATCTGTGAAGAACCCATAATTAAAAGACAACAATTGATTGATTTAAGGTGTTGAAAGGAATATTCTACAGAATATTCAATCGTTAAATACGTTTTCATCCTCATTCTACCTTAAAGACTTTATGGTGACCTTTGGGCAAACTCACCCAACAAGATCTTTGTTTCTCCCCTGACCAATCTAAGATCTTTATGAAACTAAGAGTGTTTATTCACAGGCTTCAAAGAAGTAAAGCATTTGTTCTCTGGATGTCCTTGAATCTCTCTCACTGCTGGCTACACAGAGCTAAATTCCTTACACTCCCACTGGGGATGCACTTGTTACTCTGCAGTTACTTCTAATTTAAAGTGATCTCTGGTAGCCAGGCTCAACAAAAAGTATTGCCAACTTCTGTCTGGCATGCCTCCCAACCTGCCAAGGCCCAATTGGATCCATGTTTTAAAGTAAGACACACAAGAAAAACCACACAGCGTAACGTTCAGTGTGAGGTAGATTTCTTTAGCATTTCTAACATTTTCTGGAAAGCTCTCATGGGCCTGTATTGTGATGCAAATCATTTACAATTCCCAGACGCTCAAAAGCCTTTAAGCTGGAATTAAAGTTGTAAATACATAAGTAACTTAGAGAGGGGGGAAAAGGAGAGACTTAATAGAACACTGAAGAAATGAGACACATACACACACACATACACACAAACGAGGAAATTCAAGTTTAGGGTTACACTTAACAAATAAAACCAAAAGTCAGACATTGGGAAGTATGGAAAAGGAGAGTTCAAGCAACCTATGCAGCCTTAGCATTGTCCTCAGCCCCTGGTGCACTCGCCATACAAGGCAGACATTGCCTCAACTAACATGACAACTAAAAACTCTCCGCTTTGGAATTGCCTCCAGGAGGAAGAGAAGGGACATGCATCTTTAAATTACACCTACCTTGGTTTACATAAAGCAGGGGTCGGCAACCTTTCAGAAGTCTTTATTTATTCAGTCTAATTTAAGGTTTCGCGTGCCAGTAACACAATTTAAGTTTTTAGAAGTTCTCTTTCTATAAGTCTACAATATATAACTAAACTATTGTTGTATATAAAGTAAATAAGGTTTTTTAAATGTTTAAGAAGCTTCATTTAAAATTAAATTAAAATGCAGAGCCCCTTGGACCAGTGGCCAGGACTCGGGCAGTGTGAGTGCCACTGAAAATCAGCTTGTGTGCCGCCTTTGGCACGCGTGCCATAGGTTGCCTACCCCTGACATAGAGCATACTTACCCTGAGTTTAAAAGGCTGTATAATTTGCAACACCCGGCACTGAAGAGGATCTAAAGGTTAAATGGTGTAAGTAATGCTGCAGCAAGAATACTTCATATATATGAACACCTTTCCTGTTAGGGTCTACATCCTTCACAGAGATCTAGTGAGACTAAATTACAAGAGACGTTGGGGGGAATATTTTCTCCATTTCACAGATAAGGAAATGGAGCCAAAGAGGCCAAAGTGACCTGCCCAAAGTCAGGCATGTCACAAAGTCAGGAAATCTGGTAGCACTGTTCTCGTGTACATCACAGATGACACCATAGACAACAATGAAGTTATACATCTCTAAGTACGAGGAGATAAACTCCAGATCTCTCATCTCCCAACCTCTACCTTAATCACAAGGCCATCTTTCCTCTCCCCACAGAGAGGAAACTTCTGTCTTGTCAAGGAAGGGTGAACGGGAGGCAAGTTTCCTATCAAGCTGCTAGCACGGATGCAGTAGATGATTGGTACAGACATAGCGTGGCTCATAGTGCAGACGCTGAAGCTGCATGGTGTTAAGGTATCTGCATAGTCTAACTACGGTCGGTTCTTGCTGCTTTTTCATAATTTCTGAAATTTGGAGGGTTTTGAAAGATGACTTTAGTGAAAAAAGAAGTTGAGCTAATGCCACTTTTGATTATTTATGTATCAGCAAGGCCTGAAAGCTTCCTCCAACATACCACCTGAAAAATGAAATCCTGCTCGTTTTCAAATTCAGGCCCATCTATCCTGGAAAGCTAGGATATCTACACTAAGACTTAGTGAAATGACAACCTCACAGGAACTGAGGGGTGTTGTCAGATGGCTACCGGTGTGGTGCTCTGCTCTGCTCTGTTCAATGTTGATCTCAGTCGGCTGCGTGCGTGTGTTCCCTCTGTGTGCTGCCCCAGCTCTGCGCAGATAGCTGACACAGCAGACGTCAAGAGAACCCCCAAAGACCACAGACTCTAGTAAGGTACGAAGGCACCCAGCCAGGTTTATTGTCGAAAAGAAGCACAGTGATAGTTTCCCGTAGACTTTACAGGACATACTATGGAATTTGTGCCCCCTGGCAATGGACCGGCTCAGTCAGTGGCGGGACTTTCCACTGCCCCCTAGGCCAGACAAAGACAACTCCTAGGGGGTGAATTTTTATACACAGGTACAAACAAGTTACACATCACTCCTGACGTATCGAGGTGCAACCCTTCTACGTAACAAGGTACAACCTCTTTACGCAGTAAGGTGCCACCTCCCACCTTGTACATGTTGGTTTAAACAAAACAACTCTATCCATCATATTACCCTTTTGCTCCTGTCTTTAGGATGGGTCAGCCTGTTCCTTGTTATCTGTGTGGAATGTACAAGTGTACTGGTACCTTTTAGGTTTGTGTACTTTTGCAACATGAGCCCTTTCCTTGCCAGCTTTTGGGAGCAGGGACTGCCTCTGGCTCACAGCTTAACTTTGCTTTATGTTAGCAAAGTCTGACCATTACTTTAGCTCAGGCCTTAGGCCTCATACTGGGCCTCTGATACAAGGGTTTATGCTTTAGGGCTTTATCTTACTACAAGGGGTTGTTGTTTTTTTGTCAGACCATTTAACAAGGGTTTTAAAACCCTATTTAACTTTGACAGCCAATTAATAATAGGGATAAAGGAAGTTAGTGTTAAAGATTCAAAACACCCTAATCCTTTCAATCAAGATGGTGGTCACAGTAAACGTGATTGAGACCACTAAGACTGAGAGGGAAAGGTGATAGATATGATGGTGTACTCACAAGCTTATCAGTAAGCGGGACAAGGTGGAACTCCATTTGACCTGTGTCTTTGGCAGGTTTTTAAAAAGCTACTGCACCCATCATGGGTGGACACAGAACTGCCTGTTAATACTTCAAATTTCTGTTTTCTCAATTTCAACAAAACCAGTCTCCCTTTAGCAAGAGCTGGGATGTGGTGCAGTTAAGTCTTCACATGTGAGCTTGCTGCCTTAATTATTTTCAACTGAATCCAGATTCAGATGTTGCTTTGCAAACTGAAAACTCTCCTAGTGAGTAAAAGAATTCTTAAGGCAGCAATAGGATTAGAAAGGCGGCTAGTCACATGTGAGGCTTTATTTCGATTACACCCCAACTTTGGCTGAAAGGAGACTGAACGGATTTTGCTGAAGTTAAGACAACAGAAGTTTTGAGTATTGGAGCATCAATCCAAATTAAATATTTTTTAACTTGGGGGGGGGGGGGGGGAGAAGAGAGGGAAGGGAAAGGGAAATGATTCATTTTCTGAGCAAATTGACCAAAAAAACCCCACACTCTTTTCAGTTGAGGGCATGAAGGAAGAGTGGATTGCGTTCCAGTAGGACTCATGTTTGTATGTCCAATCACACAATGTCAGAGTCTGAACTTCCATCATCCACACTCTAAGGGCTTAATATAACAGGCTCCTGTACTTAATGGCTCGGAGGTTGTTGTTTTTTAAATGCATTTAAGACAAAAAATAAAATAAGACTACACACCCCTCCACCCCACACGCCTTCTGCCTCTGACCTGTAAGAAGTCACACTAACCAAACATTAGGCGCCTATGTCCATATACAGGAGCCTATGGTGGGATTTTAAGAAGCATCTAAATAACTTTGGAGCACAAATCCCACTGACTTCAAACAGCAAACCCTGATGGAATGTAGTCTGGTCGAAGCACTTCAGCTTTCCTGACTTGTGAAAGTTCAACATATCAGAAGGTGATACTGCTTCCAATTACAGCCTGGGCTATTTGCTTATCAGTTTAGTGTTTCGGCTTGCCTTGTTCTCACAGTAAGGATGCTAATGAAGCCCTGGACTTATTTTTAGTACAAGTGAGCATACTAAGCGTGAAACTTATCAGAGAAGATCGATGTACAAATCTGAAATTCTACTGGCAACTGGGAAACAAATGAGAGAAGCAAATACAAAACATCCATTCTATCAAATTAAAGCTATAAAATAGGAAGTAAAGAACTTGAAACCTGTAAATAAAACACTGATTTCAATTTTTAAAAAGTTATTTTTAATCATGGCCTTTATCCATCTTGACACTAAGTATCTTGGATAGAGGATTATTTTAGAGAATTTAAGAAGAATAGCTTAACAGCAATTTAAGAAATTGTGGGGTGCTTTCTACAGAGCATCTTCATAAGCACTAAATACTGTTGTGACAGGCAAGGCTATAGATGCCTAAATAATTCTTCCATACTAGAGAACTAGAACCTACCTACCACTCCCTTTAGTCCTGCTTCAGTGTTAATGCTAGCACCAGGAGTAATATGTCTGGTGTCCCATTAATGTGGAACATAACTATGGTGTGCCGATTGCGTGAAGTCGGAGTAAATACAAAACCACTCCCCAATTATTCACTTCTTACCCGGATGGCTCCAGAGAGGTTATCATTTTCTGCAACTTGCGCAATAAACACAGCTCCAGGACTACTGTAATGTGAAGTGACACCTTGACGTAAATAAAGGAGTTGTTTGGAGAAGGGGGAAATATCTATAGTCATTAGAAAGTTCGCAATTTTTTTCCCCAGCTAATAGTTGGAGGACACCAGGGCTCAGTGTAAATAATCCTGGGCCTCTTCCATTATTTCTGTTATAACATATTGCTTTGTATTGTACTCTCTCTGACTCCCCTCCCCCTGAAGCCTCTAGCGCCTTCACTTCAAAAGCAGCAACAGCTGCCAGGCTGTCACTCCTCCTCCCCTTCAGCTCACTAGCATTTTGTAAGCTACTCTCTGTCTATGACTTCAGTCTACCACCGGACTTCACATGAAGCAGAGCCAAGGCAGGTGTTTAGAACTGCCTCACAGGAAGACCCACAGGCACGTAACATTTGCTCCTCACAAGACAAGTGAACATCTTGGATTTCCCTGTTCTTTGCCCATTTGTCACAGCTTAGGCGCCAAGAGTTTTACTGTTCAGCTCCTGCTGTCCTTTCAGCCTCCAGCTAACAGAGAGCACTTACCTTTGAAGGTGATTAAAGATTTTTTTTTTTTCATACAAAAGAGAATTCTCTACACCAGGGGTAGGCAACCTATGGCACGGGTGCCAAAGGCAGCACATGAGCTGATTTTCAGTGGCACTCACTCTACCTGGGTCCTGGCCACCGGTCCGGGGGGCTTTGCATTTTAATTTAGTTTTAAGTGAAGCTTCTTAAACATTTTTAAAACCTTATTTACTTTATATGCAACAATAGTTTAGTTATATATTAAAGATTTATAGAAAGAGACCTTCTAAAAATGTTAAAATGTATTACTGGCACGCGAAACCTTAAATTAGAGTGAATAAATGAAGACTCGGCACACTACTTCTGAAAGGTTGCTGACCCCTGCTCTACACCAAATGAAGTCTGTGCAGTCACTAGTTTCTCAATGGGGGGGGGGGGGCATGGGAAGATAGAGAATCCTGGAAATAAAAGAAACAAGAAAACTGCTCTCAAAGAAACTCCTCTCAGTCCTAGGATGTTGTGGTCTCAGGCGGCTTGATCCTGCGCTATTCTAGCCAATGGGAGTCATTAAATGGGACCAGAATCAAGCCCTATGTTCATGGGGGGATGATCCTGGCTGTGTACTGCAAGACTATGGCTGTTCCTGTCATTCCCTAACCCAGACAGTCTTTGGGGCACAGATTGCTCGTGAACACTTATTTCCACAACTTCATGATAAAAATCAACCCCAGTGCGTCCACACAGATTGTATTTGGTTTTTAAGTTTCTTCACTGTTGCTAGAACAGAGAGGGCTGCAGGGAGCCACCTGGAGGGTTTGTACTGCCTTGCTGCAACATGACAGGGACAGTGGGGGACTTAAGAATGCTCTACAATTCACATCCCTGCTAGTCCGGACTGTGTTGCCATGTTAGGATAAAGTACTGTGGGGATTTTGTGGGTGTGTAAAATGACTCTCTCTAATATTTCAGTAATAATTAGCTATAAGTCAACACTAGGACCATTTCTGGTGTGGGGGGAGAGGGTGGGCCATGGCCGGGTTTTGATGGTGGGGTGGCCAGTGGCTGATTTTTTCCTGTATCTCTGAGGTGGCAACCCTAGTAGCCACCTATCCTACACGGTACTAAAAATGCCAGGGGCTGCCAGCGTCAGGGCTATACTAGCACTCCCACCCTTGCTACCGCTGGGGGAAGTGAACCAATGGTGGGACACTTCAAGAGAAATAAGCTCATGGCAGACAAGAAATATTTGTGAAAGATTCTGACACCGCCAGCCTTCAATTGAAGGCTGAAAAAGTTTCCACTCCAGAACCTGGTCCATATTAGGTTCTCTTAAAAATCAGAGAAAAGAAACACTAGCCAACTGTGGTGTACTGATGACACCATGACAACAAAAAACATAGGTTGCTGAGTTTTATAATAATCATAATATCACTATTATAAAATACATAAGTATTTTAGCTGCTCTTATTTGACTTCAGAGACAATCCTATGGCCTAGTTACAGGCACTGTTCCCTCTAAGCTGTGTGCATGTGCGCGCGCACACAGATCCTAAACCCTGCGCACACAGCGAAACAGCGCGCGCACAAAAATTTGCACAGAAGCACAACAATTTGCACAGAAGACAATTTTTGCACACACAGCCTGTCAAAAATTAGAAGGAACATTGGTTACAGGTAGTCCCAAACCTTGTCTACACGACGAAGGTTACCAGCTGGACCCATTACCCACTGAACATGGTTTAACTAGAAGTGTAGACCAGGCTCCCACGAATCAGCCACTAGCTTAAGCTGGCACAGGACTGGCATACTTCCAAAGGAGCCTGCTACCTTGTGTTGCTCACTATAAAAACCACAACAAGTTCAAAAGGAAAAGTGCAGTGATTAGTTCCAGACCAGTATCTTGAAGGAATGGAAGTTCAAGAAAATGAGGTGAAGGGAGATTTTTTTTTTAAGCCAAAGATTAGCTTGGGTGAAAGACAGTTATGTTTGTTTACTGAACAAATGGGAATTTCAAAAGCGCTCAGCAATAGCCCAATTTTTCTCCCACTGAAGTCAATACACTCCGACATATGAAAATCCCACCACCGTTAGCATTTTTGTATGTGCTGGGCTCTTAAAAATCAGATTCAGCAAGTTTCCAAGAATTTCTACGGAACCTCAAAGCTATCTCAGTGCTTTCCAAGGGACGCAGTCATGACCAACTGAAAAGGCCTGGAGTTAAGAATGAAAACCCCTTCTCAACCTTGCTACCTAGGAATTATAATTCCTAAATATTTGGACGTACCTGTCTTTATTAACATCCCACCTCAGAGACAATTGCTATTCCAGTCTACTGGAGGAAGTCCAGTTTGCCAACAGTTTCTGGAAAAACAAATGCTACTCAGCAGATGAATAAGAAGCTGGAGAATGTAGAGTTGTCTTAGAAGTTCTATTGGAGGCAGGGAGGGGGGATTTGGAAAAAAAAAATTTGTTCACAATAAATCAGTGTGAAGTGTCATAGAATCATAGAATATCAGGGTTGGAAGGGACCTTAGGAGGTCATCTAGTCCAACCCCCTGCTCAAAGCAGGACCAATCCCCAATTTTTGCCCCAGATCCCCAAATGGCCCCCTCAAGAATTGAACTCACAACCCTGGGTTTAGCAGGCCAATGCTCAAACCACTGAGCTATCCCTCCCCCCGTCTAATGAGTAGAGCCGGACTAATAATGCAAAACAGAAGTTAAAATGTAATCAAGATTTTATTAATTACTCCAGCCATTTTTGTTCATTGTGGTATCCTTTCTGCATACATTCGTGTAATTGTGTTGTGCTACCACAAAACCAAAAGCTAAGTCTGTTTAGAAGTTCATCCTGTTAAAATTATATTCACTGCCTGTGAGCGTTGGCACCAGAAACCCAACTACAAAGGAAGCTCATCCTAAGGGAAGCCAGAGTAGGTACACCACACACTTATGCACACACCCTGCATGCAACTATGTGACAAGTCAAAACAAAGCAGCAGCTCACATTTCAGAATTAAGATACCAAACCTGAACAAAAAACTCCTGAGGCTATAAATTTCAAAATGACAAATCTTTGCTTATTTGGGATAATCTAAACTCAGAAAGAGGCCAGATTCCAGTCAATGAGTCATCAGTTATTCACTCTGCTCGAACAATACACTAGGCTTTACCTCAGCATGCAATCTCTCTTCAGAGTAGAAAATAAGTTAAATTAAGCACCTTCTTTCTCAACAGATCTTCTGCTTGTGTCTACTCTGTCGTATCTGCTTAGGGAAGAGCAAACCTCTATACCAGATTGGCGTTGCAGAGCAAACACAGCTGTGTTAAGTGTGAGGTGCATTGTATCCTGGTTTACGAGTCAACTGATGTTTTCTTTACAGGGAACTGAAGAGAAAAAGATTGAACAGAGTGCAGAATATCAGGACTGGTAATGAGGCATAAATGAGAAAGAACTTAGTGTGGACTTCAGAATCCCGGTTGAGTTTTCAGAGCTGGGAGACAGCAATACAGACCTACCAAACCTCTTCAACTCAGTTTCATTAAAAAAACCCACAAAACCACACAAACCTGGAAATAATTGAGACACAAAATGGAATTTCATTATTTTTAACTGTAACTGAGTCCATGTTCTTATGGTCAGACCATCCAGATACACGTTTCATTGTCCTTTAATATTTTCACATAATATTTGAGAACATTTTATTTAAAAAACTCCCACATAAATGAGAAAATAGATACTCTTTGTAGGTAAGGATTCCCACATATTTTCCTGAGACTGTAGCGCTCTTTGGAGCAGCACTGAAAGGCTCTGAAGAGAACTCCCACCTGGAAGGGCAAGGGCAGCCAAAATGCCTTCCTCCTATTTCCAAAGCAAAGAGAGGAGTTTGGAGTTCCTTCTAAGAGCCTCTACATTATCATATGCTGACACAGAGCAGAAAAGCTAATATTTATAGTTAGTTAAATATTGTCTGCTGGGGAGGGGGGAGCGGGTTGGTCACAGCTGGCCCAAAACAGAAGTCCTCTGCCTCCATCCTTCTTTCCTATTTAAGAACTTTGACAGAAGCTGTGGAGTCATATAGCCATGTTTATGCACCTAAACAAACACATCCAACCTTTAATACCTCATCACTCCAGGGGTGGGTGGGAAGAATCCGAACCCCTAAGGTAGGTAAACAATTGCAGTTTAAAATAAATAGAGCACACCGAGCAAGGAAAATTGAATTTTAAACTATCCTCTCCCTTCACAACCTACCACAAGCTCCAGAGTTTGACATGAACAAGAAGCTATGTCAAACTTAATGAATCTATATAGAACAAAGTTTAAAGGGGATACCGGTCAGCTCTGTGTTCTTGGGGAACCAGGGCACAGTATCTAGCCTGTCTGACTCATGAACCCCACCCCCAGCCAGTCTCTGCTTGAATCAAAACCGATCAGAGAAAAGACTTGCAGAGAGCAGTGAAAGGCGTTGGGAGACACACCTAGACCCCTCCTGACAAGGGTGACAAGATTAAGGCATATCCCCATTAGCATACAGAATGGAGAACAGAGGCCACTTCCCTAGCCTCATCTGCATGAAAGATGGGACAGGGAGACATCTCTATTAGCATACAGAATGGAGAACAAAGAATCGCACTGACCTCTGGGACCAGAAAAGCAGGGAAGCACTGGATCATGGGGGATCTCTGCTCCAGATGTTAATGAACCTACGCCTGCACACACCCTGCTCAGCAGTTATCAGACCAATTCTAGTAACGAATCCTTGATTGATATCCAAAATACTGAAGCAGCCTAATTGTTTTGTGAGCTCCCTGGAAGAAAACACCACTCATAGCCAAGAGCAGTCTGCTCTTAATATCTAGCCTAAAGAAAACCCTGGAGTCATCAGTTTACACATAAACAAATCTAGTGTTCTCCCTTGAACCATTGTTGTTTCTCTACAAAAACCCCTACCTATGTTCAAGTAAGTGTTCTGCTGCATGGACCCAAACTCTGCATCAGTTCCACTGGGACTCCATCTCCTGGCTGATCGTGCTGGGGGGCTTTGCCTGTCTCCAGCATTCAGGACCCTGAGCTACCACCATCAACTGGGAACCCCGACCAGGTCAAGCCTCATGGAGTGGGTGAGAGCCAGCCCACTGAGTACAGGGACCTATAAGGGGGTCTGCTTGAGAGTGCTGATTGACTTGGTCCACTCAGACCTGCTCTGCTAGTGTGTGTGTGTGTGTGTGTGTGTGTGTGTGTGTGTGTGTGTGTGTGTGTGTGTGTGTGTGTGTGTGTGTGTGTGTGTGTGTGTGTGTGTGTGTGTGTGTGTGTGTGTGTGTGTGTGTGTGCATCTGATTCTGGGGCTGGAGGAACCCAGCCCTGGGGAACCTAGGTCCTGTAGGATAGCTCCATTGGGAGGGGACTTACAGAAGGGAGAAGTAGAGTTCCATAGGAACACACAAGTAGTACATTAATAGAATTACAGAAAACCCCCCGCTCCCTAGAAGAGTAACCCTAATAAATGAGCATACCCTAATAAACAGGCACATCTGGTAACAAATAAAAGACATTTTCACAACTCTAACCACAGGACAGTATTTTTGGTCACTGTTTCCAAATCCTGGATCAACCATGGGTTCCCACAGCTCATGGGGGTGGAGGAATTGTAGACAGCTCAATGTGCAGCTGTGGTCAAAAAGAATAAATGAGATGCATAAAGAATGGAATGAAGAATAAAATGGAAACCATTATAATGCCATCATATAAGTCAACGGTGCAGCCTGATCTGGAATTGCATGTGCAGCATCGGCTACCCCATCTATGAGAGGATATTGTCGAACTAGAAGGGAGTTCAGAGAAAGGCAACAAGAATGATCCAGGACATAGGAAAACTTTTGTATGAAGAGATAGATTGAAAACTTTGGGATTGTTATTTTAGGAGACAAAAATAGAGGGGACATGATAAAAGCATATGAAATAAGTAATGGTATAAAAAAGTAGCTCTCAGAACTCAAAAACAAGGAACAGTCAATGAAATTAGAGGTGGGAAATTCAAAACTGATGAAGAGGAAATAGGGATTCCCCCCCACACACACACAGACTGTGGAACTCACTGCCACATTAAATCATTGAGGCCAAGGATTTAGTAAGATTCAAAAAGGGATTAAACATTTACATGGATAACAAGAAAACCCAGACTTAATGCTAACAAAAAGGTTGAATGGAATTAAACCTCACGTGTCAGGACTTAAGTCAACGTCTACTCATTAGAGATCAGTACGAGACCAATGGTAAGGGACAAATTATCACACATCTGCCTACAGCAAGGTTCTTAAACCTTCCTCTGAAGCATCGGGTGATGGCAATTGTCGGAGACAGGATACTGGAGACGACGTGCCACAGGTCTGAACCAGCATGACTATTCTTATGAACTGGGGAAGGGGGGTAAAAGCTGGCTTTCCCTATAAATCATTTTTGCACTGTCCTATTCCAGAGGCCAGTAGGCTTGTCTTTTACATAACAGAGTTATCTCAGGGTGACTCTCTATTATGCTCAGATGACTGTGGCTCCATAGCAGAGAGACAGATCAGCGAGAGGTTCTGGTTCTCTGGCCGTGCCAATGTTGGGGGTGGAGATCATGGCTGAAGCACACAGAGCCAGCTACAACATTATGACAGCCCTGGATTTCCCTCCCCCACGTGACAGAAGAATTCCTAGGAAGTTTCTTAAGGCAGCTTTAAGGCTGCCTTGCATCATCAGTTCAGCATAAAGTGGCCTTCCTGGGGCCAGAATTTGGCCCAGAGATGAAGGCTATGGCTACACTACAGAGCTTACAGCGGCGCAGCTGCACCAATGCTCGTGTGAGTGCAGACGCTCTAAGCCAACAGGAGAGAGCTCTCCCATCAACTTAATTAATTCACCCCTTCAGAGAATGTAATATCAAACCCCTTCTGAACTCAGCACATTCAGAGCTTTCCACTTTTGCTTTCTCACTACTATTTCAAGAGTGGCAACGTCTCCAGTAACCACGTTCATCATATTCGGGACTGGGGAGGAGTAGGGGAGAAGGAAGACAGAAAAAAAGCTTGTGTTTTGTTAGGACCAAGAGGCTGAAGTGCTTATTTAATAAAAACTCCCTGAATATAGCTTTAGTTTAGTCTTTACGTGATAACAGGCTACCACCAATACTTGTCATTGCCTTCAGCACCTTCCGTCCAAGGGTCTCAAAGCACTTACACACACCGAACCCTATCACACATCTGTGAGGTAAGTAAATATATTCTTAATATTTAAGCTCTAGGAGGCATGACAACTTTTAGGGGCCTACCAGTTCAGACTAGTAGTCCATCTAGCTCAGACAAGGGCCAGTACCAAATGCTTCACAGGAAAGTCCAAGAAAGTCCAAGAAACCCCATGATGTACAATTATGGAATATTTGTGTCGATGGGAAAGCTGTCTTCCTAAATCCCAGGCTGCTGGAGGATCTGGTTTTAGGGTCTACTTCTGTACTTCCAGTCACTCAAGTCAGGGGGAGATATTTTGTGCAAAGAGCAGTGAACTTGTCCAAAAATCAAGAGACAGTCCCAGCTCTGAGAAGGTGCCTGCAACAGATTCTCACGTCTCCCTCCGATTATTGCCCGGTAACACTATTAACCATCGAATACACCTTTCAATGGAATAACCTCTCCCTGTGGGTAATAACCAGGCTCCATTCAGATGTTCAGCCACTACCACCCTCAGGTGAGACACTACAAGGACAGAGAGCAATGGTATTCACTTAATCCCACTTTGTCATATGACAACTTTCACAAGGATACTTAATTAAGAGAAACCTCACGTCAGCATGAGAAACAATCCTACTGTAACTCTCAACAAATCACAACAGCTACTCAAAACTAGCCCTGACACCAGAGAGAGCCTGCAGGCCGCTCCTGTATAATTCTCACTCAGCAGGGCATGATAGGTCAATAGGGTTAACTGTCTAACCCTAAAGTTGAAAGAAGTGAAAAATATATTTTAAAAATAAAAAGCATGGGTTTCCAGACTAGCTCTGAGTATTAAGTAGGTGAAATGAATCATTTACTCTGTACTTTACATAGTTCTTTCCCCCCACCCCATTATCTTCAGACACACTTACTGGCAAAGTCTGAAAAAGTGCAGGATGCTTTCCCTTCCCACTTTGCATAGCAAAGTGAGAATTCTCTTGGTACCCATATGAGATGTCAAAGAGCAGTCCTTCTTAAAACTGTCTATTATATGGAGTAAATAGTCTCCAGGGGTTGGGGAGTTTGATAGCTATTCTACTTTACTATCCACACAAAACAGGCAAAAGACCAAAGGCTAATTTTATCTTAATAGCTCCTACACAGAGTTAGTTCAATTTTGTCTAGTCACTTTTCATTTAGTCTGCTCATGTATGCGAGGAATTAAAAGGGACATCTGAATCCCAATTACATGACCTGTATTTAATAGAGTGGAGAAAGACGTAACAAGAGCCAATGGTTGGAAGCTGAAGCCAGACAAATTCAAATTAAAAAATAGCCACAATTTCCCTTCCTCGCCACCGAGGATGAGTCACCATTGGAACAAACAACCAAGGGAAAGAGCGGATTTTCCTTCTCTTGCGGTCTTCAGATCTAGACTGGATGCCTTTCTGGAAGACATGCTGTAGCCAAACACAAGTTACTGGTCTCAACACAGGGGTCACTGGGGGAAATGTAATTGCCTGTGATATACAGGAGGTAAGACTAGATGATCCTATCATTCTGGCCTATGACTCACTAGCAAAGCTCAGAGATATTCTCTCACCTTTCACTAGGCTTGTACTGCAACACTAGAATAGTTATTTTCACTTTCTGGTTCTAATGACTACTCCAGTCCTGTTGTTTTTCTGACATTGCAGAAGGGATTCAATTTTTTACAACAAAAAATTGAGAGTTTGTTTAAAATATTCCCACCTAATGTAGAAATCTGAAATGCACGACATCTGAGTTCAGCTACTTGACATTGCCTTAATCTCAATATTGTCATAAATCAAGTAGAGCTCCCCTAAGGAAGTACATTTTTGCATGACATTAGGTGCTACAGTTTGTTAGAAACAGTTGGAAGTTAAGATACAATTCACATAGGCAATAGGAAAGGAACATTTTCGAGGTAATCTGCATAAGTATACATCAATCGCTTATAGTAATGAATTCCGTTAATTGTTCGTTCCTGAGGTACTATCACCCTCCTTTTCAGGCCCTGGCTTTCTCACAGCTGGCACAATATAATTTGCATGTTATCACACCTCAATATATAGCATCTCTAATGGGAGTAAGAGAGAACTGTGGAGTCCCAATGTTGACAACTCTAAATTGTTGCTTTGATTATTCCATGAAAAATCTAAAATGTTCTTCTACACCACTGCCAGTTACTCAGCCACAAAAAGACACTATTAAAGATACTTAAAATGAATTATGTCCCATTAGAGTCAAGTACATTGTAAGTCTGATCACAAATCTAAATGGTTATTTAAGGCAAATTTTAGTTTCAAAGGCTAAGTGAGATTTATAAAAAATAAAAGAAAAAGCAGTATTTGATTAGTCATAGTTTCACAGGGTTTACTTACAAAATAAAAACAAGTTAACTTTTCAGCCAAGAAGCCTTCCATCTATTTATACAGTATTGTAAACATTTTTATTTTAAGTAACATGGAAATATTTATTGGATGATAGAGGGGTTAATTGTCAAAGCTTCTCACAAATGTTTGTTAAGTTCACCCATGGAATCACAACAACCAGTATGCTAATCATTAGGACATGGTAAATAAATAACTTGTTTATTTAATATGTGCTGGATTACCTTACCACAACCCACAAGTATTTACAAATACATTTATAATTTACACTAGTGTGTGTATTATATAGAAGTCTGCCATTTATATACACACTGCCTTACAAACTTACAAGGGCAATCTACAAGGGACTGTCTGTTTTTCTATAAACAGTTTAAGTGCTTCTGATCAGAACACATGTTGATGCTTGAAACTTTCACTATTACTCAATTCTACTAACTGACCAGAAGGCTCCTCATCCCTGCTCCACAGTCATGGTAGGTGCTGACACCATAACAAATTTGCAACTCTGCCCACTTAACAGATTGTGCTTTTGTAACCAAAAAGCACAAGCTACTGCCTACTCTTGACAGCTTCTCCTAGGCTGCAAAGAGAGACCCTGCATCAGTTACAAAACAGATTCTTCATTAGAGAGTTTTAATTTCACTTCCCGCATCTATTATTTAGATATAGAATGCACAGCAGGAATTGAAACACACATAGGTATTAGAGTTTAGAAGCCAGAAAGAGGGTGAGGGGAAGGAAGTTGTGTAATGGGTTGGTCTCATTTAGAGGACACCCCTGGATATGAAAAACAAAGCAGTTTCCATTTCCATCAGTGCAAATAAACATTTACAGTGATCTGTCTAGGCCACACTTGCTGACATGCCACCCGAGAGACCTAGGTTTAATTTCCAGTCCAAGGGCCTGATTCTACTCTCAGGGTACGTCTATACTCACGCGTCCTGTCGGAGGCGCGGGATCGATCTTCTGGGTTCCATTTATCGCGTCTTGTCTAGACGCGATAAATCGAACCAGGAAGTGCTCCGCCGTCGACGCTGGTAATCCAGCTCGACAAACGGAGTAGGCGGAGTCGACGGGGGAGCCTGCGTGCCGCGTGTGGACCCCGGGTAAGTGCTTTTTCATTCAAACTAAGATAGTTCGACTTCAGCTACGTTATTCACGTAGCTGAAGTTGCGTATCTTAGTTCGAATTATGGGGTTAGTGTAGACCAGCCCTTAGTTACCCTAGGATAAGTCCAGAATAACTCCACGGAGGTTAACAGGAGTTACATGTGTCTAGACTGAAATGGAATTCAGCCCCATGTCTCCTACTTTAGCTTGGAGTGCTAGAGAAGCAGTATGCTTGGTCTAGAGTCATCATTAAATTATTGGTGACAACTTCGACATGTTTCCCAGTTGAATCCCAGCCATCCTCAGGTCTAAGCAGTGTTACACAGTTTACAAAGTGGAGAGGGGTTACTTGGCAAATCCTGTCCTGATGCAGGGAAGGAACTAGGTCAGCGGTTCTCAAACTGTGGGTTGGGAACCCAGAGTGGGCTGGCTTAGACTTTCTGGGGCCCAGGGCTGAAGCCGAAGCTCGGGGCCAAGCTGAAGCCCAAGCCCCACTGCCCGGGTCAAAGCCTGCTGCCTGGAGCTGAAGCCCTTGGACTCAGGCTTCAGTCCCCCTTCCTGGGGTCATGTAGTAATTGTTTTTGTTAGAAGGGGGCCGTGGTGCAATGAAGTTTGAGAACCCCTGAACTGGATGACCTACTGGAGGCATTACAGACCCACATAAGTGGTCATCAGGTCTTTGGACCAGAGCACCGGAGGACACCCCCATCCTGGCAAGAAGTGGGATCTTCTTTGCATGTCTTTCATGCATATTAAATTAGTGTAGTTTGGTCTTCTGCACTTTACCCTGCATCATCTTACCTCTGTACTTATTCCCTTCCTCACATACATATACCTCCAATCCCTTGATCTCACCCAAAGTCACCCTGTCAGAAGAGTCTGAAATAAGAGTTACAGAGGCAAAGATAAATCTGATTTCTCAATTAGCAAATTGGCATGCCACCTTTCTCAGCTAGCTAACACCCAAGGTGATTGACGAAGCACAAGAATTGCCAGACAAGCTATTCTCTTAATTAAAAGATTTCAAGAGAGCTCTCATTTTAAACAAAAATCACAATGTAACAGGCCTTAGCTTTACAAGAGAAAAACATAACTGTTAGCTTTTATCTAAAGTCAAACTTCTATTAATAGGGCAGTCACAGGAAAGCCCAGTCTACACTAGAGCTTTAAAGCTCACCTGAAACACTTTTTAAAAATATACTTGTAACACTGTAGCCCCACACACTATGTTCAAAAGTGTCTCATGATTCTAGATGCCTAACAAGGGGCCTGATTTTTAGCCTGCACCCACCCTCTGAAAGTCAGGCCCATTTAAGGTGTCTCAGGTTGCATACCCAAATATGGGGGCAAAGTTACTTGTCACTTTTGAAAACGTGGATCTACAAGCTTAACTGTGGCTTAAGCGTACCCATGCTGACAGACACACTAGCCTGGGTAGGTGGGACCAAGCACTCCCATTTGTTCACTTGCATCACACCTTCTTCCCCCACCACCTTGCACATGGAATGCCCTTCCTGAAGAGATACACAAGGCCACTATCCTCTCCCCCTCAAGAGTCACTGCTGGCATGAGTCCTCCAAGAAACCAATTAGCATAGGTAAGTTGAGGGGCACTTGGGATGTGTTGATTTTTAAATGCATAATTTTCATTTTTATGTTGCATCCTTTTCCCCTGCTCCCTTTGAATGAGGTTTGTCTTTGCCAGCGCTTCAGAACAGGGATTGTCTCTCTGCATGTGGCTAGCACATTGTGAGTGTTACTGAAACAGAAATAAGTAAAATTAAGTCAGTTTAAAGAGGAACAGTATTCTAGTCTAGGCCTACCTGGGCAAAACCTCATCTTTACACACACATCCCGTCGAATGGGTCTAACTGTGTTGGAATCAAGATTTAACAACTCTGGCATCAGTTTAAGTGCAATTCAACTCCCTCTGAGGATGGGGCTTTAAGTTTTCAGCAACCATAGGCTTTTGGAGACCAGCCATTTCCCCCTAAAATTTCCCACCCGTGGAGCTGCAGCAGTGGTAACAGGGCTCACTGAGGCATGGTCTGTCTTTGTTTTAAGTTTATACAGTGCATGGCCCAATAGGGTCCTGGCCTCTATGAGCTACTGCAATAATAATCATGTGTAGACCAAACTCCACATCACCTAACTATGCTCAGTGCAGGACTAGAGCAGTGGTTTTCAAACTGCGGGTCGCAACCCAGTACTGGGTCGCAGAATGTAAGGCACTGGGTCGCAGCAGCTCTGGTCAGCACCGCCGACCAAGCCGTTAAGTCCTGTAGGCGGTGCTGCCCAGCTAAGGCAGGCTAGCCCCTACCTGTCCTGACACCACACTGCGCCCCGGAAGCGGCCAGCAGCAGGTCCAACTTCTAGGCGCACGAGCCACGGAGCTCCGCACGTGGCCTCCACCCCGAGCACTGGCTCCGCACTCCCATTGGCTAGGAACTGGCCAACAGGAGCTGGGGGCGGTGCCTGCACGAGAGAGCCGCTTGCGTGCCTCCGCCTAGGAGCTGGACCTGCTGATGGCCGGTTCTGGGACGCAGCGCAGTGCCAGGAGAGGCAGGAAGCCTGCCTTAGCACCTCCGCGGCACCACTGATTGAGAGCCACCCGAGGTAAGCCCGTGCCCCAATCCCCTGCCCTGAGTCCCCCAAACTCAGAGCCCCTTCCTGCACCCCAAGCCCCTCATCCCCGGCCCCACCCCAGAGCCTGCACCCCATCCCAGAGCCCTGACCCCCTCCCACACTCCAACCACCTGCCACAGCCCTGAGCCCCCAAATTCCTCATTCCCAGCCCCACCCTGCAGCCCTCATCCCCACACACCCCAACCCTCTGCCCTAGCCCTGAGGCCCCCCCCCCAGACCCCAAGCCCCTCATCCCCAGTGCCATTGGGTCATGGGCATCAACAATTTTCTTCAACTGGGTTGCCAGAAAAAAAAGATTGAAAACCACTGGACTAGAGGATGGAGGACACGCTTTCCAAGGGCGCCCGGCACCCACAAGCAGAACTACGTTTTCAAAAGTGCTCTCGGCTATGTTCATCTGAAAATCTGGCCGTAAGTTTCATAATAAGATCTGCAGGGTGTTGAGCTCTTCTGAAGAGCTGGCTCTTATTTAGGTGCCTAAATGGCAGCTAACCTCTTTTGAAAATCTGGCCCATAGTGCTGACTGCTGGCATATACCAGTGGCCTGTCTCCACTAGGACGCGTCATCATTGGTGGTAGCAATGGCGGGATTTTGGGGAAGGCAGGAGGGGAATAAGAGTCTAATACAGCTGTGGCCTGAATGCCCTATCAACTCTACAACAAGGGTCACGTTGTAAAGGAGTCCCCTGCCAGTCACTTCCAGGTGGATATCGTCTTAGAACAAAGTTCTGCTTTGAACTCAGCACCAGGGCCCACCTCCATTATACTTATTCAAGCAAGGCTCCCGGCAACGGACAGCCCTTCCCAAGCTAATGTGTGAGTGATCTGGCATTTAGTTATTACATTATCAGCTACAGAAATTAACGCTTGTACCTCCACGTTGCTACAGGCTCCCAACAAGTCCTTTAAACCAGACCTGCCATTATAATCCCACACAGTAGATCAGTAGATCAGCTTCTAACTATACCTAAAGCGCTGGTTCCCGGGTGCTAAGGACGGGCTGAACTGGATCCAGCAGGGAAGTTAGATCCTGCCCCCCGCAAGCAGGGTGAACAGACTGGAGCGCTGACAGACCATCACCTAAGTTGGCCTCACAATGAGGTGCTCCTCCACCCCAAATACCATTGATGTTTCAGGACCCAAAGCCTCCCCCATGCGCTGGGGAGGGGAGAGCCGCCAGCCAGTGGAGGGAGACTGGCCATTGCAATGTCAAGTGAAGGGGAACCCGAAGCAGCGTGCAGTGGCCGGGGGCTGGGCATGCAGCTGCACAACTAAAGCCCCGGCCCTGCTCCACCCTCCCCCTCCCAAGGAAATGTCCCCGGGGGCGATGGTTCAGACACACCACCCCGCCCCTCCCCCTGCTCCCAAGCCCTGGCTCACGCAGGGGAAGCCAGTCGGCTGCACCACACGCCACCCCCTCATCCCGCCCCGGGGCAAGGGGAAAAGAAGCGGCCACCAAGCAGCCGCCGGGGCTGCACGATCCTCTCGCCCCCAGCCACGAGGAAGGTAGCTTGCTAGGGGACCCCGCGGGGGATCAGGGCTCTGTGCGCCCGGCCGGGGGGGTGGGGGCAGACTTTACACTGACAAGGGTCCTAACAAAGTTTCCTCCCCCTTCCCCGCGCTGCCCTGCTGAGCCTGGACCCCGCCACCCGCCGAGACCCCAGAGAGCCGCTCCGCTCCGCTCCGCTCCGCTCCGCTCACCTCTCCGCTCCGCTCGCATCCCTCGCGCCGGGGGGCAGGCGGCTGCAGGACCTTACCCAGGCGGGCCGGGAGAGAGGAGGGGATGCATCAGGCACGCGGCTTCCCCCAGGGGCGCGCCGCCGGGCCCCGCAGCGGCTACAGCGGCACCCGCCTCCCGGGAGCCTCCAAACTCCCCTCTCGGGTCTCTTTGTACCCGCGAGCAGGCACAGCAGCCGGCCGCCCCCACTGCGGCTGCGCGCTGCCCAAAACCAACAATGCAACCCTCCTCCCCCCGCTGGGGCTCCGGGGAGGAGGGGGTAAGCCGGGCGCTGGGGCTGAGCGTGCACCGCCCAACCTGGGGGTGGACGGCGCGGAGGGGCAGAGACCAGGCTGCCTAGCCAGGGCGGCTGGCTTAGGGGCAGAGTCACTCAGCGGGAGAGCTAGCTCCTACCAGGGGGATTCGATCACCAGAGTGAGAGGGCGATATGCTGGTACCAAGGTTCAAGCAAAGCAGAGGGCTGAACTTCAGGATGTTGCTTGGTTAGATTTGATAGGTCAGCTGAGCTGAGTTAGATAGACCTACCACTGACTTTCTGCGTGGCTTTGGACAACTCACTCGCTCTGTGCCATGGTGTCCCCATCTGTAGCATGGGGATAATGATACCTGCTGGGAGAGGAGAGAGAGGTGTTTATTTGATGTATGGTTTATATCTATTTAGAGCATTTTGCAATATTAACAAACGTATTACAAATATTAACAATGTTAACAAATGTATTGCAATATTAACAAACGTACAGAATTTCCACTCACGAGCTTCTGCGCCACACATAGTGAGCTGTGTTGCGGGGCTTAGTTTACGAATGTGTGCCAAGTGCTTTGAGATCCTAGAACGAAATGCTGCTATACAAGTGTCAAGAGGTATTAGAACCCATTATCATAAGTGGCACATGAAGTAGGTTTCATTTTTCACTGATCATTCCTCTGTAGTGATCTTTCGGTCATAAGGCTCAAAAGAGACTGTTTAAAAACGATTTCCCATCTGTGCTGCCGTGTTTGCCTCTGCCAGTGACCAATGGGGCATTTGTTTGTACAGATAATGTCTCTCTTTTTCTCTGTTTTTAAGGGTAGGTAGGAAAGAATTTTGCATTTTGCTGAGCATAACTCAGCTGCACATAAAGCATGCTGGAGTTTGTGGGAGTGATAACTTGAGACAATTCTAACTAGACTGACCTGCCCTCATGGCTAAAATGCCTAGCACAACTCACTCTCCCCTTGCAACAAGGAGATTCTGAATGTCAGCACGTCTGATTTAGGACCCTCTGTGGTATGGACTGGATGTAGAGAGATCATTTGGATATAAAAATTAAAACTTGGGGCCGGGGCCAAGGAGTGTTCAAATTGATCTTTGTAATAAAACTACAGTATCCTTGAAAAATTGCCTAAAACATATTTGTAATCTAGATAAGGAAGTCTTCCCTCCATTAAAGGGCTAAAAGATGGATCCAAAGCCCATTGAAATTAATGGGAGTCTATTGACTTCAGTGGGTTTTGGATCAAGTTCCAAATCCTGACATGGCTGGCACAGCAAGAGCATGCCCTATGCCAAGGGAGTCCTGTCAGCCGGGGCAGGATTCCTCACTGCAGGCTGTGGGGGCCCCACTGTGAAGTGCAAGGGTTTTGCAGATCAGAAGCAAAGTGCCCCCCTGCCAGCTAGGACTAGCTGTTGACGACAGTATTTGGTATTTCCTTTTCAGCAGGGAGTAGATGGAGTATTTAGCTGAGATTTTCAATGTAGAGCAAATGTGTGGCGATATCCCCTGCACTGCTTTGAAAATCTCAATCTATAACACATCTTAAAACTATGGTCTTAAAACTGTTGTGCCCCAATCTCTGTTGGCCAGAAAAACTGTCTTTAAAACCTTTTTCAGCTAACAAGGCCACAGGTTTAAAAGCATTCACTTATTTTGTATGCTTCAGTGTTTTGGTAGCCAACCTGAAATTTCAGTGTGGATGGCTGCCATAGTTCCTTTCACTGCTTCTGTAGTATATCGGGTTCCATTCTGAGTGCTCTGTGCCGCTCAGCTCCTCAGAGCAATAGCTTCAGAGTGCCTTTGTGATAGCTGAGAGACTGATTTTATAGCTCTGATTCCACAATCTCTTTGAATTAAGGAGCGGTTAACAAGTGAATTCACAGGCCTGGAACAAGTGGCCCACAACAGACTCAACAAATGCTAACAGTTTGAGGACGCTTGGTCTTTCCTTCCAGATTTGGATGCGTAATGTTGCTCGCTGATCAGCCATCCATGGCATGTTATTTCACAACACACAAAGACACAACTGTTGCACTGCACATATTATCTCTTTGGGCTTCCTGGGCTTTTCTCTCTGCTTCAATGTCAGTGTTTGACACCCCATGACCTTCCCTGGTAGTTTCATTCTCTTGCTCTCTATTTTATTTCTACCTTTCTTCTGAGGATTCTCCTGGAACCCTGCAGTTTTTCAGCTGGTTTTGCACCTGTAATACCTGAAAACTAATGCAGCCTTTGAATTGAGACTGGTCTGGATTGTTTCAATTAACATTCATTCCAGAATGTAGCAGAAAGAAGATCTGAGTAAGTCTACACTTGCACTCATTTTTTTAAAGGCCACACTCACTTAACTTTAGGTTCCAAATTTAAGTTGGCTGTTGGTTTTATAAAAGGGGGGCTTTACAGAACCTAAATCATAGAATATCAGGGTTAGAAGGGACCTTAGTAGGTCATCTAGTCCAACCCCCTGCTCAAAGCAGGACCAATCCCCAATTTTTGCCCCAAATCGCCCCCTCAAGGATTGAACTCACAACCCTGGGTTTAGCAGGCCAATGCTCAAACCACTGAGCTATCCCTCCCCCCAGCAGGAAATAAATGAAAGTATTTCCATCTAAATCATTTTCAGTTTTGTTTTCAAACGCCCCAAAACCATTAGACTATTTTTAGACATTAAATAACATACCAGTATTTATTTGTTGTAGGTAAAGCTGTTGTGAAGTTGTACAGGCACAAGTCATCTCGCAAACCATTACGCTTTTATTTAAAAACAAACAAACCCCAAACTACTTAAATACGTTATACATTTTAAATCAGCAGCACCTATTTTTAGAAGACTTCCAGGCTGACACTTTGTTCAGATCCTGCAGTTCTTACTTACATGAGTAATCTCTGTGCCAAGCTTCAGCCCAGGACACATTTTTATGGATGAGTTATCAACCCCTGAAAAACTGGGGCTTAAGAAAAGAAATGCTGACACGAGTGTGATCAACCTCCATTGCAAATGCACGGCTAACAGAAACATATATCCAGAGCAGCAGACAGCTCCTTAACATCAACTGTTCAACCTAAATAGTAGCTAAACACAGGCGTCATCCTCCAGGCCTTACTCACGTAACCCAGAAGAAGTCAATGGGCTACTCACCTGTTAAAGGACTACTGAGATGAGTAAGAGCGGCAGGGTCAGGCCTTAAGTTTAATGAATGAACTGAATCTTAACATTATTTATTATTTGTAGGATGGTAGTAGCCCTAGTCATGGACCAGGTCCCCATTTTGCTAGGAACTGTACAAACACAGAACAAACTTAGAGTCCCTGCCCCAAAGAGTTTACAATCTAATTTTACTCTTTGTTGGAGTAAGGAGCAGAGCAGGCAGATATGACTTCCTCCTGCTTCTTCTGCTGCTCAATCCTTTCTTTCAGAAGCTGCCAGCGGGTGACAGTTTAAATGAAAGAAATTTAAGAAGTCAGTTGGAGCATTGCCTTCAGAAGAGCTCAGGAATAGACTTTACATGTTCATGCAATAGACAGTGCTGTCCCCAGAGCCCCTTTGCACCACTCTGGCAGCACACAGGGCTTGTAAAGTGCATGAAGCAGGAAGCTGAGGATTTCCCTGGCATGGGGGAATCCTCATCTGAGGAAGCACCAGTATAGCAAAGCCTGCTCTATTCCACCCATCCCAGCCCCTGGGCATAGGGGATATGTGGGGGATCGCAGAGACATGAGGGGACGGGTGGTAAGAGCACCCTATCCTAGTGATTCCTTACCAGCATGGAGCAGCTGTGAAGCTGATCTAATTTACACCTGGGCCTGAACAGTGCAGCTACTTTAGTCCCCAGCCAGAAGGTAGTACAGAACAAGGCTAACCCCAAGCATTAGGGACAATATGCATTCTTAAATCATTGATGCATATCGGGGCGGGACTGGTTATTAGAGGCTAATGAGGCTAAGCCTCACCAATATCACAGCATAGTAATGTGGCTGAGTTACCTGTTGGCGCTGGGAGACTCTGGGTCGGGGAAGGGGCTGGAATTACAAGTTGCAAGTCATCTAAGGGCCAGTGGGGGACTCCTGGCTCTGCAACGTGGGCTGCAAGCGGCCTGAAGAGGTGGAGAGGGCCTATTTCAGATCATATGAACATGCTGCCTCTGTTGCAGATAGCACAGGCGCCGACTTTCTGTGGCGCCGGTGGGAGCTCACGCCCAGCGTCGGGGGTGGGGCCCCGCTCCCGACGCCGGGCCCCACCCCCGACGCCGGGTGACGTTGCGGGGCCCCGCCCCCGATGCCGGGTGACGTTGCGGGGCCCCGACGCCGACGCAACGTCGCCCAGCGTCGGGGGCGGGGCCCCGCAACGTCTCCCGGTGCTAAGGTAAGATGGCGGCGGGCCCCGGGGTTGGCGGGGAGCTGGCCGCGGGTCCCGGGGATGGCGGGGAATTTTTCCCCGTGGGTGCTCCAGCCCCGGAGCACCCACGAAGTTGGCGCCTATGGCAGATAGGGTGACCAAATGTCCCGTATTTAAAGGGACAGTCCCATATTTAAGCTCTCTTCCAGGTGTCCCGAGTTTTTCTTAAAAATGGGCAAATTGTCCCGTATTTTCTGCCTCCCCCTATCAGTACCAGTGGGTCCTGCTATTGGCCAGATCCCTGCTCACCAGCCAGCCACCCATCCACCAGTGGTGAGTGGGGCAGTCCAGTGGCTGACGATGAGGGTGGTTGTGCAAGGTCGGTGGTGGGGCAAAGCTACAGCGCACAGGGTCAGCAGCTCCCCCTGCTGGTTCATCGCTGCGTGCCAGCTCTCAGCCACCAGAGCCCCGCCTCCTGCCTTGTTTCCGGACGGCACTGGCTGCATGCTGCGGCAGTTGGTAAGTGCGGGCAGGCGCCAGGCGGCTGCCAGTTTCGTGTCGCCTCTGCTGCCCACCCATCGGCCTTTACGTGCTTCCCCTCTCGCTGTCCTCTCCCTGCTTTGCCCCTTATCCCCGTTGCTCCTCCATATCCCCCCCGGTGGGGTGCGCCTTGCTCCCAGCGCTGTGCGGAGAACCAGCCCCTGGTCGGAGTGTGCAGCTCACCAGCAGCCTGGCCGGCAGGCTCCTTCCTTCCCCCACTGCCTCTGGCTGCGCCGGCGCCCTGGGAAAGTCCGAGACCCTCCGGCCTCAGCACTGGCCAGGAGGAGCCAAGCCCTGCATGTGCCAAAGCCCCGGGCAGCACTGGCATGGGGCATCCACTCCACCCCTTAGCTAAGCTCTGGAGTGTGTATGGGCGGGGGGGGGGAAGGAGGGGAAGGAGTGATTTGCAGCCTGTTCCCACCCTGAACCTGCTGGCTCCACAGCAGCCCCCCGGGCAGGGGCTTACACCCTCATCACCTGCCGCACCATCACCACCACCCTGGGTCCTGCCCCCAGGGAGCGTGGGGTTACTTCGTCCCCTAGGCACCCTCCCCTGCTAAGGCACCTCTCTGGCTGGTTTGCTGAAGCCCCTGCAATCAGGTTCCCTGGGCCCTGGTGCACCATGTGTCCATAGGGCTTAACCCCTTCCTGCCCACGTTGTAGCGGGGGGACAGGGGGCAGCTGGGTTATGTCAGTGGTCAGCAGCAGCCTGGAGGTGTTAGCTGCCTTTCGACTCTGTGTGGACAGGAAGGGACAAGCTGCTTCCAGCCACAGGCGGGGAGAGGGGAGGAAGAGAGGAGCTCTGCAAAGAAACGGGCCAGGTCATTCCTGCCCCCTCTCCTCCTCCTCTGCGGCTGGAAGCAGCTCCTGTCCCTTCCATCCCGCACAATGCCGAAAGGCTGCTGCTGGCCATCTGATGTGAACCCTGGCCGAAATCGGGGGGTGGGGGGGAAGCAGGGCCATCCCTACCCATACGCAAAGTACGTAGCTGCGTAGGGCATTGGTCTCCAAAGTGGGTTGCACGCACCGCAGAGGGTGCGCAAGACGATCCCTGGGAGTGCGCGGCAGGAGGATCGCCATCTGCACGCCTGCAGCAGCTCTTCTACCTTTGATTCTTCAGTGGCAGGAGGAGCGCCACCGGAGGAGCGCCACAGGCACGCTGGCGGCAGCTCTTCCCTTTTTTTCCTTCAGTAGCACACCTACGGCCAAAAAAAAAATTTCCTTGGGGTGTGCAATCAAAAACGTTAGCAGACCCTGGCGTAGGGCACCAGGAAATTTGGGGCACCACATTTCCTGGTGCCCTGCGCAGCTACGTGCTGCTCCAGCCCCTGCCCTTCTTCCCCATGGCCCCCGCCCCTGTTCTGCCCCAGCCCACCCCCTCCACTCCTTCCCCAAAGCCCCTGCCCTGCTGAGCCCCCCCACTCCACCTCTTACCCAAAGCCCCTGCCCCAAGTCCACCCCTTCCCCAAAGCCCTGCCCTGCCCCACCCCGCCCTTTTGCCACCCCAGCCTTGCCTCTTCCCACCCCTGCTCCACCCCTGCCCCACCCCCACTCCCCTGAGGACTCTGCAGCAGGGTCAGGCCTGCACTCACCAGCAGTGGGAAGTCCAGTGACCCGGGCCAAGCCACGCCACCGGTGAGTGCTGGGGGGGTGGTTCCCCCCTGGCCCCCAAGCCAGCCCCCCCCCCAGTATAGCTAGGGACGGCCCTGGGTGGAAGCATGTGACCCCATGTGATTCTCCGCCCCCCCCCACGTGTTGCCTCCGGAAGACATGGCGCCAGGTACCGGGAGAGGCGGGTCCATCCTGGGGGCCCAGCCAGGCATGGAGGGTGGAGAGCACCAGGCAGGGAGGGTCGGGTTGGTTGGTCACCCCCACCCCTCCGGCCCCCATGCGAGAGAAGGGTACGGGTGGGTGGGTGGGTGTGTCACCTCTCTGTGTTTGTGGGGTGGGGGGTAGGGAGATGTGTGTCACCTCTCCCTGTGTGAACCCTAAAGCCTTAAAGATAAGAAGGTAAATAAAAAGAATCCAACTACACAGTATTTCTTTTTAATGGGGGCTCAGCCAACTTGATGTTAATTTGAATGTTTATACTGCACAGTTCTGACTGACTGCCGTAGAACTCACTTGAATACGAGTAACTTTACCAGGTGTCCCGTATTCAGCCTAGGGAAATATGGTCTCCCTAGTTCCAGACCACCGGCAGGTGGGAGTGCTACACAAGATGAATTACCTAACTATGAATTATTTGTGAGAGTCTCTATTGCACCTGCATTTGTTTTGTTCTGTTTGCTCATTTAACAATGTATAAACGTGGTCTTGGAGCCTGGCTTGCATGTGGCACATACATAGGAGGAGAGATGTTCCCGGACTAGGCGTGTTGGGTGGGAGGGGTTCAGAGCTGAGGAGAGTTCTCTGTTGTGGGGGGGTGGGCAGGATAGGCAGGAAGAGGAGGGTCTCAGCAGCCAATGGGGGGGGGAGGAGATCTAAGATGACAGATGGGTTTGGATTGGATTGGAGGGAAATGATAAGGTCTGGGCACCTTCTGAGCTAAGAGCGGGCAATATATTGGCTTGTCAAGGGGGAACAATCAATTGATGAAAGAGTTGGTGAGCACATTGGTTGGGGGGGGTGTGGGGAGAGGAGCAGGTAGAGGTTGGGACTTAGCCCAGGGCTACACTGGGGGGGGGGGGTCGATCTACTATACGCAGCTTCAGCTACATGAATAGCTTAGCTGAAGTCGGCGTATCGTAATCGACTTACCTGGCCGTGAGGATGGCGGCGAGTCGATCGCTGCCGCTCCCACGTCGACTCCACTTCCACCTTTCGATGAGGTGGATTTCCGGAGCCGACGGGGAGCGCTTTCGGGGATCGATTAATCGCATCTAAACGAGATGCGAAAAATCGATCCCCGATAGATCGATTGCTACCCGCCGATCCGGCGGGTAGTGAAGACAAGCCCTTGGAGAGAACAGCAAAGAGGAGACAGGGATAAATATTTATTTCTCTCCCTCCCCCCTACACTTTACTGGGGAGTGTTCTACTTTTTCATACTGAAAGTGTGCAGGAGAGGGGAAAGGAACCTTTTCTTCCCACCAATCTCCCTTATTCCCCAGGAAAACACTTTCCGACAACACCCTCACCATAGGGTCCCAGCTTTTAGTTGTAAAATATGGTCTAAGGAGTTGCTACCTGCAGCCCCACTGCTTATTTTGAGAACTAACAACCACTGACAGACACTAGTCATAGTTTATCTATGCAAACCACTGCCCTCTCTCCAAATTACTTCTTAAAAACCTTTCCGTGATTGCCCAAAGCAAAAAGTACTTGTTCATTTATTCTTGTTGCACCCTCAGGTGTCCCATTTAGGTTGCACTAAAGTGCATTTGGTCTAGTAAGGTCAAATCCTGTCATCTTTCAGCAATCACTGCTTGTATGAGCAAAACCAGCAGGCTTTGCACCTGGTGTTTATGTGTCTGCACTGTTTTGTATGGCTAATTTGGGGCTGCAGCCAAGTCCCACTGCAGTTAATGGGAGTGTGTCCACTAACTCCAACAAGAGTTGGATCAGGCCTTTGGAAAGTATAAGCTCGTTGGGGCTGGGACCCTATCTTCCGCTCTAATCTTTATAGGACTGAGCACACCATTGGCATGCAATAAAGAAAGATAGATAATATACATTTCCCCTATAGACCAGGATGCTGGTGTCACAGCTCCACATGATCAGAGCTACGTCCCCAGCATTGGAAAAGTCTCTTGGAGGAACCCTGTGATGTGCCAGACCCCCAAGGGGGTCTTGTTCTTTCTTCAGGGTAGGTCACATGACCGCACCACTTCCTGTGGCTGAATCTCTGGGCTTCAGGACGCCTGCTTCACACTAGGAGCTCTGTTCAGCAAATCCAACTGAGCCAGACTCCTGGTAAACGCTTGTACACTCTCCAGGGATTAAAGCACCTCACGAAGCATTTACAGTCACACTCAGGCAGTCAGGTTATTAATCAACTGGAGCACAGCTTTGAAAGTCTTAGGTTAGCATAGAGAAATTAAGGTTAAAACGCAGTCCATTCTGGTCAGCCCAGAGCCCCAGCCATGAATGAACCCCATCTGCAGGCGCAGTGTGTCTCTCTCAGGCATGTCTACATTTAAAATGCTACAGGAGTACAGCTGGACCGCTCCACTTGTGTTGTTGTAGCACTTCAGCATAGACACTACCTGTGGTGACAGGAGGGGGTCTCCCATCAGCACAGGGAATTCACCTCCCTGAGAGGCGGTAGCTAGGTCATTGGAAGAGTTCTTCCATCAACCTAGCATTGTCTACATCGGGGGTTAGGTCATCTAACTACGCCATTCAGGGGTGGGGATTTTGCACACCACCAGGCAATGTAATTAATATGACAATTTTCTAGAGTAGACCAGGCCTTAATCTCTCTGCCTTAGTTCTCAGGTGAGAGAGCTCCCAGCTTCCTCCAGAAGCCAACACTTACCCCGGCCCCACTTCACACCTTCCAGTCCTCTGTTCTCAAAATAGGGTCTTTCCCTGAGGAGAGGTGGGAAAATCCATCTCCCTCTAGGTCATTGGCTGGTAGGTGTCAATATCCTGGTAACTGGATTTTCCGTTGTCTTCTCCAATTTTCCATTGATAAGGGGTCAGCCTCAAACAGTCCTTTTTAATGATCCATTCAGGGTTCAAACAGCTAGATGGCACGCACATGGATGCACCTATGTCTCCTAGCCTGTCCTGAGAGCAAGCTTAGTCCTTTTTTCCCTCACTGAGTAGCCATGCAAAATATGGGTAGACACTAGACAGCTGGGTAGACCAGATAAAATCAATAACAGTAATTGATATTCCATGCAGTTGCAGAAGTAAGTGATGTAATGCTGAAAAAAGAGTTCCCCGTAAACTGGATCAGATCCATGTAAATATTATGTATGGTTTGGCAAAGTTTTGTGTTAGTTTTAAAGCATAAGTTACAAACAATACACATAAAAGGCTAAACACACACGGTGTTTATCTTAGAAACTGGAGAGGATGTTAGGGTAGGTCTACACTTACCGGCTGGATCGGAGGCGTCGGATCGATGTTCTGGGTTCGATTTATCGCGTCTTGTCTAGACGCGATAAATCGAACCAGGAAGTGCTCCCCCGTCGACGCTGGTAATCCAGCTCGACGAACGGAGTAGGCGGAGTCGACGGGGGAGCCTGCGCGCCGCGTGTGGACCCCGGGTAAGTACGTTTTCATTCGAACTAAGATAGTTCGACTTCAGCTACGTTATTCACGTAGCTGAAGTTGCGTATCTTAGTTCGAATTGGGGGGGTTAGTGTAGACCAGCCCTTAGATAAACCATGTGTTTTATGATCGCTACGAAAGACTTATTTACTTTTATTTACCTTTTGGTGTGTTGTTTTACTGAAGAAAGGTGACAGAGACAGATGAGATTAGCTATAAAAAATCGCACTGCAGGAGTTAATTTCCTAGCTCTTTTGTCTTTAGCACTTTCCAAGCCTCTGTTGCTGTATGTTGTAATATTAACTTGATTTGAATGCAATTTCTTACTGAACAGTCCATACAGTTTACATGAGGGCATTGTTAAGTGATGCTGCTGAAGTGTGAGGACCTGAGTCTTAGTCACCCTCGGGCCTTTTTATGCCACTGTGACAACAAAAAGGAGTGGAAATGGCCCGTGTGCAAAGGATCTCCTTGGCTAGCATGGAGGTGGTAGAAGGGCCCTGCTCCCAGCCAATGGCATGGGGGAAATGTTCAGAATGGCCTAAGGGCAAAGAGTAGGAGCGGGGGGTGGGGCACAGTCAGGGCAGGGGTAGAGTTAGAGCACATTGTGCTATGGCTGTTCTTTGCTTTCCAAAACCCTAAGGGACCAAGAGAAACAACACATAATTTACAGCAGCCTTAAGACTTCTCTAACTTACTCCAAGGCGAGGGGGTGCCTCTCTGGCCTCCAAAGGCTCCCTAATAACGGATTGCTGGGCAGTTGAGGAGAGTAAAGGGGAGTCTAAACCATCCTTTTTTCTCCCCCAGTGCCACAGAGATCACTGCAGCTGCCAGGGATCAGGTGAAGCAGATTGCAGTCCACTCCACCCCCACCCCCTCCTGCCATAGCACTCCCTCTTTGTGGGGACTGGGTCGGACAGGGCTGTAATACCAGCAGATTGCTTTGGTCAGGAGAATCCTCAGATGCTCCTTATGGCAGCTTTGTGGCTGCTTTGCAGGGCTAAGCAGCTGTAGCTGGGGCTGAGAGCCTTGAAGCCTCCTTAGCCTGTGCCACAAGGACAGGGCAGGGGGAAGTGGGAACGGGGCCCTAAGTACCTTCGGCTGATATTCAATATCTTAGCATTCACCACCTAGCAGGCTTGCATAAGTAAGTATGAATATAATAGTACATTGCACTTCTCCAGCACAAGCTGCAGTGCTCTACGGCTGCGATTGCAGCCTCATCAGATGGCACCTGCATCGTCCCCTATACAGAGATTTGGCCCAAGGTTCCATTTAGTCACACATCTGCTGATCACGGTGGCCTTGTGTGTACTGCTTCTACCCATTTTGCTGCTTATTGGGCTTTCTGTGCCTATGGAGGAGGTAGGCAGGAGATGAACTTTGGAAATTAGGATTCAGCTCTTCAGCTGCTGGAAATGGCTGTAGCTCCATTAGCACCGGGGGAAGATCTGGCATTACATCAGTTTTGCCGTTAATGACAGCAACTAAGCTAAGGGGCTGGCTCTTCAGCACCCTGCACGAGGTGTAGTCATTTGCACCTGTGCAAAGGAGGCGTCGCATTTTACATTCACTTTGCACAGGTGTAAAAGACTGCACAATGTGTGGGGCAGTGGAGAACCATAAATAACAACAGGATAGTTCCAAAGCTAAAATACTTTCCCCCCAGATACTCCAAGCCCAGCTTTGGTCATTTTCCTATTGTGCTTGCTTGCTTTTGAATGATGCAGTTATTTCTGAAAGCATACTTAATCTTCTTTTATATTCCAGCCTCGGTACAGCACTGCACGGGTAAAGCACACTGCAAGGTTCATGTTTCTGCATGTAAATTTAATAGGAGGAATTTCACAAGCACAAAAGAAGCCAATGCATTCCCTGAACACTGTTTCAATGTTTGTATCTGTGGCTAGCTTTAAATAGCTGGATGTGCGTGCCGGTCATTCGAGCCAAAAGGATGTGAAATTTAGTATATGGCTGGCTTTCTACTATCTGGGTTTTCAGTGCTTGAGGGTAAATTGTGCAGTTTGCCAGATCCTATCTCAGATCTCACCATTAGGCTTATGCACATTCGTGGCTCTACATTGTACTTGTTTTTTGCATGAGTGCACAGGAATGCAACTCCAGAAATTATTTACTAGGTGGAATGTAATTCCTGTCTGTCTTCCTATCTTTAAAGGAGTACTATCAATATTTTAGCTCCCCTCCCCTGCCCTGCAAAAAAAGTTTGACTACTATAAAAGTTCTGGAGGAAAGTCCTCCAGATTCTTATGATCTAGATTTAATCTACAACTTACTATTGAAACATTGAAGAGAAAATTTCACTCCCCAGTGCTCCGAGCCCCTAGAAGGGTGAAAAAACCCATCAAACACTAAACTTTATAATCAGTGTGCATTATTTAACTGTATGGAAAGGTTCAGTCCCCACATAAAGTTCCATTTTTGCTTGGCATTTCTTGTCAGTTGTCTGACAATAGGAGCATCTGCATTCTAACATTTTTTGTTTTAGTTTGCACAGGACAATGTGATTTTAAGGAATCCTATTAAAACCCAGACTGTAACTTGTAGAGGGTTTGATTAGTAGGGATGCAGTTATTTCTAAAACTACGTGTATATTCACTGGACTCTGGAAATTAAGATGGCCATGTATTCTTTCCCTTTAAATTGTTTTGGAACATTTTAGGAAGAACTTGGCATTTGCTCTGAATGTACAATAAGTTCTTATCCCAGGAATTAACTCTGTAACAATGGTTAGAATCTTCACAGGATTTGTGGGGGGTTTTCCAGTATTTTACTCCCATCTTTATATTCACCGGTTCTTTTCACTATCAAGCTGTGAAAAAGTTCACCGTCACCTTGGTCTTTTTCCTACCATTCTTGTTCTTTAACAAATATTGGTATTTTGGAATTCTCAGATTAAAATGTACATTTTCACCCAGACCTCATGCTGGCAGGAATCTTTGTGCACAGACATGTTGAGTTTGTAGAACTGATAATCGTCCTTAGTGAAGCCAACTTAACTCATCATGCCCATCAAGCTGTTGTTCATCTTTCTAGAACAGGATTTCCCAAACTTTATCCCAGCTTTAGATCCACAAGTGGACTCTGTTATCACTACATCATAACGTTTCTTTAACATATCAGTAGGTGAGAAGGCCTTTCTTGGGGAAAAAACTAATTAAAAGGGTGATGCATTTGGTGGGTTAGGCCATCTGTTCATTTTTCTTTCCTACTTATTGATTTCCACTATAGGCTCCACAAATAAGGAACCCTGTACTGGTTATTTAGGATTCAATAATGAATATGCAGTTCTAACCTCTGACCAAAGTCCAAACCAACAAAAGAAGTGCGTGCCTGGGGCAGCCAAGGAGGGCGGCCGGCTGCTAACTGCGAGGGCGGCAGTCAGGCAGCCTTCGGCGGCGTTTCTGCGGGAGGTCTGTCAGTCCCACGGATTCAGCGGTAATTCAGCGGCGGGCACGCCAACAGCGCGGGATCGGCGGAGCACCAGCAGGAACGCCGCCGAATCCGCAAGACCGGCGACCTCCCACAGAAACGCCGCCGACGGCTGCCTGGCTGCCGTGCTTGGGGCGGCACAAAACATAGAGCCGCCCCTGACCAAAGGACACTACTTCAGAGCCCCGCTGGCTCACTATTAAGCCACGCGAGGCAGGACACTCTACCTGCACCCTCCAACACACTGAGTTCACTGGCTTGCAGTGCTGCTAAACACTCTGTGCCAGAGGATCATCAATGGAAGCTGTCTCTCCCATGTTTATCATCATTCCTTCAGGAGTCTTTCCCTCAGCCTTTCTACTTCCACTTCAGTGTAGATTTACAGAGGGTGAGTGACTACCATGCCCTGGTCTGAGGCTAATGTCAGTACAGCATTATACAATAGCAGGGTGTAAATTGGGTAGCAAGTGAATGCAAGTGGGGAACATGGTGTTGGTAAGGGGATTGTAGAGCTCTCTAACCCCAGACAGAGATGGACGGGACTGAAAGGTGAACTGCAAAGTTACATTGAGAGCTGAGCTAAGATCAACTTTATAACCACAGTAATAGGGTGTGTTGTTTAGTCCTATTCACCTGGTTGAGGGGCCAGTCAGCAATTAAATAAGGGTTAGCTTACCTTTCTAAAACAATTTCCTCCTGCCCTGAAATACTCCCAGCAATTGGGTTACTCACAACACAGCACAATGAATCCATCGGTGACATCATGGGCTGTGAACAGAGTTCTGGTACCCATGCCACCACAGATGGCTGCAATCTGGAACGTCACCCGCACAGCATCACCTGCCAGGAGGAGAGAAGTTTGAAAGGAAACTAAAAGTGGAATCAGCAGGAATATCAGGTCTTTCCTTCCCTGGTTTTTGGTAGAGGAATCCTTGGGCAGCATGAGGCCTTGTATGGGAGGGTGAAAACCCAGTAAGCTGAAACTCTGCGCTGCAGGGTTCCCAGCCCTCAACTGAGAGAGGCGGAGCAGTGGAGCGAGGGAGAGAGACTGAGACAAAGTGTCAGTTATGGGTTCCAGTTCTCCATTCCACATGAGCAACATGCCACTCAGCTTAAAACCAAAGGGAAAAGGATGCAACGGTGGCTTGAAGTCAACTTCACACTTCTCGTTTTGGACCCACTGGGGTGTTTGTCTGGCATCCACTGTACATTAGAGATGCCCCAAAGGGCTGTTCCAGCAGCAAAAAATAACCAGAGCGCAGCAGTGCTCTGGTCATGCTGTCTCCACCTGGCCACATCCCCAGTAAATTCCCTACCTCAATGGCTTCAAATGGGAGTGATGGAAAGACAGACATTTCATTGGCTTTGTGCTACCCAGAAACTTCATATGCTGGGGGTAACAGACCAGAGATTCGGGCTCATAGACTCAATGTCCCCTCCTCCCGCAATGGAGTGATAGGAAATTTACACTCAGGATGTCAGCCTATTTTGCTGTTGCTTTTACATGTCAGTTCTCCAGTCTTTTAAGGAATCTTCCAGCAAAACAGGGAAGTCAGGACCTGCCATTTCCAATGTATTTTAATAAGAGAGGCTTTCTTCACACATCATAAAGGGCAATTTTTTTCTTTCCAGTCTCTCTTAAGGAAAATTAACCCTTATTTTGGTATGGAATGCCACATGCAGCCTGGTAAGTGGGGTGCATTCAGCACATAAAGTTGGCATTAACTCAGATGTCATCGTTCTGCAGTCTTTGTTTTTAATCTTTCGCGTTCTGACCACTCATTTATTCATTTTGTTATGGATGGTTTTCTCCCACTCAGCAGCAGCTTTTGTCAAAAAATGCTGCAGACCTTAGGGGCAACTTGATTTCTTTACAATCTCAGCAGAGGTGCCACAGGACTGTTTGCCGCTTTTACGGATCCAGACTAACACGGCTACCCCTCTGATACTTGACAGTTTTAAATAGTATTGAGGGCTGGTTTTATTCTCCTCAAACTGCGGTGGATTACAACAACTTTGTTCTTACTTAGTCAATTGTTTGAGACCATTACATAAGCAGGTCTCTTGGAAATCTTTTAGACCCGGTTGGTTTAATATTATTCTCCAAACATTAAAAGCCAGAAATATGACATTAGAGCAAAGATGGCATAGATCCAGACTGCTGAGAGATCTTCAACTTTTGAAGCAAGCAACATCAGCTTAGTTATTGTAAAGCTATTTTTGCTACCAGCTCCTTCATTTTTTGGTACTATCAGCTGGGGAAAATGCCACCCCAGTAGCTGAGTTTCAAGGGGAAGACTGAGTGTTTGAACCAAGACACAGTACACCCCTGGAGAACACTTCCAGATTTTGTTGATACCTGAAAACAAGTTACTCAGTTCTTTTAAAGATGACTGGCAAAGGAGAGCGACATTGAATACTGTCCTTTCCCCCCTTCTTCATGATAGATAAAGGAGGCTGGAAATATTGTTTTTAACTAGTTTTCTGGTGTTTTTGAACCTTAGATATGTTGAGTCTTACCTTCCCTGTTTTCCTAGAGGCTTCCAGAGAGGATCAAGGAATTGTTGTGGAAGCACTTTCTTTTTTGAAAGGGTGGCAGATATTGGTCCAATAGAAAATATTACCTCACCCACCTTGTCTCTCTCATATCCTGGGACCAACATGGCTGCAACAAAAATGCATATAAAAATATTCACTATGTCTATTCCGTTTATTAGGGAAGGCCACAATTGCTGTTATCTGGTAATGTGCAAACGTGCTAAATGTGGTAACTTGTCACAGACACAATGCACAGTGGCAGAGTATTTCATTTTTATGGATTACATTTTGTGGTTCCTTTAACATGTTTTTAAATATAGGTGGGTTTGCATTAAAATAAGCAACGGAGAAGATCTGCATGGTGGTGGTGGGGGGTTGGGGGGGGAGGAGGATGTGGTATCTTTCACATCAAGATCACTTATTCAATTCATTAATTCTATACTATGCATCTGAAAGTAATTAGTATCTGAGGGTTGTTGCAAAGCTTATGTGAAATGAGTTTGGTCTCAGCTGAGTTCCTACTGAAAAGGTTTCCACCTCATAGAACTATAACTCCATTCGCTCCTGATTGGCTCTTCCATTAGATTAGTCAAGAACTGAATGAACATGGAGATGGGGCTACATTCTCTCTGCTCCCCACCCTTGAGACGATCCCCAGAATAATGTTGAGCAGCATTGATGGGCCAAAGTGCAGAAGCCGGGTCTGCTGCTTCCCCCTGCAATATGTTCAGTGGAGCGGGAACTGCAGTTTCCAGGGCTTTCAGTCAGGTTCTTTTCATGGGCACTAAAGCACAGTTTTTAAAAGGAAGCCAGTAAGCAAGCCTGAAGCAAGTCACTCCTCTAAGCAGCAGGTGTATAACAGCCATGAAAACCACGTAATGGAATCTGTGATTCTATAGAGTACCTGTACCCCTTAAGAGCAAATCCCTGGCTCCATTGAAGTCAATGGCAGAAGTCCCCTTTGACTTCACTGGGATCAGGATTTTACCCTAAATGTTTTTTTTTATAAAGAGAATGAAAAGTTAGTGACTAGTCAAGCTTTGTTTCAAGGGGACACTGGTAAGATACAAGGCAATCTAACACAACTGCGTCTCTCAGTTTTTACTGAAACATACACTTTATTGCAAAATGGAATATCAGAACTCAGTACTTTTACAATTTATACAGTTCGGCTCTTAAATATGCACACCGTGTTTCATTTTGGAAGGGATGACATGCAGATTGGAAACCCTTACTGGCACTGGTGAGCAATAAGATTATGTGTGGAATTAACAGCTCACCAATGTGAGGACGGGGTTCAAAATCTAGCCCTTATTAACTATTGTAGATTTTTCAAAAGTATTTCTTCGACTAATACACCTGTTGTACAGGACCACACAATATAGAACACTTAAACACTCGAAACACAGTGCATACAACTCAAGCAGTATATTTGTAGGTTTCCCATTTTTTGATTACCTGAGGTTTTTGTTAGCTAGCTGTAAATGATAAACATCTTGAGAACAGTGAAGCTGGATTGTGGGGGAGGGAGAGGCGTGGAGTCAGTGGATTGTGATCTTGAAGATACTTTGATCATCTTTCAGAAAAGGGTGTTAAATAAAAGCACAATGTTGTGGCATGCCAAGAATCCATAGTTACCAGGCTGTGGGAAATTAACCTCCTGTTTAGTTTGTAAATGTTTCTAAGCAATTTAATTAAAGGAAAGCCACTCTCAGGAGGCATCTGTTGGCTTTTAATTTAATAGACTGTTTACTTACATACTTCAGATGCTTTGGTTTCAAGATGCACAGAGCACCTACTCTTGAAATATTGAATTTTGCCGGGAGTGGGGCGGAGGGGGGGCGGAGGGAAATAGTCTTACAGCACAATAGTTTATTTTTATACATCAGTACAAATACCAGGGTTTATTTAACCCATTCCTCTTCCTATCCTGGTGTGAATCTTGGGATTTGCCACAAATAACTTCAGAAACACTTCTTAAACTTTTTCACATATCTGTGCTCTGCTGTTGATGTAAGTGCTGGGGGAACACACACATTTTCAGAATGGCAAGGTTGGAGATGCCCATGAAGGGTCAAAATGCTTTCAGTTCTTCTATGAAATTAAAAACAAAGGAACCAGCAGCCCAACAGCCTGACTATCATTTATGCTCACACTGCAATGCAGTGTGCAGGGTCCTTGTGTAAATGAGAATCACGCTCCATACGTTTTAAAGAAATTCCACTGTCCCTTCTTGAAATGCTTTGACCGGGTACAACTCTGAAAACAAAGTACAAGGGCGAAACCTTGGTTTATTATTTTTAAAAACTCGTATTTTATTCACAGAGCAGACAGCCTTTTATTTAAAGTATTTTTTCTATTTCACACAATCATGTTAAATCTTTTACTAAAAAATTACCAAGATGATGTAAAACTGAATTATACCATTAAATCCTGATGTTTTAAAAAGCAGCACTACTGTTTCCATAGAACTTAATTTAAAAGAATAAGAATTAAGGGAATCCACGTGGTCAGTTCCTGCCTTCAAATCTTGGTTTTGACACTGTCTCACTAGGTGCATTGGACAAGTCACTGCATATTGCTCTCTCTCTCTGTTTCCCATCTGTAAAATGGGAATAATAATACTTGCTTATTTCATAGAGGTGTTGTGAAGATCAACTAATTAATGTTTGTACAGGGCTCTGAATGTGCAAAGCACTATTTATTTATTATAAATATTTAAGTGCTAATTATGATTGTCTTAAAACCTCACAAAGATGAAATGCATTGTGGGCAATCCTCACAGTGCACTCCTTAGTTCCTCTCTTTTCAGACAGCTCTCTAAAAGAGCACTGTGTACTTAAGAGTTGCATCACTTATAGTTTAGCTCTATACTGTTAATTGTCAATTTTACTGAACATGACACTGGTTAAAAAAAATCTTAGTCTCACAGAGAAGTAGCTCACATATTTAACAAAAACAATTTTAAAAAGATCTATCTTTGATAGGCAAGTTATGCAGAAATTACTGCTTGCTGTTTCCTGCCTTTCAAGTTTCACTGTGAGAAGACTTGTAAGAAAAAAGTCCTCGCTATTTTAAAAAATGTACATAGGTTGCTGTGATACAGGGAGTATAGGTGAGCAAAGTTTACTGTAAACATCATACATCTTTCCTAGGGCTTCAATTCAGTAAAGCACTTACACACATTTAAATTCTTCCCTGCTTAGGACAGCATTTAAGTATGCATTCAACATCAGACTGTGTGGCCGTCCTGTGGGTCATGCTTAAGTGCTGTCCAGAACAGGAACCTATATGGGCAACATTCTTCAGTGCCCCTTAGGCATACTGGACTGATTCTCTTGACACTTCAGTCAAACCCCAGGAAGTTCTGTCTCTTTGTAAACAGTGATTGGCCCCTGCACAGTAAAGTCAATTATTCAATTATCTATCCCTCATAATTCTCGGAACAATATTTTACAATAAATACAAAAGCAGCCTAAGTCAACCCCTTTTTCACCCTCTTTCCCGCCCAATCCCCATTTTTCTTTGGTCCTGTACATTTCGTTGAACACTCAGTGTGAATGGCTGAGAACGTGTACGTGTTACATTGTGAGAAGAGTTTCCCAGTTTGCATAGCATTGGAGTATCCTCTCATAGCTGATCCACAGCAAATGGATCGTTCTTTTCTGAAGCAGTCCCTTAGATGTTCTGTGAAGAATTGGCTTCGTATTTCTTAAAACTAGAGTTACGAAAAGAATCCCTGAAATGAAATAAATTCATACATAAAACATGGGATTGTCAGTCACACAATGGGATATTTTAATACCTGACAGACATATTTGACTTTTTTTCCTTGACGCAAATAAGTGGTGTTGGAAAGAACAACATATTCATAAGTATAAAGCATCCCACAGTTTATCTATCTGGATCCTGGGTTTGCAACATGCAGTCCGGAACTGAAATGATCACACTTATTGCATGATCGATAAACACTAGCTGCTGGAATATATATATATATATTAGTACCTTGGGAAACGCCACAGACTTCAAATAATGAGGAGCTGGCGGGACATTTAATTACCTAACTCTAAACTGATTCTTATATTAGTGTAAAAATTCTATCCGTCCTTCGCCTTGTGGTACAGCAGCTTGAGCAACACAATTAATACTTTATTCTATTTAATTTTTGGGCTACACCTCAGAAGCAGAGAGAAGAACTGTCTCACAAATAAAGAGGCACTCTTTTTGTTAGCATACAAATGACATCCATTGCCCTAGTTGTACCTTGTTGTACTGTGGACTTTCACTATAGGTTTATACAGCTCTGGGATTTTCCTCTCAATCATCGGCCTAAGGTTCTCTTTCAACTTATTATAGTTCTTTTTGAGTTCCAGCTGATACTCCCGCTGATCTGTAGTAATAAGGCGCTTGTTTTTCTCCACTGCTTCACCACATCTGTTCTCAAAATAGAGATTAAAAAACACATTGGTTAATTCCGACACTTTAAAATTGTATTATGGTTGGTTTGTGTTAGATAAAGCAAGATTTCAGCCTGTCAGATTATTTGCTGCCAGATTCATACAGTCCTCTAGTCATGATTTTACCATTCATTAGATATTAAAAATACATGAGGGAAATGAACACATTTCAATGACCATCGTGACACCAGATTAAATTTGTACTGAAGTAAATGGACGCATCGCCATTGGAAGTCCGTGAAGTTGCACTAATACGTAACTCGCATCTCAATGTGCATTCACACACAACTAGATGGTTAAACATTTGACTATGTGAGCATGCAGAATAAGATTTGCATGCATATTGGCCAGTACAATCTCAAAGCAAGCATGCACATCTGCATACATGCAAATGTGCCTGCCTCCCAGGGCTTGTTGAAAAGTTTGTCATGGAACAGTTTTCTGCCAGAAAATGAAGAGTCAACAAAATTGAGACACAAATACGAATGTACCAATTTAAACAAAATTTTACAAGAAGTTAACCAAGTGCTTTGTTTTGACATTTCCAAAACCAAGTCCTTTGGAATTCTTGTTTTCTGGGAAATTTCAACTTTTCATTCTGATTCAGGCTGAAGGAAACTTCAAAATGTTGGAATTTCCCGCTGAATGGAAATTCCGAGTTTCAATTGACTAATACCTATATACATAGGCACAGGAACTATGGGCGTGGGAGGTGTTGCAGCACCCCAAGGTTTTAGATGGGTCTCCACTCCCGGCTCCGCACCTGGGGCTCCAGTCCTGGCTCCGCATGCGGGGTCCCCGCTGCCAGCCCTGCGCCCAGAGCTCTGCACCTGCCCCCCAGCTGTGGCCCCAGCCTCAGCCCCCTACCCCTGTCCGTGTCCCCCCCTTACAAAGCCACGGACCTGCTCCTGGTCCCAGCTCTAGGAGGTACGGGGGGCGCAGACGGGGGTAAGGGAGGGCCACAGCATCCCCACTCTAAGAAGTGTTCCAGCACCACTGCCTATATATGGTGTGAAAATTTAGCTCCTGCTGTTTACTGCATTGATTTGTATTATGACTAACATTAACATGGCTACAGTTCCACACTCCAGCTTCAACAGATCTTCAATTAGTTTTCCTTTCACTCACCTCATTATAAATTCTTTGAAGCATAATCTCAGCTTGTTGTGATGGCGGTAAAGTTTTGGGTCTGCTGGAATTTCCGCCAGGAACACTTGGGCTACCTCTAGTGGTCCCTTATAGGAATAACACAGTATAATATTACAAAGAACATATTCCCTGCATTAACTGGAAAGGAAGCACAAAACTGATTTGTTTGGTTTTTTTTATTTCACTGCTGGAGTGACAAAAAAAATCATATGTTGACATTGTAGCAGGAAGCTGCCCTTTTAAGCGTTTTCCCTGACTGTGTTGCATTAACCACTGCTTCCTTGCCGCCCTTTCTTTTCTTTGCCAATCAAAGGTTAGGCCAACATATTCTGTTCTGTTCTACTTTTGTCCATCATCCCCTATTGCCATTGATTCCTCTGTGAAAAGAAAATGGATTATCTCCATCTAGAAAGGAGTGAGCAGGGACTTTCCTACTGCCAAACTATTTTACATGGAACATGCTCAGCTACTACAGTGATGGGTGGGAATACAAAACTTCTAGCATAAACGAATAAGAACATGAAAAGAATGCTTTTTCCACGGTACAAAACAGCACATTCCTATAAGGAGTTCAATCTGGTGGCGGTTTTGGTGGAAGAAGAATCAGTAGGAAACGAAGGGACTAGGGACTAATTAGCAGGGGTAATCAATTATTTTTTTATCAAGATCAACATTTCTTGGTCAAGGTATAGTCAAGGTCCAGACTCCAGAGAAAATAATACAAAAATAATAGCAATAATGATGCTAATAATAAGTAATTAAAAATATTTTGTGGTCCATTCAAAGCGTCTGGCGGTCTGGATTTGGCCCGCAGGCCACCTATTGACGACCCCTGGATTAGGGGAACCAAGTTCTGCTGAGGCATGGTTAGGGCCTTGCTTTTTTCCTCTTAGTTTGTCTTCATAGTGTTTGTTTTTTGTTAAGGAGTGTGTGTTTTAATAAACTTCAGTTGAGTGTTGTGGGGCTTTTGGGGTACTTTCTTGCATGCTAAGAGTTCTGGGATTCTGGTGGTCCGCCAGCAGAGAGATTTACTCCTTGAGTATTCCCTTAAATGACTGAAGTTGATGGGATGGTTATTATTCTTGTGAAGGAAAAATCTCTCTAAAGATGAGTCAATTCAGAATAAGTAGCTGCTTAGAGGTTCAAATGCATATCCACACATTAGCTGCGCTCTCTGAATCCACTGCAACTGCAAAACTGGGCTGTAAATGTAATGGGAACAGGCTGGTGTGAGAGATCCAATATTTCTTGCTTCCAGTTGGGGTAAAAAATCCCTGTCCCTTAACATTTTAGCATTTCTGTTTTTGGTCAGAATGAGGAAATGCAAAGATTTACAAAAATAAATCATGGCGGGTAAAAAGTTATCCTGATTTTTCAGAAAAAAAGTTTGCCCATCCCTAGTGGTTACTCTACAAAGATGAGCCCCAGTGGGCAGAGTCCAAAGGGGTATCTGCAAGTAATCAGTCTGATTGGAAGTACTCTCACCAATGCAAGACAAAAAGAGGTAGAAGAAAGCACACTGGGGAAAAAAGAAACATTCCCAAGGCTGTGCAGAAGATACATTATTTTGCTGAGCTTGACCTTTACCTGATTTACGGTAGCTCCAACGGAACCCTGCAGCACCATCTGGAGCATTTTGGCATCTGGTGGCTCCTGGTTGGTTGCAACAGCCAGTTCTAGTGTCTTCTTCTGCATGTCTTCAATAGCAACTTCAATCGGGGTTAAAATGAACTAATGCAACATAAGGATAGACGCATTATTATCTGAGTAATACGTGTATTACAGTTGTTACCGGCATTGCAGCTGCGTGAAGCTGTTTTTGTGCTGGGTCACAGCCAGGGTGGTCAAAACCAGGACAGGGCCGGATTAACCTTTTGTGGGCCTGGCGCCAAACATATTTGTGGGCCACCATGTAGTTGTTATGGGCCCTGTGTAGGCCCGGTGTGATGGTGCCATAGTAAATGCGGTACTTCCGGGATGGGGAAACAAACATTTATTCAAAAACAAAATAAGATATTTGAATCCACACTTGATTGTGACCTCCACTCAGCCCATAGAGAACAAACTGGGCTAGCATCAATGTACCCAGAATACCCTTGATGTGGTTTGTGTGGGAGGGGCTTGTTTGTTAGTTTTATCTTTTTTGTTTAAACACTCAGGGCCTGCTTGGGGCCCTGAACAATGTTAATTAGCACACTTATGAGCCATATCAAGCCCGGATGTAGCAGTCAGTGGTGTTGCACCTGCATCTCACCACCACCACCCAAAGTTATGCTTAGTAAATACATTTTTTGAAAGCTGCATTTTCTACCTTGGTACAATAATGTTACAAAACTTTTTTAAAAGTTTGTTTCTTTATCCTGTTTTTCCCTTTGCCTCACCACTCCTCATAACTGCAAGTGAACCAGTAAAGTTACTAGGGAGGAGTGTGGGGAGGAAAATTGCGGGTACCCATCTTTTGTAGGGAGAAAGGGCCACTGAGAGAGACACACACACTTTACCACAAAGGCTACCACAATCCAGCCTCAAGACCCTACCCCAACCTTCACACCTGGGCTCTTCCCCCCCCCCGCCCGCCCCCGTCCCTCCTACTGTCCCCATCCCACACAACTAATCCCCAGCCTCACACAAAGGCTCTCCTCAATCTCCCTGCTACTGCCCCCCCTCACTTTCACCCCAGGGCTGCCACCTCCCTCCTTTCTACTGCCCCTCCCCCACACAGAGCCAATCCCCACCTTCAACCCAGACTCTCCCATCCCTCCAATATCACTCAAACCAGCCAAATTTAACCTCTGTAAATTCTGAGTCAAATCCATACATCAGTAAAGTCAATGGAAAGACGTCAATGGGCTTTGGATCAAGTCCTATATCTGCATTTAGTTTTATTCTAGGTTATTGGCTTCCTGGCTAACACAGTCACTGTGCTTCCTACTTTTACAAAGCTGCTTCTATCTGGACTAGTTCCTCCCCCCCAACACTAAGTCAGGTTTAGCAAACAGATTGGTCTTTGATGCCGGGGAAGTATAGCTGAAAATAGGACTCTCCTCTCGTTCCTGTCACACCTCTTCTGCCATTATCCTTACAATTGGGATGCTATGTGGAACACGTGTCCCCAATGCTCCAGAAGCCAGCAGGAGCATGCATTCATGCATCCGTTGACCTAATCTATGGCATTTCTATAGTGCCAGTCAGTGTACAGTTTAACAGAAATGTAAACTTTCCTCACCCAGCACAGAGCTTGAAATCATCCCCTGCCAACAACACCCTCAATCCCTATCTAATGGCTGAGCTCCATACTCAAATTCACAGCTCTCACAAAGCTGTCCATTACCTCTTCCTTTTGAATGACGTTGATTCTGGTTTTGACATAGGGGAAAGCATGCATTGTGGTCAGGATAGTATTCCTCTTGTACTGTTCACTCAGATCACCCCTGGGGCGTCCATCCAGGGTGAAAGGGGTGGTGTACATGAAACGCCGGAGGCTGAAGTTCTTCTCAAAGTAGGTCACCCTGTCTTTCATCTCATACTCATCGAAATAGGGCTCCACAAATGTAATTTGTATGTAGGCCTGGAGGAGGGGGAAGGAAGAACCTTTGTTTTAGTGCCAAGACAAATGACTATGAAATAAATGGAATGCATGAAATATCACAGAGCTCACGGTGAAATGGCATGCGCTAGAAGAGCACACAGGCTGTGTTTTGTTTATTATTAATTTGCTCTCGCACACAGCAGGACCTCTCTGATTCTACCACAGCTGCAATGACCTCATGTTGTCCAGAACCTACTCAGAGACCTCAGTGTCCTGTATCTCCACTTTCCTTTCCCCCACTTTGCATCTGCACCACTCCCCTTAAAGTAACCCAGACCTCAATGGGGCAGGACTGGACTACCTAGGCCAGGGGTGGCCAATCTATGGCTCCGGAGCTGCATGCGGCTCTTCAGAAGTTAATATGCGGCTCCTTGTATAGGCACCAACTCTGGGGCTGAAGCTAAAGATGCCAACTTTCCAATGTGTCGGGGGGTGCTCACTGCTCAAGCCCTGGCTCTGCCACAGGCCCTACCTCCACTCCACCCCTTCCCACCCCCTCCTCTGAGCCTGCCGTGCCCTTGCTCCTCCCCCCCAGAGCCTCCTGCACACCACGATCAGCTGATCAGGAGGGGCGGGAGGCCCTGATTAGCGGGGGGTGGGGGGGGGAGAGCTGATGAGGGGCTGCTCATCAGCTCTGTGGCTCTTTGGCAATGTATATTGATAAATTCTGGCTCCTTCTCAGTCTCAGCTTGGCCACCCCTGACCTAGGCGCTGAATATACACTTGTGAAACCCTGCTGACTTAAATGAAGTTGCAATGGTGAGAGAGGAGAATTTGGCCCATTATGGGTTTAACCATTTGATTGAAATGTACCAAAGAAAACTAACATGTTGGCCTCTAGGCAGTGACTATATGTTTTTCAACCAAGACTGCCCATTGACTTTATTTTGGGTTTGGGGCGGGGGAGAAGGACTAAAGAACCCAAAATTCAGAACAGACAACACAAGTCTTATTTTTTCACTCATGTACCTTTTTTACTAATGTCAGCTCAATATAAACCAAGGAAAACAAGCATAGAAAGAACAGAAAAAAAGAAAAATGGAAACCACAAACATTAAACAAAAAATGAAAGGGAGGGGATAGATATAGTTTTCCACTATGCCCTGGGAAGTGATCAGGATTTCCTGTCATCATAATATGCTTACTCTGAACTCCGCACTGGCTGCAGCTCCAATTCCAGGTGAACTTCAGTGTCTTAGTCTTTATAGTGATAAATAGAAAAGGATCTGGCTGTCTCAGAGACTGCCTCTCACTCCAAGCTCAAGTCTTGTCTATGTACTTATCTGACCCTCATCACTGTACTATCTGAGCACCTAACAACCTTCAATGTATTTATCCACACAACATCCCGTGTAATGCTATCATCCCCATGGTACAGCTAGGGAATTGTGGCACCATGAAGCTAAGTGACTTGCCCACAGTCATCTAGGAAGTCTGTGGTACAGCAGGGACTTGAACCCAGATCTCCAAAATCTTAGGCTAGTGCCCTAGCCATTGTACCAGCCTTCCTCTTCTCTTGTGATGACTCTCTTCATACTGCATTCTGAAGTCTATTAGTCTGCTCCCAGAAGCTCTTATGTAGCACTGTCCATCTAGAGCTTACACGTGCTAGTGCCTTTTATATTTGGAGGAACTGACGCACCGAGGGGTGAAGTGACTTGTCCAGAGTCACACAGCAGGTGCAGAGCAAGGAGGGACAGAGATCAGGGTGTCTGATTTACAGTCCAGTGCCCTATTCACTGGACTACGTTGCCTCCCCAGTTTCTTTTATAATGATAGCCTTGGACATCAAATACTGACACACACACACATCTCAGCTTTACTTGTTGTCTGAGTCAGCATTAAGGTCTCACAGGCAGCTCCGCGCTCTCCTTTTTTTCAATCACTTAGTGCTCAGTTCTGTTCACAGGACACAAATAGCTGGGCTAATATTTTCCGTACCTTATTGGGATGCAGCTTGCTTCTGTCTACAGGAGTGGAGTCTTTAATCACCTCCACAGCATCCTCCCCAAAGCACTGACCATAAAACCCCTGAAAAGGAAAAAATAATTATTCAGGGGTGATTTTACCCATCTGTAAAGCAATGCAAGTCATTTGTGCTGCTCTGATCAAGACCAGGAGTTGTGATAAGTTCTGGATTTAATGCAATAAGTACGCTACAGTAAGAGTTAAAGTCTGCAGAGGCCTAGACACCTTACAGATGAAGTCCCAACACTGAATTGTTATGTAAACGGCAGAGTTCCAGCAAAGAAGGGGGGGAAAGTGAGGAATCTGTCATTGCTGCCCTAAGCAAAAGTTCAAAAGGATTCAAAACAAAACTCGGTGCCTGAATTCCTTATACGGGGCGGGACGCCAGCCATCTCAAGACATGGGACCACAGGGTAATGAAAACTCTGACATGTCAACCTGCTGTAAAAGGGGCTGCAATCCAAGGTATCAGATACACAGACAGAATGATCTGAGATATAAATCAACTTGATTGACTTTTGTACATTACCACCACCTATAGCTGCTGTGCTGTGACTTCTTTATTCACCCTCCTATTTTCTTAGAAAGCATAACACAAAGCAGGAAGTTATACAACCATGATCTCTTTACCTCGAGTCTGTGAGAAATCTCAGGAAGTTTAGTAATTGCAGGTTCTTTATAAACAAATTCCTGTTCATCTAAGTCCCCAAATTTGGATCCATAGAAACCAACACGGAAGTAAGTTCCAAACATTCGCTTTTGACCCTGATTGATAAAGGGGGGAAAAAAAGTTTACATTTAGCTTTTCTTCCCTTAAATATAATCCAATGTTGATGCCTTATTCATCTGATTTATACTTGAGGAACCCCACGGACCTTAGGTTTGTCCATATTTCAGAGCAAAATATGGCCCTGTGTACTATCACCTTGTTTAACATAGCACAGTTCAATTTCCTATTAGAAAAAAAAACAACTATAAAAGTTAAAACGGGCATCGGTGGTTCAAATTTGGCTCAAAGTTTAGGTTTTGTACAAACTCACTTTTGCTAATCTAAAACAATATAAATGTTTCTTTAAAAAAATTCCAGTGGAAGCATTTTAAAAACAAACATTAATCAATATTCAAATATTTGCAACTCAAAAACTTTGTAGTGTTGTAAAAGTCCACAAGAACTTGAAAGTGACTAGAAACGAAACTGACCCATCTATTTTCATTGTCCAAACCAAGAGAAATACAGAAACAGCATGACTACTGAAAAGTAAATTAGGTTTTACAATTCTTCTGTTTTTGTAATCTAAGGTACTAGTAACATTGGGAAGAAAATTGTTTTTCTTTTTGAATGTGTGTGGCCAAATGTAATCATGCCTGCTTTCACCTGGTCTGGATTTGTTTTTAACCCCCGTGTCCCTTAAAAATATTTTGAATGTTTTATTAATCTCTTTTTATACATGTTGTTTATAATCCTCTCCCATCTCTTCATGTTTCTCTGAGTCATTGTGTTTCTCTTCAGTGTAAACTATCCTTAACAGGCAAGATCTAAATTACAACAACATGTAGCCCAAAGCAGATGGAAACTCAGGTTAGAGGAAGGAAGTGCTCCTGTTTGGTATGTATGGTCTTATCTTTATCATCCCATAAGCAAACACTGCAGCACAGCAACACACAACTTGCTCATAGAGAACCAGCTGCAACAGGTACCTTATTAATAATGCTGTCGAAGGCTTTTTGAAGCTTGCTGTGAGTAGAGGTAAGCTTCCTGAAGTCTCGATGTGCTTCCAGGATTGGGATGACAATTTTGTAGACCTCGTTCACAGTTTCGTACAATCCCCCCTTGTAAGAGGGAATTTAAAAAAGGAAAGAAATTGAGTTTTCATACACTATATAAAGAGACTGGATCTTCACTACAGGCATTGTAGGACGAGTTCGTTTCTAAGCTCGTTTTTCTGATATGATGCCTGTTTAGCTTTTAACAAAATCAGTAAAGTGATTATGAGCCTATGGGAGTAGAATTGTATTACCATGTATTAATTTAGTAAAATGCCTTATCCCTTTAAGTAAATGTGAATTGTGAGGCTAAACTCTGGCTGTGCTCTATATGAAAGCACATGGGTAATTCTTAGGGTCTATAGTCTATGCAGTAATATGAAGGTCTTTTTCAAATTTACTGTATCAGGATAATACCCAGAGAGCTCAGTTCGCTCTGGTGCAAACCAAATTGCAAGCCCCAAGCAGTGATCAGTCTGCCTGCAGTTGGGGCACAGCTGCCTGCAATCCCCCCTCCAGAAGTGGGCATGGCCAGCCTGGGAGCCAGTACTGGTGGGTGTCCTACAGGAGCCTTGGCAGAACATTAAACTTTCCATTCCCCAGGGATAAGTCCCCACCCCATGCATATACCACTGAGGGCACAAGAAGTGAAAACTGCACTCCCCTGCACTTACAGGAGTGAGTCTGACCCAATGGCCAAAATCATCCCTGGGGTCACTACATTATTTTCAGCGCAGTCATACAGGGATGAATTTGGCCCGCCCTGTCTATTCACTCACCGTGCTGAAGAGCTCGGCAGCTTGTTCCAGCAGCCCCACCAGGCCGCTTTCAGAGAAATACCTCCCAGAACATATCCCATCCTCATCCGGAGACAAAATATCATCCGAAACAGCAGATTCCTCCAGCACATTGGAGGAAATATTCTGAAATAGATCACAACAGGGCTTGGAAACCACAACCAACAGACTATCACAGAGGCACACCCCACAACAGAGATTTTTCACTGACAAGAGCCTTAACACAACAGAAATAAAATAACCAAAGTCCCACTGCTGGATACAAGGCTACATTCCATCAAGAAGCTCTTATCGCGTCATAAACCCCAGCACTAGAGATCAAGAGGCTTGCCACCAGAATTCTGACTTTTCCCTCCCACCTCAGTATTTTGAAACCAAACTCCACATCAGTCCCCAAATTCCCTCTGCAGGCGAGAGACTTCCAGGCAGCTGCATTTCAGTGGGGGGGCTAAAGGTCTCCATGGTGTCATGCTCATTTTCACTCTAACAACTCTTCCCCCTTGTCAGCTGAGCATAATTGCCTCCTCCATAAATCCTTCCAAGCTTAAATTTTCCATGCTTCATATCAGCCCAAAGGTGAATTATTCTGGGGAGTTTGCTAAATGGGTTTTTGACTCCACTTATGCAAGTGTGGGAAAGTGCAATGCAGAGGATGTTGCTTTAGAGACCATAATATTTGAATTCTTTTTTACTTATATGTGTTTGATTTCTCAATCTTAGTGCTCCTTAATGGTATTTTACTGCAGGTAATATATCAGAGCCTGACCCTGAAGGTAAGTTTCCCACTGAAGTCCATTTCTTAATGGAAGATGTACTGAATAAAGCCTGCAGGATCAGGCATTTACGTTTTTTAGGCCACTTAGTAAAGTCTGGAAAATGCTTTGGTGTCCATTTGAATGAAAAGCAACATATAAATGCAAAATCGTCATAACATTAGCATTGTTAAATTATATGTAAATACACATAAACATAAAGACACCCCAGCATCACTAGCTTTCAATAGCTGCAACAATTTCTAGCTTTTGATTTGCTTTTAATTGAAAAAAAAAAAAAAAGGTAAACTGAGATCATGTACTCCGTCTCAGCTGAGGAGAAATGCCAGCTAGCTGGCAATTTGATTTCGGAAAGGCCTTTTTCTAAAATGGCAGAGACCAAGTGCCACTACTATTGATCTGACTTAAAGTTCTGATAGCTCACATCAGTCACTGCATGGGGATACTCATCTCCACTGCAGCTTTATGGGCACGTGTTCATAGAGTCTGAGGTCAGAAGGGACCACTGTGATCATCTCATCAGCACTGGAATGGGTTACCTAGGGAGGTGGTGGAATCTCCATCCTTAGAGGTTTTTAAGGTCAGGCTTGACAAAGCCCTGGCTGGGATGATCTAGTTGGGGTTGGTCCTGCTTTGAGCAGGGGGTTGGACTAGATGACCTCCTGAGGTCCCTTCCAAAGCTGAGATTCTATGATTCTATGATCATTTTCCTTCTCTGTGGGAGAAATTCACTCTGTGCAGAGCACCCACACAAAGCCTGTGCGTAACTTTAGTCCCATTTAAACCCTAATGGGGAGTCCAAAGAACAGAGTGGCCGAAAAATGGGACTTCAGTGACACATAAAGCCTGTGCTTTCCCTAGCACAAAGGGGAACTTCACCCTATATTATTCATATCAAACATTCATCAGCACTAGAATTTGTTTAATTCTTACACACATTTATTTAACCTGCCAGGATTAAAAAATAATGGGAATTGGAAGATATGTATAAACTTTTTTCAGCACTTTGCACTTCATTATTACTTAACTGATATCAGGGTAGCCTTTAGAGGCCTCAATTGAGGTTCAAGGCCCCACTGTACTAGCCATACAAAGCAAAAAGCCAACCCCCTGAGCAAAAGAGTTTACAATCTAGTTAACAAATGTATTGCATTTTTCATCCCAGTATCCCAATTTGTTTAATTCTTATACACATTTATTTAACCTGCCAGGATTAAAAAATAATGGGAATTGGAAGATATGTATAAACTTTTTTCACAAATAAGTTAGAGAGAAAGTGGGCAAGGTAATTTATTTTATTGGCTCAACTTCAGCAGGAGAGAGAGACAGGCTTTTGAGCTTACACAGCGCTCTTCTTCACCTCTGTGTAAGCTCAAAAGCTTGTCCCTCTCACCAACAGAAATTGGTCCAATAAAAGATATGACCTCACCCAGATTGTCTCTCTAATACCCTGGGACCAACATGGCTACAACAGCACTGCATACAACAAATAAGTTACTGATTCAGGACCAGATGATCCTGAATATTTTAGCATTCAGGCAACACTTTGGGTAGCTGTATCCAGTTCCACACTCACATAAGCTGCAGAATTCCAAAGCTCCTGAACCTGCATGATCCATTCCTAACAGCAGTTTATTTAATCCTTGCTCCACCATTCTGGACATTTAGTGAAGCTTACAAAGCAACAGAAAAGTTTCAATTCTGAATAGTCTATAATCTTTTTGTCACATATACTTAGTTTTCCTTAAGAAAAGCCAACATTTCTAAATAGCACAAACTCAAGGGACTTGATTCTCATTTATGCAACATACATCCTGGTTCAGGGAGTCTAAAGTGGCCTTAAAGTAGATGTAAATGTAATTTACGTTCCCTTTGAGTCCCTTTTACTCAGTGTAAAGGGGACTTAGTGTAACTGACAATCAGGCCCAAGATGAATTCTGTTGAAGGAAAGATTTTAAGGTCTACAATGCTAATGAGCTATGTATGTGCATTCTTACAATATACTGTTCTGTCTTGCATAGCATAAAGAGTAAATGTGATGCTAAAAGGTTAGTATAAGGGGCTGGGAATTGGAATTCAAGACTCTACTAATGATTTTGTGAGGGGCCTAGGGAAAGTCATTCAATCTCTCTATGCCTCAGTTTACCCATCAGTAAAATTGGGATAATACTACTGCTGACCTAACATAATATGTATATACTAATATTTTACATTTTTATAGCACCTGCCATCCAACAGCTTAAAGTACATCACAAACATTTCTTAGACTGTAAGCTCTTTGGCATAGGAAGCGTCTTTTTTGCTTTTGTATTTGTACAGCACCCAACACAGTGGGGTCCTGGTCCATGACTAGGGCTCCTAGGTGCTCCAGTAATACAAATAATACCAATAATAAAGCACTCTGAGCTGACAAGTATTCTCATCTTTCTCGTTTTAGAGATAAGGAAACAGAGAGCGTCCAGTGGGTGACTTACCCAAGATCACATAATAAGTCTGAGTCCAGGCTCTGAATAAAACGCAGATGGTCTCACTAATCTTGTGCTTTAGCCACAAGATCATCCCTTCCACTCTCAGCCTTACCTCAGAGGCACTGCAAGGCTTAAGTAACGTTTGTAAAGTGCTTGGAGATCCTCACATGCAAGGCTTAGTAATAATACCCACCACGTTGCCTTTTTACAGAGCAAACTGAAAGCTCAATTCTGCTCAGATAAATGGCTACGTCACTGAGGGGTTTCTGGATCCTTAAGCAAGAATATTTTTTCGTTACCTCTCTACTACAGAGCACTATGGCTCAACTGTCCTTTTTCCAGACATGTATTTTGATGAGAAGAGCAGATCCACCTGGGATGCTTCTAGACACTATTTGATGTTGATAAGATTAGTGGATTCTAACTGAGTAAATGAGACAAGATTTCCTATCAAATGATGGTATGGAATACCTTTGGTGTGTCTCCCACCGTCTATATCTAGGAATTTCACAAATAAGTTAGAGAAAGTGGGTGAGGTAATTTCTTTTATTGGCTCAACTTCAGCTGGGGAGAGAGACAGGTTTTTGAGCTTACATAGCGCTCTTCTTCACCGCCACGTAAACTCAAAAGCTCAAGACAACTGTAGAAATCCTAGGTCTGACTGACACTTTTAAGGAGGTCTCTCTCCTATTGGAGCACAGGTAGATAATTCATTTAAATGAATGCTAGTTAGATGTTAAGAAAAGCCACACGTTGGTGAGAGATTAGCCCTTTATGTTTAGAATGTTTCCTGTGCATCTGACTCAATTAGTAGGCATGAGTTGACCACAAATGAGGTGCTTATTTGCTATATTTTGTGGCTGCTATGTCATTCAGCTACAGACTACATCTTAGACATTTAATATACCTAAAACTGGAGCTACCCATTCAGTAATAATATTAACTTGCATTCTAAAGTATCCAAAAGTGCTTCAGAAATTAGATATCTACCAGATTTTCAGCTACTTCTGGGATGGAAGCGTTGTCTAACAGCCTACGGCAAAACTATGAAACAGTTTCAGGTAGGAAGTGAAGCATACAGCTATTCCAGCAGTCTAGCAACAGTTGGTCCCAACTCAGTGTTAAGCAATGAGGTCTGGCCACAAATTAAGGTCTTGGGGCCAGACATTATAGAACTGTTGAATGTTGCCTTCTAGATAGCCCAGATGTGGATTCAGTTAACTGGCTCAGATTGGCGACACCTCCCCAAAGTCACTAGAAGAATACCCAGCTACAGAAAAAACACATATTATTTCTACCTGAAAGCTGACACTGCCCACTGGCAGATACTTGTGATCCTCTAGCATGCTCAGGTATTCCGCAACCAGAGCTGCAGCATGGACCAGGCACATGGCTGCCTCAGTATAGCACTTCTTCTTGGCGTGTTTCTCTGCCATGTTCTGTAGCCAAGTCAGCCTCAAGTCCGGTGATGTCTGATACCCTTTGGCAATTCTAGCAACACAGGTCAAGAAATAAATTTGAATTGGTTTCTTTTCTTTCTTTAAAAAAATACACATCTATCTTCATAACTGCTTACAATGTGCATATTGCATCACAAATGAAATTGAAAATTGGCTTATAAAAATCTTTTAAAATGTAGACAATTGACTGGTGCACTTTGCATATTACACCACAAGGAAAAAGCTCCTTTCGTCTAAACACTGCACCTGGAGAGGTTGTCAGTAAGACATACTTGGGGATCTCTCTCAAAACCCCACAGTCACTTTGTGTTTAATTCATTCAACAGCAGCATGAGAAGGCTTCACCTGTACATGAGATCCATGAGCATCTCTGGATCTTCCTGAAACTCCCTCATTTTCACTGTGTCTGACAAGATACTGTTCAGATTACGTAGCAGCTCCTTCACCTGGAGATACACACACATAAAATCCACACATGTTTCAGGGTTGATTAAAAGTTCAACATCAACACAAGATGATTTATTGTTTACTTTATTAACTATTGGCACAAAGAAAAGTCACAATGCAGGATTGTTACAGTGCAGACTTTACCAGTCATATTCATTCAGCAAGCAACTAACAGAACAATGACATGGCAAAAGACACACACACACACACACACACACAATAGCTTCATCAAATCAAATAAAACAAGTCCATCTCCTTTTGTTCGTGAACTCTATAATACTTATCCCTAAATGGAGTGCAACTTCTGGTTCAGGAAAATTGCAAAATATTGTTAAACAGATGTTTTTGCAATTCTTAGCACCAGATGTTTCATCATCTCACAGTTAGATATGGTGGTTGCTAGTAATGCAGTCCCTTCCTTATGAACTGAAAAGAGTGGGAATTTTTTTTAAACTAAGGTTTCCATCTACAGCTGTCTTGCTCTGATAATGTGGAAAATGACAGGGTCCCGTTTCTCATGATGGTTATGAAATCATCATGATTTATAAAGCGGGATGCATAAAAGGGGGAATTTGATTAGCCAACATGTGTGCCAAACTGTTAGTGAAACCAGGGTAACTCAAGTGACCAGGAATAATTAGAGATGCTACCTGTATATTTTATTTAAAAATAATATATTCCTTTATACAGGAACTGTTTGGGTAGTTGGAAGAACTTAACTTTCAGTTTCGTAACTCAACCACACACAGAAGTGCAAATATCCTAATTGCATAACTTCTACGCAGTTGCCTTTAAAATAAGGTTGATGTCATTTTTCACTGGCAGCTTGGGGTTTTGGAGGAATGGAGGTAAGTTATATTTTCAGATTGGCAGTACTATGGTAATGACACAAATTCCAGTCTCAGATACTGTACATGGGTGTAGCTCCTACTGGATTCAAGGGGAATCATGTATAAGAATCTAGTCTACAGTAAGTTCTACTTGGATCACTGTAAGGTTGTCCCATGGAATTACGCTCAGCTTTTACCCCAGACAGCCTAGATATTGTCAAGATTGTTCTGATTTTAAAAGTGTGGCACTTCATTAAATTAGAGACGGGCCGAAGCAGCAACCTTTGCACACACATTTTCAATACTTCTGGTTTAGGAATGCACAGGTGTGGGGATCTTGTTCCAGCCCATCTCAAGATGAGAGGTCCTGAAAAAAAGGATCAGAAGCCATAAAGGCCTAACCTGGACTGGAAACAGGGTTGGCTGCATATCCATATCTTCTTCTGCATACGCCAAGATGGTTCGTAAGGATCTTCTGAGGTACTCCTCATTGAAATCAGATGATTTACCAACCAGAGAGGCCAGGGACATTGTCACCTGCATCTTCACTCTTGCAAAATTCTTTATACATAGGAGGGAGAAAGAAAAACAAAGGCCATGCAATAGCTACAAGGTGTCCGGATTCAAATGTATTAACTTGCCACAGGCACCATGCGTTTTTATTCGTTCGTGTGCTCTTGGGATGTGAACCCACATCTTTTCTACGTATTTAAATACAATGGGCCAAGTGTACCTGCTTATGCCATCTGTCATTTTGGCCCAGTACTTTACATGTGAATACCTTGGGCTACATGGTGTCATAGGCTATGTATCTATGCAGAGTGTATGGGGAAGTAAGAATCCCCTCCGCCACACCCCTGCACATGCTACCTGGACCTTAGATCCAGGCACATAGGTGTATGAGAGCTATGTGCACCTGCTACACCCCATCAGAACAGCTGGATAATGAGTAGGTGGAGTCCTGGCTCCCTTCCCCCAATGAGCCAGCCAGTGCAGCTGAGCTTGTGGGAGATGTTGGGGGAGTGGGAATGTTGTAATTTGCTGCTGATATAGGCCAGCAAACAAACAACTATTATTTGCCACCCACAGAGCAGGAGGCAAGCAGGGTGGGAATTAAGCCTCAGAGGTGTGCCTGCAAAAGCACAGCACCTCCTCCTTACATTCAAATCGTTTCAATGTATTATCATTTTTAGTACTCGTTTTAAACTCTAATGCAAAAGAGTGGCATCAAATTCTTTGCTGTATCTAATAACTTACACTGATGGAGCTGAAACTGTGTCTCATGAGGAGGTAAAGGGTAGCACAGGCTTGAATTCGTGTGATGTCTATGCTGCTGCTGCAGTGATGTAGAACTCTTTGACATAGGTCAGCACACTGCTCCATCTCCTCTTCAAACAGCAAGTCTCCAAACTAAGAGAGGCAGAGAAGACACCATCAGGGCATTCGACCCCAAGCATTCCAATGTCACGAGTCAGGCTAAAAAAATCATGAGATTTAAAGACAATACTGTTTGGGTTCTTTTGATTTGGCTTCTGGTTTCTCAGCCTTTCCTCCAGACCTAGGAGGGCTAGAAATTTACTCTTTAAAAAAATAAACAAAAGCTATGATTCTCAGATGATCTCATGACTCCAGGAGCTTTAAGCAAAACACCAAATATGGCAAGATCCTCAATAAGATTGTGAGAGTTGGTATTTCCAGACTTTAAGCACACCAACACAAAGGGGTGAAGAAATATGCCAACAGTGCATTGAGAATATGGAACAATTATTCATTGGATCTTTTCACATCCTGCTGGCACCCTAACCCCCGGCACCACACAATTTCATTCTCCCCAAAACTTCCAGCACTAACCTCCATCCCAGACCCTGCTTCAAACTTTTGATTTATGATAGGTTTGAGACACACTGATTGCTATTGGTTCTGGTAGCCCCACAATGTGCTTGGCACTGTGAAATACAAAGAAGGCAACATCCCTGAAGAGCTCACATTCTAAACAGAATACAGATGGATACACATATACTTTTTGTGCATAGATAGGAACTTAGAAGGTGTGCATGTAACAATAATCACATGCCATTATCTCTCATGGTTGCAACCCTTGTATGCCTCTTTCTGAGCCTCCACCCTTGGTTCATTGTCTTATCGGGCTGTGTTATGTCTAATCTACATTGCAAACTCTTTGGCACAGGGTCCCAGCATTTTTCTTTGTTTATAAAGCAACATGCACACACCTATAGTGCATTATAAAGAATTAGAATGGTTGCCTCATAAATTACAGTACCAACTACCAAGTCATGTTAATTGGAAGATAGATTTCAGTAATAATAATGAGTGTGTCATAAGTCACCTTAACTGGAAGATTCCAAAGATAATTAAATTTCCATTGTACTTTATGAGTTTCATAACTACTCAAGAAACTACCCTATCATTAAGCTTGTCTGCCTATCCATATTTAATGGAAGACAGATACTAATTTGGGCATGATTATCCTGTTTGTTTGTTTTTTACATTTTGGATGTTCACACATTTTGGGGGGAAATTCTTTTTCAGTGGCGAATGACTCCTTTGCCAGATGCTAAAATATTTTGAATGAGGCTCGTCTCTTAGGACTCTATATTAAAAAAGATAACAAATCTGGTATGATTCATGTTATAGAGACAGTAGACCAAAATCTGCCCTTATTTACTCCTGTGAAACTGTATTAACTTCAGCGGGGATGCACCGGGGAAAGTGTGGGAATAATTTGGGTTAGTATTTAGAAAAAATAATAGTATAAAATATACCAACAGACTCAGATTCTCATCTCAATTACACATGCTTAAACGTGGAAGAATTCCACTTAGTTCAGGTGATTGACATGAGTGTAACTGATCTGAATTTAGTCTTGAGGGCTGTAATAATCTGATTTCTACTATATTCATGAATTCAGCATAATCAAATTCCTGAAAATTAAAATAACTATTTTAATTGAAGCAACCAATCCTTTTGGGTGGAATTTTGCTGTGTATTTTTATCAGTATCATTTTATGTGTTCATTGATACATTGCTAGAAGCAAAAACAATACAATACTTTTATTCTACCTGAGTTTTTCCATCCATGTTATTAACAATATTTCCAAAGAGTGGAAGCAGACAGCCCTGGTCATGAACAGTCATGCATGCACCAGCTTGTCTGTACACAACACCTGTTCTGATGGGTGCAATCGTGTCTCCACTCTGAAAACGTGGCCCTAATGTCTTAACCAGAAGGATGGAAACAAGTATGTTAAGAGTTTACCTTGGCAATGAGTGCTCTGAGTGTGGCAAAGCAATGAGTCAGGTACGTGGTGCTCTGATCACAGCTGAGAGAATTTACCAGGACCTTCAGCACACCTCCCAAAAGGTTATCTTTGCAGTCTACAGCTGAGGTCGCCTACACACAGAGAAGAACAGTATTCATGTAACTAGGCAAGCTAACAGGAAACAGAAGCATAGGGACCAAAGTTCTCTTCTATTATCCAGGAGACCAAGATAGGAATCCCTCGCAGGCTGCAAACAAAATGCTTCACCACACTGTTTTATCCTACAAAATAGGAACAGGGAAGTCACTTCTCATGGATCGAGGTAGAAAGGGAAAGAGGAGTCCTCCCTGTGCCTCTCAGTGTTCCAAGGATCCTTCCTATCCATTGTGAACTCATATCCATTGTGAACTCAGCACATTTCTATACCTACCCTCAAAGCGCCAGGTTTTCATAATCTTGCTTCTGGCTGAGTCTTTTTTATGTGGCTTTAAAGGCCTACATGGCACTCCCTTTGGAGGGCATCACTTTTCTAATGCCAGGGGTTACAGAGGAAAACAAGGTGAAGGTGTTCTGCACTGTCTCCACATGCTCACATCCCAGCAGGCAGATCCTCAGATGGCGTGAATTGTCATAGTTCCACTGACTTCAGTGGAGCTGTAACATTGTACGCCGGCTGAGGACCTGGCCTCTGGATGTTAAGGCCCTGATCTGGCAAGTTGCTTCAAAGGGGCAAACCCTTGTGCCAGCAGGGCTCCAAGCAAGCATAAGGGTTCTCCTGTGCAGAGCACTTTGTAGGATTGAGGACTAAATACCGAGATCTCACATGACAATGCAGAGCAATGCCATCAGGCCAGCCCAGTCCCCAATGTTTAAGATCCTCAGACAAATTCCTGAAATAAATGAAGATCCTTCTCTCCTCCACCCTCCTCAGTTAGAGCTGAGAAACCCCAGTGCCCTCTAAAGCCAACTGATGAATTTGGATTTCAAGTACTGTTATAAATAACTGGGGCCAATGTCTCTTCTCAATTACACTGCTGTAACCCCACGGAGTGAAAGGGGCTTGCACCAATGGATGACAATTTTGCCCTTGTTTTTTTTGTTTTTAAACATGCTGGAATAACTAAGGATCGTTTTTTATTTATTTCAGATTGTAAATGTTTCCAAGGTCTTTTTAATTAAAATGTCGCGCCTAAGAAAGAAATGAATCCTGCTCACTTTGGCATCCGGGGTGCCTAGAGTTAGCCGTGAAGTTTCTTACCTGGATGATATTCTCCTGCATATCTAGGATGATCAAATTAGCTTCCGTAGCCAGGTTTCCGCTGATCAGAGCTTCTTGATCTAGCTCAGCTTTTGTTCTATGAAAAGAAGCTCTTATTAAAGCATACAGTAAGTATCCCATTATTTGGATAATAACCTACTGTATAAACTAGTGCAAAATAAAAATGACAGCATTCTGAATATTCCCATAGGGACCAGCAACAACCACCTTGTTGAAGGGCATTTCCTAAGGACTACTGGGTAATTGGGAGGAGTTGGTACTTTAGACCAGTGGTTTTCAAACTTTTTTTTCTGGTGACCCAGTTGAAGAGAACTGTTGATGCCCATGACCCAATGCAGCTGGGGATGAGGGGTTTGGGGTGTTGGGGGGGGGCTCAGGGCTGTAGCAGAGGGTTGGGGAGCAGGGGTGAGGGTTGCAGGGATGAGAGGTTTGGGATGCAGGAGGGGGCTCCGGGCTGGGTGGGGGGGCTCAGGGCTGGGACAGGGGATTGGGGCTCGGGCTTACCTCGGGTGGCTCCCGGTGTAATGGGGGTGCTAAGGCAGGGTTCCTGCCTGTCCTGGCACCGCGGACTGTGCTGAACCGCAGAAGTGGCCAGCAGCAGGTCTGGCTCCTGGGCGGAAGCGCGCAAGTGGCTCTGCGCGGCTCTCGCATGCAGGCACTGCCCCGCAGTTCCTATTGGACAGGAACCGGCCAACTGGAGTTCAGAGCCGGTGATCGGGGCGGGGACAGCGTGTGGACCTGCTGCTGGCTGCTTCCGGGGCACAGCAAAGTGTCAGAACAGGAAGGCAGCACCACCGATGGGACTTTTAATGGCCCAGTCGGCGGTGCTGACCAGAGCTGCCGTGACCCAGTGCCTTACATTCCGCGACCCAGTACTGGGTCACGACCCGCTGTTTGAAAGCCACTGCTTTAGACCATTGAGCGCCAAGAAAAGCCCTACAACTAGTCCGATGCATATTTTTAAATAGGAGGATACAGTCTCCTTTGGCACAATAACATCATAATAATGAGCAATATTTATAAAATGACACCATGCCCCACCCTAGGCGCCATCACCAGTAGATTTAAGAAGGGATGGTGGCATCCCTAAAAGGAGACGCGGGAATGATAGGGCAAGGAGCAAATCTGTATCATGACAAGGCTCAGGGAGGCAGTCTGGAACATAGCCCCTCTAGAACTCAGCAGGATGAGGGAGGAGGGATAGCTCAGTGGTTTGAGCATTGGCCTGCTAAACCCAGGGTTGTGAGTTCAATCCTTGAGGGGGCCATTTGGGGATATAGGGCAAAAATTGGGGATTGGTCCTGCTTTGAGCAGGGGGTTGGACTAGATGACTTCCTAAGGTCCCTTCCAACCCTGATATTCTATGATTCTATGATGACTTGAGCCTGATGAATTATTTGTAACCAAAAAAAAATGACAAAGTTCATCTACTCGCTGACCCTGAGTTACCCAGGAACACGAGGTGGTTTGTTCAGCTGTATTCATTATTACCCCTGGGCTCCAGTACCTTTGCAAACTCTCAGTTGAGAGTATTCAGTATTTGAAATCAGAGCTGTTTTGACAGGACTCATCGCTCATGTGGTGTGTTTCTGTCCCCTGGCTGGATGAGTGACTCTTACCATCAGGTGTCTGGTGTGAATTCACCATTTGCTTTCTGTGAATGTTCTACTGCATTTGCTTCAAAATTTATATTGGGATGAGGCTGGAAATCTCAGCTAGTAAAGACCAGCCTGGCCATCTTCAAGTCATCTTGACAGTGTTATAGACTGCCAGGGTAGGGAAGTAAGGGCAGGTGTAACATGACTGATGACATTTATTCAAATCTGGGAATGATGGAGAAGCCCTGCCAGGAGGCGATTGCAATAATCAAGCCATGTATTGCTAAATAAGGGTGAAGTCTGCACAAATTAAATAAACAACACGTTCTTTTGAACCATTTCCAGCAACCACTGGATAACTCACTCCCTGTACATTAGCCACTCCGATTGATTGACTCCTCTCTTGACATTCCCCTTAGGCTATAACAGTGACTACAATCTCCTTTAAGGCAGGCGGGGCAAGGAGAAGTGAGGACAAGTGTCAGCATATGTGAACCTGAACATGTGGCCAACCAACCAACTCCCGAATGCCTTCTGGAATACGAAAATGACAATGTGCAAATAGTTTTCCAATGGGAAATGCACTAAGTGTTAAAATCCTGGTTAAATCACTAGGGACAAGCAAGACACTCAGATACCACAGTGATGAGTGCCATAGGCCAGGTCTATACTTACAGGGCTGCAGCAGCTCAGCTGTACCAGTACGACTGCAGCACATGTGGTAGAGACGCTCTATGCTGATGGGAGAGCTCTCCCGTCGGCATAAAAAACCCACTCCCGCGAGCGACATAAGCTATGTCAGCAGGAGAAGCTCTCCTGCCGACAGCGCTGTGCACATGAGTGCTTATGTCAGTGTAACATTTGTCACTCAGGGGGGTGGAATATTCACACTCCTGAGTGACATAAGTTTTGCCGACATAGGCGGTAGAGTAGACACAGCAATATAAACACAAAAGCCTTGTGCACATGCAGAGTTGCACAGGTTTAACTAAAGATGTGATTTTAAACTGGTTTAGTTGAACCAGTGCAAAAGGTTGTATCGAACATTTATTTCAGGTTAAGCCAGGTTTATTTTGGTTTAGCTTAAGTCAATTAGGAACGGTTGTAAACTAAACCATAATAAGCCACTTTTAAACCAAAAGAAGAGTACCCACACAGGGGTTTCCACCACTTTTTAGCTCAACCAGTGCAAATTTGTGTATAAGCAATCTCCTTGGCAAACAGAATCCTTATCCCTAATTATCCCAAGACTGCTTTTGCAGCCCCAAAGCTAAAGTTGCCTCTGTCCCATTCCTGTGCTACAGAGCGGTGATAGTGTCTGATATATAAGCCCCTGATCTGCTCCTCCTTGGTCCACTTCTGCTTAGCGCATGGCAACTGGATAATTAAGGACCTAATACTATTGCCTTAGTAAGGAGAAAATCCATGGACTTTTATAGGAATTTTACTTATGAAAGATTGAAAAGGACCACAAAATTTGGTCCCAACGTTTCAACTTCTGTTTTCAAAAAGGGGATTATATTAATCCTACTGAATCAGAATTTCATTCCATAGTTACAACTGCTACATTATTTAGTTCAGTATTTCTAGATTGTACCAGCAATCTCCGGACTGTACAAATACTGCAGTAAGAGACGGCATCAAATTGATTTTCGTGAGGAAATGAGAGATACGTGAACAAAAGGCAGAGTGGACAAAGATTTGTCATTTTTTAAAATTACAATGAATTCCAAAACCAAAAACTTATTTTAAAAAACCAGTTATGATTACTGATAACAGTATAGTTACCTTTAACAACATTTACAAAACCTAGGCACAGAAAAACAGAGCCAAACCAATTATCCAAGCCAAAATTAAAAGGGAGCTAACGAAGGTCATTATCATGGAAAGTCACTACAATTTTAATATAGGGAGGCTACTGCACTGCCTGAATGAAAGGCAATCCTGTCAATTAATCTAATTCAGGTTCAGAATGGACAAGAAGCTATGGAAAAATGACATCTCTCCAAATGTCTATATTTATAGAAGCTTGGCACACACAGCACGTAGGTACTGCTAGTAGCATAACTGATTAATGAAATGCCAGTTTTCTATAACTATAAACATTCAATTATTTATCACTGCAGTCTGTTGATTAAGTTGATCGATTTTACCTGTGCATTCATACTTTGGAGGGTGACAGAAATTTGTATCCACAAATCACAATTTACAACTTGCAACAGGAAAAATATGTCACCCTTTTCCCCTTTGCAAATAAGTCAACTCAGATATAACACAAAAGGTCAAATTCTGCTCAGCTGATTTCATAAATTCTAAAGCCAGAAAGGACCATTGTGATCATACAGTCTGGCCTTCTGTAAAATACAGCCACAGAACTTCCCCAAAATAATTCCTTTAGAACTACAGCATATCTTTTTTAAAAATCCAATCTTGATTTTAAAATTACTGGTGATGGAGAATCAACCGTGACCCTTGGTAAATTGTTCCACTAGTTAATTACCTTCACTGTTAAAAATTTACACCTCATTTTCAGTCTGAATTTGGGTAGTTTCAACTTCCAAACACTAGAATTTGTTATACCTTTGTCTGCTAGATTGAAGAGCATGTTATCAAAGATTTGTTCCTCATGTAGGTATTTAGAAACTGATCAAGTCACCCCTTTTAACCTTCTCTTTGTTAAGCTAAATAGATTGAGCTCCTTCAGTCTAGCATTATAAGGCATGTTTTCTAATCCTTCAGTCTTTCTTGTGGGTCTTCTCTGAACCCTCTCCAATTTATCAACCTTCTTCTGGAATTGTAGGCACGAGAACTGGACACAGCATTCCAGCAGTGGTCACACTAGTGCCAAATCCTGAGGTAAAATAACCTCTTTACTCCTCCCTGAGATTCCCCTCTTTATGCATCCAAGAATTGTACTAGCCCTTTTGGTCACAGTGTCACACTGGGAGTTCATGTTCACTTGATTATCCACCGTGACCCCCAAATCTTTTTCAGAGTCACTGCTTCTCAGGATAAGAGTCCCCCATCTTGCAAGTATGGCCTACGCATTCTTTGATCCTAGATGTATACATTTACATTTAGCTGTATTCGGGGGCGGCGCCAGCTTTTTTGCTGCCCTAGGTGGCGGCGGCGGGAGAGGCGGGGGAGGGGAGCTCGGTGGCATTTCGGCGGCAGCCTCTCACGCCCGCGGCCGCCGAGGGACGTGAAATGCCGCCCCCCAAATCCTGGCACCCTAGGCGACTACCTATGGTCGCCTAATGGTAGCGCCGGCCCTGGCTGTATTAAAATGCATATTGTTTGCTTGCACCTAGCTTAACAAGCAAGCCAGACTGCTCTCCATTTAATTAGACTAAGCATGTACTACCATGCTGTATATATAAAGTAGCTATAGCTACACCATCTCATAAGTCATATAAACCCCTCTTATGGGTTTTCAGTATATGCATCAGTGTCCCAGTGTCACTCAGGCAGTTAATTAACATGAGATAACAGGGCAAACATCTCATTCAAGCATTTACAATCTCCTTATTGTGTAACAGCAACATCCAGCATCCTTGTGCTAGACCAGTGGTTTTCAACCTTTTTGCATTTGCAGACCTCTAAAAAATTTCGAATGGAGGTGCGGAGCCCTTTAGAAATCTTAGACATAGTCTGCAGACCCCCACAGGACCCCAGGCCACAGGTTGAAAACCACTGTTCTATGGTAACAACAATCTTTCACGGACCCCTTAGACATCGTCTGTGGACCCCCAGGGGTCCATAGACCACAGTTGAAAACCACTTGTGCTAGGTAATCACTTTTGATTTCTTTTCCCCTCTGAAGACTGGGGCTGGACTGAAGCTGCGGATTTTGTAATAAAATCATCCTGGGAAAAATAAGCTTAGTTCTGGTAAAAGAGATATACATTTATTAAATGACTTACTTATCTAGCCTCTCGTTTGCCTGCCGCCATTGAGTCTGCTCTTTTCTCCATCGCAGGTTTTCATTTAACCCTGGGAATCTGTCATTCCCTAGGAGTGCAACATATGTCAGCAAGATTAAAGCACAGAGGGGTGAGCTGGATTTTGATATCAAATGGTACAGGAGGATCTACATTTCTGCAACAGTCAGACAGTTTTCAAATCTCCCAGCTTTAAGTCTCCGGGACGCTAGTAAATGCACATTGTCAATCATTTTTTAAAATCTGGATTTATACATTTGTTTGTTACACATGCCTTAGGAAATTAAAAATCCACTTTGAATTGAATTGACTGCCTCTCTGTGTAAGCAACTTGTTTATTTTTAATATTTTCGAAACCACTGTCCTGTTTCTTCCTGGTACGAAGACACTAATATAATGACATCACTGTGCACACAGACTACTTGTGGAATCACAGACACTTTTTTCCTTCTGCTCCTACGAGAAAGATATGGTCAGAAAAGCAACTATGTAAAAAGGAATGTCCTTACAGATCTGCTCTTCTTACATGGTCTGGATCCTATCTCCTTTTGATTCTGATAAAATAAAGGGCCATGTAATCCGCTAAACAGGAAAACCCATATAAGGGGCAGGAAACATTGTGAGTTTCAACACATGCTCCTCATCAATCCCTCAGAGGGGCAGGATTTGATCTGTATGGAGCAGGTAGGGAGTGCAACCCCTACACCCACAGAGATACCAATCTCAGTACACTCATGAAGGCCCAGTGGCCTCACAGACCTACCCAGGTAGTCTTCCTCTCTTCCGACAGCCTCCCCATGTGACTGCACGGTAGCAGATGCAGGGGAGGCCCAGCAGAAATTAATGTTGCTTGGAACAACAATAACTCCCAACGCTCAGAAAACAGCTGCTCTCCGGCTCCACCCACCCCTTTGATCAACACATCCATAAGGAATACTATCCTCATGGCAAAGAGGCCATAGGATTTGGAGATGGGGTGAATGTACCATGGAGCCAGCATCCCTCTATTAAACATCCCAACCTGTACAGCCCTATATTTAAACTATTTTTTCATTCCTATTAGCTCTGCAGAGCCAATACAACTATGGGAGAGTGAGTTAGAATCTATTCTGTCTTGGGCATCATCCACAGAATTTTTAAGTGGAGCCTCATTGCAGACAAAAAATATATTTACTGGCAATGATGCACAAGTCAACATAACCCAGCTTGACTCTCAGATTCTCCTCCCACCCCCGCCTGGGTTTGGAATTCTAGCAGTTAGAAGAATAATTTTTTTAATGTATAGATGGAGTGCATCACATATAAAGGCACTGAGAGGCAACAAACATGAATCATATGTCCACAAAACTAGAGGGTGGACTAAGGTCTGGCTGAAACTCAGTCTCCAATTGCATAAAATGTTTTTCCATATATTTTTGGGCCTAAGGCAACTGACAGTGTCTCACCCTTTATTAATAGATTGTGCATAACTTAAAATAGAATCAAAGAAACATTACATGAGTTTTCGAGATACGTTGACTGCATATTTCTAGCATAAGAAGAGCTCACATGTTATACATGTTGAAAGCTAAAAACATTTTTATCCACAGCAAAGCATAGAAAAGTCTGCAAAGGCAAGAAAGGGAGAGAAATACAAGAGATACGAAGGTCAACAACTACTAGAGTGGGATTTTTGCTGCTTTTATTGCCTTCCAAAGACACAACAGGAAGAACATTTATACCCACAGTATGCTTGAAGTCTTTTGATAAAAATTAAATTAAAAATTAGAGGGAGGGGAGGGGGAAGTACCAGCTGGTGTCCTGCAGCGTTTCATCATTTCACCCCTGGCGCCTTCGCCTCTCAGTAAAGCCTCTTCGAGCCTGGCTTTTACATCTCTTGATTTCTGAAGCACTTGGGTGCTGACTTTGTCAGAGCTTTGTTTGCCCTGGACATACATGAGAAAACAAAGTTTCAGTGACCAGTTTCTGAGCAGTCCTCTTAAAGTACATATAGTCAAATTAACTCTTAGTCCAAAGTGTTCTACCAAAGCTGTAGCTACAGTCTCCAGATCAGGCAGAGGGCACTGAACACTATCAAAGGAGCATAGGGCACACACAAAGTACAATAGCAACATGCACACTGTCAAAGGGGTAGTGTGTGTACTGTTTCTAAAACCACACAGGGATAGCTGGAAGTAAGGAGAAAGGTGGAACTGGATAGATTAAGATGCTCCAATATTTCAAAAGGCCCCATTGTCATTATGCTACCATTATAGTTTGTACTTCTGTAACATCTTCTAGGCAATGGGCTTTGTGTGCATTAATTTATTTAGCCTCACAACTCCCTTGTGAAGTAGGTAGGTAGTATTATTCCAATTTTACAGATGAAGAAACAGGCTAATCACAAAAGTTACTTGACCAGGTTCAGACAGGCAATCTGTGGCTTAGATAGCGCCTTGACTTTCAGACCCATGCCTGAACCACAAGACTATTCTTTCATCCCAGGGCTTGCTATAAAGGGTAGAAGAAAGAATGCATGGAAAGAAGCTACCTCAACCCACCTTCTCACAGGCTACTTACGTTCCGGAGGGAAAGAGGAAAGGAATTGGACTGTGGAAATATAATATATTCAGCCTGTCTCCTTATCCAAATATCTCAGCAGAGAAATGTTGGTAAAACAGACCCATTTGCACAACTGTTGGCTCTCCTGCTTCTATTCAGAAGTAAGAAGCTCAGAGCCACACAAAAAGGAAATCAAAAGCTTGGGTCAATTATTGTATCTGAATCAGTTTGCTCATCCCTAACAACAGTGAAGATCAGATGACAAGAGAGCCAATTTAACCTCTTTCAATCACAGAATTATGGGTTGCCAGGAAAGGATCGCACTAGAGTTTTTTAAAAAATTGTGACAAAACCTCAGTGAAAAGTTCCATTTACCTTGTACTCAAAGCATGAAACGCAAATGAAAAGAAGATCTAAAATTCTGTTCAGCTGCATGGATGGAAGGTCTGCAATCCATTTCTGAATAAGACTCTGTTCAGCATTTTTCATGATCCAGAGGAAACAGATCAAAAGGTTGCGAGTAGTATCAGGACTTAATGTGTTGTACTGTTTGTAGGGCTAGAAACAGATAAAAAACATGTTCCATGGAGGGAGAAAAAAGAGAAAAGTCACACTGGTTCAGTAATATTATTTAAATACTGGTGGAGTTTTGTATCAAAACCATAGTTCATGCTGAGAGTGCTTCATCTATTCCATATTCAATATTTATAATATACGGCTGAGGTTGTGTAGACAGAAAGTGCATGTGTATAAAAGAGAGAGAGAGAGAGAGAAAGGGGCACTGGTTGGTAGTTATCTATACATCAGATTTGTTAGCATGTAGTGTAGAGATAGAATTCTCTAATTGTTAAGGACTTTCCTGTTGTGTTTCCCACTGTTTTTGTAATTGTAACATGTGTTTACACAGATACACACATCTCAGTGGTCATTAGTGTTACACAGATATATTCATGCAATTTTGGAAATCTGGGCCATAAAGTATAGGCCACATTTTAAAAGCAATTACCCCAAGTTGTCCACAAAAAGTATTTCCATGCCTGTATAAAGGAATGATTGCAGTCAGGGTAACTGAGCACACAAGAATACACTTTTAAATACTTAAGTGTGTAACAGGCACACATTTACCAATTTATAGGGTGTAATGACCATTTTGTGAGTGTGCACATATTTTGTGGCAGTTACTTGAATGATTATTTTTTAAAATATTGCCCTATATGGATGTATAAAAGGTTGCTATTTTGATACTAAAAGGATTTAGGAACATTTGAATGCAAACAGAAAGCATTTTTTGTTTATGCCGGCTTACAAAAGTGAGACCAACACTAAACAGCAACAAAAAGTAAACCTGTACAAATGCATAAAGAATGTAACAGAAAGCTTTATCATAGGTAGGGCTAATTGTCTGACATTTTCCATTATAAGGCCTGTTTTCAGTTGCTTATAACTTTGGCAAACTTTAACCATTTGGGCTGATGGGTGTCTGATTCAGGCTTATTATTTATTATTATTTTCCAGCCAAAATGGTTCAGCCAATTCCAAGAATGAGGATAGGGGAAAATAAATTGTTTTACCCATCTGAAAAAATTCTGGCAACTTTTCCTTTGAAATACTCTATTCCCCCCATGGTTTGGAGCAGGGACTTGAAATTTGGCAGGGCTGCAGCATATGACTTTTGCCATCCCTGTCAAAATCCACCCAAATTTGGCCAATTTTTATAAGCCTTTGAAAAATTGCACTTTGAACATGCACAGTAGCAACTTGCTAGAGCTAAAATCTCCAAAGATTCCATCCTCACAAGAATGCTCAAGCCTCTCACAGCTCCTAAGTGCTGACCAGACTGCACATGTTCCATTTCCACAGGGCTACTGATTGTTCTCCTTCCAGCCCATAGATATGGGGGCAAAGCTGGTCTTTCCCTGTAGTGGCTGCTCCCAGCTCTTCCAGGCCAGGCACTGGAATTGAAAGCAGGAAGCCTGTCTCTCTAGTACTCTGAATGTTTAGAGTAACCTCAGAGAGAGGATAATAAAATAACACTGCCAGAAAGAAAGGCTGGCAAAGCAATGCAGACATACCAGGGAAGACAGAGGTGCACCTGAAGTCCTTAGGTTGAACTGATTCCCCGCAATGGCCCAGGCAATAGACTGATTGATTGAGTTTGTAGATTCTTGGTCTTCATCTGGGCTCCCTGTACGACCTTTCCCACTGCGGGCTTCTGAAACTAGATTTGAAATGCTCCATTGACTCTGCACAATATAATCCAACATTATTATGTAGGATTAGCTGGACAGTTTGAAACCACCAGTAGACTGCCAGGTTATACAAATAAACACAAGGATAGAAGGATCTGTTCTAACCCACTCTTGCTGTCTGGTAAAGTTGATTTATGCTTCAGAGACAAAGCCACTAAAGGATCTCAGGATGGCTCTGAACTGCTTGGATTAAATCACCAATGCCAGGTTCAATGACATTACATTACTAAGCATTATCACCAAAGCTGTGCTTGGGTGGCGGATTCTCACAGAAATACACATACAATACCTTAGACCGTCCCGTGCTTTGCTGCACATCGGGCCACACACATTTGCCATCCTTGCCTGTCCACTGCCCTTCTCACACATACAATACAATATAATACAGTACAAATCTGACAACTGCTGACAGAAGAGATGTTGCCTACTGGTTAAAAGACAGGCTTAGGAGTCAAGACTCCTCACTTCTATTCCCAGTTTTTCCAGAGACTTTCTGAGTTACCTTGAGCAAACAAGTTATTTAAACTAATTTTTACCAGGTTGTCAAATACTGAGTGCTCAACTCGAGACACCAAAGGTCGGGTTTTTAGAGGTGCTAAGCAACTCCAACTGATTTCAATGTGCTCAGTACCTCTGAAAACTAGGCCCATGACATCTCGATTTAGACACCCCAAAACAGAGGCACCCCAAGCTAGTGGACACATTTGAATGTTTAGGCCTTATCCTTGCTATGCCTCAGTCTTCTCATCTGCAAAATAGGGATAAAACCTAGATTAACAGAGTATGGTAAAGTTTAACCAGTGTGTGTCAAGTGTTTCAACACTCTTGGATGGCAGGTGGTAATAGACATTCCGAATATTGCTTTATTCCAAACATGTACAAAAAGCTTTCATAAGTGGTGAAAAATTGTATTTCTCAAAACAGCTATACATTTTTTCTTTGCTGCCTTGAATTTTTCATGAAAACAAATGGTAGTTTTGCAAGTAGCACAGTGTTGTCCTTTCAATGGAACATAAATAGCTGGTTTCTCTGGAAAAAAATGGCAAACTGCTGCCTGGGACAAATTCATAAGAACTCATTGAAGTCAAATATGACAGAATCAGACAGCGCAGAGAATTATGTTTTAAAAGGATTAAAGATTTAGAACAGTATTTGTAGTTTCCTGATTTAGGATAAAAGTTCTATTCTACACTCTTGAGCCTGCTGGTCAGATTTGCCTGCAAATGCTCTTTTTAACTATAGCACCATGATAACAGTACTATTAAATAATAGAAAAAGTACATAAAATGAGCAAGCCAATTTGTAAACCTGTTAATACTTCCTAATTAAACAAATAGCATAAAAATGAGCAAACAAAAAAATCTAACAGAATCCAACTCATGTAGGTGCGCACTAGCTAAATAATGTAACAACATAAGATTGTTACCCTTATTCTCCTTACTACTGTTTGTTACACCCATTTATATCTTAATATTAGATTGTAACCCTTCCACAGTAGGGACCGTGTTTATATGTTAGCCATCTATCAGAATAATTATTAATTATACAATGATATAGCATTATGTATAAATCAAGCGCTGCTCTATCATTTGCTCACCTAATTATTTCTGTACAGTTTCTAATTTATAGTATTTGAATAAACATTTTTTTGTACTTGAAAATCCAACTTACTTTTAATTAAAGAAACATTTGCACTCGCAAGCATGTGTGGAGTTAGAGTAGTTAAGGCAATCTCTTTTACATTTTGTCAGCTCACTTAATGAAGTCACTTTGAGAGGTCAAATAAGAGAAGAAAAGAAGGTATTACCTGTAAAGTCAAAGAGCTGTGGCAGTGCATCCAAAATGATCCCAACCAAAGGGAGGTAAAGGGCAGCAATTTTGACCTTCACCTCTGGTTTTAAGCAGCGCTGGTCTAGGTCATGGGAACTCAGCAGGCTGTGCACAGCACTGATCGCTTTCCTCTGCACTTTACCGATTCTGTCAGCACAAACAAGGACTAGCTCTGTTATTGAGACACATGCAGGTTATATGGATCAAAGAGGCTACCAGAGATGATGGAGGCAGAGGAAGTTAATAAATATTCTGTGGATAATCTCTTATGCTATAACCAGAGAGTAACATCTCAGTCTGCATTCCCTACATAAATCCTGATCCAGATGACAGACTTCACACCTGCAAAGCAATAATCACTGGTAACTAGTAATCCAGTAGGGAGAACTGTCCCAAGCAATTTCAACAGGGTGGAGAAACGGATTTAAAGAAACATGTCACACCCTTGCAATGGTCAAGTACGGCAATTGTCTAACCAAATCCTTCAGCATGATGGAAGGCAGCAGTGTTTTCAAGACCTTCAACTTGCTAAGAGCAAGTAGGGTGACCAGATAGCAAGTGTGAAAAATCAGGATGGGGAGGGAGGGTAAATAGGTGAGTATATAAGACAAACCCCCGAATATCAGGACTGTCCCTATAAAATCGGGACATGTGGTCACCCTAAGAGCAAGTGAAATTCCCACTGATGGGAGGTGAAATTCCCAATGACATTTTGTTCCATATTTATTTAGCACTATCGGATGTAAATAAATACACATGCATTCACTGGGGGAGAACATTTTGCCTACAGAGCAATTGTACTATTGCCTTATTACAAAGTGACCCCTAAGTAATTATCCAGTGGGTGAAAGTACTACGTTTATTTGACTGAAGCAGTAAAAACTGTACATAACTGGCTCATTCCAAGATGTTGTAGGTCTAGTGTTCATCACACTCTGCATAAAGATCTGTTATCTTTAAGAGAGATTATCCTTTCCAACGTAACTTTTTTTTTCCTCTTCAGGAAGTTGCCCCATATGCTTCTTGTACCATACATTAGCCCCTATTTTTCCTATGGTTTTATATCATCACAGCTGCCCTCCTAGACAGAGAACTTGATAGTTCACCTTGCTCAAAATAAGTCTACTCCAAATGGTGGGGTGGTTGCCTGGGCTCCATGGAAGCAATTCTGCAGTGGATGTTTGTTACAAGCATACACCTGGAAGGTAACATACTAACATTCTCCAGGGTACACAAGGCCAGTGAAACATTATTAATTCGACTCCAAAGGCAGAGGGAGCAATAAGTGGTTTTCTCTCTTGCTATGCTGACCATACTGCCTTTGTAGCATCTTCATAATGGAAAGCAAGAGTCTGGACCTAAAAAATCAAACCCACGTCTCTCATATGACAGTACTGATCAAAGTCCATCAGAAAAAATCCTCTTGAAAACTGAGACACCTACCCTTCTGCCTCCGTGTCCAGTGCAGCTGCCAATTCAGTGAAAAGCAGTCCAGCCAGAAAGTGCTGCTGACGATAATCTGCTGAAAGGTCAAACATGCTGGCAATTTTCTGATCCTGGAAACTAGAGCAGGAGCTTGAATTCTGCAAAAGTATACTAGGTGTTTTAATGGCTGATCAAAGAAAATACAACTCATCAGGGCCGGCCCTAGCTTTTCGGCCGCCCCAAGCAAAAAAAACAAACCCACAAGCGCCGCCCCCCCCGCAAAAAACCCGCCACCCCGCCAAAATGCGGCATGCCCGCCGCCCCGCTCCCCCTGCCAGTGGGGAGCGCGGAATGCCTGCTGCCCCGCTGCCCTGGCGGGGAGCGGAGCACGCCGGCTGCCCCGCTGCCCCGGCCGGGAGCGGAGCACGCCGGCTGCCCCGCTGCCCCGGCCGGGAGCAGAGCACGCTGGCGGCCCCACTGCCCCGGCCGGGAGCGGAGCACGCCGGCGGCCCCTGCCGGGTCGCCGGCGGGGAGCGGAGCATGCCTGCAGCCTCGCTGCCCCGGCGGGGAGCGGAGCACGCCGGCTGCCCCGGCCGGGACACGGAGCACACCGGCTGCCCCGGCCGGGGCGCGGGTGGCGAGCGGAGCACGACGCTGCCCTGCTGCCCCGGCAGGGGCGCCAGAGGAAGGTTTGGTTTTTTTTTTTTTTAATTTACAAAAAAACCTAAAAACCTTGAGTGCCGCCCCCCTCCAGGTGCCGCCCCAAGCACGTGCTTGGTAGGCTGGTGCCTGGAGCCGGCCCTGCAACTCATCTAAACAGACAATAGTGCCACTCACTGAAAATACAGCTAACAGCCTGTTCTACTGTAAACGACTGAATATAACGTGGGAACACGATAATCATCTGAGGAAAATATTGGAATGTATAATAAAAATGTCAAGCTTTTCAATCAAATTGAGCAAAATCTCTCTGAAGCAAACTTTTTCCATGAATATATAGAGCTATGCTGAACGATTTAAAGCTAGAGCAGAGTGTGCAATTATAACAGAGTAATTTGTTCAATGAATTTAGCCTCTTTTACTGTTTGCAGTTGTCTGCTTACAATTTTCTCAAATCTGTTTTGAGGAATTATTCAGTGAATACTTTCTGTGATTAACCCTCTGCGTTAATTATGCATGAGCAGCTCGGTGCGAGTGTTTGATATGCAAACAAGCTGTGTTTGTTAGTTTGAATGGGACACAAAGCCAGAATCAGCCCTGTGTTCAGATTGCTCTGTAGAGTCTGTACCATTCTGCTGGCACAAAGCAGCCCTGAAGTGGCATAGCCAACCATGGGAAGATCACCCCAGTGCAGAGCCTGTGTAGTGGCTTCTTTGCCACATGCACCCCCTCGATCCCCCATGGCTGGTACAGAAACGTGGCCAGCAAGAAGGAGGTATGAACATGCTTTTCCTATATCCTGGCAGTCTCTGTCTGGGGTCACTGGCAGCCAGTGTAATTTAGAGCAGCCTTCAGTCATATGGCTGGGGCTGATTCACAGCCACACCAGGATCAGTAGAGCTGCTGCTGAGTTTGTGCTATCAGCTCCTCAGCTGTAACCATGGATCTGAGCCATAGGTCACTTGGTACATTTCTGTTCTTGACTGGGTGAGCATAACTCTTCGAATCTGTTTCTAGTGCAAATACTTAGGTTTACAAGTTCAGAATTTGCTTTTCATTAATATTCTTCAATATTCACTTGAAAATATTTCACCAAAACTAATTTGCTTGAATAGTCCCAGAAAACAAACATATAAAAAACAGATCCCAACTTTGTGGCTGACCCCCAACCAGGGGCGGCTCTTACAATTCTGCCGCCCCAAGCAGGGGTGGTGGCGCCCCGCCCCCGACGCAGGCAGACGTATCGGGGCCCCGCCCCTGACGCCTGCGTCGGGGGCAGGGCCCCGCCACGTCTGCCTGAGTCGGGGGCGGGGCGCCGCCACGTCTGCCTGCCGCCCCCGACGCAGGCAGTCCCATTCCGGAGCGGCAAGGGGACAGCGGCGGACCTGCCGCCCCTTTGCCGCCGCGGCAGGCAAGACTGGGGCGGCAGTCCGAGTCCCGCGGCGGCAATTCGGTGGCGGGAAGAGCGGACCTGCCGCCGAATTGCCGCCGCGGGACTCGGACTGCCGCCCCCTTCTCACCTGGTGCCTGGAGCCGGCCCTGCCCCCAACTCCATAAAGGGCTGAATCAAAACTCCACCTCTGAACACCCTCCCAAACTTTGGGACAGTGCAGGCTTGAATTTGGATCAAACCCCTACAGAGTGGTCCTATCTCAGCTGCCATATAGATGCAGGCGTAGCTGTTTGTTCGCAGTAATACAGAAGCATGGAGCATCCAGTTAAATGAATTTAATATGAGCTCTCAATAAAAATTCCACAAGATTTATCCCAAGGCAACATTTCTTATTGAAAAATCTCACTCAGGTTAGCAACTATCCTGTAGACAGAGCCGAGTTACTAAACTGGTGGCCAGCTACTGTAGCAAATCATGCAAAAGCAGCAAAAAGCCCAGTGGCTCGAGTAGGTTGTACTTTGTGGGTGACTCCTAAGGGAGGAAAGAGTTGATGATATTGCCTAAGGAAAAGATTGTTTCTAAATGGTAGCTGCCTGGCTCTGCTTTACAGTGTCTGGTTTTGATAGCTATGCAGAGTACCTTGGTATTTTTAGTAGCAGAATCTCATTTCCAGCTGTTTGGTGTCAAGAATCAGCCTTAAGCAACAACTCTGGGAAATCCTGACTCTCAGAACCTCAAGATTTATTTTAATTATCAGAAAGGATCTTAAGGAAAACTGTTGCCTTAATGAATATTGACTGGCCTATACACTTAAGATGATCAGTGAGAGCATGTGCAAAAGCTCAGAATGGAAAGTCTGCCGCATATTTCCATATCCTATGACCCTCACAAACAGACGTTGCCATCTATCTGATAGTACCGTTTGCTGCGTCTTCACAAGCACAGTCGTTGCTGTACATTGGGTGTGCATAGCTTTTTTCAATAGGTGTTTCTAGCCACGCCTACTGAAAATTCCCACAAACGTTTCCCCCATGGCATGATATGTATGAACTTGTGTAATTCAGCTTCATAGTAACATCTTGTTGATATTAGTCCTTTCTGCCCCTTTTCTACAAAAGGGAGCCCGCAACTCTTGATGATTATAGACCGATGAATCCTGACTTAAGTAGCTGAATACAGCAGCAATGGAAAGACCATCAGTTCTCCACATACGTACTTCATATCAGGATGTCAGACATGTGATACGGACTGAGTGATGCCTACCTGTGATGACAGAGAGGGAGAGGGGGATGCTGGCGCAGACACTGAAGTCATGAAGAAGAGATTCAGATTGAGGTAATGTTCATGGCTGCAGAGAATCCTTAGGAACTCCAGCCTCATGGAAATTAGGGTGGGGAGGGTATTGAGCTTGTTTGACAGCTAGAAAAAACAAACAAAAATATCATGTGACCGGCACGGGTAATTTAGATGTACCCATAGAGCAGGGGTGGCCAACCTGTGGCTCCGGAGCCACATGCGGCTCTTCAGAAGTTAATATGCGGCTCCTTGCATAGGCACCGACTCCACGGCTGGAGCTACAGGCGCCAACTTTCCAGTGTGCCGGGGGGTGCTCACTGCTCAGCTCCTGATTCTGCTATGGGCCCTACCCCCACTTCACCCCTTCCCGCCCCCTCCCCTGAGCCTGCCATGCCCTCACTCCTCCCCCCTCGAGCCTCCTGCACGCCATGAAACAGCTGATCGGGAAGGAGAGGGAGGCGCTGATCGGTGCGGCTGCCGGTGGGCGGGAGGTGCTGGATGGGGGGGAAGAGCTGATGGGGGGCTACTGATGTATTACTGTGGCTCTTTGGCAATGTACGTTTTTAAATTCTGGCTCCTTCTCAGGCTCAGGTTAGCCACCCCACCCCTGACAGAGAAATATCCTCTTCCTAAAACAGAATCAGCCAATTTAATAAAAGTAACTGAGCAGAGTAATAGCCAGTAAAAAAAAAAAAGCTCACTGGATTCTTGTGTTTAACAAGATTAGTGGGGGTGGTTTTGTACTTGGCCGACCTCCCAAGAGAGGATCAGTTATTCTTTCCTTCCAGGAAAAATGCAATTGCCTTAGCAAGCTTGTCTGGAAAGTAATTTTGAAGGATTCCCCGCCCCCCCGCACTCCCTCCAACCTTTGTGCAGACGAATATTAACATTTAAAAAAATCTATTGTGCCTGTGGCAAACTAAACAAAGGAATCTGCTCCTCCACTGTGCACCATACTGCTCCAAGAGTACTGTCAGATCCCTTCACAAGTGCAATACCACAGCAGAAACTGTGGCAAAACAGAATTTGGTCTTCTTTTAGTAAACATGGAAGGCTATATGGATCACAAGATCAAAGTGCTTAGAAAAAAATAAAGAAACACCAAATAACGTGTATGAAAATAATGGAGACATCATGCACTTTTATACTGGGATTTTCTAGGAGGATTTTGAAGCAAAGACATTCACAAAGAACACGAGAGGTTAGAGCTCAAGATGGATTTTTTTTTAAATCTAAGACCATGTGGTATGGTCCAGAGGGAAGCAGAAGCAGGAAAAATCTGCCAAAATGTAGCCAGTGTAAGTCAGAGGAGGAGCAGGGTCAGCACAAACATTTTCTCCCACTTACTCCTCCAAGCTCCTCTGTACAGTTGTGACTTCACAAGGTTGGGGTGTACGCCTAGAAAAAGGGGGTGTCTGTTCTATACAGCAAGCTAGCCTCCAAATACAGGGACTTTTCCACTGGTAAATTATGAAAAAGTTAATACTGCTCATAGCAGCATTCCACTTTGTGCACTGAGTCCCATTGGCACAGATACAGATTGCAGGAATGGCAGGGGGCTTAAAAGCAGTATGTCCACTAAGTGGCTACTGCTAATGGAGAGGGAGTCTCAGGAAATAGCAGGGAGGGGCTCCCACTTTTTGCAGATCCCTTGGGATCCACATGGTTATGGACAGCATTCACTGGCTATGCCCAGGCTCCATTAAGCAGGGAACGTATCCTGCCTTTTGGGCACTATTACTAATACCAGCCCCTTGATGGAAAAATGAGTCAGAAGCAGAACTGAACAGAATACCAAACTTCATCCAGATACTGTCCTAAATGATGCCTACCTGATTACAGTAATGTCTGATGAGGTTAAACACGAACCCGCGGTCCATTAGAGAAAGCAGATCATACAGGAAAAATGCCAAGCTAATGTTGATCTTTTCTGCTTGTTCAGTTTCCTTTTTAAAAAAAAGAATTTGTGGTTTATAACATATAAAATCACCAGACTCATTCACCCAAGTGAAGTTGTGGAAGCTCCATTGCTGGAATAATTTAAAAATAGATTTGACACAATACAGGAAAATACACTGTAGGGAATAGCCTTTCTGCTTACAAGGGGATGGCTAGACCTATCTTTCTCCTGCTCTAATGTATATGACTTTATGAAAATCTAAAGAGTTGCTCCTATACAGTTATTTCTGCTGTTATTCACAGAGATGGATGTCACAGTAAGGCAAAATAGTTTTAGTTATGCAAACTTTACAAATGACAACACTGAAATGGAATTGAAGTCCTGTCTGTATTTCCTACAGCTGCAATCATTTCTACTCTCATTTTCTTAAAAAATAATTGAACGCTTACTATTTACAGAAAACTAAAATACTTAACACAGATTTGACAAAATGTTTCTTTAACTCTATTTACTGAACATCAAATATTTTATTTAGAAACCGTAAATCTGAGACTCATGACAAAAAAATTGTAGCAAGACAAATCTCTAGGTTTTATGATTTAGGAGCTCAATTCTGAATATTTACTAATGGTTTGATTTTCAGGGACCCACAGCTCCCACTAAAGTCACTTGGAGCTCTGTATGCTCAGCAACTCTGAAAATAAGGCCGGAGTTATTTGAAATTTACTAATTTGAATGTAACCTTAAAAATCTTGGTTCTGTATGTAGTTCAGTCCAAAGAACTGTCTGATTGTGTGTGTGATTGCTTCTGGTGCGGGTGTGTTTTAATTAGTTTGTATTCAAGTTCCACAGAGGTTGCTTATCCATGACTGATAGAGCAGTTTCAGGAAGTGAGATTGAGGGAATTGTATAGCCTTCAGTGTCTCATCTTAGAGAGAGTGGCTTTACAGCCCCTCAGGGTGTTCAGAGTGTCACTTTTTCATGGTTTTGTCTTTTCTGTTCAGATATATGAAGCTATTTTCTGTGATCTCATGCTGTTAAATATTTGTTTACTATCATGGTGCAGCAGCTTGCTAGCCTGGGCAAAGCAAGCCAGGGGGACACACTTCATCACTGCAGGACTTAAGCAACAAGCTATTCAAAAACATACTCAATATTATGTTAAGACAAGTAGGCTGCTTTTGCATTGTCTGTAAGAATTATGCAAGTGTCATCTATGGCTTCTGAGTATAATTAATGTATATGTCCAATTCTCTAAACCCTCCAGGCACTTCAGTGGCATTTTCATACATGGAGAACTTTCAGGGTTAGACCCCTTGTCCTCACCCTATCAGAATGTGATCTAATTAACAGTACTGCCTACATAAGACTATTTGTGTCTTCTCTGTAAAGAAGCCATAAACAGGCCATGGCTGAATGCATTGAGGGCATACATTAACATTTTGTTTAAAAGTGTTTTACTTAAGTGAACAGAAGTATTTTCATGAAATGCTTTTAAAGATCACAGTGACCCAGTTTTTTATTTAAACATTCCTGTAGCATGTTGCTAGTGCATAAAAACCAGAGAATGAAACTGACTAATCTATTTCCATTGTCCAAGATGACTGAAATTCATAATGAAAACAAATGGCATAAGTGTTGAAAAGTTAGGTTTTTTAATTCTTCTGTTTTTATAACCAAATATGTTGATTTTCAATTACAGGAAAGTTACAGTGAGGTAAGGATTTTATTTCTGATCCGTGAATTTCATATTAACAGCATCTGAAGCTGAGATCATTTGATCTGTGATCATTTGGAACCAGATTCTGTAAACCTTCCCCAGGGTGAGTGCTACCTTAATTCTTGAATATTCCCAGGGTAATAAATGGAACCACTCATGGAATAAGGTGCTATGTAACGTGAATAAGGATGTTAAAATCTACCACACAATGACTGACACAAGTGAGATAAAATAGAAATAATGGGTCAGATTCATCTTTGGCGTGACTTCAGTGAAGTTACACCAGGTTTGAATTTGGCTCAGTAGGTCTTGTGGGAAATAACCACAAAAAGAGTGCTAGGAAATGTTACATTTATTTCTTCGTATTCCACATTTACCTTCTGTGCTTTAACTAAAAGTGCTGCGATCTCCGAGGTGACCACATTGACGATAGTGGTGATGTCATCTTTGAAACGATCTGAAAATCGACTTCTTCGTGGTGGATCTTGCTTGTCCATGTTATGAACATACTGAGCCATGCTCTTTATCTGCAAAACACAACCCATTACTATCAAATGATTGCTTTAACAGTGGCACTTGGGCCCGGTTTCCCAGAAGGGTCAATTTCACCTGCAAAAAACCACCATCACAACTGGCATACTTGTTGTTAGTGTCAGCAGAGGGCCCAAGGACTGAGTGAGAATGGAGACTGAACTATTGTTTCACTCCTAGAAGTTGCCCCTGTAAGTCGGGGTTGATGCAAGTTGGCAGGACAGAACAGAGGGGTCTGCATTCCTGATGTTTCTGCTGCACCTATTATGTGCAAACATTAGTATTTCATCCTTCATCATTGTGCTTGGTGCTGTACATAATATACAGAGGAATGCACAGTCCCTGAACCAAAAGGTTTAGGATCTAGAACAGACTGACAATACAGCTGTTACCTAAACTAAGTTCCAAGATCAAAAATGTGTGATATATATTAAATACTTTTTTATGGTGGATTACCTCTGAAAAGCTTCATAGAAGAAAGATATTTCAAGGAGGGATTTGAAAGAAGAGCAGATGGTCATTTGGTATATCAGACGAGGGAGACCATTCCAGGCATCAGACACACTCTCCACTCTTGAGGTGCCACATACACTTAGAAAAGATTCAATTTCTCCCTACATGCCACCTATTTATTTTTTATTTCTTAAAGTACAACAGACTCCAGACCCTGTCTCTGATCAAGTTCTGGAATATAAATGCCGATTTTACCAAATATACGTGACAACCCCTACTGGACCGCCATGTTCTCATGTAGGTGCTGACATTCTAACAGAACATTGCTACTTAGAAGGAAAGCGCCACATTCAGCCACCACATAGATGGCGTGCGAGAAGCCAGTAGCAGAAAGGTCAAATCCGTTTTAGAAAAACCTTTCCATTCCTGACCCACGCCATCCTGCATTCCCTCACACATCCAAAGCTCACAGCTAAGTCATAGCTTCAATAATAAGAAAGAAAGAGAAGAGCATTGGTCAGGAGTCTGAGATCGGAGAGAATGCAGGATGTAGGTCCTCGCTGTGCTCACGAAAGGTTCTTGCTGCTCTGACCCCTCATGATGACAGGCCTCTTTGAATGAGTTCCTACTTCTTGGCTGGCTTTTGGATGATTTATTTGCTGCCAGTGTTAACCAATAAGTCAGACCATTTTTCAGTGGCATCAGTCACCTCGGGTGTGCACAGGAGAACCTCAGTGTGTGGAGTCCAGGCACTGCAGGCAGTGGCCCATGCTATTAGCAGAGTGGAGAAAATGGCAGCTGGTATACATCTGAAATGAAGGAAAGATCCTAGCTTGACTGTTGTCTTGCAGTGCTTTGCCAGCTATGGACCAATGAGTGCACACCATAAGCAGGGTTCTTTGAATCCTCGACCCTGGCCAGATCCTGCTGGCTACAGTTAGGATAAATTATTTCAGAGAATTCCCGCAAGGCTGATTTTTCTGTTTATGTGTTGGAGTCATCAGGGCTCCATGGAGAGTTGGATCTGAACCAAACCCCGTATCCCGATACCTCCAAACTTTGGGGAGGTTCAGATCTGGAGGACAGTCCGCACTCTGTGCCTCAGGCCCACTGTTATGGGGAAGATTAGCTGGACGGACACACACACACACACACACACACACACACACACACACACACACAGCTCTTATGGGGAAGATTAGCTGGACGGACACACACACAGCTCTTATGGGGAAGATTAGCTGGACGGACACACACACACACACAGCTCTTATGGGGAAGATTAGCTGGACGGATGGACGCACACACACAGAGTCTGGGCATGTTCCTAAACTGTGTTGTGATGCACTGCAGGGTATAGATGGTTAAGACAGCAACAAATCTGATCTGTGGCTTTGGGCACAAATGGCATTTAATTTCTCAATTGTTATATAATGCTGTGAATGAAATCTTACCAGAAGCTCAAAGAAGAACCAGGCGTACTTGAAGACCGTTTCTCTCACCATGCCAGTGCTGACCACCATCTGCAGTGCTAGCTCTTCGTGGAAATGCTAGGCAATGAACACAGCATGGTGAGAAATTATTTCAAACTCAACTCGTCTTACAACACTGAACCCTCAATCCAATACTGTGTGGGTGCAATTCACTCCGCGTGTGCAAGGCCCTCCATACTACAGCGGCCTTTTGTGTGAGGGGGTGATGGGGAAGGAGCTGCTGGGCACGGAGACCTCTGCACTCCATATATGCTGGAGAGATCGACACCTTTGCTGCTTTGAATAACCTGGTATGAGAGGAGTGACGGGGACAGGTGGGGTGAGGGGTCACTGTAGCCACATCCAGTGCTGAGGAATCACCAAATGAAGGTGCAGATGGGATGTAGCCATTACTCAAGCCTGTAACTCATGGGCTTTGGGCAATGTGTTTAGGGAGTGAATTTCAGCCTATACTGATTCTGAGCATCTCTATGTAATGCATTAGCGTTTCCGAGGTTGGGAAGAAGAGGGTGAATGCTAAAGGGTGGGAATGAAGGAATCCTTAAAGCAAGATCTTTGCACTGAATCCTACTTGAAAACAATACTGTGTAAAGATGACTCTGAACTGAAAACCCAGATCCTAGCACCTCAAACTTTTAGGAAGTTCAGATCCATATTTAAACTTTGCATCATGGTCCATTCTCTATACAAAAATATACACAAGTAAAGATACCGGATATTTATATGGATAATGGGAACATCTCCAGTTACATTAGATAGGATAAATAAATCCCACAAGAATTAGGAATGGAGATAAACCTTCATACTTCAGGACATAACTCAAACTCTAACAGGGGTCTGGAAGAAACTTCCCCTTTGAGCAAGTTATTCCTTAACTATCCACTGCAGGGTAGCTTGCACTTTCGTCTAAAACAGCTGTTGCTGGTCGCTGTGAGAGACAGAAGACTGGACTGAAAGGATCACTTGTCTGATCTGGTATGGCAGTTCCTATGTTCCTAATAACTGCTACTCTGGAACATGCACTTTGGGTCATAGAGACAGATTGGGTTGGTTTCAAAGACTATGAGCAGGGAAAAAGCCAATTTGGTGAATTCAGACCACAGCTAGTCCTTCACTTCCCTTCCTTTACCTTGGAAAACACTGATCCATTATGATCATTACAAGTCTCTCCAATCATATACACTGATCTGTAAGGCATGCTGTTACTTGCCAGAACTACTTGGGAAACAGGATCTAAAGAGCCTGAGATTGAGGGGGTTGATACAAAAATGAAGATATATTAATGTATCTATTTGTCAACCTCCCTGGTATAAACATAACTTTTATGGCACAAAGTTTATTTGTCAAAACTGATAAATTATTTTTTTCCCTTTCCCCTGCACCTAAGTGTTACTGGCAAGGTTTGTTTTAGCTGCTGTTTGCAAACATCTCAGCCAGGCTGCAGATTGCTCTCGCAGTGTGTGGCACTCTACCTTTTTATTGGATGGTCTTGGGCGTGCAGACGCATTTGATGTGTCGTTGGTGGCTTCAATATAGAAAGACATCCGACTGGAGGTGCGATCTGCAACCTGGAGAAAAGGGCCAAAAGCCAGAGGGGAAACTTGAATTAATTAACAAAGGAGAGTCAGCTGCTAGTTGCAAAAATAAATAAATAAATAAATACAAATTTCCCCTACCATCCTCTCTCTCACACATACCCCATAATAGAGGGGTGGGGGAAAAGAAACAGTGCCAGGATTTGGAATTCAAAGGAAAGTAATGTAAATACCTCCACCACGTGGCCTACTCAAGTATTGCATTTGGGTTTTAAAGCTCTCTTAATTCATCCACTCAGCAAGAGCTGTTCTTGAAGGAAATTTCAAATTTAGAACCACCAAATAAAATGACATCTGGGAGTTTCTTTCATTAAAAACAATGTCCATTTAAAAGGTGGTGAAATGGCAGTACTCACCCAAGCATTGTAAATTGCTATGATGCAGGCTTTAATAACCTGCAATGTTGTTATTAATGTGATGTAGCTTTAATAACCTGCCTGTTAATTTTGTTTTAATTTGGGTAAATTAAAAAACTCCTAGGGCTGAGTTATGTTTTAGGACACAACAAATAGGAGTAAAATTAATAAACAATTAAATACAAGTCTACACTATTAAAAACTGATATGGATGAATAAATATATCCATATAAAGAAATCAAATATTCATAACCTGCAAATATGACTAGTTCTTCTCCTTTATTTTGTTTTATTTCCCTCAAGCTAGACACATAAGTCTCATTCGCTTTAACTGGGGATGCACATGCACATTGGATGGAGAACAGATTCAGAGAGTACCTTCTAATCAAGTTTGAGAACAAACCACTGCAAAAGCACTATGCTACACATAATTAACATCAATAATCTATGGAATTCTGAACAAGAAAAAGAAGAAAATCAGTTTATGTTTCACTTTAATTCAATGGGTAAATTAAGGACTCAGAAAAGAAGAATTCATCACAAAGGCAGATGCTTTTGGTGCCCATACTAGCTAATGTAAAATCACTGTGCCAATGACGGACATCCCACCTAGTCTCTCACTTGAAATGCACACATTCAGCACTAACCAGGCACTGTGATTTTAAAAAATGGCTGTGAAGAAATGGAATATTTTCCCTCTCAGCATGAGAAGAGAAATTCTTCTTTGTCAGATGTGTTTAACCGTCATTAGAGCCTGATCCAGCCCCCAGTGAAGTCAATGGCAGTCTTTTTCCATTGACTTGAACATAGGGTGACCAGACAGCAAGTGTGAAAAATTGGGACAGAGGTGGGGGGTAATAGGAGCCTATATAAGAAAAAGGACATCTGGTCACCCTACTTGAACAAGAGCTGGATCAAGTCCCTCGTAAACACCCTAGGCATTGATATGTATAGATCTTTCAGAACACAAGAAAAGAATTATTAGAGACATGAAAATATGCACATCCTGCAGTGGAGACAAAATCCATCCATCCAGAGACAAAATTCTGAAAACCTTACTAGTGTCAAACTAATGTTGACTTCTCTGGGACACTAAGAGAGGACTTAAAGATTTGGCACCAGCAGCTTTAGCTTGCTGTTTTAGCTCCCAGGTGAACAGCAAGACTTCTTGGTGGCATAAGCCGCATATATGAGTAGAGATGAGTCCACCCACAAAGTCTGGATCTGGGTCCTCCATAGGGGTCTTGGGTTAGACCCCATCTCTAGCTACCAAGCTTTCTTTCCCTCCCTTACCTTCGATGACATGATATTTTTGACTTCCTCATCAGTAGCAGTCTGTGTACCAGGGATATCTGGATTGCTGCAGCTCATTACCCGGCTCTGGAGAAGTCTGGACCCAACAGACACAGCTGTGGTGCGTCCAAATGTGTAATAACGAGACTCTGGCAAATTGGCACTTCCTGCTGCACCTGGTCACGGGAAGAGGGTTTTGGGTTTTTTTTACCAGGACTGGATATCACATTAACACAACATTATGATCCCATGAAAACCAGTTTTACTCTGTGCTCCTAAAGCAAACAGAGCAAGAACAGCATGTAGATTCTGAAAGCCTCTCCACCAACCTCACCTTTGATAACCTAACTATGCACAGAGCCAGAGGATGCAGAGTTAGGGGAAGGGTGGTGAGCTGTCCAGCAAGCACCAAGACAGAGAGCACCAGAGGAAGATCAGAGCAACAGCTCCAGAGCAGCAGCTTCTCTTTCCTTCCTTTCTCCTTCCACTTCAGAGACAGCCCATTAGTCCCTTGCTGCACATTAGACTGATGTACACACATATGGGCTCAAAACTCTATCTCCACCCTTGATGTAGGTGATAAAAACCGAGGGCTTGTCTACACTCAGAAATGTGTCAGAATAGCTAATCAGGAACGATTATTCCGGAATAGCTGTTTTCAGTAAATTTCCAGGTGTGGATAAACCCTGAGATTTACCACATCCCAACGTCAGCCAAATATTCAGAAAGATCTCATACTACACACCTGAGCAGGGGAATAAACCCCCTAACCTCCCGCCTTCCTCTCTCTTTCGGTCCAGGCATGTAGGAAAACGAAGGATTATTCATCTGCTTACTCCCTCCCTGGAGCAGGTAGGTGGGGAATGGGTGGAGCCTGGCCCCATCTCCCTTCTCTCTTTCCAGAATAGCTGAACCAGCACAGAGGGCGGGAGGAGGGAAGTAATTTCCTGCTGGTGTAGATCAGATGGATCTACCCATCTCTCTCTACTGTCCCCCAATTTGAGGGATGTCACTCATTTTACTCCCAAAGTTACCAATATGGCACATAAATCTGGGGCCCCCTCACTCAGAAATGGAGGTTCCAAAAGAGAGCAATTTACACTGAAGGAAGGAATCCCACAGCATTTTAAAGTTTCCCACCTGAACAGGTCTGTGTGTGTCTTTGTCAGATGCCATGTCCCACATCTGGGCCACAGCAGGCTGAGAGGTATGTAACCACTCCTTGGGAGCAGGGCACAGTGCCACCTGAGACTACTTCTGGGGTGGTGCAGCTCCCTCAGGGCTGCTCCTAAAGGCACCATCTTGCCCATTGCACTGTTGCCCTCTCTCCTATTTCTTGCATGGACTATACATTAAAGTACCTTTTAAATCCTGCTCCTGCTGAATACAAATGACTCCGAATGTCAGGAGCCCCGTGCACACCCCTGCTACCTACAATCAGAGGGGTTGGGGCAGGCCAGGGAGAAGGGAATTACTTTACGGAGTAGGCAACAAGAATACCTATTCTGGCAATATCTCTTTGAGGCTCTGGAAGGCGAAACACATAGTAGACGTATGATGCCAAGAGACAGTTCCTCCCATGCTGGTCCTTGCTCAGGTCTTTACTGTTGTGAAGACTGTTCACTATTGCGACCACAGATTCAAAGGCAAACTGGGAGAAATTGGCTGTGAACCAAAGGGAAAGAATTAGTCTCCGCATTAAAGGGCATAACTCGGTTAAATCAGGGCATTCTTTGAGCAGATAACATCTAATCCATTCATTGTTTAATCTAGACCTTAACAAATTCAAAGCTAAACACAGAAACATCAGAATTGCCAGACTCGATCAGACCCAACATTCATCCAAGGCAGTATCCTCTCTCTGGCAGTGACCAGCACCAATTGCTTCACAGAAAGGTGTAAGAACCCTACAGTTGGCAGATGTGGGCTAATCTGCTCCCCCCACATAGATCGTTTCCTGATCTGATCTCTAATAGTCAGACATTGTCTTAAGCCCTGAAGCACAAGGTTTAATATCCCTTCCAAAATTTGTGTTGGCATCGATTATAACTTTAGATAGTCGCAAAAAGAATGAGGAGTACTTGTGGCACCTTAGAGACTAACAAATTTATTTGAGCATAAGCTTTCGTGGGCTAAAGCCAACTCTGTCCACATATCTATTCAAGTGACGCCATCATAGGACCTAATCACATCAGCCACACCATCAGGGGCTCGTTCACCTGCACATCTACCAATGTGATATATGCCATCATGTGCCAGCAATGCCCCATTGCCATGTACATTGGCCAAATCAGACAGTCTCTACGCAAAAGAATAAATGGACAGAAATCTGACATCAGGAATCATAACAGTCAAAAACCAGTAGGCGAACACTTCAATCTCTCTGGTCACTCAATAACAGACCTAAAAGTGGCAATTCTTCAACAAAAAAACTTCAAAAACAGACTCCAATGAGAAACTGCAGAACTGGAATTAATTTGCAAACTGGACACCATTAAATTAGGCTTGAATAAAGACTGGGAGTGGCTGGGTCATTACACAAACTGATATCTATATCCCCATGCTAAGTTTTCCCCTACTGTTACTCACACCTTCTTGTCAACTATTTGAAATGGGCCATCCTGATTATCACTACAAAAGTTTTTTTTCTCCTGCTGATAATAGCCCACCTTAATTGATTAGTCTCTTAGAGTTGGTATGGCAACCCCCATCTTTCCATATTCTCTGTGTGTGTGTGTGTGTGTATATATATATATACACACACACACACACACATATATATGTATTCCTACTGTATGTTCCACTCTATGCATCTGATGAAGTGGGTTTTAGCCCATGAAAGCTTATGCCCAAATAAATTTGTTAGGCTCTAAGGTTCCACAAGTACTCCTCATTCTTTTTGCGGAATCAGACTAACACAGCTACCACTCTGAAACCTGTTTGGATATTCGGTTACTGATATAATGTCAATCTGCAGATATTGTACCTGGGTGCAGAGCACGTGCTGATTACCCGAATAAGCTGCAGGAAGTTGAACACACCCCTATCTCAAAGTCCCATAAATACCCTCTAGAAGCTAAATCAGCTAATATCAAACTAGAGCCAGGCAATTTAGCAAAATGTCTCCCATCCACCCACCTGGTTTGCTTGTGGGCCCTTTCCAATACTACTGCTATTCTGTTAGTCAATGGCCATACTTCAATAAGTACCTGTCTGACCAGCTATAACCATGGGCTGCACAGCCAGCTGGGAAAGTTTCTCCAGCACCAAGTGTAAAAACAAGACCAGGGGCTCAAGGCGGGAGGAATTCAAGCAAATAATGCTGAGTTTCAACTGGTGTTCCAGGTCAGCCTCTGTGATCTTCTGATCCATCAGGCGAATTGGGAAGGTGACTTGGCTTTCCAGAGAATGACACAGAGTGAAGAATTTCTCCAGGTGGTTGTCCTGTGAATACAATCAAATTCTCGGCATGTGACGCTGGACAGTTACTGTATATTCTGTACTGCTGCAACCACAGGCAATCACAGAGCAATAGTGATGGTTGGCTAAGAAGTAAAAAAGGTCACCAAAATTTGAACAGGCAACCGAGAGGTGAAGAGCTTTGTATCCCATTCACCAGTCTCTCCGCCATCCAAGCCCCAGCAGTCTGTTTCAAATGAAGCTTATGTTGCATGTAAAAGATTGGCTGTAGATTCTTTACCTGAGTGTGAATAGATGAAACAGCCTGCACTTCTACGTTGAACACCCCCTTGTGCCCTTCGACCCATTTAATTGGAGGTGACTGTGATGGAACTTTCTGTGTTGAAGATAAAACAACGAGATGATCAGCCTAGCTCTTTTTCCTATAAGTAGCCAAATAGCAAATACTGTTTACATAGATTTCAGTGTAGTAGCCGTGTTAGTCTGTGTCAGCAAAACGAAAATAAGAAAGAAAAACTTGTAGCACCTTAGAGACTAACAAATTTAATTCAGCATAAGCTTTCGGGGGTTAATACCCACTTCATCGGATGCATCCGATGAAGTGGGTATTAACCCACGAAAGCTTATGCTGAAATAAATTTGTTAGTCTCTAAGGTGCTACAAGTTTTTCTTTCTTATTTTCATTTTGTTTACATAGAGTGCACATAGCTTTTAAGGGTGTTTTTTAGTTACAAATTAGACATGCTTCAGGTATTGCCTTTTTAGTCCACATCTTTTCACTCTACACTATTCTGCATCAGGGTTCTGGTTTGCTCTGCCGGAGAGATTGGCGTCAGTGATGCACTTTGAATCTGTCTGGTCCCCTTTACATTAGCAATATTTTCTTAGAGGCTCTGTCCTCCTCCTCACTGTCTTCTTGGGGGATCCTGATCCCTGCTTCTCCACCCTGGGCAATACCTTTCCTGAAGCCTCTAGGCAGTGACACTCCCATACACTGTGGGATAGCTGGATGTTCTGAGCCCAAGTAGCAGGAAAGTATTAAGGGTCATATGACCCAAACCCCAAGGATGGAGCTCGTTGGAGGTCTGTAGGGCCTGCACCACCAAGCAAGGGTTTATTTTGGCACCCACAAGCAGGTGCATGACTGCACAGCCACTTGGTTTAGGAGTTTTCTTTAAAGTATTTTTGTTGGTTGATTTGTTTAAGCATGGGGAAGGGTTCCTCCAATCAAGTTAGGCAAATGTTGGAGCCTAAAATACTGACAGTGTCCCTTTAACTGGGGAAATAGTATCTATTAGCAATTTTGTTTGTTACCTCTGGAGAATGCATTGAATAGTTTAAAGGCAACTTATCCAAGGCAACAGGAAGACAATAATGTCCAGTCTGGAGACGATCATTTAATAGAATTGGCAGCCACTGAAATAGATGAGGCAAAAACACAGTGATATTCATTACTGCATGAGAGTATGGCTATTTATCTAGTTTGTGATAATTACAGTCAACAGAACAATGATTAGATATCGACCAGAACTGTTTTTGACTCCACAGTAATTTCTGCCAAAATCTTTGCATTTTCAATTCACTGATAGCTACTGCAGAAGTGTCATCATGCCCCCGCCCCCACCTACAACACTTTGGACTGCTTTTAAATCTATCCTTTCTGAACAAAACAAACACAGAGCTTCCCAACTGGCATAAATTGTTCTAATGAATCCTCCTGGGAGGTTAGAGGGTCCGTATATACAAAATGTCAGTGTTTCTAATTCAGAGTAGTACACATCTTGGGCTAAAGAGATCTCTGGAGTAATTCCATTGACTTCAGTAAAGTTATGCCAGGGATGAATTGAGCCCTCACAGATTGCCATTAAGATTACTTGGATCAGCATCAGAAAGATTAATCCAAATAGCATTTGGATACATTGCATTCTGATGCTACTCAAGTTTGAAAGGGGGAATGCATTCAAGCATAACAGATTGGAATCATTCCTTAATTCAGTGACTGGAACCCTGCAAACAAAGAAAACTAACTGTCACCCTGATCCTGAAGACACTTATGCAAATGAGCAATCCATTGACTTCAATGGGACAATTCCCATCATAAAGACAAGTACTTGTGTCAGAGTTTGCAGGAATGGGGCCAATAAAAATAGTACAAACTTTATAACAGGTAACACAATCTTTTATTGTATATTTTGTAAAAAGTTGGGGGTAGACTCAGATCCTTCTGAAGCAGGTAAATTGACTTCCAACTAGCTTACTATGTGGAGGTCTTCCAGATGAGCACGCAAAAAGTAACATCCATTATACACTTCATGGATATCAATGATGCTATGGAATTTTTGTGACAGCAGTGAACTGATATCCTTGGCCAACATCTCCCTCTCCTTCAGCGTTATGAAGAGAATTTGTACATTTACACAGTTCACCTTGCAGGTGAATGGATATAAGTGGTGCTGTATGCAGATAGCAATAGGAATTCATGAAGTCACTGGAGAGACAAAGTGGGTGAGGTAATACCTTTTATTGGACCAACTTCTGTTGGCAAGAGAGACAAGCTTTAGAGTTTACCTTCACCTTGAATGATCCCTTGAAATATGTGTTAACTACGTATGCTAAACAATCTGTTCTACCTTGCTTGTTCCACTGAGCTGTGGCACTCAGAGTACATTACCCAGACATGAAGAAGAGCTTTGTGTAAGCTTGAAAGCTTGTCTCTCTCACCCACAGAAGTTGGTCCAATAAAAGATATTACCTCACCCATTTTGTCTCTCTAGTATCCTGGGATCGACACAGCTACGCCACCACTGCAAACATGAAGTCACTGGAAACATTTATGTAACAAAGGGTGATTCCACAGTTTGATTGCAGGCATGGGCAGCGCAGTACATAGGCTGGGGAAAGCTGTGCCTCCCCAAACAGCTTGATGTGGCCCTGCCCATGCTCCTCCCAGAAGCCCTGCTTGCCCTTCCCCCCTTGACCCTTGCCCAGGCAGGCTGCTCCTCTCAGGGAAGCATGCGGGGCCTGGGGCTAGGGCGGCTGGGACTTGGGGTGGCTGGGGCCGTGCCTCCTGGCTGCCTGCCCTGTGCTTGGTGGGGGCCACAGGGAAGCGGGGCTCCGGCGTGGGAAGGGGTGTGAGTCCTTGGGTTGGGGGAGCGGGGCTGGCTGGGGGCTAGCCTCCCCCAGCCGGCGGTTCATGCGCCGCACATGATTGCAGGCCATAAGTTCGTAACGCACTTTGGGATCTTTTGGATTGAAAGGAATTCTCTACATGGAAACTATTATTATACTTATCATCACTTTCCTGACTTAAAAAAAAACCCTTTATTGATTAAAGAAAAAAAACAGAACATTTCAATGTGCAAAGCCATTTAAGTTAAGACTTATTACTTCCAACATTAGGACAAAGGAATGCACCACACAAGTGTATAACTTCATGCTCGCAACTTCTCATTTCTTTCTTTTTTTAAATTGACATAGGAAAGAGCCAGTGCATGACATAAGGTCAGACTTCACTGAGACCACTCCCAGTGTGCAAAGTTAAGTACCTGCAGAAGTCTTTGCAGGATCAGGGCATCTGATCCAGTCTGTGATCTGTACCTGTGCTTGTTAATTCTTTTGATGTAGCCACAAAAGCCGTAACATTTGAATGCAGATGTGGCTGCTGGGGAGTGTTGAAATCAAGACCTATTACTCATGTCTGGAAATGGTTATAACTGGATATATGCAGTGTTGTTGTAGCCATGTTGGTCCCAGGATGGCAGGCACAAGTTGGTCCAATAAAAGGTATTACCTCACCCAACTTGGATAGAGTGTTTTTGCCACTTTGGCTGGGGACTAAGTGAGGAAATTAGTTATTTCTACAAAAGGCCTGTGTGCACAGGAAGCTGAAGTATAAATCACAAGTGACTTACTGAATATCCCAGGAGGGTTTCTACACATGCTCCTTGCTTTGGCTGACAGCTGATATGGTAGAATGTGAACAGTAGGTGGTGTTTTTCTGTGAGTTTAGCTGGCAGTTTAATCTTCACCTCTTCATAAAAGTCAGGAGACCTGTTTTAAAAGTACCAAACACACACATCTTGAAACATGGAACAGGCAGGAAGGCTAACTTGCCTGTAGGGGCCCAGATTTAAGAATGTTATTAAGATAATGTTAAAAATAAAAACAACGGTACAGAGTTTAAGCGTAGAAGTTTCTGGTTATCGGGTACAGATTATCAAGGTGAGCGAAGTTTTACTATGAGTTGTCTAAGTCTCTAGCCAAATAGCTAGATGTATCAAGATGTGGATTAGCTCAGGCAGGCCAATGATGTACTCATAAGTAAACATAAATCTATGAATTAGCTGCCCTGCAGAAATGGAGAGAACACACTGAGACACCTCAGCTGTCTCTTCTCTCCACACTTGTGAAACTGCCTTCTATTAATCTTTGGTTTTGAAAACACTCGTTTTAACAAAACCTAAATTCTGGGTCCAAATTCACCTGAGTGTTTCTATTTATCTTTATTTGGAACTGCTAATTCACCCAAATGAGGAATATTCTAAAGTCCCAGCACTACTTTTTACTTCTGGACATACTTCTTAACTTTCAAATAGAGAAAATCCTTGAATTTCCTTCTGAAAAATAAAATTGTTATTAACATTAATATCATCATCAATAATAATAATACACCCCACTCTCCATGATTTCAATGAATGGGATTATTTCAATACTGAATGTGACAAATCTTCAAAGCAGTATTTGGAATCAGTAAAACATGGAATTTCTCTAATTAATTGTGTGGGTTTTTAAAGTATTTAAAAAAGCTATGTACAGTTAAAAGCAGCCCTGAGCAAATGATTGGTATTTAATATATAATAAATAGAATATTAATAATAATACACATACTTGTTATGATATGTGACAGCTGTGTACATTTCTTGCAAAAATTCTGGACCTGAAGATTTTCCAAAAATGATCTGTATTCAAAAATAAAAGTAATAGTGATCAGGCATATAGCTATCAGATTTTATATCACCTTTAAGAAAGATTTAACTGTTGAAAAATGAGTGTATTTTATTTTCTATCAGCATGTTGTTATGAATGGGGCATACATATATTACGCACCCCATTCATGACAACATGCTGATAGAAAATAGAACACTCACATTTAAATACTTTTTTCAGCACTGTATATTTCAACATCTAAAAGAAAACTTTGTTAAAAGAACATCAAGTTGCACAGTTTTACACACACACACACACACACACACACACACACACACACACACACACACACAAAGATATCTAGATATCTTGGGCTGCTGAATGGAATAGTTATCTGCATACTAAGATGTTTACCAGTTCTGTCTCACTATGGAGCTGTTTACTGTTCCAGTGGCAAGGTCACAGGTTCTATTCTCAGTGCTATGCATGGATGGGCCTGATATTTGTATATTCATAGTGGCCAGGGGTTAGTTCAGTGGGACATGGAATATAACATTCTTAACAGGTTTCTGAACCTCTGTGGATTTACTGGTAGAGTTCCCAACATGGCACTCACATAGAAGGCAATGTTATTCCTTTTTAAATAGAAGCCACAGAGGGTTTACTCTTTCACGTAATACCAGTAACGTAGGCAGGTCCGGAGCACAGGGGGAGCGGCGCTATAAAAAGGCTCCTCCCCAGGCTCCCCCTGTGCTCACCCGGCAGCACTCCGGGTCTTCAGCAGCACTTCGGTGGTGGGTCCTCACTCGCTCCGGGTCTTCGGTGGTACCCGCTGCCGAAATGCTGCCGAAGACTCGGAGCGCCGCCGGATGAGTGCAAGAAGCGGCGCTTAAAAAGAAGCTCTGCTAAAAAAAGGCGCCACTTCCTTTTTAAGGCGCCACTTCTGCTCACAGGGGAAGCGGCCGCTCCTCCTGTTCCCCCCGGGCTACGCTACTGCGTAATACATGAAGCATTAGAGAATACAGGAGGAGATGTTCCTGTTCCACTCTAATTACAAGTCTCTTCTGCTGTTCCTCAGTCCTTTAGCCCTGCTTCCTGATGTGAACTGCATGCTTCATGAGCACTGTGATCGAAACCATTCTGGTTTCAGTGCAAGGCCCACAAAAAATCGTAGCTGTGTGTGAAGCATCAGGCCATAAGTCAACCCTTCACATGCTTTGTTGGTACTGCAGCTCGCTGAGTATGCTCCACGGGTGTCTGACCCTGTTATTTAGTCTATATTACCGGCATTGCACAGGTAGCATCTTCTCCACACATAAACTGAATCTTAATGGTAATGTTCCTTGCAGAGGCCAGTCGATTTGCAAAATTCAACCTCTGTGGGTAAACATAAAGGAGATTTCTGGAAGCAAAAGAAAGGAAAAGTAAATGAGTAAGGAACAATTATTTGCTTTTGAAGAACAAAGTACTTGGCATCGCATCTGACTCGGTTCTTCTTCTCCCAATGCTGTAATTCCACCTAGAGACTGAGGGCTTTGAAAGGTCTCTTTCTATCTACAGAGCTTGTTGGAAAAGGGTAAGATTTTGGTGCTTCACAATAAAGAGTGTATGTTTTGGGGTATTCCTAAAGATAAACTATGCCTTTGAGAGGGCAACCTGGCATTCCCCCATTCTTCCAAAGTACCCAGCCCGTTTACTCTAGGGCTGAGAGACAAGATGGAGTGTTTGGGTCTAAGGAAATCTCCATTCCCATGCGAGAACAAAGACAACTCCCACTCAGATACCATGGCAAAGATATACCTACATTAGTTAGCTTGCTAGACCAACAGAGAGAACAACTGTTACCAGTCCTGCTGCTGGAGAATAGGGGTCAAGGAAGCCCCTTGTTCCCATCACTCTTCTCAGGAGACCCTTAACTGGTATGTATGATGGAGGGATGGGGGACATCAAGCCAGCAACCAGCCCACAATTAAAACAAATGTCTCTCTCTCTCTCTCTCTAATTATCTGTCCGTGTAGGACAGCAATATGTCCTCGAAGATCTAGGAGGGCCAAGGGTCACTCAGATGCTCACTGAAGATGGTAGAAGGTGAGATGAGGGTAGATAACCAACAGGGGAGAATAGGAGCCTGTGCCTTTTCTGGGGAAGGAAGCTGTGAATAGGAGAGATTTAGAGGATTTTCATTGATTTCTACAAAACAAACAAACAAACAAACAAACAAAAAAACTCTCTTGGCTTTGAGTTTCACTAGGTATTTGGTTCAAACCAACAAACAATACACACACATACAGTTTTTGATCCAGGTCTGCCTAATGTTTTGTTTAGATCAATACAAAGCAGCCTGGATGCCCCAGCTGCAATGATGTATTTCACTGATTTTTTTCTTTGTTTTAGTTTATTCTTTCATTAGACAGCAGTTGGCTGCCTTTACAGTTGCTGTCAAATAAAAAAAATTTAAAAAAAAAATCTCGTAACACTCAGACCTAGCATTTAAAGCTTTCCTTGCCAAGGAAGGGAAAGTTCAAGGTACATTGAGTCTCAGCTAATCCTTCATTCCCCTAGCATTCCAGAACCTAGTGATATAGCTTATTATGAGGCAATTTGATATGGAAACAAATGAAGACCATTTTCATGCAATAAAATGTGCTGATTCTGTAATAAATGAACTTTCCTGCTTTATGCAATGAAACGCAAAAATCTCTATTAAAAAAAGGGAGCCTACATTGTCTGCAAATGTTAAAGAGCAAAAACAAAGCTTATAAGAACTTCTTAATAACACAAGACAAATAGAGAGCATTGCTGGATAGGGCTGCTGCTTCTCTCCTACAGAGAAATTGGCCCTGAATGAAGGATATGCTCAGAGATGGGGGGGAAAAATTCATCAAATAAACTCAACTCTGTTTCACATTTGCCAAGGTTATAACAACTCAATAGCGATAGCAGGTTAACGATGGCACTTAAATAGTTTTTCAACCTGTAGTTCTTGGTTTCTGTTTTGGAGGATTGATTTTTACTAATGTTTATACACGTTTTTTTTTTTTTTTAAATGCAGCTCCCTCCTGGAAATGCAGTATACCTTTACAATTAACTAAGCCCCAAATCTTGCAACCTTCTCTACATAGGCAGATCACTGCACTGCACCTGCACAAAGCCCCATTGACTTTGGGGAGTAGAGGGGAGGCTATCAGAGTGGAAGATTCTGCAGGATCAAAGCCCAAGGATACATAAGGGTACTTCACATAGGTGCCGACTCCGTGGGTGCTCTGGGGCTGGAGCACCCATGGGGTAAGAATGATGGGCGCTGAGCACCCACCAGTAGCCCCCCCTATCAGCTCCCCCCATCCCCTCAGCACCTCCCACCCATCGACAGGCCCCGCAGATCAGCACCTCCCCCTTCCCCAGTGCCTTCCGCCCACCGCAATCAACTGTTTCGCGACGTGCAGGAGGCTCTGGTGGGGAGGGGGTGGAGCGAGGATGCAGTGCGCTCGGGGGCGGGGGTGGAACTGGGTGGGAAGAGGCGGGGTGGGGGTGGAGTGGGAGCGGGAAGAGGCAGGTTGAGCGGGGGTCGGAAGAAGTGGGGTGGGGGTGGGGGGACCTTGGGGGAAGGGTAGAGTAGGGGCGGGACCTGAGGCAGAGCCGGAGGTTGAGCACCCCTCCGGCACTTTGGAAAGTCGGTGCCTGTGCTTCAAAATCCAAGGGTAAAACCCTGACCCCAGTGAAGTCAATGGCAAAACTACAGTTGACTTCAGTGGGGCTGGCACAATATTGAGCTAATTACAAACAAGAAATTGCATGTCTGCATACTATAACGGCAGCACAATATTCACTTCATACCACTCATTGGGCCAAATTTGCCATTCAGTTATACGGGTGCAATCCCATTCTGAAGAACGCCTCAGCGGAGGAAAATATGGCTGTTTGGTATTAAAATTGTTTTTATGATGGTCTGACAGTTGTGGGGGGCCTTTCTTTGCTAGGATTCTGCCAGATGTTGTCAGTGTTTACCATAGACTAATGACCACCTGGTACAAGGACCTTGATTTACATGATTTTGTCTGATGCGTGTCTCATTATTAGGGTGACCAGATGTCCCGATTTTATAGGGACAGTCCTGATTTTGGGGTCTTTTTCTTCTATAGGCTCCTATTACCCGCCACCCCCATCCCGATTTTTCACACTTGCTGTCTGGTCACCCTACTCATTATGCCTGTCCAATCCAGGCTAGATTTCCTAACCAGTTCTCTACCTAGCACAGTAGTAATAAGATTAGCACTGGGTAACAAGGGCAAAATTTTTGGCTGAAACTGCAGGCTCCGAACAGCTTAGCCAGCATAAATCTGAGCAGAAAGCATCCTATACAGCTTAGAATAGCTGCCACCATGTCTCATATCCTACTTGTAACTGTTGCAATCATAAAGGGCATACAAAACAGCTCAGCAACACAATATGTATCTATGTCACCATGGCTGGTTGAAAACTGGGGACTTTTTCCGAGAAAAGGTTCAGGAAAGAATGGCCCAGTGGTTACAGCACTAGCTTAAGGCATGGGAGCCCTGGGCTCAATTCGCTGCTTTGCCATGGTCTTCCAGTGTGACCCTGGGCAAGTCACTTAGGCTACATCTATACTACATAGCCCTGGCGGTAGTGTGTAGGGTCTGTGTAGTTACAAACATCAGTGAAAGGTTCCAGTGGGAGCGAGGCTGTGGGGAAACTCGGGCAGCTCCCTGCTGCCAAAGCCTCTCACAGTGGCAAGGAAAGGCTTTGCCAGAGGGAGGCAGTGGGGAAAGGTTCCAGCAGCAGAGAGTTGCCAAAGACTTTGCCTGTTGCCTCCTCCTTGCCAGAGCCGTTCCCCTCTGCCAGTCTTTCTCTGTGGTGGGTAAAGGCTCCAGCAGAAGGACGCTGCCTGAGCCTTTGTCTGCTGCCTCCCTTCTGCCCGAGACTTTTCTCACTGCTGGAAACTTTCTCTGTAGCAGGGAAAGACTCCGGCAGCGGAGAGATAGTGGGACATTGCACTGCTCAAAACAGCAGTGTAACTAGGGAAGGCACTGCTTGGACTGTAGAGAGACGAGTAGGGTATGTCTCTGGGTTCATCACACAGGGTTCAGGTGTGTCTTTACTCTACTCGCCTAAGCTGTGCCTCACCATCTACAATAACTATTTATACATGTGCTGGGGTGGGGGGTGTAGGGTATGTACTCGACATGCTGCTGTAAAGAGCGTGCAGTCTAGACGTCTCTTTAGCCTCTTTGTGCCTCAGTTCCTCATCTCTATAATGGGGATGATGGTACTTTCCTACATCACAGAGGTTTTTGTGAGGATAAATATATTATAGACTGGGAAGCAGTTTGAGATCGATTGATGAAAAGCGCTATCTCTAAGAGATAAGTATTATATTATTATTATTCTTTTGGTACAAATAAACTGAGATGTAGAAAACTTAGTTCTGTTTATCACCATGTACTGCACTGTTTAGGGTTGCAGTACTTTGTGCGATGTAGCAGGCTTCACAGTGAAATTAAAAACACATCCCAGGTTGGTTTATCAGCTAGGACATGCTAGATGGACTGCAGCATGTCTTAGCGGACAAACTAGTGCATGACTTGCCTTTCATTTTGCTGTGTGCCAAGTCTCACAGAGTAATGCAATCTACCATTTACATTTTTATATGCAATTTCCATTCAGCTAGGGTCTCTCAACATGATGTTATGAAACAGCTAAGGAAAGTGCAAAATATATTGGTAACTTCTATTGAATTATGCTTGGCCGAATGACTTATTAAACAAAGGATATTATCAATATTACACCTGTCAGAGATGAAAAAACACATATAGGAGAGATTGTATAATCTGTTCATTGGTTTATGGATCCGCAGCTCTATAGAGGGTGTCACAAATCCACATAATGACCCTGAGTGCTGTATTTTACATTTAGATGTGATTTAAGATGAAAGATGTGTAAAAATCACATGTAAACAGAGAGCTCTCTGATGACTACACAAATGAGGAGGCGCCAATGTACAAATTAATCCAGCAAGTACATAGATAAGGGCCAAATTCTGACCCCCTTTATGCTCATGTATCTCAATTGGTCTCACATTTGCAAACCCCATTACAACTAGGGACAGTAAAGGGCAGCATTTGGCACTAAATATCTTGCATTCATAAAGGGCCAGATTGTGGCAAGTCCTGGTTGGTCTGTGTAAAGTCAGGAGGATAAAGGTAAATGAAGCTTCCTCCCACTGTGCATGAACCAGATACAACTGGCAGCCCTCCTGAGCACGGGTGCTTCACACAGACTACAAGCCACCCCAACAGAGGGAGAGAAAACAGGGAGTCAGACATGGCTCTTTTGGACACTAAGCACTCCTGTATTCACATCCTACACACTATTGTAATAATCTTTGTACAAAATATGCCTCATGAGGTATCATTGGAAAACTAAAACTCATTGATCGTTTATTTTATATTCTTCTGTGAGGTATCTGTGCAGTGGGTATTAAAAGTAACAGATATATGCTACAAGGATGACTCAAGTGTGTTTAAACCAGGCATGTCAGAGGGAGATGGTAAACAAGTCTGCCCCAGATAAAGGAATGCGTTTTCCCCTCCTGGGAGTCACTTCCAAAGTACTCTGAAAGACAATGAGAATGTATTTACATATTGTGTAAACAGACCTCTCAAGCTAAGAAGGGGTGGAGGCAAACCTCACACTAACCAGTCAGGGAGAAGCCAGCATGGTGTCTATGCCCCAGTGGGAGAGAGAGAAGCTGGGTCTGGGTTTTACTTTTCAGAAGAATACAATGTAAAGGTTTACTGGTGTATAATTACAGGGGTGGTGGGTGAACCTTAAGTGTAAGCAATTGAATCAACTGATTGAATACAATATTGTTGTATTATAGAAGTGTATAGAGTGAGGTCTTTTCTGAAAGCTAATGACATACTGGTGATTAATATCACTGTGAAATGTATGTATTAACACCCTATGAGGGAATATGGATACTAAATTACATGATGTTTTAAAGTCTGTGGCCAAACAAGGAGAAACGGGGTCCCTCCCAGACAGGAGAAAAGTAGCTATTTACCTATCTACTATAAAAATTAAGCATGGTGGGATCAAAACAATGGATCCCCCATTTACAGACAGGAAGGAACGAACAGCATGACATCATCCTGCCTCTTGAAACAAAGCCATTGAACTTTGGAAGATATAAGCAAAGACAGAAGCCATCCATCACTAGACAGACACAAAGGAACAGCCTTCTTGCATGCTGAGAAAGATGGGTCCTTCCACCAAGGAGGGGTTGAACTCTCTGGAAACTGAATATAGGTGAGAAAAAGCATTTTGAACAAAACCTGTACCTTGCTAGATTAAGTTTTGGACTTTCAGAGGCATGTTTTCACTTTTATTTGCTTGTAACCCTTTCTAACTTTATGTTTTATACTTTAAGTCACTTAAAATCCTATTTTCTTTTTATTAATACATTTGTTTTTACTATTAATCTAAATCACCAGTGCTGTGTTTGAATTAAAGTGAATGTTAACTCCAGTTAATGGGGCAAGGTGGTGACTTTTGTGTCTTTAGGGGAACAAACAAACTTTATTATTTCTCCAAACTGCCCAGGAGGGGGCAGGACATTACAGAGCACATGGTTTGGGGAAAATTTGGGACTGGGAGTGTGTTGGGCTCACCCCACAACTAGTAACCAAAGTTGGTGGAAGCCAGAGTGGGGCTATAGGCAGGCCGCTGGGGTCCGAGCTGCTGAACCAGGGCTGTCTAGCACAGATACTTCAGTGTAGGACCTACATGCTTGTAAGCTGGTTGTGAGCATCCCAGGCTGGGAGCTCCAGCAGCAAAGCACTGTAAGGCAGCCAGAGTTGCAGGGTAAGTTGTAACACTACCTCTCACTGGTCTGGATTGCCACCTCAATACCCGGAACACCCTCCCTACTGCAACAACCAGCAGTGAGCAGGCCTGGGAGGGAGCACGTTCTCCTAAATTGTGGCACAGCAGCATGCTCCTGTAGAGCTGGGGAACTCCAGGAGGCAGTGTGTCTCCCAGGGGATCAGTGCCTCTGGGTAATGCCAATGGGGCAGTGCAGCTGTGCCTAATGGACACATTCTGGTCTATGTGTCACAGCTACTCTTGGTTTTGATAAAAGTGGAAAAGTAACTGATACACAAGGCTGAAACATCCCCTTTCAGGGAGATCAATGCACAGGACCAATAGACATTTGTATCTGGTGGAAAGAGTCATTAGGAAAGCAAAGGTATCCCTGTATGGTTACTCTTTCCATTAAAGGCTGTATCTAGCTCCTCTAATGCAAAAGATAGGAAGAGGCGGGGTGGGGCCTTGGGGGAAGGGGTAGAGTGGGGGTGGGGCCTGGGGCAGAGCCAGGGGTCGAGCACCCCCCGGCACATTGTAAAGTCGTCGCCTGTGTAAATGTGGCTCGTATATCATCTTTGGCTCCCACAATTTTCAGAACAGTCAGGGGCCAACTTGACTCCTAGTGCAAGTTAGAGCAACCTCCGTGCTCTCATTTACACTTCCTTTTAACGGCCAGTAAGACTAGACAGGTAAGGGTGAAGTACAGCTGGGGGGATGTAAGGTGATGATGCAATGGGGCCACATCAGGGTTCAGGATCTGACCCACTCGGTTTAAAAATAAGCAATTTTTTCTCTCTCACTCTCTTTATTTTTTGAGTGCTTTTTATGGAGTTTAATTTTTGTAAGGGATACCTTACCCTGCGACCTCTAGGACGGAGCATTTATGCTGGGCAAAACACTCTGGAATTTGGTCAGCTGCAGCCACTGATTTTTGTTTCTAGTTGTGGGATGTCATCTTCACACTGCTGTACTGTAAACTGTTCCTTTATTTAGCCAGCATTATACAAGCATCACTGCAGCTAAAGACTGAGTTAGCGTTGCCATTATAAACATCTCTATTTGGGTTTATTATCTTAGCAGCGTCCACTATGTCGATGCGGGCAGCCACAAACTATGACACACATTGTTGAGGACTGCAACATGACTCAACTTCCTGGAGGCCTTTGTGCCTTGAACATTGCTGATAAGCATGCTGTGGCTTGGCCGATTGCATACACCAAATAATAATAATCTCAGCATTTCGAAATCATACTGGGGTGAACTTTAGCATAAATGATGTCAGCCCAACTGCAAACTTTCTTCCCAGAAATTTTTTTGAAAGGTAAAACTGTTTTTTCAAACACAGACCAACATAATTTGAAGATGACTTGCATCAGGTTTCAGACATCAAACTTCAAGTACAATGTAGTTAAATTATAAACAACCACCTACCACTGCAGATTTCACCAGTGTAGGCCTATTTGGTGTTCTTTAAAAATCCTTTATGGGTTCTCTCAAGTATTTTTCAATGATGCTAGTTTCACATATAAATAAATGGGTGATAGCATGATTCAATTACTGTTCTCAGGCTAGTGTTAAATGGACACCACCTTCTTGAGATCTAACCCTTTTTTTAAAGTTGTAAGTAGTTTCAGGTACTACTTCTGCTCCTAAGTCTCTCTACCAGGTTTTGTTACTTTCAACTGCATTTTTCTATTTTTGTAAATGCTTTTCTCTCCTCAGTTGCTGCATCAAAAACCTCAACAGGCACAAAAAACAAAAGAAAACCCTGGGAAAATCAGCTGACTATCCAGGGGAAAAGTGAAGCCTGACTATGTAAAAGATAAACATATTGTTTGCATCCGAAGAAGTGGGTATTGACCCACGAAAGCTTATGCTTCAATACCTCTGTTAGTCTATAAGGTGCCACAGGACCCTTTGTCCCATATTGTTAAAACAGAAGAACATATGTTTCTCTAATATCTTTCAGTTTTAGTAATTTTAGTTGTGATTTGTAACTATAGCAGGTACAACATCTTCACATAGAAGTCTGATTTTTACGTTGAGTTCCTTTAGTGCTAATGTTTGGACACTATGTTACAAGGTCAAAAATGACGGTAGAAAAATTTCAGTGCAAGTCAGTGTCAAAGCAATATAAATGCTCAACTGTGGAGAAGACGTTTTGATGTCAAAAGAAGAGCAAAACATTGCCCAAGATAATAACAAAACAATGTTAATGCAAGTCCACAAGACAATAATTAATAAAATAAAGATGACAACATAAAATTAATGCAAATCTAATTAAATTAGAGTCTCTCAGTAAAACCACCAATTCACAGAAACAACCCTTACCATGCACATAACACTGACTTGGGTTGGAGAACCCTCTGAAGAGAGATCAACTGTGCTGCTCCGTCTAAACACAATGGGGTCAAACCCTGCCCTGACTTGCACACTGTACAACTCCACTGTGGTCTGAACTCGCTGTCTGGTCCTACATCTCCATTAAATTTGACTGCACTGACTTGACCACGTTCAATGGTCAGGGCTAGGGTGACCAGATGTCCCGATTTTATAGGGACAGTCCCGATTTTTGGGTCTAATTCTTATATTAGCTCCTATAACGCCCCACCTCCTGTCCCTATTTTTCACACTTACTAGTCAGGGCAGAGAAGATCTGTCTTCCACCAAAATAAAATATACGCACAGGCTTTAAGACTTTGACCCTCTTGTGCTTAAATGCCATTACTCATAAACATTGGTTGTGTTGGTTGGTAGTTCTTCATACTAACTTACATGACTACTTGAAAGTTACATCCCAGTGTGGCTGGGTTCCAAATTATAATCAACAATAGATATGTCTGTGAATGACTAGGACATGAATACCACACATAATAAAATTCAATATATCTCTAGGCAGACACTATTAATACAGAACACAGATTTATATGCAGTTGTACTGTGATCACTGAATTAACTTTGTCACTTGCTGCTGATGATAATAGACACAAATAATGCAGTTATTTAGTATATGTCAACATAGTCTCTATTGGTTCTATTGTTTTCACTCATTATTAGGTCTTCAGAAAAGTGGCTGCAAACTTTACCCCCAATTGCAGTTATTTTACTGACTATATAAGCTCGTTTTCAATAATTTAGAAAACACCGAAGAAATGGTGCATCAGCAGAATTTTAATATGCTACATTATTTTAAAAGGAAGTACATGAATACATTCTCAAGATGGCCATAGTTCTTTGGGTTTTTTAAATTTGATTTTACTTTTAATATGGATAATAGCCTGGATAATATTTTCTTATACTTAAAATTAGAGATCAGTTCCGGAGTCAGTGTTCAGATCCAGATTAGGTTTAGGCTGGGACTGTGAGGTCCATCTCATGGAGTTTCCAGTAACCATCCCAATTGGGTGTTTTGTGGACTGCACAAGAGACAATCGGTTGTGACCTCCCAGCCCCCATGAATCCTGGGGATCCAGAGGGAAGGCCCATTCACACTTGTGCAAGGGATCCAACGGGAGATGATAACGTTTCAAGTATCATTAAAACCTGATATTTACTCTGATCTCCACAGGACAAGCCAGGAGTAAGGCCTGCCATCGGGCTCAACCCCAGAGTACATTGACCCAAGGGCCTTCTGTGAGTACTAGAAAAAAAGGGAATGGGGAATTTCATGAACTTGTAAAGGGACAATGTTTGTGGAACCACAACTTTCCTGTTCATTCCATGACCCTAGGATCTAGGTTCTCTCCAACTGCACCAGCAGAAGGGTTGATCTACTTCCAAATCTAATCAAATTAAATCTTTATTAATGAAATAAAGGGTTAAATGTCTGGTGATCATTAACTCTAGGCTTTAACATACAGCAGACAATATGCCTGAAACATAACAAAAGAAGTTTCTTGAAAATTTTCCTTAAATAACCCTCATTTCTGATACTGTTGATAATTATGATGAAATTATTTTGGCCTCGTAAATTTAATAAATAACACTATCCTTGTAGGTACATGATAGTTAATGTAATCGAGTACTTCCCATAATACTGATAACATGTTCCTGTGTAGTCATATGTATTGCATGATATGATACGATACATCATCTCACATGCTTCAATATCTTCTTTTTCCCAGGATGTTTTCGATTTATATAATTTCAATGCAAAATATTTTAGAATTCAAAGCATAGACTCATCACTAACCCTCCAGCTCCCAGAATTTAAACAGCTGCACTTTAACCGCAATAGGAAGTTAGGGGTTAACCTGTGGAATCTGAAAATACTTTGCTCTAATTGTTGATCGCATTCATATTTTCTCCCACTGTGCTGGGACCTTCAAAGTGGTCCATTTGGAAACTTTTCTTAGATCAGGCTGGCAGGTCTGTAGGAGGCTAAAAATCTTTACAAGTTGCAATGCACAGAATATCTGTTTTTGTCCTCCTAAGTATTGCACATTCTCTAAACAGTGTAACCAACGGCAACTATGCTTCAAGCAAGAAAGAAACGCAAGGTGCCCACTTTCATTATTCCAGTGAGGAAATCCATGTGCTCTCTCGAGGTGTCCTGAAGCTTGGAGCAGGGTTAAAGGAGCAGGTTGACCATACTAAAGAGAAAATTACCTACATCTTTCAACAGCTCAACATTTTTAACAACTCCTTGATAGAATTACTGAAGCAGGTCAACCTAAATAAGAAGCTGAGAAATGGTCTTGTGGAGAAAACTCAGCAACTTGAAACTAGGAACCAAGTTCTGGACAGGCTCTCTGCAGAGCTCCAGAACCAACTTGCTGAAGTGATGCACTACAGAACAACTTTCAACACCAAGCTGGAATTTTTAGAGGCGAAGATAGAGAATGCCCTACATTACAAGACTAACACCAGTACTTCAGTGAGTATGACTGACATTATGGTAAGTACTGGAGTTTTTAATGCCTGATCTTAATCTATCTTTTAGCATGATTATTTATTCACTTATAGTGATTCTCAGTAAAAGTGGATACTAGACATAGGACTTTTTTTTAATCCATAAATCTGTTACCATATGAGCTGAAAACAGGCTTATCTGTTTTGCTCTGCATTTTTTCTTTATTTAAGACTTATGTGGTTGCGTCGTGTAAGCTCTTCCGGGCACGAGCTGACTTTATTTTTGGGCATTGTATAGCTTGATAATTACTAATTATTATTCAAAAACTGTAGTGGTAAATTCATTTACCACATACAATTAAAAGTGGGACAAAACCTGCAGTCCTTATTCTGGCAAAACTCTTACTGGCTTCATTGAGAATTTTGCCTGCATGGGGACTACAAGATTTGCCTCTAAAAATATGTTCTATTCTATTTCTGATAATTCCTCCAGCTAAAAAAAAAAAAAAATCACATTGAAGATGCCCCAGTATTTTGTGACCAAACATTGGAACTCAAAGATTTTTGCAGCTTCAAAGTCATCTTTTCTTTTCTTCCCCCGTCCCCCTTCTTCTTAGTCTTTTGTGCAAACTCAGAGCATAAGAATTGATGAGTTGCTTACTGAAGTGGAGCTGCAGCAAGACCAAATTAGTATACAAGATGCACTCATTCAAAAGTTACTGAAAAAGGTAGGCTCTTCATATCTTTTCTTCCCCATTCACCTTTTCACTGCTGGCCTGTGTTTTGAGTTTGGAAGAATACAGTGATCCACTGAACTGGTAACATTATGATGAATATTATTTATTTGTATTGTGGTAGCACCTAGGAATCCATCATACTAGGCGCTGTACAAACATTATAAAAAAGAGGGTCCCTGCCTCAAGGGTTACCTGTTACAGGGGGAAACAGTGGTGAGACGTTTTTCCTAAAAGGTAGATGAAAGACGAGATCTGCCAAAATTCTTGGCACCAGGAGTTGGGAATTCGAACAACGACAATACTAATACCTGGCACTAATCTTCCAAGTACTGTATAAATATCATCAACCCATGTCACATTCCTGCATGGCAGGAATTTTACAAATGGGATACAGCCACTCGCCCAGGGCTATGCAGGGAGTCAGTAGCAGAGCTGGTTTTAGAATTCAAGGGTAAAAGGCTGCAGTCTAATGTCTCAACATTCAAAAGAATAGAGATGCATACTTGTTGATTAATAGAATCATTTGATTCCTATATATCTCTGGAAGACTGATGTTCACTTTAGTTCCAATAGAAAGAAAAACTTGTGATTTCCCTGTATACTTTATAAATGACTTGCATTAACTTTCTGTCTCTGTAATTCTCTCTTTCATTTTTAACCACATTGCATTGCTGTTGTTACTTTTTGCTACACAGGTTAGGCCAAAAAGCAAACTAGCCAGACAGCTGAAGACCAATGGAATCAGGAAGAAAATAGCAGATTCTTCTGAGAGGCAGAACACAACATTATCAGTACATGAGAGTATATAAAAGGCAATCACAGGATTAAAATATTTTACCAGTGATCTATGCAGTATAAATGCAGATATGCTACTAGGATTTCTATCTTGATTTAGAAGGCTAACATGCAAGAAAGCTAGGGGCTGTCTTGTTCAATAGTTTTTATCTTTTAACAAACTATATGGCCAAGGTGATGAAAAGTTTTGCAAAAATATTGTTATTGTAGCATTAATATGACAGTTACCTACTTGCTTGCTCTAACAGAAATTTTGTAGATCCGTAAACACTTGTTGCAAAGCAAATATTTTAAGGTATTGAAAAAAAATGAGCTAAAACATTTTTAGAGCAGTGCATCTGATTTTTTAAAAAGTGTTTTTAGACATTTCTTAGAACTATGTTTTATCATGAAGTTTATGGAAATCCATGTTTTATTACATTTCTCAGCTGACTGACTTGACTGCACAGTGATCATCATGCCATATGGTATATATTTCACCAATCGTATATTACATAACTAATGCAATTTGCATGTCAGGTGTAATGCATCAGTTGAAAGCACTGTGATACACAAGCTATATGCAGGAGGGATGCTTGTGCCACTAGATTGCTGTTTGCTAGACTTTCATTTTTTCATGGTTTGTGTTATGCTAAGTAACATATAATAGAATTCATTAATTTATTTTAGCACCCAAAAAAAATATATAGCACAGTTACTTCAGGAAACCTTACAAGCAGGCATGTATGTGTGCGCACACACAGTCACACACACGCTGAGCACAAGTAGGGACTGGCTGGAACTACTCCTCGATAGTAAAAACAAGAAGTGGGATATTGTGTCATATCCCCTCTGTCAATAGCTGTGGCTTAAGCACTGCTCTTTCCTGAGATCTATAAAGAAGCAGAGAGGTAGCAAGACAGACGAACATAAATGGGGCCTCTGATGGCAGGAACTCACAGCGTAATACATGAACAGGGACCCACATTCTTAAACAAAGAGAAATGAAGTTGGGCAATTTAAACCCCTCGGAAAGAGAAACAAACCAACGCAGTGCTAGAATCCCCAGGACTGGTGCACAAATAAAGGAATGGGGAGGGGGAAATCTTTACCCCAGAGAGCGACTGTGAAACTGTTAGCATGGTGGGATACCCTGCCCCAAGAGTATGACACAAGTAGGGCAGCTGTGCTCGTAAAGCCCCACTCCCCCTCCCCTAGCCCCCCCCCAGTAGCGTAGCCAGGGGGGGAGCAGGGGGAGCGGCCGCTCCCCCTTGAGCAGAAGCGGCAGAAGCGGCGCCTTTTTTTAGCAGCACTAAAAAAAGGTGCTTCTTTTTAAGCGCCGCTTCTTGCACTCACCCGGCGGCGCTCCGGGTCTTCAGCGGCATTTTGGCGGCGGGTACCACCAAAGACCCGGAGTGAGTCGCCGAAGTGCCGAAGACCCAGAGCGCCGCTGGGTGAGTACAGGGGGAGGCGCCTTTTATAGCGCTGCTCCCCCTGCGCTCCGGACCTGGCTGCGCTACTGCCCTCCCCCCGTATGCTAACAATGCATGTAGTGTCTGAGAGAAATCCCTTTAATACAGGAACTTGGAGTGTGGGCCAGAGCACAGAAAAGTTCACCCAAAGCCACGTAGCAGCAAAAGCTATTGCATCACCAACCTAAAATGTGAGCAAAGCAATGGAAACTGTGAAGGTACAACACTCCCTGCTCCTCCCCTTAGATCTCAACAGTAGCATGAGCACAAGGAAGTAGTGAAAAATCTTACCTCTCCACAGTTAAAATAAATAAGTGGTTAGCAGGTGCTACCACCCCTTCCTCAAAACATGAGAGCAATGGGGATCATTATGAATGAATTACCTTTTCTTCCAGACTAGTCAGGAACAGGGACAGAGCCATTACTGCTAAAAGCAGAAGCCAAGCAGAGACTGGGTCTAGAAACTCTCTCCCAAGCACAGGCGATCACAAAATACCCGAGAACACTAATTAGCAGCCTCAATAAAAAAACAAAATGAGAGTTTCTTTCAAAACCCTTAAATTAAAAACAAAAGCCTAATACTTCCCGTATCAAAAGCACGGACTCCCTGTGTCTGTTTTAGCTTAGTGACTGTTGAAGCAGATCACTATGCTCTAGATCAAAAATTTTACCCTGACAGGCCACAGCATCACTTTCATTTACATTTCGGGGGGGGGGGGGGGGGGGGGAGTTATAAATTTAAACAACATGATTTAGGCTTTTTGTTTTGTTTTTGTTATTTGGAACAGAAATGCTGCAAATTGAGAAGAAGATATTCATTTCTATCTTCTCTCACGCATGCTTAAGACACTGCAACTTTCCTCATTAAAACGTGTCTGGGTCTAGAGTGAAGAAACTGCACCCTCAAGTGGCTGAACAGCACACATACACAGTACTATACTGGAGTAACGACACTCCTAAAGCATTTTTACTGCTAAAATAGCTCCACCAAAACCACTTACTGAGGGTTAATTTTCCTACTCCCATGAAATTTTAAATCTTTACAATGAGATCAGTCACACGTCTCTTCATCCTTCAGCATTCCTTACAAATTAAGGACCAAAATTCTCCTCTCGGTTATACCAGTGCAGCCCCTCTGAAGTCCTTGGGGTTGTTCTTGTACGAATGAGAGGAGGATTTCCCCCAGTGTAATTAATCTGCAATCATGCTGCCTGATCTTGTGGAGTGCTGAGTGCCCCCACCTCTCATCGGAGTTGAGAGTTCTCAGTACTTGCAGGAGTAACCCTAAGAAATCCATGCCAAAGCCATATAAACTGACATGGGTTTCAAAAAGGGTCATTTTTATGTGAATGAGTTTCTTTTATTACAGATTTCCAAGCTTGAGTTCTCTCTTATTCATCTGTCTTTGAGCACAAGTATGTGTGGAGCGGGTCCTCAACAATTTGAGTCAGGGCCCTACCAAATTCACGGCTGTGACAAACGCGTCACGAACTGTGAAATCTGGTCTTTTGTGTACTATTACCCTAAACTATACAGATTTCATGGGGGGGGAGGGGGGAAACCAGCGTTTCTCAAACAGGGGGTCGTGACCCAAAAGGGAGTTGCGGGGGGTTGAAAGGTTATTGTGGGAGGAGGCGGGGGTCATGATATTGCCACCTTTATTTCTGCGCTGCCTTCAGAGCTGGGAGGCTGGACAGCAGTGACTGTTGGCCAAGGGTGCCAACAGCAGCGCAGAAGTAAAGGTGGAAACACCATACCATGCCACCCTTACTTCTATGCTTCTGCCTTCAGAGCTGGGGGGCTAGAGAGTGGCGGCTGCTGGCCAAGGGGCCAGCTCTGAAGGAAGCAGCACAGAAATAAGGGTGGCAATATCATACCATTCCATCCTTACTTCTGCGCTGCTCTTGGTGACGGTGTTCAGAGCCGGGCTCCCGGCCAGCCACCGTCATTCTCCAGCCACCCAGCTCTGAAGGCAGCACCGCCGCTAGCAGCAGCGGCACAGAAGTAAGGGTGGTAATACCGAGACCCCCACTATAATAACCTTGCGACACCCCTTCAAAACTCCCTTTTGGGTCAGGCCACCTAAAGTAACAACACCATGACATTTCAAATTTAAATATATGACATCATGAAATTTATTATTTTTAAAATCCTATGACCATGAAATTGACCAAAATGGACTGAATTTGGTAGGGCCCTAATTATAGGGGAAGAAGAAGAAGAAGGATAGTCTTGTAGTTAAGACATTGGACCAGGATTCATGAGATCTGGCTCAGATGCAGACCTTCTGTGTGACTCTGGGCAAGTCACTTAATCTCCCTGTGATTTATGGCTCGTCTACACTGGGAACCTGCACTGGCATAGCTACATTGTTCAGGGTGTGAAAAATACACAACCCTTGAGTGATGCAGTTAAACTGACCTAATCCCCAGCGAAGATAGCACTAGGTAGATGGAAGCAGGGCCGGCTCTAGGATTTTTGCCGCCCCAAGCAAAAACAAATTTGCCCTCCCCCCCCGTTTTTTTCTTACCCCACCCCCGCCCCTTCCCCAAATCCCCAGCCCTGCCTCCTCCCCCCAGGCTCTCAAGCCTGGGAGGGAGGGGGAGCAGCGGCGCGCGAATCAGCTGGTTCGCGCGCTGCTGCGGCCGCTGGGGATCTCCCCCTCCAGCAGCGGCGCGCGAATCAGCTGTTTCGTGCGCCGCAGCTGCTCAGGCTCTCCCCCTCCCTCCCAGGCTCTCAAGCCTAGGAGCGAAGGGGAGAAGCGGCGCGCGCGCCGCAGCCACTCAGGAGCTCCCCCTCCCTCCCAGGCTTGAGAGCCTGGGAGGGAGGGGGAGCAGCGGTGCGCAAATCAGCTGATTCGCGCGCTGCGGCTGCTCGGGATCTCCCCCTCCAGCAGCGGCGCGCGAATCAGCTGTTTCGCGCGCGCGAGCCAACGGCGGCAGCGGAGGTGAGCTGGGGAGGCGGGGGCACACTTTTAGGGGCGGCATGGCTGGCGCCAGAATGCCGCCCCTAGAAACTTGCCGCCCCAAGCACCAGCTTGTTTTGCTGGTGCCTGGAGCCGGCCCTGGATGGAAGAATTCTTCCGTCAACCTAGCTACCGCCTTTCAGGGAAGTGGATTAACTACCCCGACTGGAGAACCCCTAGTAGCATCTACACTGAAGTGCTACTGCAGCTATGTCACTGCAGCATTGCAAGTGTAGAAAAGGCCTCCGTTTTCCATCCATAAAATGATTAAAATATCTTCTATCCTTTGTCTGTCTTCACTATATAGATTGCAATGTCTTTGGGGCAGAGATTGTCTCTCACTATGTGTAAGAACAATGCCCAGCACAATGATGCCCACCCCGATCTGAGCTGGGACCTCTGAGTGATACTGTAATACAAATAAACAAAACAACAATACTAAATAGCAATGAACTATTACTCTTATGTTTTCACCCATCCCCTCTCTCATACGACTCAATTCAGCTAAAGACAAGCATCAGTACAAATGTAGATATTAAATATCAGTTAATAGATATACTCAATTAACTAGGTTACTTAACATACTTTGGCAAGAGACAAACACTAATCTCAGACTGTGACCTTGTCTACATAGATTTCTTACGGTTAAGTTCTACATGGCCTTTGTTCACCCTCTCTCCTGCCTTCAGAGAACGTGGGTCTCTGCCACTCTGCTTCGAAAAGTTATTAAACTTCCTATTTCTTTATTCTGCTTCTTTTCTCCCTGTGACTCAGGAACCTCTGGTTGCTAACTGGCAGAGGCCACAGGGGATGCATAGGGCTTTGCAGGGATTCCCTGGGTCAGATATATGCATATTACGTTCACCAAAGGGTGGCATGTAAGGTCTTTATCAAGAGCCAGTAGCCCACTGGTTATCATAACCATTCTGAAATGTATTGCAGGAGTTAAGCATCTATGCTGGAAATTATGTTCTCAAAACCTTGGAGTTAAGGCAGGTATCAAGAGGCAACAGGTTTCTTTCGAGCAGGAGGTAGCAAATGCTTCTCTCCCCATCTGGTCATTGTGTGTCTCTCAATGTAAGCCTAGTTGCATACAGAGCCAGATGCTGATTAAAAGATTGCAAAGTGAACAAGAGAGGGAGGCCCCAGGAAAAAAACCAAACAATCAGCAGGGGTTATGAAAAAAGAACAAAGGACTGTCCTGATAGTACCAAGGGTACCAAGAATAGGGTGACCAGACAGCAGATGTGAAAAATCGGGACAGGGGGTGAGGGTGGGGGGTAATAGGAGCCTATATAAGAAAAAGACCCAAAAATCGGGACTGTCCCTATAAAATTGGGACATCTGGTCATCCGAACCAAGAAACACCCTGCATCTTTCACCAAGGAGGCAAGCAGACAGTGGGACTTGCCACATGAAAGGGTGATCACAGCCAAGTCCGGCTGCAAGATGCTGGGAGGACGTTGGGTGAGCATTGCTCTATAAAACAGAGAAATATCTAGTTAATTAAGTCTATGCTCTAGAATGCACCTAACCTTTTTATTTTACATGTAATCCTTTGTTTCCAGTACTTCTACTTGCTATTACTCGAATCCCTATACTTTGTAAAATAAACTGCTATTTGTTTTCACTATACTCTTATTGAAGTTCTGTTAAGCGGAGCAGTGATCAGAGCTGCAACTGGTAAACCAGGGTGCACAAGTACTTTGGGAGCAGCTAATCTGGGAATATAGAGGAATAGGGGCTGGGCACTCCAAGGAGATGCTTGGGGTTGGAGTGTGCCTATCGCTAACCTGTAGATAGAGTGCAGGGCCTGTGGAAGCCTGGAAGGAAGTGCTTGTGGTGCCTGTCACCAATGGAGGCAGAGACAAGGCTTCCTCATGCTAGGGAGAGGTGGTAACAAGGTGTCTCACAACCCTGGTTGTGAGCCTGGTGAACAGGTGAGCCTGCACTCGGAACACTTAGACGCCAACTAGTTCCCCAGAGATAGCTGATGAGGTAATTAGAAAAGCAGGCTGGGTGGGATACAGAGCCAATTAGCCCATCAGCCCCAGTCTGATAAAGAGGCACAGAAAGAAAATGCAGAGGGGAGTGAGAGTGGGGAACAGGGCTAGCTGAGCCCAGTCACGCAGAGGCCTCAGGGAAGGGAGATCTCTGTTCCTCTCAGGTCCTGAGGAGAGGGCCAAAAATGCTAAAGATATTTCAAACAGACTGCTGCATGGGGACTCTGGAAGGCACTCAAAAATAAATGATGCTGCGAATGCACAACTAGTGGATTCTGGGCAGAATCTGTGGGGCAAGAAGGCAGGAGTGAAGACGCACCCTGTTACACCTGGGTACCCCCAGGAAGCATCACACTCCCTGACTCATTTGTGATAGTCACATCTCCCCTGCTAATCAAACTGGCCCTGCTGTCCAAGTCCCAGTCCCAGTCTGCTCAGCTGTTGATTTTTAAAAGAAAATCTGCAATACATTCTCCCTTCCTTTCATCAAATTAAAAAAAAAATATTAGAGCTAAATCTATACATAATCCCAGAATATACCTTGAGTCACGAATCTCCAGCCTGTGTATTATTAGCATTACCATACAGTACATCAGTGTGTTGAAGAATATTCCCTCGATAGTCATAGCTCATTTGGGATTAATGTGTTGCCAGGGCAGTAAGAAATGATGGGACCTATTTTGATTTGTACTCTTTAGAACTTTTACCTTTTAAAATCAGTCAGAATAGACTAATACATTTTACGAAGTGATATGATATAAGAAGGGATCTTATTCATGGAGTATACAGAGCAATAAACTGCATCTTTGGGTAGTTAGATGACACATGGTAACTACAAAAGCTGTTCAGTACAAATATGCTCCAATGCTGTGAATGTTACTCCTATTATATGACAAGATAAAGGATACAACAAAATCACAAATGAAAACATAATTAGTTTTGTGTTATGAGTGTTTTAAAACTCTAGGCCTCTGTTTTCCATGGATGTCAATGGGGTTTTATAGTTAGAAAAAAAAAGAAAGACTGGGAGTCAGAACTCCAAGGCTAAGATTTTTAAACATGGGTGCCTAAAGTTAGGTTCCTAAATTCATATACAAGCAGCTATGTAAAGTTGTCTGAGTATCTACTGAAGTCAAGGAGAGCTGCTGGCTCCTCAACACTTTTGAAACACTTTGCTCAGGACATTTACAATTGGACTGGAGAATATACTGCAGAACATACAGTAGGGATCCTATCTTGTATTGGCTAATGAGATTAAAGAATGGTTGTAACTTTACAGGCTTAGATAACCTAACATGCTTTTCAATTTCTAGTTTCTATGAATCGGAGAAAAATTATACCACAATCATTTTTGGAATATGGGTTTAACAGTTTTCAAAAAATCCATTTTTCTTACCTATAAACAGTGTGGGGAACATACACTTCTCGAACTGGGAACTCCAAAATCTCTTTCTGAGGACGGCTGCGGTTTTCAGGAAATGGTTTCACTTGTAATAACTCAGGAGTGAGACAGCAACTGAGGACTTCTGAAGCTGGGGAGATCTCCAATTTAAGTGATCCTTAAAAAAAATTACATGAAAACTCAGCCACCATGAAAAATAAGTAATGAAGAATAAAACCAAACCAAATATGCATAAGGTCAAAAGAAGTAACTAGGAAATATGAATTTTAGTTTGAGGGCTGCAGGAGAAAGAAATCTTGGTTGGAGAAAGTATTTTGTTATCTGGATACACAGGGAAGTAACCCACATAGATCCCTACACATCAAGATAAAATCTCTCGTCAGGTTTCATCATCATCACAGTAAATCCAAAAGGGACATGGCCTCCTAGCAGGTTGAGTACTTCCCAGATTGATCTATGGGCAGGTCCTGGAGGTGCTCTCTCTGGATATTCAGTTTATGATCATCACTGGTGATCTTATCATGCCATTGACATTTTTGGCACCCACATTATCCCCATCCACACAGTGGCATTCCTTGGCACACACACTTTGGAATTTGTTGGTCTTCCTGTCTAATAATATATCCATATCAAGAAAGCCACCAAAACCAAACCAGTTCTGATGGAGGTGGTTTCTGGGTTCAGCTTCAGTTACCCTCATTTTTGATCTTGTCCTGACACTTAATATATGGAGCAGCTGATGAAGACAACAAGACTCTTTGCACATTCACATGTAGACAGGAAGGAAGGGATACCATATGCTGAGTTGCCTTTCTAGTCTCATTCATGCAAAAAGGATAACATTTGTTCAGGACCTGAATTGGAAATAAAGTAGTAATGCTCTCTCTAGCTTTGCGCGCAAAGCAAGCACTGCCTTACTTAAGATAGTAAAATAAGGAGCAGATCTTCAGAATATGATTTTTCATATTTTTTCTTCTTGCTGTGACCAGCAGTGAAATTGTTAACGATGGTAACATTTAAACTGTCATAATTAAACTTAAGATTTAACACTCTATTGAGATGAATGGGAGCAGTTCACACCTCCCAGAACTGCTCTTTCAGGCTGTCTACAGACCCAGGCAGTCATCCCTGCATTGGTTACATTCAATTCACTTTTTAGAGGTTTTCTTAGCAACCACAAGGGCTAGAGACATAATGTATTGTAAATGAAAGCTTAGAATCTGGAGCACAAGGAAGACATCACAAAAAAGCACCAGTTGGTCAAGCTGTTGTGAGAGGCCAAATTCAGTCTCTGCCTCTGCTTAATTAACACTGAGTCAATTAAAAGGGAAAGGGAGTAAACATTTTAATCAGCCAACCCAATCTCTGATCCCCATTCTAACAAGGTATTAGGGAACCAGTAAGGATCTTGAGGTTCTGCTTTAATCCCATTCTCTGCAAAAATTGAAGGTAAAACTAAAAAACTGAATGAACCCTTTGTAAATTATTGATGAAAACAAACTAATTTAGAATATAAAACAAACTATAAATCTCTGTCTGCCAAATTAGCAGGTCAAAAATTAATGGCTGGCTTGATGAAGTCATTAATAAAATAAAGAAGTTCCCTCATAACACAACTTATAGCCCTAAAAACCAAGGGGATAATTGCCCAGGAGGGCTGAGATTTTCATATGCATTTACTGGAGTTAGGTGCCTATATCTCATCCCATCCTAAACACATTCATACCTGGGATGGACTTCACTCTTCTCTGCAAGGAGGACGATCTCTTGTAGTCAGTTAAAAATTTGAATAGGTCTTCATCACTAAGTCGGTCTCCTTCCTGTCAGGAGAAAGACAAATTAATACTGCTATAAGGGTGTATCGTATTGTTATCTACTTTCGTGAATTAGATATGTCTGCAAGACAAAGGGTATGTTACACTACCTGCTGGATTGGCAGGGGGATTGATTTATCACTTCTAATCCCCAGTCGCTCTGCCGTCGATTCCTGTACTCCACCGCGGTGAGAGGCGGAAGTGGAGTTGACGGGGGAGCGGCAGCAGTCGACCCCGCACCGTGAAGACGTGAGGTAAGTCGACCTAAGATACGTTGACTTCAGCTACACTATTCTTGTAGCTGAAGTTGCGCATCTTAGGTCGATCCCGCCCCCAGTGTAGACCAGGGCAAAGAGTGAGTGGGTAACTCTGTGTTTTGTATGAATTATCCTTTTGTTCCCCAGTTACAACACTGAGCAGCATTTTTTGAATTCAGTTCACTTTAGTACACATTCACCAGCACAATATAAAACTCCACACACTCTAAAATAAAGAGCCTACTGTACCTGTTTTATAAAGGTGTTGACAGTCAAAGTGGTCGCTTTGAAGTTTGACACAGCATAATTGTCCTCTGAATTGAGGCTCCTCTCAGAAAGTCTTCTTCCTGGTAGCATCATCATTCTTCTGTCACCAGTAGTTCCTTTCCCTTCAAGCATAAATTATGTTTTAAAAAATTCATCTTATTTTGTGTCAGTATAAAGTCTATCATAAAGTATGACAAATATACCTGAATTTAGTCCTAAAACACCACAAGCACCCTGTGATCTCAGGGAAACATTAAAAGACTTTAACTTTGTATTTTCCATTAACTCAGTGTAAGGCTATGTAAAACAATGTAGTAAGTGCAGCATTTATTTCATTGAGAGATCATCATTGCTGCTGCTGCACAATGCTATTCGTTTCTTTAGCCCATAGCATGACAGGATGTGGGGCAATCTGGTGAGTGCTATTGTTGGATTGGGACTTCTATTCATTGTGGAAGACTAAAAGGACTGATCTTCCAGCAATGTAAATCAAGACTAACGCCACTAAAGTCAATGGGATTCCACTGCCATAAAACTGGTGTGGAATCAAAGTCAGGGCTAGAATGCGTGCAGTGGGAATATGTAGATCGTGTATAAGATCACATATAGGGGGCTCCAACTGATGAGCATGGCGACTTGTGAGTATTATGGGGGAAAGCTGAGCAGTTCTTAACTACAAAACTGTTGTCAAGAGAATGCTCTGATCCAGCAACACATTGGTACCCTATTAACATTGCTACTAAAGCTTCACATTGCATTGATTAGAATATTAAGACTATTACCATTTAAACTTTCTGTCTCAGACATTTCTCTTTCAAGTGTTGAAAAATTAAAGAAATTGGTTAAGCTTATGGGAGCCCAGGCAAAAGGCATCCGGTATTTCCCCAAACGCTGACAGAAGAACTCAGCTTGGGCTTTCAGTTTCTCAACCTTTTCTTTGCTCTAAAATAAAGAAAGGAAAATACAACATATTAAAAGGCCTAAATTTGACTATGACTATGTGAAGGCAATTTTCAATGTGTATGCTCAGCCTCCTTCAATTCTGTTTATACAGGGCCCAATGCAATAACTACTGAAGTCAATGGGAGTCCTTGTAATTATACAAGGCACATATTATACAAGGTCAGCTCGAGTACACACAACTCCAAAGACGGTTTCTCTCTTTCTGGATGAAATTCACCTTTGTGAAGAGAGCCAGCTGCAGGCTTAGACATCACTTAAGTCAACTTACGTCCTCAAAAAAGGCCTATGCAACAAGTAAGTCCCATTTACTGGCCCTCTGCACAGGGCTGAGCTTCCTCCTCTGTCTCTGAAGAGCTCACCACCATGGTATCTGGGAGGTAGTGTGGTGCAGGCAACTCACATCACATACAGTAGGTCACTGAACTGTAGTCAGATTATAACAGCTTTCATGTGACTACTGACCAGGTCCAAATTTGAACTAGTGACCAGAAGTACAAGATAAAGTCCCCCCATAAAGCTGAGTAAATTATATAAAGAGTCAGTAATTATATATTTACAGTTGAGTGTATAATATGCATTCTTGATATTCACCTTAACAAGTCAATAGATGTCATTGTTATATATACTCTGAACAGTTTCATCAGAATTATAACCCTTCTTTGTCTGAAATTGACATTCTAAGGTTACGCTAGCTAGGGGTGTGATCCCCTGCTCGTGTACACCTACTCATGCTAGCTTTCATTGAGCTAGTGTGAGTATAAATAGCAGCGTAGCTACGGTAGCATGGATAGTGGTAGTGGAGGCACAGCTTAGCTTGCTATGCTGTGTACGTACCCACCAGTTTCAGGCTGTGTCTCTGCTGTCCCTACCCCTGCTTCTGCAGCTACACTGTTACAGCAGAACCTGTGTGTTACAAACACCTCAGGAATGGAGGTTGTTCGTAACTCTGAAATGTTCGTAACTCTGAACAAAACGTTATGGTTGCTCTTTCAAATGTTTACAACTGAACATTGGCTTAATACAGCTTTGAAACTTTACTATGCAGAAGAAAAATGCTGCTTTTAGCCATCTTAATTTAAATGAAACAAGCACAGAAACAGTTTCCTTGCCTTGTCACATGTTTTTTAAAACTTTCCCTTTATTTTTTTAGTAGTTTATGTTTAACACAGTACTGTACTGTATTTGCTTTTTTTTTTTTGGTCTCTGCTCCTGCCTGATTGTGTACGTCTGGTTCCAAATGAGGTGTGTGGGTGACTGGTCAGTTTGTAACTCTGCAGTTCTACTATATTTATATTCATGCTGACTCAATGAGAGCTAGCAGTGAGATACCTTTAGAAGTCCAGGAAACATTATCATTCCCCTCCTGAGAGGTAAATAATGATTAACTGAACTAATAAAGAGACATCTGATGAGATGGTGCCTAACTGCCCACCTACACAAACAGATGATTTACACACACAAATCAGAGATTTGTGTCCACAAACTTTGGAAATATTGTGCAAATATTTGTGCCCACCAAACTTTGGAAATTCAGCTCCTGGTTGTTTAACATTGTTCAAAAAACTTTCCTGTTATTGATTTCAGAAGAAGCAAACAATAAAAACATACATTATCTTCTCAGCCATTCACATGAACCAGGATTCTCTTACATACGTAACAAAAGAATATTTCCATTAACTGTTTTGCAGATTCTAATTGCAATATCAATTCTCCTTACTTCACACACCCTGCCACTGTGTTAGCATTTAACAATCTTGACAGTATCATACTTACCTTCCCACCCTCACTTTCTTTTAGAACCATGTAGGGTTCGGCACAGTCTCCAATTTCTCCTTGCTGAAGGACTTTTTCAATCTATCAAAATATAGTAAAAGTATGAAAGCCATAAAAGGAAAACATTTATGAAGAAAAATACAATCTTTTGGTTTTGCTTCTCTGTAAGTATGAAAGAGCTGGGCTATTTCACAAGGTTAGCCCAGTATTAATACTATTAATAAATTAAACAAATACATAATATAAAATGCCTGTGATTTTCTCTGTGGAATAATCCATCATAGTAATTCTCCCAGCTCCAAACAGCGCTTAATAAGGAAGCAAAAGAATGTCACTGCATTTGTACTGTATCACGGAAAAGCTAGTGTGTCCTAAATGAAAAAAAACCAGCTCATACCAACCTCAATTGAGAGTTGAAAAAATACATAAACACACCAAATCAACACTAACTGGTAATTCATTGAAAACACTAACTGTAATTCAAAATCAAAAGCTTATTTTACCTTGCTTTTAAATTTCTCTTGGACGGTGACACAGAAAGCTATTAACATTTATAGGAGTAGTATTCTGAGCAGCAATAGAACTGTCAGTTTGTGTCACAGAGATGTCAATAGATTCCTACTCCTGTGATATCAGTGTTATCAGAATAGCTCTAAACAACTAAGCAACAAGAAATTCTTGTTGATTATTGCTACCCTGTCTGAAAACTTCATCTTCATGAACCCAAACCCTACCTATAGTCAGAAAACATGAATTAGAAACCAAGAGAATGATACAGCCATTGCTACATACCTTTACAACTAGGTAGATATCAGAAGACGGGTAAGTGACAGAAAATACTGCAGATCTTGCCTGACTAGATGAGTCAATGCAGGGGGTGTGAGATCGTAAGAATCCTTTGAACTGTTCTGAATTCAGGTCACAATGAAAATTTTCAGAGATCTTTAAAACCACAAAAAACAAAATTCCCATATAGTTATTTGTCATTATACATTGCAAAGCAAAAGTGTACCAAAGGATAAAACATAAGAACATAAGAGGATAAGATATAAAAAGAGTTAGAAAAGCAGTAGCCAGAACTGCAAAATCAATATGGAAACGCAAGTTTGCACACATGTAAAATTCCCATTGATTTAAATGGATACAGGATTAGACCATTATGGTCCGATTCCACAAAGTGCTGAGCACCCCTAAGCTTAATGGGCCCAGTGGAGTTGAGATCACTCAGCACCTCACAGTGGACTCAATACATTTCAGGACTAGGTCCTTAATTTTTCACAGTGAAACCAGTTTTGCAAAGAGGGGTTCTGGCAACATACCATACATTGTAACTTCAAAAGACAAGTCACAGAAGAATAATATAAAGTACAGAGCCAAATGTCCTAGCATTTTCAAATTTCAATGAAATTCAGCTGAAAAAAGAACAGACTGTTATTAGCCAATACATTATTAATGTTTTGTTATTGTCCTTTGCTCTGCTCTACTGCACCCTTACCTTTTTCCTTTCTTTTATATCATAGAGGGCTATGCATGCAAACAATGGTTCTATTTCTATATCAAATCTGTTGAGGAAAGAGACACAGAGCATTAATACTTCACTCTTGTGACTGTGCATATTCAAAAGTAAAGGCTCTATTTCAGCTGCTGTTTCCTTTATGAGGAAAGGAGAGATGGGCATGAGACACAAAGTTTAGATCCAGATCCCAACTCTCCCAAACAGTGTGGGAGACTCCTCCTCCAGTGGCACATTGATTCCTATGCCACCCCAACGCCCAACCTCTGGTGTAAGAGATGTGCCTGGAAGAAAGGGGGCAAGGGCAGAGCATTTCTACACCCTGATGATCCCTGACTGCCATAACAGCTTTGGGGGCTGTTGGCAGCTGGCACAGTTTAGAACGGCTTTGAGGTTGCTGTCAACTAAGCGTGCACGACTGATTCTTGGTGGTCTGATGTTGCAGGAAGCTGTGGTTAAGCTGCATTTTCACCTAAGCTAGTGTCATTAATTTAACTCGGTGTTAATTCCTATGGATTATCTGATTCATAATTATCTGATTCATCTTCAGGGTCTGGGATGCCATGCTGATGGGCATTTGGCAGGACTTTCACATTCACTATTTCTTGAAATTAACCATCATTTCTGAAGTAATGTCCTCTAATAATATGTAGGTGCACACAGAGATGACTCCAAGAGGAGAAGGAGAGAAACTGGCTATCTGCTTGTTCTTTCTCATGTTTTCAGAAAAACAATCATAGCCATGAATAACAAAAATTAGGACATTCCTGGCACAGATTGCTCCCCTATTTAAAAAAATCCAATAACACACACACAAAGACCAAATGAGTTTGCCATTATATAGTTTGGGTGTTTTTCCCCTCATTGTCTCCTTGACAGTCTGAACATTTCTTTAACCACAGATGGACAATTTCTTTACAAGCATCAACCTAAGAAAGAACAAGGAATCCAAACGGACATTTGACATTAAAGATGTCTTATAATGGGAGCTGGTGAAATATATTCCAACTGATATACAAGTTTTCTACACCACAAAAGAATAAGCATGTGATGGTCACATGAATCCTGAGAGAGACAGAAAGACACTTACTTCAGTGTCTGCAGCTTCACCAAAATCCTGTTGCCCAGATGTTCCTTTGGGCAGTCTGGAACTGGTCGTATCTCCACTGCATCCTCCTATTATTAACCACATTATTAGGCACTTATTAATTACGTATGGAACTCTTACTCAGTGTAACTAGACTATTACTATAAACAAACTGATTGCAATGTATTGCCTTCATTGAAGAGTGTTTCCCTCACAAGGAGGAAAGTAAAAACTGACATTTAATTTGAGTCTGGAACCCACTACTATTCTGTGTTTGTACTGTCTAGTAAAATGGGGTCAAAAATAATACATTTAAACAGATTTGGACCTTTGACCACAATACCTGTATTTACAAACATTTAAACCATTTAAAACAAAGGGGGCCACATGGTAGAATTCCCGCCCTGATCCTAGCACAATACACATCCAAACATCCCCCTTCCATAGGTGCAAGAGAGTTGCAGACTTTATCGTCACTGCAAAAAAAGATGTGATTTTCAAATCAAAAGAGCTATCTTGATGCAAAATCCTAATGGAGACAAGGCACAGGTAGCTTTTACCTAGATGAAGCTAATCGAGGTTGACACCTTTTTGCTCTGAAGATACAACCTAATCTTCAGTGGACTTTTTTTTAAACCCTCCTATTAACTGTTTGCCTATTAATGGGAGGTACCTAACACATCTGTAAAGGGCTAGAGCGGACACTCCCCACACATTTGTTCCCCTAGAGTAAAGAATGTTTGTAGCCTTCTATACTGGGGTGAATTTCACTGGTCCTTAATGCTTCAACTGGTATCACTCAAACCATACCCTCGCCCATGGGTCTCAAATATGCGGAGCGCTTCCCTGCGGCCCGCCGGGCTCCCCGCGCGCGCCCCCCCCTCGTTACTTTCTGAAGTTCCGCCACCAGAACAGCTGTCTGGCGGCTTCGCGGTTTCTGGGAGGGAGGGGGGAGGAGTGAGGAGCCACAAGCTCAGGGGAGGAGGCAGAGAAGGGGTGGAGAAGGGATGGGGCCTAATGGAAGGGGTGGAGAGAGAGCGGGGCCAGAGGTAGCGAGGGGGCGGGGTCAGTGATGCGGCCCTCGGGCCAATGCACTAGTCCTCATGCGGCCCTCATGGTAATTTGAGTTTGAGACCCCTGCCCTAGCCCATGTGGAAGTTAAGGGATGGGTGAATCAAATTTAGACTTAATTAATATGCTACACACGGCCAAATATTTACTTACAGTCAGACCCCAACAGCCATATACAAAATGTCATCTGAATATCAGTCCATAGCTCATCCCTAGGGAAAGTGCCCCCTCTGAATAAGGAGCAGACACTGTACCTGTGTACCCAGAGAGGCCTGAGGAGCTTCCTTGGATCAGCAGACTCAGAGGCCATTATCTTCTGCAGGGGGCTCTAATTCCCATATTTATTAGCGTCAGAAGAAACAAATATACTTTTTAAGATATTCTATCTAAAAATGTGACACTAAAACACACATGTTGACAGTCTCAGAGCTCACCTCATCCATGGTTGGGTAGAGGGCAAAGAGCTCTGCATGCCTATTGGCTCGCCGTGCTTCTTCATTCTGCCTTTCAAAATCCTCCACACTAACATGCTGCAGCAGATTTTCCAGCCGGGGATCAGGCTGCAGGCTACGTAGGTTAAAGTCACACGATGTGAGGGTGGTTCGTCCGGTCTCATCACAGAGTACATTTAAGGGCCGGGGAGCTGCCTGTTGGAAAGAGACACAAGACTGAAATCTCTAACAAAACAGGATAACGTGGACACTGGAGCTACTCAGAGCTTGTTTTTACTTGGGGGTTATCCTCTTTCAAATATTTCCTCAAACTCACCCTTGCTGCTAGGCCTATATAACATTTGGTGATAGGTAGGCAGACAGTGTGCTATGACCATGGCTGATTGCACGACTCGGTCCTCTCTGTTTCCTTGTACTCTGCACTTGCTGCCTCTCATAATAGGCTTAGATTATAAGCTCTTTGGGGCAGAGGCAGTGATTTTGTTGTGTGTGCTTGTACAGTGCCTCAATTTTTGACTGGGACCTCTAGGTGCTACCACAAATAATAGCTAATAATACATTAAAGTTACTTTGTAAAATAGATCTATTATGCATTACTAAAGACTTTTAGACCACTTTGTATCATTTAGATTTCTTTCGCACTGTGACTGGGAGTTACAGTGTGAGATTGGAGCTGTATTGGCTATGGTGACACCCCAGTACTCATGAGCTGGCACTACTGTTTAAAGAACCCCAAGTAAACACTCTGGTTGTGTAGTTGGGTTTGCTGCTAGAGTTGGGATAATGGTGAAGAAGCCAGGCTGTGTGCCTCTTCTTCTCCAGCCCTGCTTCTGGAGGGAAGTTGGGAGGATTGGGCCATGAGTTACCTTCTCCCAAAGTTCAAGAGAGGGGGTAATGGGATAGGAGTTGCCTCCCTCCTCAGTCCCACTGCTAGGAGCGGAGGAGAAGACCCAGTTGCAGTTTGCCTCTCCCTCCAGTCCCACTCAAAAGTTTGGAGGTGTGAGGGAAGTCAGGTCATGAGTTGCTGAGACTATATTGGACCCAAAAGCCTAGTGACCTAGGCAGTTCCTTGTTTAACTTGGCTCTGTGCTCAAGAAGGATGACAGGATGGTAAAAAATGGTGGAAGAGAGTTATCTGTGCTCACTTTTGAAAACAGAAAGGAATCAGGTAATTGCACAAGTTAAAACAATAACAGTAATATGGTTTGTACTCCATAACTTCAACTACAGTGGGCCAGATTTATCCCAGGTCAATGTCAGCTGCTGCTCATGACCTTGGTGGAAGCCACCTCTGCAACATAATGTCTCCAAGGAAGGGGGCAAACAAAAAGAACTAAATCCTTCCCTTCTCCATCACCTCAGCTGAAGGCCAGCACAGTCCAAAATATGACAGTGCTGGCTGCGCATTGAGTGCAGCCAAGGGAAACAGTGAAGCAGAACCTGCCCTCCTCCTCCTCCAGCGGGGCCTGCTTGTATTGAAGACAGTGGCAAAACTTCTACTGTTTTCAATGGTGCAAGATCAAGCTCCAAAGCTGCATGTGTACGCATACACTGGGGCTGAAAACTCAGGGGGACAGTCGCAGATGCAACACTGCCTACCCTCTATTAAGGTCAACACCCCTTGAGGTACAGTGGGCCAGGCTGGTGCCCGGAGGGGTTTTTACTCATCAATGCCATGAGCCTGCCTTAACATACTTGCACTCTAGCGGTGGTTACAGAACTTCGCCTTAAAGGCACACATGCATAAACAATGTGCACATTAGAGTTATACTGCAAAACATAAACAAAGCAGAACATAATAACAACTGTATTGGTTAGGGAGCCTCCTTTAAAGGAAGGTAGGATATTTGAGAATCTAATTTAAATAGATGAAGAACAATACCTGATAGCTGGCATCATTGCAATCCAATGTTTCTGATTCGAATGTTTGTTTTTGAAGAGTCTTATGAAAATCCTTTCGGGATCCCTTTTTTTTAAAGGTGCAAGTTTCTGAATTTCCTTGGTTTCTTTAAATAACACAAGCCGGCCAGTCAGGATGTTGGGAGAGTTAATGAAAATAAAATAAAAAACAAAGTAAGTAAATAAAAAAGGTTCTTTTTGAAGTATTATTGCACGAGGAGGGCAGTGCGGCACTGCTTTAATTGGTTAAAGAATGCAATGTTTATTTGGGGTACCGCTCTGTTTGCATGCTCTTTTCATAATACAGTATTTTTTTAAAGGATCATACGTTTATATTACTATTTGCAGAGAAAGGAGTGCCGCAACTCAACTCCTCAAAAGCTCCAGGGATTGATTTGAAGGTTCAGAGCCCTGATTAGGAACATTTGCATTCTGGCTGGTTCCCTGCTGGTGCAGTTACATTACAGGGAACACACTAGAAACCGGTCTCTTCTGAACTGCTGTTATGGTATCTCAGCTTCAATTTGCTGCGCCAGAAGACACATCTAAGGCAACCAGAACAAGTAGCCAGCACTATTTAGCCTCTTCAAACTGTGCACTTGTATAGTGTAACAATAAAACGCAGTACAGACTAAAGCATATTAATTGATTCCATTTCAAAATACAGGCTGTCAGTTATAGAGAGTAGGAAATGTATCATTAACTCCGATTTTTGAAGAGCCAGAGAGGAAAAAGCAGAGAGGAAAAATAACTAGTATGTGGTAGTACCTCCAATAACCAAAAATAATTTAATAACTTGTGATTATTTAGTATTAAAGCCATCAAAACTTGGTCTGGAAGAAAAGTCTGTATAAGAAATCCTATCTGTAAATGTTATCAACAAAATATGACTTTAATGACTACAATGGACAAGTGCAGAAGAGGTAAAACAAAGAAATGTATTAGTGGATGTGTTGGAATGTGCACTTTAAATAAGAACCACTACTAGGTGTCAAGCAGATCCTAGGATACAGCATGTGCTGACGCAGTATATTAGAGTGCAATCATTTGTAAATCCAGCAAACCCCAATGACAAGAGTGTTTTACAGTAAAGATTCCAACACTACATCTCACAATAGTGACACAGCAGCAGTTCAACATATAGAAGACTGCAGTATACTTTGTAGAAGGAAGCATTCACTTACTATGGATTGTAAGTGGACTTGACACTTAAATTACAGCATTAAAATCTCACAAAGGTTTAATGATTGGGCCATATTCAATGATAGCGTAGGTCAGAGGTTCTTAGCTTGCAGCCCAATCAGCACACAGCTGCGGCCCATGTGACATCCTCAGGGCTATACAGGTAGTATTGGATGCAGCCCACATAACACATCGTGAGCCGATATGCGGCCCACGATGGTAACTAGGTTGAGAACCACTGGTGTAGATGGTTAGACTAGTTTAAGTCAGGTACTCTATAAGCAGCTGAGGTGTGTGACATGCCACTTGCAATGCATGCTGTTGGAATTCATTCAGTTTTATCTAGGTTCTTCTGCGTGATCATCACTGTAGTACCCAAAGAGCACAGCTGGGAGTGAGCCTCCCAGCCTGGGCAGACAGACCTGTGCTAGTGGGGCTTGCGCTAACATGCTAACAATAACTGTGTGGACATTGTGGCACCAGCTCAAGCCTGCCCTGCCCCCTGAGTCCAAGCTCAGATGGCCGTGTGTCTCCAAGCTCAGTATGCTCAGATGGTCAGTATGGTCAGATGCTCAGTATGCTCAGATGGCCATGTGTCTCCAAGCTCTCTCGTTACTGGAACCCTGTGTACTGCAAATTGGTGTGGCAAATGCAATTAGGGGAATGGTCTTGCGTACTGACCTTTACAAGTCACATTTTTCTTTTGGGGGTTTAAATCAGACCATTAGGTCTGCTTGATCTAACCTAGTATTTTTGTCTTGGTTTCATCTGCATAGCCCACATTAAAATTTATAGGAATCATGAGTTACATTCCCATGCATCTCAATGAAAATATTATCCTAACTGCCTCAACAAGGTTAAGATATGCCATAGAAATGAATTCAGGACATACAATGATATTGCTGAGATGATGGCATCTCTTGTTATTTTATTTTTAAAGGCCATCTCACAGGTGTCAGAACCAGCATGCATCCCAGATCTAGGACAGCATGTTGTCTTGCAGCAAATAATATAGAAGCTGGAACTGTGCTTAGTTTAATCACGGACTGAAAATGACCGCACCCTCATAAAGAAGTCTATGACCAAAATCCAAGAGGCCTCTTCAGTTCACAACATAAAGGTTTGTTTGGTTGATTTGTTTGATTTTAAAAGTACAATTTATTCAAATATTTATTATACATTACAATTCCCTCTTAATTCTAAAGGGGTATTTAGTAACCTTCAGAGCGGTAAGAATGAGATCTTTATTGAGGATACTGAGAGGCCAATATTACTTGCTGAAAGACCTGTGTTCAGGAGCAGCATGCACACCAAACTGGATACCTCATGCGTCGTGACCCTCTTTCTCCAGGGCCACTCATTATACTACAAAGATAGATACTATGCATAGATAAATGTGTTGGTCCTAAGACACATGCTGCTTTTTGTTTGTTTGTTTTAAATGGAGCTCCCTTATATTTTATTTAATGTAGCACATCCAATACATTCTGTGTTTGATATGGTAAAAGGCAGGCACAGTCTCATCTACCCTCAACTTGCTCACTCAGTGGCCTTTCGTTGTGGAAAACAAACAGAAATGTCTAACAATGCCATTGCTGGCACACTGCAAACGAATTGTCAGAAACAGGAACAGTATGGACTACTGCTCTCCCAGATTCACTTCCCAGCTTAAGTATCACAATCTTGACAAACAAGAGGATCTCTGGGTGAAGTGCATGTAAAGAGGTAGGATGGAAGGCAAAAGGGAACATAAAATGATGAAGTGCTGCAGATCAGAAGAGTAAAACCACAGCAAGTTTGAACCCTAACTCAGCGGGCAACAAGTTCCATAACACAACTCTACTATATTTGGGGAAGGCTGCTGTAGTGCTATTTATTCCCTGCTGCTGCTGGCAATTGTGCCAAATACTGCAGCAATGTCATGGTTTCATTTATAACATTGTTCAAGAGAGAAATTAGGAATAAGGAAGTAGATATCATGAAACAGGATTAGTGATTTAAACAGAAATTCAATGAGTTCAGAACTCTGTTGAATAATTTTAACAGTAAAGTCTTCTACATTCAGCATGATATTTATCAGGTATCCGAGTGACATTTTTAGTGCCATCTCAGGAATGCATACATTTTGATATGTTCTGTACTAACATTTTATAGCCAGTCTCCTTCTCTCAGTTACAATATTCTGATTTGCCCAGCTTCCTTTCCATAACCTTTCCAAAGCAACAGCTAAGCACCTTAATGCCTTGATGCCTTGCAAAGTCATAATAAGTAATGATGGATCAGGAAGACACTTTTTTTGCCATTACATTTGGGGAGTAACTGAATTATATGCACCAATGTGTTTGAATTTTAATTGTTTACCAGTTCACTGAGAATGTAAAATGAAGTCATAAAAGACAAGGCACCATTCTTTGACATCCCTGCTCTCCTTGAGTGTGACCTTGTTCTGGAATTGCCTTTATCACCCAGGATGAAAGACAGGAATTCTAAGCGGTTTTATTTTAAAGTCCCTAACATTCAAAAAGAGGTTTTATTGTTCCTGGAGGTAAAACAAGAAGCCACCAAAACCTCGGCAAACAGTTTAAATTATTCAAGTGTTTAACTTTCTTGTACTGAACGTACCAGAAATTACTTTTTTTTCCTCCTGCATCTCCAAAAACGTTCATGGAAAATACTCATTTTGAAAAGTTTTTCTAATATCCCCACATGACGGCACTTAACATTGACAAAGCGACAAGCCCTGCTTTCAGTGAACAGCCCAAACTCCTGGCCCAGAAGAAGACACTCCCACTCTAAGGAGTAAAAGCAGAACCTTCCCAACGGCTACAGCAGCCTCTGGGCTGAACAGCCCCCACAGCCATCACCACACTCCCAGTCAATGGTGGGGGAATGACAGCAGTTATGATCTACCAGCTGTCCAGTCACGGATGGTGGCCAGTATCAATAACGTGCAGGAAACCTCCAATGGACTATTATGGAAAACTCGCAGTGGGGAGTGTCAGAAATAAGTGGTTGTCTTATGTCCTGAAGAATGAGGGTCGTACATTATAAAACAATTATTCTGCCTAATGGAACTTGGGATATTACCCCTATAAATGTCTAACCCTTTTTTGGAGTTTTGTAGCGCTTCAATGAAAATATTGTAAGCCAATGGGAAAGAGCTCTCCCATCAGCTTAGAGGCGGTAGATATGTCAATGGGAGTATCCACCTGTCAATGTAACACTGTCTACACCAGGGGTTAGGTCAGTATAACTATGTTGCTCAGGGGTGTGGATTTTTCACACTCAGATAGGTCCGTAATGTAGACCAGATCTAAGCAACTACATTTTCCCTCCCTGATTGAATCCTGATCTGACAATTTCTGCTGCCTCTACATCTCTTTCTCTTCTTCAACCCCCTCCCCCGCCCACTCCACCCTCTTGTCTCTCTCTGCAGGAACTTTCCAATTTCTTTTAGGAGAAAGTTGACAACTGACATTAGCTGCCTCATTAATCCACATCTCTGAAGGGTGTTTTTCCACCACACCTCTATCTGCTCCCTAGATCTTCTGACCTTCTTCCATTCCTTTCAGCTGCACATCACCATTCCCTGCAGCTTCCAGTTTAGAGCAAAAGTGGGTGTCAAGAGGGCTCCTCAATCCTCTATTTCAGCAGTTCTCAAACTGTGGGTCGGGACCCCAAAGTGGGTCACACACCCATTTTAATGGGGTCACCAGGGCTGGCATTAGACTTACTGGGGTCTGGGGTTGGAGCCCAAGCCCAAGCCCTACCGCCCGGGGCGAAAGCCAAAGTCTGAGCTCCACGGCCTGCGGCAAAAGCCCAAGGGCTTCAGTCCTGGGCAGCAGGGCTCAGACTTCGGCGTCAGCCCTGGGCGGTGGGGCTCAAGTTCCAGGCCTTCCCACCTGGGTCTGAAGCCCATGGGCTTTGGCTTTGGTCCCCCCGCCTGGGGCAGCAGGGCTCGGATGGGCTCAGGCTTTGGTCCCTCCTCTTGGGGTCATGTAGTAATGTTTGTTGTTAGAAGGGGGTCGCAGGGCAATGAAGTTTGAGAACCCCTGCTCTATTTATTGGCCCCAAGGAACAGATTGACCAATGCATTGTTTAAATAACCTATTCAAGGTCACAGCAAGATAGTAGCAAAATCAGGAACAGAACAGAACCTATATTTCCTGGCTCCCAATTCTTACTTTGATTCCTCAAATATTTTGATGCAACTGTTCACTAAAAACACGTATTCATAATTCTCTTTACCTGGATGACCAAGACAGTAAAACATTCCATAAGTCTGAGTATGTGTGTGTATAGGAAACAGTATTTGTATGACTTCATTTACATCTATATGTATATAATTCATCAGAACATTTTGTAATATTCTATATTTGCTATTGTCTATCTTTATTACTTTACTGCTTACTCCATTTGTGTACACAGACAAATTTTAGAAGGTAGTCCCTTTATAGATTAAATGAGACATAAATTTGCAGGGCATTTACCAAAAAGAATTTGTAAAGGGAGTCAGTTATCTAGCATCCATGCTCTGTGTAGTGTAGATATTCAGAGTGAAATGCACTGCTAGCTTATCATTAGTGACTCTAGGGTTGACAGGTGTCCGGTTTTCGACCGGAACACCCGGTTGAAAAGGGACCCTGGTGGTTCCAGTCAGCACTGCTGACCGGGTCGTTAAAAGTCTGGTTGGCGGTGCAGGCAGGCTCCCTACCCAGCTCCACACAACTCCCAGCCAGGTGTCAGCATGTCCCTCTGGGTCCTAGGCGGAGGGACAGCCACAGGGGTTCTGCATGCTGCTCCCACCCCCAGCGCCAGCTCAGCAGCTCCCATTGGCCAGGAATTGTGGCCAATGGGAGCTGAGGGGGCTGTGCCTGAGGGCACGGGCAGTGCACAGAGCCATGTGGTCACGCCTTCGCCTATGAGCCGGAGGGAGAGGACGCCTGAGGTAAGCGCCGCCCAGAGCCTGCACCCCCTCCCACGCCCCAACCCCCTGCCTCAGCCCGGAGCCCGCTCCTTCACCACAAACCCTGGTACCACCACAGAGCCCGCATCCCCCCCCCAGCCAGAGCCCTCACCTCCCCCCCATGAACCCCAGCCCCCTGTCCTAGCCCTCACCTCCCCCCATGCACCCCAAGCCCCTAATCTCTGGTCCCACCCCAGAGCCCGCAGCCGGAGCTCTCACCCCCGAATCTAGGGTGACCAGATGTCCGGATTTTTGGGTCTTTTTCTTATATAGGCTCCTATTACCCCCACCCCCGTCCCAATTTTTCACTCTTGCTGTCTGGTCACTACCCGAATCCCTGCCCCAGCCTGGTGAAAATGAGCGAGTGTGGGGGAAAGCGAGCAACAGAGGGAGGGGGGATAGAGTGAACGGGGGGAGGGGGGGTGGCCTCTGAGAAGGGGCACGGTAGGGGGCGGGGCAAGGATGTTCGGTTTTCTGCAAATAGGAAGTTGGCAACCCGTGACTTGTGTGACAATGTAAATGAATCCTCCAATGCTCATGAGAGTTTAGAGCCCATTTCTCCAGCACCTCTGCACCTAAAACTCCTATTAACCTTAGTGAGTAGTTTGCCTGTGTATGAACTGCAGAACCGTATAGAGCAGAACTGGCCTTCAGCTGCTCCCAGGATCAGGGATGCACAGCCTGGCTGGACCCAGAGATGTGGCCTTGTACTATAGTGAGGGATGGGCCATAGAGGCCAGAGTTACGGCTGTCTGCAGAACCTCAGCTGGCATTCCACACTCCTGAATGTTTCACTCTGCAACCTGAACATCGTTAATGTTTTCTTTTGTTGGCTGCGCTGGGGTTTTTTGGTATAATCTGGGGCATTTGGGAGTGGACTGGTTCTATACAGATGTCAAATATTTTCTGCTCCTCACCCAGTTTCAATATCCCATCGTCCCTGTGACGGTGTACTCCATAAAGCTTTATGGGGAGAGGCTTATAAATGTATACATGATGTAACTGGAATATGTTTTATGCTACATGTGCCATGTAACATATCTCTGTGAAAGTTATGACCTACTGAATCTATTCCTCCTGTTTGTAGGCATGTATCATTGTTGTAGTTGAAGTTATGAATATTGGTTTTATATTTGCTGGTTTTATGCATAGCCTTTGTAAGAGCCTGGGACCAGGTCTGAAGGAAAGAATGTGCAAGTTAAGTACAAGCACTTAACAGACAAAAGAAGTTGCAGACCCCAATCCACATCGGGGCCTGGTCAGGAATGCAACTGGTTGGGCTGGTTACCGAGGGGTGCATGGACATGTGACCTGCCCATGTGATCCCAAAATTCCATGGTAACATGATGTTACACAGGGAGGGGAAAAAGACTGTAAAAGCCGGGGGGAGACCCTTCCATTTTGTCTTCAGCTGGCTAAAGAAAGAAGCTCTCCACCCCCCAAGGACATACCTGAGAGAGACTGAACAAAGGACAGAGACAATAGGGGGTGTGAGTGACTGCTGGACCCAGGATAGAAGCTTTACAGCCTGTGAAAGAAAGAAAGCTGGAGCCGGTGAGGTTTTGATATCTGTGTGAAGTTTGATTAGACATAGACCTGCGTGTTTTATTTTATTTTACTTAGTAATTCAATTTGTTCTATCTGTCACTACTTGGAATCACCTAAATCCTACTTTCTGTACTTATTAAAATCACTTTTTACTCATTAAGTCTCCTGGTGTATGAGTTGGTACCCGGAGGAGGCAAACAGCTGTGCATATCTTTCTATCTTTGAAATAGAAGGCGAACTATTTATGAGTTTGCCCTGTATAAGCTTTATACAGGGTAAAATGGATTTATTAAGGGTTTGAACCTCCTTGGGAGTTGGACACCTGGGTGTCAAAGGCTAGAGCGCTTCCAGGAGCCTTATAGTTGTGAGTGGACTTGGTTCGGACCTGGGTCTGTGTTTGCAGCAGATCAGTGGAATCTGTCTCAAAACAGACAGGATTCGGGAGTCCCAAGCTGGAAAAGGCCTGGAAGCAGGGGCAGAAGTAGCCTTGGCACACCAGGTGGCAGCACCAAGCAGGTTTCTGTGACACCAACCCGTCACAGTCCCCTTTTAAAAAATTTATATTTAGGCTTGGCGGGATTTGGGCCCCCCGGTCCCCTGCCACAGGCAAGTAGAGAGTCTGTGGCTCCCCACAGCATCCCAGGATCCCTGGGCAGCTCTTACCACTCTTACTACTGCCCAGCTTGGCTCCCAGCATGGCCAAGGGGCGGGGCACATGCCGAGAGTTTAGAGCCCCGCCTCATGGCCACACTGGAAGCCTAAAGGGAAGAGGAGAAGCAGAGGGTGGGGCCACGGAGGGGGCAGGGCTCCTGCGTGTGTCCCGTTTAGAATTTTGAAAAGGTGGTTACCCTACTCACGACTGTGCTGGGAGCCCCCTGCGGGCCTGCTGTCAGCGTGGGGAGTCCCCTTCAGGCACACCGTCAGTGCTGCCCTAACCCTAACCCTGCCCTTCATTTCCTGCAACTGTGAAAATTCAGATCAATAAAAATTGGGGAGGAAATGCTTAAAACCCATAGTTTTGTGCAACTGAGAAAATTCAAACCCATAAAAATAATTTTAAAATGCTTGAAAATAAAAAAAATGGAAATTACAAAAAAATAATAATGGAATTCAGCAAAGACTAACCATATGTTCTGATTAATTTACCAATTGCCAAAAAGGGAGTTGCTAACAAACAACGCACTTCAGCCTGGACACCCACAGTAGGCAGAGCACAGGTCCTACCTGTGACTCCCTTTAATGATTTTTTAAAATACTCCTCAAAATAGCTAATGGGAGTTGAGGCATTTAGCAACTCTCAGGCCCTTGCTAATGGGGCATAAATAGGTACGTCACTGACTCTGCACCTTGAACTGCACTGACCAATATAAACTGAGGAAATAGCTTTGCAATTTCTCAAAGTATTATCTGAAACAAGGCAGCTGACTCGGACAGTATGCTAACAATCATATGACTACAGTCAATTCTCACGGGAGAGAGACTGACACAGAACTCATGCTTAGGCTACTGACATTGTGTTTCTCTTTCAAGTCTCCAGTGGAAATCAGTGTATGTGAAAATTCTAAATTGAGGTTAAAGAAATGAGACACACAGCACAATTTCAACCCACATTTTGCTTCCAGTTAGTTTGATAATATCAGATGAGTTAGTTTTAGTCCAAAGAGATTGCTAACCGTTTTATTGCTGAAGGAGGTAAATCCAGCAAACCTACTTGACTAATACTGCTCTTAAATAATCATCAGGATATACCAAGCGCAGTTTGTTCAACACACTCCACAAGAAACTGTTTCCAGTGCACAGGCATGTTCTGGCAGCAATGGAAGTCTACCCATAAATGATATTTCTGGCTTCGATCCAGAAAAACGTTTTAAAAATACAGACTCTAAAAAGCTTTATTGCCTACAAAAGCCTTTAAACTAAGGGTATGTCTACACTGCAATCACAGAATTTGATTGCAGCTCATGTACACGTACCTGAACTAGCTTTAGTCTAGCTAGCTCACATGCCAGAGCAGTGAAACTGTGACAGCACCAGCTTCCGCACAGGCTGTACAGGCGTGGCTGGAACCCTGGTAATTACTTGGGCAGCTAGTAAACATTGAAGCAATGCCTTTGCAGCTTGACTGCTCCAGTCCAGTACCCAACCAACTAGATTAAAACTAGTTTAGATATCTCCACACGAGTTGCAATCAGAGGCCGTGATTAGTTGTCTTATATAAACACTTAAGTTTGTGTATATGCCTTTGAACTCAATGGAAATACACATTTTTACTTCCTTATCCCATCTTACTTATAATGATACAAATGACATTTATCTAGAGATCTTTACCCTGACAGATCCCAAAGCAATTCACAAACTTAAATAACATGTAAACTACGAACAGGGATTCCCTTCATCCACCAGTGAATTACAAACATCCCGGGGGTGACACAGAAAAATGGTCTACAGCAGACAGCAACACCACATACAGTTTAGGACCGGAAATGAAGAGTACCGTATCATATTTAGAAGGAAGACAGAATTTAAATAGAGAGAATATTATTAGTCAGTTTGGGATTTAGTCAGGATTTTGTGAATGGTGCCATGGGAATTTTAATGACCACAAGTGATCAGGACCTCCGTTTCACATCTCCTCCCAAAAGTGGAGTATGTGACTCTATTTAAATAGAGTCACATGGCTCATTGTGTGGCAATTAAAAATGAGTAGTATAATAAATACACTATTCATATTGCACAGAAATCATTCATCACTTAATATGAAATACTTCCCTCTGGATTTATTGTTATTCTATCAAAAAACTAAGCAGCAGCAAGAATTTTTAACTATAGGGCATGTGCCCAAACAAAACAAAACGATTTAAAAATCACACCTAAAATGCACTATTACCTTTAGCAATTCAGAATTATCTTCTGTGGGATTAGTTATAACAACATGTATTATGTTAAAATACAGCAAGGTATTTGTTGTTTTATTTGCAAATATGTAACTTACTTTCGATTCACAATCAGCCACTCCCGAATATATGTCTGCACACAATCCCTGACATGTGGATCCAATTCAACACTGGGAAAGATAATAAAAAATACAGGTTAATACTTTAAAAACATTGTCGTGTCTGAGAAGGGAAAGATTTATCTGTACTACATGTGTTATCTTGCTGGAATTTTTGCTGCTGTTCTGGTTTTAACAGAATTAACTATTTACCACTCTAGGTATCTCATGAATACAAGACTAACACAACGTTTTATGGCAACCATAAAATACTGCAAAACAAAAGAAAGTGTCCAGGCATGAACACAGGGTCTCAGACCGGATCATAGTCAGGGCAGCGAGCCCCTCCTGTCACTCATACCACTGCAGCTACATGGCTATTTTTAGCAGGTTAGCTTGATCAGCACTAATGCAGGTATGTCTCCTTACGCTGAAAATTACACATTACAGCTCCAGTGCAAACATACCCTAAATTAGCAAACAGTAAATTTCCTGTAATTGGTACAGCATTTTTTGTTGTTTGGTTTTGATTTTGTACGTAGCTAAGATCCTTTCAATTGGTTTGGCTGGTGGTCTGTCCTCCCTGCTCTCTGTACAGGACACCTCAGAGTGTACTGCCTTACATGCTACCGTGTGTGCCTGTCCTCCAGGCCCTCTACCTCTTGCCCAGGCACTGGGGGATAGCTATGAAGATTTTCTCAAGGTACAGATACTACCATGGTAGATGTGAAAATCCAAACATGGTTGGGGTTATGTTAAAAGCCGCTGTGTGCACATAAATCAACAACATTTGTTGAAGCTGGTTAGCTGAACTTGTGTCGAGCTAGTTACAAAAAACACTATTGTCCCTGTATCGGAGACAGGGTCTATAAGGACTTTACCCAGCATTAATCTATACATTCTTCCAGTCAAAAGAGAACACTTCTACTCTTCACTAACACTGGGGCCTACTATCTAAAACAAATAAAATCAAAATGTTTTTTTATTTTGCAACAGAATGAAACAGAGTAATATTTTTAATCATCTATCTAAGCAGGAGCTCCAAACATCAGAGTATTAATGGCTTCTAATCTGTCTCCCCCAAAAAGAGTTTATTATAAGTCACCACAATCTTTATCTTATTATATGAATTATTTTATATAAAATTATTTTTAAACAAAAAGCACCCTCTGTGCAAAATTTTATGGACTATCCCAGGATTTATATGATGGAAGAAGCACTGGAATTATTCTCTGACACATTCTTAAGCACTCTTTTTCATTTAATTCATTATGTGCTGCAAAACTAGATATTTCTTTCTCCATGTGAAAACTAAAAGGAAAAAAAAATATCCACAATGAGGGGGAAAATCAGAAGAAAATACTTATATTTAAGTTCATGATTAATAAATGTAGAGTAACTGCATAAGAAAATGTTTAACTTGGATCAATCATCTGTGATTTTAAGCACATGGTCTACATTTTAAAAGATGCTTGGCTGAGTGATTTCTAAGGAAGTAACAAACAAGGCCAAATACTACTCTTGGGCCATATCCAAGGAACTTCCACTGACACGAATGGCAGTTGAGCATTTGGATCAAAAGCAGCATATGGCCCTTTATGCTTGGATTTAATTGCCATCTCAATGTATAATACTAGGAGATCATGCAAAATCTATGTTAAATAACTATTGTGGATCTGACTTAACCCAACAAAAGCAGATGAGGTTGAAAATCCATCCTTAGCTTGCCCAGGTCTGACTATTATTGAAGGTACTGCTGCAGCACATTTCGAGTTCTCTCATGATTTGTGGGCACTTACACATACCAGGACAATTCTGGTCTTAGGGCCACCTATGCAACGCCAGATTTTTTCCATTTTCTGACTGGAGTTGCACAAGTTTAAATGAGGACAGAATTTGATCCATGGGGTCAGATTCTCAGTTGTGTTCTGGCCCCTTTGAACTTCCTGAGTGGTGCCAAAGGCCAGAAAGGAACTAGATCTCCTCAGCTGTAAAATTTCTGGAATGAACTAAACATAGAATTTCTATGAATTCTTGTGCTTTTCACTCATGCACAAAACCAATGAACGGGTTTTGCATTGTTAGCTTTCTGTGAAACAGAGGAGATCTGTAATGGAACGTTGTTGACTTCAAATTTATCGAGATGTGACTGCTTGCACACCAAAATTCAACTGGTGTGGTTCCATCTGTATGTCACACACTTGTATTTATAGTGAAACAACCCTACATTATACCAATTTGCAGAAGAACAGTTTTGCACACCTATTCCAACTCATAATTAGAGAGTTGACCCAAGACATATTTAGCTTTTGACTCTGCTAAAACCTGTTAAAAAAATTATCCAAGGCATCATTTTTTCTAGTTCAAAACACTCTACTGCTCATAGTTTTAGTCTCTCTCTCTCTAGCTGCCTTAGGTATTTCCAGGATGCCCATCATCTGGATGGGAGCACCACTAACAGTATTTAGTACTTATTCAATATTTAATCTGATTCAAAACCAATTAAAGTCAATGGAAAGACTCCTAATGGTTTCATTGGTATCAGCTCAGGTCCATTGTGCTTTACATGGTTAAGGTGATTTCCAGAGATAACCACATTTACCCTCATAAAATCCCTGTGAGGTAGATAGCTACATAAGTATTACTAACCCCATGTTACTAACAGTGAAATTGAGAGGGGGGGGGCTTAGTGAGGGGGGCCAAGATCACATAGCAAGTCAGTGGCCGAGCAAGAAACAGAACCCAGTTCTATGCGTAGTCCTTGGTGCTTCATCCCTATGTGACCACAAATGCCACCCACTCCCAACAGGTGGAGGAACTTGATGACAGCAACAAAGGGGGACAGCCACAGGAGCAAAGGAGGAAGACACTTGCTGAGGACACCAGGTACTCCCCCACTCCCTTGGAGTCTCTTGCACCCATTGGCCGGTTGAGAGGAAAGGGATTCTGATTGGCCTGCATCTCCCAGCTCCAGGATTTAATCTGGAGCACGGAACATGTGGTGCCCCATTCCACCATCTTAAAGTTCATCCCTATATGATCACAAGGTGCTCAGAGACACAGACAGATTAACAAGTGCCATGCCGCTCAGATGCCCAGCTGCAGCTGTTCTTTTTGGTCTGTTCTTCTCTTGTCTCTCTAATCAATTTGGTTATGATCAAATTGTTTAGACACCAACAAAGAAATTGTGTTTTTTCTAAAGTTCACATTTAGCTTCTTAATACACTTTAACAACAAGAGCGAGCTACATTAAGAATTAACGGCATGCCCTTTCCTATACACCCTCCATTAGGCTTAAAATAAATAGAATGAAAGTGTGTGTACTGCTTCGGGTTTTTTTTTAACTGTGGTCATTATTGGCCCTTTAGAAGAAAACTGCATCTCTTTTGTTTCTCTCTGAATTCTGAAACATCATAAAGGAGAGGAGCAGAGATGGGCCCCAACTAGAACGCTGAATCCAAACATGCCCTGAACTTTGGGGCTGGTTTTGATCCAGATTCAATTGCTATAGATGATCCAAGGAATGGAAAACCTGTCTTATGAAAGGAGACTCAAGGAGCTTGGTTTGTTTACCTTAACCAAAAGAAGGCTGAGGGGAAATACGATTGCTCTCTTTAAATATATCAAAGGGATAAATACCAGGGAGGGAGAGGAATTATTTAAGCTCAGTACCAATGTGGACACAAGAACAAATGGATATAAACTGGCCATCAGGAAGTTTAGACTTGAAATTAGACGAAGGTTTCTAAACATCAGAGGAGTGAAGTTCTGGAACAGCCTTCCAAGGGAAGCAGTGGGGACAAAAGACCTATCTGGCTTCAAGATTAAGCTAGATAAGTTTATGGAGGGGATGGTTTGATGGGATAACATGATCTTGGCAATTAATTGACCTTTGACTATCACTGGTAAATAGGCCCAATGGCCAGTGATGGGATGCTAGAAGTTACTACAGAGCACTTTTTCCTGGGTGTCCGGCTGGTGAGTCTTGCCCACATGCTCAGGGTTTAGCTGATCGCCATATTGGGGGTCAGGAAGGAATTTTCCTCCAGGGTACATTGGCAGAGGCCCTGGAGGTTTTTCGCCTTTCTCTGCAGCATGGTGCACGGGTTACTTGCTGGAGGATTCTCTGCATCTTGAAGTCTTTAAACCATGATTTGAGGACTTCAATAGCTGAGACATAGGTGAGAGGATTATTCCAGGAGTGGGTGGGTGAGATTCTGTGGCCTGCATTGTGCAGGAGGTCAGACTAAATGATCATAATGGTCCCTTCTGACCTTAAAGTCTATAAGTCTATGAGATACAATTTTAGCTATAAGAAATAAGAAAGAGAAATTAAGCTCTGGCCCTTTCCTTCCCCCATGGTCTATGCTCATTGTTACCATCTTTTTGAAGGAGAACACACAGACCTCAACACCCTTACAGGCTGTATAGGGGACTACCAGCTGCACTGCCTCTCCCGTACTGCCTTTTTCAGGGGATGGCTGCCAGGTAACCCCTGCCACTACTCCTGTAGCTGCCAACAATCCCTATCAAGCCAGGCTGAATTCAGCTCCTTCTTAGAACTGTTCTAGGATTTTTTAAAAACATCAGCAATTATGACTGTCCCCACACAGCCAAGCCCTGTGTCACACATGGGCCAGCAAGGATACAATCTGCTCCCTCACAGTTCTAGCAAGTGGCATTATTAGATCTCCCTGGAGTCCCTGCATAGTTGCTAAGTCCTAGTCTTTCCCCCCGACCCCCACCTGTACATTTTGGGAAAGCACTCAGGCTCCAAAACACTTAGTTTGGCCTGAGCTTCCAGCATACCTGCTGCTGCCGCAGGAATGGGACCTTTGCTACCAATGCAGCTACACCAATGACAGCCATCAAAATAAAATGATTTGTTTTAATGACTCAGGATAAAATTCTGCACCGATTTACTGGACCTGAACCCATGTCTGCAGGAGGACCACCATTTCCACACTGCCAACTGGCAGCCAAGACAAAGCCATGACCAATACTCTGTAAACCCTGGGAGACTAGGCACCACAGGAAATGCCACCCACAGAAGATTTAATTGGCAGCACCCCCATTAACGCTGATTGGTTCAGATGCACTATTGAAGCATGGAGGGCAGTCCGTACAAGGCAGATCCCTGGGCAGCTACTGAGACAGAGCCTGCCTTGTTCCAGCTTTGGACCCAGATATACTTCTGCCTTCCCTGTCTGCAGGTACATGTGTCTGACTCTGGTTTGACCCATGGCTGAGCCATCCAGCTTCTGACCCTTGGTTTTGTTTCCTGACTCCTGCTCTGACTTCTAGGCCTGACTGCATGCACCCCACTTCCTGACACCTACCCGCTGTGCAACACCTGTAGGACTTGCATGATATAGACAGTAGATGAGTGTAGAATTTGCCACTAGCTGCTTGATTCTTCAGCCCTTATATGCATGTAAATACCCCCTAAGGGCAGGTCTACACTAGCCCCGAAATTCGAACTAAGATACGCAACTTCAGCTACGTGAATAACGTAGCTGAAGTCGAACTATCTTAGTTCGAATGAAAAAGCACTTACCGGGGTCCACACGCGGCGCGCAGGCTCCCCCGTCGACTCCGCCTACTCCGTTCGTCGAGCTGGATTACCAGCGTCGACGACGGAGCTCTTCCTGGTTCGATTTATCGTGTCTAGACAAGACGCGATAAATCGAACCCAGAACATCGATCGCGCGCCTCCGACCGGACGCGTAAGTATAGACGTACCCTTAGTCTCAACCGGAGTAATACACACATAAAGGCTCCAGAAGGGGGCCCTAAGTCTTCTAGCTTTTTTTAGAGCAGAGCTACCCTAAACAGCTTTAACATATTTCTGAAATTCTGCTGCCACAGTGGCATAGCTTGGCAAATTGGTACCTGGTCCAAAGTCTATTGATGGCACTGGAAAAATTCCCCCAGATTTCAGTGGGCTATTGTCCAGACCCTTGGAGTGATTGCCCAAAAAATTCTGTGCAGTGGGGAGAGATCGGCAGCAGGCAAGGGAGGAACACCAGAAGAGGAGAACAGTTCAGGGGAACAAGTTTAGGCTGAAAGTGGCTCTCACATTTAGGCTCTCATAGAGAGCTCTAGCCTCATGCAGTGACAGCAGCATCTGCTCAGGCAATTATGCAAGAAGTGTTTGTGTGGTGGGAGTGGGGGAACTGAATCAGACATTTTGTACTATGGGTTTAATTAAATAAACCAAGCTTCAAAAACACCGTTTTAAAGGGATACTGTTTGATTAAATACTTTGGTTAAAAACTCTATAACTTGTGGAGTCGGATTATGAGCTGGATGGTGAAGAGGCCTTGCAGTCCCATCATGTGCATTTATTGGAGAACATTACATAGTCTCAGAAACAAAACCCTCTTCCAGCAATTAGATCACAATAGTCATCCATGCCTTTGCATAAACATTTTCATAGGCTCCCAGTTCCGCAAGCTACTTACCTAACTTCAATATGTGAGCAGCACTATTGAAACCAATGGGACTATTCCTTGCTTAAAGTTAGGAATGTGAACAAGTGCCTTGCTGAATTGGAAACATATGAACCTGCACAAATCCTTTTCAATACCTTTTTAATCACACACTATTCCAGATAAGCTCTCCTTACCCTTCTTCAGGCAGGGAAGGCTGCAAAGTCCTGCATTCTTTTGGAGTAAAGACAATGTCCAAATCATCTTCAGGAAAATCACCAAGTTCTTGCACAGATTCTGAGTTTAAGTTGTTCAGCTGTGTCATCAGGAAACCTTCAAAATCCACTGGCTCCACTGCGTCATAAAACGGAGGCTGGAGAGAACAAAAATAAATGTGTGGTTTATAGCAATGTGGGCTTTTAAAAGAAATAACTCAAGCTTATTGCCCCTACAAAACCTAGAAAGCATGTCTCTATTCCTTTATGGAGTGCAAGCAAAATCATTCAAAGAAGAAAATGGCTAGTGAAGGATCTGTCTAAAAATGGAAGGCGCAGAGGAGGAAAAAGTTAATTAATTACTAAGTTTAGTCCCAAATCTGCAGCTCCTTTTCATTCAGAACTTTCACTGACTGGTGGAAGTGAGGGCTGGTTCAAGCACATCTGGGGCCTCCCACAGGCCTATTCAGTTGGACCACTACTCCCTGTCATTCAGTCTCCCAGCCCAGGCTGATCATTATAGTGTGAGAAAGGAGGCAGAAGCAGAGACAGATAGGAATGGAGAGGGGCCGATGAGGAGATCCAGAGGCAGGGTCAGGAAGCAGAAAGCATGCAGGCAGCAGCCAAAGGGCACCTATCATCAGTAGCGTAGCCGGGGGGGGAGCAGGGGGAGCAGCCGCTCCCCCTATGAGGAAAAGCGGCACTAAGGCGCCGCCAGAGCTTCGCTAGGGCGGCGCTTTAAAAGGCCCTGCCGCTGCGGGGAGCCACGGGCCTTTTAAAGCACCCCCTCCCCCATCCCCGCTGCCGGAGCCAGGCTGGGGGGCGGGGAGTGCTTTAAAAGGCCTGTGGCTCCAGCCGCAGCAAGCCTTTGTCTCTCTGCTCAGCAGGGAGACAAGGGGCAGCCCCGGCGAGCCACCCTTTGTCTCCCAGTTCAGCGGGGAGGCAGCGGGCAGCTGCAGCAAGCCGCCCCTTGTCTCTCCGCTCAGCAGCTCAGCGGAGAGACAAGGGGCAGCTGCAGCAAGCCGCCCCTTGTCTCCCCACTCAGCAGCTCAGCGGAGAGACAAGGAGCAGCCGCAGCAAGCCGCCCCTTGTCTCCCCACTCAGCAGCTCAGCGGAGAGACAAGGAGCAGCCGCAGCAAGCCGCCCCTTGTCTCCCCGCTCAGCAGCTCAGCGGAGAGACAAGGGGCAGCCGCAGCAAGCCGCCCCTTGTCTCCCCGCTCAGCAGCTCAGCGGAGAGACAAGGGGCAGCCGCAGCAAGCCACCCCTTGTCTCCCCACTCAGCAGCTCAGCGGGGAGACAAGGGGCAGCCGCAGCAAGCCGCCCCTTGTCTCCCCACTCAGCAGCTCAGCGGGGAGACAAGGAGCAGCCGCAGCAAGCCGCCCCTTGTCTCCCCACTCAGCAGCTCAGCGGGGAGACAAGGGGCAGCCGCAGCAAGCCGCCCCTTGTCTCCCCACTCAGCAGCTCAGCGGGGAGACAAGGGGCAGCCGCAGCAAGCCGCCCCTTGTCTCCCCACTCAGCAGCTCAGCGGGGAGACAAGGAGCAGCCGCAGCAAGCCGCCCCTTGTCTCTCCGCTCAGCAGCTCAGCGGGGAGACAAGGAGCAGCCGCAGCAAGCCGCCCCTTGTCTCCCCGCTCAGCAGCTCAGCGGGGAGACAAGGGGCAGCCGCAGCAAGCCGCCCCTTGTCTCTCCGCTCAGCAGCTCAGCCGCTGAGCGAGGGGGCAGCTGCCCGCCGCCCCCCAAATCTTGGCGCCCTAGGCGACCGCCTAGGGTCGCCTAATGGGCGCCCGGCCCTGCCAGCGGCTCCTGCCACTGCGGGGAGCCGCGGGCCTTTTAAAGCGCCGCCAGAGCCCAGCTGCCGGAGCTGAGGCGGCGACGCTTTAAAGGGCCCGGGGCTCCGCAGCGGCTGGAGCGTCGGGCCCTTTAAAGTCCTGCAGGGTGAGTACAGGGGGAGCGGGAGGCGCCTTTTTATAGCGCTGCTCCCCCCGTGCTCCAGAGCTGGCTACGCTACTGCCTATCATCCTCAGTAAAAGGCAACAGCAATATCCAGGCCACGATGGCTGAGTCCCTGAAGCGGGAGCAGCAGCTAAGGCAGGTTCTGAAGACCCTGACACCCAGCCCAAATAATCCAGGCCAAAATCATCAAAATGGGTCACTATTTGGATTCCTGCCTGAAATACTTTGAACCTGATTGTCAGAAGCGCTGAGCGCTCACAATTCCAAATTAAGTCCAGGGGATCCCCAATAGGATTACCATCCAAAATCTAAACACAGGGCTGTTTTCCCACCTCTCCCTAGAACAGATGACTTTTATTTTTGTGATATTTTCCAACTGTCACCACAGTAAATCTTTAGAAACATATGGAACTGCTGTTCCTATCATCAGAAACCTCAAGCATCTGCCACTTCTGCAGTATATTATGCTGCAACTTAATAAAGCCAAAGGATGTTTAGTCACACCTAATTAGCCATTCTGAGGTGGTACATCCTCTTCAGAACAAAGTTCAAAACATGTGAACTCTTCCAATGGCACACACTATCAAAGCTGGCTGGTTCTGTTTACTTGCATAGTCACAACAACGGTGACAGAATTTCCTACTGCAGAATGGAAAAGAGACTATGAAACAGCATCTTAGAACCACTTCACTTAGAACTATATATAACGTTATTTAATATAAATGTACAAGTTATTGCAAATGTAGAGGGTACTGCTATTTCTTTTTCCTTACTGTGTAACTAATACAAAATAAGCTGCTTGTATGAAGACAATGAAACAGCTGTCCAGTCATATTCAAAGACTATTTATACCCTATTATAGGTTTTCATTATAAGTAATGAAGTGGTATAAAAGTCACAGCTTAAGATAATCTATCTTTCCTTTTCCGTGAGCTCTGAGGAAAACTAAGCACAGTGTGACCCATGAAAGATAATTACAGGATTAGAATAACTAGTGTACCAATGGGAAGTCCACTGGAGTATATTTATCAAATTTATCAAATGTTAAACTATCCTTGACTATCAAGAACAAGGACTCTGTCACAACAGTAGCCCAAATATTCTTTCCTGAAATACCAAAAAAAATGGGATAAACAGAGATCACATAATTCATGTATACTGTCCTATAGCTGGGGATTATAAAAAATACCCAGCAATTAAGAAAAATAAGGCATTTGATGTTTCTTATACCATTACACTCTTTATATTCAATATTACTACTACTAATTACTCCATCTGAGATTTATTCCATTTGCATTGCAAGGTTCTTCCATACAAATAAAAACTATGGACCAAATCTTGAAGTCCTTATTGAGGCAAAACTCTCAGTGAAGGTAACACACATTTCAGCTGTGTACAAACTGAGTAAAATATAAGAACTTCAGGTTTTGGGCCAATGACAGGTTTTGTTTTTTGTTTGGTTTGGGTTTTTTTAATTGTAAGGATCTTTGGATTCAGCTTTATAAAAAGGGGTTTCCCAGCCCCCTTTATTGAAAATTAGGATATAGGTATTTTACATTTCACTGAGCAAAATTTTTATTAATTCTTGCTTTGTCCTGTTTACATCTTGTTAGATATTATTCTTATCCTTCCCTTTTCTACATCAGTCATGTTCCACTTTTAAGAATATGAGGGTATTTTCAGTAGCAAGTGCTTGTATCTATAGCAAGTGTATCATGAAACTCCATGCCCAGCTACATCATTTACAGAACCAGGAGGAAAAATTCCCCATATGCTGACTGTCAGAAATGTTCAGGGTACTACTCAGATTATATTTACCATATGTGCTGCCAGTGTTATATGGACAAGTACACCTATTGAACACAAATCACGTATACATAGTTGGCACTGGACATTTGACGGTGCTTTCCATGTGTGCGGAAATCCCCAACTACAGGATTGTCAAATCATATCACTGGATAGTTTGCAATTGCTCTTAAAAGACTACAGAGCTAGCTGATGCTGAATCACCTGCAGCAAGACTGATATGGACTTGAGCTTGTTCTTTGGATTGCTATTATTGAAGTACCCATCTCTCCCGCTTGTCTTCTCATTACTAGCTTGTTGGGCCAATAAAGTTCTTTAAAGGGGACGATAAACCACGAACAAGTTGATTTTTGACAAACACAAGCTACAATGCATGAAATCCTGGACCAACTGAAGCAAATAACAAAAACTTCCATTGACTTCAATGGGGCCAGAATTTCACCCATCTCTCTAGATCCTCTGTAATCAATCTCATTGCATCCATAGACTCAGTAATTTTGTCTCAGTGGGACAGTAGGAAACACAGCATCTACATATGATGCTCCATAGTCACTAAGTTCAGGCAGTCTCTGGCACTGCAGTCAAAATATCCTCAAAAATATCCTCAAAGTCCTAGAGAACAATTGCCAGTTAAAGCATTATGTAGGAAGTAGGGATAACTTTGCAGTTAACTCAAAACAAATTAACTCAATTAAAAAAATTAATTGCGACTAATGGCAGTTTTAATCGCACTGTTAAACAATAATAGACTTTATTATAAATATTTTTGGATGTTTTTCCACCTTTTAAAATAAATTGGTCTCAGTTACAACACAGAATACAAAGTGTACAGTGCTCACTTTACACTATTATTTTTGATTACCAATATTTGCACTGTAAAAAAGATAAAAGAAATAGTATTTTTCAGTTCACCTCATACCATTTCTGTAGTGCAATCTCTTTATCGTGAAAGTGCAATTTACAAATGTAGAATTATTTTTTTACATAACTGCACTCAAAAACAAAACAGTGTAAAACTTTAGAGCAGGTGTTCTCAAACTGGGGGTCGGGACCCCTCAGGGGGTCATGAGGTTATTATATGGGGGGTCACAAGCTGTCAGCCTCCACCCCAAATCCCGCTTTGCACCCAACATTTATGGTGTTAAATATATTAAAAAGTGTTTTTAATTTATAAGGGGGTGTCGTACTCAGAGGCTTGCTATGTGAAAGGGGTCACCAGTACAAAAGTTTGAGAACCATTGCTTTAGAGCCTACAAGTCCACTCAGACCTACTTCTTGTTCAGACAAACAAGTCTGTTTACATTTATGGGAGATAATGCTGCCCGCTACTTATTTACAATGTCACCTGAAAGTGAGAACAGCACTGCATGGCACTGTTGTAGCTGGTGTTGCAAGGCATTTACGTGCCAGCTGTGCTAAACATTGATATGCCCCTTTATGCTTTGACTTGTAGATTGCACTATCTTTTGTTTATCTTTTTTTACAGTGCAAATATTTGTAATAAAAAATAATAAAGTGAGCACCATACACTTTGTATTCTGCGTTGTAACTGAAGTCAATATATAGAAAAAAATCCAAAAATATTTATAATACATTCTGTTATTGTTTAACTGCGATTAAAACCGGATTAGTGATGATTAATTGTTTTAATCTCACAATTAATTTTTAAATCATTTGACAGCCCTAGTAGTAAGACATATACCTGCAGATATGTTATATAATATTCCATAGTATTAGTTTACAAAAGATTAAAAACAAATGAGGTAAAGTAATTTAAAATGCATATAAGTATATCTATAATATTATTATTTTTGCTGAAGACAGTGTTTTGCAAGCAAAATTATGCTGCTTATTAAAATCCTGCTTTAAAATCAACCATTGTATTTACTTGCCAATATCACACCACCCACTTTCATCAATCACATTTTATTTTGGCTTCTAACTTGTCTAGTTTAGGTGGCAATAATAATCTTTATCATTTGAATTGTGTGTTTTTAACTTTTGCACTTTTGCACATTTTCTAGATAAGAATTTTAAAAAGGGATGAAAAGGATAAAGCTAAATAGAGATGGAATGTAATAGACTATCACAGAAAAAAAAATGCAGATCTTCAAAAGAAAAGTCAGCATTGCATCTTATGATACACTGTTGTACTCCCCCCCACCCCACACACACACAGCACACTCGATCCAATGAAGAGCAATTTAAGCATCCTACAGAAATAGCCATAAATCACTACAGCAAACATACCTTTTTAGATGATGGATTAGAGGCATGTAAGTTGTGACAGCTCACAAAATGGCGGCTACAGGAAGTGAAATGTAATGTTACCAAATTTCCTAACAGCAGAAGCAGGTTGCTGAGAGCAAAAGAAGAAAGAAAACCCTGCCCTCACCACAGCATTTCAAACTGAGGAAGTGAGCAAAACACTAGTGGTAAGCCCTGACACACAGGAAGTGAATGCTTACAGTATTTCCAGTTTTCTCAATCGCTGGGGCACAAATACTCTGCCTGCTCCTACTACGACTCAGAAAAGGGTCAAAATCCCATTCTGGTTTTATTTCACAGCATGAGATACTCCCAAATCTCTCCTGCTTTTGATGGGACTTAAAAAGGATCTTGAACTTGATGGGAATACATTTCCTCTTGTTACAATAAGCAAAAGCAGGGGCTACCTTCCTCCCTATGTGACATCCAGCAGGTTGGAGAAGATGCTGAGGGGGCTATGCAACACCTGACTCAAGCAGAACGAGGCCAGTGACTTTCAAGCAGTGCACACCAACACACCTTTGAAAAGGGCGTGGCATACTACCCCTTCCCTGTCCAAGCAGATCTGCTGACTGGCCTGGGGGAGAGGGAGGAGCCATGGTCCCTCTTAACCCCTTACCCATTCAAGCACCTAACACACTTGCAGGTAGCAGGGATCACATTGCCCTTCAAGATTCTGGACAGTCCCTGCATAGGAGCATGAGGTGAGATACCTTTTGGCCTCCAGATCTGACCCCCATTGTGGAGAGCTGGCCAGAATTTGGCCCGTCAGTTGTTAGCACACATAGGAAGAAGACAAATCTGGAGGGCATTCCCTTGTTAAGTATTTGGCATTGAAGACCTTCCTGAAAAGGCTCTAACATGGAATACTATAAAGCTAAACATCCAGTCATGTCTCTTTGCTCTCTATGGCTAAGTATTCGAAACCTAGGCTGGAGTAATTCAGTTACCTCAGTGCATCCAAAACACAACCAAACCCAGTGCTGTCAATCAGCCTACATTAGGTTAACTGCTGTTGTTTGGCAAATAATTTACAATAAGGCATAAATACAAGAAAATGGTCACCTGTCCATAGACAATCACAAGAGAAAAAAAGCACTGAACTGAAGCATGTTGACAAAATTTGTTACCTAGCGGCCCAACTAATGCACAGTCCTGTTTCCAACAGGGGCCAGTGCCAAATGCTTCATGCTAGAAAGGTGTAGGGACCCACGCACTAAGCTATGCCATATGGGTCACGTAATGCTCCTTTTTATTCTGGGCACACACCCGTCTTTGCAGAGCACCGCTGGCCAGGACACAGGACACGCACGTCTGTGCATATATGTGCTTACAGGGCAGGGCTCAAACAATTCCAGCAAAAGGCCATAATCTGCACAGTAATTTATTTACTTTGATTTATGCTGCCCTATCTCAGGCTCTGGGCACCACTGACAATCATTTCAAACAAACAGTTGCCTCAGCTCACATTGCAGTAGTTTTTTTACAGCCTTATGCAGAGGGCAGCAGAAAGCAAGATCAGCTCCTTAGAAGAGTTCAGTTAACTCAGTCTAAAAGCATAAATCAATAGAGATGTAAAAACTATACATAAAAAACTAATCTCAGTACTTACCAGCTGAATAGAGCCAGAGGCGCTTATACTTCGTTGACAAAACTGTCCAACGCTCGGTTGCAGGGTAAATTGCTTCCTTATTTCTGCTGATGAATGCCTTTAATTAAAACAGAAAAACTTAAATGTAGTTCACTAGTTGTCCACAATTCAAAACCAACCAACAACAAATGTTAAGGGCACACTGGTTAATTTCAACTCTACATTTATGAATATCTGAGGTTCAAATAAGATAATCAAATATTTTTCCTAGAGTTTAAGCATCTTAATGATTTACTCTAATGTTTGGAACCATATTTTGATTATTCCCTGCTCTCCTCTTGCTTTGTAATAAGTGTTAGCCTTAGTCTTTATAACAAGTGTTAGTCTCAGGATTCTGTTCATTCTCCCATCAATAGATATAGTGCTATCTAAGCTAAATTCTTGGAACTGAGAAACTAAATATAAACTGGTAAGAATAATTTGACCCTAAATCAAGTGTAATTGGAACATGAGTAGCAATATTTAATAACAGTCTGCAAATTCCATCCTGCAAAGGAACTACTATAGAGCAAGAGAACAGAGAGGGACCACCACAGAGGGAAAATATTTTTAATGAGCTACTCATGGACCAAAAAAAAGCAGTAAGACAGGACTCCATGACTGAACAATAAAATCCTATGCTCAGATCAATAACACAGCGTGCTGTCATTAGCACCTGGAAACAGAAACACCAGTCCAGAACATTGTAGTCTTAATCAGACTATCAGTTGAATGTATAAGAGTGAGATTTTCAAAAGTACTCACTGATTGATTTCAATGAGAGCAGAGATAGGTCAATGCCAAGCGCTTTTGAAAATCCCAAGGTGATTGATAGTACAGTCAGTCAATCAAACCCATTGAGTTAACAATCCACTAATCAGATTGATTGCATTGCCTTCCTTCAATAACCTCCTGGTAAATATTCTATGAGGCTCAGGAAATAAATAAAAACATACATAATAATGATTGAGCAATGTCTTGTTTTTGTTTTGAAGCTGGTTATTTACATATTTTACCTTGGGAACACGGGGCATGATTCTCAAAGGTGCAAATGGCATTTACGTGCCTAACTCCCACTGAAAGTCAATGGGAGTTAGGCACTTAATTGCCATTTGCTCTTTTGAAAATCTCCCCCACAATAACTTCTTTAGAGAAATAAAGAAAATATTGTCACATGACCATGGAATGGGCTATTTAGCAGGATCCACTAGAGTCCAGAGTGTCTAGTGGTAACAGCAGGAAAATGGGAGTCCATGAGTCTATTCCCAACTCTGCAACTGACTCACTGAATGATGCTGAGCTCAGAACTGGATTTTCAGAAGATGCTGAGCACTCACCACTCCTAATGAAATCAGTGGGAGCTACAAGTGTGCAGAACCTCTGAAAATCAGGCCCTTAATCTCCCTCACACCACATTCATCCCTGGTGTAATTCTTCTGAAGTTAATGGAGTTATATCAGGGATGAATCTGATCCTCAGTGTTTCAGTTTACATTATCTATTTTACAGTTTTGTGCTGCCACCCATCACTATAGTATCTGAGCCCCTTCCAAGTCAAACAGACTGGAAATAGCATCGTCCCCAGTGGACTTCATGCAGGCTCAGGCTCTTCTCCTTTTTCAGGTTATAGAAGGCTTTCCTTGGGGTAGGGTTATATTTAAGTGTGGTAAAGGAGGGTCTGGCTTCACTTCAGACAGCATTATTGCTTTGGAGCAGGTCTCAAGTTTAAAGGAAATTAGGTAGTCCAGTCTCCCATTGGAGGAAAATCAGAAAAGTTCTTTGCTACATGGGACAACTTGCATGAGGTTAGGGAAACATCATGATGTGGTGAACTGAGAAAGCTCTTCTCTCCCCAGCACTCCTTCCTCTAATGCTAGTGAGCATTACTGGGTTCTTCAGCCATCTGATAATCAGGCTTATCAGACCCAACAAGATGGGGATTCCCTGTTCAACCTGTACCTTCTCCTCTCTCTTCTCCAGTCTCCAGCTGCCTGTGAAGCAGCTGATAATTCAGGGTCCTTGTGAAGTGTGACCGAGACTTTGCTTGACTCTAAAAACAACAATGTTTACAGCCAGAGCAAAAGCAGCCCTGAAAAGCCGAAGTGCTGCTATGGAACAGGAAGAAAAGACATCACAGAAAAAAATATGTTCTTACTCAGTATTGGCACTACAAGGCTTTGACCAATCAAAATGTTGAGGGATTCTTGAGCTGATTCAATAGAGAAATAGGTGTTTTTAAAACATCAGTAAAAAGGCACGCAGGGGAAATCCGTGGTTTTCCCATGTCTGGTGTGTTTAAGATAATATGGGGGGACTTTTAAAAAGAGAACAAAAACTGTATACCAAGTAGATTTTCTTCCAGTTTATCTCCCACTACAAGTAACCTCTGATCATGTGTCTCTCACAGCATGAAATAAGTCTCAGTTTTACTGAACCCAGGATTTTCTTTGAAGAAAATAGGCCAGATTCTGCCCTGTGAAGCATACCACACGAGTCTCATTGACATTAATGAAAATTGTAGCAGCGTTCATCTGCTGGCAGACTATGGCTAAATGTTTTCCAAAAACAGATGTCACTCTAGATGAGGCGATAACATGTCTCTAAATGATACAGGTTGTGGGGTGATTAGGCCCCTAGAACAGGGCATTGTTCTGAGCTACAAAAGGGAAAAGAGGCACACAGACCAGGAACCCAACTCACCATTTGGTGTAAGCAGATGCAACTCCGTGGCCTTCAGAGGAGTTATGCCCCTTACAAGAGGCAATGCATTTAGTGTGACCATATTTCCCCAATGGAAAATGGGACACTGCAGGGGGCTAGCCTGAGCCATCCCTCTCCCCCACCCCCCGTGCATGGGGCTGGCCCAAACTCCTCGTCCGAGCCCTGCCTGCCCCCCCGCAAGGGTGGGGCTGGCATCATTGCTCGCTTGAGCCCTATCTGCCCCCACCACCACATGAGGCTGGGCTAGCATCACTGCTACAAAAGGAACACTACAATATTGAAGAAAAAATGACATACATTTACATACATTTACAGGAAATTGATAAAGTAAAGAAGGCTGGTTCAATTTAATAAACTTTAGATACTGAAGTAGGTAATATATCTTGTTTCATTTACTAATTTAACTATTTCTGCTAAATTAAAAATATTGTGCACTAGGATATCTGTACTACATGAGTTTTGCAAACAAACTCTGCTCACTAGCTAAATCTACAAAGACACTCACTGAGAAAACAAGGGCCAGATTTTGCCTCCGGGTTCAGCGGTAAGCAATCGATCTTCTGGGATCGATTTATCGCGTCTTGTCTAGACGCGATAAATCGATTCCGGAAGTGCTCGCCGTCGACACCGGTACTCCTGCTTCGCGAGAGGAGTACGCGGAGTCGACGGGGGAGCCTGCCTGCCGCGTGTGGACCAGCAGTAAGTACCTTGAAGTTCGAACTAAGATACTTCGACTTCAGCTACGTTATTCACGTAGCTGAAGTTGCGTATCTTAGTTCGAACTGGAGGGTTAGTGTGGACCAGACCTTAGATATACACAAACTCAACTTCCATTGTGCCCTGATCAGCCACTAGTAGTTGAGCAAGCATTCCTGAGATCAGAATTGGTCCCCAAACATATAGATATGGCAATAACAGTGGAGTGCTATTATTTGGTCCCTGTTCGTTTTGTGTAGTACTCAATGAAACAACTGACTGTAGAGAAAATGTCATAAGGCTTGATTCTGCTTTCACTAAATTCAGTGGTGAAATTCCCATTGGGTCAGATTCCATGTTGCATTGATCAGTAGGCACAACCCACAAAAAAAGGAGAGGAGGGGGAAGCAAAGGTAGCTTTATGCCACCTTTGTGCCTCCCACATTTTTGGCTGCACTTGGGGGTTGGAGCAGTCACTGCTCCTACACCAGGTGAATTTCCCCAAGGGCCCATTGACTTCCAAATAGTATATGCAATCCTGCAGCAATTTTTCCAAACAGTTCATTATAGTTGTGACTTAACGGTTCCCCTCCCCCTAAACTCCTCTCCTAAACAAAGTGTACAGTTTGTATAATACTCTTAAACCAACAGTGCAACCATGATTACAGACAGCAGGTTATTAAAGTGTAATTAAGCTTATGGGCCAAATTCAGAGAGTTCTGCGAGTGCAAAGCTCATTGCAGGAACAGGGCATCAAAGACAGAACATGATTTAGGTTAGTGCTTAGGCCTAAATTATATAATAGAACTGAAAATAAAATGAAAACAATTTACCTTCTCTTCTATCGTTCACTTGAGCGATAATTTAAAATGGTGATAGCTCGTCTCTTAATTTTATGTTCATGTCATAAAACCACAGCCAAAGCCCATTGAAATCAATATAAAGATTCCTAACAAGATCAAGGAGCTCTGGGTCAGGCTCATAGTATAATAAGAACAAGTGGCTCTCCAGATGGGGTAGTACCAGTCACATAAGTAGGATGAGGGACAGGCAGACCACAGCTATAAGTGCCCAGGAGAGGGAGAATCTTCTAATGAAGATGTCCAAGAGAAGATATTCAAAAGGAAAATCACTACTCATCAATAACTCTATCCATATACAGTTGTATGGAAAGTCAATTTCAATTGCAAGGCAAAACAATGTCTTGAATCACTCTCAAAAGCAAAAATACTAATTAGCAACTGATGGGATTGGTGAATTTTTTACCTAACAAGAAAGAAACAAAAGTATTAGAAATCAACAGGCCATTCTCAAACTTCAAACATTTGTATGCCATGAGCTTCCAAGGCTCACAATGGAATGGTGATGCTATTAATTCATTGCACTGTGGATGAGATGAGAGAGGCTGAGTGATCCCCCACTGAGGCACATTAGTCTGCGCTACAAAAAAGTGCTGGATACTAATCACACCCAAGAGAAATATGCTTGTGTATATGGACAATCATTGTGTCAATATTAGGCTGTAATATAATGAATTGTCTTTAAAGCAAAGATACGATTGCACATAACATATGTAGCAGGTCCTTAGGATTTCACTCTAAGATCCACCCATCAAAGTTTTCCTCTTTGAACTGGATCTGCTAAAGACAGATTTGAAAAGAACACAGCAGGCACTGTGGTGCCATGGTGGTCAGAGGGACAGTACAAAACTTTGAGTAAATATAAAACAGCAGAAGCGAACGGTTTTCAAGCTCACAGAAATCTTTCATCAGCTGGAAAGTGGAAACTTTTAAATAAAGAAAAGCTGGTCTTAAAGGTACGTGTCTGTTGTATACACTTTTTAGCTGACATCATTCAAAAGAAATCAGCAACTATCTAGTTGGAGGAGCTGGTGAGAGAAACTTTTATCACTCAAGTCATCCATCCAGTCAATACTCTTAGAGAATTGAGAACAGGCTTCTGAAAGAGCTTCATTGGCAGTAGCGTAGCTAGGGGGGAGCAGGGGGAGCAGCTGCTCCCCCTGAGCATATTTTCCAAAAGTGGCGCCCACCAGGGGTCCCGCCGCTGTCCTCACCAAGAGCCCACAGCTGGCCTGGGTTCTTTCACCCAGGCTGGCAGCGGGCTGAGAGACCCCGGCTGGGAGGAGCCCGCAAGGGGGAATCCTAGAGCAGCGGCTGGCTGAGCGGCTGCTCAGCCCGCCGCCGCTCTGGGATTCCCCCCGCCCTGCTCTGGGATTCTCCCCGTTGGCTCCTGCCAGCCGGGGTCTCTCAGCCCGCCGCTGGCCTGGGTTCTTTCACCCAGGCTGGGAGCGGGCTGAGAGTCAGGGTGGCGCCTTTTTTTATGTGTTCGCTCCCCCTGGTGTTAGAGCCTGGCTACGCCACTGTTCATTGGCTACAAAAAACCAAAGAGGTTAACTGAAAAGGGAAAGGAGAAGTCTCTCAAAGGATGGGTGTACATATGCATTTACATAGAGGAGGGGGGGTCATAAAATACAGCAGGAAAAAACATTATTATACATTGACTGGTTTGGCTTCTCCTACTTTCTGTAAGAAAAGTAACATTAAACAGAATTATGCATCCATTTATGATTTTCTGTAAAAAGACAAACATGTTGCCTTATGCTTAACTTTATGTTAAACCTTTGTTAGTCTGAGGAATGGACCCGCTGGTCTAATAGTGATGAAGCAAATCATCTACTAGAATAATTCTTCTGTGGCTTTATTCTCAGGTTTGAGAGTTCTCTGGTTGGAACAAACAAAAAATTCTGCTAGAGAAGAAAGTAAACAGGAGGGAAAAAAACACAACAGGTGACACTCCAACTCAGCTCTTTAGTTACCAAGCACAGAAATCTATCTCAGAGATTCGTTTCCCTTCTCACTACCAATGGAAGTATTTTTCTTTTAACAGAGTTCCCTGGTTTTCCTCTAAATTTCTAATCTGGCCTTTAGGTACCACAGCTCTGCTTCATTACCTCCCTCTCTACAGGTGTGGTTGAGCTGGGCTAGCAGCTAACTCTCTGTCTGCTGGTGCTCACGTAGAACCTCTGCACTCTGTCATGGCCTTATTTAGGGTCTATCAGGTTAAGAAATACCCTGCCTAGGACGGGAACAAAAATCCCAGACTGGACAACTGAATTTTAATTGCTGGATGGATAGTCATGCAACGTCTTCGCAAAGTCAGCGTGGGGTGCAGCAGACTGTGCAGAATTCTGGGACAGAACATCATCCTCATCTTTATGTTGTCAGCTAGTTAGTAGGAAACTCAGGCAGGAGGCCAGTTTTCATTTTCATCGCTGGTTAGACATGCCAGTCATTCAGTGCACTCAGGATTTTTAAGCACTCCTGTTTAGCTGCTTGTCCTTCAGGGAGAGGAATATAACTCACACAAATTAATTTTAAATAAACCATTTCTGGCAGGGGGGTAGGGGGAAAAGGGCAACCACATTTCCCTACCACAGAAACAAATTGAAGATTCAGGATTCGGTCACCTTGGTCCATGTGCTTGTGTATTTTTAAAATCATATTCTGTTGATCAAGTACAAAGGATATGGGGCAGTATAGGAGATTTGTTTGTGCATGCAATGGTGACTTCTGTGTTTAAGGTATTAAATGTACAGACCAGCATTTTATGTTGTCTCCCAATCTTGTCATTACTTGCTGGGTTTAGAAGAGAGAAAACAGCCGAGGAATGTGTTTACTGTATTTACTTTTTCAGCTATAGTTTTTCATGTGATCAGTACACTTGCACTTCCTGGAAAACAAGGAGCTGTATGAAACTTGAAGATTCAGTGTAATGCACCTCTGTTCTCAAACTGCCTGTAAATACATAAAATTAACTTGGAAAGGTGGATGTCAAAATGAAATTGGACACATTAGAATCATTCATGAATGATTTCACACAGCATTAATTTTGAATGGAAAATTATTTGTGTTTGAAAAAATGGCATCTGTGATTAATAAAGCTCGTCTGTTACCCCAATGTAACTGAAAAATGTAAACAACATACAACATTATATACATAGGTCACCTGTACCAGATAAATTAATCCAATTGTATGTAGTCTTATTATTCAGTGCTTGCTTCTGGGTTCTCTCATACTGGTTTACCAAAAAAGCTTAGATCAAAAGTTCCTTTAATGCACTTTTGAATAAATAAGACTCTGAACTAAACCTCTAAATATGCATATCCCATAGGAAAGCTGGATCTGGATCCAAAGCTAAACGTTGCAGCTAGGGAGCATCTCTGCTTGTTGCTGGGCTGTTTAAATTGCTTTCTGTAAAAAATCTTGGATTGTCAGCAGCATAGTCTAACCAAATCAAAAGGATGAGTCCTCGACTGTTCTATCAGAACAACTTCTAAGACATTTGTGCCTTCATTTACACCCAGGCTCATATTTTGATTTATCATGCCATAAAGCAAATGACAATATGCTCCTTTTTAATTTGTTGGATACTTGTACTGTCTACAGCTTCCTATCAATCCATAAACATATTCCAACAAAATGATTATAAAGGGAGTGCAAGGACATTTTATTCCAGCTCACAACTTCATCTGAGCTCAAAATAAATATAGTTCCATACTGGGGCAGAGAATATAGTTTTGGACTTCTTACTCTTGTTATTCAATCTTTCATCTAGCAGAAACACAAGGCATTTCCACTCAATGTTTATTTTCAAGCCAGATACAAAAACTATACCATTAAAAAGTTTTTCAAAGCAAATCCAAGGACTGCATTAACAAAAGGCTAATGCAATAAAAAAACAACTTTGTAAAATTTACAATTAGCTTAACAGTTTGAAACTTTTTCTCTCTCTTTCCCCCCACCTTACCCTTGGAGGGGGATGGGGGAAGACTACTACCAAAGCATAGAAGTGACTAAAAGAATCAGACCTTAAATCTGGCGATGAATATCGCTCAATGGAATTAAGTCCTTCTTTTTCGCTACTAACTAAAGACCCGTGTCTGGACATTTTTCTCTGGAGGGGAAGGGACCTTTCCTCCCATTTTGTATCATGTTTCTTTCACAGCTGGCATCTTTGGAGGAGTTCACAATACCACTCGTGTGAATGAAATGGATGTATCTTAATGGCTGTAATAACAGCAAGGCCACTTCAAAAGCCACAGGGACAGCTAAAACAAATCAGCTATTACACAGATTAGCAATAGGAGTTGGAAAACATTATTTGTCCTTTGACCCTGCCATGCTTTGACCCTTGTTCCCCAAAGAGACAGGATTTTGCCTATTCAAAGCTGTGGCATTTTTTTGGGGTGCCTTGCAATTTGTTTCAGAATGGCAAGACTGGATCCTCGTTCTGATGTTTCTGCTAACACATTTTTAGTCTTTATACAGTTTTCCTGTGGTTGATGGCTTTATTACTGCTTCCTTAGCCATTATTCAATTCTAGTTTAGACAGTGCAACTGCTACTATGTTTGTGTTCCCCTGTGGCTTTAAACCAAGGGTGACATTGATATAGGGTTGGCTACTATTGTAAACAAAATAATTTCCCCCAAATTTGGACAGTTGCTTTTATTATTATTGTTTGGTCATTTGAAAAGCAGACAGGAGGGTAAAAGCCTGTTGCTGATTCATTAAAAATTAGTGAGAAGCAGGTGTGTAATTGGAATATAAAGTAAAACTTGATTGTCATTTTGTCAAATGTGTGATTTGCATCATGCCCAGCACCATGATATCTGAATACATGTAAGGACTATACAATCGCTATTGGTTGTGTATTGCCTGTGATGATGATGCCTCATCATGATTTAATAGTTGTGTTGCAGTAGTTCCCAAAGGTCACAGTCAGGATTGGAGTTGCGCTAGGTGCTGTATATTGTGACAGACCCAGACGAGTGAGGTACAGAAGTCTGGTAGAAGGCAAATATACTGGCCATTGGATTAATAGTTTTCTCTTCCCTGAGTAACCAGAGCAGCGGTTGCACTAGAGCAATCAGGAACCTGCTGGAACTAATTAAGACACCTGGAGCCAATTAAGAAGAAACTGCTAGAATCAATTAGGACAGGCTGGCTAGTCAGGGCACCTGAGTTTAAAAAGGACCTCACTTCAGTTTGTGGCGTGCGTGCAAGCTCGGAGCAAGAGGCACTAGGAGCTGAGCGTGAGAGGGCATACTGCTGGAAGATCCTGTGGTGAGGATAAAGAAGGTGTTGGGAGGAGTCCATGGGGAAATAGCCCAGGGAGTTGTAGCTGTCGTGCAGTTGTTCCAGGAGGCACTCTAAACAGCTGCAGTCCACAGGGCCCTGGGCTGGAACCCAGAGTAGGGGGCGGGCCCGGGTTCCCCCCAAACCTCCCAACTCCTGATCAGACACCGGAGGAGTTGACTTGGACTGTGGGTTCTACCAGAGGGAAAGATCTCTGAGGCAAGCAAAATCCGCCAATAAGCGCAGGACCCACCGAGGTAGAGGAGGAACTTTGTCACAATATACATATACAAAGACACCGCTCCTGTCCCAAAGAGCTTACAATCTAATAGAGTAACATTACACATTAATAAACAAAGTCTTACATTGTTGGGGTTGGGGTTTTTGTTGTTGTTTCTGAAGATAATGTGTCTGAGACACTACTTTTTTCAAACACACACACTGTTAGAGCCCAATCTCTCCCCCATCATGGTTTATGTTAATTTAACTCTGACATTTACAGGAGCCAAAGCAGCACCTATCATTTCTCCACAAATTGGAGTAATTGGGAATGCTCCTGTGAGTAAGAAAGCATGCAGAATTTGGCCCTAAGTTTACAAACAAATTGTTACAAAGGGACTGTAATGTATTTTTTATCTGATGACTCTGGAAATAATTTCATGAGAACATGGAAAATTAAATCATTTGCACACGTTTTTTTACTAGCAGCTAATTATATTTCCACACAAAGATAAAACAAAACCCCCAATGTGAACACTTTCAAGCTCTGGGAAAGCTTGGACTCATGTTTAATTTTACTTTGGGTAAGGGTTTTGCTGCTGTTGCCATTATGTTTATTACCAAACACAGATTACACAGTAATTGATCTAAACTATATTCTATCCAGTCAGCTTCACCTGCACTCTGAAGAAAAATACTAGCACCCAGTTTGGCTGTGTGACAGATTACTGAAGTCTAGAAGGAAAGAGTGGTTCCTCAATTTCTAACCTATTCTTAAAAGTTATTAAAAAAGCAGACATTTCATACAAGCAGCTGATGATTAAAAGACCACAGAGGAAGAAGTGGTGCTGTGCCTACTTATGTTATATCTTAGCAGAGAAAGGATTTCCTCCAGAGCACAGTTCTTGTCTGCAAGACAGTGGTTGTAAAAGTTAAACCTACAGCCTTAGTTACAGTAAACTTGATATTCTAAGGACTTCTACAGCAAGTGAGATCCATTGAACTCAGACATGATTACAGAAAAGAGCAGATTTTGACTAAAAAGAGAAAAACCTTTGTTACAAAACCTGAAACACACCCCAGAACAGGTAAAACTGGCTTTACCTGGGATTTTTTTTATAAACACAAAACTTGAACCAGATATTTTAATCTTCTGGCAAATCCCATCTGAATTTAAAGTGAACCTGACCCAGTTTTTTTGTTGTTTTGCATGGAAATCATATGAAATTCAGGGGTTTTACATGGCTTGATACCAACCCAGATAAATCTTGGCAGTTCTGGCAGAGTTGTGTTATGAATTTTGAAGTCCATTCAAATAGTCTGAGAATGAAGTCAATGACGGACTCCCAAAGATTCCATAATAGCCAGCTGGAGCGTGGAAACATGCAGAGTATGTTGGCCCTTTGGCCAACATGTTGGCCTCCAGTTGGCCCTTTGCTCTGGCTCTGACTCCAACATGCCACTTTCTCCTGCCAGCCTGCAGGGGTTTCAGAAGGGGATGATGAAACACTTTTGCATTACATCATCCAGTTGTGGATTGCATTGTGGAGTAGTTTCCTTGCTCACTAGAAGCGCTGTATAGCAGCCTCCCAAAATAAGAACAAAGCTCTCACATGAGACTCACATGTTGCATCTGAAGAAGTGGGTATTCACCCATGAAAGCTTATGCTCAAATACCTCTGTTAGTCTATAAGGTGCCACAGGACCCTTTGTCGCTTCTACAGATCCAGACCAACACGGCTACCCCTCTGATACTTGTGACTCATATGAGACTGGTATTTTTCTCAGGGTTGCCAACCCTCCAGGATTGGCCTGGAGTCTCCAGGAATTAAAGATTAATCTTTAATTAAGGATTATGCCATGTGATGAAATCTCCAGGAATACATACAACCAAAATTAGCAACCTTAAGTTTTCTGCAAAAGGCCCATGAAAAGAAGCTGCAGATTTTGGATTTGAATTTGTTCAAAGTTTGAGGATATTGGAGCTGAAGTTTTGATTTGGGCATATTTTACTGTAGTTACATTTTTGATGGCAAGCATGAAGGTGGATACATTAAACTCTTTCTAGGGTATTTTTTTCTTCATTAGTGATGATAGTCTAAAGTGTGGTTGTTGTTTTTTAACACCAGAAAACTTCTAATTGAGGAGGAAAAATGGCAAATAATTCTAACTGTTCCAATAAACTCTCATGTTTGATTACTATATAACCTAAAAGTGGCAGAGGATGTGGAATATGTACAGTTTGTGTCCTCGCCTGTTTTCACAGAAAAACAGAAGTAAATGTTTAGAAAGATTAATACAAACCTTCCTGCCTGGCATCAGATGGAATTAACATTTTTCTCATTCCACAATTGCATTTTTGCTGAGTAAGATTTTAATGTTTTTTTATTTTTATGTTTTATTTTAATGTTTATATTATTTTATTTAATGTTTGCCATGTCATAAACAAAAGAACTGCTCCATAAATTACAGCATAAACATCTTAAAGTACTTTAGATGTTTAAAGTAAGTGTGAAATCCGTCATCAAAAGGTATAATAACACTTTCTGTAATGCAGAGTTTTGTTGATCAGAGACTATATTTTATTTCCCCTGGTCATCTGCCATGGGTCACAGAAAAGAATACTTCTATCACACAACAGGGATTCCACTGATTCTAGTGGCACACTTACCGCTTACTTAAAAAAAATACTACTAAACTATATCATTCACAAATAACTACTATAACAAACGAATGGAAATATCTAGAACTATCTGACTCCCTGGCAGATGACGATTATTCTGATGCTTACTTAATATCTGTTAGTAATGACTGTCACTGAATGAACCTCAGTGGTTTTCTCATCCCATGGCTACTTCTTATTCTAAACAGTTCTTTCTGCAGTAGTTTCTTCAGTTGCTACAGTGGATCTGCATTATGGAGCCTGTATTTGCTGCTCCTGGTATTTTTCACTGATACATGACTGGACAGGGTGGGCACATACTCCTAATTACTGTCTTACTTCAGTGGCTGTTTGGTTATAGTTGTAAACCAATGGGCAGATTCACCAGCCAGAGAAGGTAAAATGTTTAAGTCCTTTTCCTCAAGGCTCCTTTATTAACTCAAAAAAAATGCAAATCACTTGGCAACAACAAGAAGAAAGATACTTATAGAGATTTCTTTAAACATTATCATTTGAATTAACCTTTTAGGATTATGGCGTAATCTTGAAATAATATTTGCATAATTTAGAAATACAGCTCTGTGTCTGTTCCATAGCTTGCTCCCATGGCTAACTCAGAGCCCATCTACACTGCATGAAGAAACATGGGCTAGCACAGTTCTTTGTCAGGGTTAGGGACATCCATATTATCACTCATTTTATTGCCAGTGTATAGGCTACAGACTAAAACACAGGCTAAAAGATTGTTCCTTATCATGGTTACAGAATTGTCTTTTCCCAACCACACTGGAGATTTAAGAAAAAAAAACAACTTTAACACTGTTCTTTTCCTGTAGGTGAGGCTCTTAGGCATAAAACTCACAACATTGTTTAAACACACCATTTTAATTTGGTTGTGGTAGAACTGGGTAATAACATGGTTTGATGTGCCATGTGGATGGGGCCAAACCTTGAGTTTAAAATGTGCGTTAGCCCAAGTAGAGATCCAAGCCAAAACATGATTTTTTAATCCTGTTTATAAAACATGGTTTGGATCCTTCCACAATGGCCAGTCAAATTGTGCCTCAACCAAATGTAAAGTATGCTTAAGAAGGGTTTTAAAACATATTAAAAAGCACTGGGGCCTCATGCTCATTTCCCTAATCATTAGAAACACACTGGCAGAGGCAAATTTATTATCTGTAGGGCTGATGAAACAATAACCTTACAGACAGTTGAAAAGCTTGCTGTGTTATCTATAAAACTATTTACATTGGACGTGATCCAACACTTCACCTACTATAATGTTCCTGACTCCCTCTGTGGTGAAATTACTTAAAGCTCAGTAGTCCCTTGGAGTGGGGGAGAGGTGTAAAGATGCATTCTCCCCAGGAAGTATCCAAGAGGCTGAGCCTGCCTCAAGGAGCAGCAAGTGCAGGCACACACAGGCATGTCATGGGGCGGAGCTTACTCCAGCGGTTCTGAGATATAGTGGGGGTAGAATCATGGTCCCAGAGCCTCTCCACCAATGCGATGATCCCCAGGGGGGAGTAGGGAGGGAGCAGTCTGGATATACACAGGTGTGCAATGAATGCAATTGCAACTGGCCCTTCTGAATACTGTATGATGGAGAATGGCTTAGGCCCAGATCCTCAGAGATATTTAGGCACCCAACTCTTATTGATGTCTTGTGCTCTCTCCCTTCTGCACATCTCCATAAAGGCCAGGCATAATCTGGTCCCTGTTTAAATACAAGCCCAGAAGATTCCAGGACAGCAAAGCCATGATAGCAAAGAGAAGTCCTTTCAAAGGTTTGCCATGAGAAAGGGGGAGACATATGGCTTTTTGTGAAGATGTTCACATGAATAAGGCTTGGAAGATTTAGTCCTCAAATAATTGGGAAAAAGTGAGTCGCTATTAAGATCTGTTCAGCATCTCTACCAGTGATGTGCAAAGGGAAATGCATGTTTTCCCCTCTTGGGAAAAGGTTCCAATATGCCCAGTGACAAAAGAAGGAAATGATTAAAGAAAAGTAAAAATGAATGAAAAAGAAATAGTATACAATTCTTTTTAACTCATATTCCTAGCATAGTTTGTCAAGAATCCCCCATGGCTTAGGCAAAAGGATCTTAAACAAGAATAATAGCATACTCAGTATTTAACAACCAGGAAACGGGTCTATTCTACAGCCTCTCTGCATATGGAATTCCAAGTAATTTCACATGGAAGATTTACAGAATCAGCCCCATAATATTTAATTTTATGTAAATAAAAGACTAATCAAAATTGGCCTTTGTAATGAAGAAAACTACTAATAGAAAGGCTGTTGCATATGAAATGTGAAACTGATATAAATCCTATTTTATTCTTAATCTGTTATTAGTGGTAGAAGATGCACGCGCCAAATACAGAAACACTATTATCTCACAGATGTAGTATGTGAAAAGCAGTCTGTTCCCATAACAACAGGCAACTTTAGACTGTATTTTTCATCATTTCTAGCAGCAAAGATTAGGCTCACAAAATGGAAAATCTGTTTTAAAAAAAGGTACAATAATGATTTTCTAAACCACTGTGTATTGTATATTTAAGGAATGGATTTCAAATGTATTAACATTTGAGTGCTTTTAAAAGAACTAACTAGAGACATGATCTTGCAAAACCTTACTCACTTGAGAAATCTTGCTTACATGATTAGTCCCACTGGAGAAAACTCATGTGATGCGGGCTCAATCCTGCACAACTTTTTTGTCAAATTCGGCTCTTACTTGTTCATGCAACTAATTTATTAGATAGATTTGATAAACCATAAAAAAGGTAATTTATCCTATCACTGCCATGCCAGTATAAGTAATTGAGAGAATGGCTAAATCATCACGCTTTATATTAAGGGTGCATTTATGTTCATAAAGGATTAATAAATGATTAATTGATGTTATAAGCATGCTACATATATGAGACGTATATGTTATAGATGGCTATAAGAACATCCGTAGATGGTATTAAGATGATTATAAGCCATGGATATAACCAGTCTATTGACCTAACAATTTATTAAAACATCTATTAATAATGTTTAGTTCTTTAAAACACATATATTAAGGTACCCTTAATATAAAATGTGATCAGAAGGATAAATTTTTAGTACACTTCCCAAAAGCAAAGAATCTTTTTGTAATTTTGTTAACTGAATTCTCATTACAAAAATACAAATTAATTAAAAGAAATAGCTTGGCCTAAGCATTGGAAGTTCTGGAATAATACATATTAATTATCTGCAAGTCAAAAAGATATACATATCTTGTGTTTATCAATATAATAAATTGCTTTATGCAATCCAGTGCAAAATGTCCATGCCAAGAACCCGTAAGTAGGGCACAATTATTAAGGCACATTGGATGCATTCTGTTCCGTCTCTGAGACCATCTTACCCTGCATGCTCCATCTCTGCTGCAGTTGTGATAGGCTGTCATGCTCTTGAAGTATGTCCCTAACTTCTGATTAGTTTGAACTAACTCACTGAGGGCATTCTAGAGAAAGATATTTGCCCTTTGATTTAAGCTTGATAAACTTTGTAAGGTGATGTAAGATGTACCTGGTCAACCCAGCTATTTGATGTTAGCTTGGTATAACTGGGAAGGTCACTGGATCACCTTATTTTCATTGGGTTACATGGGGTTGGATATGCCTACCCTGCAAATTAAGGTGTGATTGCAGGACTGGGTGGTATTGGCTATGTGTGAACCAACACATAGTAAAACACAGTCATTGACCTGAAAAGTTACAATCAAAGGCCCTGGTTCTGCAACATGCATGTGCCATGAGCAATTTTATGCATGTGAGTAGTCCCATTAAAATCAAAGAGACTACTCGCATGAGTATAGTTAAACACTTGCTTAAATGGCTGGAGGATCAGACCACACAGGATGCAACTGACTGGTAACAAGCAAACAAATGGAGTGGGGGAGGGAAGATTAGGGTAACAGTGACAGGAAGGCATGCTTATGTATACAGACTACATGCAAAGCTTGCAAGTTTGAAGGTATTTTAAGATATGAATAAAAATGAGACATGTTTTAAATTAACATTGCTTGTAATGTGATAACCCTTCCCCTGCAGTGTTTGCAACCCAAATGTCTTGCACTGTCCTAGTGCATGAAAACCAACAAGTGAAATTGACTATAAAATAGACACATCTATCTTCACTGTAAAAAATGAGCCAAGTGCAAAAATTAAAAGCTGAGTGAAGGAAATATTTAACAAACAATATAAATAGTGTAAAGTGAAATGAAATGTTAGTACACTTTCAGTTTGAATGATCAAAGGTGATATTACTGGTAAAGAATACTTTTAACATGACAGTAAGAAGGTGTCTGGCCCTTTAAACAAAAGGCCACTAAGTGTACCTCCACCTGTGACTGATCATCTGGGGGACAGCTGATGCTGGGCTCAAACTCTTTGGGGACAAGGATCATCTTTTTGTTCTGTTTGTACAGCATCTAGCGGAATTGGGTCCTGGTTCTTGACTAGGGCTCCTAGGCAGTGCTTAAATAATGGTGGCAGCTGGGGTGTCAATCACTTTCTACATAAACGAAAGTGACATCACATCTGCCTGTCCTCCTGCCCTCCACCAATCCTCTCTCCCCCAACCCCAGCCTCATCAATTCTGCCCCCTCAGCCTCACCTCTGCTCCGCCTGAGCTCTTGGGGTTCTCCAGTCCCCTCTCCCAAGCCTGGAAGGCTGTAGTAGGGTCCCCTCTTTCTCTTCCCCGGGGCTGGTGATGCAGGGGAGGGAAAGAAGAGACGGGAGGAGTAGAGCAGCCATCCTATTGCTCCAAGGAGGGGACAAAAGGGGAGGCGAGGACAAAGGAGAGGAGAGAGTGGAGCCATTCTGAACTGCTGGGCTTTTTCTTCTGGCATGTCCCTCCTGTGAGAATGGTGTTGCCTCCAGAGGGGAGATTGGCTGCTCTAGGCCAGGAGGCAGGGAAGTGGGGAAAACAGCCAATCAGAGGGGGGTTAATATAAATTGTATTTCCCCCATCTGAGAGCTGTTGCAAGCTGGCACACTTTAAGCACTGCTCCTAGGTGTTACAGTGAAACAAATAAATCATTATAATATAATAAATAATTAATAAGTACCAGCAAGTAGTTCCGTTCTGCTGGAGAGATGCAGGGAATAGGTAGGCTCCTACAGGAGACCCTGGGGCAAGGGAAAGAACCCAGGTTATATAGGATTCTCAGGCAGATGTCTTGTAGACTATAATCCTGCAGGGAGCAGGCTAGGAATGAGAAGGAAGAGGAGAGGCTTGCCTAACTCCCAGGCAGAAGGCCTGTAGAGAGTAATCCAATAGGGAGCAGATAGGCCCCTCCAGAAGTCCCTCCCAGGGGAAAGGAGATGACTGGTAAATTGAATTTGTGTTTAAATAGTTTCATTTTGAAGAAATAAAACCAAAACCCTGAAGAAAGGAGATTAGAATTCTACCACTGGAGCATGTTCTATGGTGCATGGGCTGATGAATTAGCCCATTGATTTACAATGACTTATCTTGACAGTGTCTCTTGGAAAAAAAACAAAAGCAAGTGAATATTGCTGCTGTGCATGAAGTTTGCTTTTGTTGAAGACATAGAGCCAAGTGCTACTGTCAATGAAATAATTCACGGGAACATGGCAAATAGGATTTGGTCCATATAGTAGCAATCTGTAACTTTTGAAGAGGGGACTAAAACATCATTTCTACTAGTAAATATACACAACTTTTACCATTCTCTTTCCTTTTCACATGTCAGCTCTATAGAACAGAACCATTCCTGAATAATGCTTGTAAACTAAATCTAATTATTGTTAAATTATAATCATAGATTCAGAACATGATGGATTTCAATCTTTGTTTGTTTCACTACACAAACATTCAGCATTGACACTGCAAACCATAAGACAAATTTAAAAGGAAAACAAAATTATTGTTTTAATTTCACAATTTTTCTCTTTAGCCTATCTTAAATGAGGCTTGGAGAGAGAACACATAGGGCCAATTTCACTGGTATGCTTCAGCAGCTTTGGCAATACAAAGTAACTGTAAACATTACGAGGGCAGCAAAAAGCAGCCTGAATAACTGGTGAATCTGGCCCTAAAGGTAGAGAAACTGCAATACGACCCAGTCCTGCACTCCTTACTCAAACAAAGTTCCTGCTGAAGTCAATGGGAAATTTGCCAAAGAAAAGAGTGTTGGATTAAGTCATCCTTTGGAAAATCTTTCAATATAATCCCACATGGTTGTGAAGAATATATTCTGCCAGCAACTTGAAACGAACTCTTGAAGGGATTGGAAAGGTAAAATGATGTGCAATTTGATGGGAAAATTATCATGGGAAAGACATATGTATGATAATGTAATTGTTTTCCTTAATAACTGTAAACTCCATCTCTTTCAACAAATTGCTGAGAAAGTGGGGTTCTATGCATTTTGGGGGGTCTGGCACAGAGATGGTTTTGCTCACTGTCAGTAATAGAATCATTATCCTGTTTGTTCTTAGACATATTGGCAAACTCAGTTAATTTGTTTTTAAAACCAACTACCTGGAACTGAGGCTTTTGTAGCGAGATAATTAGGCTGTACAAAAGACACCCTGTATTTTCTCTTAGCCCAACACCACCAAAATAAATGTCTTGATTTCTCAATGCTACCATAACACACACACCAGCTAAACAGTCAGTACTTTTCTATGAGAAAAGACCACAGTTTAAACTCTATTAGAATGAAAGATTAGCAGTAAACGCATGGTATAGTAGAGTTTGACGTTAGTCTTCATAGGGTAAAAATTTGAATAACATTTTTCATGTTAAATCCTATGGTGATTCATAATATAAAGAGGCAGAAAAGAAAAATGTGAGAAAAATGCTAGGTGTCATATTAATACTAACTGCATATAAAGAAAAACCTTGTGTCGCCAAAGTATCCTCACAGCCATGAAAACATTTAAGATATTACATTTGAAGGTGGGGGGAGGAGATCTCATATATATAAAACCTCAACCCACTATGTGAGGAGCACAGTTTTCAAGCAGACTCAGGACTTGTCCCGACAAAGCAATTAAACCTTAGTTGCAGATCACGTGAGGCATTTGACATTTCCTACCTGTCAGAAAAATAAACCCAGTGTGCTGAGTGAATAAAGAACCATCACACACACAAATGATCAGTTTTTCCGGGGAGGGGATTTCTAGAGCCAACTTCTTTAGGAGAAAAACAAAACAAGTCGGGTCTAGCCAAGGACACTTGTGCCAAGTGTGAACAAGAGAGAGCCTTTAAAATGCGAGGTTTTCAGTGTTTTATAAAGCAAACTTCACGTGCTTTAAACTTAACCCACCGAACGGGAGCCTCCCTCCACAGGAGGGAAACTTTGGCAGAGCTCAGGGGCGTGCAGATAGTTATCAGGGGCGTGCAGATGGCTCCACGCCCGAGGTCTCGGTGGGACCGGGAACCCGCACCCGAATCATCCACCTTCTCGCACGCAGGGCTGCTGTCTTCCCCGCCCGCACGGCGGAAAGTGTCGAGGTCAATAAAAGTCTCTTACCTGTTGATTTTCAGGGCAAATGCCCGTCTGTCAGCTACGGGTAAAGTGGCCATGCTTGACAGCGTCCCTCGGATTTTAAGATCCCTGGGAGGGGAGAGGCTGGTAATTTCCACCAAGGGCGCTTCTGATGTGTAGCATACCAAGGGCTAAAGAGTGAGTTTCATCTGTCAGTTCTGGGTGGAAACTTCCGCATTTCACCTTCCTCACTGAAATTGGCCAAGTGGGAGGGCTCAGCTACTGACTTGCCCTCCAGAGAAAAGCCTCAGCTCTAATCCCGGGGCTCCCCGGGCGCTGAACATCGAAATACCCGAGACCTGCCTGGGCATCCTTCCCCCATCAAGCCCTCCCTCCGGTTTTGTAGTCCTGGCAAGGAGCCAAGCCCGCGGCACTTTTATAACAAGGACTATAACGATCCTTCGATAGGCGGCTGGAAATTCAGCCCTCACTCTGAATATAGCTTTTCCCCTTGTTAGAAACCCGGCTTCGATCTTTTTGACTGGTCCAGAGGGGTTCACGCAGGAAGATGGGAATTTAAGTAGGCACTAAGGATGGACTAGTTCCCCCACTGTAACCCGAGAGAGAGCAAAGCGTCTATCTTCCCTGCTGTTTGGAAACTTTGTTTGCTAATAATTCGGCTTCCTCTTGCACAACTGGAAGAAACGATTCTTTGCAGACTCTGAAGTAGGCTGACTCTTCTCAATAGGTGTCACTCTCGCTTGCACTGAAAGCAACTTCCAGCGACTCTGGGCTTGCAAGAAAACCGTTTGATTAAAGGGACTCTTCCAGTGAGGATCTCTACATTCAGTTCTGACCCCGTCCTTCTTCTGGGGACAAAATGTTTCCATGCAGCCTCTTAAGAAAAATTATGGCCATTTTCTAAGTTGTTTCCGCCGTTCGTTGTCCACAATGATAAAATAGATCTTGTTATTAAATAAATGTGATGCTCCAATGAGTGGTGGGTACAATTAAATCCTCAAAGATGGTCTTTCCAATCGTGTACCAGCTGAAAGGTGAACTGTCATAATGATTTAGAGCCAGGATTACATCAACACAAGAAATAGAGGAGGAATTTTTCTCCTTCCAGTATGTCCGAATTTCCACTGGATGAGATGATGTTGGATCTTTATTTAAAATGCATTTTACTGGTATAAATTTGTACATATATGTTACAGAATCAAGCTGTACTATGTGTAACAAAGGGGTGAGAGACAGAGACATATACTAGTTACCACTGTACAATAACCAGAAGTTGGTGCTGTATAGTGGTGTAATTATATTCACTATTGTACTTCTTGTTCCTCCTTCTTTCCCTTCTTTTGGAGAGGGGGGTGTTAGCTTAAAAGGGCATTTTATAGCTTTTTTTATTTTTTAAGATTATTTTATGATGTATTATTTTATAAATTGATGAGTCTTTAAACTGTTTCCTTACTGATATTTTCTTTTTTGCTTGTGCACACTCGTTTGTTATTGCAGATTTCCTGGCTTGTAAAGATGATAAACACGGGTGCATCTATTATGGAAAAACAACAACCCCTTAAATGTATTCAATTACATAGATGCTACAGACGGATACAAAGGAATCAATGTAAATCCAATGTTAGGCCTCCAAACTATGACAACGTCCCATTAATTCTATACTCTGTACTGGAATGCTGGAAACAGAGTTGCCATACTATGGGCCAGATTCCAATATCCTGACTTACACCTATTCCCCTCCAGCTTCTGAAGATTTCAATAGGATTCCTTGCAGAGTAAAGTGCTAGTCGCTGTAAGGGTGGCAGAATCTGGCTTTCTTGTTTAAAAGTACTTTAAAGCATTGTTTAATGAAGGGCTCATTTAAGATAATGAAGTGAAATTAGGTAGTTTCATACATATAAACCACCAGATCAAGGTTGTACAGATGGTCTTTTCAGAGTTATTACTATATGCCTCAGGGGAAAGAAAGGAGTGGGTGGAGAGCTGAGGGATTTAACAGAAAAACTAAAACAAATGAATCACTGGGTATGGAAACAAATCTGGACATGTAAACAAAACACATCAGGAATCTACAGAATCAGGGAGACCCAAGAAAAGAGTCTGAAAAAAACGAATGAAGAAAAGAGAATATGTTATATGGAAGGAATGGATGTTAACTGGAAACCAGTTACATCACTAACTATAAATGGAATTGGATGTTTTATTATATGAGTCTTGTGCATATGCGCAAGATGTTCTTCCCCACAACACATTGGCACTGCAGTTGCTTACAGGTTGGCAATTGGGGTTTGCTCCTCTTCCCCTGGAGCACTGAGCAAAGGATATTCTGTTAAAATCAGGTGGGTCTCTCTCTCATGATTAATCTCTTATGAAGACAAGGGATACTGGACCTTGGTAGACCTCACTCCTTCCTATCTTTATCAATTATGTGTGAGAATCGGCACTGGTAATCCTCCTGTAGAGCTATTTCAATGCACAGTGTAATTACAACTACAGTATGTGTACTACTCATAAACATTCTTATTAAAAACACAACATTCAGCTTCGGATCGACAATTGCAATGTGTTCCAGTCAGAAACATAGAAATAAATGAGAGAAATTTCAGCCACCCTTATTTTATAAGTTATAGCCACATTTTTTAAAATGTCTACTGGTTTTGGGTACCTAAGTTCAGACACCTAGGGCTTGATTTTCAGAACCACTGGACATCTACAGATCCCATTGATTTTAATGTTTCCATGCAGCCTCTTAAGAAAAATTATGGCCATTTTCTAAGTTGTTTCCGCCGTCACTCTCTTGACTGGGACCATATGCAGCTCGGGCACAGTGGAAAAATCAAACCCTTGATATTCCTAAAAAATACTGTATCAGAGGGGTAGCTGATCTGTAGAAGCGACAAAGAGTTCTGTGGCACCTTATAGACTAACAGACGTATTGGAGCATAAGCTTTCGTGGGTGATTACCCACTTCTTCAGATGCATGCGAAAGCTTATGCTCCAATACATCTGTTAGTCTATAAGCTGCCACAGAACTCTTTGTCGCTTCTAAAAAGTACTGTACAGACTGGTAATACTGGGTATTGTAAACCCCTCTATTTCAGTATTTGTTTATGGTAGCATCCACAATGTGCTAAGCACTTTCCAAACATTCAAGAAGCATCAGTCCCTACTCCAAGAAGCTCACAACCTAAAGACAGAGAGATTAAAAAATGCAATGTAATGGAACAGAAAGAACAGCAGGCAATTCCCCATTCATTCCCTAATTCATCTGTGTTAGCTGTAGTACTTTATACTGTAAAAATATTTTCTACTTTTTCCTTTTCTTCTTCTGCAGGACCCACAGAGGGAATTGATCCTTGCTGCTGTTTTAAATAATCCATTAAAAAATTCCTGTTAAATTAAGTTCATTTTATTCAGTTCAAGAGCAGCTGAATAAATGCTTCAGACACTGTTCTTACAAAAAGGGGGTGGGAGAGAATTGTTGAGCAAAGTTCAGCAAGTGTTTTATCATAACAGCTCAAGTGGCATGGGAGCATGAACCTCTACAGTCCTTGTCTAATGGAGTCCCCTGAGACATACAGTTCAAAGCTGTCCACTACAAATTGACTATATTAATCAGTACTACCATTAATAATTAAAGATATGTTTGTATATATCCTGCAGTCTATATTGCAAGTGTCTGTTTTACTGTTTGCAACAATTAAATGCACATTGCTAGGTCCTTGAGAAGCACAGGGAAATGTTTTTGTAAGTTAAAAAGTATTTTATTGATTACATGCAGAAAAGAATACCTATAAAAATAAGTCTCCAAACCACTAGTATATTTAGCAAATACACAGCATACATAATTACAGCGCAGCAATCGCTGCTCTCTTATTTGAAAAGGTAAGTGATCAGCAACTTATTCCAAAAGTACATGTGAACAGCAGAAGCTGCGAAACATTTCTTTCTGTTCCCTGCACTCTTAGGTCTTGTCTGCAGCGAGGAAATTTACCAAAAAATTCAAAACAGTTTTAAAATTGGTTGGAGCACCAGAATATGGACAAAGCACAGGCTGATGGACCCATTTTTAAAACTGGTCTATAGTCTTGTCTATCCTAGTGTTCCAACTGGTTTTAAAACTGGTTTGAATATTCTGAAAAATGTCCCCAATGTACACAAGGCCTTAGGGCCTAATCGTGATCCCATAGAAATCAATGGAAGCAGTATCTGGCCCTAAGGCAGCAATTTGGAAAGTGCCAACGAGATGTCAAGGATCAAAGTGCTGACTAGAAGACAGGCAACATCTACAGCTGAAGAAAACTATTCAACCCATAGACCAGGGGTAGGCAACCTATGGCACGCGTGCCAAAGGCGGCACACGAGCTGATTTTCAGTGGCACTCTGCTGCCAGCCTGGGGTTCCATCCACCGGCCCCATGCCAGCCGGAGTCCTGGCCGTCGGCCCCGCTTAGCCCGCTGCCGGCCTGGGAATATTGGAAAGTTCAGCAAGGAAAAGCAAGGGCAAGGATCACACTAAACTGGTAAGATCTGCATTTTAATTTAATTTTAAATGAAGCTTCTTAAACATTTTAAAAACCTTATTTACTTTACATACAACAATAGTTTAGTTATATAATATAGACAGAGAGAGACCTTCTAAAAACGTTAAAATGTATTACTGGCACATGAAACATTAAATTACAGTGAATGAATGAAGACTTGGCACACCACTTCTGAAAGATTGCCATAGACTATATGATCTGTATTTCAAGGTGCCATCTGGTGGTATTTTACACAATTACAGGCATTTCCAAACCCCTTTTTTCCCTCAACAATCTCACAGTAAGCAGGCAATTATCACTCCTTCATTACCAGTGATATACCTGAAGAGAATCAGTTACTGTGTGCAAACTGCTGAGTGGCACAGTATGTATGATAGACAAAACAGTGTAATATTTTATCATTACATTTGTCTTTGCTGCTCAGAATAAAAAGGGAGAGCGGAGACTTTTTTGTACCCTAAGTCTTTAGGCAAGAAAGGATTCTCATGCCAATCTCATCCAGTGTTAGGGCCTAATCCTGCTCTCATTGAAGTCAATGGAATTTTTGCCAATAACTTTAAGGGAAGAAAGTTTGGGCCCTTAAGCACAGTGCTTAATTTCATATTCCAATAATTACCTGACAGTCTGTAAGATGCATTTGTGCCAATAGGAAGATTCATTTTCCAGTTGCTCTAACAGTCCAACTGCTAGCAAACCCTCTGTCTGAGGGATTTGGTGATGTTTCACCCATTACACTAATGCAAGAAAAAGACAGAAATATAGAGTTGGCAGTATAATTGGACACTCTTGTTTAATATAAATATAGAAAAGTGTGAAATTTTGCTCTAATTTACATTGATATAAATCCCAATTAACTCCAGAAAGTCAGTATATTTACTCCTGGCTTACATAAAGTTAACAGAGCAGAATTTAGCCCATGAACTTCAGAAAATATGTATTTTACTAGTCCTTATCAGTAACTGTAGAGGAAGCAGGGCTGTCAATCAATCACAGTTAACTAACGCGATTAACTAAAAAAAAATAGCAATTAAAAAAATATGAAATGTATTAAATATTTTTGGATGTTTTTCTACATGTTCAAATATACTGATTTCTATTACAACACAGAATACAAAGTGTACAGTGCTCACTTTATATTATTTTATTACTGCAAAAATGATAAACAAAGAAATAGTATTTTTCAATTAACCTCATACAAGTACTGTAGTACAATCTCTTTATCCAGAAAGTGTAACTTACAAATGCAGATTTTTTTTGTTACATAACTGCTCTCAAAAACAAAACAATGTAAAACTGTAAAGTCTACAAGCCCACTCAGTCCTACTACTTGTTCAGCCAATCACTAAGACAAACAACTTTGCTTACATTTACATGAGAAGATGCTTCCTGCTTCTTATTTACAATGTCACCTGAAAGTGAGAACAGGCATTCACATGGCACCTTTGTAGCTGGCGTTGCTAGGTATTTACGTGCCAGATATGCTAAACATTCGTATGGCCCTTCATGCTTCGGCCACCAATCGATGCTCGTTAAAAAATAACGCCTTAATTAAATTTGTAACTGAACTCCTTGGGGGAGAACTGTATACCTTCGGCTCTGTTTTACCCGCATTCTGCCATAAATTTCATGTTATAGAAGTCTGGGATGATGACCTAGCACATGCTCGTTTTAAGAGCACTTTCACTGCAGATTTGACAAAATACAAAGAAGATACCAATGTGAGATTTCTAAAAATAGCTACAGCACTCGACCCAAGGTTTAAGAATCTGGAGTGCCTTCCAAAATCTGAGAGGGACGAGGTGTGGAGCATGCTTTCAGAAGTCTTAAAAGAGCAACACTCAGATGCGGAAACTACAGAACCCGAACCACCAAAAAAGAAAATCAACTTTCTGCTGGTGGCATCTGACTCAGATGATAAAAATGAACATGCATCGGTCCTCTCTGCTTCGGATCGTTATCAAGCAGCACCCATCATCAGCATGGACGCATGTCCTATGTAATGGTGGTGAAAGATGAAGGGACATATGAATCTTTAGTGCATCAGGCACATAAATATCTTGCCACGCCGGCTACAACAGTGCCATGCCAACACCTGTTCTCACTTTCAGGTGACACTGTAAACAAGGAGCGGGCAGCGTTATCTCCTGTAAATTGTAACCAGATTTGGATATGTCTTCACTAGCAACATTAAAGCGCTGCCGCAGCAGCACTTTAACGTGGCTGTGTAGTCATGGCAACAGTGCTGGGAGAGAGCTCTCCCAGCGCTGTAAAAAACCCACCCCCGCAAGGGGAGTAGCTTCCAGCACTGGTGCACTGTCTACACTGCCTCTTTACAGCGCTGAAACTTGCAGCACTCAGGGGTGTGTTTTTTCACACCCCTGAGCAAGAAAGTTGCAGTGCTGTAAAGTGGCAGTGTAGACAAGGCCTTGGTTGTCTGAGCAATTGGCTGAAGTAGGACTGAGTGGACTTGTAGGCGCTAAAGTTTTGCTTTGTTTTATTTTTCAGTGCAGGGTTTTTTTTGTACATAATTCTATATTTGTAAGTTCAACTTCCATGATAAAGAGATTGCACTACAGTACTTGTATGAGGTGAATTGAAAAATACTATTTCTTTTGTTTTTTACAGTGCAAATATTTGTAATAAAAATAAATATAAAGTGAGCACTGTACACTTTGTATTCTGTGTTGTAATCGAAATCAATATATTTGAAAATGTAGAAAACACCCAAAAATATTTAAATAAATGGTATTCCATTATTGTTTAACAATGTGATTAATCAAGATTAGTTTTTTTAATTGCTTGAAAGCCCTAGCGAAGCACTAAAATCAGTGGAAATAGAGTAGTAAAGAAATATACTTAGAAGAGCATGTGAAACTTAAAACCATACACTTTTTAAAATTTCATTTTGGTGTTATTGCAATTTCAGAAAGGGAACTAAGCTAATTTTACAACCCTCTGATTTCCTTTTTCCTTTGTATGTAGACATTACGGAGAGTGACACTAACAATCAGTGGCATTTTCATGCCTCCAGGGGAAGTTGCACAAATTTAAGAGAGAATAAGGATGGGAGGTGTGAAAGCATCTGATTGTTACTTTTAAAAAATAATACTTTGTTGAAAACTTTCTTTGGTTATCTTCATAAGAAACACAAACTCAGCAGAGGAAATATTTAAAAAATAACAACTCCTCTGCTATCACCTCCTACCCCACACCCCCACAAAACCTAAAACATTACAAATAAGCAACCTGCTCAGTCAGGTCACATGAATCCTTTGAGTAGGTATTTAATTGATAAATAAAAACAACTCTTTTTAAAAGTGCCCCCTGCTGAGGCACTTAAGACACTGCAGTTAAAAGATGATAAATAGCATAAGAGAGCTATTAATAACCAAATAAAATGGTAAAAAAAGTAATTAAAAAGCAACATCATTAAATCATACGGTGGGTATGTCTGACTCCTTTAGGGTTTGCATTTTATACATATATTATTCCCATGCTTCTCCCATCTGTGTACTATATTTAATAAAATATGTGTGAATGATCTCTCAGACTCTGATCTTGTAAACATTGATCCTCATCCTTACGCATGGAGCAGTCTTACTGAGTTCAAAGGTTAATCATATGCAGTCATAGTCTATGTGAATAAGTGTTTGCAAGATAAGGACCTAATTTTGTATGCTCCTCTTCCCCAAAGTACATAAGCATTCATCCTGGCCAACACTTATGCACAATGACCCTTACTCACAAGTAGTTCCATGGAGTTCAAGGCTCCAATTTTGCAAACACGTGTCCCCCTCAAACTTCTCTTCTCTAGACTAAACATATCCAATTCTTTCAATCTTTCTTCATCAGTCATGTTTTCCAAACCTTTTATCATTTTTGTTGCTGTCCTTTGGACTTTCTCCAATTTGTCCACATCTTTCCTGAAGTGTTGTACCCAGAACTGGACACAATACTCCAGTTGAGGCTTTATGTGTGCTGAGTAGAGGGGAAGTATTACTTCTTGTGTTCTACTTGCAACATTCCTGCTAATACATCCCAGAATGATATTTGCTTTTTTTGCCGCAGCATCACACTGTTGACTCACATTCAATTTGTGAGCCACTATAATCCACAAATCCTTTTCTGCAGTACTGCTGCTTAGCCAGTTATTCCCCAGGTTGTATTCGTGCATTTGATTTTTCCATCGTGAGTATAGTACTTTGGTTTCATTAGGGTTGAATTCCATTTTCTGAAGGATAACCACTTGGCTCAAATCAACTCTTGAACCTGGCAATGTATTTGTTATTTCCAATAGCACCCACATTGTGTGTGCTGAGTGCTTTCCCAATACAGAATACACACAATTGCTGGTCTGAGACGCTTGCACCGTAGAGACGTTTAAGTAAACAAAGAAACAACAGGAACAGAAAAAGGAGCAATAAATATATTGCAGTCGCAAGACCATTGTTAAGCCTGTCAGAATTTTCTGTTTATAAATAAGGCATGTAAATTATAATTAATTTACTAATTTAACCAGTTTTTGTTTAGTAGGCCTGCCTACTGTGATTCTGTTATGATATGCTTTAAAAGCTTCTATACTGACTGAGCCTAACAATTTTAATTTCCTCCTTCTTTTTACTTTAGGATCTCTTTAACTAGCTTCCTCAGTTTTGTTTTGTTTTTAAGTTCCCTTTTCAAAAGTTTGTCATCACAGTGCTAGGTTTTAGTCTGACTCCTCTCTTGATGACTTTGAACTTCATTATATTGTGTGCTCTAGCAAGAGCTATTACAAGAAGTAACTTTTTCACTACTAAATTCAGCTGCTAAATTCATCTTTCTTTCCCATTGTTCTAACAATCTCAATCCATTTTTGAATCCCTCCACTGGCTCTCCATTCTCCACCACATCAGATTCAAGCATTTTGTGATCAAATTGTGATCAAAGTTCTTCAGAACCACCACTTCCTTATTTGCCCATTATCCCTTTCTCCCCAACCTCTGGTGCCAGTTTCAACAACCCATTTGTCCACTTCTCCCAGTCCCACACACTTTCTTCCAAGTTTCCCCCATGCACCCACTTCCCACCCTGAGCTGATCCACAAAGGTTGAATGATGAAATAGAACTTGTATATTTGATTTTGCTTAGACGTCTCCCTCCGCCCGCTCCCCCCAGCAATCTCTTTGCTTGTACGCTGTATGTGTTTTCTCCATCCTTCCTATATTTTTGTCTTTTTCAGACTGCATGTCCTTCAGAGCAGGGACCATGTCCTCTCTGCATTTAGAAAGTTCCTAACACAGTTTGAGTACTACCACAATCTAGATAAATAACAATAATGACTCTGGCATCTTCGACCCTGCTGTTCTTTTCTGAGAGTTGAAATAAAAAGTGTGTGCAATATATCTGGCTTTCTAGTATGCTAAAATAAATACTCCAGCTGTATTGTTTGGGAAAAGGACTTCAGTTCTGCTATGTTTGCTTTAATTATCTGCACTAGTAAACAGGAATGTTTTATTTATGTTCATTCTAGCTTGCTAGGGTAAATATCATGCAATACATTTGAAACTTTAATAGAGTCTCTCGTTATTCACAATGTACACTCACAGGAAAATTAGGATTTTTTTCATACTCTATATTGTCAACTTTTCAGTTTAGGTGTACCATGAGCAGCAGCAGCCAGTACAGCACCATTCAAGTCAAAGACTTTTAGTACAAAATAAGGTTCTTGTGTTTGGGTATGAAATTTAGAGGCCAGCAGAAAGCCCAAAACCAAATGTTTTGATTGGATAGTTTTGTCCCAATGAAAAATAATGAACAGTGTGGTCTGAAGTATTTCTAATTTATTATTTATGTGAAACTGGAATAGTGTAAACAACCAATACATTGGATTTTCACCTTCTTCCTTTCTAATAGCTGTGGGCTATCCATTGCCTTACCTAACCTGGGCAAGGTTTATACAAGGTGTCTCTCATCTCCATAAAGCAGAAACTTCAGCATTATATCCATTCTGATTTTGGAAGAGGATGTATGGGCTTTCACGTACTCATTTATTCTAGCCTGCCAGTTCCCAACAGCTTCCCATGCCCTCCCCCTTTTCCATAGGTGCTGGAACTAGGGATGCTACCGCACCCCCTGGCTTGACGTGGTTTCCATTATATACAGGGTTTAGTCTGGTTAAATGGCTCTCAGCACCTCCACTATAAAAATTGTTCCAGCACCCCTGCCCTTTTCGCTATGCACAAGTTGAGAAAAATCTCTTCTAATACTCTAAAATTGTTCTTAATCAGGCACTCATTTAAGCCTGTGATTAATACAAGGAATATAATAATTATAACAAACACAGGCATATTGGTTCCTTCTTGGAGAAATACACTGATTTGAATCCCAGTGGTGTGCCACATGGATTGCAGAATCAGAAGCTTTTCTCACATAAGTATTCCCATTGACTACTTGGCTGAATAAGAGTCGCAGGATTTTAGAAAGGGAAAAATGCCTCCTAATTTGAAGAATTATATAAGGCTTTGAGAGCTGGACTACCAAAAAGCAGCTCATAGGTTCTTCTGAAGCTTTTAGTACTTACCATACAAACCGGTTTTGGGACAACCCTCCCTTCTGAATTTGTATAATCAAATTTTATTGACATGTCAGTCGTTCTAGTTTAGAAGTAGAAATGTTCCTTCAGAAAAGCAACCAGCATGAAGGCAACACCCATATCACACAATATGATGTCTTGTCGGCTGAAAACAAGAATGTTAAAAAGTTGTGTTTTATCCTTCAAATAGCAGAGACTGCACACTTCTACTTTGCAATAAATGGACTTGATTCACTACTTTTTGTGGTCACAAGGAACTGCAGGTCTACAGCTGGCTTCTGTCTACTGTTTCAGATTGTTTATCCAAGACTTCTGAGTCTGGCACCCAGTTAGAAGCAAAAAGTATATACTTTGCAACTCTTCTAGCCTTTCACAGAAGGAGTGAGCACAAGATTTATGGAATGGAACAACATTAGATAGTATTTCACTTCATCAGTACGGTAACCAAAGCCAAAAAAGAAACTTAGTAAATTAAGGATTTGATCATTAGCTTTGGAGTTCTTAATGAGTTTCCCTTTGTACCTATAAAATAATGTAATCTTAGATATTTATGTTGAAATCCAGACTATATTCTAGGATAAACTATATGGGTATCATAACAGAGCCCACCATATTTGAGGATTTTCAGAATAACATCTGTCTATATGTTCCCCTTAATAAAAGTAGTACCTAAAATGTAAACACATTTTATAATCAAACTAGAAGCACTGATTAACAGTATAACTGATATTAAGGGAACACTTTTATAAGCCCAAATTTAACCATATAAACCCAAATTTAATTTAGACTTCTTGTAGTCAATAGGGCAATGAGTCTCAAACTATCCTAGTGGTCAGCATAACAAAACATTTTAAAAAATCAAACAGTGTTAAGTAGAGGGCTAGCGAGAGGAGGTGGGATCATGAGTGGATATTGGGTTACAAAGTGGTGCAAAGGACAAAAAACACTGGAGAAGCACTGAGAGAGAGCGCATGATGGATTTTCAACAGCTTTATTTATCAAATTACTGTGGTGGGTGCTATGTAACAATACATATAATACAGTCCTGGCCCTAGAGAGCTCATTTTATAGTTTAAATAAAATTAAAATGGAATAGGTGAGATACAAATATTGTGCAAGAGGGATAAAATGGCTACCAGTATTAGGAACACAAGGTTGAACAGTTTAGTATTCTGTAGAACTAAACCCCTTACAGGATTCAAGAAAGAAAGAAATTAAAGTATATATATAAATACACATATATATACACGTACACACACACAAATGAATGCATGAGCAAAAGACTGAATGGACCTGTGACACCGTACCTTTTTTAGTCATCATTAGCATTCTGTGACTAAAAACAATATCTGTACCCAAGGGCTATATGAAAGGAAGTGAGGTCTAGTAGACAGAGCACTGAATAGACCTGGATTCTAGTCTCAGCTCTGCCTCTAGCCTGCAAGGTGACCTTAGGCAAATCATTTCACCAGTTTGTGCCTCAGTGTTCCTACCTGCAAAATGGGGATAATGTTGTCCTCCTCTGGAAAGCACTTTGAGATCTAGGGATGAAAGGCGCTATGGGGCTACCAACCCTCCAGGATTGGCCTGGAATCTCCAGGAATTAAAGATTATATCATATGAAGAAACCTCCAGGAATAGGGTCCAAAAAAATTAGCAACCTTAACAGGTAGGTATTATCATCATACCACTAAAAAGCAGGATCCATCCTCAGGCTGCTAAGTGCACACAGCATGTTTGATATTCCTCACTGACACTCAACCTACTGGGCCTCGAGGTTGAAACGGTCACCAACCCTTCCCTTGGACCAAAATATGATCCACATATAACTCCCCGGGGATTAGCCAGGCCAAGGTATTTCTAGCACCCCGAGTGACATGGGCATCTGAGCCCTTGTGATTTGGGCTGAGGGCTGAAGACAGAGGGCTGAGCTGTGCAGGGATTTGCAGGTGCTTCGTTGACACGAACGCCCCCTCCCCTCTTAACTGACCTCGCTCCAGGCCGACGCGCCGCCGAGCCAGCCCTGGCCGCACACTGGCCCGTACAACAGCCGTGCGGCCCGCCCTAGGGCAGGACGCCTGTTCGGGGGCGTGCTCAGCACAGCCCCTTACTAGCGACGGGCGGCTACCGCCCCGCACAGCGCTACACGCAGCCGCGGCGCGCGGCTAACTCCACCCCTCCTCCCCACACGTGGCCGCTCCAACTGCCGAGCCGACAGTCACCCCGTGACTCTGACAGAGAGAACGGCAACCGAAAGGAGAGGTTGCGCACGCGTGTCGGGAAGCCGAGTAGTGAGGTGTGCGCATGTGCTACCGAAAGGTGCGCGTTCACATCTGGAATCCGCCGGGGGGCGGGGAGGTAGTTCACCTTGCGCATGCGCATCTGGCGTCCCAGACCGGGAGGGGGGAAGCGTGCAAGAGAAACAGTCTCCTCTTTAACTCTTCCTGTGCCGGGCGCCGCCGACTCGGCGGCGGTTAGTGCCACTGGTGGCGCGTCGTGACGCAGCGGCTTCGGCCCGCCATGGCGTGGGCGTGACGCACCCGGCAGAGGGGCGGAGACCGCAGGTGTGTTGAGGGTTTCGGGGCTCCTGCGCTAATCGGAGACGTGGCCCCTTGTGGCGCAGCCTGGGAGCCGCTCCCCCGCCCCGTCCGGGGCGCCGCAGCGGGGGGGTGAGGTGGGGTGAAGGTCCGTATGGGGGGAGGGGTGGGATGGATAGTATGGGGGCGTGTCCCAGGCTCTCGTACCTCACGTTGTTTCTCTCTCCAGGCTGCTCTGTGGTGACAGGGCCTGGCGATGGCCCAGGCTCCCATGGAGGAGGAGGAGTGCCCCGAGCTGATTCCCATAGAGGATCAGGAGGTTGGGGGAGAAGAGGCAGACCTCAGCCACAGCATCAAGATCCCAGTCACTATCATCACAGGCTATTTAGGTAACCAGCTCACCTAGCAGCACTAAGCCTCGAGCTTCCTCGCTAGGGTCTTTACAAAGCAAACCCGCCCTATCTAACAGCGTTCCATACAAAACCAACATTTGCCTTGTTTTGTGCCTTGCACGGTGACTTCAGTTGGGTGCATGGGGTGGAATTTGATTCTCCTTGAATAGAATGTATTTCATATTCATGGGATATGTTTTACTTGCAGTTGAGGAATCTGGAATGAGGAGCACTGCTCCAAACAAACCATGCAGCCATCTTCCTAGTATTCTATATTTCATGACAAAAAGAGCGTATAATGACGTATCTAATGTCACTTCTGATGTTCCTCTAAACTACTGTTGTCATGTTTTCAATTTACAGTATGTACAGTATGAACTTGGTGTCATGGCACCCCTATCTGCAGAAAGTACTTCTGTCACAATGTGCTTGCGGAATCATTTTGGAGAGTTAAATGAGCTTCTGTTGTTTCTCTTATAAAATAGCTCATGAGTCCTGACCTGCCCAGTTAGGGCTTGTCTCCACAGCAAGTCACTGCATGGCAAGCCCAGAGTGTGAATCTATAGCCGAGCTGCCCTCTGGGACTTTCAGTGTGCTGTAGGAATGTCCACATGGGACATTACTGTCTTTCAAGCTGGTGCATATCCTGGCTTGCTGTGCAGTAATTTGCTATATAGACAAACCCTAAATTGGCTTTCCATCCGTAGTAGTCAGTCCATTTTGTTCCATCAAAATATGAGTGCTAAGATTACATGAGTAAGCACTCAAAATGTGATGCAAGTGTTTAAATGGATAGCTTGCATGACCGATTGTATAACTGACCAAATGCTTTTGACACCCTTTGAAAAAGTGTACTGCAAAATAGCATGAGTGCAGTATTGCCAACCCCAAGCATTCAAAAATCATGAGTTCGGTCCCCACAAACTGAGATTGGTTTAAAAATCACAGAAAGGACATTTCAAAAAAAATCTGTTTCAAGAGAGCCAATACAGAATTTTTTTTATTTCCCAGCTCTTAAGGAAGGGTATTGTCAGTGTCAATGAAACTGATAGCCTTTCAGCCCAGCTGCAGAAGCCCCCGCTCTGCTTCTTCACCAACCACCTCAAATATAATTATATTTGTGTTTTTTCAAAAAACATAGTGACCTGGAGAGGTGACAGTTGCTCCATAGTTCAGGTTGCAACTCAGTTTATGTTTATAAGCCCAATTTTGGCGCCTCATTCTCAGATTCACAGAAATCCATACCGAGCTCAAAACTTAAATTAGATCTAGGGCTGAGGTAAAATTTTTCTGCAAAATTGAAATGACAATGGGTATCACAATTCCAAAAATCCATGGAAGATTTTTGCCATCTTTATAGTCCCCCCCCCCCCCCCCCATATTAAACCAACTCTACTGAACTTGCCTAGCTGCTTTCTCATGCTTAGGACTATAATTTAGTTAATTTGTATGCAATTATTCACATTTCTTTAGAAACAATGTTATGAAACATCTACTCCAGCAGTATTGATATAGAATAACAAATTACTGCTAGTAACCTAAACTTCCATTTAAAAAAAAAGTTTTTAACCAAGTTCATTGCAAAAATAGATAGATAAAAGATTTGCCATGGGTGGGGAGAGACTGGTGAGCCCCTTAAGACTTGTAGGGCATGGAGGGATCTCAGTAAGGCTTCTAAGATTTATGTGGAGTGCTGCAATAATCCCCTGGGTTCTCTTGCAACTACTACAAATAATTAAAAAAAAATTTAATTACAAATATAAAAATAAAATGTAATGCTTCTGAAAGTATCAGATTAGAGAATGAGTACTAGCACTCCATTGGTCTTTAATTTCTAAAAACTATATTTCAGGAGCATGATGGTAACATTGAATTTGAAAATTCTCCTTATACTTTATTGTTGATCTACTGAAATGTGTGCTGTTTTTTAGGTGCTGGGAAGACAACTCTTCTTAACTATATTTTGACAGAACAACATACCAAAAGAATAGCAGTTATTCTAAATGAGTTTGGAGAAGGTATGTACTGCTACAGAAATATTGTATAGAAACAAAAATTGGAATACATAAGCATTTTCCTGTTTTGTTAAGAAATGCTTTAGGAAAGTAAACTATTAAAAGCAGACAAATGGTATAATGGTGGTTGGATTGATATCTACATTGATTGATCCCCAAGCTAAGGATATCTGAATGGCTTATGCAGTTTCTCAGCAGTGTAAAATTGAGACCATGTCCTCAATAAGCTTGTACATATGGGATGAACACTACAATACAAATTCAAAAGTTTGCTTATAGCTTTGGAATGTGTCAAATCCCTTTAGTTCAAAAGAATGCTAGTGGACATTGCTGTTCAACTAACATTGAATATAAATAACTTGCACAAGACCGAACTAAAGAGAAGATTAATAGTGTAATAAATCAAGCTTCCCTAGCAAGAAATATGTCAAATGATTGTAATAGAGCTTGCAACTGTTGAAGCTGGACGATGAGATTCCTTCACTTTTTCCAGCAACTTAGTGCTAGTTTTTTAAAATGTTAACTGTTTACTTTGCTCTGCTTTTATATGGCTGTTGATGAAGAAATATAGTATTGAGAACCTGTGCAATCCCCCACCCTACTATAATGATGTTGGCAAGTTTCCGTCTTCATTATAAAAATTCTTGCTATGGACAACTCAATTCATAATTTGTGAGCGGAGTAGAGAGACGATTATTTCCAGGAGTAGTAGACAAAGCAATGAGTTGGGAGTCAAGAACCATGGAGTTCTAAATCTAGTACTACCAATGACTTGCTAATTGGCCTTAAGCAAGACACACAACCTCTCAGTCAATGTCTGCAGTTTTAAAAATGTGTAAGAGTTAAGTATTAAACCATGTTTCTTTGTCTCATACATAAATTCAAATTTGTCAGCATCATAAATGACTATCATACCACTTTGAATGCCTCACCACCATTCCGCCTACACATTCAAATAAATGGGGAATACTTCTACTTCTTGCAAGTTTATTTTTTGCCCTTCATAGGATGATATGGCCCTTAAACCTTAAATTTGCCTAATATAAAAATGATTGCTTAAACTAAGTATAATGTCTAAAGAATTTGTCAGGAAGGTTTAATGAAAACATGGAACACAAATAAAGCTCAGTAATCTACCCCGTTTTTGAATTTTTCTCATCTTATTTTTCAGGTACTGTCGCATGTTTGTAGGTTTAAAATGTGCTACTTACACCCTTCCTGTATTTCTAGGAAGTGCCTTGGAAAAATCCTTGGCTATAAGTCAAGGTGGAGAACTCTATGAAGAATGGCTGGAGCTCAGAAATGGTTGCCTGTGCTGTTCAGTAAAGTAAGGAATACTTTGTGGAGGTGGTTTATATAAACATTAGGAGTAAGCTTGAGGTTTGCTCTCTTCTTTAAATTTCATTTTTTCACAGTCCATCATGTATACCTGGATATTTGATAGGCACTAGGTATATCATCTACAGTGTTTAAAAAAAAAAGCTAAATGATGTTGAACTTCTTGCTGTTTTATTTTATTTTTTTAATGCCAGAATCTTTGAATTGACTTTTTTTTTTAAAAATTTTGGTGTTTGATTACTTTGTATCATAATTGTTTTACATACTTGCATCAAATGTTGACTGACCTATTGGGGTAGAAGAATAGTTGAATACTTATAAACAGCTACAGAAAGGCAAACTCTCACTCTCAAAAGGAATGTACATTCTACTGATAGTATTACAGAAACTGAACACAGTGGTTTATTAGAGGTCAATAACAACGTATAAAATAGAATGACTAATTAGTACAATATGCCTTTCATAAGATATTCAAATTGTATTTTGGAGAGTAGCTCATTTGAAAGGCTTTGCTTAAGATTACAATTCAGCTAGTCATAGTTTTGAGCCCCCTTGTTTAGCCTCTTATTTTTAATCTAATATTAAGAGAGCCACCCCAGGGTTTCTCCTGTCCCAGATGAAATTACAAATGTTGATTCCTACCGGTTTGCAGTCACCCATGGAAACAGTTACTGAAGGTTTTATTGCCCCTAATATTTTCCTGTCCTATGTGCCTTCATGTTCTGCCTGTGCAGTAGAGCTGTCCTTGAACACACATGTTCCGTAATATCTTGCAGACAACAATCATGCTTAACCTCAAGAAGGTGGTGGAGGAGCTTCAAAATTGAGGGAAGACATGCCTTAGAGTTGTCAAGGAAATGAACAGTATGTTGATTAAATTTGCTGATGGTATTACATTGAGAAAAGCTACAAACACCAGTGAGGTTAGAGAAGTAATACTTGAAGACCTAGAACAATTCGAATTTGAAAATGGACATAACATAGCACACATAATGATGAAATTTAGTGTTGGTGGGTTGGAGGAATACAAGATAATCTATGTGAAATAGGGTTGGGGAATCCAAAATACAGATACTTGATAGGCAGAAACCTGGAAGTCAGTAATCCTGAAAAAGACATAGGAATGATAGTGGACAGCAAGTTATATATGAGTTGCAGTGTGGAGGATTTTTGGTTTTCATTGCCTATGTGTAGTTTTGGCTATATATATATGGAGGCATCACATCAAGGAGCAGGAGTAGTGACCACATCTGCAATATTCCTGTCTTTTTGTTCTGTTTACAGCGTCTAGCACAATGGGGCCCTGGCTCATGACTGGGGCTTGTTGGCACTAACGCAGTACTAATAATACTGTGTTCAGTTTTGGGCATCTACTGTCCAGAAACACGAAGAACCTACTGGAGTTAGTTAAGAGAACCAAAATGATCAGGGGCTGGAGGGATTGATTTGAAGAGAGTTTTAAGAGATAAGAATATATTAATATAAACTTGACGAAGATTACTGTGATGGAGATGTAACTCTACAAATATTCGAAGAGAGTAAAAGTAAAGGGTGAGAAATTAAGGGTGGTATTTGGGGTGCAGGCGAGAGGGTATAATTAAATAAAGGGGTGAAATTATGGTCAGAAATATAGACCCCAATTAGTAAGAACTTTCTGACAGTGAGACCTATTAGGCTGTAGTCTCCCAGTGGAAATTGTATAAGCTTTAGCACTTGGAACATTTTAAACTTGCTTGGACAAAGCAGTAGAAAAGGTAGTGTAAGTGACATCTTGTACTGACAGGGAGACAGACTGGATGACTTACTAGGTCTTTTCCTTTTTTAATATCTGTCACACTATGAATGCTGATGCATATAATTAACATTTTGGATTCCTTTCATAACGATAATTGGGATGTACAGTAACACTTCTGTTGGGTCACTATTTATACCACACCAACTCAAAATGTCACCAGACCCTGCCAGATCAACAGATGCAAAACCTGAAGACATATTTCCACTGCTCCAATGATCAACACTCCCCACAACACACCTTTCAAGATCCGTAGGTCACATGCATGCCAATCATAATGTGTGGTGTGCCTCATCCAATTCACTTAATGCCCCAATAACAACTATGTGGGTGAAATCAGACAATCACTGTGCTCTCAAATGAACTCACACAGGAAAACGATAAAAGACAAAAACACCACATTACCTGTTGGTGAATACTTTTCACAAAGGGATCACTGTCTATCAGACAGATCAGTTCTCATCCTCAAAGGAAACCTGCACAACACTTTCTAAAGATGAGCCTAGGAGTTTAAATTCATAACTTTGCTAGATACTAAAAATCATGGAGGGAATAGAGACACTGGATCTATGACTTATTACAACAATTTATAACCCACTAACAAGCTCCCCCTCCCCCCAGCTGCTTCCCCTCCTCCTTTCCTTTCCCTATGACTGGAGGGGTGTTAATGGACCACTTCACCTTGAAAGTCCCTTGACATAGATATTACCTAGTTATGATAAACAATGTATTCCACTTTGTATTTAGCTGTGACACTCTGAGTAGGTTTCCCAGACCTGAAGAAGAGCTCTGTGTAGCTCAAAAGCTTGTCTGTCTCACCAACAGAAGTGGTCCAATAAAAATATATTATTACCAGATAGTTAAAATAAGAGAGAGGTTAAGTGATTTGTCTAAGGTAGCACAGTGAGTTAGCAGTTCCGAGTATAAACTACAAATTCTAACTACCAGTCCCTTGCTTTAAGGATTAAATCATATTAACGTCCATATGAATAAAAAAACATATTCATATCTATTGTAGCCCTTGTAATGGCTGCTTTAGCTTAAAAAAAATTTATTTTTTTTAAACAGGGACAATGGCTTGAAGGCTATTGAGAACCTGATGCAGAAGAAGGGAAAGTTTGACTACATTCTACTAGAAACCACTGGATTGGCAGATCCAGGTAGATAAAATATATTCATGATAGCCATGGTGAATATCCTAATTTTGTGAGAAGGTTTGAAATCATTTTTATTTGCTTGCATAGTATATATTTTTATTTCAAATGTGTGATAGTGTGATGTGTTTTTCACATGCTTGACTGCAATACAAATTATGAAATCGGATCAGTTAAAAATGTTGTTGCACAAGCCAGAATAGAATCCAACACTTTCTCCTGCAAGCAGTATGGGCTCTGAAGGCTAACAGGAGTAAAAAATTATAAAATATTTTTCAGTGTGGCTCAGAATATGTAGGCAGCAAATATCAGACATGGCAGTGAAAAGTGTGGTATAAAAACTGATGGCTCTGAGTAAGGAGGTGCTATTTTTAGATAGCACTTTTCAGACTATAATTATGCTTTAATTATATATATTATGTACGTGTATTATGGGGATTGTCAATGATGGACTTGTATTTTTTTAAGGCACCCAACATACTGTCAAACAGGCAAATGTATTATCTAAATGTGTGAATCAGATGAATATACGGAAACTTCCAGTTCGCAGCTGGTAGCATAGAGTTAAATATTGCTGAATTTGTAGACAATTTCTCATGCTGTATGTACATATATAGTTCAATATTTATTTTTTCCAGTCCAGTAATAAAAGATGTCAACGATTCAATGGGTGCTGTTTATATTTTACTATACAAAAATGACATGTATATGTTGATTTTAAAATTAAGGAAAGCTATCTAAAAACAGTCTGCCCTGACCTCTGTTAATTAAAAACCTGTTGTTAGCCAAGAAAGTGAAGGCAATTCTTATTTCCCATTTAGGAGACTGACACTCTTCAGTTCCAAAGCTAAAGAATTGTCATGGTAAAGTAATTTTCTTTAAAAGAAAGGACATTGATTCAGCCCCTGTTACACACACATCCTATTTCAGTGAAATTGGAAAACTATTAAGGTTTTAGGGGAAAAAATCAATAGATATCAGGAAACCATTAGATCCTGTGGCCCTTGCTATATCTTGCATGAGTAATCACTGTAAACAGCTGACAGGTATTTCATAGTTGACACAAAGGGATGCTTGGAGGACCACATCTTGTCCGTTCAGTTGGATGGCTTTAGACATTTGGAATGAGTTCAGTTATCATTGTTTTTCCCTATATGTTTCATTCTTTTAGACAGCCCTGTCACTAACTAGAGCCATGATGCTTTGAAAAATAAAATACTTTCATTGCTGTCAGCTTCTCCTCTTCATGTTGTGGCACTGTTACATGTTAAATCAGTTCATGTCAAAACAAATTATGATGTCTTATTTATAAATATGTAACATTTATCCTGAAGACACTAGGCCCCTTTTTGTACTGTGGCTTTTCAGGAATAACCATGACTATTATACCCCTCTACCTTTTCCTCTCAGAGCAGATATCTTTTGCAAAGGCATTGACTTGTTAAATGTTATTGGCTGATCTTAGTCTACATGTTTTCAGGACTGCTTTTTACACACAGGTTGAACATATTATTTCAGAGGCACATGTAATGCCTACCCTCCCATGATTATTTTTTTCTTCAAAGAAATGAAAATACTTTGTATTTAAATAGCACCTTTTTCTTACAAGAATCCCATAGTGCTTTACAGAGTGAGGGATCAGTTCTCCACTGATTTGTGTAGTCATTTACTTCTCCAATATGAATGTGAAATGCTGCCAAGTCAGAATTCTCCACTCACACCATTGTATGCTTTGCAGAGGTATAATCGACCAAACATGGTGAAAGGCAGTAGATAATCTAGCTCTTGTAGTTGCATTATTCTACCTATCTCTGAAGAGCATCCTCTTCTGGGGTGGAAATAGCAACACCTAATTAGTTCCAGCGACATGATGTACACACGCGAATGTGAAAGGAAATATGAAAAATGCCATATCCAACATAAACTACAGTAGGAATATAAATTAATATAAATATAAACCTGAGTCAGAATTGGGCAAGGCCACTAGTGCTAACACCTTTACTCTTACAAAAAGTACCGTAGACATTTAATACAGTGTTTTTTCATTTCAATGTTTAACCATCAGTAATGAAGCAAAATGTGTCGTCATTAAATATTCTAATTGAAGACTTCAGAAAAACTATAGTGTTTGGTATCAACTCAGCACAATATTACTAGTTCAGAGAAAAGCTTTAATGTTCAATAATTAAACATTTTGTTTTAATATTGATTTTATAATTAACCGTTATAAAATCACTTTGGAAACCAGTTCATTCTCTTCCAAAGGAGTTTGACAAATGGCATTTCAGAAAGATACTTGGCTTCAGTACCAGGTTCAGAAATAATACCAAATTTAATTATTTTTAAAAAATTACTAATGGTGTCAAAAAATTCTTATTCTATTAACTTACATACTGTTGGTTGAGGAAGAAATGGATGCAGCTTTTCTGAAGTGCTGTCAGCCTCCAGAATTTTTTCTTGGTCAGACCTTGTCTGTACCTGAAAAATGCACTGGTGTAATGAAATCAGTTTAAAAATGGATGCAGTGAAACCAGTGCAAACGTCTAATGTAGACGCACTAAACCAGTTAGTCTTGCTTGTATCAGTTAAGCTTCAGTTACCAATTTAAGATACATTGATACGAACTAGTATGCCACTGGTTTAAATGCATCTAAATTGATTTTATTAAACTGCTGCACTTTTTTCTAGTATGGAACCCAGCATGCTGTATTGGGTTATTTTCATCTGTGCCCCACGCTGCTTTCTTGCGTGAAGAACTGGGCAGGATATTGGCGGGGGGGAGAGAGAGGTTCCTAGCAGACTGTATTAGGAACTAGTTCCTCTTAGAAGTCCTGATCCAGCCTTTTTTCCTCTCACCATAAATCCCTCCTTTCTCTCTGCTACTACATAGTAGGGGGGTACCTGAAACTTTGAGTAGATAAGATCACCCAGGGATAGCAGGGGAAGAGGGAACCAATGACAGTACCCTAGAAAATGGGGTTCAGTAGATAAAGCATCAGGGAAAAGGAGCAACAAGGCAAGCTAATGCTAAATGGATGGTTGGAGAGGTAACAGAGCAGAATCATGAAAGTGTAGTCAGGAGTGCGAGCGGAGAATAGGAAGAAGTGTGTGACTACGTAGAAAATAGTGTAGAGATTGAGGAGGATGAGCACAAACCCTTACTTTGAACAAAAGGATGGATCAGTTTTAGTGAAATGGCGGGAGTGCAAGGGAGGGGAAAACACAGAAGAAGAGAACTATAAAGAATTTGGAATTAAGAAATGTGTTTGCTGACATGGTGGTAGAGTTATGTTGAGGGGTTTCTTTTGTTTTGAATTTTTTTATTTTTATGATGTACCTGTTAGAGCTCACACAACTTTTCATGTTCTGGCATCACGGAGAAAGTTGAAGAGTAGCAACTGCGAACAGGTGTGATTTAAAAACTGCTTAGAGATGAGTGTTTTCTGGTACATCATCCATCTTGCAACTAAATGTCTTGCTTGTTAGGTGCTGTGGCCTCCATGTTTTGGGTTGATGCTGAACTAGGAAGTGACATATATCTCGATGGTAAGAAAAAGTGTGTTTGTCTTCTGTAATACTTATGAGGGTTTTCTCCCACTTTAGTATGAGTTATTTGGACAATTTCACCAAGTAAGGAAGTAGCTTGATTGCAGAGGCATTAATGAAAACTTATTTGCTAGTATTTATGTAGGGGTAACTTCGTGTTCATTATTTTCTCAATTAAATATATTTAAATCTTTTAGAATTTTTTTTTTTACTGGACTTGTGCAAACATGCCAAATTCCAAAGTCAAAGGTAGTGATGACTCTCAATTACATAGGCACTACTTTTCATCATGATAAACTGTCTGTAAGCTGAAAACAATGTGTGTGAGCAGATACCTGTAACACTGTATAGAAGCATGTAAAACAGTCACTAATGATATGATTTATGGAATTTATTCTTGCCATTAGAAAATCTGGTTGTATTGGTGGAATTCACTTTCTTTGGTATCAATTGCATCATTGAAACTATTCCACAGTACTGGCCACCTAGAGAATTTCTGGATCTGGATAGAGTAGGAAATTCTGAACCTTGTTACTTATCTATACATCCCATCTTTGGTTAGTTTGTTTTTTTCCTTTTCTCAATCTCTTTCTTTAGCACTCTTGTTCTCTATCCCCCTTTCTCTCTCTTGCATCAATTGGTGTGTTCCTCTGCAGTCTCCTGAGGCCCACTGTAGTGGTGAGCCTCTCAAAAATATTCAGTGTGTTGTAGTTGGGCTTATTTTGTTCACATTTTTACTTACTTTCTCAACATTCTTCTTTAAAAAAAATATTTATTTTGGCCAATCTGAGAGAGCCTGTCTGCTCAATAACATAGGCCGCCAAGAACACATTGCCTTCCATTCTCTTTTCTCTTAACTGGCTCCTGCATTGAATACTGATTCAAATGCATAGTTTTGGTCCTCTGTTGGATTGGTCCAAGTTACATGAGGGACCACCTCACCTTCTGTTCTTGCTTACCTCCTTTGCCAGCTGTGTTCCACTGCCAAACTTGAGTGACGCTTGTGTGTGGCAGGAGGTGGTTCTCTTGGCAAGTGGCTGTATATCAGAAAGTTGCTCCCAGAAATGATCAGAGTGACCATGCTCAGTTTCTTCAGAATACTACTCCTATAACACCACCACAACACCTTTTCCCACATCCAGCCCCTGTGGACTGGAACAAGCAGAAAGATGCATCTGTCTTATGTGTACACCTCACCATTTTGGTAGGCACTCACATACCACAGTGATGAGCACCATATAAGAACCTATGTAATCAGGCAACAATTATAATATTTTCAGCCAGGTTGGTGAAAGTTTTGCGAGGTTATAAGTAATTGAAAGTGGGATTAGAATAAAAACTCTTGTGTAACCTTAACTATTGAGGTTGCTGCTGCCTCTGTAATTATTCAGGAAGATAACATACTCTTAGCAGTTTTCAGTTTTTCTTAATCAGTACTCTTCATTCTAGACGTCGCTTACAAACTTTTCTCCCCCAGGTATTGTATCTGTTGTTGATGCCAAGTATGGACTTCAGGTAAGATAGTAATATTTTAAAAAGCACTGCAAACCAAAACAGTAGATAGAAGTGATGGTCTTTTACATGTTTTGTTTATGGATTAACTTCTAATTCTAATTCTTGGGGTATACGAAGCTATGTTGCAATTGCAGTTTCATAACAAATTGCAGCATTGTTTCATCCAGATAATCCAAAGGTGTTAAAAAGCCTCTTTGCCTTTAATGTAATGCTTTGTAGGTGACCAAGAAATAGTGTTACCCAGTAGTTCGCAAGCTGTTGCCTGCAGAGCACTTCTGTGCTGAGAATTGTTAGGTCAGGTGGTACTTGTTCCTCTTATCTCTAGCAATTTATACAGATACCCAGGCTCTTCATTTCAAATGGGCTTAGATGACTGTAAAATTGGCTGGAAAGATGAAGATTCCCCACCAACAATCAGTGCTACTTTTAAAGGAGAGAGGAGCTGATCTCAGGGACTGGAATAAGTAGTCATCAGCGGGATTAGAACTGCTATTAGAAAAAGAGTATCTAGGGGAATAGGAAGAAGGGAACCAGGCAGTATGTACAAAGGTGAAGAGAGCCAGGAAGCCAGACATGTATTCAGTTTAAAGGAGGACCATACAGCAAGGAAGTGGAGGAGGAGAGGACCAGGTGGCCGGCAAACATGTATGTGTGGAGAGAGTGGACCAGAGGAGAACTGGGAACTGAAATGAGAACAGTAGGTACTGTGACTAATTTCAAAAAGGCTAAAACTTTTTGGATAAAGATAGCTAAAAAAATACATGTTTTCAATTTTAGACGATTAGCGTAGTTGTCACAGGGATATTGTGAGATTGAGTGTGATGAGAGGTAGCCCCAGAGCCGGTGCAAGGAACTTTCGCACCCTAGGCGAAACTTCCTTGCACCAGTCCTGCGTGCGCCCCCGCCCCCCGGCTAACACTGCCTCCCCACCCCCTGCGGGCCGGCAGCTCAGGCCCCCCTCGGCTCCCAGCTGAGCTGCAGAGCCGGGAGGCAGGCAGCAGCCGCGGCCAGCCAGCTCCCAGCTCAGCCCCAGAGCCGGGAGGGTGGGAGGCAGCCGTGGCCAGCTGCCCCCCCGCTCAGCACTGGAGCCGGGAGAGCGGGAGGCAGCCGCGGCCAGCCGCCCCCCCGTTCACGGCTGAGCTGCGGAGCCGGGAGGCAGGCGGCAGCCGCGGCTCAGCCAGGACCCAGGGGCGGCTGGCCATGGAGCCAGGAGGGCGGGGGCCAGCCGTTCTCCCGGCTCCCTGCTGTCCCCCCGGCTCAGCTGCGGAGCCGGGAGGGCGGCAGGCAGCCGCGGCAAGCTGCCCTCCTGGCTTCTGGCTCAGCTGCAGAGCCGGGAGGGCGGGAGGTAGCCGCGGCCAGCCGGCGCCCTAGGCGACCGCCTAGGGTCGCCTAGTGGGCGCGCCGGCCCTGGGTGGCCCACAATTATCATAAATGAAACCAGGTGCAATTAAGATGTGATCAACACTATGAAAATGTTTGTTTCCCCCTGATTTTAACATCTAGATACTTTCTCTGTTTTTAAGCATACTTAATGTTCTAGGTAAACTGAAGGATAGTGTTTAAAGAGAAATAAAAATATTAAGAGATCATTCTTTCATTGATATCCTTGTTTGCTCTGCTCCTTAGGATTTTATGTCTACTTTTTTGTGACCTTTGAGTGTTTTTATTAATATTCCAAAATCTGGTTAGAAAGGGTCTAATATGGACAAAGATTGTGTGAGGGAGACAAATATGAAACATGGAGGTAAAACAATGGAAAAAATATGATAATGTACTAGCAGTAAAGTTTACAAAATTCAATGGAAGTTTTTTTCAGTGCTTTCAAAATACAATTGGTGAGGGAGAAATGTAGAACACTGGAATAAAAATAAAATTGCGAGAATTGGAAAAATAGCTAGAGTACTTAAACTTTTAACACTATCTATAAACGATTAATTAAAGCATGCCTTTTGTCATTAGTTCTATTTTCTGGATAGCTTCAAGAATAGTGAGGCATCAGAAGGAGGGAAGTTGGAAACTTGTTTTAAACATTCCTAAAATTAGGTACATTTTACTCAAGGAAGTTGAAGGTACCCAGAGTGGAAGTTTATAATCTCTCTGATAATTCCGATAGAGAATTATAGATGACCAGAAGTGCTTGGACTTCATATCCTGTTTCAGTAAGGCACAGCGTTCAGGACACTAGCATTAGATTGCATTGCATTGCAAAAGGGTCTTATTATCCAGATAGAATAATATAAAACACTATAAATGTTATACATCTTCAAAAGCCTTTATGCACACTAGCAAATTAATCTTTATAACATCGCCATGAGATAAGTTTTAGTCTTTTTATTAAAGAAGAAACTGAGACAGAGATTATGTGATTTGCCCAAGGCTATACAAAAAGTGGCAGAGCAAGGATTAGTACCTTTTGACTCCCACACTTGTTTTCAATCCATTATGCTGGACGTTTCGTTACTTGCAAAATGCTGATTTTTGGTTTTCCTTTATATTGAAGCAAAACTAATTTCAGTGCACAGAGCAGGGTCATGTATATACCTGAATACTATAATTGTTTAATTTCTGGCTTTAGTGGATGTTCTTACCTTTGTTGAGTACAGTGCTAACAACAGTAAGAAGTTTTGAAATAATACATAGTAAATGTTTAACATCTCTGCTAGCCTGTAGAAACCTTTTACATTATTAAATCGATAAACCGGCGCAAAACTGACATACTGTCAGGATAATAGAAACTTTAAATTTTCTCAGTCTTACGCCAGATAAATAACTTTTGCTTTGTATAAAGAATTTGCTAACTTGTCCATTTCTTTTGGTTGCAAAGCCTGACCTCAGCAGCTACTTGTGATTCAAAGAATTCTGAAGGCAATACAAGTAATGACACTGGGATAATAGGCAGCAATTTAAGGGTGTCATGCTTCACAGACCTAACCCATCACAAGCAGAGCTAAGAAATAGTACCTGTGGCCAGCCAGCCAAATTGAAACTGAAGTGGTAATTGATATCATGGGCTATCACTCTAATGGGATTGTCACCCAGCAATCTGAAATATTCATTTTTTAATCATGGGCAAACGATTGGACAACTTGAAATGTCAGTTCTCTACTCTCAAGACCTGACACTCAGGCCACTGACATTGTTCTTTTCAGAGCTACAAATCTGACAGCATTTAATGCAATACAATCAATGAGTAGCGATTTACAGAGAAAAGGTCAGAAGAGAGGTTTCATTCGAGTCCTCCTGTTATTGCACAACCTGTTTAAACAATTCAGTTAGAAAACAATTTTGACTTAAAAAGCTAGGAAAAAAATACTGATATTATGCAATGGGATTTTTTTAGGACCAAGTCCTTTTAGATGTCTAACCAATCTATTTGAAAGAGTAGTTTTCTATTTTTTTTAAATTGTTGTGCATGCCGTGGAATGTATTTCCACCTTAAATCAGCAGTATTTTAAAACCAAATCAATTTTAAAATATTATAGTTGATTGTTGGATCAGCTGAGAGCACAGATAGTGGGATAATCACAATGCTGTGTAACTATCACAGGCTCATCAGACATGAACTCTTGTGCATCCCAGTCCTTTGAAACAGAAATTATGACAGGTTTCCTGGGTGATGGTGACCGACCCATGCAGACCTGGAGCAAAAGTTAAAGATATAATTTGTCAACTGATAAGCAAAATTTGATTAAAACAAAAAAGTAAAGTGGTAGATGCTAATGCATGATTCCCCCAAACTAGTTTAATAACCCTTAGACATCTTGCAGTTACCTCGATAACTAACTTACTGTTTGTTTGAAATATACATTACTCTTTTTGTTTAGCTTTTGATCTTAAAATACCTATTTTTTCTCTGTAAGCTAACACACAACATGGATTCTAATGCTTTTTTTACCTCACAATAAATCTAAACATTTAAACAAAAACTGTCAGCAGCTCAGCATTCTACAGCAATTCTACGATAATAAACAAAAGAAAAATGTTGGTAAAGAAACAGATTTGAACTTCCAGAAAGGGTGGATGTCTATTTTTTACCATCACTTTGTTTATATAAATAATAATGATGAGTCGGGGCATACAAATACTCTAGATATCATCCCCCTTAATTTCTTGAATAATGTATCTAAAACTGATTTTTACCTTGATTTTGATGTATGTTTAAATGATTATTTGTTACATGAATACTCTTGATGTAATAATTGTTTTTAATCTTTGTTCAGCATTTGACAGCGGAAAAATCTGATGGCCTTATCAATGAAGCAACTAGGTATCAGTATAAAAACTATTAATGTAAAATTGGTAAAAGTTAGCAACTTCAGTGTGTAAATGTTCATAGGAAATTAAAGTTATCCCAGTGGGCCTGCGCAAGGTTGGTTGTTCACTGTCGACTTAAGATCTTGAGGCAATGTCTTTCATTGTACTAGCTTCTGATGGTGAGAGATGCCAGCTTTCGAGCTTATACAGTGTGTTTCCCAGATCTTGAAGAAGGGCTCTGTGTAAGCTCAAAAGCTTGTGTGTCTCACCAATGGAAGTTGGTCCAGTGAAAGATATACCTCACCCACCTTGTCTCTAATATTCTGGGAGCAACATGGCTACAAAAACACTACATACAGCTTCAGATCTAGTCAGTTTGTTTAAAAAACCCAAACAACCTCCGCTCCCCCCACAAAAGTAGTTTCAAGTGCTGCACCTGCACTTTAGTCCCCCTTCCAGCATCTGGATTTTGCAGTCCAATTTTTTTTTTTTTGAAGAAGAAGAAAGTTTCATATAATGACAGAGGGAAACTGCCTATATAGTTAAATAGGCTATGTACAAAGTTTTGTCAGATGCCCAAAGTAAACTGAAAAGAAGAGAAATATTCTTCTTTATTTTCAGTTAAAAGAATCGATAGTACCAGTAGGAGGTTTACTTTAAAAACAGCTTTAGAATTTTTTAGTGTCACTTAATATCTTGAATTCAGACTGTAAGAGGGACTAAGTGGTTCATAGATTGCCTAGCCCAAAGTACTAGTGATCTAAAAGATCTCAGTTTAATCCTCTACACTGGAGTGAGCATTACTCTGCATAGACTCATCTGCCGTTGCTTTTTTCTTGTAACATACCAGTGCAGCTCCAGTAGTGGTGTTAACAGTGGGATCACTAGTGTAGACAGGCCACTGGTATTTTAATCACTATCTAATCTTGACCGGCTTTGCACAGGGTCAGACAACATGGCGATTAAAATGCTGATGAACTGACTTTGCTGGTGATATCATCAGTAGGAAATTTGGAAAAAAAATGATAGTGCATTCATAGTTTATGAAGGGTAAGATACATACAGAATTTACAAGTACAGTGTTAATGAAAAAAGCTTTGTCCTTAACACTGCAATTTAAATTAAATTGTTTTAATGCAATAATTTTACAAAGAAGTTGCAAGAAATGTTTTTAGTAGCGGAACACTCCCTAACCCTGTCAACAATGCAGTATATCAGAAAATGTTATGTGGTCCAACTGATATATTGATTGGTCTCCTAATTCAATGCAGACTTTCTTGCTGTGGTCATGATATGCAGTTTTTTTGAGGGCACAGGAAGTGTGGTAACTTTGCATTGTGGAAAATGAATGTATATATTTTAGTCTTCTCTTTTGTTTTGTCTTCCTATGTAGGCAGGTTGCAGTAGCTGATCTAATAATCATCAATAAAACAGATTTGATTTCACAAGAAGAACTGAATAAAATAAGAACAGCTGTCAGGTATGAAACTGATAGCATGAATAAATTATACTGACTGACAGTTTTTTGTTTATATATAGACTTCTGCTTCTTATGAGTGGCACAGGGATTGGATATTGCATGATTACCATGACACAAATTATTTGCTCACAGAAGAGAGAAAGATTAAATAGTGTTCCAATACAATTATGTACTTCCACAAAGCTTGGTATTTTGCATGTGGTGATTGCTGTGCACCATCCTTATCTAGTAACTGTGTAACCCCTTTTTAACTTTTCAGGCTTCATTTTTTTTTGTATAAATACTTAAATATTTCTAAAGATACCTTTACAAATAATTAATAGATATCTGGGGAAGCAAGGAGGATGCAGAATAATTATCATTTGTGAGTAAATGAACAAATAATCTGGACAAGATTCGTGGTTAGAGGTGTAGGCAAAAATATCTTCTGCTGCCACCACAATACCCCCACATCCTGTGAGAGGAACGAAAAAACACACACCAAAAACTGAGTTTGAAAAAGTCTTTTCCCATTTCACTGCTTTAACTACCAAAATGTCCTAAATAAAAGTAAAAATGTTTAGGCCCGGCTACGTGTTGTACTACGGGGGAAAATTTTGCTTGAATAAAATCTGTTCTCTGTAACAATCATCCTCTAGTGAATCTCCTGGCAAGCTTAGAGAGAAATAAAAATGGAGATTGCTATGGGGTTGTACAACATTTTAATAACAGAGTTGGATTATTACTCAGGAGTTCCTGGTTTTCATTTCCATGCTTAGTTCACTACATTATGGAACTCAGGATTTATTCACATCTAATTTCTCCTTTTTTCTCACCCTTTTTCAGGTCAATAAATGGGCTTGTCAAAATTTTAGAAACTCAAAGATCAAGGTAATATTTAGTGTTGGGCCGTATTACTTGCTGCCACTTCCTATTTCTGTTGTGACAAATTGCTGTATATTTTTTAGTCTATTCATTTTAAAGGAAAACTATTTAAATAACTCCTTGCCTATTTTACTGTCAGTGCTTTAGATTAAAACTAACAGTTTTTTTAAAAAAAAGTCTTATGCTGTTTGCTTTCTCTTTACATTTTTTCAGCTTAGAAATTGAAAATATACCATCAGTTTCCAGTTAGTCAGTGCCAGACTTTGTAAGGTTTAAATGCATACATTAAAAGAAAATTAGGAGTTTTTAATCAACATTGGAATACTAAAAAAAAAAAATCCTTATTATACTTGTATTGGGTTTAGATTTTGCAAAAACTTAATTAAATTTTGGGCTAAATTTGACCCGACCCGTGCCTTTCAGTTATTGAGACTGTCTGTGCTAGTAACACCACTGGAGGAGCATCAATGGTTGGAAAAGTGCTAGGGTAGTGTGACAGACCCAGACAAGTGGGGTACAGAAGTCTGATAGAAGGCAAATATACTGGCCATTTGATGAATAGTGTTCTGTTCCCTGAGTGACCAGAGCAGAGGCTGCACTAGAACAAGCAGGAACTTTCTGGAACCAATTTAAAGCAGGCAGGCTAATTAGGACACCTGGCGCCAATTAAGAAGAACCTGCTAGAATCAATTAAGACAGGCAGGCTAATCAGGGCACCTGGGTTTTAAAAGGAGCTCCCTTCAGTTTGTGGGGTTGCATGCGAGGAGCTGGGAGCAAGAGGCACACAAGGAGTTGAGAGTGAGAAGAGTTGAAGGATTGAGGAGTACAAGCATCAGCAGACCATCAGGAGGAAGGTCCTGCAGTAAGCATAAAGAAGGTGTTGGGCGGAGGCTGTGGGGAAGTAGCCCAGGGAGTTGTAGCTGTCACGCAGCTGTTACAGGAAACCCTATAGACAACTGCAATCCACAGGGCCCTGGGCTGGAACCCGAAGTAGAGGGCGGGCCCGGGTTCCCCCCAAACCTCCCAACTCCTGATCAGACACAGGAGGAATTTGACTGTGGGTTCTACCAGAGGGGAAGATCTCTGAGGCGATCAAAATCCGCGAATAAGCACAGGACTCACCAAGGTAGAGGAGGAACTTTGTCACAGTAGACACAGCAAAGATGGCTCTGATACATTGCAGCAGTTGGCAATCTTGCTGTAATTGAGGCTTACATGTAGAAATCTCTAGGTCATTTACATAGCTTTTCAGTGATGTGGTCCCAATTGTGTCATGTGACACATCACTGAAAAGGCCTAACAGGCCAATCAGGGTCCACTGCCAAACTCTAATCACATGTACTGTGTAAAGCTCTTTATGCCTCTTCCAGGTTTGATTTAGTGGGACCTAGAAATAAATTGCCTGCAAAATTGTTTTGAAAGATATGTCAAAATAGTTACAATATAAGAAGTAAGTGGCTTTACTCTTTCATATTTTTGATTGGCACTCTGGTTTGAATTCCTTATTAGACAAATGAAAAGGTTGTATTCTTTTTAAGAAAGGACCGTGTCTCTCCCACCTCCCATGGAGCTCTCAGAAGAAAGTGTCTATTTTGATTCATTAATGGATTTAATTTAAAGGACTGAGTGAAGTTGTGACAAAAGCACACTCTCAAACCATGTCATTTAGGGTTTAGTAACTTGTGTATGAAGTACAAGTAGTACCACACATTGAAGTGCTTAAATAAAGCTTGATAATAGGCATATCTCCATATATATTATATCTCATAGAACTGAGAAGGACCTTGAAGGTCATCAAGTCCAGTCCCCTGCCTCCACTAGCAGGACCAAGTATTGTCCCCTGACAGATTTTTTGCCCCGGATCCCTAAATGGCCCACTCAAGGATTGAACTCTCAACCCTGGGTTTAGCACGCCAGCGCTCAAACCACTAAGCTACCCCTCCCTCCTCGTCATAAAGCTTTCAAATGCAGTTATCAGTAAATATTCAGAAATGTAGATGGGAACTACATTTCAATACAGGTCGAAATAGATTGAGCACAGATGGTTGTGGTTTTCTACTCCAAGTGTTTTCCCTACTAACACTGGCATATAGGTATTTGTGCGGTTGAATACAACTGCTCATTATTGTTTCCTTTGTTTATAGCAATATTATGGACTAGTATAGTTTTCATCAGAAGATGTGTGCACATTGAAGGGTATTATTTATCCTACAGTATTCCTTGAGATCCTACAAAACTGCAGTGTGGATGTTGCAGCACTGGTAGTGGCTCAAGCTAGCCACCGAAGCTCAGACCCAGGATCTCAGCGAGGCTTGGTCTCAGGCAGATAGCCCAAGCTGTCATCAGTGCCACAATGTCCACACTGCTATTTGTAGCATGCTAGCTCAAGCCGAGCTAACGTGAGTCTGTCTGCTTGCATTGGGAATCACACTCCTCAGCTGCAGTGTAGATGTGCAGATGAACAGCTGAAATGTGGTGTAAAATTAAATCAAGTCCTGGTGTGGAGTTTACTCCTTGATAAAATCTGAATGATTGGTCTGCCGTGTAATAGAGCAACACCTACCCTCTTATAGCCTTACCAAATACACATAGACTTTAAGGCCAGAAGGGACCGTCATGATCATCTAGTCTGACCTCCTGCACATTGCAAGCCAGAGATCCTCACCCACCCACTCCTGCATAACCTCTGGCAGTTATTGACATCCTCAAATCTTGATTTAAAGACTTCAAGTTACAGAAAATCTACTATTTACTCTAGTTCAACCCAGCAAGTGACCTGTGATGTTAAAGCTATTCTGTTTCATATATTTATATTAATCCTTATTCTGATCTAAACTAATGTAGATTTAAAATATTTTAGAGAGAATACAACTGCACTGAATTCTGAGGAATCCATACCATATTTGAGTCTTTAGAGATGCATGCAATATAGCATTTCATTTTTATTACAAATAGTGTTGAAATGATTATTCTACTCTTATTAAATTAGAATTCTGAAACTACTGTATTTGAACTATTAACAATTGCTGTTGAAATCAATTGTTGCCTTCTGTTATGTACTTTGAAAATGAGCTGGGCACATTTTGAAATGTCATACCTAAGCATTCAGGACAGAGAAAGCACTTATTGTTCTGGTGCATAACTATATTGTGCCCGTTGACGGGAAGTATGGCTGGACTTCTGACATTTAATACAGTTGACCACCAAACTCTACTGCCTTTCCTTCACAAGCAGCATAGGGGTAGATAGAAATGCCCTGAAATGGTTTAGGTCATGTGACGGTGTTCCCCATAAAACTTTATGGGGAGATGCTTATAACTATATATGTGTAACTAAAATATGTTTTATGCTACATGTGCCATGTAACATATCTCTGTGAAAGTTATGACCTACTGAATTTACTCCTCCTGTTTGTATGCATGTATCATTGTTGTAGTTGGAGTTATGAAGATGGGTTTTATATTTGCTGGTTTTGTACATAGCCTTTGTAAGTGCATGGGATCATCTTTGGAGCAAAGAATGCCTGTTAAATGCGAGCACTTGACAGACAAAAGACTTTGCAGACCCCAATCCACATTGGGGCCAGGTCTGGAATGCAACTGGTTAGACTGGTTAGGGCGCATGGGCAGGTGACTTGCCCATGTGATCCCAAAACTCCAGGGCAACTGGATCCTACACAGGGAGAGGAAGAGAGGCTATAAAAGCCCTTGCAAGACCCTTCCATTTTGTCTTCAGCTGGCTAAAGGAAGAAGCTCTCCACCCCCCCAAGGACATTCCTGAGGGGAACTGAACAAAGGACAAAGACATTAGGGGGGTGAGTGATTGCTGGGCCCAGGCTAGAAGGAAGATAGCCTGTTTACTGGACCTAGTGAGGGGTTTATCCGTACACAGGGTGATTAGACATAGAACTGCGTGTTCTTTTTTCATTTTATTCGGTAATTCACTTTATTCTGTCTGTTACTGCTTAAAATCACTTAAATCCTATCTTTTGTACCTATTAAAATCACTTTTTACTTATTAAGTTTCCTTGAGTACGAGTTAGTGCAAAGGGAGAGCAAACAGGTGTGCATACTTTCTATCTTTGCAATAGAAAGCGAACGATTTATGAGTTTACCCTGTATAAGCTTTATACAGGGTAAAACGGATTTATTAAGGGTTTGAGCCTCCTTGGAGTTGAGCAGCTGGGTGTCAAAGGCAAGAGCGCTTCCAGGGGCCTTACAGTGGTGAGTGGACTTGGTTCGAACCTGGGTCTGTGTTTGCAGCAGATCAGTGGAATCTGGCTCAAAACAGACAGGATTCGGGAGTCCCAAGCTGGAAAAGGCCTGGAAGCAGGGGCAGAAGTAGCCTTGGCACACCAGGTGGCAGCACCAAGCAGGTCTCTGTGGCCCCAACCCGTCACAGTGGCGTAGTCGAGCAGGATCTGTGCACAGCTGATTGCTTTGACGTACTGGTAGTGATTTTAAGTGAGTTTTAAGTGTGGTGGCTGGAAAACAGACAAAGTGGTTACTGGTTTGTTATTTTCTGTTTGCTTATTTCGGGCAAGGGAAGTAGGGACAGAAAAGGAAATCAAATAAGTAAGAGTGAAGATCGGGGAAGCTGGGAAAGTCTCTTAACTGAAGAGCTCCTGATCTGAGTGCAGTCCAGTTTCAGTGAACTGCAGAGGGGCGTAGCCCAGCACCAGACAGCAATAAGATGTCTGTAAGCGAGGCCACGGTAAAACTGGACCTTGCCAGACTCGAAATAACAGAGAAAGAAAACGAACATCGGAGACAAATCGAATTACGTACGCTGGAAATTAGTGCAGAGACAGAGGCCCACAAGAGAGCTATGGAAGCAGAGGAGCTGGCCCACAAGAGAGCTATGGAAGCAGAAAGAATCCGGGAGGAGGCGGCCCACAAGAGAGCTATGGAGGCCCAGAAGCATGAACTGGCTGTTGCAGAGTTGAAGAGTCGCAACCCTTCAGCGGCCGGCTCCACTTCCCCAAAAATCCCCAAATGGGAGCGTCTGTGCCCCCAGTATGATGAATCCAAGGATATAGCCGAATATTTTATCACCTTCGAGAGACTGTGCTCCCTCCATGCGATCCCTGAAGATCAAAAAATGACCACCTTGATAGCCAAATTGACTGGCAGAGCTCTGGACATATTCAATAAGATGCCCATTGGGGATGCCTCCAATTATGGTAAATTTAAGGAACTGGTTTTGAAACAGTTTCAGGTTACACCTGAAACCTACAGGGTTAAATTCAGGAGTCTTAAGAGGGGAGATGGGTTAAGTTACCTGGCTTATGCAAATGAAATGACAGTTCTGGTAGATAAGTGGGTGAGGGGAAAAGACATTACAAGCTTTGAAGGGATGTGTGATTTGGTTGCTCAGGAACAATTCCTGAATATGTGCAGTGATGATGTAAAACAGTACTTGTGGGACAAACAGGTAAAAGCAGTTAGTGAATTAGCTGGGTTTGCAGACTCTTATGAGCAGGCGCAAGCTGCAATTAAGCATAAACCACTGGCAGAGGGGTACAGGGTCGAAAGAAAACAGGGTCACCGTGTTACCCCTGGGAAAAAGGAGGCTGGGCGCTCACCTCCCCATTCCCCTAGTACTCGTCCCAAATTCCCTGTACAATCAGAGGAGCCCAGGAGGTGCTATCAATGTAAGTCCACCGAGCACCTGAGAGATAAGTGTCCCCTGCTGAGTGAAAACAGGCATCAAGCGGCCCATGAAGCTGCTGCCTCTTTCCACACAGGGTTTGTGAAGTTGACTTCTACACCACCAAGCAGTGAGCATGTGCATGCTGTTAAACTGAATGGGAAGTTAATCACTGGGTTGAGAGATACAGGTGCTGAAATTTCTATAGTCAGGAGGGACCTGATCCAAGAGAAGGATTGGTTGCCGGGTAAAGTGGCGGAATTGGAGCTGGTGGGTGGCTACAAAGTCATTGCACCTCTGGCAAAAGTACACATGCAAACGGAAAACTTGCAGGCTAAGCTAACTGTGGCAACAGTGTCACACAATTTTGCACCGTTTCTACTGGGAAATGATTTCTTTGCTGTGGCAGAATCTGTCCCAGGGCTGGGTGGCAGCAAGCAGGAACCTGGTGCTGAAAACCCCAGAGGCAGGTGCGAAGTCACAGGGACTGCAGCTGTGGCGGCAGGGGTGGCTGTGGCCAGTTCCTGTCCTGTAATCATCTCCCCGGGGGAGGGGAATGTTCTACCTCATACCAAGGGGGGAATTTTGCGGGCCACTGAAGGGTCTATCTTAGCTTGCAGCGGGGAGCCCACAGCCGGACCAGGGTCACCTTCTCTTCAGGGGGACATGAGAGTGTCTGGCCCAGACAGAGGCCCAGGGAGGGAAGGTGAGGGGGGGGCGGAGAGCCCGCCTACCTTTTGTCAGGAGGATCTTGCCCAGGAGGAGGGTGAAAAGTCTGCATTTCAGATGCCAGACCCCTCTCCTGTGGATCAGGTTAGAAGGGAAAGCTGGGGGTCAGACCTCCTGGAGGGGGCAGTCCGTCCAGCTGACCTGTTGGGAACAGATACTGGGGTGTCCAAGAAAGAGGTTGTTCTTGCTACACGGGTAGGAGACAAACCTCTCTCTTCAAAGCAGAAGGGAGCGAGTCTCTGCATGGGTGAAGCCACACAAGGGGATGGGAACCAGCCCAGAGAAATTCCAGAGGGAGGGGCCGAGGGCAGGCCGGGTCGCAGTACACCCTTTCCTGGCCAGAGCCTCAAACGCATGCCTCATTTAGGAGCCGGCTCCAAAGAGGCAGAAGAATCTGCATCAGAGTGCCTACCAGGATACACAGACGGGTGGGTAATCCTGTGTCTTTCCCTACTTCATCTGTGGGTTATAACAAAGGAGTTAACACTGAGGGTCAACCCTTTCAAGATGGAGAACATACCTGATTGGTGGGAAAAACTGTTGTACATGCTTGGGATGGTGACCTCACGGTTGTACAAGCATGTTACCTGTCGGCCTATATCGAGTAACCGGCTGGAAGCTTGGCACAACAGCAAAAGCATAACAGGCCCAAGCTGCTGTGTGAAAGGGGAAACTGAGGCACGTCGCCTCATGGCACTGAGAGCTAAATGCCGAGGTACATACGCCTTAACAGGTATTGCTATCTGTATCCTGTTAGCAATACTACACCCCAACCCATTTACAGGCGCCCGGGGACCAGGAACCTCGCATTTTGCTAAAACCATTACGAATGACACCATGTGGTGTGCCCGTACTGAAAAGGGGTGTGACCAAAGACAAACAGGGGCTTTATGTGTACTGCCTCCGCCATGGACAGTGTCCAAGTCTCTGGCAGTAAGTTCAGGAGGAGGGTGTGACGGTGTTCCCCATAAAACTTTATGGGGAGATGCTTATAACTATATATGTGTAACTAAAATATGTTTTATGCTACATGTGCCATGTAACATATCTCTGTGAAAGTTATGACCTACTGAATTTACTCCTCCTGTTTGTATGCATGTATCATTGTTGTAGTTGGAGTTATGAAGATGGGTTTTATATTTGCTGGTTTTGTACATAGCCTTTGTAAGTGCATGGGATCATCTTTGGAGCAAAGAATGCCTGTTAAATGCGAGCACTTGACAGACAAAAGACTTTGCAGACCCCAATCCACATTGGGGCCAGGTCTGGAATGCAACTGGTTAGACTGGTTAGGGCGCATGGGCAGGTGACTTGCCCATGTGATCCCAAAACTCCAGGGCAACTGGATCCTACACAGGGAGAGGAAGAGAGGCTATAAAAGCCCTTGCAAGACCCTTCCATTTTGTCTTCAGCTGGCTAAAGGAAGAAGCTCTCCACCCCCCCAAGGACATTCCTGAGGGGAACTGAACAAAGGACAAAGACATTAGGGGGGTGAGTGATTGCTGGGCCCAGGCTAGAAGGAAGATAGCCTGTTTACTGGACCTAGTGAGGGGTTTATCCGTACACAGGGTGATTAGACATAGAACTGCGTGTTCTTTTTTCATTTTATTCGGTAATTCACTTTATTCTGTCTGTTACTGCTTAAAATCACTTAAATCCTATCTTTTGTACCTATTAAAATCACTTTTTACTTATTAAGTTTCCTTGAGTACGAGTTAGTGCAAAGGGAGAGCAAACAGGTGTGCATACTTTCTATCTTTGCAATAGAAAGCGAACGATTTATGAGTTTACCCTGTATAAGCTTTATACAGGGTAAAACGGATTTATTAAGGGTTTGAGCCTCCTTGGAGTTGAGCAGCTGGGTGTCAAAGGCAAGAGCGCTTCCAGGGGCCTTACAGTGGTGAGTGGACTTGGTTCGAACCTGGGTCTGTGTTTGCAGCAGATCAGTGGAATCTGGCTCAAAACAGACAGGATTCGGGAGTCCCAAGCTGGAAAAGGCCTGGAAGCAGGGGCAGAAGTAGCCTTGGCACACCAGGTGGTAGCACCAAGCAGGTCTCTGTGGCCCCAACCCGTCACAGGTCATTCCTCCCAGAATGAGCCAAAGAGGTCCTTATTGGCAACTGTTCCTGCATCTCCATGACTCACTTGGTTGGTCCCACAAGTCTGTTCTTTCCCTCATTCTGTTGTTATCTATATGAAATAGTTGGGAGAGCTAATGAGACAGTACAGGCCAACGTGCCAGCAGTGGACAGATCACGCTCAGCTGTGCGTCCTTTTAATGTAAAGGATGCTATAACTTGCCTAGATGAGATCAGTGCTTGTATGAAGAGGTGCTGGCTGATGCTGAACCCAGCATCTAAAATTGAGATGATGCTGGTGAGAAGAAGGAAGAGCTTTGAAGAAATCTCCATAACTACCTCATCTACTAAAGATGACATCTCTCATTTTATTGGTCTGAAGCTCTGGGATCCTCTTTCATTCTGCACTACATTTGGACACCCACCAGTGGCAAAAAACATGCACTTTCATCTGTGGGCATCCAAAAGATTGCACCTGATCTTGCCAGACTAATATCTGGCCATAGGCAGACCTAAATACAACTACAGAAATTCTCTGTATCTACCAATGAAGTTCTATGCTTTAAAAGGGCTAGTTCAGGCTGCAGCAGCCTGCCTGCTCAGCAGCCTAGGTTCCTAGCAATACATCATCCCACTCTGCACTGGCTTCCTATTGAGCACAGAGCCCAGTTCAGCATCATTGTACTGGTTTTCAGAGCCCGACATGGAGTTGTTCTTGAACATCTAAAGGACCGCTCTCCTTTTTTTGACCTTTGGTGATTACTTTTGTCAGTGGAACAAAGAAACTCGCTCAATAGGGGGAGAATTGTGGGTGTAGCAGACAGGAGCTGGCCCAAGATTGCCAAATGAAATAAGAATAACTAACCTTCCAGCCTTCAGAACTAAATACAAAACATACACCTTTTCCCACACTCTCCCACGATAAGTACCCTTACTTTCACCAACAGTCTTCTCTTGTGTGTTGAGTAATTATTAAAACCAAAACAAACGCACACACACAAAAATCCCTAAGCTTGCTTCTTACTAACAGGGAAGAGAGGTTATTGCCATTCTTACTCATGGGAGGTGCTCAGATAAGACTGTGTTCGGTGCCAATATAGGAACATAGGTAGAAAGGCTTTTTTTTTTATAGCACCATGGAATTTTATTAAAGAAATTTTCAGATGGTAGTGTGTCTGAGTTTATCTGATGGTCAGTGTTTGGATGCTTTACGTTTCTAATAATGTTAATCTTGTTAACATGTCCATTGATTTAACTTATTTGAAATTCTGCTTGCAAGCTGCTCCTTTGCTGGAAGTTTTATGTCCTGCTGCTAAACTGTTGCACTATGAAAAGTCTTCTCTGCAGTGACTGTCATGTTAGTTTATACGGATTACCCTTGTATTGTTTTTGTTGCTTTGTTCAAGTAGGAAGGTGAAATGTGTTTAAGAAGCTTCTACAACTTCACACCCCTGTCTTATTAACTTTTAAATTCTGCTGAAGAATACTTGGAACAAGAATAAACTACTACAGAGGGCCCTTAATCATAATCTCAGTTATTATGGAGTGTTTCCCATTGCTCATTTATTGCTTTTTCTGGTGATCTTAACTAAATAATTTTTGTTAAATCAGCATGTCTCTCTTTTTAACAAAAAATAGTTGTTAACTTCAGTGGGCTTTTTAACATTTAGGGCTTTTAAACATTTTTTAACAATCTCAAAACGTTTCTGCGTCCACCAGCTACCATTGGCAACAGGGGGAGTTGCTGGATGCTGAGCACTCTTGAAAATCTGGCTGCTTCATTTACTTGTCTCTGAAAATCATCCCCCTTTGTGGATGCTGAGCACTTTTTATAAATCTGGCCTTAACAGTAGCTTCTTTGTTCTTATGCAGCTTTGGTTTTAAAGTTTCTGCAATATGTTTTAGACTTCTGCAGCAAAGCTATAGATTCCATTAACTATTGCTAGTACCGTGAATCTAGAGACTGTAACCCTGGTAATGGGGTGTGTGTGTGTTTGCATATGTGATTCTTATTGAAACAGTTGACTATGTAGAGAGGGAGGAAAATGTTTGAGAATACACTGGTAACTCCAGGTCCAGCGGGGGGAGGGAGAGTGTGGGGGGGAGACTGTCCTCACTGTACACGATTTAACGATGATGATAAACTTGGCATATTAGTTGGACAATACTAAAATCTGGGTGTCTGTCTTTGTACTGATCTGATCATACTTATCATGACATCCACAGAACAGGACAAATCCTAAATTCCATGCATACACCCTGTATGCAGAGTATAAGAGGGAAAAGCAATAGAAAGGAATGAGTCCCCTTGTTGCCTAGTGGCAGAAGAGATGCTCTGCAGGCAGTATTGCAACATCTTTCTACTTCAAATTCCTTTATGAAGAAGGAAACGTAATAGTATATAATTTTTAAAACATTACATGGATCGTATTCCCCGCTAAATGGCTTTTTAGGAGAGGGAAGTGTAGCTGTATTTCAGTCTTCCTCAATTTAATCGAATGCTGAATTAGAGGGGGTTCAGAGGAGGGCAACAGGAATAAGGACCTGGAAAAACTCATGACATGGTATTGAAAATGTTAGGATTGCTTGCCTTAGAAAGGAGTCAAATAAGAGGAGACATGATAAAAGTATATATAATAATGGTAGATCAGGAGCTTCTGTCATCTTTGTCTTCTAACACAAGAATAAGGAGATGTTGAATGAAATTAAATGATGGCAAATTCAAAACTGATCAAATGAAACTTTTACACACAATGTGTAATTGGACTGTGGAACTCATTGCTACAGGATGTCATTAGAAGTTGCTGATGCCAAGAAATTAGCAAGATTCAAAAAAAATTGGACATTTGTATGGATAACAGCAAAATCCAGAGTTATAGTTAATACTAACAATTTTGGAAGGTATATTAAACCTCATGCTTTAGGGCTGATGTGGGTATCTAACTATAAAGGGTTAGGAGGAGACTCGGTGTGGGAGGCAAATTATCCCACATCTTACACCTTATTCTGGTATTGATCACATGCTGACTTCAGGTGTGATCTTGTATGACAACTCCTATGTTCCTAGTTAAATACTCTTCAGAGATTGACACTGTTTCTCAATCTTGCACTGTCTGTCCAAAACTTGAAATAGTTATGCAGTTAGATTAACAGTAAAATTAGCTTATATGCATGATACTTGAGAGCGCACATCCTTTAAATAAGATTTTTTTTCTGTCCATTGTCAGTCAATATTATGCAAGAGGTAGGAGCATTTACAATCTGCCTGAGTGTTTCTATGACCTTAGTATGAGTTTATGGAGTACTACTGAGAACAGACAATTCAGACACAGCTGGTCATAAACTAAAGAAGTTTATATATGCTTTGCATTGTACCTTAAAAATCTTTCATCCTAGAAACAGCTTTGTATACTTGTTAGTGGGTGCATGTTTAATAATAATAATTGACCAAGACCCATAGGCCTGTGGATTTTTCCTTTTAACCATATCCTTGCTTTCATATTTTCAATAACAAAATAACCAGTTCTGTAAAGCCAATCATTTGTTCTAGCAGTAACACCTGAACTGGAATGTAAGGGAATGTATATTGTACTTTTCTGAAAAGGGGTGTGTGTGTGTGTGTGTTACGGGAGACCGAGGTAGAAACACTTATAGTTAAGGTTGTCCAACACTATCTGTTAAAAGACCCTGTATTCAGTTGTTGTTACTTTGCCAGACTTTAACTATTTGGCCTGAAATTTTCCATGCTGAGGGTCTGCCTCAGGCTGAATTTGGGGGGAGGGGAGGGTGGAGATCAAGAATTTCAGCAGAAATTGTTCAGCTATTTCTCAGAACGAAGTTAGGGATAATACATTGATTTGCCCCTGTTTTTTCAAACAAAAAACAAAACAAAAACAAACCACTTTTGCAGATGTATTGTTGAGAAGCTCTAGCACCACACTTTCAAGCCAAGACTTCAAATTTGGAAGAGGAGTTGCTGTGGCTTCGGGGTGTGCCTTTTGCTGTCCTCATGAAATTCCACCCAAATTTGACCAAATTATGAACCTCTGGAAATCTGTTGTCACGTGTTCAGGACAGATGTTAGTTTGACAACTAAATTCTTCAGATTCCAATTCTAGTGAGTATGTTCTAGGCCATAGCTGCAGAGTCTGAGTAGGACTTTCCCTACAATTGTTCCTCCTGGCTCCACACCAGGGCTTGATGGACACAGGAACTAAGACCTGAGGTCCTGGGACATGGAGTTGAGGAGTGAGGGGGAAATGGGTTGGGGTAAGAACAGGCTGGAGGAGTATGAGGCAGAAGGGGTTTGTCAGGCTTGGGGGTGGAGAAAAATAAGGGCTGAATGGTTTGAAACCACTAGATAAACTCCCCTCAGAACCTGGAATAGAACTGAGGATTCCTGAATTTCGGCATTCCTCTGCTGTCAGCAAACAGCTGTGAAATTCATATGTTAACATGTTTGCCTCATCTCCCTTCAGTGACTGGAGCACATAGAAGATCTAAAGGTTCCAGCCCAGCAGCTGACCCATGTGGGAGTATGTTTCCACATAATGCAAATTCTGTTTTGTTTTTAGTTTTCACTGCGTGCTTTTAAAAATCTGGGAAATAACATGCAAAAAAATATATGAAAAGCATGTTATGGTTGCAAAGTCAAGTCAGGCCCCTTGTGCATTTATATTATGATAAGTCTTTAACTACATGATTAAATTCTATTTTTTCCACTGGAAACTTATTTAAAAATGCAACAAAAGAATCATAGCAATAGCCTGTTTTAAGAGACAGTTATCTAATACCTTTAAATCTGGTGAATGAAGTTATTCAAATAGCTTTGTGTCCATCAAACATCACATGCTGTAGCTGAACTTTTTGTATTATTGTTTACAACTATAAAATATTTAAGTTGAGAAAAGTATGAAGACTATTTTATGTTTGTTTTTCTTTCAGAGTTGATCTCTGTGAAGTTTTAGACCTGCATGCTTTTGACAGCTTATCTGGGATAAGGTACAGTATAATTTATAATCTTTATTTTAGCAGTTGATTACACAGGAAATCATAAGAAATGGTTGCACTAAATAGACACCGTCACTTTAAAGTTGCAACTGAGTTTCCATTATAAACCGAATATTGGCTTCTTGTCTAACATTCTTAGTTGATCTTCACATTAATAACCTAGGAGTGAGGTACATTTTTAAAAAAACATTTGAAGTGAATTGAATAAGGAGATGTTATATTTAGAGAACCTAAAAGTTGTTAACTGCAGAGCCAAGTCTAATACTTTTAGCCATTTTGTAGCAAAGAGCAAAATCCCACTTTACTGGTGACCTCTTTTGCCCAAGACACAAACTCCATGTAATTACAAAAGTTATTAACATTTCCTTTAATAATGTCACTAGGCAACGTCAACTTTGGCATTCTTGGTATATAGGCTGTCAACTGACTGCTAAAGACCTAAGCATTCATTTGAAGAAGAAAAACCTTCCGTCCCTTTTCTTACGTTTTAAGCTGCCTCTCTCTGCAACTTGATCACTTGACAGTGGAAAACAGATTTTTTTTCTATTAAAAAGCTTGCAAGGGTGGTCAAGAAACCCTCCCCGAGATTCACTGGGGATTGAAGACCTGATAATGCCCATAGAAAAGGGTAGGTTAAGTGTCTCCCTTACCGCTTCCTTCAGTCAAGTTCTCACCCAGACCCCTTTTAGAGATTCTCTGTGGGTTGCAGGACTAGCACCCAGAGAGTATCGAGTTAAGGTTGCACTTGTCAAATAAGGCTCTCAAACTATCTTAACTCTTCCCCACGTAATAATGCCTACAGAAAATCAGACGATTACCTTTTCTATCCATAAAATAAAGTTTCATTTTATTAGTGCTCACTAAGTTGTCTTAATTAACTAGATTGTCTGAATCATAATTAAGGCTAAGATTTTGTCATGGATATTTTTAGAAAAAGTCACAGACAGGTCACAAGCAATAAAGAAAAATTCAGGGAAGCCCATGACCTGTCCCTGACTTTTACTAAAAATATCCATAATAAAATGGGAAGGGACTGGGCAGCTGCGGGGTTGCTGCGGGTTCTGGGGCCCCACCACTGGTGGGATCTCAGAGCTCCAGGGTCCCCCCTGTCACCAGTGATGGAGGGAAGCTGCAGGGTCCCCTTGCCCCCCCCCCCCGATGGGGAGCTGCGGGAAACCCCCTGCAACTGCCACAGTGGGGAGCTGCAGGGGTCCTCCTGCCACCGTGGGGCAGGCAGGGGCTGCAGAGGTCCCCCCCACGTGGCGGCGGCAAGGGACAGCCAGGGTCCCCCCCATTCCCTTGTGGCAGGGAGCAGCTGGGAGCTGCAGATACCCCTGCTCCCCATGGCAGCTGAGAGCTTAGGGGTGGCTACCTCAGGCGGTGGGGGTACCTCAAAGCTCCCTCCCGCTGTGGGAGGCAGCGGGACCTTGCAGCTCCCAGCAGCCAGGTCTGAAGTCACAGATCTTTGGAAGTTACGCTGCGTTACAGCTTTCTTTGTGTTCTTACATTATGTGCTTTACCAAAAAATAAAATAAAATCTGTGATTAGACACATTACAGCACTTGCACACAAAGAACAAAAGTGTACAGTGACAAATTACCACACTTTATATTGGAGGCATATGCATGAAACTATAGAACCAGTTTCTGTGGTGTGCATTTTGGGTAAGCTACATGCAAAGTAGGGTGATGGTAATAAAAAAAAAAAAAAATGGAGATATGCCAATCTCCTAGAACTGGGACGACCTGAAAGGTCATCAAGTCCAGTCCCCTGCCTTCACTAGCAGGACCAAGTACTGTCCCCTGACAGATTTTTGCCCCAGATTCCTAAATGGCCCCGTCAAGGATTGAACTCACAACCCTGGGTTTAGCAGGCCAATGCTCAAACCACTGAGCTATCCCTCCCTGCCTCCCTAATGCTATCCCTAATGTAAACTGACATTTGTACAGGGACAGAGTTGAGATAGCATTGATTACTTTATTTTGGACTTTAGTTCTGAATTTCCTGAGTTTCTAATGTTTGAAAGATTTATTTTTTTAACTCGAGCATTCTTGAAAAGTAAAATGTGTACTCAAACTACTGATATAAGCCTGCACCTGAACTAAGGCTTTGTGTTAAAATCATACTGTACTTCATTTTGAATATTTCTTCCACAATTAAAATTGTGACATTTAAGTCACAATTCTAACAAGCCATGCTATTTGGAAATGCATCTGAGTGATCAGCATTTGTTTTTATTTTCAAACACTGCATTGACAAGTAATACAGTTGTACCTCTTTCCCCTGCAATACACAATGTGGATGAAGACCAAAAAATGACACAAGAAAAGCAAAAGTGCGAGATGTGTAAAAGTGTTTTATTTATTTAACATAGTTTTCTTATGCCTTTTTTTGCCCCATTCAGCACTTCTCCTTTAAATAATTTATAATAAAGTGAGAATAGACTTTACAGGTAAACTTAAATCAAAAGTGAGGGACCATTGAGGGCTCTAAGCACAGTAAATTACTGCACAAGCCTTTTCTCTGTTAGGTTAGAAATGAGTCTGAGTTACAAAAGTCCAATTCAAATTTTGAACCCCCCATACAATTTGATGATTTGTGTTTGAGAGGACTAGGACTGAAGTAACAGGGGTGTCTCATGTTAGGAATTAATTTCATTAGCAGAGCTGGAAGGGAGCTGGCACATACATAGTATATCTTGTTTTAGTAAATGCTACAGGTCCTTTCTACTGCCCCCTCCCTAATAACTTTAAAAACATGATTTAAAGTAGGGAAAGGAAGAACTACATTGATTTTTTTGCCTTGTGTTCTTAGTGATACCGTTCGGATGACTCAGTTTGCCCTTCGTTTTGACACAAAAGTTGGCTGAGAGTTGATTTGTTGCATTTTTAGAGTATTAAAGTGAATACTTATTTCAAAACCTTTATTATTATTATTATTTATTTATTTGCAACAACTGTATTTTTGCTAGCTGTCTGTGCATATGTTAGAACTAATATGTAAACTCTCCATGTATTTTGCCATTTGAGCATAAATTTAACTTGTATCGTAGTTTAATGCTTTGATTTATTTTAAGAATAAGTCCCTTTTTTAGTCTTTGTCCCTTTTGTTTCTGTTTACAGTAGCAAATGTCACTCAAGTAATCAAAAGGTCCTTTCCATTTACTGTGTTCGGGTTATGGAAATGACAGTATAGCTATGAAATGATGTTTGGCAATGATTAAACAAACAAGTAAAATTAAATTATTGGTACTTGATTCCTCCTTTTACGTTAGATATATTGTATAATTGCAAAACAGAGAAAATCCTTCAAAGATTAACCAGCTGTGAAGGATTAAACTTGACACCATCCTTATCATGACCCCTGGGGTGACTAATTCATTCCAACAGCTTGTCTACACACAAACGTTCCCCCTCCCCTCTTTTAAACCCACTCTTACCTATTTACCCCTCACTGTTCTTAAAACCTTGCAGATGTTTTGTTTTGAAGTCCTTGGCCTCCCTGTAGTTGAATATATGCTACAATTGCTGAAGACATAATCTACTGGAAAATGTTTATCTGCGTGCTGTCTCACAGCATAACAGAGCAGTGCCTTTTACAATTTCCCTCCACCCCTTGCATCTGATCAAACGTGAAGCATTCTGAAACTGTAGGTAGATATAAATATATAGGCAATATTTTTCTTAAAATAAGATTTAGGAAAGCCAAGATTTATAAAGAAGGCACTTGATGGAGGAAGTATTTTTTGCCTATTAAAAATTCTGTATATATCATCAAATTATTGTTTACATGATCTGTATTAGTGATAACTGATCCATTTCTCAGTCAGAATGTTGATGGCAAGACTTACCTTTTTTTTTCTGGCATTTTCTATGCCATATCTCAAAAAATTGTCTCTCTCGTTCAATTGTTGCTGCTCCAGCATGCTTGACCATACTCTGGCCATCTTTTGCGTAGATTACTGCTACCTTTTCTTCTCTGGTCTCCCTGATTCTCACATGACTCCCATTACATCTGTTCAGTGTGCTGTAATTAAAGTAATTTCCATGCCTGCTGCTATGTATTATAAAATGTTTGTATGGGTTTATATATATGTATAGGTGATCAAAACACACTTTGAGATAAGTTCTATAGGTGCACATTACTTAGAATTGCATATGTATCTCAAAGTAAAACTAAGTACGAAAATATTTTAAATATATGAATTTTTACTATTTTGTCCTACTTGTCAGTGTCAAATTCAATCTGTACTAGATAATGCTTCATTTATGTTCATATATTCCTTGTAGTCCTTTTGATATTCTAATAACACAAAGTAGCTAAGTATTTGACTCTGGTACTCTAATACAATGCAAGGTTCAAGTTTACTTGTTTTCAGTTTGCAGAAAAAGCTGCAGCATGCGCAGACAACACACCCACACCTAGATAAGGTAACTACTAAACCTGCTGCATTAAACCTTCTGATAACACAATCCATCAGGATAATTTCTGCATGTTAGGCTTTGCATACTAATCATATGATCTATACTGGGTATTAACTAAGTGATAATGTATTAAGGAATAATTTGAATACGTGCATTGTTCTGCATGTCCTTTATTATGTTGAACTAAATATATACAGTGGGCCATATTTTCAAAAGTGGCTTGCAAACAGTCATGTAAATAACTTTACTCACAAATTTGTTAGTCTCTAAGGTGCCACAAGTATTTCTTATTTTCTTTTTGCTGACACAGACTAACACGGCTACTACACTGTAAATTGAAATTAATGACTCATGAAAAAAATTACTCATGTGCAGGACGGGGCCCTAGATTTGTAGTCATAATTTTTCACATGCATATTTTGTGTACCCAGACAGTATTTGTGTGTATACATTGGTTAGTTATGCATGTATACATTTAGAATCTTGGTTAAAGCCAACTGATATATTAGCCCAATATGTGTAAATTTTCTTACATAGATGCTTGCAATTTGTTTTACAAGGAAAAGCTGTATAATTGTGGGTTTATAACTCTGGACTAGAATCTGCCCTACTTAGGCCTTGATCCTGCCAACACTTATGTACATGCTTATTTAACTATTATGAGTAGTTCCATTGAAGTTAATAGGATTGCTCATGGTAGTAAAGCTAAGCATGTGCTTAATGGACTATTCACATTAGTAAAATTAAGCACATACAGAGTTTATAGGATCAAGGCTTTACTTTTTGAAGTGTACGTCAGGGCAGAATTTGACCATTTGTCTAGTACAGAATTAGAATGGTCATTGTTGCATTTTTAACAATAGGAAGTGGTTCAATATTACCTCTTAGATTTTTCTTGTAATTGATTAATGGAAAATGTAATGTTTTCTTCCTTAACCATTCCTAAACTAAAAATCAAATTCGAGGTAGTGGGGGAGAAGCCCAGTTTATCACTGCTACAGAAATAGACTTATGTTTAATGTTGATTGTATTGCTTGTTAAGCACTAACAATGTGCTTGGTGCTATACAGGGCAAAAGTAGCTTGCAGTGTGAGAGACAGGGATAAGACCATGGAAGTCTCAGAGAAGAGTGAAGGCTGAGAATTTTTTGTTTGTTTGGTATGTGGACATGTCCCCCAGAGAGTCTTGTGGATATCATGGAGTCATCCAAGTAAGATCATATAAAATATAACTGGGTATCCCACCAGTATGAGTAACCAGGGTTACAAAATATGCAGTGGATTACAAAATTCAATTTACTTGAAACTCAGGGAACAAAATCACATTGTGTACTAAGGATATATTTGTTCAAAAATATTGACTCTGGTGTCCTCTGGTTTAGTGAGGCACAAAATATTTCTTTCTGACAGGGTTAAGGACACTGACATTTATATAAAATGTCTTGTATGTTTTTTTCTTTTTTTGGATTAGTTCATAAATGTATCCCAAAATTTATGCTCTGATGTTGAATAGATTTTTGCTTAAATATTCACCTTTGGACCATTTTTATCTGTCTCTTGCAAGATGCTGCTGGCCATATGGGGATCACTGTACTTAAAATGTTCTTTTATTTAAATAGTGAGTAGATGTGTTTCTATGTGAGAGCATTGTAATTGTGGCATCTTCTTTTTCTGTTTGGAACTTACAAGACCCCTTGTTGCCCTAGTCTAAATTGCTCTTTCCATTTCAAGAGCACTCATTTTGTTTTGTTGCTTAAAAGGGGGAAAGTGGGACTTTCTCTGTATGTAGTTTGACACTTTATTTAGAACCCAAACATGCAATTTAAATGAACAGTGAAAGCACTGGTGAGAGTGGTGGGGGAGAAGGTAAATACGTTGTGGTGGAAGTTGTGATTTTAACATATGAATGACACTGAATGAGAATGCATTGTCAAATTTGTCTTCAGTGAGCAATTCAAAACTATCCAGGATTTTTTAAAGTAACTTTCAAATAAAAATAAAACCCCCTGAAATAATATAATCAGTAATATGGGTGACAGCCATATTTTAAAGGGAGACTGTCAAGTTAATTGAATTATATTAAGTTATAATTTGCCAACAGATACTACAATTACCAAGTTTCCTAAACCTAACCATAAAGTTAACTGGTAATTGTAGTAACTGTTGGCAATCAATGCTTTAATGGCAACCACTGCTAGATGAGATGAGGGAAAGGAACTTTCTAAAACCTGTAATAGACAACAGTTTTTATGATTTTTTTAATATAATGAAAATCTTTGATATAAACATTTCCCTGAAGTGTTGCAAACTTCAACAGAACAGCTTTGTGCTAGTGCTGGAGATCCAGAGGGTGAAATGAAGTATTGGAAACTAAAACCAATATTTAATTTTGCTTTCCAAGCTGAGTGAAATACAATAAATAAACAAATTGTATAAATGGTTTAAGAAAGTGTTCTAGAAATGTTTCAGATTAATACTATAAAGAGCCTTATTCAGATCTCTGCTGTCTGAATATCTTGCAGCCTGGGCTGATCAAAATGTAGAGTAGTGCATAAAAGGCAAAAAATACTTGCTTTGTGCTCGGTAGCTGTATGTCAGGGAATGAGGGAAGGCTCACATAAACAAACTCCATGCCACCTCCCTTACCTGGGGCCACTATTCCAGTAGATGGAGAGGGAAAGGCCCAACTTGGACTTCATGAAAATGTATTTAAAGGGAGGAGGGGGAAGCAACCATGGAATGAGAGCTGGCTGCAGGGATGGGGGTTTTCATGCTAGGTGGCTGTGGAGGCCCTTTTGACTGCTGGGGGTTCAGAGAGGCACTCTCCTGATGAAAGACAGCTCCCTTATTTATGATCACTTCAAGAGTCTAGAAATCTTTCTAATAAAAGTATTGCTATCCCCTTCTGCTGACCACAGATTTCAAACTATTTTGATTATATTCTGTTTTGAATTATTGTTACCCATTCTTTTTCCTGTTTCTGTAACAGCTCATCTTGTTACACATTTGTTGTGAGAGTCTAATTAGGCCATCTCTTTGGTTATTCGATGTATTAAGAGGGAGTGGGGAAACTTGCAGAGCTCTTGCCTCTGTTATTGAAGCAGTTTTTTCTGTCTAATTTTCCATGATTCACCACAGACGGAGCTATGTTCCATGAAACCATGGAAGGTTGGTCAGATCAGGACTTTCACTGGTGAACTTTAGCATTTCCCCAGAAGTTCTGAAAATTAGAGTTGTGGCATGATGTAGGGGAGGCATAAAGGCAATTGCTGTGTGAAATGGAGGCAGTCTGTTAGCAGAACCAAAGAGGCTATATCACATAGTTGAAGTAGCTGATGAGTGCACTATTCTATTGGCTGTTATTAAGACACTGTGATGAACTACTAGAGGAATAGTTGTTTTTGCAAGTTTTGCAGTTAAACAGAAAGTGCTTGTTGCGAATATGTTAGAGTGTGAGAGAAGTTTTGTGGACGCTGGTAGTTCTGCAGAAAGGTTATACTGGGCCTAAATTTTAAAAAGGGAAATCAGCAAAGTTAGTCATGTTTTGACAACACAGCATTATAGAAAACCCAGTTGTCTTAAACCTGGAAACTAAACTCAAAATATTAAAATGAGAAATAGTGGGACTTCAATATTTTAACTCAGTGGTTCCCAAAGTGGGGTCCACCGTGGGTTGTGTGGGTCCGTCCCTTGAACCTGGGCTAGAACTCACTGGAACAGCATTCCAGCACTTTTGCTGCATGGAGGATGCCGTTGTGAGAACAAAATGTCGTTCTCCACACACCATGATGTCATATGCACAATGAATGAGAGGTCATGCTGGCAGAGGCATTCCTGTAGTACCAATACTTGCACATTCAGGACTAACCACCCCCCACCCCCCCTGTGAGCATTTAGAAGTACTTTTTCTGCCATGCATTTCAAGACTCGCAAACCTCGGAAAGTAATAGCTCCATTTAGGGGAAACAGAAATACAGATAAAGTGACTTGTATAGGTTTTCAGGGAATCCTGAGACCACTAAACTAAACTCTGTGTATTTGTATATATGTGTATTTTTGGAGGCTTCAAACAGCGCCATAGCTAAGCTTACTGAAAATAATGTTAGTTAAAATGAAAATAACTGTTTTGTGACAAAAATGGACCAGTGGTTAAAAAGCAGAACCAATAAGAAGAAAAAATGTGTCTACTATTGAACAAACATGAAATCAACGAGGATCAAAGTGACAACAAAAGTGTAGCTAGTAATAAGGAAACAACTGTCACTGGTGTGAAATGTGAAAATATGAAAGGTGACAAACTTTATGAAAGAACAAAGAAGAGGAAGTATGATGAGCTTTACATTAAATTTGGCTTTACCTGTGTCATACAAGAAGATATACAGTTGCCACACTGTTTTTTGTGTTACAAAATGCTTTCTCATTAGTGTTTAAAACCAGCCAAACTCTGCTGACATTTAGCTACAAAACATGTTCTGTACATAGAATAGCCAGAATTTTTCAAACAAAAATTAAGCGACTTGTAGGCTGGACAACAGCAAGTTATTAACACAAACCATGTCAATCATAAACAGGGCTGGCTCCAGCTTTTTGGCCTCCCCAAGCGCAAAAATAAATAAATAAAAGCCCTGCCGAAGCGCAAAAAAAAAAGGCTGCTGCCGAAGCAAAAAAAAACAAAAAAAAAGCAAAAAAAAAAAAGCACTGGACGCCCCAAGAATCCCTGGACTGCCACCCTTTACAAGGCACAGCCCCAGGCACGTGCTTTGTCGTCTGGTGCCTGGAGCCGGCCCTGATCATAAAGCTCTCAAGATTTCGTATAAAGTTAGCTATAGAATTGCTAAAGTTGGAAAACCACACACAATTGCTGAAGATTTTTCCAGCAGTGAAGGACATGGTTAACATAATGCTAGGAGAGAAGCAAGGAAAGCAATTAGAAATTATTCCACTGTTGAACAATACAATATCTAGCCGAATATGTGACATGAGTGATAATGTAAAAAAACTGGTGTCTCGCTTGCAGTTGAGTCTGTATATTGCCTTACAAATCAACAGATGTTGCTGGTGTTGCTAATCTTCTTGCATATGTTTGGTATATTTTTGATGAGGTGGCTGACAACTTGATTTGTCATCATCCTTTGCCCACATGCCCAACAGCAGAAGATATTTTGATAACTTTTTTTTTTTTTACGGAAGCGTTGTGTTGGTCTGTGTACTGATGAAGCTCAAGCAATGCTGGGTGTAAATTGAGTGTAATTGTCACTCAAATATGTCAAGTGACACCAAAAATGCAGTGGTAGCATATGTTCTGAAGCATTGAGGGCAAAAAAATCAGCAGAATTAAAGGCAGTGTTAAATGGTTAAAATCATGAATTTTTTAAAATCACATACTATGAATTTGTGCATATTTAACACTCTGTAGTAACCTGGGAAGTGAACACTCTTCATTACTTTTACAAACCAAAGTCCATTGGTTCTCCCCCGAGGGAAGGTATTGGCCTGTTTGTTCAGAGACGTCATTTTCCATGGATTATCCTTTTGAATTTTCAGACAGCCGAATTGCATCTTTTAGACAATCACAGCTGGCATACTTGAAGGACATTTTTTCTCAGTTATATTAACTGAATTTGGGTCACCAGGGAAGGAATATCAATAACCATGTTTGATGTTCAAGACTAAGGAGAAGCAATGATGATAAAGCTTCAGTTGTGGTGTTGTGTGACAAATGACAATTTTGATTGTCTTTATTAGATTTATTTTAGATGAAAATGCAAAGCATAACATTCTTTGGCATTTGGTAAACCTCACGGACAATTTCCAAGAATATTTTCATGTGAAGAATGATGCCAACAATTGGATTCAACACCTCTTTGCTAGAAAAGCAAAATCATCAAAGTATTTGAATATTGAAGACAGGAGGAACTAATGGAATCGTTGTGTGATGGAGATTTGAAGATGGACTTTACAAAGCATTCATTGATCCGGTTTTGGCTGCAACAGAAGTCAAAGTATCCAAGGCTGTCAAGCCAGAGCTGTGGTATTTTTTTAATCCCATTCACCATTACCTATTTGCATGAAACTGGTTTCTCAGCACTCATCTCATTAAAATCAAGATATAGATACAAACTGGATACAAAGCAAGATCTTAGACTTAAACTTTCAGATATTGCGCCAAATACATCAAAACTGTATTTACAAAGGCAGGCCCACTCATCACACTGAGTAACACAATACGCTTCTTTCATTCAGTTTTAAATGTATATGAGTTTTAACAAAACTGTCATAGTTATATTTTATATCACTACCTATGATTTCTTAATTGTCATACCATGTTTGATTGATGACTGTATTTTCCATAGTGTTCTATGATAGCTACCTATACTTTGATACACAGTTTAATGGTTGTTATAATAAATAAATAACTTGTTATAATTGCAGACTTTTGGTTCCTTTGTGAATCTTATTTTATTAACAAAGTAACTTAACTAATACAGTAACTGCAACATGAAACTACATATAAAAATGAAAGAAGCCTGGGAAATTTAGTCAGATGCCAAAGGGGTCCTTTGCAGAAAAAAGTTTGGGAACCACTGCTTTAGTTCAAATCTCATGTGACCTTGATTATTGGAGTTGCTCTCGATACATCCATAATTAAAATTCTTCGGCAGAGGGTGATTGATAATTAATGCTTAAATTTAAGTTACATTATGCTTAGATTTGATTTTTGTGGCCAATGCCTCAGAGTGAGTTCAAAATTCAAAATTCTCTCATAATTTAGATTCATGTTCACACTAATCAGTGTTAAGTCCCTCTTAAAATACAATAACACAAAAACCTAAATGAATACCTAGTGGAAAAAGAGGTAAAGTGTAATACTTACTGAATTTTATGTGGGAGGTGGCAACTTGATATTATTAAGGAAATGATTATTGTTTATGTAGTGTGGTACTGTTTAACCAGCAGCCCATTTCCCACTAGGAAACAGTATGAGTTCATTGTTGTTATCCCTATTTAGTTTAACACTCAACGGTTTATAAAAAGCTATTGAGATGTATGAGGTGTAAATGAGAGCAGTGAGTTTTCTCACAGTTGGCTACAAGCTCTTCTGGAGGATAAAGGGTGCTTATTGACTTCATGTGGAGAGTCGATAGAAGTATAGCTGCAATGTGTGTGAAGCATAATAGACGTGGCTTGGTCCCTCTTTTGAAGTTACCTGTGAACAAAATGTTAGCACTTGTTTGGGGTGTGGGTTGGTTTATTTATTTCATTTTGTGAATTTCTCTTTGTCATTGAGTAAACTCATAGAATTGCTGCTTTAGTCATATTTTTTTCCCAAAATGTTATAACCACTTGGAGAGACAAGGTGAGTGAGGTAATATCTTTTATTGGACCAACTTCTGTTGGTGAGAGAGACAAGCTTTCAAGTAAGCTCTATGTAAGCTTGTCTCTCTCACCAACAGAAGTTGGCCCAATACAAGTGTCATAAATATAAAGGGAAGGGTAACAACCTTTATATATGCAGTAATATATAATCCCTCCTGGCCAGAGGTACAGAATCACTTGCCTGTAAGGGGTTAATCAGTTCAATTACCTAGTTGGCACCTGACCAGAAGGACCAATGGGGAAAGAAGATACTTTCAAATCTGGGCGGGGAAGGGGAGGTTTTGTTTGTGCTCTCTTTGTGTGTTCTCTCTGGGACAGAGAGAGAGAGACCAGGGCAGGAAAAAACATTTCCTAACGAGATCCTGAAATTATGCATCTAAATTTACAGAAATTGTAAGCAGTAGCAAGGAAATGCGTTAGATTATCTTTTGGTTTAACTTGTGAATTTTCCCTATGCTAAGAGGGAGTGTTATTCTCTTTTTTTGTAACTTTGAAGCTAAGCCTAGAGGGGAATCCTCTGTGTTTAAATCTTTTTATTTGCCCTGTAAAGTTACCTTCCATCCTGATTTTACAGGTGTGATTGTTTCCCCCCCCCCTTTTTTTTTAAAAAATAAAATTCTTCTTTTAAGAACCTGATTAGGGCACTGAAAATCAGAGACTCAGGGGTTTGATCTGTGCTCACTTCGTAACCAATTGTTGGTATATTATTCTCAAGCCTCCCCAGGAAAGGGGGTGAAGGGCTTGGGGGGATATTTTGGGGGAGTTAGGGCTCCAAGTGGCCCCTCCCTGAATATTTATTTAAATCACTTGGTGGTGGCAGCAATACCGTCCAAGGACAAGGGAAGGAATTTGTACCTTAAGGAAGTTTTTAACCTAAAATGGTGGAATATAAGATTAGGGGGTCTTTCATGTAGGTCCCCATATCTGTATCCCAGAGTTCAGAGTGGAGAGGGAACCCTGACAACAAGATATCACCTCACCCACCTTATCTCATCCCATTGAGATGGTAATTTTGTATGTTGAGCTTTAAGTAAAACATGGTTCTTAATGTATTTTGAAATAATTAATTTCAGCAGTTCTAAACAGGACATTGGCACATTGATTTTTTTTTTTCCTTGTCTATGATCAGGCTGTAGGCAGTAATCCGCCGTTCACTTTTGGGTAAAATACAGCATTTTGGTTTTTTTATTTGGAGATTTATTTATAAATCTTTATGCTATGAAAAAATAAAAAGTGTACAGCAATGACATGATAATGTCTGGTGCATTAAAAGAGAACCCCTTATTGTGGCACACATATATCAGCCCAGTGAAACTGTGCAGGTGAATGGGAACAACCATGAAAATACAAAAAAAATAGCTAAGGGAAGTAACTTTATTAAACACCTTTGAAAGATACCGGCATTAACAGCCTAGTCATATTAACAATTGTTTATAAGGACAAAATATCAATTCGTGCAAAGAGTTCTACAATATGAAATGTTGTGGCATCAAAATACCCAAAAGTATTGACTGTAGGGAATCATATATTCCTTAAACTGACATTATAAAAACAACTGAAACGATCAGAGCAAGAGCAGAACCAGTAGTGTGGATATTTTTTCCTTTAGGGGGGTTTTGCTACAGTTCCTGATTTATACTGTTAAGTGTACAAACATTTGTTTTAAATAAGATATTGAGCTGTTTAGTTTATTCGGCTCTAATGTAGAATATCTGAATATTGATACTTAGATCTTTCTACTCGCAGAGTATTGTTACAGTTACGTTTGAAATATTAGGAAACACAACTGAAGAAAATCTAAATGAATTTATTCAGGTGAGTGCTGCATCACTGTTACCTGAAAAATGTGTACTGCACCACGTGAGAAAATTACCACTTGTGTAAAGCTTCTGTTTTCTAAAACGTATTCCTACTTGTAGAATCTTCTGTGGGAGAGGAGTGTGAAAGACAAGGCTGGTCATCCCATGGAGGTCATAAGGCTCAAGGTTCAGCTTTTAAATTTACCTAACTTTTTATAACAACTTCTATTTTTTAACTCCCTTACTCCTATTAAGGATAAAACAGTCCAGCCACGTCCTTGAATGTTCATAGTTGCCCCATCCCTGGATCACTTCATTTGAGGTAGGGGAAAGGAGGTAATAACTTGCTTTTCAGGACGCAGTTCTTTCCCACCACTTCACTCCTCCACATGGCTAGCAAGCTCTGCTGGCCAGCACATAGGGGGAGGAGACCTATACATTGTTCCATTTACTTGCAGCCCACTGGCTCTGGATTTAGTGGGAGGAAGCACAGTTCCAGTACTCCCCCAAGCATCAAGGCTGGAATTATGGTCAGCCCACTGTGCAAGGGTGGGAGAATCCTTATTCCCCTGTATTGCTACTGTAGGGCTAGTCACAAGCTGCTCCGTAATGATCAGATGTATTAATGTTGAGTTTTCTTTGCAGAAGCCCTTGTTGCCAGCTCTTTAATGTTATATAGTCCTTGAAATCTTCTTTCTGTGTATTGTCATTTCTGTGAAAGATCCCATCCCACCCACACCCAAAATGGCCACTTCACTTGGAAAATCTACCTAGGGTTGTAATTATACTTCTCGACATTATTTTTACTTGAACTTCCAGTAGTGGTTATATGTGTGTGTGGTCCTGCTTCAAGAAAATCAGGGCACTTTTGTTTGTCTTCAATCCTCCTCCTCCTCCCTAAAATCTAAAACCCCACTGATACTACTTAGAAAATATAGTCTGGGAGGAAATAATGTTGCTATGTATATGTTCTGCATTTTCCCCACATTTTACTATACTGAGCACTTGAATCAAAACAACATTTATAAGGTAGGCCTCTCTCCTGCAACTGTCTGTGCACTAAGCCTCACTGAAATAAACGGGGCTCCATGCAGATGTATCCAGTCAGTTGTAGGATGGATGCCACCGTTTGTCTTTTTTTGCTTATGTCCCACCTGAAATTATAATCCTGTTTGACACTACAGTCATTTTAACACCAGTTAATTTGTCAAACACAGGATTAGGACTTCAGGATTTCAGATGAGGAATAAGTAGAAAGGAATTGACTGACAAGATCTTACTTTAGTGTGTGTGTGTGTGTGTGTGTGTGTGTGTGTGTGTGTGTGTGTGTGTAAATAAAAAACTAAAACTAAAACCTCTCCCATCCTCCTGAAGAGATACAGAATATATTAGATAATCAGAAATGTGTGTAACTAGAAAGTTTTACAAGGTTTTCTGTGAAGTGTTAATGGATCTTTCCAACAGGAGTTTTTGACACTCAGTTGCTGGTCTCATTGTGTTGGCTCTAATCACTTCATTATGCTGCTAAGCGTTTTTAAAATGTTGACAGTCATACACATTCATATATCTTTGTTTTAGAATAGTAAAAAAAGCTGAGGGCGTCAACAACTTAATCGTAATTATACATAACCAGGAAACTGTGTGTTCTACTGTCTACCTACTGTGATAGGCAACAGTGTGCTGTTTTCATTCACACATATATTATATTATAGAAACTGGCTTTTTAAAAAATTGAAATACGTGGGCTAAAATTTTAAATTTAAAAATCCTGGCAATTTTCCACTTGAATCAGAAAACATATACCACTAGCTAGACTATGTAATTTAATCTGACCAGCATTACTCTTATCTGTCCTTCCTCTTATTTGTTAAGCCTACGGGTTGTGTTGTCTTATATTCAAATTATTGTATTCTGTTTGTACAGTGTCTAGCACAATGTGGTTCCTATTCAGATTGCAGCCTCTAGGCTCTATTGTGATAATAACAATAACTGTCCTCCTGATCAGGGGTTGGTGTCTATTAAAGACAAATCTCACCAGGTGATTGTCCAAGGTGTCCATGAACTGTATGATCTAGAAGAGACCATGGTAAGATGGAAAGAGGATGATGAAAGAACAAACAGATTGGTTTTAATAGGTAAGAGGAAACTACATATTTCTTAGTTTTGCCTGTTGTGAGAAACAGCTGACCAAAGTCAGACTATAATTCTTCAGCGGGGTAAAACAAAGTAAATAACATACAATTGTCCATAAATTGTATGCATATATGGAGTGTGTGTAATTAAAATGTGTGTGTCTTATATATTATATATGTAGGATTAGCAGAATTCAGTTTTTTATAATGTTGATGGATAATAGTTTATTTTTAAGCATTTTTAATTATTTACATTTTCATAGTGGCACAAAATTATGGGTTTTAAGCCTTTTTCAGTTTTTATCAATTGTAAATGTTCACATTTAAAATTTGACATTATGGGGACAAGGGGGTCAGACAATATTTAATGACAGAAAAAGACACTGATATTGAAAAAGAGTAAATTACTGCTTCATAGCAGTTAAAATGCAAATTATCAACATCACCTGTCAAAATATACCCAAGTAAATATCCTTAAATCAAACTCTTAAGTTCTCAAGTATAAGTCTCCATAAGGAAAAAGTGTTATTACCTTTTAGGGGTATGTAATCTTAAAGGCTGATCTCATGTTTTCTTTCAGAAATGTTTATAATTAATGTTGAAACCACACACCTCTTACAATTTTTATTTGTTTTTTTTCATCTAAACTCCAGTTTGACTCTGAAGTTTTAATGAAGATTAATCAAGCATTTCTTCCCCATTTCTCTTATTTTATACTTTATTGTAGCCTGTTTGGAAATCTATAGCTTAAAGTTGCAACTTTAGATCATTATAATAAGCCCGTGTTTTAACTCATTAGTATGTAACAGGTGTTTGTATACTTGTCGGTTTTCATTTATGTATGGATTATTTTGTGATATGCTGGAAAATATGAATGTTTGTCTGTTTGCAGGCAGGAACTTGGATAAGGATATCCTTAAACAAGTATTTATAGCTACCATGACAGAGAAACAGGAAACCAGTTGACATCACACCACAAAGAAGAAGAAAAATCTGTCCTTAACACTGCAAACTTTTATAATAATGGATGACGTGCAGTACAGTAGCTTCATTTTGCTCTTGCAGTTCATACAACTGTTAAACTCTGCATTTGACATTACTCCTGTTATGAATTCCAAATCATCTATTGTTTAAATATTTGCATTTATGTTACAGAATAAAAGAGTAAATTAATGTTTCTAAAATTTTGGCATGTGTTTAAATGATGCAATAGTAATATCATGTGTATTCACAGAAATAATTAAGGATAAGTTTTTTTTCTGATGTTTGTGTATGGGTTATGTAGTATTATGATTGAGGATATCTGGTGCACACACAATAGAGAATTTTAGAGCTTCCCAAAACAATTCTGAGGCTAATGTTCCATCCTGTTGGTTCTTTTAATAAAAAATAATTAAAAACCATCCCTGATTATTCCCAGTGAGACAATCATAGTAAAAAGAGAGTTGGGTAATCGTGTTGTTTAGCTCCATATTACCTTTCTCTTCCCCATCCTTTTTAGATCCTCGAAAGCAAAGATGATCAGTCACCTTTTCAAATAGCTTTAAAATGATTGTATAAGTAAAACTAAAAATACCTTAATGACATGTACAAAGTTAGGTAAAGGATAATATCGACATATACATAACTATACCCTCAATCACATTTTCATAAATTGAGATCTGTAAATGACCTCTTGGATCTTTAAGGCTATGACCTTCAATATTAGATTCTTCTATATAGGGCATTTTCTGTTGTATTATCCAAGATGTCCAATGCAATTTCTTCCCTTTTCTTTTTCTGGCAGTTGTTGCTAGCAAGGGAACTTAAAATGAGGTTTGAATCTATGATCTTCACAAAATTAAATTCTTCCCCCAGCTTTGTATGACTCCTAAGAAGAACTATACTTACTGGTTTCAGTGGGATATATATAATATAATTGGGCAGATAAATATGCAAAAGAAAATACATGCAGATGGGAGTGTGTTAAAAATGTTTTTGTTAATTTTCAAAAGGTTATTTCTCATCCAGTAAATAGTCTGTAGAATTGAGGCTTTTGCTTTTGTGCATCTTTGATGCTTAGATGAATGTTAAAGCTTCTGGGATTTTCATGGAAGCTTTCATGCTTCAAACTCCAAAAACAACATGCTTCTTTTTATCAGTACAGAAAAGTGCTCACTGCTGGGAAATTCAATGAACATTAAGACTTTTGGTAAATCTAAAATGTTACCGTTCTTGTTGTACTGTATCTGTTTTCAAATTCCATGCAATTCTTTTTATCTGATTTCCACCAAAACAAAGTCTGAGACTGGATAGTTCAGAGGATTTATAATGGGATATGGAAGTTTTGGTGGCTGACAGTTGTTCAGTGGTATATGTGGAACAAATTGGTGATCTCAGTCCACTTCCTAATGGACAACTGTTCGTATCCCCCAACTATCTTCACAAAATGCCAAAACTGTCAGGGAGCCACAGAGTCCAGAGACTGAATGGATATGGAAATTTAACATCCCTCTCACCTGAATAAATAGATCGTGTAAATCAGTGTTAAGATACTTTGAATGGTCACTATAGGGAAATGTGTGCTGCATTTTCCTGTGCTATAGCTGTGTGTGTCCTGTAAGAGCTCGTTGTAGCTTCAGTTGGGGTGTAGTCAGCTCTGACAGGTTCCCTGTTACTAAATCCCTTCTACAAAATATAAAATATTAAGTTTCCAGTTATGAACTGTTTATATTATTCAGTACACTTTTTCTTACCTTGCTTTAGTTAAGATGCTGCTGCTGCTTCCTGTTAGTGGGCAGCAAGTAGAATGTGACTGGATTACATCTGAGCTATTAGTTGAATGGATTGATAGTTTTGATGTGTGAGTGTACATTTTGTTCAACAGTAGGGAAAATTGACAGTTCAATTTACATTTTTAGATGGTATTTACCAAGCTGAGTCATCAGTAGAGGACACTTTTTAAAAATACTTAGTTGGGAGATTGGCTATGATGCAGTTTATGGAATGATACACATATTTAAGTGAGATGTGCCTGACTGTGCAAATTAAATAGAAAATATGTCCACATTTTTCCCTTATATTCCTTGCAACCTTGGTTTTCACCCTTTGCTTTCTTTGCCTTCAGCTACCTTACGTTATAAAGACACTCCATCTGGTTGAGGAAGACACTAATACCTTCAGAGCCAATCAATGCTTTTTCTTGTATTTCCCGATTCTGGATGATTAATTTTCCAATTTGGGAAAAGCCTATATGGGTTCAAACAAAAAGCACTTACACTATTGCTTCAGACAGCAGTCCTTGAGGAACAGATCAACTGATGGGTGCCCTGTCCATTCCCTGTTCTACGCTGTCATCCATTCCCTTCTTCGAATGGGGAGAGTACCACAAAAATCCAAGATATTAGCAGGAGAAACTCCTACCTATTCAGATGTCTCCTTTAATAGGGCCCAGTTACATATCCAACTTCAGATAGATTGAATCTAATTACTGAGAAGATAACAGAATGAACCTCTACAACTACATCAGTTCTTAAATATGTGCATTTGTCAGTCCTGGATGCTGGTGGCCCGCTGAAGAGTCAGGACTAAGCAGAATCTTGTTTTTATGCATAGCACCAGCCTTTTCAGGTGTTTTAGGTGCGATCTTCCCCTGTCTCCTACCTCCACAGCCAGGAGCTGCAGCCTGTTCTCCTGCTCTCTGTTCTCCCCTAACCTTGCTTGGTTTTAGTTCTGTGCTATTGGGACTCTCTTCATCCCTTGCCTCTGTCTCTCTAGAGCAACCAAGCTAGTGTCAACCAGTCAGCCTACCCTGTATGCCATCTGTCTCAGCTGGCTGCCCACATATCTCCTTGTGCACCCTTTCCTCCACAGAAATAGTGGCACACAAGGCACTTTTCAGCAGGGACCACCAGAGTAAGTAAAGTGGCTTGTGCAGCCTGATCTAAGCCACTTGCAATTATTTCCATGTTCCTTCACTCCTCTTGGACTGGATCTACATTTTCTGGGATGATTGTACTCTGCTCCTCTGGTCTGCGATTTTGCCGGCCTGCCTTCAGCTGGCCTGAGGTTGCTGTAGCTAAGGCCTTCTCCAATTCTTGGCATAAGGTAGGGAAAAGTTGCTCTCTTCTGTGTCTCCCTTTCTCAGCCCATGACTGTCAATCCCCTGCACCTTTCTACCTTTGCCCATATGACCTTGGCAAACGCAGCTAGTGATAGCCCCTCTTTACTTGTTTCCAAGTAAGGCAACAAGGTGCCACTGTATTTAAATGAGAGATTTATTCACAGACTGGTGTCCTTTCCACTTATCCAGCTTTATGGGCCACTTCACTCCTGCCTCTCTTGTTATGTGGAAACAAAAAGGAAAGGGATTGCAAAAGTTAGGGCTTCCATTGGCTTGATGTACTGCACTACCCTTATTTTTAGGTATGCGGTTTGTCATTAACGTTCACTTTAAGTGCCTGATCTTGCAATGTACTCAGCATAAATCGGGATCAAACTGTGGTATTAAGCATCTGGATCTCTATTTTGGAGAGGATGGAGGCACAAGAAGAAAATGTACATATACAAGATGAATGTTATTACTGCTCAAAGAATCCTGGCTGAGGTTTTCTAAGCCTCCTTGGGAATTTAGAGATGCATCTTGCATTCATTTTAATTCTTTAACTGTGCAAACTTTACTTGTCATAATGCAGAGTGGGTTGGGTTGATTTTTTTCATTTAGTATAGTGTAGTTCAAAAAAAGATTATAATAGACTGACCTGTTTAACCCCCATTCCTTATTCTGGGCTAATGTAGCAGGACTTCTACTGCACTGATTGAAGTCTGTTGGTGTTTTCCTTGGGATAAGGATCAGAACCACAAATATTACTGAAAAGGTGTTACTTTCTATTTCAGGTGAAGGTCCCATGATATTTTCTCTCCACTTCATTTAAAGTGTGTGTGACATAATGCTATGCTCGTACAGTATAATGTGAAGATATTTAGCAGAGGGTATCGGGAAGAGAGGACGTGTTAGCCCTGTAGTTACAAACAAGGGGAAGAGTTTAATTATTAGTCCCTATCCGCTGCCCCCACAACTCTTGGAACAGTTTGATTTGGAGAAGGATCCCGCAATATAAAGGGACAGCTAATCGCCGGTAGTTTCCCCCTGAAGCTCACCCCAGATTCCAGCCGGAGTCAAAGCGAGGAGTCAAAGCGAATTGTGCGGGTAAGAAAGAAATGCAGGATTGCCTGCCAGGACACACCCCAGTAAGCAGACATCTTTCCTTATAGGAAAAAAAAATGCTCAACACTTTTTTCTAGCCCTAAACTGGGAACGTTCAGCACCTCTACAGATAAAAGTTCTAGGGCTGTGCTCAAAACGGAATCTCCTATCTTGATAGGGGAAATTTCATTTTGCCAGGATTTGCTTAGCATAATTGTTCACCTTGAAAAAAATCATTCCGCGGGTAAAGAAAAATCTATTTTGCCTTCTTGTCCCCTCCTCCAAAAATAACCCTGGGAGGCACAGAAGACCTACGTCAGTTTAACTTTGATGATGATCTGGTAAGGAAACGTTCAGATTTTGGAGAGCTAAAACTCTGATGTGAGTCTGGCCTCTAGGTTGGCGAGGCACAGCCTGTAACTGTTCAGTGAGAACAAATTTGCACTTCAGCCCTTTAGAATCAATTCGTGCCCAGGTCCCAACGGCGGTGAATGTTCTCACTCCCTAAACACTCTGCATGAATTAGCAGCATCCCCTGTTTATAGGGGCTCTCCTTGGAGGGTCCAATTCATATGAAGATGATCCCGGAAGAGGGGTGGTTTATTATACCCGCCAGAGGGAAAGCAAGGCGCAGCCTGTTCTCATACCCTACTTCGTTTGTCTGCTACATTATCATAAAAAGATATGGGCGAAACTGTTTAAAGCTCGAAAACCCAGGCTGAAGTGGCCGCCTCCACGCCTCTGCTTCGCTGCTATGCGATGCTATTTTCCACCTCTGCCATTGATTTAACAGCTGCTTAGCTTTATGTAGGTGGGGGTTATTTCTGTTTTTCGCAGTTAGGGGAAGACTGGGGAGCCCTACCCTTTCAGCTAGAATTACAACTTTATTTTCTGTCTGGCTGAAAAACAAAACAAATTACATTTTAGTAGGGAGGCCGTGGTGGTTTAAACATCCGAGCCAGATATCTAAACGTAGCCAGACCGTTGTATGCAGAAAGAAGAAACCCAAACGGTTGCTTTTTTAAAAGAAAAATCGGTTTGATTTAACCTCCATTCCTTTAAAATTATTACCGATATAACAGCAATTGCGCAGTGGTGTACATTTCTTAAGACCTTTTATAACGATCTAATGAACAAGTGGAAATTTCTCCCCCCTATTGTTTAAATTTCTTATAAGTAATGTTATTAGGCGTGCTAACATCAAGAAAAAGCTCTGGCGGGCCTCACCAGACTAAATTCATTCTATTGTTCCTCCTTACGTGTCTATATTTTCTCAGAAGAGAAATTGCTCTCTTCATATTTATGAATCACTCAGCCTGGATGAATTTATTTTCATTTTGTACTCTGAATATTTTCCAGAGTTGTCTTTGTGTATTACGGACATTGCTTCAGGTACAATGATAAAGCACTAAGGTTCTTCCAAACAAGTACACAGATGTAGATGTGTAAAAAAAAAAATGTAGCAGCTATTAAGGAAGAAAGTAACCACTTGAATGGCGATCCTGTAACGGACTGGAAGGTGTGTATTTGTTCATGGAAATGCTGATACGAAGAAAGCATTGAAATGCAGGCTGGCTTCTGTATCCTCAAGTAAACTTCAGTTTGCCCAGGGTTTTCCTGATATGTGAGAAGAGGGTGAAAATGGCCTTATTCTGAATTCTTTCTCTCAAAAACTAGGATCAGCATGCAACAGGGTTCAGAGCGGAAGACAAATACCCAGAAGGAAAATTGTACAGTTTTTCTGATTTTTCTTCTCTAATCCCACTGCCGCTGTGCTCTTTCCTACTGTTTTCATGTGCAGATCCGGGAGGTAAATAGTAACCTCTACAGTTCCCGTGGGCGGTGTCACTTGCCATTTTCATAGCCCAGTCCACCTGCAAACGAGCTGAAGTTTACAAAAGCCAAGCTAACCAGCTGGGGACCTGGGACTGGCCCCAGCTGTTTAATGCCCAGCATAGTTTCTTTTGTGTGTGTAGCCTATTAGCAGAAGGTAGCGTCCAGCCTTTGCCACTGTAGAATAGCGGAGGGGAAGCGGGAATCCGTTCAGCCCTGCAATAGGAAATCCTTTCCTAACCCACCAGCATCCAAACTTCATAAAAACGCCTTTCCTAAAGTAAACTCTGCGCTGTGATCTGTTTACTGTACTTTATTCTCCAACTTGCTGTTCATTAGTTCAGCTCTCAAAACAAAGCCGTCCAGTGTACGTTGTTCCCACGCCGGGAGCTAGCGCCTCATTGCTAGGCATGGACACTTTCTCTGTGATGAGTTTCAATTATTTCAAATAAAGCGTTTTCTCTCCTATCTAATTTGAAAATTTGACCTTTTGCGTTATGTGCACATGTTCATTCAGTACAAACCCTGGGCCGTGTGGATCAGTTAGTAGCGCTGTTGGATGCCTTTTAGCGGGAGGAAATACAATTATTTTAACTATTGGACTGCAGAAGTTTTCTGGCGTTAATAGTAGCGGTGAGGTTTCATTTTTGGAGTATCCAAGTGTTTGGTTGTAAGGAAGGGAAACCACACGGGCGGACTTCAAATGTCATCGCTGTTAAAATCCCCGAATCCGTAAGGATGTTCCTCTCCAACTGATCACAGTTCAGTAGCGATGCTGGAGAGTCTTTCTGTGTCATTGCTGTACAAGCAGCACATTTCAGCAGGCAGCGCGAGCAGGGGCCAGTGATTCTAGTCCATGCCACGGGGCGAAGTTGTCTAACTTTGCTCGTTCACATGTTGACTAGCACTGGATGCATCTTGCCGTCGCTCAAGGCTGTGAATGCGCTTTCTCCGTGGCCACCTGCCTCTCACCCGCTACAGGTGGACGGAGAGAGGGCTGACGAGCCTGAGAGTTGTAGCCCGGTGGGCCATGCCCCCGAACTGCTTCCTGGGGGCTCCGCCAGGGTCCTGCTCTCGCCCACTGCCCGATCGATGGCAAACATCCCAAGGACTCAGCATCCTCCCCCTCGGCGGTGGGCAGGCCCCAGAACCCCGGGACCTCACTGCAGCTGTGAACCCATTGGGCTGTAGCAGGGACCAGCAGCTCCTCTCCCGTCCCCCCGCGGTTGTGGGGAGGGGTATAAGAAGGGCTCGGACGCGGCTTTCCCAGCCACACTGCGAGGCGGCGGCCAGGGCTGCACTAGCCTCCGCGGGCGAGCGGCCCCATGAGCCGGCAGCTGGGCGCGCGGGGCTCGGATGGGGAGGACGAGGAGGAGGAGGAGATCGACATCGTGGGGGCCGAGGCGGTGGAAGGGGGCCGGGGCGGGCAGGGGCAGCCCCGCCGGCAGGGGGAGCCCGAGGGGAAGCCGCCCTACTCCTACATCGCGCTCATCACCATGGCCATCCTGCAGAGCCCGCAGCAGAAGCTGCCGCTGAGCGGCATCTGCGCCTTCATCCGCGGCCGCTTCCCCTACTACCGGCGGCGCTTCCCCGCCTGGCAGAACAGCATCCGCCACAACCTCTCGCTCAACGACTGCTTCGTCAAGCTGCCGCGGGAGCCGGGCAGCCCGGGCAAGGGCAGCGACTGGGGCCTGGACCCGGCCTCGCAGGGCATGTTCGACAACGGCAGCTTCCTCCGCCGCAGGAAGCGCTTCAAGCGCCCGCCGCCGCCGCCGCCCGCCCCGGCCCGGCCGCCGCCCCTGCTCTGCCCGCCCTGCGCCCTGCTGCCCCCCGAGCCCCTGCGCTACGTGCCGCCGCTGCACCCCGCCAGCCCCCTGCCGCGCCGGCGGGCGGCCGGCTGCGCCCTGCAGCTGGGGGTGCTGCTGCTGCGGGAGCAGGAGGCGGCCGGGGCGCAGCAGGCGGCGGCGGCTCCCCCGGGCCGCGGCTGCTCCTTCAGCATCGAGAGCATCCTGATGGGCAGCGAGCCGGCCCCCATCCCGCTGCCGCCGCCGGCCGCCGCCTGGGCTTGCGGGCCCCCGCTCCTGCCCCGCGCCCCCTGTCTGCTGCCCGCGGCGCTGCTCGGCGTGGCTTCGCCGCGGGACGCCGCCGGCTGCGCCCCGGGAGCCGGGAAGGGCGCCCGCCTCCTCCGGCCCAGCCACGGGGCGGCGGCGGCGTTGCTGGGCTGCCAGTCCGGGCCGGGCCCCGCCGGGCTGCTGCCCCTCGGAGCTGCTGCGCGGGGATCGCCGGCCGCCTTCTAGCGCCAAAGGGGACCGGCCTGGCACCGCCATCCCTGGCCCAGCCTCCCGTCCCCCTGCCGGGGACGTTGCGCGGACACCCTGGTGGGTGGCGTTACTGCCTCAAACAACTTCAGGCTCTGATCGGGAAGGGCCCGGGGCGGGGGACTTCTGCACTAGCCCCCCGTCCCACCCGTCTCCGGGTGGCGATTGTCATGGAGCGCCTGACTTTATGCTGCGAGCTGAAACTGACCGACCCTGCTAAGCTAGCAGCGGCTCCGGCTCTGGGAGAGACACAGAGAGTTCCTCACCCCCTTCCTGGCGGGTAGCGAGTATGCAGCAAATAATCCCCTCACGGATGTGCGTTGCCTGTTGTCTGTAAAATGTTTACAAAGCGAAAGACTTTAAATGAGGGGTGTTGGGTTTTTTTAAGGAACAGGTCACCGGGCACTATAGTGAGTGTTGCTGTTTTTCTCCCTGTGCAACGTCAAAAGCGCATCCGGTCTGCATTATCCGAGTGAGAAATGAACTAAGTGGGTAATTTGGGGGATTCAAACAAAATCTTCAAACACAGGACAACTTCCACTATAATACGTTTCCTTTTCTCCTCCTTTGAACGTCAAACTTTTCCAAATGCCAAGCGTACAATACTTATGTATCCTGTGTTTCCTCTTGTAACGAGTTTGCAATATAAATAGACATTGCAGCTTAATATTTATTGCCTGTGATTTGTATTTGCAGCTTCCGTGGGGAAATGTTAACATAAAAACTTGTGTATAGCCTAAATAAAAAAAACAATATAGCTTTTGTCTTTCCTTTTTCTGAAGTCAGTTACAGAGGCTAACACAATTAAGCAGATGCTCATCATAATATATATAAAATCCAGCTGGCTAAGAGACCTTTTCGCTTTTATGTTTTAATAGGAGCAAAAGGATCATTTCGAAGTCCCTCTACGGGGAGTATTTAGGGTCTTTCCGAGTGTTTCGGATATTTAGATTTTTAGGGGTTAGCTGATTTAAATTGAGATCCGAACTGCCAGTAGCTTCGGAGCCGTACATTAGGATACCAAGTGTCACCTTCCTCCCCATAATGGGCAATGAAAACAAGCTAGAAGAGAGAAAATAAATGACACTCGTTTCTCTGATTCTTAGCAGTAGGTGAATGTGTTAATTGTATTTGTTTTTAATTTACCTTTAAATGTGTAATTTCCACATCTCAGTCCGCAAGGAGGGATACCACCGGAAAGAACATTCTTGCGAAGCGCACGGCTGTTTTAGGTGTCTAACCAATAGCAAGGGCTTGAAAGGAGCGCAGTGAATGGAGCTGACATAAAAGGAGGGAAGAGTGCAGAAGCCAAGATCGTGGGTAGGGTTTACCAGGTCCCGATCAGCCAATATCTACACCTATTATTGACAGTTCCCAGGGAAGGTACCTGCAAAACCCTTGTCCCCTTTCACTCCTTACAGCCAACATTCCTTACGCGTTAAAACTCCATGCTAGATTGTTTAGTTACCGGGGGATGAGGAGATTAAACACTATGTGATCCCAGCACATTGCAGTTTGCGCAGTGTAAATTGCCTCTGCCTCACACAGTTTCCAGTTTTTTCAGCAAAACGTCCCATTGCTTCTGAGAACCCGTATGCTCCCCTGGTGACCGGTCCCAGAAGAGCCGGGAGTTGAGCTAAAAAAAGATAAGGCCTCATCGTCAAAAATGAATGTAGCTTTTCCCTCCCACACAACCTGCGTTGTTTGTTTAGGGGAGTTGCCATTTAAAGGTGGAGATGGGGTATGACAAGATTCTACTAGGCTCGCGAAAAACGAAGGTTCTTTCTTATGCGCGCCTACCTGTATGTCACAGTCTGCCTGCAATTGTACGATCAGCGGCACTGGGTTATTTTATTCGCCTGAAAACGAAGTTAAGGATTCCTGAGCCTGTTCACACCAACTCCTTTTTTCTTTTTCCATGCCTCATTTCTCTGATTATTAAAACTGGACCCAGACAGTGCAACCCTCCCTTTGCTTCATGCTTAATATGCTTCTTCCCCAGCGGCTAATAATCCAGCCTGGTAGACAGCACAGAGCAAGATTTAAAGGAAGCAAATAAACAGTAATCTGCCAAGGACCCGATTCTGCTCCCATTCAGTATAGCAAGAGCTGATCAGGTCCTGTATCCGGAAAGATAAACTTCGTGTGGAAGTAGTTTTTGGTAGTTTAGGTTGGTGTTTAGGCTCTGTTCCCTTTACGAGGTCGATCCTTGAATCTTATTTGAACATTTGAATGTTGCCTTTGGACTAGATGCAGGATCGGCCCCTCAGTGTGTAATAAACCTAGTTAAGGATCTGTCCTATTTCAGATCATTTCTAACTGCCTAAGGAAAGGAAAGTTTCTTCCTCTCTGAAATAGGGCTAGCTCCTTCTCCCGCTGAAGTCAATAGGAACAAACTCTTCCATCAGGTAACTCCTTGTCTTAATCACAGCATTGATCTATTTTTTTCCCTTCTTCCATTGATTTTTGGGGGGGAGTGGGAGGAATCTTTTTTTTTGTAATCTCAAACCAGTTTAGACGATCGGCAATAATTGCATAAACGCTCCGCTTTTCCCTGGTCATTTTTACTTTAATTCACGAATTAAAAATATATGCAATGTCTATAAACGCCGAGGAAGCTGCATGTTTATTTAAAACAATAAAACTAACATTTCCTCTAAATCAGCCAAATGCACAGAGAAATCTGAACGATCCTACATTTCTGGACTCGGATAACTGTGGAGTAAACAGCGGGTCTCTAGGCCTGACCCAAAACCCATTGAGTCAATGGGAGTCTTTCTGTAGACTTCCCATGGGCGGTGGATGAGGGCAAATGACAAAGGAAAGTGATTCGCATTGACGTGATGAGGCACTGAGAATTGACAAGGGATTCAGAATTTGCTGTGCAATTAGAAACCATCAGCAGTTACTACTTGCTTTGGCTGTCTCAGCCTAGCACGGAACAGTGCTCTTCTCCTGCGCCTTTCTGTCCGGTGATTAGTAAATGGACAGTAAGTGAATCGTTTTGACCCGTCAGGGTTTTTTTACAGTTAAAAGATGAACCGTCTCACTCAGCCTGTACACATCTGAAGTTTCACCTAAATACATTTTTTCTTCCTTTGTAAAATCAAATATCCCCCTCCCGCGAAACCTCCTGTTAACTCACACGGGAGGCTGTGTGGTTAATGTACTACATCCGAAAGACAGCGTACATTCTGACCTCCCTTGAAAATTCGTCTATAACCCACCTCCTTGCGCTGAAATTCCGCAGGGGCGGCGGCTCTGAGATGAGGCCATGTACAAATGTAAAAACAAGTGCCTCAAAGGGATGGTCCGCAGGCACTGGAAAACTCGTCACACTGTTAACTTGATACTTATGAAAACAAGAAAAATACCTGTGGCACCTTAGAGACTAACAAATTTATTTCAGCATAAGCTTTCGTGGGTTAAGAACCCACTTCATCGGATGCACCCACTTCATCCGATGAAGTGGGTTCTTAACCCACGAAAGCTTATGCTGAAATAAATGTGTTAGTCTCTAAGGTGCCACAGGTATTTTTCTTGTTTTCTTTGTGCTGACACAGACTAACAGGGCTACTACACTGAAACTTGATACTTAGGGTATCTCCTCAGGTGAAACAGAAACGAATGATTATGTCATTGCTGCTATTATATGACTAGTTGGGTTAATACAGAGAGTTGTGTGTTATTGCTCATAATACAAACATTTATACAAACATTTGTCTTTAAACAAACAAACGGGGAAACGACAGTACTTACGGGTTTTCACGTTTGATGAACCCAATCAAAAGAAACCATGGTTTTCATATTCTCTTGAATCCCCAATCCCGGCATATATGAGCCGTATTCTGAATGAGACAATACCACATTATAAAGGTGATGTACACTGGGATTACACGTTTGCACTATTCCTCTTATGTACGAGTGTGTGTACCATGACAAAACCTCTGCCTAGGGAATTAATGGTTTTTTAAAACTGCAATACTTCAGCATTAAAATTTGTTTCGTGTTTTTAAAATATAAAAGACCAAAGTAGTCATCAGCGGTGTTTGAGCCCGACCCTGCAGTCCTAACTCACGCAAAACTCGTTGGACTGCGGGATCGGGCCCTGAAATGGCCGGAAAATAGCCTTTGGTGGAGCTAGAGACGTTTAAGAAGCGCCTCAAGGCTACATTAAGGGTGATCAAGATTATTCCCAACTTCCATCCCCAATTACACAAAAACAGCCCCGCCTCCTACCTCAAATCTTTCTCTGCGGGCAGTATGACGTGATTAGCCGACGCTCAGTGAGGTGAATGGAAAGATTCTCATTGACAGCAAAGTGGGTGGATCCGGCCCTTACTGCATAGGATGGCAGCCAAAATTACTGCGTTATCAGAGAGACACTTCAGGACGTGCTCACTGATCAGGCCAGGTCTTTTTAACCCGGGACATCTTCTTTTCAAGAGGGGAAGAAAATGTTCACCCGCACGCCGAGTCGTATTTAAGGCCAGCTCCTAATTACCCAGCGAGAGACGTGACAATGTAACCTCGTACTAAGGGTTTAGCACCTCGAGCGCGTGTCCATGGCGGCTGACAGCACATTTCCGATCAGGCTCAAAGGTAAGCGATTATGGGAAGCATTCTTTATACACCAACATATTTCACCTTGAAGAATATAGACAATATCCTTCTGACGCTTCCCAAAGCATCCAGAAATTAATTAACCTAGAGCAAAACTCCTTGAACTGGAAAATAAAGAGAGCGCAGAGCTCCAAAAGACGCGACCAGCTTGAGTTTCACAGGAAAAAACCGCAGGGTTTTACAAAATCCACAAAACCCGAATATAAAACAAACATGTCTTTCTTCCACCTCTTAAAATTAATGAAAATCTAGGCCCTTTCACACCAAAAAAACAAAACAACTTTGTTTTGTGTCGATATATTGCTATTGCACTCAATTGGGTGAAATACTATGAAAACTACATCCATTCTCTATTTAAATCACTAAATCCTATATTGTAAAGGCAGTTGGAGGCTTGCATGTTATTTGAGGGGCTTCCAACCATTTTGTTTTTTCTTGAGTTCAGTGGAGGCACGATTTCACCCCTGTCCTTCAACCGGGTCTCAAGCTGAGGGCTGTGATCCTCCTCTCTTTCTTTTGGCATATGCTGGAGGGGGCCTGAACATTTTCCTGTTGTAACCTGGACTCACAGTAGGAAAGAGGCTGAAGAACCACTGCATTAATTCATAGGCATCAGCTCTCATTTTGGATAGGCGCTAAGGTGCTTAATGTATTGTTTACTATTTGATACATTCTTGGAGGCAAGATTCTACTCTCACTTAACTCCTTATAAAACCTCAGTCATGCATAGGAGATGCCCACATGGAGGCCCGTGTCCATGTTAGTATATTATATCTGATTGCAGGAGTGAGGCCTGAATCAGGAATCACTCCTGAAGTCATTGCAGCTACATGGGTATAAATGAGAGTGAAATGTGAGCGAGATCAGACTCAATCAAGCCCTGGGTGTTTATTTTTCTGCAAGAGACTGCTGCAGTTTGCAACCATTCACTCCCAAGTTTCAGCCCCCTTCAAGATGACAGTGGATTGGTGATTCTCTTTTCTCAACTCAGTTTCTGGCAGGCTGTCTGATTTATGACTTATGCTCCATCTAAGGAGCCATTCACACTCACTTCTCCTCTCACCATCCAGTATTTGCAAGCTGTTACACTTGCTTCTATTTTTTGCCTATTTCTTATATAAAGTCCTTTAGTTGCTTCTAGTCAGGTACCTACATACAAATGAAACAGAGAGCAAGTCCAACTCTGTTGGACCCAATTGCTTCACAAATCCCTGCCTCTGGACCAGAGGCATCATTTCTGGCAGAGCTGTCAAGAGGTATGAACAAAGGCCTGCTCCCAGTAAATTCACTGGACATTCTGGGTAGAGGACTGGGCCTGTACTTACAGTTATATGAAATTCAGTGGTCTGGACTCTGTATCTGTCACAATAGGAGCAGTAAGAAAACTGTCCTGTATAAATATTTCAAGCAATGTAATGAAAATATATATTCCAATTGCTTTAAAAACACCTTCTATTGTTTTGCAAAGGAAAAATGTCTGAAAAATTTCCTTGTGGGCCAAATTCTGTTGTCTTAACTCAAGGAAACTGGAGACCATACTAGTTTAATATTGAATCCTTGCCTAGATATCTACTTGTGCAAATCCAGCACTATTTTTGGTGTCTTCTTTCTAGCCCAGTGAGCAAGTAATGTTAATTTACTGTATCTTTTACAAAATTTAAGATATGGATGTTTTTCAATTAAATCCAAGATGACTGTAAGCCTCTGAAAATAATCTATTGTGTTTTATTACTAAATTTTGCACAAGACAGAGGTTTATCTAATTTGAAAGCAGTTTGTACGGCTCAAAGTTCTTTATTCAGAGCAGGGTTGGATTAATACTACTTGTAATGTGCATCACAGTAGTGTGCTATTGAGACCAAAACAGAAAAGGGTTCTCAAAACATAACAGGGTCTGCTCTTGCTCAGTGGGAGCTTTGTTGGTCTCTTCAATGGGAGCAGTATCTGGCCCCAAATGAGTATTTATTCCACCTGCTATGTTGGCTTGAGATTTCCTAGCCTACCTTTGTTTCCTAGTCACTCTCCTGCTTGAGGTAGAAAACCTCACAGCAAACAGGTATTTGCTACCGTCTAGTGGTAATGTTAATTGATTACCTGCTCGACGTGGTTGTTATAATTGTCAGTAATGCTGGGACATATCATAAGTCTTTTATGTCCTGATCCAGCAAAGCATTTAAGCACATGCTTAACTTTAATCTTCCCATTGACTTCAATGGGCTTTGGATCAGGCCTAAGTGCTTTGCTGAACTGAGATCTTTATGCAGAAGTCCCCACAGAAATCAGTGAGGAGTTCTACCTAAAAAGGAATGGCACAATAGACCCAGAGAACTACAAGGTTAAATGTGTGCACAGTGGAATCTTATGACCAATGGCACTTTTGTTTCTAAATCACTGCATTTTTATGTGTTAATTATATTCACAACTTTGTAGTAATAAAATAAATAAGACAGCATAGAAACTATTCATAGAATATGATCATTTTGAAGGGAACATTATTTTGATAGCATTAATAAAAATTAAATCCTTTACTGGTTTTAGTGTTTTCTCATAGGAAATATTATATATGACTTTATTAGCTGGCTCCTTCCCAGATAAACAATGATGGGGAAAAATTCCATTTAAAAAAAAATCTAATGTTTACCTGGTTGTGTTTTACATCAGACACAGGAGTATTCTGGCTTCCATCTTTTGGCTGGAGAATTTTAACAAAATCAGTTACTGCAGGACTGGACAATGACATCAAACAAGGCTGAAAAACTAGGCTTCAGTTCTCTCCACCCATAATCAACAAGTGAGGACATTTGTATAGATCATTTTAGAAAAGCAATAAATAACCAGAGTATTGTTTTTTTTAGATAGGCAGACATCATTTTTATGCAGTACCATATGTATGCACAGCGTTTCACTTCTAAACGTTAGAAAATATGCAGAAACCTTGGTCTGTACCCTACTGCATAAAAATTAAAAAATACATTTCAAAATACAATAGTCCCTCCAGAAGTTCCCCAGGCAATACGCTTGCTAACAAATCACTACCAGGTCAGAGGCTGTGTGTAAATAAAATCCTCATGTAACATTCACATCCAATGCATGCAATACACAAGGGGCCAGATTCTCAGCTGCTGTAAATCAGTGTAGCGCTGTGGACATTAATGGAGCTGCATCGATTTATACCAGCTGGGGAATTAGTCCACTTTCTTTTATTCATCTGCTTTCAGAAATCCTTACCCTGCACCGTTAAAAAAGTATTTACTCTGCCAAATTCTTGAAAATTGTTCGAAGCCACATGCTACATAGTAAGTGGGTTTCAACTATGCAGAAAGAAAAGAGCTTGAACTTAATGTAAAGACTAACATGTTGTAATCTGTCAGAATACAGCTAATATTTATAAAATATGGGCCATACACACCCTTCCATGACTCAGCGTGGAGTGGAACAGATGCATACCCCTCTTCTTAAAAAGGACAATGAGGGAGGGAAATGGGGCTATGCTACAACATACCTGTGGTTGAGATATACCACAGTAATAAAGGAGATGTGGCCTTGAAGAAGGGGAGATGCAGATGAGCTTATCCAGTGTTTATAACAAGGCATTTTAGCATCTGGGGCGACCAAGTGCAAACTACTTCTTCTACCATTTTTGTTTTGTCATTTTTTTGCCCCCGCAACTTTGTGCCCTGGATAGCTGTCCTACTTGCTCTGCCCGGATTACAGCCCTGAGCTTGTCAGCTGTGGGGAGCCCCCTTTTAAGAGAGCTGGCCTTTGAGTCCTGTAAAGGAGAATACAAAATAGGAAACCTTGGCAAAGTAAGACTAAAGCCCTTTCCTTGTGTAAATGGCTTGTCAGTGTAAACTGATGTAAATAGATTGCTGAGATTAGAAAGGACATACAGATGGGGTGCAGGGAACCCAAAATTCTCACCTATGGGCGGCAGGTGACCAGTGGGCGTGGGTAGGCTAGCCCCCGGATCGCCTGCCCCTTCTGCCTGGGGCCCCGCCCCTCTTACTCCTTTCCCCCCACCCAGCTCCGGAGCACCCGGCAGGTGGGCAGGCAGCTGAGCACGCCCCACCCTGGAGCATTGGGTGGGTGCAGCACAGCCCCTAGCTCTGGAGTGCCGGGGGGCATGAGCACCGGCTCCAGCCGCCTGGAGTCCCTAGCGGTAGGCTGGCCCCCACTAGCCTCAGCCTGGGGCAAGGGTGCCAGAGCCCTCCCAAAACTGGTGGGGTGGAGCCCCTGTCCAGGGCAGGTGGAGGGACCCAGGATCCCTGCAGTGTGCAGCTCTGGCTAGGGCGGGAGGGGGACCTTGGCTCTGCAGCCCGACCAGGATAAGAGCTGGGCGGGCAGCTGTGGGGAGCCGCAGCGGACTCCCCACCTGCCCACGGTGCAGGGGGCTCGAGCAGTCCCCGCCCCCGGGCTCCTCGCCTGTCCGGGGCAGGTGGAGAGTCTGCGGCGCCTCACAGCTGCCCACGCGGGGCCATTACCATGGCCAGGCTGCAGCCCGACCCCCGTTTGGAGACGGGTCGGGGAGAGCCGCGCAGGCAGCTGTGGGGAGCTGGCGTGGGGTTGCGGACCCTCCTCCTGCCCCAGGGGGTCAGAGAGCCCAGGGGGTGGGGACACGGGTCAGGGGCTGCTCTCAGCCCCCCCACACCCTGGGCAGGTGGAGGGTCTGCTGCAGCTCCCCACAGCTGCCTGGGCTCCCTGGCTGGGAGGTGGACTGGTGGGGAAGAGAAGGGGAAGGGGACAGGGTCTGCCCCGGCGAAAAGTGGGAGGGTCAGACCCATCCACTTTCAAAAAGTGGGAGGGCTATGGCCCTCTTCCCCCCCCATTCCGAGCCCCACTGGTCCAGGGCTCGGCCACATGGGAAAGAAGAGTCACAGCAGGAAGCAGGAGGGGGTCTGGGGGTGGAGTGTGGGCAGGGCCACGCAGGCAGTTTGGGTAGGCTGAGCCTTCCCCTGCCTTTGATACCCGCCGCTGCCCATGTTGTTGCCCCAAATGCGGTAGCTCAGCAGTGCCACTAGGAGTGCATGGGGATTGTTGTTCCATGTAGACTCCACAACCCGCCTCCTTCCAGCTGCACAAGGAGAAAGAGACGGATTGTGGCCAAGCTGCTGCACTGAGTGGGAATCTTGTAGTCTGTCCTGGAACAAAAGCTGCTGCTTCTCTGTGCCATTTGTGCATGGAGTTGGGACCTCTTGATTTGCCTTCACACCAGTCTCATAGTCCGTGGTTATTGCAGCCTTCCACACCTGCCTATGCAAGGTAAGTGTGGAGACTGGCCTCTATCCACAACTTTTAAGGGATGCTCAAGCAGCCCTATGGGACTGCTCCATATACTTCCTGTCCCATGCAGCTCCTTCAAAGGCCTTCCAGCAGATGGTGCACTTTCGTTTGTTTGAAAGTTTATTTAACTTCCTAATGTACCGGTAAGTATTGTTACTCCTATTTTACAGAGATGGCACCAAATTCCAATTTCAGATACACCGCATGAATCTAGAGTGTGGAGTAACTCTGGATTTACATGGGTACAATTTAAATCAAAATCTGGCCCAGGAAACTGGATCTACAGAAAGGCTGAGGCTAAAATTTTTGAATTTAGGTACCTAAAATTGCACACCCAAATAAAGGCATCAAATTAAGATGAGGTGGTGGAATTGATGCCAGTTACTGAATCAGCATGCGCTGGTCTCCATGCTTTTCACCTCTGCACACAAGGAGCAACATAATGTGATGGAGTCTGGAGACCAAATGAAGCCTGTTTTTCACAAGGAGAGATCAGTGCAGACATTGACATAGGCTGTGTTAAATATTCTCACTGCAGGTGGTGCTCTTTGACTACTTTCTACATTGCTTCTAGAGTTAATGATTAATGTTTAAAATGATAATATTGAACTCAGAGGATTAATCTGGTTTGTTCTGAATTTCTGGTGCCATTTGAAACCATTCCTTTTGATTAACAGAATAATTTCCTTCTCATTCATTTAATACTGTTTTTGTCATAGGCCTGAGCTTTATGCAACATAGCCTCAGTGTTATTGCAATAATTTTAAAATATTCAAACAATAAGAGTGAAGCAGAAATTGCCCTTAGATCATATCTGTTTCTATTAGTAGCCAAAGAAGAAATCAAAGGCACTTAAAAGATTGAGACAATCATTAGCAGATACTAGGGGTTTATTTTGATAAATGGGTTTTATTGCTGTTAGGGTATCAATTGTAATAAAACCATAAAATAAATTTGCAGGCTAAAGAAGGAAGTTATTAAATATTTGTTAGGTAGATATTTTGATTAGTTGATGAAAGGTTATTTCATCCCTGATGAAAGAGAGAGAGGGAGGGAGGGAAACCCACACTAAATAAGAAAAATCCTTAATGTTTTACCTGCCAAGATACCATAAACACAAGCCATAATAAATTACCTTTATTGTATGTGACTGACATGCTAGTATCACTTACATTAAATATTCTTATCTTCTCTTTTTATGGATTCAGTTTGTAAATCCTACCCCTAATTGCTATATATGGATATAGGGGCCGTGAAGAAGCCACTGATCTCATAGAGGAAAGAATCAGGAGCTGCCCAAAGTGCTGCAGTGCCAGGGGACTAGCAGAATGGAGAAGTGGCCAAATGATTAGTGGTCTCAGTAAGAAGAGGGGCAGAACCACTGGGATCATGGGAGTGAGGAGAGGTGAAGAAGAGGCAAACAATGAGGAATTGGGGTAAGGAGAAAAGGGGGGTGGAGCGGAGAACCAACAAGAAGTAGGTTAGGGGGGTGAGGAGAGGTGCAGAGCCAGAGGAGAGGGTAGTTAGAATGGACATTGTGTGTGTGTGTGTGGGGGGGGGGGGGTAGTGTATAAACATCTAGACAAAAAGCAGCATAAATGTAAAACAAATCATGCCAGATACTAAAAAGGCTAGTCTCAAGTGTTTGTATAACTCAGGGGTATACTGGGCTTTTGCTTGGAGTCCCATCTCAATTTTATGTTTAGCATAGCACTTATATAGCATTTTTAATCCACAGGTATCATCTCAAACTGTTTTGCCAAGGACAGTAAGTATTATCACCATTTTTACAGGTGGGGAAAATGAGGCACAAATAGGCACTATGACTTGCTCAAGGCCACCCAGGAGATTGGTGGAAGAGCTGGGCTAGATCCTAGGTTTCCCAAAGTCCCACTCTTCTGCCTTACCCACAGCACCATGCTGCTGCTTCTTGTGTCCGTGGTTGGAAAAACCTGGAGGTCATTAATGCTGGTGCAGGGAGTGGGGGGTTAGGGGGCTGTGACCTGGCCCTTTCCATCTGGTTCAATGGGAGGAGGGTTCTAATATGAAAAAAACTGAGAATCACTGGACTAGACAACTAAACATGGACATTTGCCTCATTTTCTAGTATGTGTTAATTTCTAGAGCCCAGTGTTTCTATTTGCACATTTTAAAACTTAATATTTCCTTTGATTTCATCAAAAATACAGAGCCTACTATTGGACATACAGTACAATCTCAACCTCTGCCTTATGTGGTCACTGGTTATAATGTCTAGAAATATAGCACTCTCTTAGGTGGCCATAATTAACAAGCTTCCCTGGAGCTGGCAGCTAAAAGAAACAACCAGGGCATTTTAAAGGACTTATGTTCCACTACTGTATTACCATTGTACAGCCCAAAGTGTCCAGTTATCATGCTACAGCTGAGAATATTTTTTTCCAGTTTTATGTGATACAGGATAAAAAAAAGTACAGTTTAAAAGGATTAAGCTCTGTAGTGAATTGTTAGTTTAATGCCAGCTAGGAGTGAAATTTAGACCATGAAATAATATATCTGCCAAGCTTCTGAAGCATACCAGTAGGAGACCATTTGGAGAAGGCCATTCAGTTGGCACAATTCGTAAGGCATAGTTTGTCATGGTTATAGAGTGTGATATCATCTGAGCATAATAGCCTTGAGGGCCTGATTTTCAGAGGTGCTGAGCATCTGCTGCTCCCCCTGATTTCAGCTGGAGCTGTGCTTTTTCTTGCACCCCTCAAAATCAAACTTTTAATCTGTGGCTGCTTCAGCATAAGATTTTTTTCAAAAATATATCCTGTCAGAATTTCAGTCAAATGAATCAAGCTTTCCAATATTCCTTTAATCCATGCGACAGAGTAGCCATAACTGGAAATGTATAACTTCTAGATTTATATGGGGAAATCTCTTGCTAAATCACCGTTTGGCAACATGTCGATTCTTGGCAGCACGACCGGGTTCTCACACAGAATGTGTCTCTGCTGCACAGGGGAGAGAGAGGGTGGAGAGTGCACATGCAATTTCACACATGATAGTATTGGATGTGTTATACATTTGCAATTAGAAACTGGGTGTAAACTGCTTGACTTCAATGGGAGACGTGGGTGTTCTGCCTCTCTCAGGATCATGTCCTGTCTGTCACACAAGGAGAAAACACAAGTTCCAACAAAAAATACCTACAAGGAAGACCTAGAGTGCACTCAGACTACCTGTCATGGCTCAGCCATGGAATTTAATTAGTTATAATGCCCCCTTTTTCCTGGTGAACAACTTGTCTGAGATCCACTTTGGACATCTCTGGTTTTTGTTTTTTTTTTATCTGCACCTCATCCACTTTAAGCCTTAGCCACATGACTCTATTCTAGCACCTTCCTACCAGTCCACATTCCCTCTTACTTACCAGTTGTACCAGGTATAATTAATGAAGGGTCTATTTCTCATCCTGCACTTTCCAGAAGTGTTTGGAATAACTTCCATGCACAGAGAAGTAAATCCCAACCTGGACTGTTGTTGTTGTTTTAAATACTTTATACCTGTGGAAGGATTTTCTAGTGGCAGGGGAAGGCATACTTCCCTTGCATGTAGTGCATTTTACAGCTCTGAGACTGGTAGCTTGCACATGCCTAAGATTTTATACACAGTTTACAGGTTATTTTAACTATTATCTGCAATCTTTTTTCCTAACATCTGGTAAGAAAGATTTACCAAACAGCAGAAAGAAAACCTGTATCATATAAGAGCTAAAACAATAAAACCCAAGTAATATTTACTCCAACCCCAATGCAACAGGGCCTATGTAAGCAGACTGACAAATCTGCAGCTGTAATATGTATGTGTGCATGTCCATTACCTTATCTGATTTCAGACCTCCATCAGAAGTCATTATGTACTGATCCTTTCTCCTGTCTACACAGCCATTTTGCAAATCCAGCATGTGGAATAAGTGGGTTTAAGCACTGACACATCTGTTCTCATTCCCAATGTACTTCCTTTTCCTGCTACATAAGCAGTGAGTAACAGGTGAACCAGATGTAAGAAACCTAGTGGAACTTGTGGAGTAGCTAGTGGTCCACTTGATAGCTTGTTTGCACATGGGAAGTGTTGCACTAGTGACTGCTCCAGGGGAGAGGCTCCAGGGAGCAGCCTTGTATATCCCCAGGCTGGATTGTAGAGAGGGCTTACTGTGGCTATTTGAGACAATATTTTGTTTCCTCACCACTGTTGGCCTTCGTATGAGCAAAGCTCCAAGCTCCTGTTATGAAGGTAGGAGAAATGGAATGTGACTGTGAGCTGCTTCTCCTGCTGGTCATACTGCTGGCAAGGCAGTTTGAGCCAACAAGTGAGTTGCTGAATTGCCCCAGGACTAGGGTCAGAGCGAAAGTAGTTGCTTGTGCCTATGCTTAATTCTGCTGCCTCGCCACACCGGCAGGCGATCCTCAATGATGTTATTGCTCATACAGGGCCTGATTCTGGCACCCTTACTCATGTTGGGTAGTCCCTTACTCCATGAGCATTCCTGAGTTGTCCTATGGAATGACACAACGCAAACAAGAGTGTCAGAACTGGACCCTCAGTAAATATACCCAAAAATGAAAAGTTGTAGGTAAAACATTAGTTCTAAGTTGCCCACAGAGTATAATTTGCACCTCCTTGTTTTTCGGGGTTTGAGTTAGACATTTATCCCTAAACTTTCAAAGTTTTACAGGAGATTGTGTGGTTTAATCCTGTGCATCTCTGAATATTTAGGGCTGAATGTTATTTTCACATGTTTCTCTGATTTGTTTAATACTCTGGATTTTTGTTGTTGTAATTTAACATACGGTGGCAGGCATCTTTATAACCTATTTTTGATATTCTACATTACTAACGGTGGCTGAAGCTTTAATAAATCAATTGTCAATATGACAATTGAGTTCTTAAAGAATTATTATTGTTCCAATCTGTAGCCTGGCTTTTATGAGCCAATTTGGATTCAGGTCTGTGTGAAAGTATTTCTTAATATAGTGTAATGGCTGTGTTTCAATAATTAGAAATTCACAGCTGTGGTGAAAAATGGCTCTTTTTCTGGAGGTATAACTTTGAGAAAACAACTCCGCAGGGTTATAATTCTCAGCAGATCACAAATACTTGCTCTTGATAAAGTTTTGTTGCCAGTGTTCTAATCCTTATTCTCAGACAAAACAATTTTTAGCCTGCTTTTTCTATTCAGTTAATAGAGTCGGAAGAAAATGGCTTTCCTGTCCCATGAGAATTCTCAAGATTTTTGGAAATGTTTCACATTCTGAACTGTGAGGAAAAGTTGAACCCTTGAAAATTTCCACAAACTGAAAATCTGACAAAAAATTCTGCTTGGTCAAAATGTTTTGTTTCAAAACATTTCATTTTGATTTTGACCTTTTACATTTTTCAACCTTTTAAAATATAAATTAACATAAATTTCAAAACAAAAGTAATTGTACCTGTTTCAAAAAATGTGAAAAAATCAACATTTTTTTAAACATGAAATAACTGTAAAAATCTGCTCCAGTTTAAAATTCAAGTATCCAGGACTGGTTTATATTCTTTAAAAATGCAATTGAAGGGGCAAATCCTGCCTGCTCCCCTATGGATGCAGAGGGCCTCCGGCAGTGGGATCGGTGCAGTTCTGCTGCTGGGGAGGGGGGCAATATGTGCTCCCTCCATGCCAGAGCAGGCCACGGCAGCCAGGAGCAGTAATTACAGAGTAAATCCTGCTCAGTCTCCACAATCCCAGGCTATCATATGATCCTTATAGGTAGACTCTTAGTTGCCAAACTCTAACAAGTGTCTATTGACCATGTGCACACTGAGATTTTTCAAAGGCTTATAACTTGTCTAACTTTAGTCAGTTTTTAATGGGGACATCAAAAGACACATCCCTGACACCAGGATGACTATCCTGCAAAATTTCAAGTCCCGGCTCCAAAGTATGGTGGATGGGCTAGAGCTTCCCAACCAAATGTTGTAAGAACGTTTTTACATAGGGGAAACTATGTTGTTTTGCCTATCTCACTCTCAGAAATGTCTTAATCATTTTATTTGAAACTTAAAAGTAGATAAGTAAATACATAATTTTTGCCCTAACCAGGTATCTGGCATGGAAAATTTCAGCCCAAATAGTTGAAGTTTGGCAGAGTCATAAGCAACTGGAAATGGGTCTTATAACTGAGAGTTTGTCAATCTTAACTGTTGTTACCAGCTCTGCCTAGCCTTCAATCAATGAGAATGAAACATAAACACATAAGGGTTTTACTCTTCAAAGTACTCTATACTTACGAATTCACCAATCCTCACAACATCCCCATGAGAAAGTAATCCCAATTTTCTAAATGGGAAACCTCAGGCACGTAGATCAAGTGGTTGTCCCTGTGCTACAGAAGGAGGCAAAGCTTGGCTGGGAAACAAGGTGGCCACATGTTCAGACCAGTAGGCATTCAACTCCTGATCCAAAAAATAACTACTAGAGCTCTTGCTCAAACTATTCCTCAGCAACAGAATGATTAGAATAGAAATCCATTAAACTGACCATGGGTTTAGTATCCTGGATCGTTGAGGAATATCAGTGCAGCAGACCTCTCTGAAATGCCCCCTTTTGAGAAAGTCTGTGTGCAAGGATGGCACTGTAGTCAAGGCACAGGCGGGGCTTAATTTGTGCCCTGTCTCCTTTAGGCTTGGCAGTTTATACCCCCGCACCTCTGCTGCATCAAGCCCTTTGGGCTTGATGCATGGGGGAAAAATTGCTTGAGCCCCAGCATCTATTTCATCCTCAATTAAGCACGGGGCACAAGGTTTGATTTCATGCTGCTCTTACATTCTTGAATCTCCCGTAGGCTCCCTTGGAGACCCTCTATTCCCCAGTGTCCCTATCTCCCCGAGCTCACGGGGGTCTTGTGAGATTCCCTCACTCATATTTGTGAATTCTCAGATGGGAGATGCCACAGAAGTGAAAAATTCTCCTTCTGACTGTTCTGGGACAGCGCTGAAGCAGCCCGCACTTGGAAATCCCCAGCTGTTCAGGCCAGCAGTCCGCCCGCTTGGTTTCCGAGCCACAAGGGGTCCTGGGGTTGCTTTGTGCAAGGAGGAAAGCTCCGGGCTGACAGTACGTGATCCCCTGGAACAAATGCGTGACGCTCAGACCCCCCCCCCCCCCCCGCCTCCCGCCTCCAGTTACATCTCTGGCAGGGGAAAACAATTCTCAGCTTCTCTTTCCAGGGTTATTTTGGGCTGGGGCTGCGGCAAAGCTCTGGCAAGCCCCTGGTGTCCTTGCTCAAAAAGAGGCGCTAGTTCGCCGGCCAGCGCGCAGTGGAGGGAGGGGAGCAGGCGGCGAGGAGCCCCGGCGTCTCCTCGGCTCCCGGCTAAGTTTCCCGAGGAGTTTTTGAGGCGAGAGCCCGCCAAGCTCGAGCCCAAGGCGGCGGGGGCGGCGCTCGATGCCAAGGAGCTGAGGCGAGGCGAGCCCCGCTCTGGAGGCAGGCGGCCGCGGGGGCTGGATTGACCCTCGGCGGCCGGGTCCGTGCAGACGCGAGGGGCGCCGCTGCGGGGGCGGCCGCGGGCAGCGATGGAGGGGAGCCCCATCCCGGTGCTCACGGTGCAGACCGCCCCCTACCAGGACCAGAAGCCGGCGGGCGGCGGGGGGCTGCGGCGGCCCACGGGGCTCTTCGAGAGCCAGCGCAACTACCTGCCCAACTTCGTGCAGAGCCTGCTCTCCTCCATCGACCTGCGCGACCGCCAGGGCTGCACCATGGTGGTGGGGAGCGACGGCAGGTACTTCAGCCGGACCGCCACCGAGATCGTCGTGCAGATGGCCGCGGCCAACGGGGTGAGCCAGCCCGTGCTGCAGCTTCCAGCCCTCGGCCCCCTACCGCGCTCACCGCCACCCATTGCCCCTCTGCTCCCCATGGCCCTCAGCACCCTCCCCCGCAACCCCTCACTGCCCCCTGAGCCCCCAGCACCCGCCACCCATTGCCCCTCTGCTCCCCATGGCCCTCAGCACCCCCCTGCAACCCCTCACTGTCCCCTGAGCCCCCAGCACCCGCCACCCATTGCCCCTCTGCTCCCCATGGCCCTCAGCACCCTCCCCCGCAACCCCTCACTGCCCCCTGAGCCCCCAGCACCCGCCACCCATTGCCCCGCTGCTCCCCATGGCCCTCAGCACCCCCTCCCGCAACCCCTCACTGCCCCCTGAGCCCCCAGCACCCGCCACCCATTGCCCCTCTGGTCCCCATGGCCCTCAGCACCCCCTCCCGCAACCCCTCACTGCCCCCTGAGTCCCCAGCACCCGCCACCCATTGCCCCTCTGCTCCCCATGGCCCTCAGCACCCCCTCCCGCAACCCCTCACTGCCCCCTGAGCCCCCAGCACCCGCCACCCATTGCCCCTCTGCTCCCCATGGCCCTCAGCACCCTCCCCCGCAACCCCTCACTGCCCCCTGAGCCCCCAGCACCCGCCACCCATTGCCCCGCTGCTCCCCATGGCCCTCAGCACCCCCTCCCGCAACCCCTCACTGCCCCCTGAGCCCCCAGCACCCGCCACCCATTGCCCCTCTGGTCCCCATGGCCCTCAGCACCCCCTCCCGCAACCCCTCACTGCCCCCTGAGTCCCCAGCACCCGCCACCCATTGCCCCTCTGCTCCCCCGGGCCCTCAGCACCCCCAGCAGCCCCTCACTGCCCCCTGACCCTCAGCACCTGCCACCCATTGCTTCCCCTGCCCTCTGCTTCCCCCGGGCCCTGAGCATTGCCCCCCCCCATATTCCCTCACTGCCCGCTGGGCCCTCAGCACCCCCGACCCATTGCTCCTCTGTGGCCCCTGCTCCACCTGGGGTCTCAGCACCCCCCCACCAATTGCCCTTCTGCTCCCTCTGAGGCCTCAGCGCCCCCATCCCCTCATTGCCCCCTGTGTCCTTGGCACTCCCTGCCCTCAGCACCCCATTGCCACATGCCCTCTGCTGCTCTATGCCCTCTGCATCCCCCTCACCCACCACTGGTCCCCTGTACCCACTGACCCCCTGACTCTCTGCACCCTCCTACCTACCCAGTGCTTCCCCATCCTCCCACTGAGTCTTTGGGTCCTCTGCTTCCCACCATCCACCTACTCTATACAGCCCTGTGGTCTCTGCCTCTCCTTTCCCCACTCCTGCCCTGTGCCATTTGCACCACCAGTCATGCCCTGATCCACCCACTGCACCCCTATACCTTCTGCTCTCCACTAGGCACTCACCCGCTGTAGCCCTGTAACCTCTGCCCCCCACCATCCACCCATCCATTGAGTCCTCATGTCCTTTGTAGCCTGATCCTGCCCTCTGCATCCCCTGCAGCTTTTGTGCTCCCTCCATTCTCTTTTGTGGCCTCTCCTGCACTCATCCACCAACAGCAAATCCATGTCCTTTGCTCCCCCATCAACCCACTGCACTCTTGTGCCCTCCATTTCCCCATGTCACTTACACGCTGCAGTCCCTTGCCCTCACCTCAGCCCCACATTGCAGCCTCATGACCTCTGTCCCTCATGTACCCACTGCACTTCCTTGCCCTCTGATCCCTCCAGCTTTTGCATCCCCATGTCCTCTGCTTCCCCCAGCCAACCTGTGCAGCTCCGGGTACTCCACTCCCCCACCATCTACAATCCCGTGCTGTCTGCTCCTTCCTCTGCTCCCCCACCTGCCCACTGCAGCTCTAGGGCTTTCACTCCCCAGCCTGCATACCCTTGTGCCCACTGCTCCCCTCACCCATTCACTGCACCCACCCATCCTTGTGGCAGTCAGGGATGCTGGAACAACTCGTATAGTGGGGGTGCTGAGAGCCATTGAACCAAACTGTAAACCATGTATATGATGGAAACCACTTCAAGCCGGGGGGTGCAGCAGCATCCCCAGCACTCCTAGTTCCGGCACCTATGGTGACAGTGTGCTGTATCACGCACACACTGCCACCAATCTATCTAATCCCTCCACTTACTGCCAGGGTTGCCAACCCTCCAGAACTGGCCAGGAGTCTCCAGGAATTAAAGATTAATCTTTAATTAAAGATTATGTCATGTGATTAAATCTCCAGGAATATGTCCAACCAAAATTGGCAACTGTACTTACTGCACCCCCATTTTCTCTATGCCCATCCGCCAAGAGCATTCCCCAACTGCATCCTTTCCACTATCATCTCTATACCTTCTTGTGCTCCTTCACACATTACAACCCCTCATCCCCCACCTTCATCCATCAGCCTATTGCAGTCTCGCTCTCCTTTTCCCCTCCCTGTCTGCACTCATCCATGATTTCCCCCCTCTCACTTTTCATCCTCACATCCCCACTCTAACCCTCCATTCTTCCCCCTCTCCACATGCTGCATCTGCCCATTCCCTCCCTTGTTTGCCCCGCCACCCATTGCACCCACGTTCTCCCTTTTCTGAACCCACTCTTCCCTCTTTAGCACCCCTCCAGCACTACACTCTTTTCCCCGCTACTGCACCCATTGCATCAACATTTGTTTCTCCCTACAACATCCTTTGCCCACCCTGGTCACCCTTCTCCCACACCCTTCACATGTTACACCCACGTTTCCCTCCTTCTTGTCAAAGATCCAAGCCATATTTCTCATCCCCCTCTTCCGTGTTTAAAAGCCCCCTTTCTGCATGTCTCCCCATTATTTCTCTTAGATTTTTGTCTCAGAATGACAAAATGTGGTGTCATGACTTTAGAGGGTTAGCTTTAATTTAACTGTAATTTACTACTTTAGTAACAAAGAAGCAGAGACATGCCCAGAAACCCACTTATCAAAGGCAGTAATTTCTTCTGGTTTACCATAGATGGTCTGATGAGCATGTATTGCTTTCTTTGTCTCTAAATGTTATGTTTAATTTTGTTGTGGATTTTAATATTTTATGTGCTGGCGATAAACCAGAAGATTTAAAACTGAGAAGAAAACATTTCAGTTGTATTTGACTTTTCATCATCCCAATCCAGAAGGAATTTGTATTTATTATTATTTTATTATTATTGTAATTGTACTGCGGTAGCACTCAGTTGTCCCACTCAGGGATCAATGCCCCATTGTGCTAGATACTGTAATATGTACGATTAAAAGTCCTTTGAGGCACAGTCCACCATTTCATCTAATATCACAGGCAAATGGTAATGAGAAAAAGGAGTAGTCAGAATTAGAGACATCATGTAAGAAGGGGGGAAATGCTTTTAGTTGTGGGTGAATAGATACTAAAAATGTAAAGGATTATTACTTTTAATCTGACCTTTTCATAGGCATATCTAATGCCTGAGCTGTATGCCTAATGCCATGATATGCCCTTTAGGATGTGCTGTGAGACTTCAGCAGAGTAGAGATTTTTTGATGTATAACCAGGGTGATCCTGAAAAACCAAAGAAGCAGTGTTATCATGCTCTTTCATACACACTCCTTATTTTAGACTGAGATTGGTAGGGAAGCTGAGAAATGCTTTTTGACTCTGCATGAGAAAATTGAACACTGTGGAATGACTGAAGATTCAGTAGGTGTATATCAAGTTTGTACTTATTGCAGGATGGATATTTTTCAAGAATGCGCAAATAAAGTAAGTTATTTTGCACAGTGAGAGCACTTACATGTTTAGACTTTGTGCTGTGTGTATATCACTATGAAAATAATTTCTTCTCTATTGCTTTTTGTCCTAAATGTATGGGAAAAAGACAAGTGTGGTAAACAAATGATTTATATTGACTAGTGCTGCGGTTGCTTGCAATACATTCTGCTCTGCTGTCAAAAATCTCAGAAAAGTATAAGACGATCAATTCTTCTGATGAGTTCTTTCACATGTACAAATGGGAACATATATTTATTCTGGAGATATTGGTTATGTAGCCATAGTTAATGTTGAAATTTCCACTTAAAGCAGGACTAAAATACCTCCATTTTATATTTTTATGATTTATTTGACTCTCCAAATTTGTCACAATAACTTTTCAAGAGAGAGTTTAATTTTCTATGTAATCTTTAGTAGTAATTTACTAATTTTGTCAGAAAAAAACCCTTTATGAAAATTTTAAACCTGTTTTTCAGTCCTTTCTTTGGAGTCTTTTAACTTTGAAAGTAAACCTTGTACATATTTCAAATTGTACCCAGTAACGCATCTTTACAATATCTATGATGTGACATTAACATTTAAAAGTTATTTTGGTGAAAACATATTTTAGAGATGAGATTAACAATCATGAGCTGATAGACATGAAAGATTTTGAAACAGACGAGTATTACATATACAGAGCTTACTGGAGGAGGGCCCTGGGCAGCGAGGGACTTTGTGCAGTGGCACAGGAAGTATAGTGCGTGAGCAGAACTCTGGGGATGCATGAGGATGAAAACATCTATGGTGGTTAGCCGTGAAGGAGTGTGCAGGACTATGGAGGCAGGCTGAAGGAGGCTGTGGGTAGGCACTTAGGATGACTGTTGGAGGAGAAGGCAGCAAAAAGTAGCTCTCCCTATCATCGCTGCCCAGAGGACCTGTCAGGACTCATCAAGCAAGGGAGTCCTGGTGTTCTGAGCCAGGAGCAGAATGCTGCAGCAGGAACTCTCCTCCTGTGTAACATAGCTGGCCTCTACGGCCCAGATCCACAAAGGTCACCCACAAAGGTTCATTGAAGTCAATAGATATTAGGCGCCTAAACACCTTTGTGGATCTGGATCGAGCTCCGCAAACACTAGTGTGGGCCAGCTACCACCTTCCCTTTCAGGGCCGGCTCTAGGATTTTTGCCGCCCCAGGCAAAAACAAATTTGGCCGCCCCCGTTTCTTTCTTACCCCACCCCCGCCTCAACTCTGCCCCTTCCCAAATCCCCAGCCCTGCCTCCTCCCCCCCAGGCTCTCAAGCCTGGGAGGGAGGGGGAGCAGCGGCGCGCGAATCAGCTGGTTCGCGCGCTGCGGCCACTCGGGATCTCCCCCTCCCTCCCGGGCTCTCAAGCCCAGGAGGGAGGGGGAGAAGCGGAGCACGTGCCGTAGCCGCTCAGAATCTCCCCCTCCCTCCTAGGCTCTCAAGCCCAGGAGGGAGGGGGAGAAGAGGCGTGCGTACCGCAGCTGCTCAGAATCTCCCCCTCCCTCCCAGGCTCTCAAGCCTGGGAGGGAGGGGGAGCAGCAGCGTGCGAATCAGCTGGTTCGCACGCTGAGGCCGCTCGGGATCTCCCCCTCCAGCAGCGGCGCGCGAATCAGCGGCGGCAGCGGAGGTGAGCTAGGGCGGCCGGGGCACATTTTTAGGGGCGGCATGGCTGGCGCCAGAATGCCGCCCCTAGAAACCCCAGCTTGTTTTGCTGGTGCCTGGAGCCGGCCCTGTTCCCTTTGGGGGAACCAGGGAGTGCAGAGGACTCGGTGGCCATGAGGCCTAAAGGGCTGAGGAAGTAGGAGCGGAGGGTGGGCACCAGGAAGCAGAGGAGCTGGAGGATCAGGGATTGGTGAGCCAATGGTCCAGGTAGCACCAGAGATAAGCTTCCCTGTTGGCCAGTTGCCTGTGTCCTTGCCTATTTCTCTCTCGTCCCTTCAATCTCCCTGTCACATTCCCCATTCTGCCCTCCCTTTCCCACCCCACCACTCTTTGACCTGGTAAGAATGGCCAGTGGAGACCCAATTTGACAAACTTCCTGTGCTTTGTTGGAGCAGAGCTCCCCCTGCTGAATTATGGGAAGTTTTGTCAGACACAGAGTTTGCTCTGTTACTGTCACTCAAAGTTGTGTTTGTCAGGGGGCAAATTTTTCCTCACAATTCCCACACAAACCTTTAGATTTAAGGTTACTCTGATACATTCCCTGACAAAGCAGTCATTACAACTCAAGGAGACCAACAGGTAAGGCTACACTGACATTCAAATACCTTACTGCCTCCACACGACTCTTCACTTGCGCAGCAAACTTACACATCCACTTCCTCTAATATCACAGAAAGCTTAATTATTACTTTAGATTTTTGAGCTAATACTAACAATATGCTGTATACTTTTACAGTGAAAATATGTCTGCTGGTAAAGTATCTTAACCTTCCTGAGGACATAGCTGATATGATGATAAATTAGCTTGGATAGCTCCTCGTGTTATTAGCCATGAAAGTAGGGGAGAGAAAGGGATCACTCCTGAAGGCAGAAGAGCCCCCTCCTTGGGAGAGAAGGAACTCACTCAAAGGAAAGGCACTGGTGTTGCAGGGAGAGAAGTGAGCTGCCCCGAGAAAGATCAAAGGAAACCTAGGGACGCCTTGATGAAATTGTATTCAGAGCCTTTACCCAGGCCAGAGTTCCAGGAGAGTGATGGCCAAATTGTGCTGTCAAACTCAGCTTGCATCTCTACCATGGAGGAGGCACAGCCAATCCTATGGTAAATCATGCCTCCGGTATGTAAAAATAATAAAATATTTTCTTTTATCAGCTTTAAATGTGTTGTCATTCAGTGGTCTGCGAGCCCCCTTTTTCTTGTTTTGTGAGTCACCCAGCATTCCATCTGTGGGTCCCACTACAGGGCAGCCACAATTTGGCTCACTCAGCATTGTAGCCTATGTGTACTACTTTGGATGCTGAATTATGTGTGACCAGAGTAGGGATGGGTTAGCCAGCAGTGGCTAGCTGCTGGTTGTGCTCTTGAGCTGCATGTGGAAGGCCCATCTGGGACCGGCTAGTAATCACATCCTGCAAAGATACCTGGCTGATGGGCTGGATTGGGGGAAAAGAGACCCAACAGAGCCAGGATGCTGTGATTTGGCGATAAAAACAGTTGCAGGAGTCGAGAGAATCCTGTCCTGCCTTCTGCACCTGCTTACTGCCTCAACAGCCATGAGAAAGAAGCAGTCTTTGCAGTGCTATGTGGTAGGAGAACCACCTTGGGCGTGATCTTGATTTCCTTCTCCGCACTGCAATGATTTTGTGCTGGTGTCCTAAAGTCAGAAGGAACCAGGGTGAAAGGCCCCCCACCTATTTCTATTGCATTGTGATGTGATGTGAGCAGTTGATGGTTGGCCAATTCCTGATTCAGAGTATATGGTAGGTTTAAGTTTACAAATGGGATCCCTGGGTCTCAATGGGCAGATAGGAACCCTGCAATGGAGTTCATGATCCCCCTTCCGTCCCCTCCCCCGTATTGCATAGCAGTGTTCCGCAGAGAGGGTTGTACTGCCACAGTTAGTAATGCGTGAATTTAGCAGTTTAACTTGCCTGCCTGCTGCCTTGGGTATTTTCCAGTTGTCTTTTTAATACAACATTGTTTGTATTTTCCATTATCTTCCATGTAAACCTAACACCCTTCTGGTACTGTATAAATAATTCATACCATCTCTGCCCCTTGTTGTAGTATGCTGCTCGGCCATACAAAAAGAGGGGAGGCCATAGTAAAGGATATGAAAGCAGAGATCCACAGTGTTCAGGACATAATCTACTTGCTTCATGTGTTTTCAAGCTTAATTGACTGAAGCATGTGAGAGATTACTGGGAGAATAAAAAAAACATTAAGTGACTCCATGTTAATCTACTGTATCGTCTGAAAATGCACAGCTGCATGTGGCAGCAATGCTTAAAAGTAATCTAGCAAAATATTTGTTAGGGTAGCCATTCTTTCAACCTTAAGTTTGCTAAAAGTCTGATCTTTGTCCTGCTGCAGATGCTAAATACAAAATGACAGAAACGAATATGGAATACAATACAGAGTGTAGTATTATAAAGAACTTTAAATGATTGTAGTCTCGCAGCAGTTGAAATCTTTGAGTGCCAGAGGTACACTTTTCATGTCATAGCAGTATCAAGTGATGTGAGGGGCGTATTATCTGTGCTTTAATTAGAAATGGGTAAATGAGCACCGGTTTGACTTTTCCAAACCGGATTGTTAAATGTCAGGTCAATAAATCTGAGAATCGATTATTTAAAGAGAATCAAATGTCAGTTTAATGTCTGCTTCTGACACAAAACATGCAGCATCTGTGACAAGATAGTGTGTGTGTGTGTGTGTGTGTGTCTGAAATACCTGGGTGAAGAGGCACTATGGGGATGACTAGTATGCGAGTGCTGCTTAGTTCTTCGCAGCCTTCAGGCCTTTTAATAGGGGCATTTGAGAGCTTCACACAAGGATTCAAGAGATGAGTTCTTTTCAGTGGGGATCATTATTGATACACAGCACAAATATTTAGCTATTAGAACTTGTATATTCACTTCAACATCATTAGTGTAGAAATGAGATCCCTGTATTCAGGGGCGCTGGAACAATTTGTATAGTGGAGGTGCTGAGAGCTGTTGAACCAAACTGTAAACCCCATATATGATGGAAACCACTTCAAGCCAAGGGGTGCAGCACCCGTAGTTCCAGCACCCATACCTGTATTACTTCCTGAGAGCAAGGAATTTACTCAGATTAATGTTAATAATGGGAATTAAAGCATCCACTTCAATGGGAGAATAGAATCTGCAGTGTCAGGTAAACAGAAATACATATAACTGACAAAGCAGTAAAAAGATCACACACTGTAATACATTAATTGTGCATTCTGAGTCATGTTGATTATATTTCCTTTGTTTAATATTAAAATAACTTGGTTTTGTACACAAAAACATCAAAACACAAAACTTTTTCAGGAATATAGAGCTGGACATATATGTTGATGTAATCTACCCTGATCTGCAGTAGATATGCATTCATAGTTGAACACTTCCATAGATTCAGCCTTGTCCTCATGCATTTTGCAAAGTATAATTCCTGTCAACTCCCTTTGGCTTGTATATATGCAACTCTGTTTAAAAGCTGGCACACATCTCTGACAGCTGTAGTTGGAAGATTGAGTCATTGCCATAGATGGCAGCCTTTCTACATGCTTCATTAGTTTTTAAAATAAAGTGTGTGTGTGGGGGAGGGCTGAGATGCAAAACAGACGTTTTTAAAACGTGTTTTCCATATGCCTCTGTGTTTCTTAGAGTTGTGGAGGCTAGCAGAAAGTTTGTTACAATCTGTCAAGCAATTCTGTGTATTTTCTCAAACCCCTCAGTGTTATTTGGCAGTTGTGATTAAGTGACACCCCCAATCAAGGATCTTGAGAGAAGTGGCATGCTTTCTAAAAGCAGTCTCACAGGCAGAAAAGAAGCCATAAAAGGACAGAATCTAATTCAAAACAACTCAGAATATTTCTCTATTTCCGCTTATAATTAGTTGCACGGTACTGGGTGGAATAAAGCAGTGGGTGGTGTAGCAAACCTGGGTCTAATACTGGTCTGAAATGATTATTTAGATTCTGGTGGTTTCAGCTCGTCTCCTGGTGGATGAAGTTTTTTAACCTGTCCATTTTCTAGGCGGGGGAAAAAGCCTCTGTCAAAAATCAGGCCACAAATAAGTGGAAGCTATTTTGCAGGGCAAAATGGCTTCCTTGTTCTGTCCCAGCGGGATTGTATTTCAGCAGTTATGCATAGGGAAAGTGGAAAGTGTTCGTGGAGCAGTTTGAAATCCCAAACTGTTGAATGAAGGGAACGATAATATAGCACCTTTCACTTGAGGATCACAGAATGCCTTAGAAGGTAGGAAAAGGACTATGTGGCCATAAAGTAGCTTTTGTCAGTTAGTGAAACATCCGTGTTGTTTCACATCGAGTGAACTAAAATGCCCAACCTGGAAAAAATGTACTTTTAGTACTGCCCCCTATAGTTTGTTAATCAGCAGTGAAGTGACAGCATTTCAAATGTTGGCACTTGGAAGAAAACTGCTTTATTCTTCCATCTGAAAGGTTGCAGGGGAGTCCAACAATGATGCAGTTAATTCAAAGGCTGATAACATCTGAGAAAATCCCACAAAAACAAATAGATTCATGCAACTCCAACAACATGCACAAATGACACTCACTGTAAGGTGTAGGAGTAAATAAAGTTGTGTTCTCCCACTGACTTGCTGATAGCATAAATGACTAGCTATGTTTATATGTAGTACTTGCACTAAATTCCACATTTGTGGAGGCTGATTTTAATTATTCAGTTTTAGGATCATGTATGGAAGGACTGATCTCATGAAGCTGGAATAAAAAGCACATTGTTCAAAACATCTATAAAGCAGATACAAAATTCAGTATCAAATATTCATATTAAATGCACATATGCTGCCTCCAGTATGGCTGGTTAAAAATAATTTTCTGTGAAAAACTGTTTTTCAACAGAAATTTGGGATTTTAACTAAATGAACATTTTCACAGATAGTGTCTCCTTTCCATGGAAACTTTTGACTTTACATTGAAAAAAATGAAAATCCCAAAATGTGTGTTTTTTTGTTTTGTTTGCTTGGGGACAAAAGCATTTGTTTGTGTTTGTTTTCATCAATATTTTCTGCAGGATTTCCCCCCCCCCCCCAACCAGTTCTAGTAGGGTAGATATGTATTTTGTTAAGGAATAAAACACTCCTTGAAGACTTTCTATAATTAATAATCAAAACTTTGACATCTTTTTTCTTCCCCTGCGTCCCCCTCCCCCAACAAAAATATGTACAGTCGTCATGAATATCAGCAGCATAAAATTGTGGAGGGAACGTGAGGATAATATCCAAATCAAATCTCAAGATAGAAAGATCAATTAATCAAATGTAATGTTCTGAACAGTTTAAAAGCACAAAGCTGTGATAGACAGTGAAAAAGGAGTGTCAAACCACTTGTGAGAGTTGAGAAAAAGTATTTTGTGCTTAGTTTAGCTGTTGAACATTCCAATTTACATAGTTTGTTTTTTGCTAAAGTAATCCACAGAAGCACACGTTAGGTGAGTGAATTCCTAAGCTTTATCAAAGTACAGCTGCACAGATTTTATAGAGTTGAAAGGTTCCAGTCTGTTGAACTGTGTCCAAAATGAATGGAGAGTCAGGGTTTTTCCACCTTCTACAAATAACTGACTTAGCAGCCAGTAGCAAAAGTTGAATTAGCATCCAATTATCTCTGTCACATTCCTCAGAGAGTTCAAATACTCTAAGATACAAAATTCCAGAGTGCTTGGCACTGAAAAGCTGGGGAACTTTTTTTCCAATGTGATATATAACCAAGGATCTCTGTTGAAAGAATTTCAGGCAGGATCAGAGTACAGGAAGCAAGGTTCCCTATGGAATGCACTGTATCCAACATCTGTAATAGAAGTGACTTGCCATCCTGCTCACTTCACTGGTGTCTGATACCGTACCATGAGTTACAGTTCCCAATTGCAGCTCTAACTGATGCTATTGAAAAAGAATAAAGACATGATGGTGCGGTGCTCACAACTTTAATCTGAAAAGATGTGACAGCTTTATTTCCCATTTAATCATGAACTTTCCTTGAAGAGGCAAGATCGAGACATTGCTTCGTATACTTTTCTCACAACCTTCTGAGGTTCATTACCTAAAACCAGGGTTTGTTCAGAAGGAAAAGTCTCACTAGTACTAGCAACCTTTATAGTGTTTTGGACTATGTCTCTCAAATGTTTTGGGGGTGAAATTCTGGTTCCAGGATTTCAACCCTAGTCTTTTGCCCAGCCCATCTGTCCACCTCTCCTTTCTTCTTTAATTTTTCATCTCTGAGTAAGTTTTCCACCACTTCCTCCATCAGAACTTCCTGTGGAAGAATAGACTGACTGCTGGCTTGCTCCCCTTGTGGCTGTATTTGGTGTAGCAGTTCTATGTTCTATAGTGCCCCCGCCGACCATCGCTCCAGTCCTGCGGCGGTCTCTTGTCTCATGACTTGGCCTTTTGGCCAGGTCATGTTTAAGTCCCCACCTTCCAGGGTAATGGAAAGTCAAACAAAAGTCCAACAAATAATTCCTAGACCTTGTGTCAGGTGACTCTGGACCCAGTCGTTGTCCCATCCTTGTCTCTAGTCTTGGAATTGTCTTTATCCCCTTATGTCGGGTGGCTTTACACCACTTTACCAGTGGCCCACCCCCTACACTAAGTTCTAGTCCAGGGACTTTAGGACAAATACTCAAGATCTGCTCTATCAAACATCTTGCAGCTGCTTCCCTGGACTCCTTCCTGCCATTAACCTTTCTTTAGGCCTTTTCCTCAGCTCCTTCCTGGGCTCTTTGTAACAAGCAAGCAACTGTTCCCAGGGCTTCTCCCCAGAGGTCCAGTTGTGTCAGGGTCAGCCACAGGAGCTTGCTCCAATCCTGTATCTTCTCTCCTCAGGCTTCCTCCTCACCTACAGGCCTTCCACAAGTTTCTCCACTTTCCACTCCCCTGCTTCCCAGCGAGTGACTGCAGAGTTCTTTTGTCTCTCGCTGCAGACCCTCAAACTTCAGTCCCCAAATGCCCCTCATGCTTTACTATCACTGGGTTTTTCTGGCTCCCATGAGGGTCACTCCTACTCATAAGGGTTACTTGGGCCCAGGATTCACTGTCCCTGGCCTACCAGGCTTCCTCCTGGCTCAGGACCTCTGGTTCCAGCTTCATGCATCCCAGGCTCCTCTCTGCCTTTAGCCCAAGAGAGGAAACTCCCAGTGACCTCTCTCCTGGATCTCTCCCCGGCCTTCCCTCTGCTGCCCAGTGCTCCCTTTATTGAAAGCCCAGCTCCTCCATAGCTGGTTTGATCACCAGTTATGCCTAACACTCCTCCAGTGGCCTAAATGACTCCTGTTAACCCACGGTTAAGCAGTGGGAGGTTCATACCCCTCATCACACCTGCCCTCTGTTTTCCACTTTCTCCATTCCTCTCCATATGCAGCACACTCCATTTTTTACCTCTAGGCACTTCTGTATAGATCTGGTTGGAAAATTGAAAAATGCAGATTCAGCAAAACTCCAACTTTTATGTAGGAAAGGTCAGTTTTGGTAAATTTCTCGACACAATTAAAAAAAAAGTTTCAGAAGTGTTAAAACATACCATTTTAACATTTTTTGAATCAAAATGTTTGGTTTTCCAGTTCAAACATAAAAAGATTTTGAAATTATTCAAATGAAACTTTTCAATTGACCTCAACCAATTTTGCCCCCTGGATTTTTGATTCATGAACATTTTTGAAATGCTGACTTTTCATCCTCATTCAGAATGGGAAACATTTCCAAAATTCTGAAAATGTTTCATGAGATGGGAGAACTGTTTCCCGCCCAGGTCTACTCCTTCCTTCCTCAACCACTCAGTCCTACTGTACCCCACATTCTCCCCTTTGTCTCTCCAAAATTCAGTCTTCCACGCACGTACTGTGGACTGCCATGCGGGGAGCGGGAGCTGACAGGGCCATGACAGTTCTTTCCGCATGGAGTGGTGGGCAAGCTAAAGGAAGCATGTCTCCTCTTCTGTCCTTCTTTGCCTTTAGAGGGGAGGGAAGGGAGGGGTAGGCAGGTGAGGGAACAGATCTTAATATAGAGGAGACAAGATAACGGACATCGCTACTTCACTGTATGCTGCTGCTTCCCATGCTGGTAGGAAAGATGGGAGCCCCAGGAACTTCAATTGCTCCCACTTCAGTCTCCTGACTGGTGATTCCCCATTTCAGCAGCTAGTGAGAATGGGTTATCTATACTTTCCCCAAGCCAGAGGAGGGGACAGGAGACAGAGATCTCCTGCTTTTAGCAGGGGAGGGGGAGCTGTACTCTCCTGTACTACCTCTTCTTTTAAAAAGACACTGACTGGCATTTTAAAAATAAGTCAGTTTAAAAAAAAAAATCAAGCAGGCAACGTTCCTTTAATGTTCTGCATGCAAATGCCTCATTATTCGTCTGTGACATTAACCTCTCCCACTGATTTTATCATCTGCCTGTTTCCCATTGAATAGAACTCTTTTATAAAACGCCTGTACATATATTTATGATTGATTCCTGGATTATATTTCTATTGATCTGAAACTGTAGTGTCCATCTAGGGATGAGAATAAGGTTTTTTAAATTGTAACCTTGGGGTGGATTTTCACTTAATACTGACTGCGTTGAGTCCATGTTTAATAACTGCCCCCTGAAAAGTTGCTGAATTTTAAGAATGGACAGGAACTTCTTGTGTTCAAATATAGCTTTGGGTTCACTCTCTTTTCAGCAGGACTAGCCAAAGAGTGACCCCACAGGCTAAATGCAGGTCACAGTGTTCTACAACCAGGGCATTGGTGTCCTTATCTTAGATATAGACGTATGACTCAGAGAGACTGTAGGCCCTAGCATGCAGTGATCTCCTTGATCCAGCTGAAAGGCCACTCTGTGAAAGGCAGTTGCTATCTGCTCTTGATTATGCTAATTAAAGCCCCAGCCCTGCAGTCGAATCCACACAGTTGACGTTTGCACTTGTGTGAAGCCCCATTGATTTCCATGGGGCTCTGTGTAGGTGCATAGTTCTGCCTATATGAATCCAATAGCAGGACTGGGGCCTAAATATCATTCTTGGCAAATGGCCAGTGTGACCCTCCAAAGTTTGGGTGCCCCTGCTTTACTGTCTACTTAAAACCAAATCCTGCTCATTGACTTCAGTGGAGTTATTCCAGCTTCCCAGCTGTGTTACTGAAAGCAGAATTTGGCCAATAGTGTCTAAAAAGTATAATTTGTGTATGTTTAGATATAAGTATGCTATCTAAATAATGAAATAGTGTAATTTGTGTAAGTTAATTAAGTATTTCTGCAAATTGCACAGGTGAAGTTAATGAATTTTTACTGAGGGTTACATTTTTATTTTTTAATGTGAAGGTCAAATTCAGTCCTACCATATATTAATTTAAGTTGTATCTTTGTAAGAAATATTTGTTTATGAGGAGCAGCCAGTTTGACCACATATGGCTACTTCACACTATAGAATTCAAAACATTGTCTGTCATCAGCAGAGGTCTAACAGATTAACTTCCGGAATTCTTAGTTATACAGTAGTTGTTCCAGAGCTAGCTTAAATACTGGCATTATAAGTCTTGGGCTTCCAGCCACATTGGGAATTGAGCCATGTTTCTGAATATTAAATATATATATATATATATAATGTATAATTATTTAGCAAGTTGGTATCATTCAGAGATGAAATGCTAGCATCACTCAAATGTAATTAGTCTTATTTTTCTGGTTCATTTAGATTGGAAGATTGGTTATTGGCCAGAATGGCATCTTATCCACACCTGCTGTTTCATGTATTATCCGAAAGATCAAAGCAGCTGGCGGAATTATTCTAACAGCTAGTCACAGTCCTGGAGGACCTGGAGGAGAATTTGGAGTCAAGTTTAATGTTTCCAATGGAGGTAGGTGTTTTTATAACACATTACATCACTGTATCTCAGAAAAGGTAGAAATAGGTTGATAAGGATAGCCAGATTGTTATAACTATTTATGTTTTCCTGTTATATGGATTTTTCAGTGTTAGTAGAATGCTAAATAATTTACAATATTAGGAGAGGTTTTGTTTATATATATTTTTATATGAAAAAAAAAATCGAATATGCCCTGAACCTACACCTCTCAGTTAGTTCAGCTCCCTCTGAAGTCAATAGGTATTCTATGTACAGAAGGGCTGCTGAATTTGTCATCCTGTTTTTTAGACTGTATTTAGTCTGTCAGTGGATGTATGATAGGTAGGGCCCTACCAAATTCATGGCCCCATGAAAAACACGTCATGGACTGTGAAATCTGGTCTTTTGTGTGCTTTTACCATATATTATACAGATTTCACAGGGGATACCAGTGTTTCTCAAATTGGGGGTCCTGACCCAAAAGGGACTTGCAGGGGGTTGCAAGGTTATTTTAGGGGGGGTCGCAGTATTACTACCATTACTTCTGAACTGCCTTCAGAGTTGGGCAGCTGGAGAGCAGCAGCAGTTGTTGGTCAGGCGCCCCACTCTGAAGGCGGTGCCCCGCCAACAGCAGCGCAGAAGTAAGGGTGGCAAAACCATACCATGCCACCCTTACTTCTGCACTGTTGCCTTCAGAGCTGGGCAGCCGGGAAGTGGCAGCTGTTGACTGAGGGCCCAGCTCTGCAGGCAGCAGTGCAGAAGCAAGGGTGGCAATACTATACCATGCTATCCATACTTCTGTGCTGCTGCTGGCAGCGGTTCTGCCTTCAGAGCTGGGCTCCTGGCCAGCAGCTGTCGCTCTCCAGCTGCCTAGCTCTGAAGGCAGCGCCGGCGCCAGCAGCAGCACAGAAGTAAGGGTAGCAGTATCGCAACCGTCTACAATAATTTTGCGACGTCGCCCCACAACTCCTTTTGGGGTCAGGACCCCTACAATTACAACACCATGAAATTTCAGATTTAAATAGCTTAAATCATGAAATGTATGATTTTAAAGTCCTATGACTGTGAAATTGACCAAAATGGACCGTGAATTTGGTAGGGCCCTAGTAATGGGGTGTACCAGGTCTACTCTGCCCTCTGCTGGAGGACTTGTCACCCTAGCACCCCTCCTGCTTAGAAAAGCCATTCAGACTCGGGTACCAACAAGACTGGGTCCTAGAAGGACTGGGAGGAGGACACAGGTAATCAGGAACCACCAGTTCAAATTAAGAAGGCTTGCCTGCATTATCAAAGGGGAAGTGGTGGGTGAAGCTGTGGCAGGAGAGGAAAATGTCCGTCTTAACCCAAAGTCCCAGGCCTGGGTCCAGGCCAGGGCCTAACCGTCAGACTGCCTCTTCACTTAAGTGGTGCAACAGACTGTGTGTTTTGTTTTGAAATTTAAAGGGCCAGGTGGCCAATTCTTTGAGTTTAACTTTAATTTCTTATTAGAAGACTAGTGAAAACTTGTAGCCTGAGACACCTTGCTCCAGGCGAGCTATCAGTCACTTTATGGAACTTAACATTATGGAGTCCTATTCTACTCACATTTCCATCATACATATCTTGGCATTTGCTTTAAGGTTGGGAGTTTCAAAAGCACCTAAGGGACTGTGTCCTTGTCTTTCTGTATTGGAACAAACTATATTGGTATTAGCACATTTAAACCAGTATAACTGCATCCACACAAAGGGTTGTACTGCTTTAAATACACTGGTACAGTTAAAGTGATATAATTTGTGTGTAGACAAGAGATGATTCTTTAGCTAGTACTGTCAGTCTAGTCCCTCATTTTCTTAAGCATGGAAATTCACCTGTAAAGATCATATTATTACTTTGTTTTATGCTTCCATAATGCATCATAACAATGATTAATAATACTTTGCACTTCATAGTGCTTTTTCATATGAAAATCTCATATCCTTTACAAAAGTGAATGTCGGTATTAGAATTGGGCAAAATTTTCAACTGAAATTTGTTGTCAAAAATGCAGATTTGGTGACACCGAAATGATTCATGAATTTCTGTTTGTGTCGAAAAAAAGAGAGAAATTCTGAAAAAGTCAAAATATTTTGTTTCAACATTTGCAAACGTTAGCATTTTGACTTTTCAATTTGAAACAACTTCTTGTTTAGAAATGTCCTTCAATTTTATTATAACCTCCCCCACAACTTTTAAAAAGGCTCAAGATCAAAATGAAATGTTTGTGTTGGTTTGAATGAAACATTTAATTTGACTGGAAACATTTATTTATTTATTTTATTTTATTTTTTGAACTGCCAGCAAGCCAAAATATCCGTTGTTTACCCAGCTTTATCTATTATCTTCATGTTGAAGATGGGGAAACTTAAGGCTTTTCTATGGACAGTAGTTACATCACTAAAAGTGTGATGCAAAACCAGTGTAACTTTGTGTGTCTCAACAAACTTAAATCCTCTCCCCGCAGAATCTGCTTGACAGATGTGTAACAGTTGGAGTTTTTTCTTTTGCCTGCTTTGATATTTTAAGCAAAATCCATATAGCTTATTAAGCTTTAAAAATAAAACTCTCCTCAAGAACAGATGAGACAGACCAATTATTCTCATTAGTCAACAAGGGCATAATAAAAAGTAATAGGCTTAAGTTGCAGCTGGGAAAATATAGGTTAAGTATTAAGAAAAACTTTCTAACTATGAGAACAGTTAGGCAGTAGAGCAAGCTGCCAGGGGAGGCTATGGGATCACTTTAGCTTGAAATATTATCACTAGACTAGACACCCATCTATCATGAGTGATTTAGGACTAATGAAATCTGTCCTGACTCTCCAGAGGGGTTGGAATGAAACGAGCAGAGGTCTCTTCATAGCTAAATGATTGTAATATACTAAAAAGTTAAGCAATCATTGTCTGTACTGCTACCACGATCCCTTATACAATATTGTGCATTACACCTAACTTATGTGGCATGATTGATACCCTAATTGATATGGCAAAGCTGCACTGAATTCAACAACATTACTGGGAATCAGAGTGGTAGCTGTATTAGTCTATATCTGCAAAAAGAACGAGGAGTACTTGTGGCTCACCTTAGAGACTAACACATTTATTTGGGCATATGGTGTGCAATTAGAAGTAAAAGAGGTATATGAAGGTGCTGAAGCAATGTCTGCAAGGGAGCAGAAAGAGTCATTTTTCAGAGCAGAACTGTGCTTTAATATTATAGATTCATAGATTTGTGATTCATAGATTGTGATGATAAAAACTGACCTCCTGCATAAGAAAATGACAGAACCTCACCTAGCGATTTCTGCATTAAACCCATGACTTCTGTTTGAGCTATAGCATATATTTTCAAATATACCCAGTTTTTAAAACTAGAAAATCAGTTAATATACAATTGAGATGTGAATTATATTCTTTGATTAACATGTTTACTCCAGATCAATCTGTATGTTACCAAATTAAGGAATTTTGAATTTCTAACACAAATGTATTTTGTTGAATAGTCAGAGATGTTCTGCAGGTAAATGTTTCTATAAAACTGGCGAACCAAATGCTTTTTTAAAAATTTAGGCCAAAGGGCAATAAAGTAACTTAAAACTCTCAGATATTTGAGCTTCATACATGTGTCAATATTGAACCCGGTTGGACAGAAGAAGTACATTGCACTCTGCTATCCTGGACCTGAATTTACTTTTGCCTTTTTAAACACATCTTTACAGCATTTGCAAAAATGGATAAGCAACTCATGAAATACCAGTTTTATTTCAACACACACATTGAGATTTACTGAAAAGTATCAATGAGTGGCAGATTTCTTTAGCAATACATCCAAATGATCATGGCTCCCCCTCTCCCCCCCAAACCCCCCAAAATGATTTATTTGTATGCTGTTTTTCATTAGTAACAAAAATCAGGAAAATATATTCAGATTTGTATTCTATTTCTTACAGAAATGTATTAACTCTGTGTTTTGCTTTAAGTGGAAAAAAATCTGTATTTTTTCTGGGCTTATTTATTTTGAGTACCTCAGAGCTATTTGCAGTCGATTACAATAGAGAACAGATTATTTTTGTATTTGGAAATTGAGCCATTGTCAGAAAAAAGCGTCTTAATGTTTGTTTTCCAGGACCTGCCCCAGATGCCGTTTCAGACAAAATCTATCAGATCAGCAAAACCCTTGAGGAATATGCCATTTGTCCCGATCTCATAGTTGACTTATCTCGGCTGGGAAGACAAGAATTTGATCTAGAGAACAAATTCAAACCTTTCCGAGGTACCAATTTGTGTTTTATCCAAGCTGTGTGCTAAATCCATAGATTCTGTTTATAAAAAGAGTTGCCACAGAATGACAATAATGTAAGTATTTAAACAGTGCTTAGATTATTCTTCACAATGCCTTAAAAAACATTAATCCTCACAACACCCTGCGGAATAGGTAAGTAAATCTTATCTCTATTTTACAGATGGGGAAACTGAGGCTAAGAGTTTGTGTATTAAAGCCCCAATCCAGCAAAACACTGAAGCACATGCTTAACTTTAAGTGTGAGCATCCGTTCTATTACAGTCTAACACATGCATAAAGCAATTTGCTAGATAGGCTCCAATTCAACAATTCTTAAGTGCCAGAGGAACACTCTTATAGCCCCAGCTAGAGTGGTGTTTGACTACACTTCCCCCTCTGAAAAGGTCCGTGCCTGGGAGCTGTGGCATGCCCTTCACTCTCAAACTCCAAATATGGAGGTGGTTCAGCACCACAGGGGATCAGGTCTCAGTGTACTAGTTAATATCTAAGGCATTGATTCAGCACTTGCTTAACTTTAAGCATGAGAGTAGTCTCAATGGCCAAGTTGGGTAGGATGTCCTATTGTTAAACTGTTCTGTAAGTTCTGAAGGAATGAGACATTTAGCTTGTATATGGGATACCTGTACAGCTCAGCCTGATGTGTTAAATAAGTCCCATTCCCTAGATGGTTCTTAGTGTGTCACATACAGCAGCATTTCCCAGTGGGTCATGGGAAGGTTTTAGGTGGGCTGCAGGCCTAGTGCACTGGGAAGGCCCCCTGTGTGGGTGTGTTTCAAAGCAAGCCTGCTGACATCCACACTGCAACGGCAGGTCTTGTCCCCTGGGGCTGGCTCTGCAGGCTAGACAGTGCTGCTTGGTGCACAGGGTCGCAGGGCCAGTGGTGCCAATTCAGATATTTCTTGGTGGGGAAAGGGGAGCAAATTTTCAGATTGGAATTTAAATATACAATAAAAAACAACTTGATGGACAATTTTTGATTACTTCTACATAGTACTACAAACCAGTTAGCTTTCCAGAGTATTACAGTTAAAAACCACAGAGTGTTAGAAACCACAGAGGAGGGCTTGCTGTTCCACCCACAAGCCCCTATGCTCACCCCTTTCTGGGAGCCTCCTTTACTATACCCTCTCCAGCGACCCGACTCCCTTACCCTACTCCCAGCAGGCTTCAGGCTTCCTTGAGGGAAGGAATTTTAGGGTCTTCCCCTCTCTGCCCCATACCCAGGTCTGCTCCCCTGTGACCCAGGGATCTCTTGGTACTAATGGGCAGAGGATACAGTGGTGCATAAGGGTTACTGGGATCCCCAGGGTCTGGGTATCTACATACTAATTCACCAAAGAGTGTCACAAAGCCTCTACTGACAGCCTGTGTCACGCTGATCATCATAATCATTGGAAAATACGTATGTAGGGATGTTATAAATATAAAGGAAAAGGGTTAGAAAGCTAATACAATACTATAAAATTCTCTTACCTGTAAATGGTTAAAACTCAGGTAACCTGGCTGGCATCTGACCAATAAGGGGACAAAATATTTTTAAATCTTGGGAGGGGGGAAGGTTTTGTGTGTGGCTCTATGTCTAAGTCAGAGTAATCTCTGGGGACTAAAAGGAAGGGGCAAAAAAATCAATCTCCTCCAAACCAGCCTCACCAAACCTCACTGTTCTAAAGTAAGTTAGTCAGCATTGCAAATAGGTTTTGTTTGTTTTGCTTGGGAAGCTTTCCCTGTGTTAGAGGGAGGGGTTATTCCTGTTTTTTCTGTAACTTTAAGGTTTTGTCCAGAGGGAAAATCCCTCTAAATTTAAAAATTAAGTACCCTGTAAAATAATGACCATTCTGATTTTACAGAGATAATTTTTACCTTCTTTGTTTTAATAAAATCCTTCTTTTAAAAAGCTAACTGGTTTCTATGGTTCTAAAACCCCGGGGGTGGGTTTTTGGATCACTGTGTAACCAATTGGTTAAAAAAATTATTCTGAAGCTCCCCAGGAAAGGGGGTGTATGGGTTTAAAAGGGTATTTTGGGAGGAAGGGGAACTTCAAGTGGTTCCTTTCCCTGGTTCCTGTTTAAAACACTTAATCGTGGCAGCAAAAAAAGCATTTCTCAGAGTGCAGGGAATTTTGTATCTTGGGGGTTTTAACCTAAGATGGTAAAAATAAGCTTAGGGGGTCTTTTATGCAGGTCCCCATGTCTGTACCCTAAAGTTCAGAGTGGGGAGGGAACCCTAACAAGGGATAATATGTAAAGAGTTGTGAATATATACTGAAAGGTTTATGTTCTTAAGGTCTGTGACTTGGGGCTGGTCACCAAAAGGTGATTAGTCAAGTTTTCTTTCAGGAAAGAGATGTTTATCTGTCTGGCTATATGTAAACTGCATACTGTATGATTCACAATGGATGCCCATATGCAGTCTGAGCTAAATGCTAATGAGGGGATTGTAAAATCTTCCAGAGAGGGAGTTTACAGAAAGAAATAAACCAGCAGGAGGGAGTCATAGTGAAAACTATGGATTTTTGGACTATAACTGTAGGTACCACGACTCACTCTGCATCCTTCACTGAGGGAACAGGCAGGGCTTGTCTTATGCATGGAGGATCACAGCTGGTCTGGCTGTTTGATGCTGGGAGAGAGACTTTGAGTGAGCTACCCTTTATGAGATAGTTAAGTTTAGCTCGCAAAAGCACGTATGATTGTGTTACCGGAGGCTAGCGCTGTTGGGAATAGACCCACAACAGGCACAGACAAAGCTTCCTCACCCTAAGGGGAGGTGGTAGGGAGATGCCTCACAACCCTGGGTACCCCCGGGGAAGCACCATAGTGGCATAGTTGGCAGGACCTACACCCTGTTTGCTGGTTAGCTAAGGATCATGCTCCAGACACTTTATATACCAGATAATACAGATACTGAGAGATTCACTCATGCGAAGGTTGCAAACAAATAAAGAAAAAGGTTATGGTTTCTTATTTTCAATTGGTTTATTTTGAGCAAAGGAAACCGCACAAAAGAAGTACCACCCACATTCTGCCACACAGCCAACCCTGCTCCCCCCCTCCTTCCTCCTCATTCACGGGAGGAAGTTGCTATTGTAATGGGCAGGAGTGTATGGACAGGGCATCTTTGCCCCAGCACAGGCTCCGTCTTCCCCTCAGCCCCGTGCTGCAGCTCCCTTCCTTCCCCACCCCTCCATCACTTGCCACTGCAGAGTGAATGCAGGGCGGGCTTGATTTCAAATGTGCCCCTCCTCTGCACTGGGCTGGGATTAGGTTTGTGGTGCCAGGGCAGAGGGTGCTGCCTTCGGATGGTCAGTGCCCCTTTGGCAGGGTGAGGAGGAGGAGGCAGCGGAGGAGAAAGAGCAGGATGCTGGCCTATATTCCTCCTCCCCTCCCCCCGAATTTGGACCTTGGGAAGTCATATAAAAGACAAATTGGAGTTGGTGGGTTGCCTTTTTCTTGGTGTAGTTCTTCTCTAGGAATCAATACCTTCACATCTTTAAGACCAGTCCTGTTTAGTTTGATCCATTTTTATATGTTGATGCCAACTGAAAAAGTAGTCAAAAGATATTTTGAATGTAAAATGAAGTTTTTATTTCTATGTATTGTATTTTATTGAAATACATTCACAGTAATACAGACCCTGGTCCTGCAATTCTTAAGCAGGCAAAGCTCCATTGATCTACATGGGACTTGAGGCCCGATCCAAACCCCATTGAAATCAATTGGAGTCTTTCAATTGACTTATATGGAATTTGAATCAAGCTTTTGATTCCTAAGTGTTGCATGATCTGGTCTTGTTTAGTGTGTAATGGATTGTTTAGGTGTCTTTGAAGAGAGGTTAGTGCTCAGTTTGTTCATCTGTCTATGTGACCAACTCCAGTAATTTCTTTTGCTTTATTTCCCCAGTTGAAATAGTGGATTCAGTGGATATCTACCTCAATCTGCTTCGAACTATCTTTGACTTTAACATGATCAGAAGCTTGCTGACTGGACCCAATCAGCTTAAGATAAGAATTGATGCCATGAGTGGAGGTAGGACCGTGAGTCTCTGTTGGCAAGAAAAGTTAAAACATACCCAATACTGTAAACTATTTCAGGGTATTCTATTATGATGTAGTGCTAGTATTCACTGACAGTGTATATTCCTGTTTGGAATTTGCTCTGTTGGTTTTGATGGGGGTTTTCCCTGAGCAAGGAGTGTAGGATTTGGTTGATCATTGTAGCAAAAACAGCTTGTGGAATAAAAGTATCACAGTGCATATTAAAAAAGAGAGAACTTGTTAAAGGAATGTGCTCTCTTGATAGTAATTGTTCATTCTATTTTCTGAACAAATATGCTACATATAAACTGTAATGTGGTTTATAAATCATTGCATATTGTGTTTAAAATTACAAGATATGTAATTGAAGGCTATGAATAAGGAAGATTGTGTGTGTGTGTGTGTGTGTGTGTGTGAGAGAGAGAGAGAGAGAGAGAGAGTTTTTCATCTTCAGGTGACTAACTCAAATCTGTTGCAGGATTTTAGTGAATTCATCGCCATCTGATAATAGGTGATTTATGTAAAACAAGTTACTGGTCTCAGTCAGGGTTTTTTATGCACAGGTGTAATAAACATTATGAACATACCATTACAATTTACACTAATTTGTACTCATTGGTCGTCTCAACAGAGGCAGAAGGCTGAATATGGTGACTGAACGACCGTCTTCAGGTCAAGGTGCAGGAAAGTTTACACTGATGTTGTTCAGTGGATAAATAAATCCCAAGGTTTTCAATATGACTCCTTTAATGAGCATTAAGTTTAAAAGATTGCTTTGTTTTTATTTGGAAGAGAATGGTGGAGAGGAGCAGATTGACAAGTGGCTGTGCATCACGATCACTAGCTAATAAATGCAGTTTGTATTTTGAACAGCTCCATTTTCATTTAAGATTTTTTTCTGGGATTTAATGGTAGGGGATTTGGCATTAATATTTAATAATACTGAAGAGATTTTTTTGAATACAAATTCCGTGGTTGAGGAATGGAGGATTATGTGACTGTCACTTATGACACACACAAAGTTTTAGTTACTGGTATAGATGGTCAAACTGTGCATAATAAAAGTGCATCCACACTAGGAAAAGGTGGCTTTTTATCATGTTAGCTAGCATGTGGTAACTAACGTGGCAAAATAGTGTGGACAAGGCAATTATAATTTTAATATGTGTTATCAGGTCAAGGTAAACGCTCCCAATGTGTTGATTTCCTTAATATTTACCTTGACCTGATAATACATGTTAAAACTACAACTGCTTTGTCCAGGATTTTACCATGTGTTGGTTACTATGTATTAGCTAACACTATTTTTTCCTAGTGAAGACAGGGCATAAGTATGTATGATAACTGCGTGTGGTTGACTCACATAGGGGATAAGAGCCCACTACTGTTACCAGCTAACAGAGTTACTCAGTAGCAAAAGCATAGAGGTCTACCATCTGAGCTAACAGAGTTCCCACTGATAACCCTGGAGAGAGGAGAGTGAATTCCACAGTGTTCCGTGAAATATTTGTTTTTCTTTCAGTTGGTATGACAGAGATGTGTGTGCAATGCGAATGCACTAGTTAAGTCTTCTATAAGTTTCCATGCTGTTGTGAATATTGGAATTTGAAGTGTGTATGCTCTTGGAAATGGATGGCAAATTCCTTTTGCAGTTATGGGACCCTATGTAAGGAGAGTCCTGTGTGATGAATTAGGAGCTCCTGCAAATTCTGCAATAAACTGTATTCCTCTGGAGGATTTTGGAGGGCAACTTCCTGACCCAAACTTAACATATGCAACTACGCTGCTGGAGGCTATGAAAGGAGGAGAATATGGATTTGGAGCTGCTTTTGATGCTGATGGAGTAAGTATTTCAGCCAATCTGGGTTTTGGGTCAAGGATGTCATCTTTGCTAGTGCATCTATTAGACACTGAAACATAATAGGCCCAATTTTTAATGTCCCTAATTTTGAGGTTTCAGTTATTTACATGCACAGATGATAGCAGTTTACCCACAAATCAGGTCCAAATAATATCATTTGTGCCCTCAGTTGATTGCACCTGCAAATTTGGAGGCCAGGCTGAGGACTCTCTAAATATTTGGCCCAATTTGTCTTAGTGTTTGCATAACTTCACAGGTAGAAAAAATGCAGCATATGTAAATGAGGGAGACTGTCTTAGTAACTTGCAACTGAATGAAGTTAATTTTGGCTGAGATTCTAAAATTCCTTTTGTGCTTAAGACAGGCACTGAATCACAAGCTCTGCTTATTTTTTAAATCTTGTCTTCTTGCTACGAGCAATATAAACAACCAAGTATTACAGCAATAACTTGGTGTCCTCTCAAGATGGGTGTATGTGTGGTGAGAGACGGGGGGAAGGACAAAGAGGCTGTTGAGGTACAAAAGCCATTTACTGTTGTCAATATTCAGTTGATACAAATTAACTGCCTGTCTTTGGCTAGTACATATCATCAGCAAAAAGATTCGTACACTAGGGTAGCCACAACCCCATCAAAATGCCATGTAGGAGACTGGAACCAGGGAGCATCTTTGAATTTTCATTCATTGGGCTGGAAAAAGATGTGGTTTGATAGGGAGATGATAAGCTTCCAGTGATCATGGGGATGAGCTACTCGACCTGATTTCTCTCTGACACTTTCTCTTTCTCGTCTCTTCAGGACCGCTATATGATCCTAGGTGTGAATGGTTTCTTTGTGAACCCTTCTGATTCATTAGCAATTATTGCTGCCAATCTTTCTTGCATTCCATATTTCCGTCAAATGGGTGTACGAGGGTTCGGTAGAAGCATGCCTACCAGCACAGCACTGGACAGGTAAGGGAGCAAGTTTTATTTTTTATCACCATGGTCTTGACATTAGTTGTGACTTCTTCCATCTTTGATATTGTTGTCCCTTTTCAAGGCAAGCAGCTAGTCAAATTTTGGAGCCCTAGGGATTTTCCAGTTGGAAGTAGAAATTGATGGAGTCTGGTGTTCTCTTTGATGCCATCTTGTTTGTTTATATGGAATGTACAAAATTCTGCTTCTTTGAACGTGGGAGGAACTAATAACAAAAGGAGCAATATTTTAGTTTATAGCCCTAAGTCTCTTTAGCCAACACACCTTGGCCAAAAACTCTCTCTCTAGCTTTTCCCAGGGTCACTCTGTGCTCTTAGGTTACTGCTTGTCTTTTGTGCTTTTTAGCCTCTGCCTCTCTATCTGTTCTTGTCTGCTCTCAGTTTTCGTGTGTTCTCTTTCCCCCACCTGCCCACACACCTGCTCACAATACCAAATGGAACCCGATGCCCACAAGGTGCTACTTTCTGGGCAAACTCTGTTAGACTTTGTTTTAAGTGTGGCTACTTAACTGTCTCTTATAATTATCTTAAATGAAGGGCGTCAGTTTGAATGAGGATTTAACGCAACCCATAACAAATTTCACCAAGCTCATATGGCAGCCTACAAAACTGAAATCTTTTGAGCGGACCTTCTAAAATTTTTGACAACTTTTGATTTAAGTTTTTAAGGTCAACTTATTGGTAAATAATTGCTTAACTGGAGAAACCAATTTTATGGCACCCTTTTTTTTTTTTTTGCATTATGCATGTTCCCTGTGGCCAGTCATCCCTGCTTTTGGTCAGTGTCACTGGACTGAGGATCTTTACAAGTTTTCAGTTTGAATAAACAACTAAAAATTCAGATCTGTATCCCAATCATAACTGAATTACACAATCTCTTGCCTCTGCAAAACTGGATTGGGAATTATCCAAGAACAGACTATCTCCGGATATTCCTGATACCTCCTGCTTCTGGTTGGACTGGAAATATGGTGATACCCAGCAACTTTATGTGGTATTTTGGTGGTTCCATTTCCAAAAGGAAATCAAAAGTATGCAAAAATGAAAACTTATTTTAAAAGTTATAAAACCTTCACACATCTCAAAATTTTGCTTCAACTTTCAAGTAGTTTGGATAAGATAATAGTCTAGTTTGCCCGTCCTTCATTAGGATGGAAACAGCACAAAACCTGAGGCAAAGCAGACAGGCAGGAAACGGGAAATAACCATTTTGACCTCTTTCTGGATCAACAAGCATTTACCAGTAATTCCTGACCATAATTACTTTAGTCCATTTCCTAATAAATATTGTTTTAAGACTAAACCTGACAGCCCTGCTTATCATATTTATAAAAGTTAGAGAGAGAAAGATGAAGGCCTAATGCAGCACTAAGTGAACATTTAAAAAGATTATATATAATCAGTTGAGATATAGCATTTATTATTCCGACCAGCTGAAATCTGAACAGGTGGTGTCCAAACATATATTATCCTAGGACTGATAAACAAATAAGCGGTTGTCTATACCAAATGGTGTCTAGTCAGGAAACAGTTGTTTTAAAAATGAAATATTAATAGCATGAAAAGATTAATGCCTATCTAAAAACCAAGGATAGTCATACAGTGTGGTCCCTACTCATGGGACTTCTGAAACTGACAACGGCTTTTAAAGTTGACAGTTCACATGCCCTTGGTGGTTGAAGGATTTTTCAGAGAAGTTTTCCCTAGTGTACGTAAATGTTGAGGCTTTAAGAAAATTACGCAGTGTTTTCAGGTTTCCCCCTTTAGCGGGGTGGCACCCCACTCCTGCCCTGAGGGGCTGGAAACAGCCCTGGGAGAGGGTTGAGGCTGGGAAGCTGGGCTGATTGGCAAAGCAGCCACAGCTGTGGCCAGTTAATCAGGGCCCAGCTGGTCCTTATAAGAGGGCAGTGGGCCTGGAGCAGAAGAGAGACTCTCTCTGCCTTTAGAGGGAGAAGGGCCTGGCTGCAAGGCTAAGCAGGGTACCTTGAGTGGAGCAGGGCTGGGGAAAGGCTAAGGGAGCTGGGGAGCTCCAGCCTAGGAAAACCCCAGGCTGTGGCCAACCGGGTACAGGAGTTGCAGGGGGCAGCCCACGGGTAGGCCGATGCAGCAGGTCCAAACCCCCTTTGCCTGTGATGAGTGGCTTATACTACAGTTTGCCCCAGGGCACGAGGGCTAGCTGGTGACTGGCAGTAGCCTACGACTGAGGCGAGGTGGGAATAGTGAGTTAGGGAGTTTCCCTGGGGAGGGGAAACCCAGATCTGTGGGGTACTGCCAGGGGGCAGCACCCCAGTTAAAGGGCACTGGGTCCTGGGAGGGACACGGGCCCGAGCGGTCAGGCGGATCACCGGCCTGCAGAGGGTGCTCCAGAGGCTGGTGAGCTAATTCCCACCGCAGGGGTGAGTCCACCCTGTCACACCCCCTCTCCCGCCCCAAACACACACTCCATGTAGGTCTCTGAAAATCCCGTTGCTAAAATGGAATCTATCTTTTTCATGAGATACTATGGTTTCAGTAAAGGAAATAGAGAAGAGTCATGTTGGACCTACAGTTCAGGATATCTAGGACATTTTAAACACATTTGCCCCCGCCCCCCAGTAGTAGCTAAATGTATTAGGGGCTATGAATGTACTGAAGTCCATCTCAGCAACACTCTCAACAGTTGACATAGATTCTTGACCATGTTTACTTGATCTATTGGTTTCCAGATGGTCTCAAGTGAGTTACTGCTTAATTTGTTTCAACATTACCAGTGTTATTTTTATGGGGCTAAGGCTTATTTATAAAATAAAACAGAGTAGTTGATAATGATGGAAGTTAGTTAAGGATGTACATTTTTTCCCAGCCATTCCTACAAATGTTTATTAACATTAGGTCTAGTTACTGCATACATGGTGCATGTGATTTTTGTTTTTGTGTCTTTGTTTGCTTTTGCTTTAGGGTTGTTTTTGTTTTCCTTGAAGATAGAAAGACTACAAGTGCTAGAAGCTGGAGTCCTCTAGTTCTCCACTTTCCATTGTGGCTTAAGAAAGTCTGAATTTCTTGATTTCTCTTACTGACTTGCTAGAGCTCTGAGATCCAGTGGTTCAATTGCTTTGATTCCTAAGTCCTGGCTAATGTGTGCGGTTTTTTTTTTTAAAGGGCTACTTTAGTGAGGGCACATGTTGAAACCATTTCTTTAGAACTCCAAGCTAGACTTTAAAGTTGAACTGAGGTTTAATAATAAATGGTCAGTACCTTTATCTCATGCAAATCACTTTTTCCATGTGTGTGCTAAGTACGTGCATTGGAACACTGCAAGCAATATCACAAATGCCTTTTCCAAAAAAGAGTTCCCTGAATGAATGACCAAGCCATCACTGATTCCAAGTTTTACAGTGAAACTTGCCTTAAATGACCACCCAAGTTACAGCAGAAATTGGTTGTATAGAAGAGGCAGTCTTTACAATGTTTTAGAAAACTTGTATCTGATATTTTTGTGCATAGTCTGAAGTGTTTTTTAAGAGCGGAGTTGCTTAAGGAAGTGGGTTTTTTATGTAGATTTCACTGTGAGCCAGATTCTGATTTCGTTTACAACCGTGTAAGTTAGGAACAATTCTGTTGAAGTCAATGGAATTATACCAATGTAAAATGGGTGGAAGAAAATAGAGAATCAAGCCCTGTGTGTTTACAGCATGTTTACTTCCTTTGTTGTGGGTTAAATGGCTAACTTGAAAGAAAAACTATAGAAACTCACCTATTGTGTTGCCTATGCATGATCATAGAACTGGGAAAGCTGTTGCCTTTTTGAAGGCAAAGTGTATTCCCTGTACCAGGGCTTTGGAGCGGAGCCCGGAGCTGGAACGCGGAGCAGTAGGTTTATGTCCGGAGCTGGAGCGGAGCAATTCAAAAATTTGATTGCTTCAAATCCCTGCCCTGTACAGTCACAAGAGAGAACCTAAAAATCAAAGTTGTGCAGTTCTGCATGGGAGTAGCAAAAAAAAATATGGGGTTTAATATTAATCTTTATTATCTCAGTATGTAAATAGAGAAGAAATTGCCATTCTTAAGAAATTAATATTTTAAAAGATGTAACTTTTAGTCTATTGTGTGAGATAGACTGTACAGAATGAACAAATATATCTTTTGTTGGTCCTTTTCATGCCTTTCTGGTGGACTGGCCTGCCATGCTTGGGGGACAACTCTGATAGAACCATGTTGCGTATTCACTCATAAAACTGTTTGTGAGCTCATGCATTGGAAAGGAAACCTGGGGTAATTAAAGTGTATACGATGAACATTAGTGCTGGCAGAAGATGAGGAAATGATCTCATGTCTGTCCTTAGAAGATGACTCCTGTGTCATATGCTGTTAGTAACTATAAGAAATATGAATTGTTAAGGCTGAATAGTAAAAGCTACAAGATGGCCTCGTAGGTCTTGGTTAAAATAGGCTTCCACATCTCTCCTGAAACCTCCTTGATCCAGCAAGATCAGAATTCAGTGTCCACAAAGCGAATCTTGCATTTGTAATTAACATACACTTTTCATCTATATTGTTTGAAATCAGAGGTCCACCACAGAGAATCTGCTGTGCTAAAAATGTGATAGCATAATACATTTTCTGTGAATATTCATTCAGGTTTTTTAAAGTAATCTTTGTTTGTACCCCTTTTATGTTCACTTTTACATAATGTAGAAAACAAACTTAGTGTGAATTTTCATGGAAAGCAAATTTTAAACTGGAACCATCTGGAAACTAATTATTTGCTGAAATAAATCATGAATAATTTTTGGATAGTGATTTTAACAGCAGAAATAGCAAACTTTGTTGAAGAAATTGTTATAAATTATTCACCCTGCGCTACTTGTAATTAGGGCTGTCAAGCGATTAAATAATAATAGAATACCATTTATTTAAATATTTTTGGATATTTTCTACATTTTCAAATATTGATTTCAATTACAACACAGAATACAAAGTGCACTGTGCTCACTTTATCTTTATTTTTTATTACAAGTATTTGCACTGTAAAAAATCAAAAGTACCATTTTTTCAATTCACCTACAAGTGCAATCTCTTTATCATGAAAGCTAAACTTACAAATGTATAATTATGTACAAAAAACTGCATTCAGAAATAAAGTGTAAAATTTTAGAGCCTGAAAGTCCGCTCAGTCCTACTTCTTGTTCAGCCAATTGCTCAAACAAACAAGTTTGTTTACATTTGCAGGTGATAATGCTGCCTGCTTCTTGTTTACATTGTCACCTGAAAGTGAGAACAGGCATTCTCATGGCCACTACGTGGTAAACCATTGTAAATTCATGTGATTCCATTGACATCAGTGGATTTATTATGGATTTAATTTGGGGTAAATGAGTTTTGAATCTGATCCTTTAATATGTGTGTAATATACCTCATGGTTTTGCAGTTTCTGTCATTAGTATGATTGGGGACATAAAAGACATAACTGTGAGGAAAGGATGCTCAAGGCTAACTCAGAGCCATATGCTTTCTGAGTATGGACAACTACCAGTGCCTGAAAATGTCCTGAGGTTAACAAGTTTGTTGTCAGAGGGAGAATTACAATAGGACATTGTTAGCAACAGGGAAGAACACTTTAAAAAACAAGAAATCAAAGAATTTCTACTCTCATGTCAATCAGTGGTCTATTTTTTGTGTTATGTACTTCAAAGTTTTAGCATTTGAAGCTCAGAAATAATTTTGAAATAAAGCATGCTGAGAAATGGGTAGGAAAATGGACACATTTGTAACACACTAACAGCGGTTGCTAATCTTTCTTGAATGCATCTGTTGTATCCATTACGAGGGCAGAAACAGCACTTTGGCGAGGAGAAGGAATGTTGTAGGCTAACACAGATCTACCTGTTCTTGAACAAGTTAGTAACATTAAGTTCAGACATATGCAGCTGGGATTTAATAATAAAGAGATTCATGATTCCACGATAAATGAAATTATGTGACACAAATATTTTCACACTATGGTTACACTGGTTGGAAAACACTAGCCTTTAAAAAAGGGTTTTGCTGTTCTCCAGAAAGGCCCTAATAAGTGTAAAACCTTCTGACTTAAACCTTTGTAAAATATTGTGGTCTAAATTTTTCGGATTTAGGGTGAAATAAATCTTTGCAACCTTATCTGGCACTGCTCCTGACATTCCACTCAGCTAATTCCAAGAGGAAATTGAAAAAAATCTTAACCTGTAACTCAGAGTGAACAAAAAGCATATATTTCTGCATAACATCCTTTTAACTGGTGATTCTGCAGTAAACTCAAGTTTCTCAGTCACGTTAACCACATGGCTGCATGGTAACGAAGAGCAAGAGTCCAGTGTGGAAGTCCAAATCAGATTTTGACTTTGGAAAGCTTGTTTATGAAATGCTTACCATTTATAATCATAATACTCTGGGGTTTTTTTTATTGTCCCCTCCCCCCTCCCCCCTCCCCCCCAACTCAATTCACTCTTCAGTTAGAAGCATCATCTTGCATTGGGAGAAGACGGTTGAGGTTTGGCAAAGGGCTGCTAGTCATACTACTAGCCATTTCATATTTAAATTGGCTTGCTAGGTTATTAGTGCTATGTTTCATTATTTTATTACAGCAGTGCCTGGAAGGACCACTATAGTTAAGGTTGCCTCAGTGTTTCCTTTATTCAGGCATTTAGAAATTTCTGAGAAAAATTTCTCTGGGTTGAAACTTGACGGAATAGAGAGACAGGGTTCAACACACTTTTAAAATATTTTTAAAATACTCTATTACATGAAAATGTTGTTAGACTGATAACCCAACATTGCCATCTCCTATCCCGATAATCAAAAGGATGAATAAAACCAGAACACAACAAATGCATTCCTTTATGTTTTGCACTGTGACTGTAATTATATATTCATTATCCTATCATAAACAAAAGACAGAACTGCAACACCTCTTAAAATGAGACAGACAGTCTCTCTCCACCAGTTTTTACGGGATGGGAAGAGAGAAAGGTGTGGATCTTGGAAATGTTATGCAGGAAGAAGTTGCAAGGTTTGATCATGGTCTCAATATGCATGTCAAGAGGGAATGTGGAGTCAAAAAGATGATAGCCAGGGTTTGTAGCTGGGTCTGATGGGAGCAGCAAAAGCAGCAGTGAGGAGAGCGTCAAGGTAAGAAAGAGAAGTTAGAAATAAGGGTCTGATTCTACATCCACTGAAGTTTGTGGCAAAGTTCCCAGTGACTTCAGTGGAATCAGATCATAAGGCCTGGTCTACACTGTGTGTGTGTGTGTGTGTTTGCGGGGGGATGGGGGGATTGACCTAAGATACGCAACTTCAGCTACGAGAATAGCGTAGCTAAAGTCGACGTATCTTAGATCCACTTACCTCATGTCCTCACGGCACGGGGTCGACTACCGCCGCTCCCCTGTCGACTCCGCTGCCGCCTGTGGTGGAGTACAGGAGTCGATGGCAGAGCGGTCAGGGATTGATTTATCGCGTCCACACTAGACACAATAAATCAATCCCTGATAGATCGATCACTACCTGCCAATCCGGCGGGTAGTGTAGATGTACCCTAAGAAAGGGACTTTCTAAACTGATCCATACTACAAAAAAAGTGTGTTTGTTGAGGGGATGAAAGACAATTTGGGCTAATTCTTTTTTCTTCATAACTGGTTTGCCTATCTGCAGTAATAAGTAGTATCTCCTCTTCCTGGTATCAACCACAATGATTAGGTATAAAATGCAGCTGAATAGTGAAGTAACAAAAGGCTTGTTACATTGGCCAAGGAAAAGCACCAGGAGGCCTTGTAGAGCTAACCAGTTGGGGGGTGGGTGTGGGTGTGTGTGTGTGTGTGAGAGAATGCCTTCAATAGGCCAACTATCTCTACTGTCCAGTTTATGGGAGGGGCAGAGCCATGGCGGTGTCTCCTCACACAGGGAGAGGATCAACTCAGTAGTACCCCTGCACGTCTAGAACATGGGGGACTGTGATTCTGGACAGCTGTTATGGAGGCAGTGCTAATGGGTGGTGGTGGTGGTGGGGAGTCCATAGTTCCTCTCTGTAATCATGGCTGTCCTTATGGTGCAGCCACATGAAGACCAGCCACAATTTAGCATAAATAATTACCCTTGAACCATTCCTTTCATTTTATAAAGACCCCGTATGGTATGTGAAACATTCCAAAGGATTTAGAAAGTTAGATGCAGCCATATCAATGTGGTTTCTTCTGTATGTGAAGATGTGTTGTTTAATAGTTTTTCACTGTGCATTATTAAACTTAAACAGAAGGAAGCGGTAATCCAGAGGACTTAATGTTGCTTAGGAATACAGTACTAACAAATGGAACACTGGATTACAGGAGAATTCAGTTAAGATGTTTAAATAGAGGCCCTTGACATATGTTTGGTTGAAGTGATTGTTTGAATATATTAATATGTACTTTGGGGAAAGTGTAGCAGTTGACAGGAAACATCTGCTTTAATGTGATCCAACATCAACAGGATTGTGGCAGTGTCTACCTCCTGAGACTCCATACATCGGGCTTCATTTCTCTGGCAACACTTGCCGTGAGTTTGGTGTGTGTTGTGTATAAAATTAAGGTACACCCCTTTACCAAACCTTTATCATAACAAAGTGTACTTTAGTGTCTAATTTCTGCGCAACTGGCATATCCGAAGCAAATAGAACACTGACATTTAGCTAAAGCTCTCTGAAATGAGTACCTCCGGATAAGTAAAAGTGGTTTCTATATTAAAGAGAAAGTTGGGTGGATTTGAAAGGCAGAATAGTTCCGTAGTTACAGCAGAAGAACAAGGGTCAGGGAATTATGGTGTTAAAAGCACCATTGCAACTCTCTAGCACATCTGTAAAATGCCATATGTCTGCACACAAGTGTTTGCAATGATGCACAGAGGTTCACACTACCACTGTGATTGCGTTTGCTCTGAGCAAAGCTAAGCACTGTGTGCCTCTGCAGCTGTTGTAGTGCCACTGTAGACAGCAAGAGCCAATGTGCCATTGCAATGGTGCAGCTAAGCCGCCTAGTACAATCCCACAATGTTCCTACACACTATTTAGTAATAGCTTTGGCAAAAATCTATCCAGGAGTTCTTAATTATACCCACTATATGGATTTTTGCTGTCTTTTTGTCTTTCTACAATTTATAGTTTCTTCATGATTCTTTTTTTCTGTATTCTTTCCTGTATATTTTAAGTATTATCTAGCTTTAATTAAAGTGAAAAGCTACCCAGCATAAAGGACACTGTTAAGACTGACAATCCTAAACTCTAGCACCCTTCCCTCAATGGCATTTGATTTTAAAATATCCTTTATGTTGAATAATGAGTGGGCCCTTCCCAAATTAAGACTGCAAGTAAATTAAAATCCCACTTTCCATGTGCATGACATCTCAGTAGAGATGTGAGTGTGATTTGAGTATATATGCAAGTCGGGACCTTGTTTCTGCACACACTACCAAAGAAAGATAAGTCAGTCTCATGCTCTCTCTCTTATCTGCAGTAGACTAGACTTGCTGTACATTTTTTAAGATGCCTGTCTCCAGCTAAGTCAGTTGTATACTAGTTTACAATTAGACTGAGCAGAAGCACTAATGGAAATATTAGTGTCAGAAACTTGGTTAATCAGAAGGACAACTGCACCAAGCCTTCAAAAACACAGGTCAGCACATTCAAGGAATAATGTATAAAAACTGGGGCCCGTAAAACTTGATATCACAAGCTTTTTGGTTCACAAATGTACTACTGATGCGAACTAGGTGCTGTTATTATTTTTGTAAAGGGCACTGGAGTATTGAATTAAAAATATCTGCATAGTGTAGGTCCTATATACACCTATATACCTTATAAACAAAAGTAAAATTTCATTGTACCTGCTGTCGTTCACATTAAGGAGCTAATTGTTTTGGTTATGCAAAAATAACGTGTTAAAGAGAGAATTTCATTTCAACTAATTTCTTCACTAGCAATGCATGTTTGTTTTGCTTGGTGGTATCTATCTGCCGTTGGATGTTATATAATATGCTGGCAACAGATCCAAGTATTGTTTCATCAGTGGATGTTTCTTAAATATGCAGACAGAGTGGTAATGATCTATAAATTCTAAATGTCTCCAAGGAAGCAAATCCAACTCCTCTTTGTTGCCGGATGTGATATGACTTGGTGCAGTGTGTTACATCTAGTTAGATGTTTGCCTGGATAGGCCTGTTGTGTTTTTGGCTGTTTGTCCACAGCCTCATTATCATCATGGCTTGTACTGATGAACACATTCCTTCATGCCATAGAATCATAGAATATCAGGGTTGGAAGGGACCTTAGGAGGTCATCTAGTCCAACCCCCTGCTCAAAGCAGGACCAGTCCCTGATGTTTGCCCCAGATCCCTAAATGACCCCCTCAAGGATTGAACTCACAACCCTGGGTTTAGCAGGCCAATGCTCAAACCACTGAGCTATCCCTCCCCATGGTCATGGCAGTGCACATTTTGGATGTATGTGGGTTTTTCTCCCTTCCTTAAGAGGTTAGTTTTCAGGCAAATATATTAATGACCATGCCCTTTCAGTCAAGGACACTCCATAGGTTTCAACTGCAAACTAATAGCCTGAAGAAACATATCTGCAGTGTGAGATTCCACATGGAAGCAGGACTTCCCGCCCTGCTTCAGAGAAAGATGTTTTGATTTCTTTAATGTTGGTTTGAATGTTAATTCAAAGCAGCTGTGATAGGCCAAGAATTCCCTGAGCAACTATTGACAATTCCCTTGTATACTCACCCAAGCCTCATAAAACTTGAAGCAGGCAGAATTTGTTCAAGTTCTTTTGCATTTCATCATAATCTTTTCTAAATCTGTAGTCACCTATCATACACTAAAAGAGTGGAACAGCCTGAAGTCACAATTAGTCTGTTTTATGGTGAGCTTTGGGTTTAGTTATTTTCTGACAAATGAAGAAAAAAAATAATTTGAGAGCCAACTCCACAGAAGTGAATGGTATGAAAAATAGGGTGATTCCCCCCTCTTTTTATTAGTTGTTACCATCTAACCATTCAGAATAATCCTCCTAGCACTGCTATCCCCAACATTACAGTGGATCGAGGGGGATCAATTTAAGCTGTGCCGAGGATGAGGGTTTATTCATAATGTGTTCCAGGACAGCTGTAGGAATGCCACCAAATGTATTCTTAGTCAGAGGTGAGAATGAGAGTCTTTGAACATCTTGGAAATTTCCACAAGGAGTGGATTGTGATCAGCTGTGCATCTTGGGTTCTGCAATGGCTGCACTACGCAGATGCAGCTCCTAGGAAGAAAGGGGCGGAATCAAAGAGAGCGTACTGCAGGAGTGTATAATTTTGGGTTGTGTGTGTTACTAGGGCTAAGTTTTCATTTTATTGCTGAGCAGCAGAATAAGGAAGAGTAAGTCCCTCCCCTCCCGCCAACCTCCCTACTTGGGTCTGAGTTTGGTGAAAAGCACAGACTCCATTATAAGCAAGAGGGCAGGAGATGGCAGAGACTTAGCTCTGCTCCCTACTTGCTGGCCAGAATAGCTGGTTGGGTGTGAGGGGGAAGTAAGCTGGGCCTTTCCAGGGACTTAAGTAAATTACTCTGTCTCTACGATGCTGCAAACCAATAGGGGAGCAGAGGAAAAACTGCTACTCTGAGGCACAATTCCTTCCTGAGCTGTGACCAGTGTAGCGTAGCCATCCAATGTCCCTTACTCAGAGCTGAGCCTGAAAGCTCAGTCTAGCCCAGAATGATGATGTACTATGGTTGGGCACTCCCAGCTTTCAGGACTGACCTCAGACATTAGATCATGGTGTGTACTCAAAAATCTCCTGAGTTAAGAGGCAAGGAAAGGGTTGAGTCAGAGTAAATGTACGAGAAAACATGGACTTGATCTGCCTCAAGGTTAGGTTTTGGATTTGGATAGGATCTGCTTATACACTTTAAATTCCCATGGGAGCAAGACTGGGCACTCACAGGGACAGGAAATACAAAAAAGTTGCTTTTAAAACTAACTGTGTAAGCAGCATGGTTTTTCTCTAAATGCATTTTCTCAACCGTTACCATGTTTCACTATTAAATGTGCCTGTATTAAGAAACACTCCCCTTTGACCTTCCCACATACATTTTTCATTGGCTGTAATGGGCTGCACCTTGTATATATTAACTGGGAAAACCAGCCTTTCACTATGTATTCTGATGAGACTGCATATGGCAGTGGACGGATAGGTAGTTAATAGAAGATCTATAATCTTCCTAATGCTGTACCTGTCTTATTGCCTTTCAATAGATTTGTGTTACCGTGAATGTACTGCAGGTGTTCCTATAGATCTCCTGCCAAAAAGGCCAATAGTGGTTTAATAAAAAAAGACACAAATTAAGGAATGTAACAGAAAAGCAAATTGATATGCCAGCCCACCCTGTGTTTGTGAATAAAACAGAGGTTAAAACAAAGGGCCTTTCTCCTTCAAAGGCTTATTAACTCTTACTACAGACAGCTTGCTGTCACAAGCACTAGGGTTTTCTCCAATGAACAGAACAGATGGCAGCCTAGAGTCTCCCACTGCGGATAAGCAATAATATTTGAAGAGGTTTTGAGAGTTATCCCTAGGCCAAATCTTGCTTTACGGCCAGTTGACCCTGAAGGGAGGCTCTGTCCCTGCGCATTTGAGGCTCATTCCTTAGGAGGAAGAAGTTGTCTGCTGCATCGCTTATGGGCTAAATCTGAGGAGGCCAAACAGCCACCCTGGTAGGGATGGGGCTATGAAAGGAGTCAGGGGAGTTGTAGTAGAAGTTCCGTACTGAGAAGTTGCTGGTGAGAGGCCACTTATAGTGGAGAATGGGTATCTCCTTTTTCATTTGGGGTATGAGCTATCCGTTACACTGTTTTTATGTGAGCCTGAAAAAAAGCTGATTCATTCTATAATTTTGACTTCTTAATGTGTAATAAGTTACAATTAAAATAATCTCAAACTTTATTAAACTATGAATCATTTTCCTTCTTTCCTTTCCAAACCGCGAATCACCACAAGGATTCTGTTCAATTCCCACAGAAACCTGTCTGTTTCATCTCTCTCTAAAATCCTCAAGACGTTTTCATAAAGGAATAAACGGGCTAGTTTGATTTAAAGGCAGATAGTCCAGGTGGAACATCAAGTAGTACGGTATGGTCTTGCCGACACTGCTGATCCTGCCAGTGCTCTTGTCGTCACTTTGATTTATGACAGGCTAGTTTATACAAAAGCATGAAGTTGTTTGTTCAAATGGTGTCCATGTTTTTCTACCCTCTCCTCTTCCCTCCTCCTCATGTTTTTGCTTCCAAGGCTGACAGACCTCCCAGGTTTGAGAAGCTGCAGTGTGTTCTCCTGTTCTTTATCCGAGCAGCCTTTGTTTTCTCTGAATCACAGGGTGGACAAACAAAGATTCCATATAATTTGAGAGGTAGTGGGGCAGTGATACTGTGGAAACAATCTTTAAGTGTATATCTAAATCTCTAGACTTTTTGTTTTGGTAAAGTATTCTACCCTAAAATATACTTCATCTTATAGCACTCTTCCTACAGTGTTTTGGGCCACGTATTGTGGATTTGGTGGGATCTGTGCAGAATTATTCTGCATCTTTGTCAGGGTACACCTGGGCATGTTCCTTTTGTAACGAGCTGGCATCATCATGGTATGTCTATACAAGCTAATAATTGTTGGTCACACATCCATTCCCAGCGTGGGGTCTTTTCCTCTGATCGCTTCCTCTGGCTAAGACTTTCACATTTTTAAATAAAGCACCATTGGCCTTATCTGAAAAACTTATCTGGAGTTAAAAGCAAAGGTTAAAGTAAAGAGGGGTGGGGTGGGGGTGGAAAGGAGGGAACACAACTCTCCCGCCTCTGCTAAAAGGAAGGGAGAGTGCTCCCTCTTCATGGTTTGGATAACCTCATATCTCCCTGTTTTCCTTTGCCAGCACAATGAGAGCTCCCCTCCTGTTTTCAATCTACTGTAGCCAGTTAGGTAAAAGAGTAAAGTACTGTAAATATAGTAATAAAACACTTTTTGTATTTATAGAGCACCTAGCTGGTGAGGATCTGCAGGGTTTACAGTGCGTGACTCTGGCATAGAATATAAAATGATTTGCCTGTCTGACTTTATGAGAGGTGGGAGGAATCTTCATGCACATACTGTTCCTAGCTAATGTTTTGTTTTCTTACAGTACAGATGCCCAGGTGGCCTCTGTGACCTTTCAAGAAAGCCCAGTATAGACAAGAATAAATATTTGCCAAGTTCTCAGCAGGACAAACCCCTTCACTTGAGTTAATGTATTGTTGTTCTTTAGTTTCTTCTGTGCATGGATGGCTCTTGTGTGCTTTCAAGAAGCCTGGAAAATGGAAATTAAAGACACCTGCCAGCTTGCCTTTAACAAACAGTCTTCTTTGCTGTTCTCTGCTTACGTGCCCTGGATTGACTCCTACATTGCACCTGACACGAGTCCACCATAGGAGAAAGGAGTCTGATAAGGATGCAAGATGGTAGTCCAGCGGTGTGCTGTAGATTAGCAAAGACAGCCATTTTCTAGGTGTATGGGCCATAGAACTGAGGCAGAGTCACAGTCTCTGCTCTTGGGAATGGGGCAGTTATGGAATACCTAATCTAGCTGGTCACAGCTGCTAAAAAGCGGGGCCACTTCTCTCAGTGCAGGGAGTAGCCTTTGTGCTGTGCAGCCTCGGTGGTCTGCAGAGGTTGGAATGTGCCAGAGCTCTTGAAGGACTTACATTATCGTGCATTGGAATTTATGAATCACAACCATCACCTCTTCTCGTAATCCTTTCCCTTCCTGCCAGTAAGGGGTTAAAAGACTGCAACGAAGGGCAGAAATAGAAGTGAATGCTGTTGAAAAGTGATTCAAATGAATGGCATAAAATACCCTTAAGAATTACCGCTGAACAACTGTTGTACCCAGTGGCATCCTTGCCAAATGGTCAAATTTTGCTTCACTTGTGCTACAAACTCTGTGCAGTCAGACATCACAGCCATTGTTGCTCTACGGTACATGTGTGTACAATTTTGCATAATAGGAACTGTGAGCTCTGAGCCACATGGTTTTATTGTCTGAAAGCCACAAATGCTATTGGAGGATGTTTCTGCCAAAACACCTCTCTCTGTTTTGTTGTGTATTCTTATCAATGTTTGCATTTTCAATGTTTTTACCAAATTAACATATACTGTACCTCGTCTCCATTTGTGTCCTTGCTTTTGAAATCGCTATGTGCCTGTTACTGTATATGTCAACAGCTGCTTATAGTGATTCTATAAGAGCTTTTGTGTAGGGAATGATTCAGATTTCACAAGGCAGAGGGGCACAAGATCTCTGTCTGAAGGAAATACTCCCCTGGGGAGTTGCTTCTAGCAGCATTTATGAAAGAAGGCCCAAAGTCATGCATTATAGAATTGAATCCTGAACCAGTGGCTAACGCAACATGGGAATAGTGCTTGGTGTGGCACATCCCAATGACTCCACCTGTTGGGATCCCACACACTTAACAAAACAAACCTCCAAGGAGAAAAAGCTAAATCCTGCACAAGCTGCATCTTGTGCAAAACTTTTCAATACATTCATAACCGGGAGAAACAGATTAAAATGCGGTTAGCTAACAAAATAGTTTTTGTTCTGGATTTTCCAACTGATAGATGGCAACCCTGGAAATATAGTATTATAGAGAGGCTCTCTCTATGGTATTTTCATTTATTTGCACATTGTGCCCCAGGGAGGCTTAATTGCATTGGAGGGATGGGGATTTAGCGTACACCCTCCTGGCCTGGCCAGCCAACTCTCTCTGTGGCTTTACCTGCTCCCCCACCCAATTGCTCCTCCGAAGGCAGCATCTGGCCTGCAGCCCCTATGCTCCCTTGAATGCTGGGGGCTGCAATTGTGACAAGCCTGCATTACCACACAGAGGAGTCTTGCCCCTTCCTGCTCCCCTGCACAACTGCATAAAGGCTAGTCAGTGTGTAGCCAGCAGCAATTATGCATGGTGGTGTTTGCGGAATTGGTCATTATGCTCCAACCTCTTGATGTCTCTGCAAGATTCCCACTAATGCTTTAGGGACCTATGCATGTCCCTTCTTGAGAAAATAAGACACCCTATGCCCAGCCTCCTTAATATGACTACAGTACACACAGGCATAACAAGTGACCGTATTCAAAACTGGAGGTCACCAAATGTTTGCCTGGGAAAGCACTTTTCAGAAGCACAAAGGTGGGAATGGGAAAGGAACCAGTTATCTTATTATGAGAAGCCAAGTAGCAGTGATTCATTTCCCAGGTTCTTGGAATAGCAGGAAAAAGTAGTGTTCTTTGTAGTTAGACTTTGCATTTCCCTTAGGGATTATTCATTCTTCTTTGAGTCTTTATCCATCAGGATCCCACTAATGGTGCGCATGTGCCTTCTATGGTCAGGGTTGGAATCTTTTGACCTGCACTATCTGCTGGGACTGTTGCCTGTTCCCTGTGTGTGCTTGTGCCTCTGTACCAGAAAGCCTATAGGGCAGCGTGGCCCAACCACCTTTCAGTGCCCTCTTACCTCCTGTGGCAGTGAGACAGAACTCTGCAGTGCCCACCTGCTACTCCATCATGCCTTTTCATCAAATCAGTTTGTAAATATCATTCATTGCCATATTTAGTTTAGTTTAGGAGCTTTTTCTGCCCCGTTGGCAGCCTCTTCTTTGCTTTTCTTCAAATTTATTTATTTCCCTTCTTCTGACTTCTACCCTGTGCTGAGGCACCTTCCTGCTTAATAGCTGAGCCTAAATCCTCCAGCTTCAACCCATGCTTGTTGTGTGACAGACTTATTCTTTAGTTGATAGACCCAGTCAATATCTTTTCTGTTTGCGTGAGAACCATGTTCTGGACCATAATTCCATATGCTGATTCTTTTCACAGAACTCACCACTCCAGAGATACAGAAGCTATCAGTGTGTATATACTACTTTTGGCCTACGTACAGCTCCAGTAGTAGTGATGGACCATCTGAGATGGCAAGGCATATGCATCTACCAATATCTGGAGGATTGTTTTTCCAGAGGGAAATCCTCACAGAATGTGTCCTGCACCCCATGCACAGTCCTCAAACTGGTTCACTCTCTAGAACTGAGAGTGAATTACAGGAACGTATCCCTCTCTCTCCTACCCAGCTCTAGAAACTATAGGGGCTTGTCTAGATTTCAAGTTGGCAATGAGATAGGAAACAATGAGCTGGCAGATCACCTCAGCAGATGGTACTCAGCCAGTCAGGAGTAGCTGCTGAAGGACTCCATTGTCAAGCTTGTATTCCACAGATAGGGCTTCCCTGTGATAGACCTGTTTGCCAACAGGAACAAAAAATGCTGTCTCTTCTGCGCCAGGCCAGGTACCATCCCAGGGTACCAACATGCTTTCCTCATGCAAGGTTTTCTTTCCTCCTCTCCCCCTGATGTCCAAGATCATAAGGAAGATCAGGCAGAATGCAGCCACAACAATACCTATAGCCCTTTATTGGTTCACAGGCCACTGCACCTATCCACACAGTTGTCAATCTCTCTTCATCTGTCAAACTTACTCTCCCAAAATCAGGGACAAATTCTCCACCCAGACCCCATGTCTCTACATCTGACTGTTTGGAAGTTGGCTGGTTGAGCACAACAAACAGGGATAGAAGTCCAAGAAAACCTGAGACAAAGCAGGAAACCTTCTACAAGATCAGTCTACAGATCAAAGTGGAAGAGAGTTTCCATCTGGGCTTCACAACAAAGACCTATTGGAAACTTGTCTATGACCAAGATTATGGACTATATCTTCCAGGTCAAGCTCTCAGGCCTCACCCTCAGCTCTACCAGGGTCGTTTTAGCTACCATTTCAGCATGTCACCCTTGCATCCAAACTTACATGGTTTTCTTTCATCCCCCTATTTCCAAATCTCTCTAAAAGGTCTGGTTCAGGCCTGTTTCCCTTCCTCCCCCATTTAGGAGTCTCACTGCCCTGGGATCTTAATGTAGTTCTTGTGGAAACCCATTGATCCCCATCCCTTAGTGTTGGTTCTACCATCACACTCTGAAAACTGGCTTCCTAATAACTATCACTTCATCCAGGAGAGTTAACAAGATTCAAGCACTAATGGAAGACCCTGTTATATTCTTTTCCATAGAGATAAAGTTGTGCTGAGACACCACCCTAAGTTAATCACCAAATAGTGTCCGACCTTTGTTTAAACCAAACAATCAACATCCCCGTTTTCTTCCCCAAACTACACTCAAATGTGGAAAAAACCAACCCCCGTACTTTGGATGTTTCCAGATCTCCTCTTTATTATTTAGACAGGACAAAGACTTGAAGGAGAGAACAGCTTACAGTAACTGGTTCTCCAAGATACTTTGTCTATGTGGATCCCCCAGCTGCCCTCCATCCCTGCTCCTTCAGAGTCCCTATCTGCTCATATCCTGTTAGTGAAGGAACTGAAAAGCAGTTGGGTCACTCTGCCCTATATGTCTTCAGCTACGAGGGAGGTACAGGGATGTTCAGGGCATGGACACTATTGGTCAAAAGATTCTGTTCATGAGGTGCATGTACCCCTAGAGTGGAATCCACATGGACAAATATCTTGAGGAACCACAGTTTTTACAAGGTAAATAACTGTTCTTTTCTGGGTGTGTTCACAGCATGCTGTTTTTCTATATAAACTTGCACATTGTTCAAGTTTCCCTCAAATCCATTTCTACACATCAAAAATGTTTTCCCTCCCCTGAAAAAAGCAAAGCTTTTCAGCTTATCATTATTTACACAGATCTGTCTGACTTGGCATCAGATTTTTTTTTTCCTCCCTCAGTAAGCAATAGTGTTCGTGTCTATGAGATGTTAGATTGGGTGATGAATTCCTTGGAAGTATGTCTGTAGCACAACATAATTTTTCTTGATTTTTAAAAAAATGTGTATTTGTTTTGTGTGTTTAATCAAACGGCTGACTTTTATTCATTATGGCCTCGATTCAGCAAGGTACTAAAGTATATGTCTAGCTTTAGGCATATGAGAAGTCCCATTGATTTGAACATGCTTACATGCTTTGCTGAATTGGGCCCTGTCTGTTTCTTTTACCATTGGCCCTATTTTCAGTTAGAAAATTGTAAGACGTGGGAAGAAATTAAATTGTACACAAGTTGTGGGTGCATTGCAATAGCTCTTCCACCCTTTCCTTTCTTCTTCTCTCTTCTCCCATTTTACTAGGTGGCATCCTCATACACACTCCACCCCCTATGCCCTACATAAAAGATTTCTAGTGCTGAAAAGAAGACCTAAAAATTTCAGGTGGAGCCAGGGGAGGATTTCCCCTGGTACAGGCATTGCAGAAACCAGCTGTAAGACTACCACAGGAGAACCTGTTCATAAACCCCAGAATAGGGAATTAGCTGGGATGGGATAGGGGTAGGAGAATCATAGGAGAAGGAATGCACTGTGCAACATCTGTGGAGATTCTGGACAGTGATGCAGCCCATAGCGCAACCCAGGGAGGCTGCCATAATTTAGAGAGCTTCCCAGGGATGTCTAAGCTATGCTGGGAACACCTTAGCCCCACTTGACCATACATACCTAGTGTGGACTGGGAGTTCTGTGCTATGCCTCCTAGACACAACACAGAATCTCATCCCTGGTCTCTTTTCTCATTCCTTGTTCTAACATGTCTGATTCTCCCACCTGTGCTCATATTGAATGGTGCATACATAGCAAATAATTCCATTGAAATGGATGGGAGTACCAAGGGTGTCAAAGATTGCTCAGTGTGGCTAAGGGTGACAGAATCTGACCCTTCCTGATCAATGTGTAATATTAATGTAAAGGGATTTGTCTGTAATTTAAAATAATTTATAATTAAAGTATGGTAAGTTAAAATGAACGAATTCATTTCAGTTGAATGACAAATGTATTTATTATTATGCTGAGGTAATTCAAAGCTAGAAGTAATTTCCAAAAATTGTTTTTTTTTTTTTATTCTTAAACACAAGTAAGTCAGCATTTTTTAAAATTATATTTTCATTATGGTCACAATCCCCCTAAACTCTGTTAGTTGTGCCCATTCCCAACTCAGTTCTGAGCATTTGCTCCAGGATAAAACCCATCAAAAGGTTTCAAGCTCTGAGATTTTTTTTTTTTTTAAGACCACAGCTGCGATTTTGTTTCCTTGGCCAGAATCCTTCAATTTGTACTATGGGTCACAATGCTTTCAAGCAGATAGCTTTATCCATGCTGTTTGCCCTTTGTCAGTGCCAGACATTATAGCCTGGTAGATCAATTTCCTGTTTAGAGCAAATTTCAAGGGTACAGAGTCACGTTTTCTTAGTGTGATGTGAACACAGACCTATTTCCTTGAACAGAGGTGGTCACAAACTGCATGCAGACAACTCCCTCTTCCAAAAACCTAAACTGAAGTACCAAGAAGCCACTGAGGATATGTCTACACTTCAGTTAAAAACCCGCAGCTGGCCTATGCCAGCTGTGTCACACTCAGGCTAAGGGGCTGTTTAATTGTGGTGTAGACATTCGGACTTGGACTGCAGTCTGAGCTTAGGGACCCTCCCATGTCTGAAAATCCTAGAGCCCAGGCTCCATCCAAGCTTGAATGTTTATACTGCAATTAAACATCCCTTTAGTGTGAGCTCATGTCAACTGGCATGGGCCAGCCGAGGGTGTCCAATTGCAATGTAGACATATCTTTAAGTGCTTAGGCTTTTGAGATCTTAGGCCTCTGTCTTTCCTGGAATCTTATTGCTTAAACACACTATTCCCTTTTCTTGCCTCAGCCCCTGGGCTTTACCTAGGGAAACTCTAGCCCAGAGCTGCTCACCTAGGACTACACTTCGAAGGTGAGCCTGGGCATCAAGCCTCTTTTTATGCAGCTGCTTTGCAATAGAAAAGAACCTTGGAAGAGGTTTGACTTCTCAGACAAAGGCTGTTTGACTCCACACAATCCTCTTAATGGTAACCTAGATACGGTCAGAGTTTCTTCTTGAGTGTTTATACATGAGTGACTCATAAGATGCAGGACATTATCACCTTTCACCTTAACAGTAAGTTCATGTCCTGGTCCGTGTGGTGTACTGTGACAACCAAGCCTCCTTCAGTGTCTTTGTGAATGTGAATCCAAGAATGTCAGCTCCTTGCAGCTGCAAGAATGTCAGCTCCCTGCTTAGTTAATGTTCTTAGTGAAAATACATTTACTGCCCCTGTGCAGTTAGGGCCTCTGCATCACTCTAGGTCTGGTTTACACCTAAAACTAGGTTGACCTAGCTACATAACTCAGGGCTGTGAAAAATTTCATTCCCTGTGTGAAATAGGTAGGTCAACCTAACCACACTGTAGATGCAGCTAGATCAATGGAAGAATTCTACCATCGACCTAGCTACCGCCTCCCACATGGGCAGATTTTTTTCAGCACTGGAGCAAGTGTCTACACTACAGCTATGCCGCTGTAGTGCTTGTAGTGTAGACATACCCTTACATCCTATTTTGGAACTACTCATGGGAATTGCACTGGGGTTCAGTGCCCACACAAAACACCTCTGCACCTCTTGCTCACTGTGGAAAGGACCTTCATACCAGCCCTGCATCGAGGGTGGCAGTAGTGGCAGGCTAAGGGAGGAGCTGGGGGGTCCACTTTTACGTGAATCTCTTGTTCCAGGGATACGAGGAAAATGGCACAAAGAGGTTGCACCTGTGGCTCCAGCCTCACAAGGTATGTTTTACACTTTGAGCCAAAGGTGTAAATTCCAGCTCGAGGGGACATGTTTATGCTAGCTCCTTGAGGCAGTTAGTCGCATGCAAGGGGCTAGCTGCCCCAAGTACATGCCTTTCATCTTGGATGGGATCGTATGCAGGGTGGCTAGCCCCTCTCACAATTGCACCATGGTTGCTACGCTCTGTTTTTAGTGGACTTGCTCGATCAGTGCTGACGTAAGTATGCCTCCTCAAGCTGGGAATTTATGCCCCAGCTCGAGGTGTAGGCATACGTGTAGGCTAGAGGCATGCCTGTGTGTGTCTGTAGTTCTGGCCCTGAGTTGGTGGAATCAAGTCCCTAGCACTCTGACAGCACTATGTGACTGTAGAGCTGAACTTACTTAGGCTTTATGCAGGTGAATTGATTTTCGCCCTAAGGGACTGAGATGGAGAGGTGTCAGGTCCTGGGGATCAGGATAGAAACTAGTTTTCCGTCCCTTTAGAAAGTGTGTATGGTACAGTAAAGCCTAGTTTTACATGTGTTGTGCTGGGAGATGTTTGTACCATATGACTGAATATGGGTGTACAGTATTATATGTACGAAAATGTGGAGGTGGCCAGTGCTGGATATAGAACTATATATTCACAAAATAAGCTCTAGACAGCAGCAATGAATATAAGTAGCTCCCAGAGCCACGCCTGTATAGATTAGTGAGAGTTCATTCACCAGAGTTTTTAAATGATCGTTATGATGGCAAGAAGTTTCTAAAATCTGCCATTACAGAATACAAGAGAAATTCAATAAACCCGAAAGGCCCAAAGGGGGAGATTTTTATTTAGTTTTTTTGATTTAGAAATTTAAAGCCAAGGGCCAAACTTTCATACAAAAGCTCATATCCTTGAACTGTACACAAACAAATGTTGCTTAGTGCTGGCTGCGTTTGTAATGAATATGCTCCTTGTAGCTCTAATAAATGTCTTATGTATGTTCCTGTGCATTAAAAGGGCATGCGTTGTTTGAGACAGATGGGTAATGCTTATCTGGCTTTGCTTTTCTCCTGGGACTCATTTTTGGTTTATGCTATTGAAAGCTCCTGCACACAGGAAAAGCCCAACTTGTAAGTGATAGGCAGGAGAAAATGTTCAGATGATAATTTGGCACAGCACTCATTTTTCCATGACTTCAGGGACCCCACTGAAGGAAAATGAATTAAAATGGTCCATGAAATAATTTAACAAAGTGACATGATTTAAGCTTTGTTAATAGCTATTAAAGAAAATACTAGAAACCTTTTTTAAAAAAACACCACAAAGCTACTAATTCTCAAGTCAGTAACAAATCCTAGCCCCATAACTTGTTTCTGTATATTTGTGCTGCTTGGAGGAAACATTTTAGAATCTAAACTTGGGGGATGGGGGGAAGTGCAGACAAGGTGCGACAATGTTTCTAAACTCTTTGTAACTGAACAAAGGGTCTGCTACCATTTGTTTTTTGTTTAAAGTATAGATTTCTATCTTGTATGCAACTGTTATATTTTTGTGTGAAATATGTCAGAAAACAAGAGGAAAGAGAACTCACTGTCTACCAAATATTTCATTCTGTCCAGTGCTCCTGGAAGTCCTGTCAGTGATAGCAGTTTGCATCTTATCTCAGTGAAATGTCCTGGTTATCTGTTCTCTGTGTTAGGACTCAGCATTCCATCACTTTTTGCTTAATAAATTAGAAGCAGGGGGGAGTATGACTGTAAAACTTGACCATATATGGAGGGTCAGACTTTGTTTAGTTCTTCTCCTTTCAGTATATACGCTTGCGGCCTTTTAAGGGAACATGCTGCGTGCGGAGTGAGAATATCCAGAAGTAGAACATCCATTTCACATGATTGCTGCTGCTGCTGCTGTGTTGCTACTGCTGTGAATTTCGTACAAACCATTAGCGTTACATAATTAAATGAAAATAAAGATGAGAGTCGGAGGGCAAGATTCTGAAATGAGACCAAAAGAAAGACAGAAGTTAGCTGCGTAGTTCAGGGAACATACTTCCCAGAAGTTTAAAAAGATCTACTGTCTGCATTTTTATGCTTAATACGGTTCCTTTCATCATGGGGCTCAATTCTGCAATCCTTGTCCCATCCTCCGAAGGATTCTAAGGACTGTAAAGCACTCATGAAAGAGTGGGAGAGGATTTGAAGTGGTCATATTGCACAAAGGCTCAGCAAACATGTCAGGAAGGGCTAGCCTGGTTGTGACTAGCAGTAGTGGATTGCATTGCCATGTGGGGTATCTGAGTTTGAATCTAGCCACAGCTGTTAGCTTCCTCAGAAGAGGGTGAATTGCAGCTGTTTTGCTGTCCAGGGGTGAGTGCATGTGTGCGAAGTCTAGTGTTTGTATCTATATTTTAAGTATTAGTGCTAACGCTTTTCATGATTTTTGATGTGGAGTGACCAGAAACTAAAACAGTGTCAGAATTCTGAGCCCAGGAGGTTTTGCCCTTCAAACGTTTTGTGTAGGCTTCTGTAGCTTGGGCGCTAGGTATACTTCATCCTGCCTCAGTGCGGGTTGATAGAGAAGATGGTCTCTCGAGGTTCTGTCCAGCCCTTCGTTTCTCTGATTCTGTAATTACACTGCAAACATAGCCAGGGTGGTGTTGAATCTTTCCATTTTTTCTTCTCATTGGAAATTAGTGAATACTTGAAATAGATGTAATTTTATGTGCTGTTGGGATTGAATAGAAATACATTTAACTCAATAGACTCAGGGAATTCTCTGAGCGGAAACTAATCTTGTACACCATTAAGCACTCATAAATTCCCACTCTGCTTTGAACAGTTTGTGCATGTACATATACACGCACACACTGGATATGTTCCAAACTTACCTCTTTCCTGGAATGTTGCTTTTATTGTTAATTTAAGTAAAAAAACTAAATATATCCTTCAGCCACATCTTTGTCCTGAGCTTAGTTGTTCCTTGGGCATTATTCTGCAGGGATCTTCCGTCCCTGTCCCGCATTCCCTCCATGTTAAAGAGAGACTAAAAAGTTCTTTACGGGGGGACACTCGGAAAAATTAATCCAAATTAACTAAAAGTGTGAGTTAGTCAGATTAGTTAAACCACATTAAACCTCTGTGTGGACACACTCATTCAGAATTAAAGTGTCCTTAATTTGGTTTCGTTTAATTCACTTCAGAAGTGAATTAAGATAAACTTAGTTAAGCCCACTTTAATTCTGAACGAGGGTGTTCACACAGGAGTTTAATGCAATATAACTAATCCATTTTAAATTCCCATTTTTAGTTCATTTGGATTAATTTTTTTGAGTTTCCCCATGTAGATAAAGCCACTAAACCTTAAACCTTGGGAAGGACCTGCCTGATCAGACCTCAAAGTGAGTCAGCAAAAATAACCCTTCGTCTCTATGCTGGGTTTAAGATCGTGACGGTACAGCAGGTTGACTCAATAAAGGAGCCCTGCAACCCCATGCAGGGTCCTAGAAACTGCCATTCTCATGGGAGGCCATATATTTTCCCCTGGAAAAATGCTGTCTGACTGGAGCATAGATTTTTAACATGGGGGGCAAATTGGGGAGGACAGAAAACTAAGAAGTTTAACTTCACACCACCATGTTATTCCTATTTTGGAATTCCATCCAAAAGCTAATTACTCTTTGTGAAGCAAATGACAATGTTTGGCTTTGGGAATATTTTTGGACATGCTTTGCTTTACCTTGAAGCCTACAGACTTTTAGGATTTGTCTAGCGGAGGAAAAGAGGTAGGGGTTTGCCAACATATGTATAATGTAGAGCCTTTTTCCTAATGAAGTCATTTCCCTAATCTAAAAGTGTGTTTTGAGTATCTTTAGCTAGGAGAGAGACTGAAGAAGTTAAAAGAAAAACTAATGCATTTGTAAATAAGAAGAAATACTTGTGGCACCTTAGAGACTAACACGGCTACTACACTGTAACCTATCATAATGCATTTGTATCAATCTTTAGTTTATAGTAGAGAAGGCATTTGTCCTCATAAACCTTCTTGACTAAATGAGGGTTTTATTAACTGGACATTAGATTACATTTAACAGAGGCTGCCCTCTAAAATGCTAAGTACCTTCAACTACTTCACTGGGAGCTGAGGGTGTACAACAACATCAGGCCTGAAGCTGTACCCAGACCGTGAAACCAGTTGTATTGTACACTCCACCCCATGGCTCCCTGGAGTTGAACAGCACCGAAAAATGTGTTGATGAGGTGCGTGTGTACATATGCCAGGAGCATTTTCAGGCCTTCTCTCCCATGTGCCTGTCAGGATATTTTTAATGTGCAGCTGACACCTGCAGGGTGAAAAAGTCAAGAGATAGAGACATGCAGTAAATATGTTTAAAATTATTCTTTTGTTAATTCTTCTTTCTTTTCCCAAGTTAAATAATCATTTCTGAATGGGATCAAAATTGGGTTTGTTTTACTCCATTCAGTACTTACAGTGGAAAAAATCAATCTTTTGATTTACCAGATTTAGAGAATTTTATCAAGGAAAGGTCCTCCCCAGGCTTTGACTCTTATCTTTAGAGTAAACTGATACAGAGACTTTGTCAGGGATCCCAGCTGACTGATAAGAATTGACAGTTTATTTTGAGAAGTCGTCGTCAAACTTTAATGGGGCTCCAAGAACGTTAGTTTAGTGCCTGTCATTTGTGATGTGTGAGTTGTGTTCTCTACACTTTTTTCATAGCTGCATAAAGAATACATTGGTCCAGATTCTCCTTGGATGTTCACCCATAAAAATCAGGAGTCTGAAGTTTGCAAAATTATGTCAGTGCAAACCCAATGTAAATGAGAGCCTGCTCAGGCCCAGTCTGCGCATAGGCTTTTTGTAGTTCTTTCCGTGAAATATGCTTTGTTGTCCAATGGGCAGCAAAGAGAGAGAGAGAGAGAGATGTCCGTGAGAAATACGTTCAATAGAAGTTGATCTGGTTTCTCAGTTTAAGCAGGACTGTATTTGTATTTCTTACATCAGAACAAAGTAATGTTGAATATGTATTTCCCACCTCCACACTTCCATCCCCCTTGCATCATGCCAATTGCATGCCCTGTGTGTGGCCATGAAACCCAAAGAAGAAGATGATTTGGCATAAGTGGATGGGTGATTGTAAAATAAAGGATCCCACTTATTGCTGATGAAGGAGGACAAGCAATGTTTCCACATCAGCCTGTTCCCCTTTTAGTAGCAATCAGAATTTGCCATTAAAAACCATCCTCCAATATCCAATTTTCCAGACTAGATTCTGATCTCCATTATGCCCCGGTAACTTCATCTGGCTTCAGTGGCATTACCCTAGTATAACAGAAGTCAGAATTTGGGCTTACAGCTCTGTCTTGGCATTCAAATCTGCAGGGATGCCTTATTCTACGCAGGGGTCTCCAAACTTTAGGAGACGAGGGCCACATTAGATTTTTCTTTAGGAGACGAGGGCCCCGCCGCCAAAATGCTGCCAAGGTGGCGGCAGTGTTTGAGCTGCCGCCAACGTGCCGCCAATGCGGCAGCAGCAATTGGTTGGGGGGCCGGACAAATTGAAGCCGCGGGCTGAATCCGGCGCCCGGGCTGTAGTTTGGAGACCCCAATGAATAAATACCTTGAGCCCCTTCTCTCATCTGCCTGATATGGTTCTGTTTGTATTTAATTTAATAAAACATTTGGAGACTTATAGCTTGAGGCTGAGACAATACTAGCCCTTCTACTGTACAACTTTACAATAGGTTTTATTCATATTTTAACCAGCTTTTATTATCTTCCCTATGAAAAAGCAGCTTGCTTAGGTTTCATTTGTTGCAAAAATGGAGCTGTAAAGAATATATATAACTGTTAAATGTAAATGTCACGTTTGGTTCAGAATATTTTTCTTCTGTGATTATTATTGCAGCGTACTGGGTGCAGATTTAGGTTAATGTAAAATAGCCTTGATTCTTAAATGTACACTATAATTAGGATGATAGTCTTCATACAGTTAGATCCAGTATGTAAAGGCCCTCCCCTCCGTTCAGCAAGAGCTAACAAATACTTCATGCAGATGTTTAAGGAAAGCTTTATAGTGGAGTCTTACTGATGTAATGCACGTGTAGGTAGACACAAGACAAGTGAGAATGCTCGTTTGAAGTCTATCCCATTAAGTGTCTGAGAAGACATTAACCAGAATACTCCCAAGTTTGTTGTATTCCTTTTAAACAGTTCATACCCACAGAGCATATACACAAGGTAAATCAAGGGTTCTGCTAGTCATGAATAGAGTGCCTTCAGCTCAAGCTGACAAGGAAAATTAACCTTGAGTATATAAAAAAAATCTAAATACAAATGTGCTTGAACTTCCAAATTCAGAGCTAACATTTGGACCAGGGGGTTGGAATGGGCCCAATTATGGCCCCACCTCAGCAAAGTAATGAAATGCATGCTTAACTTTAAGCATGTGAGTAGTCCCATTGACTTCAGTGGGACTAATCTCATGCTAAAGAACTGTGCTGAATTGGGACCTATCACAATGTTGTTTCTGATTATTTTACAGAGTAATGTAGCATTATTTGTTACTTTTTGTTTAAAATGGGATATTTGGACTCAAGCCACTCTAAATACTCACAGCAAGAGAGCAGTTTCACCGTAAAAACAAAATAGATTATCTTTATGATCTCTGCTTTGACTGACAGAAGAGGGGCTGGTTTGTAGCATTTTGCCACAGTTCAGGCTTTTAGGGTCATATGCAGCATGTGGCATAAATGATGTTGTGTGTTACACATCAGTAAGTTTGGTGCAATTTACACACCCCAGGCATAGAAGGGGAGAGTTGGAACAAGGAAAGTAACCTTCTTATGCTGTCTTATGAGTTGCTTTTTCAGATGTTATACCCCACCCTTCTACCCACTCAGTATGTAAGTTACACCAACCTAAACTCATGCTGATGTGTAACTTACATTGCCTTTCACTTTGGCTCTCCATCTGCGTTTGTGAAAATCATCTCCAGTAGGATCAAAACTATGATTCAGGGCATATCTCTCAAGCTCCTACTGCTGCTGTATGGCACACAGACACTTTGAGTTATAAATGTGATGCAAGATATTTTCCCCCTCCTGTTTCTGTCTTCTTTCTTCTGTGTCCCTTTTACCTCTCCCACTTTTTGGTCTGAACTTTCTCTCCTCTTCTTCCCCTCTTTGTTTTGTACTTTTCAACTTCCCTCTTTTGCTGCCTGTTTCCCTTACTTTCTTGCCCTCTTCCCCTCTCATATCTCTGTATTCATATTTCTTCCTTGGTCTGCCTTGCCACCACCTTACTTCACTCCCATCGCTCTCTACTTGTGGCACATGAACAGATAGGAACTAGAGTAGAGCAAAGAACAAGACCTGTGGTGTGGATAACACAATGGACAACATTTGGGACTTGAGGGCAGCAACACCTAACAACTAAACATATCCAGAAAAGTGTCCCCAGTACACCCTATTTAAGGACCGGGGTATAAATGTGGGAAATTTCTTCCTGATTCTCTGGTAGGTGGTCATTTTATGCCCAGAAACATCAGCTTTAGGGCCATTTCAAGCAAATTTGGGCCCCCTGTGAAACCATTCAACTGAATCCATCGAAAGGCAGGCCCCAAGATTCAGCCTGAACATGTATCCCCACACCCCTCTGCCTTAAACTGCTGTGCTCAGCTAGCTTGAGAGGGGATTTGGGGAAGTTGGTCTTCCACAGTTGGAAAGAGTGACAGAAAATGTGTCTAGAATTGGTATGTTGGTCTGTGTTTTGGGCAGGATGCTGGGGAAGCAGCGGATGAAGGTTTCCAATAAACAAAGTTTGCCATATATGCCCTGTGATCAAGGGGGCTGTGGTAAAGGGGGAGACAGCCTGATTCTCCAGGACACTCAACGTGTTATCTCTGAAGAGTTCTCAGAATGAAACCCAGCACTGTAGCATATAGAAGTAAACATTGCACTAGCAAGGCAACCTCTCTGGGATGGGGTAGACCCCTCCTCATGTGGGTCTGCTGGGTCTGCACGTTTGACAGCTTGTCTGAACTAGTCCATGACACATTACCAGTGTCATTAGATTGCATGACTCTACATGTTATTAATGGTCATAACATTTTCTCTTTCATCTACAAGGTCCATAGATCCATTAACCAATGGGCGCTCAGTCCGTATGCAGCTATAGAGGCAAAACCAAACCTGCCTACCTACCTATCTGAGACTTATCTATCCCTTCTCCCCCAATCGCTGTAGTATCTGAGGCTTCACAATCCTTAATGTATTTCTCCTGACAACATCCCTGTTAGGTAGGGCAGTGCTATTATCCCTATTATACAGCTGGGGAACTGAGGCACACAGAAACTAAATGACTTGTCCGAGGTCGCACGGGAAGTCTGTGCTGGAGAAGGCAATTGTAATTGAGTCTTCTAAGGTAGTGTTCTAACCACTGGGCCATCCTTCCTTTCAGTGACTGATAAGAGAGGGCATGGCCAAGTGAACCAAAGGGCCTGACAGTTTTTTGTTCTGCCCCTCTAGCTGCAGGAAGGTTTAGTAGAGCTCTTGCTACACAGCAAAATATTTTCAGAAAAGAAAATTTTTGCCCATGAATGTCCCTTCTCTGTTTCAGTTCCTAGTGAGGAAATTCAGTGACCCACTGATTGACCTATTTGCATCACACATGACTGCAAGGTCCCCTCCTTTTTCTCCCTATAGAAGGACCCAAGGGTAATAGGCACAGGTGCTGTCTCCCAGAGGTGCCCAGTAAGCCGCCTACACCTTTTCTCATCTCCCCCTGCTACCCATAACTATCCAGAAGATCAGGAGGGAGAGGGCGCTAGTAGTATTAGTGGCTCTGTACTGGCCAAGGAGGCTCTCATTTTTTAGTCCCCTCAACGTGGGTCACTCTGACCCCACTGTCCTCCTTTTAAGACAGTATCTGCTCTCCCAGGGACCAGTTTGTCGTCCAGAGCCACAGAACCTGAGGCTACCTGCCTGGCTTTTGAGCAGTCTTGCATGAGAGGGGATATTTGGAAGGCATAATAGTCGCTCTGCTAGCATCTAGAAAAGCTTCCACAATTGCTTCTGACTCTGGCACTTGGTGGGAGTTCAAGCCATGGAATGAGAAATGTAGTTTCTCTCCTCCTACACCATTTGTATTGCAGATCTTGGTGCTCTTGCTGGAGGGCCAGATCCAGGGCAACACAGTTTCACTGTTAAAATGTCAAGTGGCTGCACTAAATAGCATACTTTCCTCCGCAGACAGGGAGAGAGGATCTCTTTACACGTGTTCTACAAGAATATCCAGAGTTCCCTCAGAGCTGCATCTTTACTTCATCCTCCTAAGATTCATCAAGTGCAGCCATGGGACCTCAATTTGATTCTTAATGCCCTGACTCTGCATCCCTTTGAGCCCATCAGGAAGGTGTCTATGTATTTCCTCTCGATTAAGGTGTCCCTCCTGATAGCCATTGCCACCTTCCAGAATGTGTCCGAGCATGAGGTCCTCTCTTTTGAGGAACAGTACTGCACATTCCACTGTGATATAGTGGTTCTTTGAACAGGTCCAGCCTTTATCCCAACAATTAACTCAGTTTTTCGCACAGACAAATCATGCTCCCCTCTTTTTGTCCAGAGCCATCACACCCAAGAGAGAAACTCGGGTGTACATTGGATGGTCATAGCACCCTCAAGAGCTACATCTGCCACACACAGGTTTTTTGTAAGTCCAACACTCTGGTCATTTTCTACCATCCAGTATCTTAAGAAAAGAGCTTCAAGATGGATGAAACGGTACATCCAGGCATGAAGCCTACAAGCCAGAGAGTCTCTCTAGCAACCAGCATCAAAGCTGCCTCATTGAGAGTGGTCACACCCTTCTGGGCAAAGAGCTCTTGTGCTCCATAACATAATATCTGTAGGACAGCCACCTGGTCATCCGTTCACACAATCTCAACATTTTGCAAGCTGCACATTCAGACGTCAATGAATGCTGCCTTCGGTAGGAGGATGCATCACAGTGTGGTGACCCATCAGTAGAAAAGGAATTTTAAAACGCTCTATATAGTTCTGTTTGACTCCCTGAAAGCACACTGCTATATAATTCCCATTGGTTAACAGATCTGTGGACTTTGTAGATGGAAGAGAATAGGAACACTTACCGTGAGTTAGTGACAGTTTCCATTCTCTTAAGTTGAAAGGTCCAGGGGTCTGAACCTCCCTTGTTTGGAGTATTTCTTTGGCCAGTAAGATGAAAAGTCCTGTTTGGTTCTTTCAAATTGATTCATGAAGTTATGCTCTGCTGTAGGAATTCAGTTTATTGCTATAGTGCTTCTAAGCTTATTAGCAAGTTTCAGCCCACAGGGGATAGTATCCTTTGCTATGGAAGCTGTCTCAACTGGCAGGCTTTTCAGTACAGCTGGCCATGCTTGCCCCGTCAGTGACTGACAGATGTAGTTCTGCCTGTGTAGCTGTGTACAGATTGATTGGTTAGCAGATGTGTATACCTTGTAACTCAGGGGGGAAAAACATGTTTGGTATATCAAAAGAAATGTTCTAATTCTGCTTTGTAGCAAAACCAGCCGCAGTTCTTGTCTTGATCACCTCCTCATGGTGATTAATTTGCAGGGGTGGAAGCAATGGAAATTTTCTCCTCTAATCATTGTGTTTTCTGGCTCTGGATCTTCAATAACTTCCTGGATAGAAAAGATTTGTTTCCTTCCTCTAAATATTTTCCTGTTTTGCATTCTTGTTTGCTAAATCTTTTGAACATATTATTCCCCTTTTGATGGGGATTTTGATGCTCTCTTTACTGCAATTAAGACACTTTTGTGTGGCTTCTTCTAGGAATTTAATGATGGGTTTTGGAGCAGTCATTTCCATCAGCTGGCTATATGTTGCATGAAGAGACGTTTCTTATTTTATAGGCTCTCACTTCACTCCCTTTAACTCCATGAAGTGACTGTGGAAAAAGGAGAGGCTGCTCAGGTTTCACTATGCCTTTCATAATTCTGAACTTCAGCTCTTAGGGGACAGCACACAAGGATGTGGAAAATGGGACCATTTTACGGCAGATTTGAAGCTACACAGCAACTCTGAAAATAGATATTGGATGCCAGAGATGTGTTTCTGTTTCTGAGGTGAACAGCAAAAGATAAAAGACTATGTTGAAGAGCTTTGTACTTTTCTGGAGGGAATTGGTGGTTGCTGCAAAAGTGGTACTCAGAAATGTTTTTGAAAGACCTCCAGAATCATCAGAACTTTAATTTTTTAAAATAAGTTGAGGTCCACCAATGGAAATAAATTACACTCACAAGTTCCACAGTTCCTCAAAGCTGTGCTGTCTAAAAGGCATATTCTCATTGCAGTGCACAGGGATCTAACTCCCATGGATGCTGAGAGCTACACGTTCCCAACCCTTTGATGAAGCTATAGCCATGCATTATTAGCAGTGTGTCATGGTCTTCCAAAGCTAATGCAGCCATACTTAACATTGAAGCTCATCTCTTTATTCTCCTTCTGTAGCTCTTAGAGTAGGGGAGATTTATTTTGAACATTATTATTATTTGTATTACAGTAGCCCCTAAATGCCCACTTGGAACCGAGGCACTATTGTGCTAAGTAACATTGTGAGACAGTCTCTGTTCTGAAGAGTTTAGTGTCTACAGAGATTAGAGTGACAACAGGTGGGAGGAAAAAAAGAGAGACAGAAAGGTGGAGTGACTTGCCCCAAGTCACACAGAATGGCTAGGATTAGGATTCCGGCCTCTCACGCTACTTCCTTATCCACTAGCCCATGTTGCCTCATTAACCTAACGCTGTCTAACTCTTTATTCTTTAGTACAGTGGAACAGAAAAAACAAAACCTGATATAGATTTTTATTTATACCTCTTTATCTCCTTTCAAGCCAGTCAAGACCAGGAGGCGGGGGGGGGAAAGCTTTAAGAAACAAATCTACCATTTTGCACCATAAACTTATTTTTATACTTAATTTTTTTTGTTTTAGAGGCGTGGTTTAAAATAAAAGTAAGGCCAACAAAATCGGCGTCTTTATTTGCAATGTTGGCCTGGTGAACAGAAATGTCTGAACTAGCATAACAACCCCTGGAAACTTGTGGTGGTGGTTGAGAGGGGTCCTGGAAGCCGTTCATTCTTTGTGGAGGGCTAACATGATCATCCCAGGGCCAGGGAACTTGGAATAGTGAAAGTGAAAGAATTTCCTGTCCCCAAAACACTGTCAGCTGTGGGGACACAAGACCTTGGAAACATTTGCAAGCACAGTAGTGCCTTGGGATATTGTTAGGGCTGCCTCAAGAGATTTTTCTGCTCTTAGCAAATCGGGAACATCTGCCCTTCCCAGCCCATAGTTATTGTCACAGTCAACAGAGTTTAAATATTTTCCTGTTCCTGATTTTCTGCTGACCTAGGTGACCACCTGTTCAGCTCTGTGTGATATAATTTACTTCATATGATGGTATATCGATGTGGGTAGTGCTGTACAAACAAAGGAAGACATAGTTCTGCTCTAAGAAACTCCGTGTCTAAATCAAACACAGGGTAAACAAGTTGAGGATCCAGCCTCCTACTGGTGCGTTTTCTGTTCAGGTCCCCCTTTCCTTGGTGGATAATTCTTACTGTTACATTTTATCTGAAGTAAAGTATTTTCCAATGAGATGCAGTGGGTTAGTTGCTTTTGTGCCTGAGAAACATTAGAGCATGGCCATTCATTTACCTTTTGTCTGCTACAGGTGTGCTACTTAAATGTGATGAGGGTTAATGAGTCTGTCACTTGTGGGAGAAGTTATGTCTCCAAAATAATTGATTTTTGGCTTTCATATCCAATCTTTGCCAGTGGCACCCTACACATCTGGTGGTGACTGCTGGAAGAAATACATCAGAAGATCATTGGCTTTAATCACCCACACTAATCGATTCACCATTACAGTTTAGGATTGGGGTGATCATCACAATGTAAAGCATGTCAAGAGAAGGCTTGTTGATTGGAATACTTGGTGTATTTGAATGCTGCATGGTTTCTCTCTTCTAGAAAGAAGTAATGAGCTTTTTCAAGGGAAATGGCTCTTTGTGCATTTTTGCTGTCTTGTCTTGTTTCCTGTTTGGAGGAGCCATGGGCTAGGATGCCTGGCGTAGCTTATTCTGCAAATGACTCAATGTGGACAGGCCCCTGTGCCAGCATGGAGCCCCATTGATATCTGTGGGTCTCTGTGTAGGTGCCCATATGGAGTCACTTACAAGATCAGAGCTAAAGCTGCTTGCAGTTTTTCAGATGAAAAATATTTAATAAAAAAGGCCCTTTTTAAAAAGTCAAAAATGTTCATGAAAAATATTTTTCAAACTTTTCATTTTTTTCCTGGCAAAATTGTAAAATGAAAAATGGAGCCATGCTTTTAGTTTTTGTCTTTTTGGTTTTCTGCTTCCCTCTTCCCTCACTTCTTTTTTCAGTGGCAAGTGGAAAAGGAAAGTGGGGGAAAAAATGAAAGGGTTAGACAGGAAAGCCAAAAAAGTAACATTTTCAAAGAAAAATTTTGAAGCATAAATTTGATTAAATCTTTTGTGAAAATATCCAATAAAGTAAACCCATTCCATTCTGAAACACAATGAAAAGGACAGACATATTTTTATTTTTTCACCATATATCAACCTGCTCTAATTCAGGACCTCAGAGTTTGCCCTTCTAGTCTTTTTTGTTGTTGTTTATCTTTAGTTTGCTTGACTCTTGAAGGAAGGAAGAAAAGAAGGAAGAGATCTAATGTATTTATCTGATCGAGAAGAGAAATGCAGATTGGAATCTTTTTTTAATGTTTATGTTGAATTTAAAGGGAAATTTGTTAGCCCTGTTGTGGCAAGTAACATGCAAAAATGACTATAACTAAATTAGATGAGAGAGAAACAAAATATTTCTCTCTAGTTTGTTTACTTTGTGTATTTGGCAGTACTCTGTGTATATCAAGTTTTGCCATTTCCTTCTTTATAGTCAGTTTTCCTTGTTTTGTGTGACTCTCTTCTACAAAGCAAGAGGGGAGAATATTTTTTAAAATAAAAAATATTATTTAAGCATAAAATCTGGAAAGGAAGTTACGGGGCATAAAGTGAAACACTTTAAACTGTATTTAATTTGGTTAGATCTCAGTGGACAGGTTTTTTAAGCATTGACAGATCAAAGAATCTTCTGAGGAAAAACACTTATTTGGGATTTAATTCATAAATACAAAAATGAGTTTTGAATTGGGAATTTGGAAAAGTAAATGGATCTCTTTGCTAGCAAACTGGTGACAATTAAAAGGTTGGAAATTTTAGGTGGGTTTGACTCAGGTCAGGTCTACACTATAAGCTTACATCAGTATAACTATGTTGCTCAGGGGTGTGAAAAATCAACACCGCTGAGTGACACCGTTATACCAGCCTAACCCCTGGTGTAGACAGCAGGGCCGGCCCTAGCTTTTCGGCCGCCCCAAGCAAAAAAAAAAAAAAACCCACAAGCGCCGCCCCCCCCCCAACGCCGGCCAACCCCCCCCCCCCCCCCCAAAAAAAAACGCCGCCCCGCCAAAATGCGGGGGGGGGGGCAGCGGGGAGGGCGGCATGCCCGCCGCCCCGCTCCCCCTGCCAGTGGGGAGCGCGGAACGCCGGCCGCCCCGCTGCCCCGGCGGGGAGCGCGGAACGCCGGCCGCCCCGCTGCCCCGGCGGGGAGCGGGGAACGCCGGCCGCCCCGCTGCCCCGGCGGGGAGCGGGGAACGCCGGCCGCCCCGCTGCCCCGGCGGGGAGCGGGGAACGCCGGCCGCCCCGCTGCCCCGGCGGGGAGCGGGGAACGCCGGCCGCCCCGCTGCCCCGGCGGGGAGCGGGGAACGCCGGCCGCCCCGCTGCCCCGGCGGGGAGCGGGGAACGCCGGCCGCCCCGCTGCCCCGGTGGGGAGCGGGGAACGCCGGCCGCCCCGGCCGGGGCGCGGGTGGGGAGCGGAGCACGACGACGCCCTGCTGCCCCGGCAGGGGCGCCAGAGGAAGGTTTGGTGTGTTTTTTTTTTTTTAAATTTACAAAAAAACCTAAAAACCTTGAGTGCCGCCCCCCTCCAGGTGCCGCCCACCTCCAGGTGCCGCCCCAAGCACGTGCTTGGTAGGCTGGTGCCTGGAGCCGGCCCTGGTAGACAGCACTATGACAGGGCGGAGGTGGATTAACTATTCTGACAGGAGAAGCTCATCTTGTCTGTCTCACCTTGAACATTGCTTTCTTCTCTGGGATTGGGACCTAAAAGCAGATGATAATCCACAAGATTAACTGTGTTTATTACTTTAATAAAATGAGCAATAAAAAGATGTAGGGTTTTTTAATGGAATATACAGTTTAAGGCACCAATCCTACTAACACTCAACATGCACATAACTTTATTGACATGAGTAGGTATGCCTATGATTAAGTGTCTCAAAGACTGACACCTAACCTTGTATGTTGAGGGTGTTTCTAGAGAGAGAATGCCATGTATTGAGCAAGTCACATTGCTTGACTATCTCTCAAATCCCATTCTTCTTATTAAAAAATAGTAGACATAGAAAATCCCAGACCCAAAATGAAAACAAGCAGACACGGTTAGCAATAAAGAGAGAAGCAACATTAAATTCTCATAAATTCTCTGTTGGGTCCTAGGAGGAGAACGTATATTATATTTTATTTGAGAAAGCTAATAAAAGAATAGCTTTATTTTTTAAAAAGTTCTGGCAGCTTGAGCATTTATTCAGTGTGACTTATAAAATAACAAGTGCCCATCCCATGCTCCAGGCATCTCTACAAAATGTTCACATAAGATCATACAATAAACTTCTCTGCCCATTTCATTGTTGTGACTAACCATTGCTCCCTGGCAAAAATCAGGGCACTAATAAAGCTCCTCAGACTGAGTTCCCCACAAATAAAGACAAGGCTTGCATTGTGCCCAGAAGGTTAACACAACCAAACCCTGGGTGAAATAAATTCCACTCAAGGGTCCTTTGTGCATGATGCTCTTGCAGTCATTCCCTTTTGTTTACGTCAAAGTCCATTTCTAAATGTGTTAGAGGTATGGTAAGACCCAGAACATCCCTTCCCTGTAGCAATTGTTGTGAAATCTTACATCCACATCTAAGTGAACGCACAGTCTTAATCATGGTGTTTTAGTGTTGTGGTTTTTTTGTTTGTTTTGTGTTTTTTTTTTGGTTAGGGTGGCAAAGTCACTGAAAGTCCCTGTGTATGAAACACCAACAGGCTGGAGGTTTTTCTCAAATCTGATGGATTCTGGACGATGCTCACTTTGTGGAGAAGAAAGCTTTGGCACTGGTAAGAAATCCAGCAACAATGTTTTCTATAGAGCTTTAAATCTGCTTATTCTCTTGTGGGATATTGGGCACTAACCTCTTCATTCAGTAGTAGGAAGACTCAGCAAATTAATTCTCTGGCATGATTGACCAGTGGACCCTCAAAAGTTCAAATTTGGATAGGTGACCTTTAAGCTCTGGGTGCCACAAAACCTGTGTTATGAAATATCAGAGTTTCAGTAGCAAAAAGAGTAGATCAAACTCGTTCTGAGGGGATGGGTAAGCTGCTTGTCATTCCATCCTAGAATGGCACAGGACCCAGAAAAATTTCTCCTGGTCCTACTGCAAAAAACAGTTTTTCTTCACTGGCTGTGCCAGCAATTTGATGGATTTTGTGCATGTGTATATGGTCATTATGTGTATCTGTGCATGAAACTGAACCTGTTGCAGGTGTCTCTGTTTAGGACGTTGTCTGGGTTTCCAATAGTTCTAGTGCCAGAAAGAACTCTGTAATAAAACTAATTGAATGTCATCCAATCAGTAGCCACATTTGCCCAAAGAAATTGTCCCTCCATTGCCTCATTAGTTAATGAAGGCCAGTCAGTGGCATACAGAATGCAAAGCAAATATGAATAGCCCATCAGGACCATAGGATTGCTAGCTCCAGCACATTCTGCAAACGTGAAACATCTGTCTATGCAATCTGTACGTTTTGCATTTAAAGGTATTTGTGGGGTATGGAAATAACTGAATAAACTCCACTGTGTGTTTGTCTCCTCCTTATTCCTAAATGTGTTGAGGAGTGCATCTCACTGCAGTTCTTAAAAAAAAAAAAAAAAAAAAAAAAAAAAAAAAAAATCTCGACTCTGGATAACGGTTTTAGCATAGAAGTACATCTGAATAGCTAGACTGTTAGTCTGGAAGTTAATTATTTTGGTAAGAATTCTAGGAAGTTCTTTGATGCTTGGAATGATTTCTCAGTGTTAGATTTTCATAGCCATATGAATGCCCGGTGTTTGCTTTTCTATTTTTCAAAGGGCAGCCTACACAGTCCTTGGACCTTAGAGGACACGGAAAAGAGGGGGCATTTTAAAGGAGACTGCGAAGTTTATTTCCTTTCAGAATATGCTCTCATTTGTCTCTGCCCAAGTTCTCTGGATGCTGAGGCTTCAGCTGGGTGGCCAGACCCTGAGATTTTAAAACCAGATGGCTATCTAATGTTATACCATTCATCTAGTGCTCCTCTCCCTGTTTCTATGTCATAGGTTCGCTCTTCCATTCAAGGTCAGTCACACTTCTGCTGGCTTCCCATGGGACTCTTGTGCCCCCCTGGCCACTGATCCAGCAAAATAACCTCATCACCTAAATTGATAGGAAAGCCCCATGCATAGGTGGTGGAGGGTTGGCTTGCTTGTGGCTGGAATTTTCAAAGGAGCCTAAGAGAGTCAGGCACCCTACTGCCATTGACATTCAATGGATCTGGGCACCCTACTGCCTTAGACCTCTTTGAAAATACTAGCCTATGTGACCAACAGGCGTAGAGTTTTCCCTGCCATACTCAAGTCAATCTGAGGAGTTAGTATAGTGGTGGTTCCACACCACGGACAGGTCTGAACCTTTACTGACTACCAATATCTTATACCCTTACTGAAGCTGAAAGGTATTTGAACAAATTATAGTGATAAACCCCCCATTAAGCCTTTAGAGGAGGTTTTGGAACAAATTGATAAACTAAACAGTAATAAGTCACCAAGACCAGATGGGAGGAAGGAACTCAAATGTGAAATTGCAGAACTTCTAACTGTAGTTTTTAACCTATCATTTAAATCAGCTTCTGTACCAAATGACTGGAGGATAACTAATGTGATGCCAACTTTTTAAAAAGGCTCCAGCGGTGATCCCAGCAATTACAAGCCGGTAAACCTGACTTCAGTACCGGGCAAACTGGTTGAAACTATAGTAAAGAACAAAATTGTCAGACACATAGATGAACATAATTTGTTGGGGAAGAATTAACATGGTTTTTGTAAAGGGAAATCATGCCTCACCAATCTACTAGAATTCTTCGAGGGGGCCAACAAGCATGTGGACAAGGGGGATCCAGTGGATATAGTGTACTTAGATTTTCAAAAAGCCTTTGACAAGGTCCCTGACCAAAGGCTTGGAAGCAAAATAAACAGTCATGGGATAAGAGGGAAGGTCCTATCATGGATTAGTAACTAGTTAAAAGATAGGAAACAAAGGGTAGGAATAAATGGTCAGTTTTCAGAATGGAGAGAGGTAAATAGTGGTGTCCCCCAGGGATCTGTACTGGGACCAGTCCTATTCAACATATTCATAAATGATCTGGGAAAGGGGGTAAACAGGTAGCAAAATTTGCAGATGATACAAAACTATTCAAGATAGTTAAGTCCCAGACAGACTGCAAAGAGCTACAAAAGGATCTCTCAAAACTGGGTGATTGGGCAACAAAATGGCAGATGAAATTCAATGTTGATAAATGCAAAGTAATGCACATTGGAAAACATAATCCCAACTAGACATGTAAAATTATGGGGTCTAAATTAGCTGTTACCACTCAAGAAAGAGATCTTGGAGTCATTGTAGATAGTTCTCTGAAAACATCCACTCAATGGGCAGCGGCAGTCAAAAAAGTCAACTGAATGTTGGGAATCATTAAGAAAGCGATAGATAATAAGACAGAAAAATATCATATTGCTTCTATATAAATCCATGGTATGCCCACCTCTTGAATACTGTGTGCAGATGTGGTCGCCCCATCTCAAAAAAGATGTATTGAAATTGGAAAAGGTTGAGAAAATGGCAACAAAAATTATTAGCGGTATGGAACAGCTTCCATATGAGGAGAGATTAATAAGGGTATGTCTATACTTACCCGTCGCGTCGGAGGCGCGGGATCGATGTTCTGGGTTCGATTTATCGCGTCTTGTCAAGACGCGATAAATCGAACCAGGAAGTGCTCCGTCGTTGACGCTGGTAATCCAGCTCGACGAGTGGAGTAAGCAGAGTCGATGGGGGAGCCTGCGCGCCGCGTCTGGACCACAGGTAAGTTCGAACTAAGGTACTTCGACTTCAGCTACGTTATTAACGTAGCTGAAGTTGCGTATCTTAGTTCGATAGGGGGGGTTAGTGTAGACCTAGCCTAAGACTGGGACTTTTCAGCTTGAAAAAGAGACTACTAAGGGGGGGAATGATAGAGATCTATAAAATCATGACTGGCAGGGGCGGCTCTAACGTTTTTGCCACCCCAAGCAAAAAAACCCAAAAAACCCTAAACGCCGCCCCCCCCAAACAAAAACAAAAAAACTCCAACGCCAGCCGAAAAAAACTTCAACGCCGGCCGGGGAGAGCGGGGGCTGCGGGCATGCCGCACTCGCTCCCCGCCAGCTGGGGAGCAAGCGCAGCATGCTGGCTGCCCCACTCTCCCGAGCCGGAGCGCCGGCGGGGAGTGAGCGGGGCATGCCCGCGGCCCCTGCTCTCCCCGGCCGGTGAGGAGCAAGCGCAGCATGCCGGCTGCCCCGCTCTCCCTGGCCGCTTGAGTTCTCTTCTCCCCCTCCCTCCCAGGCTTAAGAGCCTGAGAGGGAGGGGGAGAAGCGGCGCGCAAACGCGCCGCCGCTCGGGGAGAAGCCGGCAGCAGCCGCACCGGCGCAGAGCAGAGGTGAGCTGGGGCGGCCAGCCGGGGCACATTTCTACTGGCGGCAGGGCCAGTGCCAGAATGCTGCCCCTAGAAATGTGCTGCCCCAAGCACCAGCTTGTTTTGCTGGTGCCTGGAGCCGGCCCTGCTGACTGGTGTAGAGAAAGTAAATAAGGAAGTGTTATTTTCTCCTTCTCATAACACAAGAACTAGGGGTCACCAAATGAAATTAATAGGCAGCAGGTTTAAAACAAAAGGAAGTATTTTTTCACAGAACACACAGTCAACCTGTAGAACTCCTTGCCAGAGGATGTTGTGAAGGCCAAGACTTTAGCAGGGTTCAAAAAACTAGATAAATTCATGGAAGATAGGTCCATCAATGGCTGTTAGCCGGGATGGTGTCCCTAGCCTCTGTTTGCCAGAAGCTGGGAATGGGCAATGGGATGGATCACTTGATGATTACCTGTTCTGTTCCCTCTGGGGCACCTGACTTTGGCCACTGTCGGAAGACAGGCTGCTGGGCTAGATGGACCTTTGGTCTGACCGTTCTTATGTTCAGCCTCCCTCCCACATGGCAATGAACGATGCCACTGTGATTCCTGACTCATTCGCAAGTGGTAAGGACTCTAGCCAGCAGAAACTACAGATGTGCCCCAGCACTATTACTTTCTATTGCACGCAGAGAGGGGAAGGATTTTGGTCACTTGCCACTTTAAAGGAACAGTGCCAGGAAAAATACATGATTATGCTGTAAAAAAATTAAAACCAACAACAGTATTTCCATGTTACATAGCATGTAAATATGCACGACTTACCCTTGGAGACTGGGTTTTGCTAAGGACAGTGCTAGCCAATGAGTGTCCTGAGCACAGATGGTCTGTAACCCTGCAGGTCATTAGGAAGTTCTGAGGCACACAGAAGCAGCATACTGTGGAATGTCAGCCCTTTCAAAGGACCCACGTGCATGAATCTCAAGGGCTATGCCAGGGGTGGGCAAACTACATCCTGTGGGCTGGATCCGGCGCCGTTTAATCCGGCCCTCGAGCTCCCGTTGGGTAGTGGGGCCTGGGGCTTGCCCCCCTCCAGTGCTCCAGCCGGGGAGCAGGGTCGGGGGCCACTCCAAGCGGCTCCTGGAAGCCGGGGCATGGCTCCCCTCCGGCTCCTATGCGCTCCAATGGCCCTGCTCCAATGCCTCCTTCCGGCGCTCCATTTAGGAGCTGGAGAAGGGACATGCCACTGCTTCTGGGAGCCACCTGGAGCCTGCACCCCTTCCTGCACCCCACCCCCTTGCCCCAGCGGAGCCCCATCTTGCACCCTGAATTCCTCATTTCTGGCCCCTCCTCAGAGCCGGCATCCCCAACCAGACCCCTCCCGCATCCCAGCCCCAATTTTGTGAGCGTTCATGGCCCGCCATACAATTTCTATTCCCAGATGTGGCCCTCGGGCCAAAAAGTTTGCCCACCCCTGGGCTATACTGACTGATTGGAATATAGAGGGCATCATGTCTCTGGATTGGGCCCTCTAAGTTCCCTTTTTTCCAGTCTCAGGGGTGCTAGGGATGGTCCTGCCCCACTGTGTGACTGTGTCTCACTGAGGGAAAGGAAGCTCCTTTGATGGTCACACATCATGAAAGACACAAAGCTTGTCTTCTCCTCTGAACCTCTGTCTTTCTTCCTTGTCTTTGGCCTCCTTCCCTGGACTTGCTTCATTATGTAGAGCCTCAATGTGGTGAGATGCTGTACTTCAGCCTTTCCCCAGGTCTGTCCCTGATTTCTCAAACCCCTATGGACTCCCCTTTACCTCACACCAGTATGTGTGCCCTCAACTCTTTCCATATCCTTCCCTAATCCCGACTCTCCCTCTTCCTGGTACTAACTCCATAAACTCTTGATAAATCCTCTCTGTTTCTCATGTGTCGTTGGGGGTGCCATTGCACCAACTGCCTCGAGCAGCCTGTGGGATGGCTGCTGCTTGAGCTCCATAACCTGTGCATCCTGGCCTACTAACTGTGGAGCACCTGCAGCAGTCCCCGAGCACCTCAGGGTGCTCAAGCCATTGGGTGCTCAGGCAACTTGGGTGGCGTCAAATACTAGCTTTGAAAGGCCCCAGCGTGCCCAGTTCCCACTCGAACTGCTAGATTGCACCCAGATGGCTCTTAACATTTCATAACTTGGTTGTTGCAATGTCCGCATCTCTCTGCCTCAGTTTCTCCATCTGCCAATTGATTTTAATAAGTCTTACCTATCTGATGTGACATGAAACTTGTTTGTAAAACACTTTGAAATCTTCAGATGAACTGTGCTTTATAAATGCAAAGTGTTTTATTAATCAATATGTGTATTATTATTATTGGGGGGGATAGCTCAGTGGTTTGAGCATTGGCCTGCTAAACCCAGGGTTGTGAGTTCAATCCTTGAGGGGGCCATTTAGGGATTTGGGGCAAAAATTGGGGATTGGTCCTGCTTTGAGCAGGGGGTTGGACTAGATGACCTCATAAGGTCCCTTCCAACCCTGATATTCTATGATTACTCTGTGCCTTTTGTCTTTTATGTAGTGTCCTAGACTACATTGCCCTTCACCAATTTCTGGTTGCACTGGGAATTTGAGTCTGTGTTAAGACTTTCTCCTTAATGATCTCACTGTAGAGATAGGAAACTTGGCAGTTCTTTAGTTTTCAGAATTTCATATTTAAAGGAATCTACCATCCAGTTGGCCAACACAATGACCTTGCTACTCTGTAAAAGCAAGAAGGGTTTTACAGACCTGCATCTAAATTATCACATTTATTGTCACACTAACCTGACAGCACTTAAAAGTGAATGGTTCTATGTCCAGGTAATACAACCCAGCTGTAGTTCTCAAATAATGCAATCCCCTGGTGTTATAACAAAAAGAGATTTTGCAGTGGCCAGTAAATAAAAGCAAATTCTCTGCTATAAAAGGACAAAAGATTTTGAAAATATCCCATAGGGCTGTGTTTCCCAGACTTGTTTTCTGGCAGCTAATCTTGGAGTTGAACCAATGCATTAAAAACTTCTTCCATTTTTGTAGTAGTGTGGGGAGTTTGTCAGATGAGGTTAGTAATTTGCTGGTATTATGAGTAATACCCAAGACACAGTTCAGAGAAAGGTGGCAGCAGCAGCAATTCTTATCTAAGTTTCATCAGCAAACTATTAATCAGAATTAGGAAATTTATGTACTTAATTTATCTTGCTTATATCCACCTTGGCAAATGCTGCATCTCATTTTCACATGTTTTCATACTTCAGCTCTAAACTTCCATATGTCAGCAACACCAGAGGCTTTCTGCCACAAGCTTAATAGAAAGAAAAGCTAAGAGAGGTGGAGTAGATGTTCTATTGCGATAAAAAAGACCTAAAGAGCTGTATGCAGATTTCAATTACACTAGTATAAAACCAGAGTAATTCCATTAGATTAAATGGTGTAACAGAGATAAGACTGTGGCCCCAAAAATCTTAGTTTCCTTTAAATATCAGCAAGCTGTGGACCACTGGACGAGGAAGAATTTATAAGATACAAAGGAAGTGCAAACACAATCATTTCCCATTAACGCTAAACATTTTTTTTCAGTTTGATTTTGTTTTTAAAAATTGCATTTGGAGAAATAATGTCCCTAATAGCATTGACTAGTGTAATCTGGGACAAAACAAGACGATATTTATTTTAATGCATATTATTATTAATTAAAAGAGTGCTCTGAGGTTTTACTCAGTATTGAGGCCCTATTGAAATAGGCAATGTACAAACACATAGTAAGAGAGACCGTCTCTGCCCCCAGACAATTTACAATACAAGATCTATTGGAACTGGACCATTTTTGCACCAGTTGACACTTTGCAAGCTCACTCTGTATGTGGGATTACACTTCAGTGTAAGACTGTATGGTATTTGGACTATTTGAATTGAGTAGTTATTATTGCTTTAATTAAGCATGCCAAAGATTAGTTAAGTATAAGAGACTAGACAGACACAAATGTGTTATCTCTGCTATTAAGCTGCCCTTCCTGCCTTTCAGCCAATCTCTTCATTGAATCACAGGCCAGAATTCACTAGTGTTTCAGGGTTTTTCAAGGAAAGAATTATACAGAATTAAACCTAGAGGTATAGTACGTTGAACTCAACAAGATGGACACATCAGTACTGGTGTTTCAGCCCTTGAACCAGAGGGTATACGCTGTTGTTGTGCATCTTTAGTTTGGTTAGGTTACAAAAATAGTGCAGATCTCGTATTCCTTCTTACCCATATGCTGATCCATGGCTATTGGGCAACCTATTAGCATGATGTAGAATGTGTGAACCGAAATGTAAGCCATGTCCGCTCACTATGGCACTCTGTCCCCTCAGTGGTGGGTGGGCCACCTAGCGATGGTGAGTGTGCTACAACCTTGGATAAGAGGGGTTGGTCTATTAGCTCAGGCAGTAGGGGCTCTTGTATAAAGATCTAGCCGTCCCAGCTTTGATTGGTGCCAACAATTCACCCAGGAACATTGGCATTACAAAAGTAAAGATACCCTTAGTCGAATTGAGGTGGGAAATGGCAACTGGCTTCATCCAAAACACTGCACGTTTTCCAACTAGATCAGAAGTGGGCCGGCTCGCAGGACCGTCCTGCCCAGCCCCTGAGCTCCCGGCCGGGGAGGCTAGCCCCCAGCCTCTCCCCTGCTGTCCCCCCTCCCCCGCAGCCTCAGCTCACCGCGCCGCCAGCGCTCTGGCCCGCCGCTCCTGTCGGGTGGCGGAGCTGCGAGCTCCTGCTGCTCTGAGCAGTAGGGTAAGGGGAAAGGGAGCAGGGTGGGGGTTGGATAAGGGGCAGGGGATACATGGGGCAGTCAGGGGGTGGGGGTGTGAACAGGGGTTGGAGCAGTCAGGGGACAGGGAGCAGGGGTGGGGTTGGATAGGGGGTGAGGTCCCAGGAGGTGGTTAGAGGTGGGGGTGTGAATAGGGGTCGGGGCAGTCAGGGGACAGGGAGCGGGGGGGTTGGATGGGTCGGGAGTATTGGGGGTGGTGGTCAGGGGATGCCGAATGGGGAGGTGGGATAGGCATGGGAGTCCCGGGGGGGCCTGTCTGGGGGTGGGAGTGTGGACAGGGGTCGGGGCAGTCAGGGGACAGGGGGCGGGAGTTGGATAGGGGGTGGAATCCTGGGAAGCAGTTAGGGGCGGGGGTCCCAGGAGGGGGCAGTCAGGGGACAAGGAGCAGGGGGAGTTGGATGGATCGGGGATTCTGAGGGGGGCGGGAAGTAGGAGGGGGTGGATAGGGGGCGGGGGCCAGGCTGCTTGGGGAGGCACAGCCTTCCCTACCCGGCCCTCCATACAGTTTCGCAACGCCGATGTGGCCCTCGGGCCAAAAAGTTTGCCCACCCTTGAGCTAGATCAGTAGGAATAATTAAGGGGTAGAAGGCCAAGAAAACCAGAGGGTATAGTAAGTTAAGTACACATTCAGCTAACAGAAGCAGAAGTAATGGTTTTAAAGCTGCTAAAAGAAATAAAGGGAATGAATAAAACAAAAATGCATGGAAATAATAAGCCAACATGTAGCTGACAGAAATGCCGAGGAAAGGAAAGCAGTGTTAAAAGATAAGAGAGAATGACCAACAGGTTTTGAGAGATGCCAATGGTCTAGTAGGGTTTGTTTTTATTGTAAAAGAAAATGACTCCTGCTGTACACTCAGAATTATTGTTGTACTCCGAACAGGCTGGCATTTTTACTGGTAACTTTGGATTCTGGAGAATCTGCATTGCTTTCAGTTTTTCCATCCATGCTTTTGCCACCACTTTTCTTTCCTCCATTCCCTTTTTCCGTAGTGGCTCCATGCTGTTTGTCCTCCTGAAGGACGTGCAAAGGTCACAGAACATGCCAAAGCTGCTACGTGGATCAGAAGAATGATGCATGTATACGCTCACCCCTCTTCATGGAAATTTATGAGCTCAGGCTGTGCCAACATAAGGCTTGGAACATACAGAGGCCATTCCAAAAATTCCTCTGCCCATGTTTCACGGGCCATTTTGGTTCAATAAAATGCACATGAAGTATTTGGTAAATTAAAATGCAACTCATCTTTGGTATCTAGTTCAGATTTCATACAGATAGGATGATGTACAGGGCATTTTGCTGAATGAATAATGTACATATTTTACTATGTGTGTCTAACAAGACATGCTGTGTAGAAGGTTATGTAACAAAGGAATGTATGATTTGTCATATCAGATCATTGGTGCACTTAGTTGTATACCCTGCCTCTGTTTGTTGCTAATATCGTATAAGTGTTTGTACAGCCCCCCTATAATTGTGATATCTGAAAGCCTAATACTGATGTTTCAGTACCTGGGCCTAGCAGTCCTGTCTAGCCCATAATAACATACATGGGCTGAAAGGTGAGGCTCCTTTCTGATCTTCTGGTGAATAGCTTATTCCTAGGGCCCTATCAAATTCATGGCCATGAAAAATGCATCACGGACTGTGACATCTGGTCTCAGGGGGAGACCAGCATTTCTCAAATTGGGGGTCATGAGCACAGGTGCCAACTTTCCAATGTGTCGGGGAGTTCTGTCCCCTGGCTCTGCCCCAGGCCCCACTCCCATTCTACCCCTTCTTCCAAGGCCCTGCCCCCACCCTGCCTCTTTCTGCCCCCTCCCCCAGCACGCTGCGCCCTCGCTCCTCCCTCTCTCCCAAAGCCTCCTGCACACTGTGAAACAGCTGATTGTGGCAGGCGGGAGGCTCAGGGAGCGGGAGGTGCTGATCAGTGGGGCCGCCGGTGGGTGTCAAACACTGAGCGGGGGGGGAGAGCTGATGGCAGGGCTGCCAGTGGGTGCTCAGCACGCATCATTTTTCCCCAGTCGACGCTTATAGTCCTGACCCAAAGGAGAGTTTTGGGATGGTTGCAAGGTTATTTTAGGGGGGTCGTGGTATTGCTGCCCTTACTTCTGTGCTGCCTTCAGAGCTGGGCAGCTGGAGAGCGGTAGCTGTTGGTCAGGCACCCAACTCTGAAGGCAGCACCCTACCTGCAGCAGCACAGAAGTAAGGGTGACAATACCATACCATGCCACTAGGGTTGGCAGGTGTCCAGTTTTTGACTAGAACGCCTGGTTGGAAAGGGACCCCGGTGGCCCCAGTCGGCACTGCCGACTGGGCCATTAAAAGTCCAGTTGGAGGCACTGTGGGATCTCGGGACTAAGGCAGGCTCCCTGCCGACTGCCCTAGCTCCACCCGGCTCCCGGAAGCAGCTGCCAGGTCCTTGCAGCCCCTAGGCACATGGGCAGCCAAGGAGGCTCTGAGCGCTGCTGCCCTAAGTGCCGGCTCTGTAGCTCCCATTGGCCGGGAATCGTGACCAATGGGAGCTGCAGGGGCGGAGCCTGTGGGCATGAGGGCAGTGTGTGGAGCCTCCACGGCTGCCCAGGTGCCTAGGGGCTGCAGGGACCTGTCAGCTGCTTCCTGGGAGCCGTGATAAGCGCTGTCGGGACCCCACACCCTCCCGCACCCCCCCACTCCCTCACTCGTTTCTGAGCCTCCTCCTGCACCTCAACCCCTTGCCCTATCCTGGAGTACCCTCCTGCCCCAAACTCCCTCCCGGAGCCCACTGCCTCTCCCACAGCCCTGAGCCCACTCCTGTACCTCAAACCCCTCATCCCAGCCCCACCCCAGAGCCCGCACCCTCTCTCCTGCACTCTGAACACCTTGGCCCAAGTCTGGAGCCCCCTTCTGCACCCCAAACCCCTCATCCCAGCCCCACCCCAAAGCCCGCACCCCCAGCTGGAGTCCTCGTCCCCACACCTCAACACCCTTCCCCAGCCCAGAGCCCTTTCCCACACCCTGAGCTGCTCATTTCTGGCCCCACCCAGAGCCTGTACCCCCAGCCCAGAGCCCATACTCCCCCACACCCCAACCCCTGCACAGCCTGGAGCCCTTTCCCACACCCCAAACCCCTCATCTCTGGCTCCACCCCAGAGCCCACACCCCTTCGCCAGAGCCCTCACCCCCCCCTTCTGCAGTCCACCCCTCTGTCCCAGCCCGGTGAAAGTGAGGGAAGGTGGGGGAGAGCGAGCGACAGAGGGAGCAGGGATGGAGCGAGTGGAGGAAGGGCCTCGGAGAAGGGGTGGGGCAGGAGTGTTTGGTTTTATGCTATTAGAAAGTTGGCAACCCTACATGCCACCCTTACTTTTGTGTTGCTTCCTTCAGAGCTGGGCAGCCAGAGAGTGGTGGCTGCTGATGGAGGGGCAGCTCTGAAGGCAGCAGCACAGAAGTAAGGGTGGCAATACCATTCCATGTCATACTTCTGCGCTGCAGCTGGTGGCGGCTCTGCCTTCAGAGCTGGGCTCCTGGCCAGCAGCCGCCGCTCTCCAGCTGCCCAGCTCTGAAGGCAGCACCACCGCCAGCAGCAATGCAGAAGTAAGGGCAGCAGTACCACAAACCCCCTATAGTAGCCTTGAAACCCTTCCCCTCTACACACAATTCCTTTTTTCTCAGGACCCCTACAATTACAACACCATGACACTTCAGATTTAAAGAGCTGAAATCCTGAAATTTATGATTTTTAAGATCATATGGCCATGAAATTGACCAGAATGGACCGTGAATTTGGTAGGGCCCTATTTATTCCCTAAGAAATTAGATTTGCTTTACTTTACTATGTGAAATTACAAGGCTACAAGTGCTCAGAAAATTATCCTGCCCTATTTATTCTTCTTATTCAATATTTATATTATACAATCATAGCAAGATATGGCTGCAAGGGACTTTGAGACGTCATCAAGTCCAGCCCTCCTGCGTTGAGGCAGGACCACATAATCCTAGACCATATTATGGGAACACCGAGGGACTCTAACCAAGGGACACAATTGTGTTGTAGTAGCAGCACCTCTAGGCCCCAACCAAGATTGGACCCCCATTGTGCGGAGCGCTCTAGTAAAAGATATTCCCAGCCCCAAAAATTCACGTACTGCATAGAGAACACAGTCAAGGGGGAGGAGAAAGGAAGTATTATTACCATTGTGCTGGACATGGTGCAAACACAAAGGTGCCCACATTCCCTGCCTGAAAGAGCTTTAAAACTCAGTTATGTTATTTGCCTCTCTGGCCTCCTATGTCAGTGAGCTTCACATACTTGACCATAAGCTGTAAAAGACAGATTTTTGGGGGATCTTCTAGAAACATTAACTTTTGCTTTTCTTGGCTTTTTTCATGATTTCATGTATGCAACCTAGACATTACATGAATGTAGTTATCTGTATTTAATTTCCCTGTTTCTGTTTAACCATGTTAGCATTTAAGTGGCTGCAGTTAGGGTCTGAAATTCACGCCTCACTGAGCTGAATGGGACAGGAGAGGTGTGAGTTGCCACTTGTAATTGTTTTCATAGTGACAGTTTTCTGTAAGTCTGCATTAACTGAGGCTATTGGCCACCCTACAGCCTACAGTCGGCAAAACTTATGTCGCTCGCAGGTGTGAATGTTCCACCCCCTGACCAACAGAAGTGACACTGACGAAAGCGCTCATGGGCACAGTGGTACGTTGGCGGGAGAACTTCTCCCACCAACAGAGCTTCTGCCGCTCAAAGAGGTGCTTTCATTATGCCGATGGGAGAACGTCTTCACCAGACACGCTGCAGCAGCACAGCTGTATCGGTACCGCTGCCCCTCTGCAGCACCGTATGTATAGACATTGCCTTAGCAGCAGCAGCGGCGCATCAATTTACATTGTGACAACTATATACCTTCATAATGTAGAAAAAGACAGAAATCTTATTACATGGAAACACAGGATTTTACAGGATATTGGAGAAAGCAACAAAATTGCAAACTGATCTCGATTTTGCAGGATTTATATTCTGTTTGGTTTTTTTCACGCAGGCAATTTTATCCTCTCTGTTTGGCTTTTGGGCTAAAGAATTTTGCTGAATGTTTTTCAGTGACACGGAATATCCCTCAGGCAAATTGTCCAATCAGCTGCCCGTATGGCCGTCTAATCAGGGCAGGCAGGTAGACTATGCCGTGATTTCATAAAGGAGGCAGAGCTTCATGTGGACGGTGCCTGCTCTGAGCAAGCCTAGCCACTGTGCCATTAAACGTCTCAGTTGGTGCAGTGCCAGCGTGGACAGCAAGTGGTGACATAACAGCTGCTATGCTGCAATTAGTCCTAGCACCACCTTCCCTGAGCACTGCTTGGCTTCTTCGTCTTTCCGTTCAAATATCTGTAGTCTAGTAACATAAAGTCAAGTTTTCTGGAAGCCTTCATCTGTATAAACTGAGCAGCATGTCTCTTAGACCTCATTGCATTCTCATTCTCACCAGTATCTACTCTCTTGCAATTTCTGTATGACCTAACTGCTTTGGGTAAGTATCTCAGAAGAAGCAGGTTGGCCCAAGGCAGATGTCAGGGCAATTATGAACATCTGGGCAGACAAGGAGATGCAGTTGCAGCTGAACGCTGCAATTTGGAGTACTCTGCTTAATTACTAGGAGTTGGCTCATCTGATCTGGCCCAGTTCTGGAAAACAGTCCCAAATATGTATATCATCCTGCACAATGATGAGCAGGAATCACAATGGTTAAGAATGTCATAACATTTACACTCTTGGGAGCCAAGTAATTTCCCATCTTTTGTTGAATTTTAGTAATGTGGATTCTGACCTCTCTCTCTCTCCCTTTTTTAAACAATGATTTTGGCTGTCAGTCTGGAAAATGTTTGTGTTATTGTTTTACTGTATCTAAAAAAACAAACTGACATGAACTGCTCTATGCTTCTCATCTGGATCTATTGTTTGCATTTTCATTGGTGTATCTGCTAATCAATGTGCATTACTTATTTCTTTTTAGGGTCTGACCACATCCGAGAGAAGGATGGACTCTGGGCTGTGCTAGTCTGGCTTTCAATCATAGCAGCTCGAAAGCAGAGTGTGGAAGAGATTGTCAGAGATCACTGGACAAAATTTGGCCGCCACTACTATTGCAGGTGCAGATTATTGTAATTATTACAAAACACAGTCGGCCAGCATGTTCCTAGGACAATGCTGGGGCAAGTTTGTCTTGATTAGCTTTGTTGCTATTAATAGTGAAATGCATTTAGCAGCACTTCAGGGGTGTGCACAGAATGAAAATCTGCCATAGATTAAACAGCATTCCTAGGGACTTTAGTGGCGTAAGTCTCAGCTTTAACTTGAACCAGACTGGCTTGAAGCATAAATTAAAAATCCAGCGAGGTTTACTCAGCTCTTTGTCTTTCAAAGATAGATAAATTGAGTCCCAGGCACTCTATTGTATGTGGGCCTTTTTGACAGGACCAACGTCCTGCCTGCTCTCTAAGGGGTGAAATTCATGGTCCTGCCCAAGGGTCTATGCACTTTTAAACTCCTACATAAGATCTCAAAATAGGGCTTAAGTGGGACTCATGTGGTGTGTAGGCCTTGTGCTGGCCCTCTGTTCAGGGTGAATTTTTACCCTACGGAGATTAAGGAACCATACAACGTTTTGTTCCTTAGCAAAGTTCTTTCTCTACCCCTTGACTATTGACCATGCAGTGTGCCAGTTGGTTGCTGCCCTGCAGCCCAGAGTTGGCTACGTATCGATGGTACGGTATTTATATGGCGTGGAACAGATCTCTCTGTATAAATGGTGTTGTTTGAAAACAAGTTGTTGCTGTTGCTAATAACATCTCAAAATGTAAAAGTATATCATGTATTTTCTAAGTGGGTTCTGCTAATGCACTGAGGCAGGTGGTTGATTATTCCAGCTGAAAATAAAAGAGGCGGGAGTGGCTTTCCAAAGGGAAAATATTCAGTGTGGTTTGATCAGCCCTGAGATAGAAACTCTAAGGGCAGCCAAGTCTGGGGAGAAGGCCAGAGCCGATAATCTTGTTCTCTTATTGTTGTTTTCTTTGCTGCTAACGCCAGACTCCCAGCAGGAGGCGATTTTTTGACTCCATACGGTCTGCAGACTTTGTGTTAGTGCCCAACAAGAGAGCACAGATGTGTCAAGGGGGAGAGGGGTTGAGGGTGGACCTATCTTTTAAGCATGTAAGTGAATTAACCACCTAGGGCACACAGTTTTCTCTTAAACTTAATTGACAGATTTGCACATTTCATGGAATGGAGGACTTAGGAGCACAAACGTGTGTAAGTAAATGGAAGAGCTGTTTTCATTTGCACTAGGCACTTCAGTTGCATGCCTGGTTTTCCATGTCTGCAGTAAATTACTAATTGTGAGCATCTTATGCTCTGTGAAAACAGAATCTTTCTGCTGGGTGGAGCTCACATATTTCTTCATACTACTTTTCTTTTTATTCCTACATGCAAGATTTGATTATGAAGCATTGGAACCCAGAACAGCGTATTTCATAATGAGAGACCTGGAGGCTTTGATCATCGACAAATCATTCAGTAATCAGCAGTTTGCTGTTGGGAACAATGTCTACCGTGTGGAAAAAACAGACAGCTTTGAATATGTGGATCCTGTAGATGGCACTGTGACCAAAAGACAGGTATGAAAGCAACAAAAATAATCTCTTCAAAGATAATGCAGAGGTGTGTATGGGGGCGAGGGGAACCATAATGTTTTACAACGATATACACTACTTTAATAGTTATTAACTCAAGGACAGGAAAAAAACCCACTTTTTACTTGTAGAGTCATGATTTTCTGTGGTTAGTGTAACATACTTGTTGGTACATAGCAGTACTTCCCCCCCATTTAAGAATACCTGATCGTGGAGAAAACAGTAAACTTACACTCAGTGCACACCACTAAAATCAGTGAAGGCGCGTAGGATGTAAACAAGGGAGAATTTTACCAACACAGTGGAGCTCAGGTAATAGCAAGTTGCCTAAGAAAACTAAGAACAAAACACGTTGTCAAGAAGAAATAAAAATCCTTCCTTTTGCTGTTTTCACTCATTCCAATTCAAACTGAAAACATCTTCTGCCTTAAACTACAGTCCAAACTAAATCTTTTGCTCTACAAAATTCATGACATGGTCAATACTGGTAATCTATTTTTTTCATGGTAGAAATGTGTATAAAGAGACACTGTGAATATAAAGTGTGACTCATATTTAAATATATTCTTTTTTCATGATTTTCTCTTTCCTAGATTAAAATAAATTCACCTTGAGATTAATTTTTGGCAAGAGCTCTTATTCTGGGTTTTCCTGTTCCTTGTCATTTTCTTTGTTCATCAAATGTTAACTGTTTTTTATGCTTAAAAATATACGGTCTCTTAATATATATAATCAGATCATCCCACACCATAGCATATATTTGTATGTGTCATACATAATGCTCATAATCTTCTGCATATATCCTCTTCAGCACCTCTTCTTGACTTGACTAACTTGTGAAACAATCTAGCCACTGGTACTGACCCTGCAACCAACGTTCTTCCCTACTGATTGGTTTCTCGGTTCTGGACCTTTCTCACAGTCACATATGATTGGTGCTAAACTCTTCATTTACTGCTAGGTCTTTCAGGGGATTTTTTTTTTCCAAAGTGTTCAGCGTTGGTTTCATGGATTTTGACAAACTAAAATGAAGGAACATCTTCATCAGATCTTTAAAAAAAAATACATTAACTTTTGCAACTCGTGCCATCCTTGTACTTTCAATCTTCAGATACGGTATGTTAGGGTTTTTTTATAGGGTGTGGTCAGACCCCACAACCCTTCTGTGGAAAATAACCAACCTCCAAGGACTTTGCATAGAATCTTACAGAAAATGTACTCAAGGGGGTATTGCAAATTATAGTCCAGGTATATGCTAAACCAAAGTCCAGATTGTCCTATTTATTGTGGTTTGTGAATCATCTTGACCTGACCAGGCCCTTGCAAATCCTACTCTACAGTCTGTTGAAACCATCGTCCTGACATTCTGCTCAGATTCTTTATAGTTTCCATTCATTACTGAATCCAGGTGATACAAGTAATCCACCTGCCATTGAACCACTCTCTTTCTGTGTATTGCTGGTGAAGCATGACACCTGCCTGTTGTTGTCATATCCAAGCTCATCAGAAAATCACAGGAATGATAAACTGGCCAACTTTGCCATTTTAAAAACTGACTTGCAATTTTCAGATTCCTTTTTCCTCCCTTATATTTTGTCAAAAGCTCTGTCCTACCATTGAAATAAGAATAAAATTGACAATCAATTTCTTTTTAAAAAGGGCCTGCTGTAAAACAAGAAAAGAAATATTACAGCTCGGACTCTGAAAATGTGTCCAAAATTGGCAAGCACATCTTTTCCACAGGCAAAACCAGTAATTTATTTAGAATGTAAGTTCTTCCAGACAGAGACGGTCTCTTAGTGTGTGTGTGTGTGTATGTACCTACCACAGTGGAGCCCAATCTCTGTGAGGTCCTCTAGGCACCTCTGTAATAAAAAGTAAATAATACCATGCTATCATATGCAAATGAAATAATTGCATACATGCCATTCTGTTCTTCATGTGCACACAAATGCTTTGTTTTGGTCCATGTTAATGAGTTTGCTTGCAAATTTTGCAGATCTGTTTTCAGAGGCTTGTTCAAAGTTTTATTCTATAGATGTATAAAAGGAGAAAAAAAATTATACAATAGAATCTCATTAATTCACATGGACAACTAGCTAACACATAGCTGATTACTCAGTTTTGCAAAATGTCTAGTCAGTGAACGAACAAACAAAGCATGGATAATGCATCACAAAAATTAATTTCTTATTTTGAGAATTATATCTTATAATAATTCACTGTAATGTACTGGTAAATTAACTGTAGTATGTTTTGTAGAAATAATTGGTAGCAGTAAACATTTATATTCTGGTAGTGATTAAAGGCCCTATCCTTATTGGGGCTCCATTGTGCTTGGTGCCGACAACCTGTTCCAAATAATGAAGTCTTGGAATAATACTTTATTACCAGTTGTGCTCTGGTATTAAATCGTTGCTGAGAAATACAGAGGCACCATTTGACAAAATCCAAATTATCCATGTTGGTGAGAGGGTCCAATGTACCGTAACCTGTCAATGAAAACGCCTGATCCTTGTAATTAGAGATCTGTGAACTGACTCTGAATGTTTTCCTACTCCTGTCTTTGTTTCAGAATGGAAAAGGTTATCCATGTAGTCCGAGTTTTTTGTTTTTGAGTGTGTAGTCAGGAAGCAGACATTGGAAAAGTTGGAAAAAGTTCTTTCATTCACATGCCCCCAGATAAGGCCAAAATTCTTCTTTGCTCAGAATGAGATTTCAATGCTGCCTCGGAGATAAGGCTTTTCCTGTCAAAATATTCAGTGCAGTCTGCTGCTTTAGGGACTTTTAAGTGTCAGTTGAGGAGCAAAGAAAATTACATTAGGGCATAATACTTGGAAGTAAAACCACAGCCATTTTATATGGGTCTGACGTGTGTGTGTGGCTGTATATGTACTTTATTGTTACTGGGCCACATGCTTTGCTAGTGTACCTCCATATGTATTGTACCGCTACAGAGTGCTTCAAAATGTTAAATTGAAACATACCCATAGGTTTGCACACCTGAATCTTGCTTGTGTTATCCTTAAATTGTAAGAATGACAAGAAATACAGCAAATAATAGTTAGCATATAGGTAGCAGTTTTAACCTTTAGAGTGCTTTACAAACATTAACAAATTGATGGTTAATTTGACTGGAATGTAATAGAAGAGCAGCCATCTCTGTGAAGTCAGTTGTAATTCCATTTACACAGCAAGGCCTACCTCTGTCACATCAGCTCCAAAACCAGTGGATCAAATTCTCTGCTGGTGTATGCATTGCATTGGATGGGATACCTTCAAGGAACTCCGAGGCACTGCAGGAAGTCATGTTGACGATTCACTTGGTTACACTGTAATGCCAGCAAACAGTTGGCCCCACTGGCTTTTGGAGCTGATGTGACAAAGGCAGGATTGTTTTCTGATATTTTTTTTAAACCATCTCTTCTAGCACAGCATAGCACAAAGCTGTCCTTGTGCCTTCCTTACTTCTGAGAGCATTACAGGTTGACTGGTCCTTATTCATGCTCTGCTAGAAAGTCAATACCAGTGCTTTTAAATATCTCCTTCATTAGGAAGGATTCCCATCTGCTAGGTCATTGAAACCAACATGTTATACTGTCTACAAAGTTAATTTTTTTCATATTTCATTAGCTTTTTAGCCATGAAACTTGGTTTTGTGGCAGAGTTTCCATGCAGCTCATATACATCCACTAGCATATTTAGGATGCCTAAAATAAATGTCCACAGATGTTCAGTATGAAAACTACATCCAGTCTTCTAGCTACTTCCTCCCGGAAGTTATCAACCCATCTGATTTCTCACAAGATGATACTGTTCTCATTTCTTCTTATAACTGAAAGTTATTTCATCTTATGGGTCTCCCAGTTTATCCTTTTTGTCCTTTTCTTCTTTTAGACTATAAATTCTACATTCTATGGGAATGTTTTCATTTTGTCTTGTACAGGATCAGGGAAATAATATATAATAATTAATAATAATATACAATTGGATTTACAACAACATATCTGCCAGTGCGCTCATGTTAGGTAGGAGAATAACATCATGCCACACAGTACTTATACTGTACATTATTTCATCAGTTTGCTCCCCCACTTACTAATATTTTCTCCTAATTAAAGTTCAGATCCATCAAAAAACAAAACTCCATTCTCCTTTTAGACTTTGTATCTTATAAGAAAAAGGAAACTCAGTGTTCATTTTTACAGAGAGCGGCACTGCAGTCTTCAACATTTTCAAATTCATGCTTGTTCACGTTTCACTTAGTAACAATTATTTGTTATTAAATATTTTAATTCATGGCATGCCAAATGCAAGAGGGGCGAGGTTCTAGAAAATAAAGGAGATGTATTAAAAATGAATGGCTCTTTCATGCTTTTCTGTGAGCTTGTTGAGTGAAAGCCTTGTTGGTTCTGGAACCACCCTGAACTTTTCAGGGACAAGGTTGGAATCAAGATGTCACAGTTGGACACTCTATAAATAGTGAGCCCAAAGCCTAGATGCAAACCACATAAACTCTGAAGTGTTTCGATATTGTACGGGAATCGTATAGTTTGGGGGGTGTCATCTGTAGTTAGATGTTGAAAGTCAGTATCTAAAGGCTGTTGTTACCTTATTAAATGATTTCTCCCTGGTATGTAACCCTGTTGTTTTAAGACGTAGACCCTGGTGTGTCTTTGTAGTGCCCCTGTTTGGAGTATTCTCAGCTGTGCTGCAGGAATTCTAGCCTTCTAGAGATGTATCAGCTGTTATTCCCCCATTTGTGAGAGTCTGTGTGGTCGAGCATCTGTCACCAGGAAATACAAAATGAGGAAGAAAATAGCTGGAAAATAGCATAGGGAGTAAATACAGGGAGCTGTGTGCCTGTGAGTGAGAGAGAGAATTCCAAGTACCAGAAATGCTGGTAATATTACATTACCAGGAGGCTCTATAGTTGGGGGAGTAGTTTATATAAGATTGTGAGAGAGTGTTATGGAAAGCATAAGTACTGTTTCTTCCAAAGACCATGAATTTAATGAGTAAATAAGTTTTCAGAGCCTCGTGTGTGAAATGAAACAATCATTCCTCAGTGCTGTTGCTGCTACACAAGATACAGTGTGCGGGGAGAGTACTTAAGCAGTCTTACTAGCCTTGTCATACTGGTGGTCAGTAAAGTTGGCTGAATACTGCAAAATGGTACTTGCAAACATTCCTTGGAATTAAATCTATACATTAGCTTGGATGCTGTTCATGGCCCCGTTTATTCACTTTCTGCAAATATTTGTGGCAATACTTTTGGGTTTTTGGAGCCTGGAAAGTTTAAATGACAATAATGTTACACACTTTGAGCTACCTGTTCTGTATCTGACATTCTTCTAAAATACAGGCCCAGTTGTGCAAGGATCCCTTTAATCTATTCTCTTCCTCCTCATGGTAATAGAATTGAAGGCAATCAGCGCCCACCAAGAAGCATTCAGCAGCTCACACGAATGGGACATAAATAATTTTTGTGGACACGTGGGGTGAAATCCTGGTCAAAACTCCCATTGACTTTACTGGGGCTTGGGGTTCACACCAGAACTCTACAATTGTCTTAGCTACGCAAATTCTGGAGACAGAAACCAAATGGCTAATGTGCTACTCTCTCCTCCATTTGCCTGAAGTTCCCATGCTATTGGAAAAGCCCATTTTAAACTTTTTTTCTTAACATTACCTATTTGTGGTGTCTGTCACATAGGTTGTGCATACTGAAAATACTAGGTGAATAAACGTTGCCCGGAAATTTGAAAAACTGAACATCAATGTTTGTACTAGTAACTAAAATGATTATTAATAGAATCACAGAAGTTAGAGATGGAAAATACCTATTAGGTCATCTAATCCAACCCTTTACTGATGTGGGATTTATTCTTATTACATATTTTCTAGAGTTAATGGCTAGTATCAACCAAACAATTCTTTATTTGGTGCTACAAATGCTTCAGCACATACCTGAACAAACAAAAAAGTTCCATTAATAGTTTAGCTCTGCTTTGTTAATATCACTGGCTTCTCAAGCAAGTCTTGGTGGAAGAGGAAGAGTCAAATACCATTTCTCTTCTCTGAATTCTGAATGACTTACTCCCCCTCAGTCAGATGAAAAAAGTAGCTTGCCCTGCACACAGTGCAATGGAGAGCAGCAGGATTGAGAGGGGGGAGGGGAAGAAAACACAATGACTTGGCAGAGAGGGGAGCTAGCCATCCCTTTCCCCTGAGTAAACGGTACTGTTTTCAGGGCCTTTTTGTCCTAAATTCCTGTATTTTCTCTTTCCTCCGCCTCCTCCAAATGGTCTAGTCTGCAAGTTCTGACTATGCTGGCCAGACAGCTTCCACCATGGCTGGAGCACACCACTGTCTCCTGCACTCTTATTCCTACCTCTTCAAGGTTATCTTTTGGGGCCACATCGGCATTTGCCCTTTGTTTGGGCCTGCAGAATAAGTAGAAGAAAATGGGGGGAAATTTGTTTTTGTTTTTGTAACCAGATTTTCAGCCTGAGTCTCCTCATGCTGCTGTAAATCTGGAATACTTCAATGGAATTACACTTGTTAAAATGGTCGCGAGAAGGGAGGGCGTCTCTGTGTGAGTACCACACTCAAAGAGCACAATGATGCACAACAGGAATAATAATAATAAAAACACTTCTGGGTGAGTATAGGAAAAGAAAACCACCCTGACTCAAAAATAAAAATCGGAACCATCTGCAACTATTCTTGCCTGGAGTCTGACATGAGTAAGGTTTATTCCAGAGGGGAAAATAATTTGGCTAGTTTTTGTCTTTCCTCAGATTAATCTGAACAATCACTCCCACTAACGGAAAAGCTAAACAGTCTGGTGATGGACCCAGAGGGCTTGTGAAAAATCGAGTTAGCTACATGACGAAGACAGCGACTTTGCAATCACTGGAGATTGGTCAAATTTTTGTCCTCATCATCATGCTTTTATTTGTATTACCATAGTCATGGACCAAGACCTCATTGTGCCAAGTGCTGTACAAATACAGAACAAAAAGATAGTCCCTGCCCCAAGAGCTTACAATCTAATGGTACAATGTTCAGTATCATGTGAATGATGTCTGATTAAACTCTCAGGGTTTTGTTTACTAGAATACAGTACCCTGAACTGAATGCCACCAGTAGTTAACTTTAAGATTTGCTTTTAAATACAGCTACTTTAATGTTTAACTTCACAAAGTCTTGGCAGTTATAGCTGAGAGAAGGGGTCATTGTTTAAAACACGGAGGTGGAGTAGCAGGAAATAGTTTAAAAACAGGCTGCCACAGAATTGATAGCTGCGAGAGGCATTTTCTTTTGGAGGGAAGAGTGCCTGCGAAGGAGGACTTGCACACTTCCTGTATTTCCATTTGATGTGAAAATAGTAATTGACTCAGGCTTGATCCACACCACCAACTTATGTTGGTATTACTGCATTGCTCAGGGGTGTCGAAAATCGCCTGAGCAACACAGGTACACCGACCTAATTCCTGGTGTACACAGTGCTATAGCAACAGGAGCGCTTCTCCTGTTGACAGCTACCATCTCTTGGGGAGATGGAGTAACTATGCCGACAGGAGAAGTGCTCCTGTCAGCATAGGTAGTGTGTTTACTAAGCACTACAGTGGTGTAGCTGCAGTGCTGTAAGTGTAGACAAGCTCTCAGACACCAATTCCCTCAGTATTACGACGTCTTCGGAGTGGTCAGGTATCATTATAGATAGTGTGATTTGCTGGCCTTGCTCTTTTGACTTTTTATCCTCGACTTTCTTTTCAACTCCTGATACAAACAATGAACACACATCATCCCATGGATTGGGTTTGAGGATGATGTCCTGCGCAATTGATGCACCATGGTCAATAGCATATTTTCTTATAAATGATGCAAGAGCTCCTTTATCATTATTGGCCGGCATTTTACTATTTACAGCATTTTGCCAGGTTAGCCACTTGTAACATAAGTTCTGGACTGGAACAGCAGATGAAAAAGGTATGACTTGATCTCCTATTTGCCAATCATTGTCTCTAATATCTTTGTTAAATTGCAACATTTGCCTTGTGTTTTGTTTTTCCCAATTCTTTTTCCACCATACAGATGTATCGGTTTCAAATGCTCTCCCCGGTGAGTCCTTTCAGGTCTTAATCACAGACTACACCGCTTCAGGTCTCCTTCACCACCACCTTGTTTTATTGTGTTGTTCCAACACAATAGCCTGTAGGGCTATTTACATATATTTACAGTCCACCAGCGAGTTCCCCCACTTGCTTCTGGGGAAGGGAACAGAACTAGCAGCACCCAGGCCTGCCTACCTCTGCCTTCCTTCAGGCTCTCCTCTCTCTGCTCAGCACTTCCTTCCTCTCAATTTGAATGCTGCTAGCTGCTGGGGTTGCCTCCCCCTCAAATTAGCCCCTCAGCTGGTAGCTCTGCCTAATTAATTGATCTTCCAGTTAGGTCCCAGTTAACCTATATTGGTGGGGCTTTGAGTGACAGGGTGCTGAGTTCGCTCCTGACTGACTCAGCACACACTGTTACACTCATGTAAATTTTGCATAAAGGCATCAATTTTTACTCCTTCAACGTGCGTACTGATAGTTTCCCACAGAAAGAGCTCTGGCATCCGCATTCCCTTCCCATCTTTACTTCAAAGCAAGAGTGATTTGTTGCACAAGGGAGTCACTTAAATCTCCATGAGTCACTTAAATCTCCATGAGAACTAGTGGAGCGAGGCAATCCCAATCTTTTCCATTTATCGCACCAAATCCAACTTATCAGGATGAAATTGAGGAATATGTTGCCGTTTTTAGTGTATATCACCCTTGACCTTGAATTTGAGATTCCTGTTGAATCAGAATGAGATCTGTGTTATACAAATTAGTGACAGTATGGAGAAAGCAGTGAGGGATAACATTTGCACATAAAGTGAACTAATCAGAATGTGAGCATCCACACAGAGGTTCGATGAGCTTTAACAAATGCACTTTACATTCACGCCTTTAGTTAAAGAGGCTTAAATGTCCTGAGTGTCCCCTTGTAGACATGCCCTGAGACACTCATAACCACATCTTCATGCACATTCCGTGAGGAATATGAAAATATGTTATCTGTTGTGTACTCTGCTGACTCCTTTGTTCCATGGTTCTCTAGCTTTCTCATATGCACTTTCCTTCTGCCTGACATGTCACCTGTAGTGTTTCTACATGATGTTCCATTGGGATATCAGTGTAATGTTGGCACATAAGAGAAACACAGCTTCAGCAAAGCAGCAGCAGCAGAAAGCAAGCAGTTAAACTGTATCATTGTATAATTACAACTGCTGCTGCTGTTCTTACTGTAGCAACTGGATGCTTCCCTAGATATTGGGCTTCCATTGTGCTCAGCACGTTACGTTCATTATTTAGAGAACCCTTGCCCTGTAGAGCTAGCAGTCTAAACAGACAGTATGAAGGGTGGGAGAAAGGAAGTATTATTATCCACATTTTACAGATGGGGCACTGAGGCTCAGAGTGATTAAGTGAATTGCCTGAAGTAACACAGGAGGAGCCAAGACCTGAACCGAGATAATCCTTCCTCTCTCGCTCTCGATTTTGGATTATAATTTTGCAAAGTCAATGCTGCCACCCATACATTCGTCTTTCTTTTTGCAGGGACTGCGAATTATTTTCTCAGATGCTTCAAGGCTCATCTTCAGACTTAGTGCTTCTAGCAGCGTGCGAGCTACCCTCAGGATCTATGCAGAAACCTATGAAAAGGATCCCAGCAAACATGACAAGGAGTCACAGGTAAATCAATGAGCACCACTTTAAACTTTGGAAAAACAACCAAGTGTCATTTCTCGCTGTGGTAAGGCCCCTGTATAGGCCAATGGCAGGTGCTCTCAAAGGTGTTGAATAAAATGGTAGGGTTTTTCCCAATAAAAAGCAAAGCATACTGAACGTTGTATCCGAGCAGATACATACGCTTGGCGCTGTTCCAGGAAGTGTCAAGGAGGTTGGGTTTTGATTTGGAAAGCTTGTTCTTAAACTTTTAAGAGAACAGCTCCAGAGGTCACAATAGGAGCAGGAGAGTTACAGCAGTGACAGTGGTACAGATTGATTATGTAAGCTAGGAAGAACGTTCTGCAGCCTGCAGAAGGCAGGCAGATGCTCCCAGATCAGTGCAGGCCAACCAAGTGGAGAGGGCAAAGGGGCAGGTAGTAGTAGTAGCAGTAGTATGATACTTCTGTGAATTATTAATTTTTTAAATTAGGCAACCTATTGAAAATTACACACCAAAATCTACATTAAAAGAACATTACGGTTGCAAAGTCCAAGCACTCGCAAGTTAGGAAATCCCAGAATTAAGGGCTGCCTTTTCAACCTTCATTTGGTACCTTGTGCGTATGCATTATGATACTGTCTTTAATTACCCTGTGCCAGTGCTGTCTCTCCCGCAACAACTCCTCATCCCAGACCCCTCCGCCCCCCGTCTCCCTTCCCCAGTCCTAGGCTTCATCCCCCCACAGGCCACTCGTGTCAGTTCCAATCTCCTTTTCCAGCCAGTTCCAGTCTCTCCTTTAGGGCTCCTCGAGTAAATCCCAGTCTCTGCCCTGCCCCCTGAGTTACCATCCCACTCTTCCTCTGCAAGCTTCTTGTCCCAATCTCCTTGCCCAGCCAGTCCCAAGCTCCTCTGCCCATTCCTGGCTTCTTGTGCCCTCTCTGACTCTGTGCTCTCAGCTGCCATTCCCAGTCTTCTTACCCCAGGATCCTTGACCCAGTCTATTGCCTCTGTTCTTCCTCTTTCCCCTCTGCGTTTGCGTCTGGTTGCTTCCTCCTCCTCCATGCTGCCCGGGCAGTAGGGGCATGCAGAGCACAGGAGAGACCATTTCCCTACTCTCAGCTCAGTTCCGTTCCCTGGCACTACAGAAGCCATTGGCTGCTGCAAGAAGCAGTAGTTCCAGAGAAAGTCCTCTCAGCCCCTGCAGCCATGGGCCGGAGCATGCCTAGCGTAGCAAAGAATTTAGCTGCCAAACTCTAACCAGTCTCTACAGATATTTTTCAAAGGTTCTAGAGCTTCTCAACAAAGCAGCTGTGATTTTTTTTAACATGACCAAACAATGGATTGTTCCCTAATCTTGTTTTCAGAAACAGCTGTTTTAGCTGAAATTTGGCAGCAAAAATAAAATAAAATAAATCAGCCTGAGACAGACACCTTGCATAAAAAACATCAGTTTGGCAAAATTATAAGCAACTGAAAACAGGGTCTTATACTGGAAAGCGTCAGGCACCCTTAACTATAGATTGTGCTGCCGGCTCCACCTATAATATCCAGAAGCAACTGTTCAGGTTTTATCTAAAATGTTAAGAAATATTTTGCCCTTACTTGTCCCTACAGGCCTCCTTGCAATCTTATGTAGGGTTGAGTGGGGTTAGATTGACTTTGTCCAAGCCATGTCTGTTCTCAGGGAGAGAGAGAGCAGCTTCTGTTCTTCTTCAATGTATCTGACCTCTTGACCTCTTCATATGCTTTACATTCATTAAAAAAAAAACCCACCAGGGACTGGCAGCCCTGGAGAATGAAGTCCCATTTATCCACAAAACAGGCCTGGGCGGCAATAGAGAGGGCTCCCCTACACCCATCACTCCCCAATGTGCTTCAGTTTTGGTCTGGAGAGACCATCCCTGTTCAGTCTCCATGCAGACTGAATCCTTGACCTTTCTGCTGAGAGGTGTAAGGAAGGTGGCACTTTATTACCAGTTGCATTGCTAAGTGAATTCGGTTATAAAGGAGACTGGCTGTCGTACTATAAATCAAGTTGTTGAACATGGCTTATTCCAGGGGAGATAAAAAAGCTAGTCTGGAATTCACACTGCCTGTTACTCGTGGGGTGGGGAAGAAAGTACTGGCTTAAAATTCACGTATAGCAGACCAGCGGAAGGTTCCCTCTATTTAATAAACTTAAAATAAATCATTAGATAACATACTTCCCCTGTGACAGCAGCAGATACATTTCAGACTGGGAGTCTTCTGCCTTTTTCCCCCACCTCCCCAAAATTGGACACTAGTGATGCTCCTTTTGTTGTGTTTATAAATAAGGCTGCGGTTTAGTTATGGGTATTTTTAGTAAAAGTCATGGACAGGTCACTAGCAATAAACAAAAATTCAGGGCCTGTGACGTGACCATGACTTCTACTATATACCCCTGACGAAATCGTAGGTGGGGGTGTGGGTATGTGGAAGTGCTTCTCTGGAGGTTGGGGGGACTGCTGCTCAGGGGTGGGGAGGGGAGGAAGGAGACCGCTGGTTGTGGGGCCACCCAAACCGCTCCAGCAGCGGCTGGTGTGGCTGTCTCTGGGGCCACGTGAGCAGCTGGCCCCCAGGGTCATCTGCTTGGGCAGCCCTGGGGTCTGCCACACTGGCCGCTGCAGAAGTCACAGAAATTGCAGAAAGTCACGGAATCTGAGCCCTATTTATAAATCATTTGAAGCTTAAATTTACCTGATTATAAGCTTTTGAGGTAGGGACTGTCACTTACTGTGTGTTTGTGCAGCGTCTAACACAATGAGGCACCAACCTGGCTGAGGCCTCCAAGTGCTAATGCAATATAAATACAGTATTTAATAATAATAATGATTATTATTTATTGCACTGCAATGAAAGGCGAGAGAGGCAGGAGTGAACTTTAGTCTTTAAAGGGAACTCCAGGTATCTTTGAGCTTCTGCTGAGTTTTTGCTAGCACTCTCATCTGAGTTATAAGTGAACATTAAAAAAAAAAAATTCCTTGTCAAGCGGATTGTCTGGGGATCACTTAGCTAATGCTTCACAGTGATTCCTCACAATAAAAGTACAGTTGGGAATAGTATAGAGTCCAAGCAACTTCTGGATTCCTTATAAGGGAGAAATTTGGAGTGGTCTGAGAGTCATCTCATAATCATAATCAAAAAAGTTTTCTAAAGAAGAATTAAGGTTGAGAGGGTGTCGTTGGAGTCCAGCTGATACCAAAAAAACTCAGTATTATACTTTGTTTACATTTCTCTGATTTTTAACAAACGTTCCAAGAAAACTCTACAGTAGGATGAGGTGCAGCATGTGAATTTTTGGGAAGATCTTTCGTTTTGTTAAATGAAAAGGGGTTGAAAACGGGATTTATAATGAGGGAGAAGCTTTAGTCTTAAGTATAGTTTGGCTACTATGCCTCCATAATGATTACAGGGAATGCACATTATCAAAAGTCCCAAGAAAAAAACCCACAAGTGCATCATGTTTTTAATCTATAAAAGTTTCCAGTTTAAACAATAAAATTAAAGCTTTTTTAATGCCATTTTATTTCTGCAAAACATTTGTTTTAAACTAATGAATACATGGTTTTTATCACTCCACAGAGTTTTTTTTCAAAGTTTATTTCTGAAAAGACATCACTATATGCTTGCGGCCATCTCAGGTTATGACATGATTTTGCCAGCCAGTGTATATGGGTTAATAAATGTGTTTTAACTGGGGGAGAGACCTAGGGTAAAACACCATTTTGACCCCTTCCACACTGCCCAGCCAAACTTGGTTATAGCACAGATTGGTAACAATTGTAATTAAACTGCCATAGGCGCCAACTTCGTGGGTGCTCCGGGGCTGGAGCACCCACGGGGAAAAATTGGTGGGTGCTCTGCACCCACCGGCAGCTCCCCACCATCCCCGGGACCCGCGGCTGGCTCCCCGCCAACCCCGGGGCCCGCCGCCATCTTACCTTAGCACCGGGAGACGCTGCGGGGCCCCGCCCCCGACGCTGAGGGGCCCCGCCCCCGACGTTGCGTCGGCGTCAGAGGCGGGGCCCCGCAACGTCACCCGGCGTCGGGGGCGGGGCCCCGCAACGTCACCCGGCGTCGGGGGCGGGGCCCCGCCCCCGACGCTGGGCGTGAGCTCCCACCGGCACCACAGAAAGTCAGCGCCTGTGGTGTTTACGCATAGATATTAAACAATGTTGATTGCCCTTTGTAGGCAGAGCCTAAATCAAGAGAAAATACGTCAGTGGAGGGGACAGAGCTAAGTGTTGATTTCCACTCCGGACACATCTGAGAGGTCTGCAATGTACATTTAGCAACTTTACAGTCTGTAAAACAAACACAAGTGTCTGACCATATTTCCTGTCTAACACATCCTCACAGAAAGAATGATTCCACCCCCCACCCCCAGCAAAATGATTTATTCTCTAATGCTTTATAAAGTACACTGGAAAACTATAAGGAATGTTCTGCCAGTCTTCAGTGCTGAATCAAACTTTCTGACCCTCTTAATTACAAAAGGAGAAAGTGCTTCTTATAATGGAATAGCTTCTGTAACAATGAATTGTTCAATATTAACTGTTTTAAGGCAAATAAGAGGAGACGGGAGAGAGACACTGAGCTGATTTAAGTTTGTGTCCTTTAAAAAAAGCAAACGTTCTAAAGTGAATGTTTAATGTTTAACACTTAATGTTTTTACATGAATGGAAAATGTCACAAATGTTCTGAGTGAAGTTAGTGTTTGTGAAAATACTGGATTGAGAGAACTGGAGATGAACGTCATCCTGACAGTTCACTGGACATGTGCCAGCATGGGGAACAGCAATGCAGGCATCCCTGGACTACCCTGCCCAGGCGTATTATCTCTGTTCTAGAAGTTAACTCTGGAGGTGGGAGTAGGTCCTTTTCCATACATATCCAATCCAATCTGAAGACTGCCACTAATAGTGCCAGTTATGGTGACATGGACACCTCTCCACTAAAACCTGAACTGGGACTACCATCTGATTTTATACAGACCACTGAACTTGTCAGATTATAGCAATTTTCCCCCCACTAATGCTCCAGGTTGAATTTGAAAGGCAACCCTAGAGGTGAAAGAAGAAGTCGTTATCTGTCTGGTCATCCAGTCCCCTCAGTACTCATTGATAGTTGTAATGTATGCTGTTTGGTGCTGGGCAGAAAAAGAAAAGCCTTCTGCTTTTAAAGGCGTTTCATCTCATTTTGCAACAGCTGCAGGAGAATGAACTGTTGTTTACAGAGTCAACTTTAGTCTTGTCTTCACAAATCTAGTTAATGTCAATATGGGTTACCATAGGTAGGTTAGATTGCCGTCTAATGGTAGAAGGAGGCATTTAACCTAGAGCTCCTTTTTGGTGACTAGGTAATGCATTTGCAGTATATGTGAATATCCAGTAAAATAACAAAACAAAAGAAGAGGTGTTTTACCTTTGTAAATTTAGAGCCAAACAGTGGCCTCACTCCTCTTTGGCGTACTGAGGACACTGTGGAGCTATTGAATCAGAGGTGCTCTGAAGTGTTTTGCATGTGCAGAGTGAATGCAAGTAGAATGTTTTCAACTCCCACCAACCTCACATGTCTCCTGGGGGTCACGGAGCACCACCGGTTGGGCTAGCCTGTCTGAAGCCCAGCATTCAAAGGGGCATTATTGTGCCAGCTTCTGTGCAGATTCATGAAGGATAGTAGAAAGAGGCTCGCTGTGTCACCTCCTCCCCGCCCTGGCACACACATGCAGGAGTAAATAGACTTTCCACCTCAACGCTATAGATAAATACTCCCTCTTTCTCCTAATCCCCTGGTGGAGTAGTAGTACACCTTCCAGTGCTGAGCTTTCCCAAAGCCAGATGCTTCACCGACTACAGTAAGACAGTATGGACTTGGAGGGTCACTGAACCTTACCTTCTTCTTCGAGTGATTGCTCATGTCTATTCCACAGTAGGTGTGTGTGCTCGCCACGTGCATCGGTGCCGGAAGTTTTTCCCTTAGCAGTATCCGTAGGGGGGAGCGCTGCTGCGACCCCTGGAGTGGTGCCGCTATAGGGCGCTATATAGGGGACTGCGCGCTCCCCCCACCCTCAGTTCCTTCTTGCCGCCAGTGTAGGTGCGTGGGAGCTTCTGCTCCAGCTTCATTGCTGCAGCCTTTTTTCCTAGAACTCTGTTCGTTGTTCATTGTTAGTGGTATCTTTAGTTAGTTTGTAAGTTAGTTTAGATTAGTTAGTGTCCGGGCCGGGGCATGCCCCGGGCTTAAAATCGTGCGAGTCCTGCAGGCGTTCTATGCCTAGAAGCGACCCGCACTCAGATTGTCTCCGCTGCCTGGGTGAGTCCCACGTCAGCATATGCTGCAAAATCTGCAGGTCCTTTAAGCCAGGAACTAAAAAGGACAGAGACATTCGACTCCGGGCCCTCCTCATGGAGTCCGCGTTGGCTCCTACCCCGGTGCGCTGAGCGGAATCGGCACCCGGTACCTTGTCCTTGGTGCGCGACGATCCCCCGGCGCCTTCGAGTGGCGGGCACCGCTCACCATCACGTAGGCAGAGGAAGGCACCATCTGCGCATCGTTGTCGAGAGAAGGATAAGGGAGAGGCTCGACCCATGTGCGGCAGCCCTAATTCTCCCCCGGGCCCCATTGCTCCTACTCACACTGAGCGGAGTAGCCTGGTTTCCTCGACGCAGGCCTCTCCAGACGCCCGAATGCCTTCGACGCCGGAGGCCTTCCAGGCGGCCAAGGACTTGCTCACGCTCCAGGTACCGGCAGTCCCGGCACCAGGAGTCCGATCCAGAGGCAAGCCGCTGTTGGGCTCCAGGCCGTCGACCCCAACCAGGCGTCGATCCCGGTCAAGGGACTGCTCCCGGGGCCGCTCACCCCTCAGCGCCCAGTCTGACCATAGCCCACAGCCTCCACAGTCACCGATGGTGAGGCTCTCGGGCAAGGTGCCGTCGGATCAGAGCTCTGGGCACCGCTCTAGACTGAGCAGGGAGTCGCGACACGGCAGGTACCGGCACCGTAGACGCTTCCGGTCGAGTCGGAGCTACCGCAGCCATTCCTGTCACGGCCGCCGACGCTCCCGCTCCAGCTCCCGTTCTTCGAGGCACCGGGAACACGACTCCCGTAAGAGGTGGCCAGCTCCGCACCATCGCGGACATAGGCGTCGCAGCGTCTCATGGAGCAGTAGCTCGAGACGGTACCGTTCCTCATCATTGGAGTCCTGGTCCCAAGGTAGACGTCATCATCAGCGCCGTAGATCTTACCGTTCCCACGGCACCGACTGGACGGCATTCACACCAGCGGTGAGCCACTCGAGCCTCCGCGTTCCAACCTGACCAGCTGGTGCCGTCGGTGCCGCAGCAGGGTCAGTGGCAAGGGGTTCCATGGCAGGGACAATGGTGCCAGTGGACCCCTTGGCCCCCGGGACATGCCCAGCCGGATACTCGATCGGTCGCAGGAGCATCCGAGGCTCCTTCGGCCACTATATCCAGGGCTCCTAGACATAGATCTGCGGACCAAGGTCCTCGGCACCGAATGCGGACTCCGAGCAAGGCGTCGGGCCCACGGTGCCAGCAGATGCGCTAAGCTCCGTACCGGCGTCCTCTCCCGTACCGGAGGATAAGGTCGCGGCCCCGCCACCCTCCGTACCGCAGGAGGACTACAGGGCTCACCAGGAGCTATTAAAGCGAGTCGCCTCAAACCTCCAGCTCCAAGCTGAGGAGATGGAAGGGCCCTCAGACTCGCTCTTCAATGTCCTTTTGTCCTCGGCACCGGGCAGAGTGGCGCTCCCGTTACATGAAGGGGTTGCCAATATTACAAAAGCCCTTTGGCATACGCCAGCCTCACTTGCGCCCATATCCAGAAAGGCAGAGCGCAAGTATTTTGTCCCCGCGAAAGGACACGAATTCTTGTACACCCACCCGGCGCCCAACTCCTTGGTCGTGGAATTCGTAAACCACAGGGAGCGCCAGGGTCAACCGGGTCCTACTCCTAAGAATAAGGACTCGAAAAGGCTGGACTCATTTGGAAGGAAATTTTATTCGTCCTCAAGTTTCCAGCTCAGGGGGGCAAATCACCAAGCCCTCCTCAGTCGCTACGACTTTAACCTATGGGGGTCCCTACAAAAATTTGAGCCCTCCCTCCCAGAGTGCGACTGCAAAGAGTTCAAGGCGCTGGCGGAAGAGGGGCCTGCCCGCGGCAAAGGCTGCTCTGCAGGCGGCATCGGATGCGGCGGACACGGCAGCGCGATCCATTGCCTCAGCGGTGTCCATGCGCAGGGCGTCGTGGCTCCTCCTGTCGGGGCTGTCCTCGGAGGCGCAGTCGGTGATGCAGGATCTCCCGTTCGACGGCAAGGACCTGTTCGCGGAGCAAGTGGACGGGAGACTTCATGGCATGAAGGACTCCCGTACCACCCTGCAAGCGCTCGGGCTCTACGTCCCACCGGCTAAGGAAAAGCCTAAGCCGCAGGCTCCCGCCCAGGTGCCCCAACCACACTATGAGCCAGCCTATAAGAGGTCCAGACCACAAAAGAGGTGACCTCAATGGCAGTCCCGCTCTGCCCCGCAGCCTGGGCCCTCCAGGGGCAAGCAGCAGGGCAAGAGGCGGTTTTGACTGGGGGCAGGAGGGTACCTGGGTGAACCCCGAGAGCACCCTCCGACAAATAAAGTTGGCCTTCAGCAACCACTTCGTCCATTCCTTTCTCAGTGGTCCCATATAACCTCGGACCGGTGGGTCCTGGGTACCATTGCCTGGGGCTACACGCTCCAGTTCGTGTCACCCCCGATCTCCCGACCCCCTCCCAGGCATGGCATGGTAGACCGTCACATCTACCCCTGCTGCAGCAAGAGGTGGGCCGGCTCCTCAGTCTCAGAGCCATAGAGGGAGTCCCAAGGGAATTCCAAGGGAAAGGGTTTTATTCCCGTTACTTCCTTATCTCGAAAGCGAAAGGGGGCCTCAGGCCTATTTTAGACTTGCGCGGTCTCAATCGGTTCATGGTCAAACACTGATTCCGCATGGTTTCTCTGGTAAAAATTATACCTGCCTTGGACCCAGGCGACTGGTATGCAGCCCTGGACCTCCAGGACACATACTTCCATATCCACATATTCGAAGGACACAGGCGCTTCCTTCGCTTCCTGGTTGGGCAGGACCACTACCAGTTTACGGTCCTCCCCTTTGGCCTGTCCACCGCACCTCGGGTGTTCACAAAGTGTATGGCGGTCGTGGCGGCCTTTCTCAGACGCCGAGGGGTCCAACTATTCACGTACCTCGACGACTGGCTGCTCAAGGGCAACTCGAGGTCACAGGTGCAGAACCACCTGCAGCTGCTCTTGGCTACATGTGCCAATATGGGCCTTCGGGTAAACGAGGCCAAGTCGACGTTGGTCCCGTTCCAGCGCATAGAGTTCATTGGTGCTCTACTGGACGCTTCCAAGGCCAGAGCCTCTCTCCCCCCGGGCAGATTCCAGACCCTCAAGGGGCTCATAGCCACGGTCACGGAGTTCCCCGTGACCACGGCCAGGACCTCAGCCTATGGGAGTTCTGTATAGCCCATGACATCTCCCTCAGGGCTTTCCACCTGCCGGGCGTCAACAACTCCCGGGCCAATCGCCTGAGCAGAGTTTTCTCCTCCCAACACGAGTGGTCCCTTCACTCGGAGGTCATGGGTCAGCTCTTCTGAGCCTGGGGCACTCCCCAAGTAGACCTGTTTGCAATTCGACAGAACTGACGTTGCCACCGGTTCTGCTCCAAGGGAGGGCTGGAGAAGGGTGCACTCTCAGATGCCTTCCTCCTGTCATGGTCGGGCCAGCTCTTCTATGCGTTCCCTCCCTTTCCCCTCATAGACAAGGTCCTGGAAAAGGTAAAGAGGGACAGGGCCCGCATCCTACTGATCGCTCCAGCTTGGGCCAGACAGCACTGGTACGGGACTCTCCTAGGGTTGCTAGCGGCCCCTCTGCATCCGCTACCGCTCCGACCGGCTCTCCTGTCCCAGGACCGGGGCCGCCTCCTTCACCCCAACCTAGCCTCCCTTCACTTGACAGCGTGGCTGCTCAGTGGTTAGACGCGGAGGAGACTATGTGTTCGGAAGGAGTCAGGAGCATCCTCCTGGAAAGTAGGAAACCTTCCACTCGCCGGGCGAAGTGGGCCAGGTTCTCTAGGTGGGCAGGCAAGAGGGGTACCTCCCCGAGGGATGCCCCGCTCCAGGTTATCCTCGATTACCTCCTCCACCTTAGAACGCAAGGTCTAGCTCCCTCCTCCGTCAGGGTGCACCTGGCGGCTATATCGGCGTTCCACCTGCCGGTCCAGGGCCGCTCGGTCTTCTCGCATGCCATAATCGGGCGCTTCCTCAAGGGCTTGGACCGGTCCTTCCCATATGCCAGGACCCCTGTTCCACAGTGGGACCTGAATTTGGTGTTATCTCGCCTCACGAGGCCCCCGTTCAAGCCCCTGGCCACATGCTCCTGGTCTCACCTCTCCTGGAAGGTAGCGTTCCTCGTGGCCATTACGTCAGCCCGACGGGTGTCGGAGCTCAGGGCCTTGACTTCAGACCCCCCCTTTACGGTCTTCTACAAGGACAAGGTCCAGCTCTGACCACACCCAGCTTTCCTTCCTAAAGTGGTCTCTGCTTTCCACATGAACCAGGATATTTTCCTCCCTGTCCTCTGCCCAAAGCCACATGCCTCAGGCGAGGAGCGCCGCCTCCACACATTGGACGTGCGCAGGGTGCTGGCTTTCTACTTGGAGCGGATTAAGCCGTTCCATAGGTCCCTGCAACTCTTTGTTGCCTCAGCCGAGCGTATGAGGGGTCAGCTAATCTCTACCCAGAGGCTTTCCCGGTGGATCACCTCGTGCATTCACACATGCTACAAGTTAGCGAAGGTCCCCTCACCGCCTATCGTGAGGGCGCACTCGACCAGGGCGCAAGCCTCGTCGGCCACCTTTGTAGCCCATGTCCCTATCCAGGACATCTGTAGGGCCGCTACCTGGTCCTCGGTTCACACGTTCACCTCGCATTATGCGATCGTCTCCCACGCTAGGGATGACGCTGGCTTTGGTAGAGCTGTGCTCCAGCCAGACAAGGTGTGAACTCCTACCCTCCTCTATGACATATTGCTTGCAATCACCTACTGTGGAATAGACATGAGCAATCACTCGAAGAAGAAAGGACAGTTACCTGTTCCGTAACTGGCGTTCTTCAAGATGTGTTAGAATCATAGAATCTCAGGGTTGGAAGGGACCTTAGGAGGTCATCTAGTCCAACCCCCTGCTCAAAGCAGGACCAATCCCCAATTTTTGCCCCAGATTCCTAAATGGCCCCCTCAAGGATTGAACTCACAACCCTGGGTTTAGCAGGCCAATGCTCAAACCACTGAGCTATGTTGCTCAGGTCTATTCCACATCTCGCTCTCCTTCCCCTCTGTCGGAGTTGGTCCGGCAAGAAGGAACTGAGGGTGGGGAGAGCGCGCAGTCCCCTATATAGCGCGCTATAGCGGTGCCACTCCAGGGGTCGCAGCAGCGCTCCCCCCTACGGATACTGCTAAGGGAAAAACTTCCGGCACCGATGCACGTGGCGAGCACACACACCTACTATGGAATAGACCTGAGCAACACATCTCGAAGAACGCCAGTTACGGAACAGGTAACTGTCCTTTCAGCTGGGCAATGAACTCCATTTAAAGGAGGAAATCATTCTACTTTCAAGTAATACCCATCTTAGCAAATGAATGCTTAATAATTGTACAGCAGAAATCAGTGACCATAGGTGGAAACATTCACACCATAATAAGTAGTTAATAAATAAGGAAATCGCTTTCTCAGAGAGACAATATGGTTGTGCAGCCATGGGTAGACTCTTTTGTTACCGGTGTACTTTGCTCCCACTAACGGAAACAGGAATTATATGCATGCATCAAGAGGAGATGTGATAGAATTTCGGTTCTGCAGCTTCCTTTTGTTTAACCAATATTTCCTAGCTATTTCCAGTTACGGTGGAGTGATCAGCAGGAATTCAAAGGGCAAAGAAGACTTTGAAAAATGTTCATTTTTGTTTTAGTTTAATTGCCTTTCTTACTTAGCCTGATTTTCATATGTATCTTTTGTGTCAATGCACTCTAGCTGAGGCAGCCAATCAGAATTCACCCTGTTGTTTGTGCCATACTTTCATGTATTGCAAACAAATCACAGTAGTGTTTATTGGCTTTCTGCTGCTTGGCTGCCTAGGTGTAAGAGATGGTTGAACTACTTCAGACAAAAGGATCACATTCCTCCAATATCCCCTAATGAAACATTAATTAATTTTGTTATTTATTTCGACATTTGAAAATGCTCAACGTTTTTTAAAGTAAGTTTTTTATTGCCACATGCTTCTGCACATACAGATTCCAGCAGCTATCAGAAACAGAAGATCCAAAACACCATGAGATGATTTTCATGCCTTAACCATGAGCAAGAAGTATTGCAATCTTGTGAGAAATGCTATATTCAATTTTTTTTTCAGCTGAATTTTACAGATCCATGATGTTCCACTAGTTTGAATGATGCTCAAATAAGCATCCAAAATTTTTTGTTCCCATTCAAACCAAGCTAATCTTCCAAATCTTCTGAAGTTTCACCGTTTTGCTTCTCTTCTCCTTTTACATTCTCATCCCAGACAGTGCACCTTTCTTTTGATAAGCAGCGTTCAAACCAAGATAAAATATGCTTATTATCAATTCCAGAATCCATGTATATTCTTTATAGCACATTACTAGATATATATTACCAAGATTCATAGACTCATAGACTTTAAGGTCAGAAGGGACCATTATGATCATCTAGTCTGACCTCCTGCACAATGCAGGCCACAGAATCTCACCCACCCACTCCTGGAATAATCCTCTCACCTATGTCTCTGCTACTGAAGTCCTCAAATCATGGTTTAAAGACTTCAAGATGCAGAGAATCCTCCAGTAAGTGACCCGTGCACCATGCTGCAGAGGAAGGCGAAAAACCTCCAGGGCCTCTGCCAACCTACCCTGGAGGAAAATTCCTTCCCAACCCCAAATATGGCAATCAGCTGAACCCTGAGCATGTGGGCAAGACTCACCAGCCAGACACCCAGGAAAAAGTTCTTTGTAGTAACTTCTAACATCCCATCACTGACCATTGGTCCTATTTACCAGTGATGGCAATTAATTGACCTTAGACTAAGATCATGTTATCCCATCAAACCATCCCTTCCATAAACTTATCTAGCTTAATCTTGAAGCCAGATATGTCTTTTGCCCCCACTGCTTCCCTTGGAAGGCTGTTCCAGAACTTCACTCCTCTGATTCACCAAGACAGTATCAAAAAGATGTGGAATAATGATTCCTTTAAGATTAAACAGAATTACTTGTTCAGAATTCAATGTAATCTGTTATACTTCTACAGCAGCGGTGTCCAATACGTTCGCCACTAGCCACATGTGGCTAATAGGCTATTGAATTGTGGCTAATGCATGTGGCTTTTTTATAATGTGGCTTAATTTGGCTTTTTTATAATGTGGCTAATAAGAAAAATTCAAAACCACAAGTGTGGCTAGTAGTGTGGCTAGCATCGAATTTCTGTTGGACACCGCTGTTCTACAGGAAACAATAATTCCTGAATCTCACTCAGGATGAAATCCACCCCAGTGCAGGTGGCCTGCAGGAAACCCTCTGCACCACTTAATCATCCCGTTATATCAGAACATATACATGATAGTCCAGATTTTCAAAAATAGAAGCGTAACTTTAGGCTCCTGTTTTTGAAAATCTTGGGCACTGTTATTAGCAAACATCTGACATAGACTAGCTTAATATGTTCAGCTACAAATACCAAGTGTTTCTTTCCGGAAGTAAAACATCATTTAGGAAAATTAACAATTTTATACCCAGACTTCTGAAAAATTGTACACCTACAGTTAGAGTGGTTGCGATTAGCCCCATAGACCACAAAAATCAATTGGTATTTTCGGGGTGAGTGGGGACTCACTAAAAAGCCCCAGAAGATTTGTTAAAATGAAACACAAAACAAGCTATGTGATTCACTCTGCAAGCATGCTTATTCTTCAAACACAGAAAAGCAGATGCACAGAATTGCAAGCTTTCAAGTAAGACAAGAACACAATAATTGAGTCTACATTCTACTAACAAGTGTAAACCTCAGTACAAATATACTTCTGCCAACTTATTTGCTTGGCATGTTACAAAGTTTCAAACAGACCAAACTAAACATGCTAAATGCATACTTATGGACTTGATTGATGCAGGGGATGAGTAAAATTCATTTAAAAATTGACAACATTCTTAATTCAACTGTTTTCTTTTCTATGATTTTTACTGCCACAGTTTTAGGCTATTTTGATTCAAGGAACTGTGATGCAGTCTCCTTCACAAACATGGATTTCAGATAGAAATCTGGCTATGTAAAGGATTTAAGATTATGTTCCTTCGGTCACATTTCAGCCTCTTCTCCCCATTCTGGGCTCCACCTACGACCTTTGTATTGGGACCAGACAGTTGAATATGGGACAAGTTCCATAGCCTCTCTGAATTGTCAAGCATAATCGGTTAGTTTTTGTCCTTGTTTGGTTCTAGTTCTTTGGTAACAGATCAATCCTGATTTTCCCTGAATCATGAATAATATTGTCCTCCGTCAGTAATCTGTCAGTTCTTCTGAAATCTTTTCAACTGCTTTTTTAAATTGAGTGCCTCTTTGTAGACACCCTTGTTATGTATAATGAGTATTATGATTTGATCAAAGACCTCCCAGTGTTCAGTGCAAACTTCAGCATCCTTACAGAGAGATCATCATCTGGAGAGTTGCACCATGTTATTGAGAATTGAGCTCGAAGAATTTTTTTGAACTTTTTAAACTTTACGTTCCCCCCCCCCCCCTAAGCTCTAGTTGGGATCCTTTTAAAATCCACCAACCTGAAGGCTGATATTTGCAGAAGGATTTTTTAACTTCTACAGTGTGCTTTAGGACTGTTAGGTGGTGTTATTTCCTCAACAAGGAACAGAGCAACTCTATGTCAGAAATGTAGTTTGATTGCACCTGACAAGCTCTCATATTTTCCATTTAATTTTTGTCATCAGAGCAGATGACAAAGAACCATATCTAACTGTCCTGCATTTCTCTGGATTCTCAGATAGCATTTCAGCAAGTTAGACACAATATGATATTCTGCAATTTTCGTTCCAGATGTAGAATCAGTAGCAATACGTAGAAATGCTTTTAGCTGTTATTGGGTAATTTCTGATGTCCGAACAACCAACTTGTGGTCTTTTGATTCTTTAGTTTTTCCCCCCAGTGTTTCTTCTGAGTCTATATTTGTAGCATCTCGTAGAAGAGCTGTGAGTTTAAATCTGTGAAGTGTTTCAATCGCTTGTTTACATTTCTGATTTTGTGCTACATTGAAAATGATGTCAGCATAAAAGAAGATTGCAACTTTCATATCAGGTTCCAGTCATTGCCTTTCAGTTGTTTTTGCGACATGATTATCGATTGATCTTTTCCACTCTTTGGAGTGTTGAGGACAAACAGACAGGGCTCCTGAATTAAGCTGATGTTGAAGAGTTCCCAGGAAGTTTGGATTTATATCAGCATAGCTATGTTTGACTATGACAATGACACCTTCAGTCTTTCACTTGCAAGATCATCAGAAGTCATCAGTGTTTTGCTCTTCCACTTCAGTAGCATGAAACTTTGGCAATGGTACATTTGGAAGAAAATTCTTAGCTGTGCTCAGTATTATCTAGGTGCAGCTAGCAGGAGTGAATTGTGAAGGAGCTGGTGACTCACTGCTTTGGCATCTTGTTCTACACAAGCCCTGGCATTGTTTAAAGCAGTCTTGGGGCTGCTCTAAATTATCCAAACTGGATATGGTCCCAAGGAGCCATTTTCTTCAGCTCGGACTAGCTAGAGCACAAAAGAGCTCTGGCTATTCCCCTAGCTTGCCAGCTGTTTGCCAGTCAGGGAGCTCTGTTGCCTTTCCAGCCTCTTAGCCTTTTACATTTATAGCTTCCTTTTCAAAGGTTATAGCTTCAATGATTGTACCCTTGTAGCTAGGCAAAGGAACGGTTAATAAAAGTCTCTTTTCGCTCCAGTTAATAAATAGGCCATAAAAATGGTGCGATTGATAAACAGAGCTATCAATGAACTTAAGGGTCATTAAAATCTTATTTTTAGTACAGTGTGCCCACTCAATTAATCCGTTATACTTTTCACCAAGGTTAAATTTATCATAACCAACTGTTTGATAAACAGGAAAAATGAAACATGCCAATACACATAAGTCCAAGGGATAAAACAAGAATAATGAAACTTGCTGATACCTAAAAGTCCAAGGTTCTAGATAAAAGTGAGCATGCAGTCCCTGTGAAATAAATTGGCCGAGATTGTTTCTTGGCTTACTAGCAGGAGCTAAGGAGGGGACCCCATGTTCCATGACCAGTCACTTTCTCCTACTAGCTAGCCAGGAGGTAACTTTTTTGCAACGGTGCATAAGATTTAGAAGCAGAGGCACTAATTAAAAAAAAAAAATCCTCAGTGAGTGACCAAAATAAATTAGAGAAAATTTACTTGCTGTTTAAGGATTTTTAATTCACAGCACTAAAGAAAACCTGAAGAAGAGATTTAAAGCTTCTCTCTCTCTCTCCCTCCCTCCCCACTAAAGAAAACCTGAAGAAGAGACCAGAAGAAGAGATGTAAAGCTTCTCTCTTTCTCTCTTGCCAACAGAAGTTAGTCCAATAAAATATATTATCTTTCTCTCTCTAAGGCTGCTTTCTGGATAACTAGGAAGAAGATGTTAAAGGCAAAGGCCCAGACCCTCAAAGGTATTTAGGATGCTAACTTCTGTCGAATGGGAGTTAGGTGCCTAAATACCTTTGAGAATCTGGGCCCTGGAGACCAATTCTTTGGCTTTTATTAGCCAGCCAAGAAGCAGCCTCTGCCAAATTATTCGTTATCATTCAATAGCCATAAGCAGTGAATGCTTGCTCTTATCTAGAACCTTGGACTTTTATCTATTGGCACATTCTTTTTCTTCTGTTTACCAAGCAATTGGTTATGCTAAATTTAACCGTGGTGAAAAGGATAACAGATCAATTGAGTGGGTGTAACCTACTCAAAATAAGATTTGGTGACCCGTATGTTCACAAGTAACTTCAGTTTCTGACTCACCTCCTATTTATTGCCTATTAATAAATCATGACAGAAGGCTAATATTTACCTGTCCTTTACCTAGCTACCTGGGTACAATCATGGAAGTGGGATAAGGTTTTAAATCTAAAGGGGAAAAAATTACAGTCCATATGCAGAATCTCTTTGATTTGTTGTCATGGTTAATAAAACGTTATTTCAAACACCAGTGTCATGCTGGTATTGTACAGAGCATGTACAGGAAACAGTGCAGCAAAAAAGGTTGGATTGCTTCAAATATCTGCCAGTTTTTATTCACAGTACATTGTGTATTGAAGTTATACCTAGGAGGAACAGTTGTGGACCTGGAGCACATTGTGCCAGGTGTTGTACAAATATAGAACAACATGGATCACAAATATAAATGGATTTTCCAGGGACATACTTGAATTAAATGCTTTGCTACACTAACCAGCTACAGAAGAATCCCATAGCAACATGCAACCACAGAATTTGCATGTGTCTGTTTTTCTTGTGAAAGAGGATTCTTTCAAATAAGAACCCTACTGGGAAAAGTTCCACAGAATTTAATAGGGGTGAAACAACAGGTTTCTATATATTTAATAAGATATAGCAATAATTCTAAGAAATAGTAGAATTTAATAGAGACTTATGTCCTTTCTATTGGTGTTTTGAAGTAATCTTAAAGTCATATAGTAGGTATACAGTTTAATATTGAAATGTATAGGATGGTTGAAAAAGTCCATACAAAGTTTTTCACTTACTATTAAATAATATGGGACTTTTCAAAAGGATTAGTGAGAGGTAGGGCATTTTCAGCTGTTTGCTCATGATCTTGTATAACTCAGCATTTTCCTGAGTCATTCAAATAATGTAGCTTCTGATGCCACACTAGGTCACCTTACAGTGTGCCACATTGAGGATAGTTTGAAACGACACCAAAAAAAGCATTTCCAGACTATTTTCTTTTCCAGACACATTTTAAAAATATATCTGATGACAATGATTATAGAAGAGCTCATGAGTCATGGATATGAACTTGTTAATCCTAGACCTTGAGTCCTAGCTCTTTGGAAGTACAAAAGAGGAATAATTTGTTACAAAGTCAGATGGTTCCAAGTAGAACTCAGTTTACATTCTAGCACTGCCCTTCCCACCCCACATACACATCCTCTTACTTCCAGCTAAGTGAAAAACAGTCCTCTGACCTTTGAGATCACCATTATTAACACTGTCCTTGCGTCAGCAGGCAGAACGTGCAGACAGCAGTGATATCAACTCCCTGTGCTCAGTCACTGAGTGCATCAACTCATTGAAGTCAACTCACTGCCGTCACCAGCCCTGAGAGGCCTGAACTCTTGTAGGTGAAGACAGCTTAGTGCTGCTGAGTAACCAGGGTCAGCCAGGTTGCTTCGAGCTTCTAGTGTACTGTGAATTAAACTGCCAAACAACTTCTGCTTTTTTTGGCACTTGATCACCTGCAAGATCAAGTCAGAATCTACTTGTAGATGCATCCTCATGCATATTTAGCACCATGAGACAAACACTGCAAGAGACACAGCACCAGGCAGGCAGAAGTGTAATGTTAGTATTACAGCGTATTGTATTACACTGTAATGTACTATGTAGAGTATATACAGTGTATAGTATTACCCTAATGCCCCTAATCATTTTTGTTGGCCTTCTTGCTACCTCTTCCAATTCTAATATATCTTTTTTGAGATGGGGCGACCAGAACTGTATGCAGTTGTCAAGGTGTGGGTGTGCCATGTATTCATATAATGGCATTGTGATAATTACTGTGCTGTTATCAATCACTTTCCTAATGGTTCCTAACATTCTGTTAGCTTTTTAGACTATTGCTAAACATTGAGTAGATAGTTTCAGAGAACTAGCCACAATGACTCTAAGATCTTTCTTGAATGGTAACAGCTAATTTAGACTCCATAATTTTGCATGTATAGTTGGGAGTATGTTTTTTAATGTGCATTACTTTGCACTTATTAACATTGAATTCCATCTGTCATTTTGTTGCCTACTCATCCACTGTTGAGAGATCCCTTTAGGCTCTCATGGCTTTAACGTTTCCAGAACTTTTTTGGAGACATTAATCAAAGTATGTGTTTTGTCAGAGATTAAATTATTTTGCCAGCATGGTCTCCTGAGGTTTACATTAGACTAGAGACAGAATTTTAGACCTGTGCAAAGATGTTTATTCCTAAACCAGGCAAAACTCAGGGAGGTTTGGATTGCCTTACAAATGACACTCAGACCACATTGGTCATAAGGTTTACTAAGATTCATGCACTTTTCAAGCTAACCTGGGCTAATTATGATTTTTCATCAGAATCGCACACAATTTGTTTTTGAAGGGGAGGGACGTTGCCGGCATTTGACATAAACCAAGTGAAATTTTGCCGCAGGGATGAGATTTTGCTCAAAGTTAAAATGGTATCAACCCATCTGGACTGAGTTCAAAGAAAATATTTGCACAAAGCCAAACCTCTGGATCTGCTGAGCTTGTAACGAGCCCTTGGGTGCAGTTGAGGATGCTGTGAAACCCTGAGCCGTGGCAAATGGTTTGCAGTTTTCGGGGAAAACATAACTGAGAACATGGAGATGGAGAAAGGCGGTTGGAAGGGAGTTCTGCAAGACAGGGCAGAATAAAAATGCAGTGAGCCAGGCAGCCTTGGCCATGGATGACACATTTCTCAAGGCTCCAGTACAAATCACCCACAAGCAGAGGGCACCAGGCATTGTCACTTGTCAGATACATGCTGGTTTAATTTGTGAGAGGTGTGATTTTTCCCTGGCAGTCACGGATTTAGGGATATATTCTTCAGTGGTTCTTAACTGAGCCAAACTCTCGCTGAAGTTAATAGAAGCTTTGCTCGATTTACAAACTGTACAACTTTGCTGTTGCATACAGTTTTATGGATAGCAATGCATTTCAGCCAGTTTTTATTAAGTCGTTTATGTGTGTGGTGTATCCAGACACACTTTTAATGTCAATTTGAGTTCAACTTTTAATAATAAAGCTTTACACTTTTTAAAAGTAAAAATAAAATTTGAAAAACATTTAAAATGTGGTAATCCTGTCTAACATAAGGCTTTCAGCCAAAGCAATGAGTGGGTTGTTTTGTTTGTTTGCTTTCTTGTTTAAATTTATCATTTTATTTCTCATGAAGGTGATGGGCTGGTAAACTGAGTAGGGTCGGGTGATCTGTTTTTATCTTCCAGTCCTCTCCAGATTGAAAAATTCTCCCTTTTTATCTGGGAGAGGGAGACCCTAGGAAAGCCACTTCCAGGGACTGGGGCACAGTCAGAGGGAGCCCGGAGCCAATAAGAGGGCATAGATGCTTCTGTGCCCCCTGAAGGTGTCCAAGAGCCAGGGGGTCTGTAGGCATCTCTATTTCTTCCATGGTGGGACAGTGCCCTCTACTCAAGTACATTTGTGGTGATTCTTCTCCGATGCAGGTATAGCTGTTTAGAGGAATGAGCTGTCCCTAGTTACAGACTGTAGGAGTTGGCTCATTTTGTTTTTTCATTTTGCAGTATTCCAACAAATGTTAATGTTCATGCTCTTCATATTAATGTATTGTATAAAATGTATGAACTCTTTCCCTGTGTGGTGTTGTCTAATCATTGTGCGATTAGAAGTGGATCCACACATAGGAAAGGAATAGTAATATCCCACTGATCACTGGCCAAGTTTCTGAATAAATGATTATGGCCATAAACTCTGTTGAAATCAGTGGCAGCATAAACAGAGATGTTGTTATTTCATCACTCTTATCTGATAAGATTTTCATTTTATTCATTTTGTTTAGGCATCTGGACAAAAAACCAGCCCCACTTAGACACAAACTGTAAGGTTGTTAAAGTTGTAAATAGATATCTATAAACTGAAACTGCATGGGGACTACCTTTTTAACCTATGTAGTACAACTGCAGGTGATACTGTTTTAGTCATATAAATATTTTTATGGCTCCTACTAAGATACCTGCCTCAGTATCTGTGTCATTGAGTTCTTCAGGTTAACAATGCAGTGTTATGAAAATACCATTTGTTTATAGTTTCAACTCAGCTCCATAAATAATTCCAGGTTTAAGACTTCCATAGGGTTTTATATTGCATATTTCACACAGAGGTCTACATTACTCTTGGTGTGTGGTGAGTTATCATTACAACATCTGGGGTTTGCTCTTTTAGCTACTATAGACCCAGTATAATGTTTCATATTATTAGTTAATACTGTGTTCAACAAGGGAAAAATCAATAGCAGATTTTAAAAATGTGTTCATTGACTTTTCTTCTTAATGTAACTCACTGTATTCCTTTTTTTCTAGGCTGTGCTGAGTCCTCTCATAGCCATTGCACTGAAAATATCTCAGATCCATGAGAGGACAGGGCGGAAGGGACCCACTGTCATCACCTGAATCTACAAAGGATCATTAACCCAGGGCCAAAAGAGAGAAGGCAAGGAAGAGAGATGACCTTGCTAAAACATGTTAGCTGTTTGTGCCTTGTATGGCTTTAAAAGTTTTTTGGGGGTGGGGAAGAAAAATTCTGTATAATACTGATCATATTCAGTTACATTAATCGCCAAAGACAAGAGTGTACTGACTTCTGTGTTATAGCAACGATATCTTTTTGTCCCAAAAAAAACCAAACCAAAGAAAAAGCCCTCAACCCTTGAACGTTACAAAATGCCAATGTGACAGGAAGGGCTGACCTTTGTATTTTCTTTACCCTTCGAGTGTTTTGATAAAGTAAGAAGAATTTTGGACTTGGGAAGAAGGGGGAAATGGACTACAATGCAACCATGTGTTTTGGTGAATACAGTTTATGGTTCTTGTCAGCTTCTTGTTGGTTTAGGAAGAAATCATCAGCGTGTCCAAGGTACAGGGGTAGTATATTAGTCTTTGCAAAGGGTGCATTTGCATACTCCATTTGTTCCTTTCCCATCTGCACCCTTAGCCAGCTCGCAGATCCACACCAGCAGTAGAACTGTGCACACATTTGCACACTCTCCCAATGAAAGATGCCAGTGCTTCCTTTTCTTCGGTTTAGAAGTATAGCAGTGTGATTCATGTCTCTCTCTAGGTTTCTCTGAAATTGACTCTTCCTTTTTTTTAAAGGAGGGTAATTATTTTTATTGAAGCCAAAATATAATTAAGGTTTTAGTCACAGGGGCATCAGTTGCCTTTTGCAATATCCCTCATGTTCATAAGCATGTCCTGCTGGTGCTTACTGGGCTTTGGAGGGTATTATTGCAAGTTTAGCATATTTTCCATAAAATGCGTTATCATAAAATCTATCTCTTCAGATACATGCCTATGTTCCACTTGTCAGGAATGGATGTAATACAGACGAGGGAATGAATTAAATGAAATACTTGGCTAATTCATTAGCTGGGCTCAGAGTCTATTAGATTCTTTTGTCGGGGTGGGGAGTAGAAAGGACTTGACATGAATCAGAGAGGCATATGTACACTTGTGGTTTTTTTGCTTGTGAAATGCTGCTGCAACTCTAGCTATGGTTCATTGCTTTGTACTGAACAAGAACACAAACACTTTGTGCATGTGACTTGTTTGAATGTTTTGCTTCCTTGGGAACAGCGTGTGGTCACTTGTCATATCATTTGTCGAGTTGGCTTTGTGCAATTTGACACTTTGAGGCATGTACAATTCATATTGCAACCCATCAAGATTTCAGTGCAATTTAGATAATATTGCAGTGAAGGAAATTGCTTTGGTTTCTTTTGACACTTCTGTCAAAAATTACTATGACATTTAGTATCTAATAAAGTGGATTGCTGTATTTCTCTCTTAATACCTAATTGTTGACAAAACACACTGCGCTTTCATCCATTCTAATAAAACTTCCTTTAATAGAATTGCATTATCTACTTAATTGATTTTAAATAAATAAGACATGTTTCCACACAATATTTTACTACAGTATTATTTAATATTTGTATAAGTTAAAAGAGATTCCGTGGCTTGAATTCATTTTATAAAGGATTGTGGAAGGCATCAGAAGGTCCCTGCATCTTCACCACAATTTGGGTGTCCAAATTTAAATGTACTGTTCTTTAAAGAGGGCATGTGTATCTAGATCTAACCTACAGTGCTTCATATAGGGCAAACTCCTCCACTGTTGTTTTAGATCATTCAGACTTGTGCACCTGTGCAGATTTGGCCTAGACTGTGAGAGAAATTGCCCTTCAAAATGCTGAACCACTCAGCTCATCATATTTTGGTAAATCCTACTGAAAATGAAAAGTTCTTATTGTTATAAGACCTCAGATGATTAAATAATCTTTGACCTGAACCGCTGGCAGAGATGAGTTTGAATACCAGTTTAGGTTTCCCATTGTCTTAGCCTCTGGAGTCTGGGATTGCTGAAAATATTATGTACCGTACCCACCCGCTACGAAAGAGACAGGGGAAAGCCTCATGCTAAACTACCACTGACCATATCCAGAAAATACGCCAGCCAGACTTCTCCGTTCTAGGAAAGGCATGACAGCATTAGCCGCAGTAGGTGGCAGTCAGGATTTAGGATAAAATGAAGCAGAATTGGAAAGTTCTCAAAGGGTAAATACTGGGTCTAATTTTGCATTGTGTTATACTAGTAATGGAGTTGCACTGATATAAAACTGGGGTAATGCATTTGAGAATAGGATGATCTCTTTGTATGATTTTGAATAGTAATCTTGCAAAACTGTTATAAAACTGTTACCATTCTCAACACAAAACCTACTCCCTAGTCCTTTGTAATACTGATTGATGATAACGATAAAACTGATTATTAATACGATTGATATTGTCCACCCAAAAAATTACTTGTCATGGGCAAGACGACGAGTAAAACTTTGTAAGGCTAGCTCACGGTGCGTATATCTCTGTATCTGATTTGTTCAGGGAAGGACTGTGACCACAGTCTCATTAATCATGCACTTAATGTACAGAGATGTTTTCTTGCAAATAGTTGAGAGCTAAATGGTTAGAAGCTAATGTCAGGGGAAATGGCAACATGTCCACCACCTCTTACAAGGATGGTGTTACTCTTTGCAGGGCAGTTAGAGTGAGGGGCTTGACTAAAAAAAGTCCCGTCCCTCCCTCTACTCCTGCTGTTGGATTAAGCAATTGGATTAAGTGGAATAATTCCAGGTTTAAGACTTCCATGGAGTTTTATATTGCATATTTATATTTATTGCATGGTCCATGGGTTGCAGCCTCTACACTGTACTGGCAGTTTGGAAATAATTGTACTAGTATCTATTTGGACAGTCTTTCTGTTTCCCGAACAGTTGGGTTTGTCATACAAACAGCATGTAGTTTAAGAGCACAGTCCCAGCCTGCAAGGGTGAAATGGAGGGGAGAGAGATGGAGATGGAAGGGAGAGAGAGCTACTGTGGAAGGGAAACTCCTAAAGAATAAGGGGGAGTGGGCAGCAAAGTACCAAGGGGTCTTTGCAGTGGGGTGACCAGGACAGAGGAATGAGGTCCCAGAAACAAAGAGATGGAGGTAGGGTGACCAGACAGCAAGTGTGAAAAATCGGGACAGGGGGTGAGGCGTAATAGGAGCCTATATAAGAAAAAGACCCAAAAATCGGGACTGTCCCTATAAAATCGGGACATCTGGTCACCCTAGATGGAGGCCAGAGGAAAAGGAATGGGGGAGACTTGGGGATGAAATGAGTTTGTGGACCCAGCTGGAAAGAGAGAGGGAAAGGTTCAATGAAGGGTGGATAGATGAGGAAGAGACAAAAAGAAACTAAAACAGCTAGCAAGTAGACCATTCAAAACTAGTGTGGGAAATGGAAGAGGAAAGACAGAAAGGAGTAAAAACATGGAAGGGTAGAGAGAACAAGAACTATTAACTTGTGTGCAATAGCAGGGAAAAGGCCAACTAGCAAAAACTTATCATTATGTTCAATTATATCAAACTGTGTATAATTATATTATTTAAGTTCCATGCATTTGTTGACATCACACATTAGTAACCTCCCTTCACTTATTGAAGATAAATAACAGGCTTAAACCTTTGTTTAAAAAATCGTGAACCGGTGGCTTATGGTATAAAATATTTAACAATGTACAAAAGGCACAAAAGCGGGCAAAGGTGTTTCGTTTTAAAGAATACTCAGTGCTAACATGGTAGTGGCAGACTAGCCCTGCATGGAGCTGTCCTAGGCTTGAGAGTGCAGAGGTGAGGAATACCCGACCCATTCCCCCCACTTTTATTCTTCAGCCATAGCTAAGGAGCTGGCCCCATATGTTCCATGCATTGCACATCACTGCACTGAAATGTCAAATGATTTCCCATTCAGCATGAATAAGTTACCATCAAAGAAAAATGGAACTATGCATCTCACCTCTGAGGAGAGTGATAGGATGGGAATAATTATAGCATTATTGTTCAAGAGGCTAGGGCGGAAAAGGCCTATTCCATTCTGAACCCTTGTTTTGAGTTGTTCATATCGTTACGAATAAAGAAAATCCCCTTTAATCCAAAACTTCTCATGGCTGGTCATGCCGAACATTAATTTGTTTTGGAAAGTTTGAGCAAAATTAATTCAGCCATTTAAAACCTTTCTGCTTTTAAAAGGACTGTTGACATTTATTCACTCATGCAGTCACCCACGTCATTTCCATTCAGCGCCTAACTAAGCATTGAAAGTATATACATGAAAGACAGATTGAGTCAAGCAAAATAGTCCCTCTTAACCTGAATTTGTCTTACATCCCAGTGAGCCCTCCTTCCCGCCACACCTTCACCCCTGTTGCTATTTGAAGACACAGTGAACAGTCCCATTTATCCTTGAAAGGCTCTGGAGAATCTCAGGACAATAGAATCTCAGGACTGGAAGGGACCTCGTGAAGTCATCTAGTCCAGTCCCCTGCATTCATGGCAGGATTAAGTATTATCTAGACCATCCGTGACAGGTATTTGTCTAACTGCTCTTAAAAATCCCCAATGATGGAGATTCCACAACCTCCCTAGGTAATTTATTCCAGTGCTTAACCACCCTGACAGTTAGGAATCTTTTCCTAACGTCCAACCTAAACCTCCCTTGCTTCACTTTAAGCCCATTGCTTCTTGACCTATCCTCAGAGGTTAAGAAGAACAATTTTTCTCCCTCTTCCTTGTAACAACCTTTTATGTACTTGAAAATTATCATGTCCCCTCTCAGTCTTTTCTCCAGACTAAACAAACCCAATTTTTTCAATCTTCCCTCATAGATCATGTTTCTAAACCTTTAATCATTTTTGTTGCTCGTCTCTAGTCCAGTCCCCTGCCTGCAATACTTGCAATGGACTGGGGTTGGTGGGGCCACAGAAAGGCTGCCAAAATTCTTAAGCCCTTTTTGGATTTCCACTGAAATGTTAGGGAAGAATTCAGAATCTTAGTTCTTCCCCAAAACTGCCCAAGAAACAGGGCCATAAAGCAGATGCAAGGAAAATGTCCTCTGCCTCATTACCAATCTGCTCTGTGGGTCAGTCAGAACTAGTGGCCAGCTGGCATGTCCTCTCCACCCTGTGAGGCTGTGGACCCCAGGTTTGGCTCTCTCAAAGAAGCCACCTTTTATCTGAAGCCTTGTTCACATGGAGTTTCATCTGCCTATCAAACCCTAGATCACTGGTTTTCAACCTGTAGTCTGCAGATCCTGGGGGGCCACAAATTATGTCTAAGATTTCCAAAGGGGGTCTGCACCTCGATTTGACATTTTTATGGGTTTGCAAATGGAAAAAAAAGGTTGAAAACCACTGTCCTAAATAAAGGGGTTTTTGCTGTGTTCAGATAAAGGAGAACTTAGAAGTCAGGCCTCTATTAGCAGGGCACTTTGAACCAGGAACATATCCATAAATATGTACCTTCCAGCATTCTTAACCAGCCACTTTATGATCCAATGTGGGGAGGGGGAGAGAGAGGGGGAGAATCTGTACATAAAAATGGTGCAATTCTTCATGAGCTACAGCAGAAGTGAGTCAATAATAGAATTAAAGTGTGCCATTCCGAAAAGTGACACTGAAAATGGCATTCTAGGCTTCCATGTTTGTTTTTCACTGATTTCCAGATAAAATGTTCTCAATTCAAAAGTAAAAAAAAAAGGGACGGGGGGGAGGGTTCAAATTCTGACCCATTGAAGTCAATAGCAATACTCAACAGAACCAGGATTTTATTCCGGCAGTTTTTCTAACTGCCAGCCCTGCATGCTCAACCTCGGGCTGAGAATCAAGCTTGAATCTTGCCTCACATTTAATGAATGTCTTCCCTCAGCAACACATATACAACCCCATTGTTGTCAGAGTCCTGCAGCATGAACATGACTAAAAAAGCGGTAAAAACATATATTTGTCACTAGAGCCAGCTGTTCCGTTTCTGAATACATTCAGGAAGCAGGTCTCTTCAGTAAAAAGGTGTCATTTACCACAGTCACTTCTCAGAGGAAGCCCTCACTTTAACTGCTTTTGAAATAACATGTAAAGGTTCCCATTTCTCCTGGTTTTTATTCTCCCCCGCTTTAGAATGTGCAGCTTTTTATTTTTTACATGGATCCTGTTCGTCTATCTCCATCTCTCCAATTATAGAGTTTTTATCCTGTCATTGTTTTCTTTGGAATGTGGTTATTCTCTTTCTCTCTGTTTTTCCTTTTTTCTGTCCTTTAACTCTACCTCTTTTAATGTGTCATTTCCATTTTAACCTTATATTCTCCTCTTCCCTCTCCCGTTTTTCTGGGCACACCGTCCACCCCTCCCGACTACTTCTACTCTCCAAGGAAAACATGTCTCACCACCCATTTTTTTGTCATTCCCCTCAATCACATCCTCCGTTTCCCTTCTTCTCCCACCAAGGGAAAGGCTATATTTCAAATCCGAATATAATCCTTGAGGAGGAGGAACTGATTTATTTTGCAGTTGATTTTCTCCATGTTTTGAGTTTCTACAATGATTTGTAGCCAAGCGACGCTTGTCTCGTCTGATATGTGAGCGTAAAGAAAGATTGATAAAGCATCTCATCCTGTTCATGTTGCCGTCATAAAGGGCAAAACTCCAGTTGAACCCAGTAGAGCAGGATCAGGCCTAAATAGAGCCATGCCTGTTTGGCACTGAGTTTGTGAACAGTGCAATGGAAGCCGCCGCTAACCTTATAGCTTGGAAGACAATTCGTAAAGAAATGGCTCGCAGAACGCTTTTGTTCTGCAAACAGTCTGTGTTATTCTTTCACGAGCTGTGCTATGAAACTGGGGTCCCCTCATTAGTGTGCAGCAACGACTCAGCTCAGATTGGGTGTGGTATATACATCGGGAAGTATGGAAACCTCATTTCTTGGTTTGAAAAAATTTATTGAAATAAACAGATGAATTCAATGCAATATTAAAGTATCAGCTATTAACACAAAGCAAAGCAGTTATCTCCAAACACTCATGGTAGAAAAATACTCAACTGTTACAAACAACAGAACACAAAACCCCAACTATTAGCTAATGAATTAATAGGTCTTCCAGATCAGCAAATATTAATGGAAAAACAGATGGGGACTTGCATTTCATCGTTTGGTGTAAGAAAGGGATTTAAATTAATAAATAGAGGAACATTAAGTAGCAACACTAACATTTTCCTTCCAGTGTAAAAAACGATGGCTTCTGTACACTGGTAGCCAGTGTATCAAGGTACAGTACAGTCATTTGTATCTCAAGGGCATTTTCGCTCAACATCTTTATGGGCTGACGTGAGCAGAAAATGAAATACTGGCTATGAAAAGGAAATTAGCCAGTTGGATATTTGGTATGAAAAAATCTTTCATAAACAGATCATCTAGAGATATTAAACAGAGTACAATGAATGTATGTGGTACTGACTTTTTTGTGTGGACATAGTGAAATATTGAAACGTGAAATCAAAGCTGCTCTGATGTTGGCTTGAGCCAACAATTATGAGTTATACTTAATATCATTAGCAAACTCTTTAAAGGCCAGAGAGTGCTGTTCTTGTTTTAAAATACTGGGAACCTCCTCAAATAACCTCTCTAATGCCACATGAATGGATTGTGGTCAATGCTGTCCCCAGGCAACTGTTGCACCCGGTAGTATAATACAGTTGTATTATATAGCACTGTCCCATGTCTTTTCCAAAACCACTTTGCACATTCAGTGTCTTATCCACTGACTTTGTCTCTGAATAACTGATGTGCTTTGGTCCTTCTAAAGTCCCTTCACAGTTCGTATTATTAGCAACTGACTCCTGCCACGGGTGCATGACAAGTTCCTGAGACTCCTTTTGTATTTGAGTCACGCTCGGCTGTTGGCTGCTGCCGCTGTACAGACATTTCGTATGATGGTGGTTGTTCCTCCTGAAGACTAGTTTCATCTATGAATTCCATGCTGTTTTCAGTATACAGCGGCGGAGGGATGTTGTAGATCTCTTCCTCTCTTGCTGAAAGGGCGAGTGGTATTGGGAAAGTCTGCTTTCCTGGATCAGTGCTATCTTCATAGCATGGAGGGTAGAAATCAGGCCTGAAAAATAATCACACCAAAAAGATTCACTAGTTAGAAGAGATTTATACTGGGCCTGGTTAGATGTGTTTGCTTTTGTCACCTTGTCACCGTTTATCTGAGGTTTAAAATATAAACTGAAATCATGAAATCTGGCTAGGAAGGAATAGATCAGCTGAAAACATATGAAACAGATTTGCTGATCTAGCATCCTGTGATTTTCTCTAAAGTGTGCCATTAAAATAATTTTAAATCTCAGCCTCAAAAGTGAATTTAATTGACAAGGTTTCCTGACTGTCATGCAAATATCACCCACCGATGGTCTTTAGTGCAGCAGCTGCCGTAAAGGGCACTCGGATTTGAAAAGGGAGTATATTTCCTGGCAAAGTTGATTGCATGGTGATTATTTTCCGCTCTCCACAAATGTTTAAGCATTATCCATATTGTCCTGGTTATCTAACCAGGGTTTGTGATGTGATGTATTTATAGAGCTGTTACAGCACCTATTGTCAGTGTTTATTGTGGTGTTACCACAACAGACAGCAAGAGTCATTTGTATCCAAAGACCCTGTTACAAACTTTGCCAGGCCTAGGGCCAAGCAGTTTAAGAAACTGTCTATCGGAAAGCATCAAACTTCACTCAGAAATAGCAGGGATATTTACACAGAAACCACAAGCATAGACCATATAGGGAATTGTGAATCATTCCAGTGCTTTGGCCTCCCTGGAAAGACTGTGATGAGGAGGAATACGAAAACACTGGCATGCCACTGTTGTTGTCTATTACAGTGATACAACTGGGCCAGCTGTGCTCCTGGAGTCATTCCACTGAAGCCAAAGGAGTTGTGCCTGCTTTCCCCAGGAATTTGTCCCAGTGTGTGTAATCACTAAGAATAGTTTTTCGGGAATACAATCAATCTACAGGATATATCACTTAAACTGCTGCTGTTACTGTCCTAACTACAATCCACTGCATATGAAATGTTCAGGCTCCTGTTCTGTGCCCATACAAATAGAATAAAAAGTCTTATACTAGCTGCAGGTTCCTTTTCTTTGATATAACGCTATGTCATTTATTTCCCTTGAGGATACATTTACAAAATGCAACACCCAGTTTACCCACGCATACATTGCAGTACGTACCTGTCTATGGTGTTGATGTGCATTTCTCTACGGCTGGGATTTCTCTGGAAAATATAGAGCAGGTTTTTGTTTTTTCTGACTTCATGGTACATGCTCCAGAAAATCCCAATCACAAGGAGTAAGAACCCCAAAGGTAACAGAGAATAAGCAACGGGCAGATTATTCCCACATCTGCACAAAAAGGAGCCTGTGGAAATGCAAAAGGCTCCCATGCAAATAACTGAGAAGCCAGTTAAGAGCACAAAGATACGAAAGAGAAAGAAAAACTTTTTTGGAATCTTCATGGTTAACACAGCATCTAGTTCCTTCTCTCTCACGCTCACACTTTCTCTCTCCGCTATGCTTCCTATCTGCATTCGTCAAGGTTTTATGCACTCCAGGATCAACTGGCCTTTGGACAATTAAGAGAAGCAGGCAGTTATACGATACTCATTAACTCATCGAAGTCACCATAATATCTTTAGGGATTAATTTATAATTATAAGGCTGCTTTAAGAGGGGGGAAAAATTCTTCCTGTGTCATTTCTTTGCCAGTGTAAGCTTTGAAAACCATTGTTGCATACTGTGCTTCTCAATGAGTTAAACATTAGGGTTTGGGTTTGAATAGAAACCACCAACCTCGCCAGCTTTGGGGCAGTGTTTTCTAGCACTGACGGTTTCTTTAAAAAAACAAAAACAACCTCCATTGTTTCTAATTCTCTGTCAAAAGCTTGAAGAAAAAATGTGTGTCTACTGATTATGAATTCTTTCTTTCACTCTTCCCAACTGAATGTTAAATGACTGTGGCATTTCTTATAGCTCACTTTCTAGTTTCCACACCAGGAACATCAATGATCAATACAAATTACTCAAATTCAGCAAAAGAGTCTAAGTTTGGTTCTTCTCCTCTTCCCCAAATTCAGCTCCATGTTGATTATTTTTTCTTTACTCTGTTTTCTTCCAACACCAGCTATTGATTTAGGAGCCTATTTTAAAGGTATTTAGGTGCATAAAGATGTAGCTAGGCACCTCGTAGGATTTTCAAAAGCTCCTAGACCCCCTAACACCCACTGAAATCATTCAGCTGCCCTGGAAAATGCCAGTGGGCACCTATCTGCATATTTAGGCCCCCAAAACTGTTGAAAATGTGGCTTATTATTCCTGTCCCGACGAACATACCGGCTAATATTTAACATGGCAAAACAAACTCCATAATCAGAACTCCATTTGTTTAATAATGCCACTTTGTCTTTCAGTGGGGAGGAGAATTAACCATACCGTACCAGGAAATGTAGTCAACTCTTTCCCACTTAGCGTCTTTAATCAAAACTGGATGTCATTCTAAAAGATAGGCTTTAGTCCACCCACCGTTGGGCTCAATGCAGGAATTAGTGGGTGTAATTCTATGACCTGTCACACTAGATGATCATATGGATCCCTTCTGGCCTTACGTCTATGAGAGTGATTCTTTCTTCCACTACAGCCCCTGTACACCGCTGCCATGGTATATAGGGGTCATAAAAGCCGCACAAGTCCTGGCACAGGGGCCATGCCCAGCGGGGAGAAAGGGGCATATTGGATAGGGGAGGGGCCATAGCGCATGCCACTGTGGCCATTTTGCACACCTCCAGAGTGTGGAGCTGCCCATGGGCTGCCCAAGTAGGGTGACAAATTACACCCCACTTGGACAGCCCGTGGCTTCCTAAATTACTCTGGGTTGTACTCTGACCAGACCAGGCACAAAGGTCATCTTTGCTTCACCCCTTCCCCAAGGCACAGCACACAATCCCACCCTCTGACTCTATTCATGTATTGTTTGGTGGTTTAATTATGATTGTTTAGTAGCATTGTATTTTACCTGTGTGGGCACCATCCCAAACACTTTGCCAGGGGTTCTTGATAAATAATATGCTTATTTGTTTATTTTGTCACAAAGCTGCCATACATTCTGGTGAAAAATGTACTTTTCAGCCCTCTTCCGCTGTATCAGCGCATCTTCTCAATGGAACCAGCTCCAAAACAAGTCACTGTGGCAGATTTTTCTACCAACTGTGAGAAGGGGTTTTGAGGTTGGTCACCTTTTCATTTTCTGTGATACCAAAGGGACCATACAGCAAAAGATGGCAAAAGCCTCTCTTAACAGAGCAAAGTATTTACATAAAGACCTGTTGGGGCCAGTTTTTATTGCAAAGTTAACTCATAGTGTGAATCTCCTGTTAACTCAACCCCCATCCACACACAAAACCCCCACACTCAAGTGCAATGGCGCTATTAATTCAAGTTGGTTGGCACAATTGGCCTGCTAACATGACCACTCAGTAACGTGAATGTAGGCTAGTGTCACTGGAGTGTTGCCAGTCCTCCAATGCCTTCCCACAATTCCACATGGTCATGTTTTCTTGCTCTCTTCCTATTCTGTCCATCTAGCCGAGACATCACCTTCACTGCCCATAGATGAAACAAAGTAATAATTATACAGCAAACCTCCTCCATTACAGAACCAACAATTGACTTGCCAAAACCAACCTGATCTGTAACAATCTGGGGTGGCCAGATTCCAGATAGCAATAGCAACCTGCTTTGGAACTGTTATGGCCCTTTCTCACCTGTGTGTCCTGGTGCTGAAGAGCCTGACACTTCTCCAGGAATGTGGTCTCGCTTGCACAGAAGTTCTGGGTCCACTGCCAGTCATCCCAGGTCTGCATGACAATGCAGTTCCACTATTCTGTGCTTGTGGTCCTGCTCCAGAACTGCCAGTCATTATAAGGGGGGCTTCATCCCCCCACTAAAAACTTCATCAATGGTCACCACTCCTCCATCTCTGCATGCAGCTTATATGCTCTTCTTAACAAAGCTTACCACCTCTTTCCCAGGATGTCAAGCCACTGCTTAAATGCCTGCCACTGCATCTCACACCCTGTATCTTCCTCCTGTTGCCAGAATGAGAGTTGCAGTGGAGCCCACGTTTGGTATAGGTTGTTCCTCCAAGTTGGATCCTCACCCTGCTACCAGTTGGGAAAAACTTGTGGGACTGATGCCAAACTAGAGCTGATTCAGTTGCAGTGTCAGGCTAACACCAGTTTCACCCATGTGCACAGACAGGACAGACACATAGTCCCACAATACACTGCAAAAAATTCCTAGCATGGCTCAGTTTACTGCACTGCTAAGAACGATGAGATGCGCCCACAGCAGACAGCACAAATGAGTAGAGTGGCGGTGTGCATACAGGGCATTAAAACAAGTAAAGTATTATTCTGCCATGTGACTGCTCTCACTCAAGTTAGGCAAAAATTAGAGAGAGAATTCAAGTGTAGATCACTCAAGCTAACTTTCCAGTCAAGATACACTGTGTGTTGTTCACATATTTTAATAAACATTTTAGCAAAATTTACAACGTAGAATAAAACAAATACATAAGCAGTGTTCTTGCTTGTTAATTGTTGATATAAGGATCTTAGCACTGGAATCTGAGTTATTTTCTGTGAAATTAAAATAAATTATCTTGACATTTGAACTCGGAATTCTGCTTATCTGAAGGGAATGACATGTTATTTGCCCCACCTTTTTGATAAGAGTGAACTAATACACATTGTTCTTCTGAATGTTGCTTACATGTTTCTTATAGTGTTCAGTTAGGTATTTGCCTTAGTGTAGTTGAAAGGTTTATAGTGGAACTGGCTCATAATGAACTCAGTTGCAGTGACATTCTGCCTATAAGGAAGTGGAGTGAATTTCCTGAATGTGTATTTCAATATCCTTGCATTGACTTATAGTGAAGATTCAGTCTGCTTGAAAATTCATTTTGCTATAATCAAGTTCCAGTTGAGTTAATACCCTTGGATTGCAGCAATTATCGCCTGCCAGAAAAGTGCTAAATGATTCTTCCAAAGAGATTCTCACCTCCCCTTCTTCTGCTGAGCAAAGGAGGAGATGAAAAGAAGTTGCCGCTACACCATGGCAGAAGAAACCCAGAATCCTTGTCTTCCTGCAATTGTACCCGGCCGAGTGTGAAAAGGAGACAGTCTTACTACTGCTACTTTCCAGTGGAGTGAAGATGTGACCACCTCGCCTCCCATAGAGAGTTGCCAGTGTCCCCTGCAACTGCACTTAGTAGGTGATGGGGGACGGGTGGTCTCTTATTAGTTGGGCGCTCTCCTGCCCTAGTGAAAGTCTGTTTATAACAGGTGGGGCAAAGCCAAGCTCACTAAGGGAGGTTTTCACTGTATATAAGGGGTAATATAAATAATATCACAAAAATAACAGAAGTCATCTCCTGCATCCCTTATCGTGTGCAGTAAAATTGAATTCATTGCTCTGATTAGGTGTGGTGTTAGTCAGTTCTAGGTACTAAGTGTCCTCGCATCAGATTTCAATTAGCTTTGGGTAGTGTCCAGGTATTATGGCCCAGATTTTTAATTTTCAATGGGACTTTGGCTCCTACGTGCCTAAGCCACTTTCGAAAATGGGCCTCCGCCGTCTACGTCACTTTGGCCTTGCAATGCTGAGCAGCCCAACACCTAAATACCTTGCAAAATCTGGGCCTTCGTGTCCTGGCGTCAGGCCATGCTACGCCAGCAAGAGCACTGTGGTGGAATGTTCTGCCTTGTTGCCAGTAGCACAGCCAGGTCCGGAGCGCAGGGGGAGCGGCGCTATAAAAGGCGCCTCCCACTGTACTCAGCCGGCGGCGCTCCGGGTCTTCGGCGGCACTTCGGCGGCTCACTCCGGGTCTTTGGTGGTACCCGCCGCCGAAATGCCGCCGAAGACCCGGAGCGCCGCCGGGTGAGTGCAAGAAGCGGCGCTTAAAAAGAAGCGGCGCCTTTTTTTAGTGCTGGTAAAAAAAGGCGCCTCTTCCGCCGCTTCTGCTCAAGGGGAAGCGGCCGCTCCCCCTGCTCCCCCCCTGGCTACGCTACTGCTTGTTGCTCAGTATCCTGTTGCTGGTATAGAGAGGAGACTCTATCTTGAATGTATTATTATTTAGTATTTGTATGGCAATACCACCTCGGAACACCAGTCAAGGAATAGGACCCCTTTGTACTTGGCACTAAACAGATATCCAGCAAAAGGGTAGTTTCTCTCCCCCCTGCCCAAGCTCACAGTCTAGGTTATCACAAGACACAGCAGGTGGAAGAGACAAAGCGGTGAAGATGAGGTAATATTAAAGCAAGCAAGTTCTCAAACAATAAGCGGCTCATTTACTACCTCATCATTGTCAGCTGGGAGTGCTTCATTGGCATCATGGCAGAGGTGCGTTTTAAGGCGGATAAGGTAGTGGCTTTGCCGGAGTTTTCCAGGGAGTTTCCCCACAGCAGTAAGGGGATGTTTGGAAACATTGCAGAGGCATTTCAGGGAGCTGAGGACTGGTGGTTGGTGAATGGTGCCAACAGCAGAAGAGTGAAAGTGGGGATTAGTGTTGCAGTAAAATAGTAGATCAGCTAAGTAGGACAGAGCTAAATTGTGAAGGGCCTCAAAGGCTTAGAAACCACTGTTTGTCTCATTTGTGTCTAGACCAATAGCTACACAAGACTCCAAACACAGCACTGCCCCAAATTAGAAGCTAGTTCATGGCAAATATAGTTCTAGGAACATGTCTACATAGAGGGCTAGATTCACAAGGGGAACATAGATGTTGCATTGTTCTGCGTTGCAACACCTAACTTTTGGGTGTGCTACTGATTGGTGGAATTTGCAGCCCCGAGTTAGGTGATGAGGCTCCTTATACAATGCACAGGGAGAGCTAGGCGCCTGAAAATGGGATTCCAAGAAGTCAGCAAAATGAGCTGGGAGCCATCTTAACTGGCCAGTAGGAAATGCTGAGGAGAGGGATGAGGCATAAGCTCTGTCCCGCTCCGGCAGCTAGATGCCTAATTCTGGGCTGGAGGGAGACACCACTCGCCACTCAGGATTCATAGCCAAGAATCCTCTCTTGAAGCTGGGTGCCTAAGGCAGGTCACTCCTTTCTTGTGAAAAACCAAGGCGGAGGAGGCAGTGGTGATTCTCCCCTAATAGCCCAGGAGTTGGGGTACTCCTGTGGGAGGCCCATGTTCAAATCCCCACTCTGCCTGTTTTAGAGAAGGGACGTGACACCAAGTCTACCAGCACCTAGGTGAGTGCCTTAACTTCCAGAGCATTGGGTACTGCAATGTGTGTGTCTCAATCTCTACTCTTGAGTCTGTTCCACCTTGCATAAATAATTAAATGTTCATTAATCCAGAGAGGAAAAGCAAGCATGACTCTACAGCCAAGTAATTAGTGGCACTCATATGGGATGGGGGAGACCTGCAGTCACATCCCTACTGCAGAGCGGGGATTTGAACCTGGGTCTCTACCTACCAGGTGAGTGCTCTAACCAATAGGATGTTGGTAGGGTGGGAAGAGTATTTTCAGAGCATACCTACTAGATCAGACAAGATGGGGAGGAATGCCTAGTTTTTGAATCCCACTGGGGCGTGGGTGTGTACCAGTGCATGGAACAGCTCTGCAGTGTCAGGGCTTAGAGGTTTTTGTGCATGTCCACATACAGAAATGTAGGGCACTTTACCTGTGGAAATGTAGGTGCCTACAGGTGTCTGAGTCCCCCTTTGAATCTAGCCCCCATAGCTGCATTGGGCATCTCCTGGGCCCCATAGTTTCCTGGCTGCACGGGGGGGCACAACGAGATATCTTGAGAGCCCAATGGCACCATAAAATGTGTTTCCTTTCCTGTCTCTGTAACTGCTTGATGAGGCTCATGTTGAAAAACCTCCACCACTTAATTGCTGACAAACACAAGCAACAAGAATTTCCTCGCCATTGAGCAATTGCTCCATCAAGGAAAATAGAAGGAAGAGCAAAGGTGAGGTTTGCACACATCTATTTTGTATTTTAAGCTGTATGTAAATGCATATTTGTTGTAGCTTCTGGGATCCTGAAAGGTTGCTAACTTGGCCTTTGGTATAGCAAAAGTTGAGCATGCCTAGGCTAGTTAGACCAACTCTAATACAGGACAAATGGTGATCTGTGCATCAAAGGGGTAGGCCACCATGTATTATGGCTGCAGATACAGTCAGCAAACTAGCTGACACTCTGAGGATGAGAGTGGAGATCAGCGAGACAATCAGGAGCTTCAAAAAACCCTAATGGGGCTGTCCTGAACTGTGTAACTGTAGGTGTACCTAGCACAGTAACCATGTGACATTCAGAACTGGAAAATGCTACTAGTGTCCTATTAACCTACATTGTTACATACAATCTAATAATCTATTCAATCAACTTGTTCAGTTCCCTGCTAGTGTAGGATTGTTCTTTATTGTACATTTACCTAATGTTTTGTCCAGTTTAAATATTCCAGTATTGGTGCTTCCCCCACATCCCATGGGACGCTTCCCCCGCTTTCCCTCCCACCCCCGCTAATGGATTTAATAGATACTAATATGAAGCTTTTCCTGATATTCAGCCCAAACTTTCCTTTTTCTAATTTGCATCCTATTCCTTTTATTACATGTCCTCTTTACTTTGCTAAATAATTCTTCCTCCTCCTGGGTGTTCACAGTGTGCAGATCTTTCAGATAACGCACACAGGTAAATACACCTATTTAATAGTCTATGACCTCTCTCTATTGCTAAGATAATTACTGTAATTCAGATCATCTACGGAACTGGTTGCCCTTCCGATCACATACAATATTTGCTGCAATAATTTTGATGGTGACAACACCTTGCACTTATTGACCTGTTTGTTTTATGTGCAGGTGATAAGATTAAACCAAAATTATACCTCTGTGGATATATCATAAGTTAATTATTATAAAATTGTTGTGGTGTTGTTTTTGATGCTACCAGTAAAAATGAGTGGTCATATTTTGTTTGTTGAAAGCAACCAATGTTGCTTAAGAAGACTGATGCTGTACGGTGAGGGAGGGCAGTATGGATGGAATCTCACTTTCCAACTTAATGATTTTACCCTGCCCCTTATCCTCTCCAAATTCTTTCAAAGTGTCCTTTCCACTTCAGCTTTCAGTAAGGGGTCTCTGGCAGAAGAGAATTGCTTCACCAGAATGGCAGTGAATTGCACCAGCCATTTAAAAATGACATTTAAAATAATGGCCTGATTTCTTTTCAGAATTGCTGATCACTTACAACTTTCTCTGAAGTCCAAAAGGGGGGGGGGGGGAGGGGACGGACGGAAGGGGAGTTTGAATGCTCAGCCCCTCTGAAAAGTAAGCCATCAAGGTAAGATAATTCTTCTAATTTTTATTTATTTATTTGTTTATAACAGGCCTGCACAACATGCGGCCCGCGTGAGCTCACTGTGAGGCCTGCGGGGGGGGGGGGGGGCGGTGTGAGTAGGTGGGCTCACTGTGCGGCCCGCTGGGGGATAAGTAGGCAAGCGGTGGGGTTGGGTAATCCAACGGCTGGCCGGCCGGCGGGTGGGTGGGCTGGTGAAGATGCCAGTGGCAAGCTGGGGAGTGAGGGTGAGCCAGCGGCAGGGGGCGGGGGCAGCGGCAGAAGGTAAGAGGCCAGCAGCGGGCAGGCAGGTGAGCTGGCGGCGTGGGGAGACGGCGAGACGGCGGTGGTGGTGGGGGGGCTGAGGAGGCGAGCAGGCAGCGGGGGGTGAGTAGGCGAGCCGAGCCAGGCCGGGTGGGGGATGATGAGCCGAATGGGATTGTAGTGGTAGGGCGGCAGGTGAGCCAGCGCGGGGGGGGGGAGGAGGGAGCTGAGGAGGCGGGCGGGGGGGAATGATGAGCTGGGCGGGCAGTGGCGGCGAGGCTTTATACTGGGGGGTGGGGGGTGAGGAGGTGAGCGGCGAGTCAGTGGCTGGAGGGGGGCAAATCTCCCAGATTCAAAATCTGGGACTGTGTCTGTTGGTCCTTTTTGCTGCTTGTCTCTGGGCTGGGGGTCGTCCCAATGCTGCAAAGAGCGTGTTCCCAAAGGAAGGTGCTTGCTTCTAACCCCCGAGGCCGTCAGTATGTCTGCTCTTCTCTAGTCAGCCCACTTGACAAGTTTGATTGTCCTTGGTCTGGTTCCCATCCCCTCTCCAAGGGTTGCAGCTGTCTGGAGGTGCTGCCTTCCACGCCTTCCCCAGTCACACCTCATTCATTCAACAGGGCAATTGAATATAAAGTGGGGGGGAGGCGGGAGCGATCTTATTCTACTTCTAGCAAAAAGACATTTTTCTTTTACCTTAATTATACTACCTTAGGGGCCCGCTATAACATATTACCAAGGTTCAATACAAAGTCATATAAAAGTTATACAAAAATGCATAATGCAGAGATTTACCTACAACTGCATTGATTGACTGTTGTGTGCAGTAATATAGTGACCCCTGGGGGGGTGAAGAGGAGTGTGATGGTGGGGCTGAGTGGGGAGGGGGCGGGTCCTATTTTACGGCTGTGATCTGGTCACCCTATGCGCGCTGTTTCTTTCCCCCTCTACAGGCTTCCACACCCCAGCGCTGGGAAAGAAGGGGTTGTTTCCGTGGGGTGGGCAGCGCTGGGGGGGCGTGTTTCCATGGGGCTGGGGGTTTTTGGCCCCTAGCTGTTTTCTTTGGAATAATATGGCCCTCGCCGCTTTACGAGTTGTGCACACCTGGTTTATAACATCCTTGGGGCTGACTGAGAGAACTAACATGAGGCAGAATATATTCATCTAGTTGAGCAGTAGTGCACAAACCCAAATCTGGGAAGCTCACAGTCCGATTTACAAAGTTATTAGATGCTGCAATTGGAATGGCAGTCAGCATGATTAGGGAGACACTGGAAAGGTCCCATTGGCCATGCAGAACAAACTGGTATGCTCCCGAGCTTTAAAAAGCTCATCAGAAAGGCGGAGCATACATGGGTTTGTCACAGGGGAGTATCAACAGTGGAGAGGTGAGGCACCATGCCTAGGACTCCTTAGTGCAATGCAAAGCAGGGACCATCTGTAATGCTGGTGCCAGCTCTGGCCAAGGCCATAAGCGTCAGCTAAAAACTGACAAACTCACAGCTGGAAGCCAGGCCAATTCATTTGTGTATGAGTACAGATCAAAGTGGCTGTTAAATGTGTTAGAACGTGTTTGGTGTTTAAACCTCATGAAAACTAATGGGAGGTTGCATGCATTGTTTTCATTTACCTGTATCCTGTTAGAATGTAGTAGCAAACGTTTCCACTGTCTATACCCTATAGCTAAGTGACTCATCAAACAGAAAGAAGCCTCGTATAATGCAAATGAAGGACTGTAACAGAAAGGTGCTAATTCCTGTGCATTTCAAAGCAAGTGGACATTGTGTGTGATGATCAGAGATCAAAGACACTAAAAGCATTCCCCTCTCTCATCAAAGTAAGAGCCCAGGTGGGTAGCCAAACTGTCAACTTGTTTTTCCGGGAGATGAAGCCATAAGTATGGTCATGAGGAAAAAATTTTTTATCTCTAGACTGTTTGGATTCTAACAGGGCAGACTAACCAAACAAGAAGACAGAACTCTCAGGAGCTACTCTGGGTAGCCCTAGAAGACTTTTGAGGAAACTGGCAGATTACTACATCTCTGCTACCTTTTGAAATTATAGACTGGAACTCACCTGTGCATATATTTTTATCTGCTTGAATGTCTCAATGACTCTCATTCCTAAGGGCATGGCTACACTTGCAGACATAGACGCTTTGAGTTAAACCAGCCTTCGTAGAGCACAGTAGGGAAAGCGCTGCAGTCTGTCCACACTGACAGCTGCAAGCGCACTGACGTGGCCACATTTGCGGCACTGGGAGCGGTGCATTATGGGCAGCTATCCCACAGAGCACCTCTTCCCATTCTGGCGCTTTGGCTTGTGGGAAGGGGGGTGGAGTGCGGGCATTCTGGGTCCTGTCCCAATGCCCCGTGATGCATTGGTTCGCATCCCAGCAATCCCTGTGCTTCTGTCCATATTTGGCGCCATCTTTCAACGTTTTTTGTACTGCGCGCTCTGTCTTCCCTTTCGGTCTGTGGGAATGGAGCCTGAACTGCTGAGGAATATGTTGATGAATCTCTCCAGCACGTCCCGCTTGGCAGTCGAGTTACTCCTTAAAATCCAAATTGACAGTGAGGACTCCCACGATGATATCGACTCGAGTAACGCATACGACGTGAGATTCCTTGTGGCATTCACGGTCATGCTCACCACCGTGGAACGCCACTTTTGGGCTCGGGAAACCAGCTCAGAGTGGTGGGATCACATCATCCTGCAAGTCTGGGATGACGAGCAGTGGCTGCAGAACTTTCTGATGAGAAAAGCCACTTTTATGGGACTGTGTGAGGAGCTCGCCCCCATCCTGCGGCGCAAGGACACGAGATTGAGAGCTGCCCTGACGGTGGAGAAGAGGGTGGCTATTGCAATCTGGAAGCTGGCAACTCCAGACAGCTACTGATAGGTCTCTAACCAGTTTGGAGTGGGAAAGTCGACCGTTGGAATCGTGGCATAGCTATGGGATTTAAAGTTGTTTCCATGAGGGTCTGATTTTTCTTGCTTTCAGATGTTTGCGGGGAGGTGGTGGTTGTCTTTTAATGCTAATGTCTACTGTCTCTCCCTCTCTCTCCTTTTTTCAGTTAACCATCTCACTGGCAAAGCCTCAAGCTGTACAGTGAAGCTTGACTTTATATGCTGGATGGTCAGGCTACTTTTCTGTGCTACAAAACAGGAAGAAAGTTAGTCCTAATGAGGCTCAGGTGGGAAATAGAAAAGCTAATACTGTGTTGCAGAGTGGCACTGGCCAAGGGCCAAGGTCAAATGGCAGCCTGACAAAAGCTCAAAAAGCACTTCTCTTTAGGAAGTTGGCAGTGTAGCATTTAACAGGATGTTCTACTGGATAATTTGACAGTTGCAATTATTGTGCAATTTGCGGCTTACTTAAAAGTTCATTGTGTGTATTGCTTCCTTCTCCTCTATGGATTTAGTTTAGTAATAACAAAGTAAGAGCATGAAGCAATGCCTGGTCCTTTTGTACACAGCTGTAGCAGATTTTGGTTCTTGTACATGCAAACAATATTAAGGCCAGGTACATATTTTACAAGTAAGTTGGGTCCCACTCAGTGAATTTAGTGAAACCTACTGAATGTGTGGTGTTCAGTAAGCTAAGTACTGTAAACTGAAAGAGGACTATTTCACATCCATTAAAATATGATGACATTACAAGGCCTAGCTGATGTTTGGCAACATATGTGGACTGCACAAAGCAAACTGTATTAAGGTTGTGCAGCCAGGCTGTGAAAGGAGTAGGGGGTGGAAGAACTCACTTGAAAATAATGCATTACTGATGTTATTTATTGAGAAATTTGCAAAATAGACGGGTGAAAAAGATTTTGTCCCTGTCCCTCAAAGTTTATGGTTTAAAAACAAACAAGGAGAATTGTGAACCTGAAAATTAAAAAAAACAGGAGTCAGGTTCCAAACCTCATGAGACTTTAAAAGATAATACATTCTGGATCTTTTTCATTTGCCTTCTTGTTTTTATGCCTTTAAGTTCATGTTTTCTAGCTTTTCTCCACAAACATGAAGGCCAGAAACTTCCTTTAAAAAAAAACAAAACATGAAAGCTGTGATTCTTACATTATTACATATCTCTAGAAGCTGAGGCTTTAAAAACACCAAATATCACAACACTTGTGATTAAATCACGAGGAGTTGGCAACACAGGACAAGCAATACGGTTAGGGTGACCAGACAGCAAGTGTGAAAAATCGGGATGGGGGGTGAGGGGTAATAGGAGCCTATATAAGAAAAAGACCCCAAAATCGGGACTGTCCCTATAAAATCGGGACATCTGGTCATCCTAAATACAGTTCATATATTGTGTGGTGGTGATCCAGAAAGTGGCTTTATCACAAAGCAATGCAGTTTTTTAAATAATGCACTTTGAAGAATAGGTTATTAAAGAAGAATTTGAAAGAAAATGAGGGAGTTCCAGGCACAAGAGGGATGTCTGATTTCCATTTCTCTCTGTCAAAACACAAGTTCTAGGTTACCACATTCAAAATAAAAATATAAAGCCATATTTTTGCCATCCACACTCTGACATAACCTAAAAGGTTCTCAACTAATTGGCTACATGAGAAGGTTTAATATTAAAACACTGTTTCCCGTTAGATTTGAAATTATAAAGTTAAATATTATAGCTTGGTTAACTTGGACCTCCTGACATGTTTCTGGTTTGATGTCACTCCTGTGAAGCAAAGGTGGGACACCCAAAAAAGGTCACCCGAGTTTAATTACCTTAGATTTCAGTTTACATAGAGATTGCTCCTGGTGCTAAATATTATTGTAGTGCCTTACACTGAGTAGTTCAATTGATCTCAGTGAAACTAGTTGCAGAATAAGGTACTACTCAATGTGAGTAAAGGTGGGGAATCTGGCCCTATAGTTCTTTCTCTGTTTGCTTTTTTCTTAATATCACACCTATGATTATGTTATTTAAATCCTGGAGATTCTTAGAAACAGGGCAAGAACTACTTTCAAACAAGAATCTAAGAATCTTGATGGTTTGTATTGCACATGCTTCCAGTACACTGGGGGGAAGTGGCTTATAAAAATACACCAACTACATTTCTCTTGAAAGACACTGGTTTGAATTAAGATGAAAAACACGGAACAAAACGTAAAAAAATGTTTGTTTAATGAGAGCCCAAATCTTTAGTAGCCCATACCCCACTCAGTTCAGGCTTGCCCAGAAAGAAAGGAAATCTGATTTACTTACAGACAGTAGGACATAAAAGGGTAGAGGCAGAAGCATTGCCCTGTTTTGCCAAGGCACAAGGGTTTTAATAATGGATAAAATGGTGTTGATATGAGATAGTTACGTGTGAATGGCTACTGGGGTACCGGGGTCACCATCATTTTAAAAAGTCACTTTGCCAATAGTTGCCACACAATGGTGTCAAGAACACAGTGGTTTCCCCTGTACTCTGAATAAGAAATGACTGTGTAATATTGTTTGGCAAATGTAAATACTTTTATGGCATCCACTGTGTGAGAGGTATCAGTAAACTTTCTCTGAGTCTGATTTTCAAATATATATATATAGTCTGCTAACTTGTAAATGTTCATCTTGAAAATATCTTTGTAGCCCATCATTGTGCACCTGAAGTATTTTGTGCAATTCCATCTAATCGTGTAATGATATATAATCACCTAACTGTTAGAATGTGTTATCATGTACAATTAGCCGATTACATTGTCTAACGACATTATAAAAAACCTTGAGGGGGAAGAGCTGTGTATAAACAATAGCTTTTTTTGTTTTGAAGTTCATATGTCAACTTTAAAAAAAATCTATCTTTTCAAAATCCCATTGCTTAGTTTCCATTGAAAATCTTTGTCTGCACACATTAGGCTTCTTTTCCTTTTAAACTAAGATTTTAAAGTGAAATTTGTCCCTGTGCAGGGGGTCAGCACAAGGCATTACTTAAGTCCTCCAAAATAGGGCTTAAATGGCACTTAAGTGATGTGCAGGCTTGATGCTGCTGTTCTTAGGGTAGGGTCACATGCACTTTATGTTCTTATCCAGTTTTCATTGAGGCAAAGCTCCCACTGCCTTTAATTAGATTTTTTTTTTTTTGCTGAGTAAGAACGCAAAATGCTCGATCCTGTTTCCATTGAAATCTATGAGAATTTTGCTATTGACCTCAATGGCAGCAGGGCTAGGCCCTAGGATTTGGCCCATACTGTCTGAAGTGGATTAAAGTGTGCCCTTTGAGAACTGCTGGAAGATCTTATGCTGACATAACCTAAAAGGTTCTCAACTAATTGTCCAGCTACACGAGAAGGTTTAATATTAAAACGCTGTTTCCCGTTAGATTTGAAATAATAAAGTTAAATATTATAGCTTGGTTAACTTGGACCTCCTGATATGTTTCTGGTTTGATGTCACTCCAGTGAAGCAAAGGTGGGACACCCAAAAAAGGTTGTCCAAGTTTAATTACCGTAGACTTCAGTTTAAACAGAGATTGCTCTTGGTGCTGCTAAATATTATTGTCCATTGTCCTGGAAAAAATGCAGAGAGCCTACCTTTGTGTCAATGAGAGCCTACCTATTCTGTCCCAAAGCCATTACACAGATAAGGATAACAGTTCCTAATTATACCCACACTTGGCCTAAATTTGCAAAAGTAACTGATTTGGCACCTAACATGAGACTATGGCAAACTGGGAAATATTTGCATTATTTTTTATGAATACAGGCATGCCCCCATGTGTGTTTATGTTGAGTTAGTTGCTATGGGGTACGATCAAGAGAGCTTGTTAGAGGAACCAAGCAGGAAAGGTAAAACTATGGGCTAGATAAGGGACATCCCAACAAACAATAGACAGGTTTATAGGTACAAAGTGGTGACGCCTCAACCCCAATGCTAACAACAGCTGTTTTGCCAAGGCTGAGAAGAGACAGATCAAAAGGAACAGTAAACCATTACAGGAGCCCAGGCCGAGAAAAGGAAAGTTAGGTTTAGGTGAGCTAAGAGAAGCTGCCCAGAGTGTCAGCGAAAGCTGACAGACTGGCAAGGAGACACACGGAGAAAGAGAGGCAAAAATTGCAGCTGGGGCAGTCAGCTTCTCACAAGCCAGAGACAGCTGAAATTACAAAAACTTGCAAAGAAAGATTATGGGCTAGGTAAAGGGAAAGATGCATGTAGACCTTTATTGTTTCTGCCCTTTGCTATGTGTGCTACATACATTTGGGTGAATGAATAAATAATGCTTTATTGTGAAGACCTTGTTTTTGAGCTGCTTTAACCAGTGCTGGTCACCGGTCCCTGAAGCGAGAGGGTGTACAGGGGCCAGAACAGTGTTGGGCCTGTTGAATTATCATAGTTGTGAATCAAAGGGCTGCTGTACAGAGCTCCACTCTTAGGGTCTATTTACAACAGGGCTGGAAGTGATTGCAGCTCATACCCAATCTAGCTTTAACCTAGCTAGCTCAGGTACTGATAGCAGTGAAGTCATGACAGCATGGGCTTCAGTGCAGGCTAGCTACCCATGTAATTACCCAGAGTTCCAGGCAGGCCTACAATACAGCAAGCACTGCTATGGCATCACTACGTAACTGCGACGGACACTTTAAAGAAACCTGGTTTTCAAAGGGTAGATGCTGGGCACTTTCTGAAATCAGGCCCCTTTAAGGTGTCTCAAGTTTGTCACTCAAAAAGTAGCCATCACAAGTCACCTAATGTTCGCCTTTCTACCCAGTCAGCATCCTCACTGTTTCATTAGCCTAATATTTGTTTGCACAGAGTGACCTGTAAGGCCCTGCCCACATTGGGATTAGAACCATTCAAGCTACAGCTGGGTTTAACTACAACTGTTAGCAGCTGGATTGTAAAATGGGACCACGGCATACAATTTAAACCCAGGGTTTCAGTTTGGGCCCAATCCTATCTGGCTTCCCTGACAAGTGTGAACATGGGGGTGAGTTGTTGGTTTTTTTCCCTTTAGGCTAGGGTCCTACTTCGAGTTAGCAAGAGAAAAACCAATCAAGCTAATACTTATCCATTGCAGACCATAGACAGCCAGTATCCAGAGTGAGAGGATACTTACCCAGCTGGCTAGAGAACAGTTCAGTTTAGGGTTTTTTCGATGAGTGTTTAATAGAAAGTGTTGTGTGCACTCAATATTTGCCTGAGTATTCATGAGGAATGCATTTGTGCCCCCACCCTGAACTGAACCCAAAGCCCTTGGAAGATTCAGAGAACTCTGTTTATATGATTACACCTGTTGTTCACCTCTGACAACACTTCCTGGTTTTACAGTGGGATAGCAGTATAAGGAAGCATGGAAAACAACACAAGAAACCATTATTCTTGAGCTGTTTCCTTTATATTTTCCCTTAAATTTCCTATGATTGTCCATGCTAAAAAAAAAAGGGACAAAAATGAGAGTCTTATTGTGTCGTAGATATTGTCATGATCCTCACCTTGTAATATGGTCTCACACAGTGAAATAGAGAGAGCTGATGAGTATATTCCTGTATAAGGTCTCTGTCAACAAAAGCTGATTGCTGTAATGATTGTTGTTGTGTTTCTGATATTTACCTGTCCAGGATTTCTAAGCCTGTTAATACTGCCTAAATATATATACATTATAATCAAAAGAGTCTTACTGGATACTCTTGGAAATGTTTATTCTTGAATGTCAGAATTCTTTTCCTGGGAAATACTATTGATATACAATGTAACATCAAGGGTACTGGAATGAATGGGGTTTTTTTGGTTTTTGGTTTTTTTTGGCAAACAAACACATCAAGCAGCACTATCAGCTTCTCCTAGGGAGGCCACGGGCAGTGCCATATTCTGAAAGAGAGAGAGGCAGGTTTCTTCCTGTCTCGCTCTCCCAATAGCTGGATTGCAGGTGAGGGTGAACAGAGGCATTTACTGCCTCTCTCAGTCCACACCCACCTGCAATCCAGCTAGTTGGAGAGGGAAGCCCATTACAATAAGAACAAAAAACAAGAAATATCAAGTGGGTCTCTGGAGAAACTTGGCAACTGCTGAGGCATGTGCATTAAAACATGAGCAGCTGCATTCACAGGAGTCATGGTACTTCTCTAAGACGCAAGTTAAAATGATGGGGAGTCACAAGGATGTGAACATATCTAGAGTGACTCTTTTCCTCTTGGGATATCACAGTTTCAAGCCTTATGAGCCCTGCGTACCTTGAATGGGTAACTTATACAATGATAAATGAAAGTATAGCAATAGCACCATCTAAAGGCCATTTTACATTAACACAACACTCATGCACAGATATATGTTTACTAACCTACTTGCATCCACTGCTTGCATCCAAAAAAGTGGGTATTCACCCACAAAAGCTTATGCTTCAATACCTCTGTTAGTCTATAAGGTGCCACAGGACCCTTTGTCACTTCTACAGATCCAGACTAACACGGCTACCCCTCTGATACTTTACTAACCTAGTCCAACACTGTTCTTCACATTCCTTTGAGCATATGTATATATTTACATGCAGTGACAGATTCACAATTATTTGGTCTAAAACTAAAATGTGTTCCTGATGCATGCTAATTGTACCTATGTAGAATAGCCAATCCCAATTTTTTTGCCAAGTACCTAGCATTTTCCCACTCAGTCCCTCCAAAAGCAGTTTGTATCTGGTAGCCTGGAAGATTTGTCTCAAAGATGAAAATCAGGACAACAGATACCATGCAATGAATGGCAGAATGTCTGTTACAGAACATTAGGGTTGGATATAAGTGGCTGGTGCAGTTAGATGATTAGAATGCTGAACAAAAAGCTATGAAATTAATTGGAAGGACTCCCATTCACTTCAGTGGGCTTTGGATCAGTCTTTAGCTGAGCATCTGCATAGCCAACTGGACTACTTTTTGTACAACTCCATATGCAGGGATATACTTCTTGGTTAACAGGTCACCTGTTGGTTTGTCTGTAAAGCTAGAGTCTTGGATGTTATAAACCTGTCCTTTGAGGAAGGGGCTAACATAAATAAAGGAGTCACTCTAAAATCTTCACCTGTCATCTCTACAGGTACACCAACACAGCAAAAAAAGACCCATGGCAGCGAGTCTCAAAGCCCGGCTCAACTGACTCTGGCTCGCAGAACTTGCACGGCAGGACTAAAAACAGGCATGTAGAATCATCATAGAATCATAGAATCTCAGGGTTGGAAGGGACCTCAGGAGGTCATCTAGTCCAACCCCCTGCTCAAAGCAGGACCAACCCCAACTAGATCATCCCAGCCAGGGCTTTGTCAAGCCTGACCTTAAAAACCTCTAAGGAAGGAGATTCCACCACCTCCCTAGGTAACCCATTCCAGTGCTTCACCACCCTACTAGTGAAAAAGTTTTTCCTAATATCCAACCTAAACCTCCCCCTCTGCAACTTGAGACCATTACTCCTTGTTCTGTCATCTTCTACCACTGAGAACAGTCTAGATCCATCCTCTTTGGAACCCCCTTTTAGGTAGTTGAAAGCAGCTATCAAATCCCCCCTCACTCTTCTCTTCTGCAGGCTAAACAATCTCAGTTCCCTCAGCCTCTCCTCATAAGTCATGTGCTCCAGCCCCCCAAGCTCGGGATTGGGCAGGAGCCTGGGCTCCGAGACCCTTCCCCTTCGCCAGGTGTCAGAGCTCAGGCTCCAGCCCCAGCCTGCACATCTACATGGCTGTTTTTAGCCTTGCAGCATGAGCCTCAATTGACCCAAACACTGAGACTCACTGCTGTGGGTCTTTTTTTGCTGTGTGGGCATAGCCAAAGTCGGACCGTTTCTGATCAGGAGAATATGTAATATTGTCTTTCAAATAAGTAATATAGCAAAAAACCCACAAAGAAACAAAACCAAACCAACATATAATCCCCCCTTCCCTTATTTCCCCGTCCCCAAAGAAACCCTCCAGCCTACCCAGTGGGAAGCAATTCAATTTACCTTCCTGTTTCTACCTGAGTCATGCTGGATCTGAAGGTAATACACTTAAGAAAACATACTTTGATTCCATAAATTGAATCAGACATCTTTTTGGCAGTGAAAAAATCTCATTCAGCATGCAGTGATGCATGTCTAGCTGGGAGCCTTCAGGCTACAAGTTAAATGTTCAAACAACATCATGTTAAGCAAGTAATTATAAACTTCCATTGGGACCTTTCCTGCTCATAAGGTAGGGAGTGTAGCTACAAGAGTCATGTGGTAGGCAATGTTCCCTCTAATTTTTGACAGGCTGTGTGCACAAAAAATGTATTCTGTGCAAATTTTTGACAGGCTGTGTGTGCAAAAAAATTATTCTGTGCAAATTGTGCTTCTGTGCAAATTTTTGTGCGCGCGGTGTTTCGCCGTGTGCGCAGGGTTTAGGATCTGTGTGCATGCGCACACACGCACAGCTTAGAGGGAACAGTGGCAGTAGGAAAATGCTAGGTTTGAAATAAGCAGGTACTGGTTATTCCTGGGTGGCATTTTATAAATGAAACTTTGCACTTACACAATATAACATTTTTCTCCTGAGGTTAATCACACTTAATAATCCTCCTACCACCTAACTGCTGCATGGCTCTTTTCATCCAGAGATCTCAATGTGCTTTCTGAACATGGATGGGCATCATTGCACGCATCTTACAGACAAGGAAGATCATTAAGTTGCAAAATGTTTATAAGTGTCCATTAATTTTGAGTACCCAACTGGAGACATTTAGGGCCTAGTTTTCATAGTTGGCGAGTCCCCACATGCCCGGCTCTCACTGGCTGCTCCAGGAAATAAAGAAGAAGAGAAAATGGGTGGCTGCCCACATACAGGTTGCTCCCAATGCTGCAGTCAGGCTGAACTACAAAAGCAGAAAGGACCATTTTAAAGGTCTCCTCCATTTCTGGGACATCAGTCCAGCCATGAGCTCTTCAAAAAGGCAGGCTACTACTTAGGGCCGGCTCCAGGCACCAGCTTTCCAAGCTGGTGCTTGGGGCGGCAGTCCGAGAATGGGGCGGCAGTCCGAGTCCTGCGGTGGCAATTCGGCGGCAGGTCCGCTCTTCCCGCCGCCGAATTGCCGCCACGGGACTCGTACTGCCGCCCCATTCTCGCCTGCCATGGCGGCAATGGGGCAGCAGGTCCACCGCCCTTCCCTTGCCGCCGCGGACTGGGACTGCCTGTGTCAGGGGAGGAGCCGCCGCCCCTGCTTGGGGCAGCAAAATTGTGAGAGCCGCCCCTGCTACTACTGGTGGTAGAATGAGGACGATCACTTTGCCTACTCCCTTCCTTCATGGCTTCTCACTGTCCCTCTGCAACATCCTTAGTCGCTTTGGTGAGGGAAAGGCCGCTTAGCCAATAGCTCCCGATGCCCTATCTACCACCCTAAATCCAACCCTCGCTCTCCTCTAAGCTCTTCTGCTTCTGCTCTTACATCTGTTCTGCTGTTTCTGGAGCAAGTCCTGCAACAATGCAGCCTTTCTCCACAATGACTGTTCTCTCCTCCCCCAAGTCACTTAAGTCCACATTTTTAAAGTCTCCACTAATTTTGGCCACCCAGTTTAAGACACCCACTTTTTCTCTGCCCCTCTTGCTTCTTCCCCAATAAAAAAGACTGAGGTTGCTGGAGACGGACAGTGCTAACAGTGATGAAGCAGTGGGTGGAATGAGAAGTGATCCCCCAGGTTCTGCCACTGATAGCCTGCCTCTTTGGGGGGCTGCTGGCCAGGCTGCTGCCCCAAAAATGGGGGAGGATCAGGGTGGCTCGTTTTAGATCAGCCTTGCTGAGTCTGTAGTAGAGCCGCTCCTCTTATTGCAGCAACCCATATGTCAGGCAGCCTCCCATATACCTATAACCCTTCTCTATCTCTAGAGTCACTCAACCAGATGGAATGCATGTGGATATGGCCCCCTCATACTAATAGGCCTTAGGGAGTCTCTAAGGGGGGGGGATAGCTCAGTGGCTTGAGCACTGGCCTGCTAAACCCAGGGTTGTGAGTTCAATCCTTGAGGGGGCCATTTAGGGATCTTGGGCAAAAATTGGGGATTGGTCCTGCTTTGAGCAGGGGGTTGGACTAGATGACCTTCTAAGGTCCCTTCCAACCCTGATATTCTATGATTCTATCACTCCCTCATTTCCCTGAGAAGCATGGAGCTTGAGCACTTTTCTTCAGAGATTACTGCTAGGCACTTACTCCCTCTATCCCACTGCCGTGCTTTGTGCCCCACTACAAGTCTTCCAAAGCGTCATGTAATTTTCTTCCTCCCCCTCGCTGCTGGTGACATCTCTTCTAAACCAGCCTCACTCTTCCTTCCCTCTTTTATATCCCTTGCCCTCCACCTCTAAGCCCACTAACCCCCTTCCAGTCCCTTTGGAATGCTTGTGCTCTCTGCCTACCAAACTTAATGTGGTCCACAAGCTCCTAATTTCTCATTAACTTCCCCCAAAACCTAGCAGCAGCAGTCTTCTTCCTCCCCCTCCTCCTGCTCCCTTCCCTGACATTTTCTGCCCCTCTCTTCCTTCTCTTTTGGAATCCATTCTATTTATTTTTTATTTCCTCTTCCCCTCAGGGTTGCTTTTATTTACCATTAATGACTATATATGTGTAGGTTGATAAGGTTAAATTATTTCTACATGTATATAGTGGCCACAATAAAACACTTTCATAATATAGAAAAATAAACAGCAGGCATGTCGATTAATCAGTAGGGATAGAGTAACTAGAAACCATTTAACTTGGGTAAGAAATTTCAGTCTAGAATTCATCTGTGAGTTTCAGCACAGGTAAAAAAGTGTTCTAATGCTAATGAATTCTTTCCAGGGTAAGAGCAGAGTAAAGGAGCCCTAAACTTTCACAGCAGCTCAGCTTTAGTCCCCGGTCCTGCAAACACACACTCTAACACATCTATTGAACGACACACACACAACATGTTAAACACAAGCCGATGTTTGCAGAATCAGGGCCAATATTAGTAAGCACTGCCCCTGTCTGACGATCATAGGTAGGTTCTATCTGGGATTCTCTCACTATTCCCTTGAATACCCAGCTTGATACTTTCCTGCAGTATTCCTATTTCCTGATAACATTCCACTATAATAACATTACACCCTGAAATGCGGGACAGGTAGTACCAAGGCAGAGCAGACACTCCATTAGAATTGAGACTTTTGCTTTATATTTAAAATGGTAATTGAATGGAATAGAATCCTATAGCACAATCCTATCCCCCAAACTGATTTATTTCTATGCCATGCATGCATCAAAAAACTGGGGAGATTGAAAAGGAATGTGTTTTCTTTATGCCTGCAAACACCACTCATATCTGGCAACAGTCACTTTCACATAAAGCTCAAACCAAAAGTTATCTAATTATAAATTGCATCATGCTAAAAACACCATAGGTAGGGTATGAAGGAACTTATTTTAAGTTACTATTTTTAGGCACTTATACCTTTAAAAAATTTCAGTACAAGTGTGATTTTATTTTACAAGATTGGTTAAATTCCCCTGACCATTTCTGAGTTGTTTTTTTTAACATGGGGAAAAGTATCTTTCATGGGCTAATCAATTTTCATACTTTCTCTGTGCTTAGAAAAAAAACCCATTCTGAGTTACGACTTTGAACTTGCTACACATTTAGCACGTTACACATCTAGTCAGTAAGGACTAGAGCTTTTGACATATATGAATAAATTTTAGTTTAGGAATAACAACGTTATAAATATCAGAAAGCCCATCCTGTACACCATTTTCTACTAAATGTACATTCTGCTAAGTGTTGGAGTTCTGTAACATGTATTTTTAAATTGTGTCAAGGGTGCATAGAGTATATAAATATTCACCCTTTTTAAAGTGTATAAATCTAAATACATTCCAATATGCAAATATATAAGCTCCATGTGTGTCCATATGTGAGGAGCTGTGTTTATGTCAGTTATTACAGGCATAAAAATTACCACCACCAACCCTTACCAGATGTCTTAGACTTTTTTGATACCTTATCTATACAAAGTTTTTTATAATGTATCAGCATGCATCAGTTCTTCCCCTTTAATTAACTGCCCTATGCTTTGCAGGCCCTCTTTTATATAATGGGCTCAGTGTCTCCTGGAGGGAAGTCTGGATTGTATCTAATTGTTATAAGGAGCAGAGATAGTTCTGTCTTGTTCTAGATTTTTAAGATAAGGAAAACTGCTGGCATGGAATCTTTTTAAGTTGGCTTTAGATGATTTGGTAAGAAATCTTCCTGATAATGTTTATTATGAGTCCCATTTTATATCCATGTCATGGGTGTATACCCCACACAGTCCCCGAATGGGTTACTGTCAGCTCAGGAAGCTGATTAACGCACCAGGCTGCACCTGGAGAGTGAGGCTTAACTGATCATGGAGTCCAGCTGGGCAGGAGCAGACTGTATAGAAAGAGGAAGCTGGTAGCAGAAGGGTGCTGTGATGGGGCTGGAGAAGTGAGCGAGCTGGCAGGCTGGAGCTGGTGCCTGGCTGAAAGATGGTGAGACTGGGCTGTAGGAGTAGTCTGGGTCCAGGGCTGCAGCTGGCCACCAGTTGAAAGGAAGATGAACATTGAAACTATCAATGGAGATGAGGCTGCAGGGAGAGAAAGTTGCCTTGGACTATGAAGGAGAAGAAGCAGGGGATGAGGAATAGTCTCAGATCAGGAAAAGTTGGGTGGGGGACTAGATGTATCTGGATTTGAAGAAGGAATGCATAGAAATGGAAAAACAAAAACAAGATAAGTCAACATTTTACAATTGTCAAATCAGTGACAGTAGATGTGAAAATAAGAGACAACTCCCTGAAAATGGTGGAATGGATAAAGCAGTGTTGGTGACATACAAAGAGATAAAAGAATGCGGGGGTGGAGATCTATTGATGGAACATACACATAAGGAGCAAGCTGAAAAACTTCTTAAAACTGTAACTTTAGAGAAAATGAAAGTTGCTTATCAACTGCCTAAATTCCTGATGAAGGCAAGGGGAGGTTATATATGAAGGCCGCTAGGGTTGTCTGAGGATGATATCAAAAAGAGTATCGGTGAAGTAATGTTTGTAAATGACTACTTAGTAGGAGAGAGAGAAAAAACTAGCCGTCTACAGCTGGATGCATAACACTTAAAGGTGGGACACTTCCAGATAGGATCCAAATATGGTATCAATCTTTCTGGGTTAAACCATATATTCCCCTACCTATCCGCACCCCACAAAGTGCTATAGTTGTCAAAGGTTTGGACAGGTGGTAGCCATTTGTAAGGGAACAATGAGGTACAGTAAATGTATAGAAGGAACACAACCTAAATGCAGCAATAAGAAAGCATAGTACAGCATATGAAGGATTTGCGGTAGTAGAACAAGCTACAGAAATACAAATATTGAAATTATTCCAAGACTCCTATGCAAAGGCTACCCAGCGCAGAAAATAGAAAAAGAAAAACACAAGTAAGAGAGCAGATGTACAGGGACAGCACAACACATCTCTGGTCAGGGTGGAGAATATGAGAGGAACTGGAGATGATGTATTGCTTGTAGGTAAAGAGAAGTTTATAGAGTTCATTATAGAAGTAATTAACTGCACCTTGCAGCTCAGGGAAAAAACCTGAAAGGATTAAAATCATAGCAGAAAAATAACCTAAGATAGACAAACTCTCGACAGACTGCATTCACATGATTTTAAATGAAGGCAATAATACAGCTTAAATAACATGGTCTTAATGATCCTTAGCTAGAATGTGCATAGTTTGATAATGCATGTACAGGAATTTAAGAGAGCCACCTTTGAAATGGGAAAATAGCCTAATGTAATGTGTGTCCAAGAAACATGTCTAACAAGTAAACCTGTGTTTAATCTACCTGAATATGATATAGTCCAGAGGGATCTGGTAAACAAGGGGCATTGGTATAGTTATAAAACAGGGACTCAAAATGGATATGCAAAAACTAAGTGTTGAATATAATGTAATTGAGATTCTCATGCAGAAAAAAATTCATATATGGATTTATAATGTTTATAATCCATGTAAAATAGTTATTTTAGAACTGGAAAAAATAGTTGTTAATGTCAAACACCCAGTCATAATTTGGAGAGACTTGAATAGCCATAATGAGCTATGGGGAAGTAAGAAAACTGACCTAAATGGTAAATGCTTAGAACAATTTATTGATTTGCATAACCTGGTAATACTGAATACAGGAGCACTTACTAGATTTAATTCAGTGGATGGATCCTTTTCTGTTTTGGATCTGGGGATTGCAACCAATATAGCTAATAAATGCAGCTGGGAAAGTCATAAAGAAGATGGGAAGGGATGTAATCACTGCCCTATGCTTATTGAGTACCAAGATAATGTCAAAAACACAAAAAAGTCTTCCTAACTGGAATTTTCAAAAATCTGACTTGGGGCCATATTTGGATCCTATCCCTGAGCTGCAAGGTGCAGGTTAAATCTGATAAATATTTATGTAGTAACTGTACAAGTGACAACCTAGGAGAATTCTCTAACGATGTAATAAAAGGAACTATAGAAGCAGCTGATCTGGCCACCTACAAAACATCAAATTCCCCCCAATTTAGAAATCCAGTTCTCTGGTGGCATGAGGACTGAAAATTAGCAATCAAGGAAAGAAATAAGGCATACAAGAAAGCAAAGCACACAATGAATAGTTAAGACTTAATGAATTATAAAAGATGTAAGGTAGTGGCACAAAGGATTATCAAAAAGACCAGAAAAAGAAAGTTGGAGAAATTTCTGTGGGAAATTGAACAAAGATTCAAAGCATTCAGAAACACGCAAGTAAATTCACAGAATGAATGGAATCTGAAGTAAAAGTACATGTATGCCTGATCTTATTGTACACAATGAAATTGAGGTAAGTTTCCAATTTAGGAAAGGCGGACATTTTAGCAAAAAAATTCCAAAAGGTCAGTAGTGATACGACTCAGAAACAATGAGCTTTGTGGGAGGGGGGAAATGGAGGCTTATGGAGGATAACTGAACTATTAAATGGCTGGAGAGAATATACTGATGATATGTTAAACAAAAATGTTATTATGGAGGAGTTTATTGCCGCCATTAGGAAAAAAGAAAAATACAGCTCCAGATAAAGATAGTATAAGTAATAAACTGCTTCAACACTTGTCAGAAGAGAGTCTAAAGAATCTATTTTGGTTATATAGGGGGGAAAGGACTGCTGCCAATAGAATGGAAATATGCATTGGTGATACCAATTAGGAAATCAGGTAAGGTACATACAAGACCTAATGCTTATAGGCCTATTCTTATATCAAGTGTGGAAAATTTGTAAATATAAGACTAATGGAATACTGGCAGAATAATGATTTTATAACTGAGGTACAAAGTAGTTTCAGAAAAGAAAGATGCACAGTTGACCATATAGTGAGATTAGAAACTGAGATACAAAAAAGCATAAGGACTAAGAACTTTATGATAGTTTTCCTGGACATTGGAAAAGCATATGACATGCTATGTAGGGAAGGCCTCCTATGTAAACTTGCCAAAATTGGAATAAAAGGGAGAATGTTTTGGTGGATAAGGGACTTTTTAAGTGACAGAATAATACAAATCAAAGTGAGAACAGCTTTATCAAAAACGTCCAAGCTTACAAATGGAACTCCACAAGGGAGTATTATCTGCCCTATTTCGTTTTCCATTTTGATCAATGACCTCCCAGAAAGTGTGCTGACAGGAAGGAATAGGTATTTTCCATTTTTGCAGATGACTGTGCTTTATGGACTCAGCATAAAAGACTTAAAGAGTAGCTGTGGAAAAGACAAAGGAGGCACTCCAGAGAATTTCCAAGTGGGGAAATGATTGGGGATTTAAATTCTCACTTGCAAAAACAAAGGGAATGCTTTTAACCAGGAAGAAAATTAGGGAAGAATGGGACTTATTTCTTTATGGTGAAAAAATTCAGATAGTTCAAAAGTTGATGTTCCTTGATGATAAATTAATGTGGAAAGGTCACTTAGATAATATCATACAAAAGTGTAAAAGTAGGACGAACTTACTTAAACAAAGATGAAGTGGGTCTTCTCCCACGAAAGTTTATACTCCAATATATCTGTTGGTCTATAAGGTACTACAGGACTCTTTGTCGCTCTTACAGATTCAGACTGACACGGCTACCCCTCTGTTACTTAAAAGGGAGGCTGGAAAGAAATGGGGTGCAGGTCTGAAGGTATTGATGATGATGTATAGAGCAGTGATAAGCCCAATTTTAGACTACGGTTGCCAAGCTTTTGGTTCAGCCTCAAAAACAACTCTTAGAAACTTGGACCTGCTCCAGGTCCAAGCTCTGCAATTGGCATGTGGCGCAATGACGATAATACCCATGTGTGTGCTGCAAATAGCCACCGGAGAAGCACCTATAAAACTAAGGATGAAACTGTTAGCTCTAATTTTTTGGGCAAAAATAAAAAAGGGAATCACGAAAATAGATGTATACCACAGATTTATGAGGACTATTGGGAGGTTAATAAACAACATGTTATGGATTGCCACAGATTTCCTCCAAAAATGGGTAACGGGGGTATGCAAAAAAGAAAAATTGAGAGAACTAAAAATTTGTCATCATGGGAAATCAAATTACAGCTGGACAGTTATTCCCCATTTGGTGTATTTGGGATTGTATGAAAAAAAAGAGGAAAGGGGGAAAAACACATTATGACCAAAGACATTTCTGAATTTATTTATGAAAAACTGAGCCACCTTTGTCAAGTCTATACAGATGGATAAAAATATGACAGCACAGGTAGACTGGGTGCAGTTTTGTGTGTTCCTAATCTTAGAATCCAGAAATTAAAAATACTACCAAATTATATGACCATTCTGACAGCTGAACTAATGGGATAATGTTGGCACTAACCTGGATAAGAGATGTGTGACTGGCTGCAGCTGTAATTTTATCTGATTCCTTGTCAAGCATTATGACAATCAGAACAGGGACTCTGAAAAGCAGAAATGACATAATTGAAATAATGTTCCTAACTACGGAAATAATGCAAGCAGGTATCTGTATAACAATAGCATGGATTTTGGCACATATCGGAATACCTGGAAATGAGGTGGCTGACAGAGCAGCAAAACATGCTCTAAAAATGAGGAGGTGGACATTAAGATACCTTAAGCAGACAAGAATTTAAAAGTGGAGTCATGAAAGAGTTTGCAAGGGAATAGCAAGAGCTATGAACTGAAGAAACAAAAGAACAAAGGTTCTAGGATGTATGCTCAAAAACCAAAGATAATATTATACTTCCTCATCATGACGGAAAATTGAAGTAGACATTTTTAGAGTGTTAACATTGTACCTTAAATGATAAGTTAAACTTATTAAAAAGACATAAAGATGGTATGTGTAATTTGTGCAAAACTAAATAAACTTGATCATGTTCTATGGCATTCTAGGGTAATATTCTATGGAAGGTAAGTTTCTTTATGAAAAATTGTGAGCTTGGAGCCAAAAAAAATTCTCTAAAGGAACTAATGAGAATGGAATAGTGCAGAAAAAGCCGTAAGGATACTAGACCGCACGAAAGAATAAATATACAAAAAATAAAAACTTGCCTAAAATGATATTGGCATAAAAAGTACGCTTATTAAGTTTGCAGATGATACCAAACTGGGAGGGATTGCAACTGCTTTGGAGGATAGGGTCATAATTCAAAATGATCTGGACAAATTGGAGAAATGGTCAGAGGTAAACAGGATGAAGTTTAATAAGGACAAATGCAAAGTGCTCCACTTAGGTAGGAACAATCAGTTTCACACATACAGAATGGGAGGAGACTGTCTAGGAAGGAGTACGGCAGAAAGGGATCTAGGGGTCATAATGGACCACAAGCTAAATATGAGTCAACAGTGTGATGCTGTTGCAAAAAAAGCAAACATGATTCTGGGCTGCATTAACAGGTGTGTTGTGAGCAAGACACGAGAAGTCATTCTTCCGCTCTACTCTGCGCTGGTTAGGCTTCAACTGGAGTATTGTGTCCAGTTCTGGGCACTGCATTTCAAGAAAGTTGTGGAGAAATTGGAGAGGGTCCAGAGAAGAGCAACAAGAATGATTAAGGGTCTAGAGAACATGACCTATGAAGGAAGGCTGAAGGAATTGGGTTTGTTTAGTTTGGAAAAGAGAAGACTGAGAGGGGACATGATAGCGGTCTTCAGGTATCTAAAAGGGTGTCATAAGAATAAACCTTTAGTTTTAGACACTAAAGGACTGTCTGGCAGCGTGGTATTTTGGGTAGGATCCAAACCTATACTGACCTGGTAACATGGCTGACCCTTTGGTGTCAGAAGAACATTTTGTATATGTGAGCAGAGTTTTTTAAATAACTTCTCATTGTACTGGACCTAGGTGCTGACTGGGAGCCAGAGAACTGGAATGCAATAAAGGGGGCTGTGTGAATTCTTTTTTGTTTTGCTTCTTGATCCCAATGTGGGGGATCAAAAGCACAGTCTGTGACTGCGTGGGGAGTTTAACTTCAGTGTTACCCGCCAGTCTTGGGAGTATCTGCTCTCCCTTTTGCAGCCTGCTCTGACCTTGGCATTTCCACTGAGGGCTACCCCAGGCACTCCAGGTCACACAGTGTTTAAAATAACTTCATCTTCAGGAGAAGGGTCATGTTTACCACTGTGATTCTATCAATCCATGACATTATTAGCTTTTAATAAATCTTAAATTCATTCAACAGAGATGCATAATTTGCACTGTAACTTTTCTGGATGCCAGGTAATAAACACTCCCTAAGTATTTATCAAGTTTTTTGCCTACTGGAGTCAAATTGACTTTCCTTTATTGATCTGTGGATATTTTGTGTTTCTACATGCTAATAACTGGGATTTGGTTTAATTGACTCAAGTCCAGGAGTACTCAGAATGCCCGTAACTATGTTAATACCATGAGGTATTGCAGTAAAGGGGATCAGCAGTAGCTGTTAAAACATGGTCCACATAAAGGGCAATGTTGTTCTCTAAGCCTCCTGTATTTATTCTGGGTTTATTTTTGAGTGTGTGTACAAACATCTTTAGGGCTATTACAAATACAAATGGTGATGACGGCATCGCTGCTGGGTGCTTATCTGACAGCTAATAGGTTTGAAGTAGCTGTTCAAAACTTTGACCCTTGTGGGTTTTATAAAGAAATTCCATCCATCTTGTACAATAATACTCTACCCCCACACTATCCAGCATTCTTCTTAAGCAGCTCTGTTTCACCTGATCCTCAGCATTCTCTCGCTCAGGTCACAGTCGCATGACAGGTGTATCTTTTGCCTGTGCCACAAAGATTATTCCCACAACTCTGTGAATTATTCATTCACTGTCAGACTTGGAAAAAACCCTCTGGTCTCTCAATGAATAGTGGCAATAGAGATATTTGCCTGTTAATCTTGGCCAATATCTTTGTATCAATGTTATTAGGGTAACATGCCTAGAAGAGGCACAAATGATTTTGTCTTTATTGGGTTTCAAAGTCAGTGAACTAGTGGCTTCTACCATCAATTCAGGAATTTGAGAGGATTCTAGGAAACTGTTAAACAAATTGGCAAGTGTGGGAGCCAGATCCTCTGCTAAAATTTAATAATATTCACACGAGAATCTGTCAGAGCTCTGGCAACTTGCTTACAGGCATTGGTTTGTTTGCTTTATTAATCTCTTCTAGATCAATGTGTCAGTCAAAGCTTTTCCCTTGGAGCTTAGTGAAAGTTGGTAAATTCACACTTGTAGTATTCAACTTTTTCATGATAACACCGCAGTGCCAACAAAAAAGCTGCACTTTACCAATGAGTAAAACTTATGTCCATTTCTTTTTCTTTCTTTCTGAAACCCCATCTGCTCTGGGAACCCTTCCACTGGTGATCAGACGCCTTGCTGCATTTTGGTTTGTGTTCTACTGGCTTGTTCATCTGTACAGTGAAAGCTCTTTGGGGCAGGGGTTTTGTTAACTGCTTGGCATGCTTTTTTTATTGGAAAGTGCTGTGTACACACGTATGGTGCTATTAATATCTCCTTCTTTCTGACACTGAAGACAGTAATATGCACTAAGTTGGCAAATATCCTCTTGAGCTGCTCTATTTATTTCCCAGCAATTGTGTCTTTCTCCACTCCTATCTCTTCCAGTTTTTCTCCAGTGAAAAGACGGGGGTCATCATGAGGCTAAATCTGTTGGTAAGTTTTACTCAAGGCTGGCGAGGTGATGCTAATTACAGTATCCAACATTTCCCTTTGTAGCAGTAAGCACCACCAGTTAATTGGCAGTCTTTCAAGTGCAGCAAGTTCTGCAAGCTGTCCCCATAACTCACTGCGGCAGGGTGCCTGTATTTTGTTTTCTCAACACAGGAGGAAACAGTCTTAAATCGCAAAAATCAGTTCCTCACACAGGGGCTTGATCCTGCCCCTGCTCAACTCAGTGGAAAAAACCTAGTGACTTTAAGGGAGCAGGATTAAGCCCACAGTGCATCATTTACTGCTTTGAACTGAATTAGTTAACAGTGTGTGAAACAATCTGCTTTTCATTTATACCTTATGCTTTTGTTGCACCAGAGAACCATTTTCAGTAATCCTGCAGTGGTACTAAAAGAGGGGAGGAACTCTCAAGACTTTGCTACAGTTCTGATAACTGATTTAATTATAAAAACGATGGCTTGCTTTATTTTTATAATCTGGATACATTTTTCAATTGCTTTGTTTTAGATGGTCTATTATTTAGTGATACTTTGTCTCATTTAATTGCATCGCTTATAATAAACAGAGGAAAGGAATAATCAGCTTGTACATGTGCAACAGTCTGCTATATGTTATACTGAAAGAAATACATGTTGTATACGGAAGTGCATAAGGAACGTATTTAAATATATACTATGTAATTAAACACAGGTATAGTCAACTGAAAGAGACAGCAAATCCTAAGGTGAAAATTCACACTGTGTACATTAGACTAAGAAATGTCAGCAGTGACGTAACAAAATTTAAACTCCAGCCCATCCTATTTCTATATCAATGGAAGTTGTCCTAAATGACATTTATTGAGCTAGGAAAAAACGTCATAGTAAAAGAATCTCCAGGATTACGGGTTTAATGATAGCTATGGAATAATGTTAAGGCACTGGAAATCTGAGACTTTCCAAAATGGACAATTTCCATAAGAGATGCAGCCTGTTATGTGAAAAGACTATTCAGAGACACAGCCATGACATACTCATTTTTGTGACAGACATGGAGAGACACCAACGCTACATTAGCATCAATAGTGTAGGCTCAGATTCTAATCTAGCAATGGTCCAGTCAGGGCCGGCTCCAGCTTTTCGGCCGCCCCAAGTAAAAAAAAAAGGCCTCCGCCAAAGTGCGGAAGCAAAAAAAACCGGCCGCCCCAGAATCCCCGGACTGCCGTCCCTTACAGGGCGCCGCCCCAGGCACATGCTTTGCCGTCTGGTGCCTAGAGACGGCCCTGGGTCCAGTGCCTTCACTCGGATAATTAATTTCCAAAGGCAAGAGTAAGACATAAGGGCAGTGAGTACAGTATGCACTACAATTTGCTGCCCATAAGCCTTTCCCCCTCTCTGGAATGCCACCTCCATAGCTCTGATTGTGGAAGACCTGTGGAGAGTGAGTTCCAGAGGCCTGAATCACCTTTGTTACTCCAGTTAACATTAGTGTCATTTTGAAAATCAAGCTACTCACAGAGGTACCTAAACAAGGATTTAGGAGCCTAATTTTAAGCAGCCGAACTGTAAAATCATAGTCTATATAACAATCACAATTTGTTCTAAGACAGCAGCATTCACTTGCACAGTAGCAGCTCTGATGACTGTAGCTTTAACACAACTGTTTGACATGAAGCCTTATTTTTTCACGTTTTGAGTGACTTGAAAGCCAGTAAAATGAATAGATTTTAAGCCAGAAGGGACTATTCTGATCATCTAGTCTGATTTTTTTCATAACACAGGCCAAAGAACCTCCCCCAGTAATCTCTATGATAAACTATAGATTAGATCGGTGTTACTGGTAACTAAATATACTGTGAAATATACCGTACTACTGACACACCACAGAAGTAGTCAGGAGTACTTACTCTGTGCACCTGTTGAGGGCAGCATAAGACCCAAATTGATTTATTTACCCTTTGGAATGCTGAGTATGTGATTCAGACAGTGGATATCACCCTGTGAGGAAGCAGAGCAATCATGTGTCTTATCTTCCTTGCCATACCTCATGCCCACACTTTTCTAACTGCCGCATGTAATGAGCCATTGGAGTGTGCACAGGTATAAACAAGGTCAGAACTTGATCCATTAAGTTCACTTTCAATAAACAATGCGATGTCCAGTGTGACATTCATCTCTACCACCTAAACCCCAAGTAATCTGCCTTTGTGTCAGGTGCGAAAGGGGCTGTGGAGTCCATTTGAAGCTTCTGTTCCTCCCCATCGTCTGTACTCCACATCCCCCTATGTGGTGTGCTAAGAACACAGGATCTGTATAAGCAAGGTACATTTCCTTAATCTCTCCTACATCCAACCTGTTTGATCTTGGCACAGCACTATCTTCTGTGATGGGGCAAGGCCAGAGGGCTATAGGAAAGTGGTAAGGAACCAGTATGTTAGCCCCAGGCTAAACAAATCCCTGATACCTTATGGCAGTTGCTCCAGGTTAATCAAGACACCTGGGGCCAATTAAGAACTTTCCAGAAGGCAGGGAGGTTGATTGAGACACCTGCAGCCAATCGGGCTGGCTGAAACTAGTCAAAAGCCTCCCAGTGAGTCAGTGAGGCATGCATGTCAGGAGCTGTGGAAGGAGGTTGCGTGTGAGGAGCTGGGAGCAAGAGGCACTAGGAGCTGAGAGTAAGAGGGCGTACTGCTGAAAGATCCTGTGGTGAGGATAAAGAAGGTGTTGGGAGGAGTCCATGGGGAAGTAGCCCAGGGAGTTGTAGCTGTCGTGCAGCTGTTCCAGGAGGCACTCTAAACAGCTGCAATCCACAGGGCCCTGGGCTGGAACCCGGAGTAGAGGGCAGGCCCGGGTTCCCCCCAAAACTCCCAACTCCTGATCAGACACAGGAGGAGTTAACCTGGACTGTGGATTCTACTAGAGGGGAAGATCTCTGAGGCAAGCAAAATCCGCCAATAAGCGTAGGACCCACCGAGGTAGAGGAGGAACTGTGTCACACTTCTTTTCAGAAGGGCTATGAAGGCCTCCCAGCACAGCCCTTTTTCATGGCCCCACGTGAGATGTGAGTGGAATGGAGACCTTGCACAGGTTATCTGCCCCATGAGAGAACTTCCCCAGAATGAATGTGTATATCAATGTCCTTCTCCTCTAGCTTCAGCCCCCACTGCATATAATCCCCTTTGTAACTTCTGTAATTTACTTCATGGCTCATTGTTAAACACGTTACAATAATCCCTGGAAAATAAATCTCACAGCACACCCATGATTTATAAGGCAAAACAAATCAAAGCTAAAAGTTCACTTGCTCTTTCTATCTTTAAACTGAGGCACCTGCAGCTTTGATAGGAGATCTATTCCTATCACAGGGAGAACTGCTCCAGGAAGAAAACTGGAAGAGCTGCCCACCACAGCAGTAATCAGGAGTATGCAGCCATGAATGAGTTTAGAACAAAAGGCAGGCAGCAACAGGACCCTGCAGAGGAGAAGCAACAGTGCCTCTGTAGGAGACACAACAATAGGTATAGCAAAAGGACAGAGCCACTGGAGTCTCTGCAGAGCACAGCTCAGAGACTTGCATCTAGGGCTGGCTCTAGGCACCAGCCTAGGAAGCACATGCTTGGGGTGGCACATTGTAAGGGGCGGCATTCAGGCCAATCTTAGGGCGGCAAATTCCACTCTGTGTTTTTTTGTTTTTTATTTTGCTTCGGTGGCACTCGGGTCTTTTTTATTTATTTTTTTTGCCTGAGATGGCAAAAAATCCAGAGCCGGCCCTGCTTGCATCTATCTATCATGTAACATCTTTTTCAAAATCTAATCTTAATTCCATGGTGCTTACTTTATTTCATGCTTGTGGTGACTTGGGCTTTGCTCTTGGGAGGATCACTGTGTCACCAGAATCATTCAACACAGTTGTCACTTTGTAGTTCAGTTGCCTGTTTCACAGGCAGCATGGCCCAGTGGATGGGGCACCGGACTTTGAGTCAGGAGACTTTGGTCAGATTCCTGGCTTTCCAACTGACTTGCTGTGTTACCTTATGTATGACCCAAGTAATTTCACTTAGACTCTCTGGGCCTTCATTTCTTCCCGTGTAAATAATAATGCTTACCCATCTTATGGCATGCTTTGAGATCTACAGGTGAAAAGCTCTCCATGAAAGCGGTGTTTTGATATATGTACAGTAAATATTATTACCACAAGTAATAAATACTTTAAGGATGAATTATTGTGTTAAACTCCCCCCCCCCATCATCTAATAAGTAGGATGAAATGCACTTCATCAATGGCTACCAACCATTGGCATATGTCTCAGCACCAGCACTTCTGCCTTCTGTGATTGGGACTCTTAAATTCTTATTCCCAGCCCTATTGCAGAGGGCCTGTGTGTGCCCCTTTCAACTCAGTAAAGCAATAACAATAAAGATATTGAGAGAAACTAGTAAGTTACATATGGTCATATCTATGATAACCAAATCACATTTTTGTTAACAGAGGGGGGCATGTCACATCTCTTTGTAACCATTTAAAGTAACTAAATTAGATTTATTTTGTTTTGTCCAGCTTAAAAAATTCATCCCTTTCAACCTACTGCCCTTATTGGATATCTCTTCCTTTGAAGTAACCAGATTGGCATGTAATAATCTAAAAAGTTCACTTCCAGATAAATGAAAAATTTCAAAACTTCCCTAAAGTTACAGCACTATGCTAACATCACCAGTGACATCAACTCTGTCTGTCATCATGTTTTCTTTAATGTTCAGATTACCAGGAAACAATGTCTAATTTACTGCCTTTCTAGACATCCGTAAAAGTAACATTACTACAGCAAGGGATGAATCAGGTTTTTTCCCCACTCATTTCATAGCTGTGTTCATTTTATGCTGTCATAAATATGAAGGGAAGGGGGAGAGGGTCTGATGCAGTGCTATAAAATCCTCTTTCCAGTAAAGGGTTAAGAAATGCAGGTAGCCAGACTGACACCTGACCTGGCTGGGCTCTGACCAATAAGGGGACAAGATACTTTCAAACTTTGGGAGGGGGGAAGGTTTTAGTGAGTGTCTTTGTCTGAGAGAGAGTGATCTTGGAAGACAGAAGGAACCTACAGAAAATCAAACCTCCCTTTTCTGAAGTAAGTTTAGATAGCATAGCGTATAGATTTCTGTTTATTTTGCTTGGTGTATTCCCTGTGTTAGAAAGGGCAAGCGGGGGGGGGGAGGTATTCATGGTTTTCTGTAACGTTAAGGTTTTGTCCAGAGGGGGAAATCTCTCTGAGTTTGGAAATATAGTGCCCTGTGAAATAGTTACCATCCTGATTTTACAGAGATGATTTTACCTTCTTTATTTTTAATAAAATCCTTCTTTTAAGAAGTTGACTGTTTTCTATAGTGTTAAAACCCAGGGGGTGGGTTTTTAGATCACTGTGTAACCAATTGGTTGGGAGATTGTTCTCAAGCTTCCCCAGGAAAGGGGGTGTACGGCTTGAGGGGGCATTTTGCGGGGGAGGGAAGTTCAAGTGATTCCTTTCCTGGATTCCTGTTAGACATTTGATGGTGGCAGCAAGAAGCATTTCTCGGGGTGCAGGGAATTTTGTACCTTGGGGAGGTTTACCCTAAGCTGGTAAAAATAGGCTTAGGGGCTCTGAATGCGGGTCCCCACGTCTTTACCCTAGAGTTTAGAGTGGGGAGGGAACCCTGACATATGCTCAGTGTGCCTGTTTGGTAGAACTGAGGAAAGAGTTTAAGGCTAGGTCTACACTACCCCCCCCCTATCGAACTAAGGTACGCAACTTCAGCTACGTGAATAACGTAGCTGAAGTCGAAGTACCTTAGTTCGAATGAAAAAGCACTTACCCGGGATCCACACGCGGCGCGCAGGCTCCCCCGTCGACTCCGCCTACTCCGTTCGTCGAGCTGGATTACCAGCGTCGACGACGGAGCACTTCCTGGTTCGATTTATCGCGTCTTGACAAGACGCGATAAATCGAACCCAGAACATCGATCGCGCGCCTCCGACGGGATGCGTAAGTATAGACCTACCCCAAGAGAACGATACTTTTCCATCTAGATTACCCTCTTCCTTCCCCCCCTTAACCCCCCCCCCCCAAATTTATTTGATTTAGGAAAACACTCCTTTTCTTTCCCACAAAACAGGTGTCCCAGCAGGGATGCCATTACTGTAATTTGTACACTTTCAGCATCCTGCTTCTTTAGTGAGGCTCACTGGAAAATCATCATGTGCATTGTCTACCTCATCAAGTGGTAAATTTACTGGCTGACAACTGCAGTTGGAAAATTTTACCCTAGATTACAAATTGGCAAACCTCTCTAGATCTGCACTTATTTTCATAATTAATTACTGCTCCTCCTTGGCAGCTAAATCTATAATTCTTATTGGCCCTGATTCTCTACCACCATACTGCTTGTTTAGTCAGTTGCACTTATAGAATATTAGAAATGTAGGGCTGGAAGAGACCTCAAGAGGCATCTAGTAGATCTATTCCAGTCCTCTGTGCTAAGACAGGATTAAGTATACCACCATCTCTGACTAGTGTTTGTTGAACTTGTTATTAAAAACCTGTTCAAAGTAGCTGTACGACACTACGCATCAGTATGGTTGAATTCATATCCACTTCGTACAGGTGTAAAGGATTGCACCAAAGAAAAGCTGTGCCCATCTACTCTGTGCTGTGTCCCTGTAATTCATGCTTTTGGTTGGCCCCTGTGATGCCAAAGTACTGCAGCTCATAAAGACAACCTGAATCACTGAAATAATGTTGATTTTAACCTCTCTATCTTGTGTCCACAAGCTCCTCCAAAGAATGTGCTTGGTGTTAGTACATGAAGAGAGACCTCTATTTTTCATAAGACGTGACACTGTTTGTTTACAAGTTATGGACATTGCTATTCGGTGAGTTTTAGGCCTTGTTTTGTTGGGATAGGTAGGTAGAGGGAGGGGGGAAGAGAATATGATACTGATCCTGAAAGAAAGCATAGTAACAAGGGTCCAAATTCTGATCTCAGATAAGTACATGCTGCTCCAAATGATATAAATGGGAGCTGTATGCCCATATCAGAGGGCAGAATTTACTCTTAAGATTAAAAAATTAGAAGGGTTTAACTACAAAATAAGGGAGAAAAACCACAGTGTCAAACTTTGTTTTAATCTGTATTTGTTTCATACTGTAAAGATTCTAATAAACTGCATTAAAAATCCTTGTATTGCATGTGTGCAAACCACACTTAGACTTGCAAGTGCTTTACAATTATTAACAAGTGCTGCTTAGCATCAAATAAACTAGTAAGTACTTAATTAAGAGAATAGATATGAAGGTGTAGTCACTTACAGTATATATATGTGTATATGCATTCACAACAGGATTTTAGTAATCTAATTACCCATCTAACTTTACTTAATGTACTTGCGGGTGTCTGTAATAATAATGTATATGAGGATTGTTTGTTTGCAATATGCTCTCTAATGTTCAGACTGATCATCTGACGGCTAGGTTTGATTTTTTATTTTTTTTAAATCATTTTTATTATTTGCATTTTCTTTTCACATTTGGACAAAGTTAAAGTGAATGAAAGGCTTTTTACCTGTCAAGACCTGAGTTCAGGATTCTAGGCTATCCTGCCAAAAAATACACCCACAGGATGAAATTCACATTGTGCAGAAGGCCAGCACAAATCTTATGCATCCCTTAATCCCTCGGCTAACCCCCTGGTCCTATAGCCCACAAGTGCAGGGAAATCCCATTGGAGTCAATGGGAGTGTTGCATGTACAAGCACTGAGGGATCAAGCCCTTAATCAGACTGGTGCCAGCAATCACTCCAGCCTTTTAATTCTTTATGAATTATTTACATTAATGTGAAACTGCCTTAACTGTCCTCAGAGAAGGGTTGACATTAAGAAAGTAAGTTTATGTGCCTGTTTAGCATCTGAACAACACCAGCTGTACAAAGCCATAGACTCCAATCCCCATAGCTATCCCAGTTCCTCTCTACCTACAGAGCTATGGGACCAATGCAATAAAACTAGAAGCAGGACTAAAGAACAATTAACTAACCAGGATGCTTTGCTCGTCTATATTTATTTTTCCCCTACTCACGTTTCTCTCCTTCTCTTTCTCTACTTCTACTCCCATTTTTACTCTAGCAACTGCTGTTTGGTTTCTTATTTATTCTCTCATCTTCCCCTGTCAATCTCATTTTTGTTTATGTCATAGTCCTATCCGGTTCTCATGCACTAGTCTAGTGTTGCAACATTTTGGTTGCAAACACCGCAGGGGAAGATTTGAAACCAAAACAAAAGATAGTTTTAATTCTATAAATAAAATTTCATGCAAACATTTCTACTTTAACTTTTTTTCTCCCTGAAGAAATAAATGAGAGAGAGGAAGAGGAAAGATGAAAAATAAAACTCTTATTGTTTAAGAAACAAGGTGTTGCATGAAGAATTTCAGGAAACACACACAAGAACAAATTTTCAAAAGGGCTGTCACACATTGAGCTGGCTCTTTAAGCAAGTCCAGAGTTCAACCCCCCCAGAGACTAGTTTAGCTCTCAGTGCAGGAGGCGGAGAAACATGGGACTAGGAACAGGTCCTGGTTGGAGGATATAAGGATAACCTGAGATCAGTCAAGGAAGAGACTCAGACTATTAGGAGACCGGAGTGAGCTGCTCCACACAGAGAGACTCGGAGAAAGTGTGCTGGAGGCTGTCCTAAGTTCCCAGCACAGGACCTGGGAAATGCATGTCTGTGGGAAGCAGTAACTGATTAGGAAGGCTGCAGGGGAACACGCCTGCTGCGAGGAAAACCTCATAAAGGACAAATCTAAGGACCCTGCACTAAGGGTTGTGACCCAGAAGGAAGCTGGATGGAAGCTGTTATATTTTGAACTTTGTTAATAAATCAAACTCTCAGAAGGGTTGAGTTATTGTGAAAACACCTGCCGTGTGAAGCTTGATTAACTTGATAAAAAGGAAACTGAGGCACCCTAAGCCACCTTAGGTAGCTCCTGCTACAGAGGCCTTGACCTGTCCTCTGCACATGTATGATATCTGAGCACTGTCACTTCTGCATCCAGCTGCTAGAATATACATGAGCAACACTCCTTTGTGTTCTGTCTGAAATTGTTCATGTGGTTTTGTGTATATACTCTGTTATCTGGGTGCACAAAGGAAAGCTACGCTTTGAAATTTTGGCCTTTGTTGTCAATTTGTTTGGTAAGTGGTGTCGCCATTGTTTTCCCTCTGGCAGCTCTGTAGACCACCTTCAATATGTATCACTTAATTAAACAATAGAATTGGGAGCCGGTTTTCCCAGCATTCCTTTAAATTACTTTCCCCAAAAAACAGGGCTTCTTTCTCCCAGCTTTCCCAGCATAAAATCCTTGTGTTTACCCCTGATGTTTCTGCACACAACCTATTTTATACTTGAATCCAGTAAACCATTGCTCGCTTGCTCGTGCACACACACATGAAGACTCCTTAGACTTCCTCCCTTTTAACTCTATTGACCAGAAATGTATAGGAACAAAATAGATCATGGGCTTGGTAGTAGGATATAGTCTTTCCTCTTTAGGTCACCAGTTCAAACTGTTATCTTCTGAGGGCTATTTGGAACCTATGTTAAAAGGATGCTGGTAATCTAAAATCCAGATTGGAACTGAGAAATGTTCACATAATAAAAAACATCACCACAGCTGTTGCTGGCTGTTAATCATAGCAGAGGGGCCAAGGATTAAGGGGCATGGAGGTTGAACTACCACAAATTCCTTCTAGGTTTGAGGCACACTGGAGCAGAATGTGGCATTTAAGCTTTTGCTGGTGCCTGTGCTTTAACTTTTCTGTGGATAAATAGAAGCCTCCAGCATAAATTTCTGTGGATAAATTCAGCCTCCAGGACTGAGGACACCAGCTCATTTTATGCAGGTGAGGTGACCAAACAACCATCACATGATAACAACTTTGGTCTATTGCTCCTGTGAAGCTGTTTCCATTTATTTATGAATGAAATTGAAACTTCCTGCAAAGATTTAACTGCTGACTAAATAATATATCTGTCACAGATGGGGGTGGGGAGGGGAAGTATTCTAATCTTATGTAATCAACTCATTTATTTTTGGATCCAAGACTTTCCAGCAGTGACATAAATCTGTGTAATGTGACTAAATGCTGCATATGAATCTCTGATTTAGCTGAAAAAATGTGTAAAATCTCAGGTACGCAGACAGGTTATTGGCTGATTATACAGCAGATGAGGCTCATGAGTACAAGTTGTTCCAGGAAAACTGAATTGTAATTCACACTCACTAAAACCTACATTTTCCTCTAGGTATATGCCGAGAACTGCCACTAACTTTGGGCTTGATCCTACTTCCACTCAAATCAGTGACAGTTCTGCCACTGACTTTAATGGGAGCAAGATCTAGCCCCTTAATATGAGTTACACATTGCATATCAAGAGAAGAACTCCTTTTTGTCATTTCCAGATCTTACTTTCTTAGCTGGTAGCATGGAAATAAAATAGGCATTTGTTGCAAAACAGGTAAGTTATTATTCAGACCACACCTCCTTTTACAGATTTGCCATCAGAAACACAGAAGACATATGGATCTGAAAATCCACACTTTCAAGGAGAAAGCAAGATGACAGCAGTACACAGGTTTGGTGCAGAGTCTTACTTCTATCCTTTTAATGAATAATGTCCCCCAAGTATCACAGAACTTCAATGTGCATATAAGAAGAGAATTTGTCCTTTATAATTAACATAAAAACACAAGAATCTCTGTACTAGGTCAGATCAGTGGTCCATCTAGCCTAGTATACTGTCTCCTGACAGTGGCCAATGCCAGGTGCTTCAGAGGGAATTAACAAAACAGGGCTATTTTGAGTGATCCATCCTGTCATCCAGGCCCAGTTTCTGGCTGTTGGAGGTTTAGGGACACCTGGAGCATGGGGTTGCATCTCTGACCATCTTTGCTAGTCATTGATGGACCTATCCTCCAGGAACTTATCTAATTCTTTTTTAAACCCAGTTATATTTAACTGTGCATAAAATACACCACAGATAAGGACACTTTACCAATAATATTTTGGCTGTGACTGTGAAAGTGAGAAGTTTTGACAAAGACACAACAACAATCTCAAATGCAGGCTTATTTAAAAGCAACACTTGTTTAAACAAAGGATATTCATAATAAAATTATAGTACTCCCATGATAATCCTTTATCTCTGGAAAATGGGTTTCCCTTAGTCCAGTTACTGGTAGGAGTTTTTATTAGCTTCCTGTGCCAAAGGATTATTATGAAATCATACTTGATGGAAGGCTTAAAAATCATGGGATTTTTAAAAAATACACTTTGGGTTCTTTTATTTGCCTTCTGGCTTTTGAACCTTCAGGATGCACTTGGATCACTTTGTCAGCCATAAGGGCTAGAAACTTCATTCTTTTATGAACGCTCAGCTTCTCATGTAATCACCTGTGTCTAGGAGCTGGGGATTTTAAGTAAAATATCAAATGTTGTAAGAGTTGGCAATATAGTTTCTAGTAAAAGTAGGAAATAATACTAATGTGGCTTATGGCTGACAATGTCCCTTTAAGAGGAGAGATTAAAATATTAGGAGGAAATACTGCTGAGGACAAAGATGTTCAAACAAAGGAGCTAGCATCCAAGAGAACTCCTGGTCATTATTTATTTTTGCTGTTGAATATGGCTCCACCCATAAAGCATATTTTATTATTGAGCTTCTAAAGCAAACAAATACTCTGACACACGTTAAACAAAGAAGAGAAAGAGACTGTGCGTGTATGTGATGTCAGAAGATTCAGCAACAGATGAATGGAAACAAACAAACAAAATCCCCACTTTTGTGAGATTTTATTGGTTCAAATCAAATCAAAATAAGTCATAGAAAGCCAGATAAATATTTGGAGATAAAAATGGAAACTAAACTAAAATAGATAAGAATATAAATGTGTCAACTAAAAGGCAAGGAAAGCAAAGAATAGAAAAATGAGTGAGACGTGGAAGTGATCTGAAACATGTAAAACATTAGTGACGCACAGAGGAAACAAACAATAAAACCCATCTGAACTTTCAAGGGTTTGTGGTGTGTCTTCAGATTTATACCTACTGTGAAGTAAATAGGCCTTGCTGTGCAAGTTTTTGTGTGGATGGGTGTTTATACGATTTTGTTGTAAAGACTTGTCTTCCGCTTGCAGTAACCACAAAGATGGATTCATCTCATTATTTTATGTTTCATGCAAATCATGGTTAAATTTCGCAAGTGAAAGGTGAAGAATTTATATGGCTGGGAGACAGGAAGTTCAAAGTTTAATATTTCGACAAATTAGTTTAGCCCCATTGCACTATGCAGTATTTTAATTACTGTTCATGCAGATAAATCAGTGGTTCATGTTCTGAGGCTTTTTGAACCACTCCCTAGGGCAGAGCTTTCCAAACTGTGTGTCGCGACACGTTAGTGTGTCGCCTGCAGTGTTTAGGTGTGTCGCGGGGTGGCAGGCGTGCTCCGCTCCCCGGCCGGGGCAGCGGGGCGGCAGGCGTGCTCCGCTCCCCGGCCGGGGCAGCGGGGCGGCAGGCGTGCTCCGCTCCCCGGCCGGGGCAGCGGGGCGGCAGGCGTGCTCCGCTCCCCGGCCGGGGCAGCGGGGCGGCAGGCGTGCTCCGCTCCCCGGCCGGGGCAGCGGGGCGGCAGGCGTGCTCCGCTCCCCGGCCGGGGCAGCGGGGCGGCAGGCGTGCTCCGCTCCCCGGCCGGGGCAGCGGGGCGGCAGGTGTTCCGTGCTCCCCACCGGCATGGGGGGTGGCGGGCATGCCGCCCTCCCTCGCCCCCCGGCGTTTTGGCGGGGTGGCGTTGTTGGGTTGGGGGTGTTTCAGCCGGCGTTGGGGGGGCCGGCGCTTGGGTTTGTTTTTTTTTCTTTGCTTGGGGCGGCCGGCCCTGGGTACTGCGCATGCGCAGTATGTGTAATCCGGGCGGAATTGATTCTGCGTCACTTCCGGTGGCGCGGCCGCACGTGAAGTGACGCATTCGAGGCCACCGTTCAGCATTCTGATGAGATGAAAGGGGAGGGAGAGGGATATGCACATGTGGGGCAGATGCTGTCCTAAGAGTTCTGGGGGCTCTTTAAATAAATCAAGGCAGTGACACAACTAGCAAGGTGCCAGCATTTCTGTTTTTCATTCGGCTTAGAAACTACTGGATAGTGAGTTTCCCCAGTCAAACTGTAAATAAACCAACGATCCACATGGCTACACTAGGAGCTGGTGTGAAGTGGCATCTCTCCATTGTAATCACCCTGAGCTACATTAATTGACCCCAGCTGGGGATCCAACCCCATTGAAATCAACGGCACGGCACCCATTTGCACCAGCTGGGGATCTGGCCCTATTTAGTCCAACGAAGCTGCAGCAGTTCACACCAGCAGGGAATCTGGAGCCATTAACTTCACTGGTAAAAAAGCGTTAAAAATTCTTCTGCAGTTTTCTACTACATACATTTGTGAAGTATCCTTTTCAACAATGACAAACTTTAAGACACTGAAACATGGAAGCTTAAAAATGCTTGATGACGAAATGCGAGTGTCTTTATCTAATATTCCACCAAATATTCAAAAGCTGTGTTCATCCCATCAACCTCATACATCTCATTAAAATGGTAAGTAGTTATTTGTTGTTCAAATTTTTTTAATTCTTGCACATATTTACATATTGTTACTCATAAATGACAACAATCTTGGAAATGTATGTTATTATCTTACAAATCATATATTTTTAAAAATATAAATGAAAGGTTTTCATGAGATATGTTGTGTCCCCATACATTTCGTTATTACAATTTATGTAGGTGTCCGTATCTCTTATAAGGGGTTAGTTTAACCTCCAGTTTGCTAGTAAAACTGAATTACTGTGTCGCGAAATGATGCATGTCCAAAAAGTGTGTCACCAACATGAAAAGTTTGAAAAGCTCTGCCCTAGGGAGCCTGACATCAATGGAACTATTCACCTGAGCTAAGTTAAACATACGTATACAGGCTTGTCTCCACAGTGCATTATTGTGCACCAGTTGGGTGTAATGACAGTGTGTTATGTGCTAACTGTCCACGTTGACCCTGCTGACATGCACTAAAAATTCTTTAGTGAGTGTTGACAACATCCTGTTCGAAATAGGACGATAGCATGGCACACTATGAAAATTTTAGTGCACGCCAGCAGGGCCCACATGGACAGTTAGTGTGTGACATGTTGGCACACACTGGAATTTACATCCCAGCTGCTGTGCACTAACACACCTTGTAGACCAGCCCTAAGGCTTTGCAAGATCGGGACTGTGACGGTGTTCCCCATAAAACTTTATGAGGAGATGCTTATAAATGTATATATGTAACTAAAATATGTTTTATGCTACATGTGCCATGTAACATATCTCTGTGAAAGTTATGACCTACTGAATTTACTCCTCCTGTTTGTATGTATGTATCATTGTTGTAGTGGGAGTTATGAAGATTGGTTTTATATTTGCTGGTTTTGTAACTGTGACGGGTTGGGGCCACAGAGACCTGCTTGGTGCTGCCACCTGGTGTGCCAAGGCTGCTTCTGCCCCTGCTTCCAGGCCTTTTCCAGCTTGGGACTCCCGAATCCTGTCTGTTTTGAGTCAGATTCCACTGATCTGCTGCAAACACAGACCCAGGTCCGAACCAAGTCCACTCACCACTGTAAGGCCCCTGGAAGCGCTCTTGCCTTTGACATCCAGCTGCTCAACTCCAAGGAGGTTCAAACCCTTAATAAATCCGTTTTACCCTGTATAAAGCTTATACAGGGTAAACTCATAAATAGTTCGCCTTCTATTTCAAAGATAGAAAGATATGCACCACTGATCGCTTTCCCAAGGCACTAACTCGTATTCAAGGAAACTTAATAAGTAAAAAGTGATTTTAATAAGTACAGAAAATAGGATTTAAGTGAGTTCAATTAGTGACAGACAGAACAAAGCAAGTTACTTAGTAAAATAAAATAAAACACGCACGTCTATGTCTATTCAAAGTTAACACAGATAAAAGCCTCACCGGATTCGGATATTTTCCTTTTTACAGGCTGTAGAATCAGCCTGGGTCCAGCTGAGTCCAGCGACCTCTCACACCCCCCTAGTGTCTTTGTCCTTTGTTCAGTTCCCCTCAGGAATGTCCTTGGGGGGGTGGAGAGCCTCTCCCTTTAGCCAGCTGAAGACAAAATGGAAGGGTCTTGCAAGGGCTTTTATAGCCTTTCTTCCTCTCCCTGCGTAGGATCCAGTTGCCCTGGAGTTTTGGGATCACATGGGCAAGTCACCTGCCCATGCGCCCTAACCAGTCTAACCAGTTGCATTCCAGACCCGGCCCCAACGTGGATTGGGGTCTGCAACGTCTTTTGTCTGTCAAGTGCTCGCATTTAACAGGCATTCTTTGCTCCAAAGATGATCCCATGCACTTACAAAGGCTATGTACAAAACCAGCAAATATAAAACCAATCTTCATAACTCCCACTACAACAATGATACATACATACAAACAGGAGGAGTAAATTCAGTAGGTCATAACTTTCACAGAGATATGTTACATGGCACATGTAGCATAAAACATATTTTAGTTACATATCTACATTTATAATCATCTCCCCATAAAGTTTTATGGGGAACACCGTCACAGGGACCTTACAGTCTGATCTTGCTCTCATCAATTCAATGGCACAACATACTTTGACTTCATTAGTAGTGCAGGATCGAGCCCATAATAATTTAATCAATTTGGTTTAATTAAAATGAAGAAAGGTCACATGCCTTACTGAGGACCATGTATGTGCTCAGGCTCTCTTCATGAAAAGTGATGCACAGGGTTGGGGCCTATTACCTGGAGGAGTTCCTTAGGATATCTCTGCACAGAAACTAGACACCCGTGGCTTCCCTATGCTAGCCAAGCCAACTCAGGCTCACGATGCTTGGGCTGCGGGGCTAAATTCCCTCTAAGCTGCGCAACTGCTGATTTAAGGGCCGCTCAAGGCTGCGGCAGGGAGAGAGGCTTCTCCCCAACCCCGGATCTGCCGTGGCACCCTTCCCCCAGCTCCAACCCAGCCCAGCCCTGCCCTGTTGCTGCCGGGGAACAGGCGCCTCTCCCCCGGCCCAACCCGGCCCGGACCTGCCGCAGCTGGGGGACAGGCACCCCTCCCCTGACCCGACCTGACCCAGCCTGGATCTGCCATGGCCAGGGGGAGAGGCGCCTCTCTCCCCCCCCCCCCCCCCCGCAGCCCAGATGCTGCTGCAGGGAGAGGGAGAGCTCAGGCAGGGAGTCCTCTCTCCCCACTATAGCCCTGGGGACCCCAATGCACCCCAAATCCCTCATCCCCAGCCCCAGCCCAGAGCCTGCACCTCAGCAAGAGCCCTCTCCCCCGCCACCTCAACCCTCTGCCCCAGCCCTGAACCCCTCATCCCTGGCCCCACCCCAAAGCCCGCACCCCCAGCTGGAGCCCTTAACTTCCCCATCCCTGCATCCCAACCCTCTGCCCCAGCCCTGAGCCCCCTCCCACACTCCGAACCCCTTGGCCCCACCCACCACATGAATGTTGTTATGTGCATCAATATGGAGGTGATGTGTCACACATACTGGTGCACATAACAAAATTCATTCTGCACAGGGGTAGGGAAAATCAGAGGGAACACTGCTGCGCGGTATTTCATTGCTTCTGGGCTTGGGCTGCAGCCTGGGCACTAGGACCCGGAGGGGTGGGAGGGTCCCATTGCTCGGGCTCCAGCCTGAGCCTGGAGGTCATGCTGCAATGAAACAGTCACACAGCGACGTAGGGTGACCAGACAGCAAGTGTGAAAAATTGGGACGGGGGTGGGGGGTAATAGGAGCTTATATAAGAAAAAGACCCAAAAATCGGGATTGTCCCTATAAAATCAGGACATCTGGTCACCTTAAGCCCGAGCCCTGTGATGAGCCCAAGCTGGCAGGCACAGGCCAGCCACGGGTTTTAATTTACTGTGTAGACATACCCCCGGAAGTCAGTGGAGCTTTATCAAGTTTCAGAGATCCACCCACTATGATCCAGTTAGAAGGTTAGAGCCTACACTTAAGGTTCAGCTGCTTTTAAACTGACTGCAATAAATTATTAAAGCAGAAAATCTGTGTGTTTTACCCTGTGCTCACAAAACTCTGCACTTACTGTGAATTTTGCTCAGATTTTACAGTGGGGAGAAAAAAGAATGTTCTTAGACTGGGCATGTGACGTTTCAACCCCAAAAGGGCATTTGTGAGATATTTAAGAGGAACCAAAATAAGATATTTATAACAGAATACGCTTCTCATCTATAACATCCACTGCACACTGTTTCTGATGCCAACAGCCCTGATCCAGCAGACACCAGTTGCAAGAAGACCCCTCTTCCCCCACTCTGTTGAAGTCTATAGGGCTCCGTGTGGGCACAGACAGAGTCAATGGCAGGATCAAAGCCTCATAGTTTCCTCACCAAGAGGAGGAGGAGGAGAAGAAATGCACACTGTGACGGGGCAAGGCCAGAGGGCTATAGGAAAGTGGTACGGAACCAGTATGTTAGCCCCAGGCTAAACAAATCCCTGATACCTTGTTAACCAAATGGCAGTTGGTCCAGGTTAATCAAGACACTTGGGGCCAATTAAGATCCTTCTAGAAAAAGCAGTGGAGATGGCTAGATTGATTGGGACACCTGAAGCCAATCAAGGGTTGGCTGGAACTAGTTAAAAGCCTCCCAGTTAGTCAGTGAGGGGGGAGAAGCTGTGGAAGGAGGTTGTGTGTGAGGAGCTGGGAGCAAGAGGCACTGGGAGCTGAGAGTGAGAAGGCATACTGCTGGAAGATCCCGTGGTGAGGATAAAGAAGGTGTTGGGAGGAGTCCATGGGGAAGTAGCCCAGGGAGTTGTAGCTGTTGTGCAGTTGTTCCAGGAGGCACTCTAAACAGCTGCAGTCCACAGGGCCCTGGGCTGGAACCCGGAGTAGAGGGCAGGCCCGGGTTCCCCCCAAAACTCTCAACTCCTGATCAGACACAGGAGGAGTTGACCTGGACTGTGGGTTCTACCAGAGGGGAAGATCTCTGAGGCAAGCAAAATCCACCAATAAGCGCAGGACCCACCAAGATAGAGGAGGAACTTTGTCACAACACATATAAGAGAGGGGACGGGATATGAGAAGGTATTTTCCACTAGTCACCCTGTGTTTTGAAGTGTGCTCCCTTTTATACAGTTTTGACTGCAGACATTGTTCCATGTTCTTTCGTCTTGGTGGTGCAGCATGCTCAGTGTTAAGGAAGGTTATCTTGTAGAGCATGATTTCTTATTTTGCCAGATGTATTTGAAAGCATGAGGACAAGCAAGAATAATCAGTGATTTTGATTATTCATTGACCATCCTGCCTTTTCCCTCTCACTCACATCTCCAAAGAAAATGACAAGGGAGCGTATTTGAAAATCCCTACCATACTTTTTTCCAAAGGCACCTAAGAGGCATAAGTGCCCAAATCCCACTGAAATCCAATGGGAGTTGGGTGCCTAACTTCCTTAACCCCTTTTTAAAATCCCAGCCTATATAAACATACATAAATATCTTCAATTTTAAGCCACAAGCAAATTAGGTTCAATCAATGTTCAGAATATAAAAACATCAAAGCAGGGAAACTGAGTTAAGGTTAATGTTTTTACTTAGCTATATACAGCCGGGGAGGGTCTGGAATGAGGGGTGATGTAGTGCTCCTCCCAAGTTATAATTAATAAAGTTGCAGTCTGTTGTTTAAACCCATCCCACGTGTCCGTCAATCATTTACCTCTTTGTCCAGATCAATGAAAGGCTTTTCAGATATGTTTATTATTGGATAGATCCTGAGGACGATTGACATAGCTAGATTCTCCAAAAATTCTCCAGAGTATTATTATAGCTATTAAAAATGGGATGGAGGGAAATCTTTTGAAAATTTTGCAAGGTTTTTTTTGACATTTTACATCAATATTTTGATGTCTTCTAAATTTTCCAACCAGGAAAGACTCAAAATTAGCTCCCATTCACTGATATAACATCCTTGGCCTGTTCATGAGGCCTGTGGCTTATAGCAACCCTCTTGGTGTTCATATCCTCCTGTGGATTAAAAAAGCATTTTTAAAATCACCAATACACCATATGACCCACTGTGACGAACTAGGACTGTTGTTAATGTTTTCCCTGAGTACTGTGTGGGTGCCTCGGTTTCCCTATGTAGTGCTTGAGTATCTAGGTGGTGGGAAAAGGGTGCATGAGTGTTACAGAGGGGCCTGGACACAGAGAATGGCTGACACTCTGTCTCTTAGCAACTGATGGCCCCGGCCCCTCCCCTGCAAAGGTAAGAGCTAAAGGTGTTCGAACAAAGGAATCAGGTGACCTCCTGGCCCGGGAAGGAGACAAAGGAGGGAGGAGGGGCTGGACAGTTTCAGTTTGGAGCTGGCTGGGGAACATGCAGGGAAGCGCAGACAGGGTCTGGCCTCCTTGCCCCCCCTTTTGGAGCTGTGGGGTGAAATGCAGGGAGCCCCAGGCTGGGGTCTAAGCTCCCTGCCCCCCGGAAGGGCCCGACTGAGGGGTCCTGGTTGTACTGACAAGCTCTGTTTGGATTGTGTTCCTGGCATCTCTAATAAACCTTCTGTTCTACTGGCTGGCTGAGACTCCCAGTGAATCCGGGGAAGAGGGGTGCAAGGCCGGACTCCCCCACACTCCGTGACACCCACATGTCACAGTTCAGGACAACCATGCCTATATTCCCCTTCCTTGGTTGATCCAGGGCACCCACTCAAGGCTCCTGGCTCACCTCTCTTGGGGAGACCCATGTTTCTCTCCCTCATGACCAGGATTTTTCCAGGCTTCATAGTTCCCCGCCTACACTGTGATATTCCCATCAAGCCAGACTGCCTAAACAGACCAGTGTCTGCACTTTGCTTTCTCTCGGAAGGCTATGAACAGCTGAAATTTCCCTCGGTTGTAAGTTACAACATAGCTCTTTCTAAGCAAGCACATTTATGCTTAAGGTGACAGCATTACAGAGAAAACATTAAAAACAATTAAAGAACCTACATGCAAGCTAAAAAGCTTACCAGAGATCACCCCCAACTTCAGCCTCAGGATCTGGTAGGTGTCAGTCCTTCAAAACCCACAACTGAGTTTTCCCTGTGATACAAGTTCATAACTGTCTCAGATTCAGAACCAGAACAACCATGAATAGTTCAGTCTTTCCTTTATACAGCTTGGGCCTTTGAGCTTAGCCTTATGTAACAGGTGATTAGCAGACAAAGGGCTACTCCTCAGGGTGTAGCTTCAAAAGGCTGTGTTTTTGCCTAAATGGAGATGTGGAATTTGCATTCACCACCACCTGAATATTTTGCAGAAAATTCACTGCACACGTATTATCCCAAAAGTTCATTCTATTCTGGCACATTGTTCAATATAGTCTTCTGATTATCTAGGCCAGGGGTAGGCAACCTATGGCACGTGTGCCAAAGGCCGCATGCGAGCTGATTTTCTGTGGCACTCACACTGCCCAGGTCCTGGCCACCGGTCCAGGAGGCTCTGCATATTAATTTTAAATGAAGCTTCTTAAACATTTTTAAAACCTTATTTACTTTATATACAACAATAGTTTAGTTATATATTAGAGACTTATAGAACGAGACCTTCTAAAAACGTTAAAATGTATTACTGGCACGCGAAACCTTAAATTAGAGTGAATAAATTAAGACTCAGCACACCACTTCTGAAAGGTTGCCGACCCCTGATCTAGGCCTTATATCACATCTCCCCCCGAGAAAGGATACATACAATCCCAGCCCACAGTAATACATAAACTTTATATTTAGTACAATAGACCCCCAAAGACACTTAAACTTAATTCAATAATGTTTTCAAGGCTATTGCAAAAAATTGTCATATCTGTCACACCACTTTTTCCTCTGAAATTTGTGCATATAAAACTTACATATAACTGTTTATACAAGCAAAAGCCAGATGAAAATTTCCATTGTAAATAATACAGGAAGATATCACACAATTACAATAGCAGTGTGACTTTAAGTACCATTAGAAACTCACAAAATCAAGATTGCGAAACCCAGAGGCCCTTAGCCTGCATTGTGATACACATGGGCAAAGCTCCACACCCCTATATATCACATTGTAAGATCAGAGATTTACTTTGTAAACCAGAATGCAGGAAATCACTGAACGCTCACTGCTTCCATGGTTAGATTTCCTGACCTCTGTCACTGAGTACATCTTTGACTCAGGTAAGTTTAGATTATTTTTTTAAGGGGAAGAGAACAAACGTCCTAAACAGAAGGATTCCAAAACAAAATTGGTTATTTTTTCATTGTCACCTTGTGTAAGTGTGAAAGGGTATACAAGGTCCTCACGTGCTGATGGAGGGAATGCCCTCTGCCCCAATGGTGCCTCTAAGACGAGGCCTCACCAAGCCAGACAATAGTGTGGGGGTTTCACAGGGGTTAATTCCAAGCCAGGATTCACAGACAACTCAGAGAGACCTTATCATAATGGACCTAGTTGGTTGCAGCTGAGATTGTTTAGATTCTGCCCCTTAAAAAAGAAGGTGTGGCTTTCAGAGGGAAGGAGGACAAAGATTGTGTTGTATGGCTGAAAGCCAGTACTGAGAGTTATTGGAAAATATAGGTGCTATCCTGTCTCATTGTACTTTTTGTTTGTATAATTTTGTATCTCAAACTATATAGAAGAAGTGCAATTAAGGACAAAAGTTGGTCCAGTAAAAGATATTACTTCCACATACCTTGTCTTTCTAACATCCTGGGACAACAACACTGCAAACAGTAATTTTAAAGTCCACTTGTGATAGATTAATATAGTTTATTATGCATGCTAGTGTATGGGCATTATTAGTAAATAAGTAACACTCTTATAAAGCCAAGCTTCAATGTACATTCCACAATCTTGCTCAAGGATATATTCAAAAAGGTGTTATTATTACATAATGTGTTAATTGGTTCAAGGATTTCAGTTACATTACTTCTAAAAAAAAGTAGAACTACGAGAATGTTGCATAAAGATATACTATGAATATTTGTTCAAGTCTTTAAACACATTTACTTCAGCCAAGATTTGGGTTTAATTTTTTACCAAGATTCACCTGAGTTCTTTGAACAGGAATGCTCATGGAAAGCATATTTTGAACATGCTTTCTTTGAACATCATCCCCAGAAAATGATTATGGGATATACACTCATATAATTAAGACACAGAATCGATACCATTTAACTTATATGGCCAATCACGAGTAAGCAACATAGCACAGATTTCACGTAGCTACCTGTACACATGAAAAAGTTTGGATATATTTGAGAATTACACTCTGTGCTTTTTTGCTGGCAGTACAGTTAATCAATGAAATTCATTGATTAAATTATTATTTATGAATTATTTGACCACGTCTAGAAAGAATAACTCCATAAACATAATAAACTAATCATAACAGAATCAAAATTAAGTATTAGCAACCATTAACAAACAAGTATAAGAGGAGTAGCCGTGTTAGTCTGGATCTGTAGAAGCGACAAAGAGTTCTGTGGCACCTTATAGACTAACAGACGTATTGGAGCATAAGCTTTCGTGGGTGAATACCCACTTCTTCGGATGCTTCTTCAGCATCCGAAGAAGTGGGTATTCACCCACGAAAGCTTATGCTCCAATACGTCTGTTAGTCTATAAAGGTGCCACAGAACTCTTTGTCGCAGTAACAAACAAGTAGGGTATCCCTGTCTAGTACATGAGAACTCAGAGAAATAAAAAGGAAAATATTCTTCTCTTGGTATTATCCCTTACTGCTGTTTGGAACCTTTACAAAGCAATAGCACAAAAGCTAGCAAGGAATTAATGGCTGCTAACTATCTGACAACCACTTTACTAGAAGATAATGGACAAAAATGTTTCCATTACCTATATAGCAGTTACAGAGCATAATATTTGGCAAAGGCGAGAAGTACTGTTTAATATCTCCCCTCTATACAGCTACAGAAGATTCTGTTCCTTTACCTTAAGAAACTGTTACTGTATTAGTGGAATGGATCCGGAAGGACTTAGGTTTCCTTGCTTTAAACATAGATTTTTCTGTCTTTCCATAGTTCACCTTGATATAGTAGCTCTTGATACTGCATTACCTTGAATATGTCTTCTGTACAGCACAAAGAGCCTGAAATTGCTCCCACTGGAGTCAGTGAGAATTTCAAAATTGAATTCAGTTGAAGCAGGACTGGATGCAAACAGAATTCAACATTTTACAGAACCCGAAGACACTGCTGGATACAATGTCATTGCTCTCAGCCATGAAGAGACTGGCATCTGCACCTTGATAATAATGTCCACTGTTATAAGCATATTTTTCATTCAGGTGCTCAAACAGGCCATCCAGAATTGCAAAGCTCTGGACTGACAGTAGACCAGGTCACCCATCTGTAGGCCTTGAAAAATAGTTATTTTGGTTATGTGCATGTCCAAGCCAGCCCTACGGACATGGCCTACATTAGCCAATTGTCTTCAAAATATAGGAAATAGTGAGTAGTTATATATTGAGAACTTCCTGTCCTAGGGCTGACATCAGCACCATCAAATATGTGTATACTCTAACTCTACAGTTAAGCCAAAAAGAAAGCTTATACTGGAATTGCTGATTGAAGAGAAAAAATTGAAGAATTCTCTGGTGGCTAGGAAGATGGGGTCTTGGAGGTAGGAATCCAACAGATTGAGCACACTATAAATGTGACTGGATTAATTGCCTGGATCATTGGCTTTAGAGTCATCTTTTTCAACGGAAGATATCCTCAGTCCCAGAAGTGGATAAAAATGCCTTTGTTCATTTGAGAACAATCAAGCCAATTGTGACGCAAGGTCCTCTTGATGCCAAAAGGCAGCGGGGAAAGGGGTGCAAAAGGGATCCCAGGGTCTGATATCTGCATACTAGTCCACCAAAGAATGTCATTAAAATCTCTGATAAAAGCCTGTGTCACATGGTTATCATAATTATTGTGACATGTTAATACAGCAAATATGTGAAGAGTTATGTGTATATATACTAAAAATTTGTTCTCTGGGTTTGTGAGGGAAGACGTGTATGTGTGTGTGTATATATATATATATATATATATATATATATATATACTAAAAATTTGTTCTCTGGGTTTCAGTGGAGGGAATGCCCTCTGCCCCAATGGTGCCTCTAAGACGAGGCCTCACCAAGCCAGACAATAGTGTGGGGGTTTCACAGGGGTTAATTCCAAGCCAGGATTCACAGACAACTCAGAGAGACCTTATCATAATGGACCTAGTTGGTTGCAGCTGAGATTGTTTAGATTCTGCCCCTTAAAAAAGAAGGTGTGGCTTTCAGAGGGAAGGAGGACAAAGATTGTGTTGTATGGCTGAAAGCCAGTACTGAGAGTTATTGGAAAATATAGGTGCTATCCTGTCTCATTGTACTTTTTGTTTGTATAATTTTGTATCTCAAACTATATAGAAGAAGTGCAATTAAGGACAAAAGTTGGTCCAGTAAAAGATATTACTTCCACATACCTTGTCTTTCTAACATCCTGGGACAACAACACTGCAAACAGTAATTTTAAAGTCCACTTGTGATAGATTAATATAGTTTATTATGCATGCTAGTGTATGGGCATTATTAGTAAATAAGTAACACTCTTATAAAGCCAAGCTTCAATGTACATTCCACAATCTTGCTCAAGGATATATTCAAAAAGGTGTTATTATTACATAATGTGTTAATTGGTTCAAGGATTTCAGTTACATTACTTCTAAAAAAAAGTAGAACTACGAGAATGTTGCATAAAGATATACTATGAATATTTGTTCAAGTCTTTAAACACATTTACTTCAGCCAAGATTTGGGTTTAATTTTTTACCAAGATTCACCTGAGTTCTTTGAACAGGAATGCTCATGGAAAGCATATTTTGAACATGCTTTCTTTGAACATCATCCCCAGAAAATGATTATGGGATATACACTCATATAATTAAGACACAGAATCGATACCATTTAACTTATATGGCCAATCACGAGTAAGCAACATAGCACAGATTTCACGTAGCTACCTGTACACATGAAAAAGTTTGGATATATTTGAGAATTACACTCTGTGCTTTTTTGCTGGCAGTACAGTTAATCAATGAAATTCATTGATTACATTATTATTTATGAATTATTTGACCACGTCTAGAAAGAATAACTCCATAAACATAATAAACTAATCATAACAGAATCAAAATTAAGTATTAGCAACCATTAACAAACAAGTATAAGAGGAGTAGCCGTGTTAGTCTGGATCTGTAGAAGCGACAAAGAGTTCTGTGGCACCTTATAGACTAACAGACGTATTGGAGCATAAGCTTTCGTGGGTGAATACCCACTTCTTCGGATGCTTCTTCAGCATCCGAAGAAGTGGGTATTCACCCACGAAAGCTTATGCTCCAATACGTCTGTTAGTCTATAAAGGTGCCACAGAACTCTTTGTCGCAGTAACAAACAAGTAGGGTATCCCTGTCTAGTACATGAGAACTCAGAGAAATAAAAAGGAAAATATTCTTCTCTTGGTATTATCCCTTACTGCTGTTTGGAACCTTTACAAAGCAATAGCACAAAAGCTAGCAAGGAATTAATGGCTGCTAACTATCTGACAACCACTTTACTAGAAGATAATGGACAAAAATGTTTCCATTACCTATATAGCAGTTACAGAGCATAATATTTGGCAAAGGCGAGAAGTACTGTTTAATATCTCCCCTCTATACAGCTACAGAAGATTCTGTTCCTTTACCTTAAGAAACTGTTACTGTATTAGTGGAATGGATCCGGAAGGACTTAGGTTTCCTTGCTTTAAACATAGATTTTTCTGTCTTTCCATAGTTCACCTTGATATAGTAGCTCTTGATACTGCATTACCTTGAATATGTCTTCTGTACAGCACAAAGAGCCTGAAATTGCTCCCACTGGAGTCAGTGAGAATTTCAAAATTGAATTCAGTTGAAGCAGGACTGGATGCAAACAGAATTCAACATTTTACAGAACCCGAAGACACTGCTGGATACAATGTCATTGCTCTCAGCCATGAAGAGACTGGCATCTGCACCTTGATAATAATGTCCACTGTTATAAGCATATTTTTCATTCAGGTGCTCAAACAGGCCATCCAGAATTGCAAAGCTCTGGACTGACAGTAGACCAGGTCACCCATCTGTAGGCCTTGAAAAATAGTTATTTTGGTTATGTGCATGTCCAAGCCAGCCCTACGGACATGGCCTACATTAGCCAATTGTCTTCAAAATATAGGAAATAGTGAGTAGTTATATATTGAGAACTTCCTGTCCTAGGGCTGACATCAGCACCATCAAATATGTGTATACTCTAACTCTACAGTTAAGCCAAAAAGAAAGCTTATACTGGAATTGCTGATTGAAGAGAAAAAATTGAAGAATTCTCTGGTGGCTAGGAAGATGGGGTCTTGGAGGTAGGAATCCAACAGATTGAGCACACTATAAATGTGACTGGATTAATTGCCTGGATCATTGGCTTTAGAGTCATCTTTTTCAACGGAAGATATCCTCAGTCCCAGAAGTGGATAAAAATGCCTTTGTTCATTTGAGAACAATCAAGCCAATTGTGACGCAAGGTCCTCTTGATGCCAAAAGGCAGCGGGGAAAGGGGTGCAAAAGGGATCCCAGGGTCTGATATCTGCATACTAGTCCACCAAAGAATGTCATTAAAATCTCTGATAAAAGCCTGTGTCACATGGTTATCATAATTATTGTGACATGTTAATACAGCAAATATGTGAAGAGTTATGTGTATATATACTAAAAATTTGTTCTCTGGGTTTGTGAGGGAAGACGTGTATGTGTGTGTGTATATATATATATATATATATATATATATATATATATACTAAAAATTTGTTCTCTGGGTTTCAGTGGCGCAGCCAGGTTTAGAGCACAGGGGGAGCGGAGCTAAAAAAAGGCACTGGGAGCAAAAAGCGTCAGGAGCAAAAAAAGGCACCGGAAGCAAAAAAAGAGAGCTCCACTCTGGCTGCAGCGTAGCAGCAAAAGGCATCGGAGCACAAAAAAGGCGCCGCTTCTGCTCAGTGGGGGAGCAGCCGCTCCCCCCGCCCCCCCCTTCCCGGCTACGCTACTGCTGGGTTTGTGAGTGAAGACAGGTCACCAAAAGGCAATTCACCTACTCTTTACAAGCAGGGGGAAGAGATGCTTATCTCACTCTGACTGGTCATGTGGAAATTAAATATTGTTTGTTTCACAATGGATGCCCATTTACAGTTTGAGCAAAATGCTAATCAACAAATTGCCAGGGCTGGAGGAAAAAACAAAACCAGCAGGGTTGGGATTATCCTGTTTGGGAGTAAGACAATTAATTTTTGAAACTATATCTGGAGTGCAGATGATTCCCCAGATATTCTGTCAATCTGTAGTGACAAGCAGCCAGGCAGCTTGATCTTATGGGAAGAGATCTCAGCCAAATGCTGGGAAAAGGACTTGGGGTAACCTATCTTGTTTGTTAAGACTCTAGAAAGCATGTTATGATCTTGTTTTATATGTAACCATTTGTTTCCAATATTCTTACTTTCTATCTCTTGAATCTCTGTTCTTTGATAATAAATGTGTACTTGTTTTCATTATATATGCAGTGTGTTAAGTAGAGTGATGATCCTGTGTTGAATCTTGCAAGCTGCTGTACATTATTCCTTTGGGAGTAGCGAATCTGAAAGTTGTGCGAGCGTTCAGTGGAATGGGGACTGAGCACTCCAGAGGGATGCTCAGGAATTGGCATGTGCCTGTCACTAACTTGTACAGGGAGAGCGAGGCCTGCAGAAGCCCAGATGGGAGTGCTTGTGTTGACAGAGGCTGGTAGAGTCAGGGAGCTGATCCCCAGCTGGCACAGACATGACTGCCTCATGCTCGGGGCAGGTGGTGGTGAGGTGCCATACAACTCTGGGTACCCCAGGGAAGCATTACATCAGTGGCTTAAACACGTATGTTCCTTTCTACAGAAGGGGGTCAAGAACGGATTCTCTTTGCTGAGCTCACATTGATCTGAGTTGTGCTTGAAGAGCAGTGGGAAAATGTTCAACAAGGTATCATCATCTTAGTTAAGAAAAACTAAGCCTGCAACCAGTCAGCATAAAGCAAGGAAATCCCTTAAGAACAGTGTCTAGTTTTATAAAAGCAGCCAGTGGGGCCAGGGGAGAGTCTAGGCCAGGGGTAGGCAACCTATGGCACGAGTGCCAAAGTCGGCACGCAAGTTGATTTTCTGTGGCACTCACACTGCCCGGGTCCTGGCCACCGGTCCGGGGGGCTCTGCATTTTAATTTAATTTTAAATGAAGCTTCTTAAACATTTTTAAAACCTTATTTACTTTATATACAACAATAGTTTAGTTATATATTTTAGACTTATAGAAAGAAACCTTCTAAAAATGTTAAAATGTATTAGTGGCACGCGAAACCTTAAATTAGAGTGAATAAATGAAGACTCGGCACACCACTTCTGAAAGGTTGCCGACCCCTGGTCTAGGCTCAACAAACCATGGCCCCAGTGGCTCCAATGAAACAAATTCAGTCCATTCCACCAAGTGTATGTTTCGTCTGATGAGAAATAACTGAGGGCTTGTCTACACTTACCAGAGGATCGACGCTGCAGCGATCGATGCGTCAGCGGTCGATTTAGTGGGTCTAGTGAAGACCAGAGGGAAGACCCGCTAAATCAACCGCCAAGTGCTCTCCCGTCGACTCCTTTACTCCACCTGATCGAGAAGAGTAAGAGGAGTCAATGGGAGAGCGTCGCGTAGTGCGGACCCCGTGGATCTAAGCTACGTCGATTGGAGTTACGCTATTCATGTAACTCAAATTGCGTAGCTTAGATTGATTTTTCCCTTTAGTGTAGACAAGGCCTGAGGCACTGGAGCCCAGAGATCTATTAGAGGTGGAATAATAGCAGAAACTCACGGTTGCTGTCTCTGCTGGACAGCAAGGAGGAATTACACTTAAATGTCTGGATAAGTGTAGGAGACCAATAAAAGACTAATTGTATTTCCTGGGAACTGCATTCTTAGGGTACGTCTATACTTACGCGTCCGGTCGGAGGCGCGGGATCGATGTTCTGGGTTCGATTTATCGCGTCTTGTCTAGACGCGATAAATCGAACCAGGAAGTGCTCCCCCGTCGACGCCGGTAATCCTGCTCTGCGAACGGAGCAGGCGGAGTCGACGGGGGAGCCTGCGCGCCGCGTGTGGACCACAGGTAAGTTCGAACTAAGATACTTCGACTTCAGCTACGTTATTAACGTAGCTGAAGTTGCGTATCTTAGTTCGACGGGGGGGTTAGTGTAGACCTAGCCTTAGTGAAAATACTTAATGTTATTTTAATATATAGTTTGTTTAATTAGGCTATTTTTCCTCTAAGTTGATCATATCATTAAAACTGGAAAATAGGCTTCTCTGAAACAAAAAAAATCCAAATCTTTCACTGAAGACTATGGTAGGGGAGACTGTTTCTGATGGCAGGAAGACAGAGTGCAGAAAATTATTTATTTTATTTAAGAGGAGAAATGGAACTCTCCTTGTAGTTCTGTGTAAACTGCCAGCAAATAATTGTCAGCAAATCAGAAGTTAGGAATTGTAGAAAATTGATCAGGTAAACCAAGGGACACAAGGAAAAATCTATGGACAGCAGAGTTAAGGACAAATAAGGAGTTTTTAAAATATTTTCACAACAAAAAGAATCCTGACAATGGTATTGGTCTATTAATAAATGGGAATGGTAGAATTCTCAATAATAATGAAGAAAAGGCAGAAGTGTTAAATAAATATTTCTATTCTGTATTGGGGGGGATGGGGAAACAGAAGATGCAATCTTACAATTTGATAACTCTTTCCCTTCCACGAATATGTCTGGAGGATGTTAAACAGAAGCTACTAACATTAGACATTTTAAAATAAGCAGGTCTAGACACTTTGCATCCAAGAGTTTAAAAGAGCAGGCTGAAGAACTTGCTGGACTCAATGTTGATTTTCAATTAGTCTTGGAAACCTGAGAAAGTTCCAAAAGACTGGAAGAAAGCTAATGTTGTGCCAATTTGAAAGAGTGTAAAGGGGATGAGCAGGATAATTATATGCCTGTCACCCTGACATCGATCCCAGGCAAGATAATGGAGCGGCTGACATAGGACATGATTAATAAAGAATTAAAGGAGGGTGTAAGGGGGTCACACACACCTCAGACTTTCTAAGGACATGTGCCTGCACACTCTCTCGGTTTGTGGAGGGTCTTTAAGTGACTCAGTTCTTCAACTTAGGCCAGGTCTACACTAGGACTTTATGTCGAATTTAGCAGCGTTAACTCGATTTAACCCCTCACCCGTCCACATTATGAAGCAGTTTATTTCGACATAAAGGGCTCTTTGAATCGATTTCTGTACTCCACCCCGACGAGGGGAGTAGCGCCAAATTCGAAATGGGCATGTCGAAAGCGAGGTACTGTGGACGGAATTCGACGCTAATAGCTCCGGGAGCTATCCCACAGTGCACCACTCAGTGGACGCTCAGGGCAGTAATCTGTACTCGGATGCTCTGACCTGCCACTCAGAGAAATCCCCGGGAAAATTTGAATCCCTTTTCCTGTCTGGCCATTTTGAATCCCATTTCCTCTTTGGACATCGTGGCGAGCTCAGCAGCACTGGCAACGATGCAGAGCTCTACAGCAGTGGTTTCCATGCCATCGCAGAATAGAAAGAGGGCTCCAGCATGGAGTGATCGGGAAGTTTTGGATCTGATCGCTGTGTGGGGAGATGAATCAATCCTAGCCGAGCTCCGTTCCAAAAGACGGAATGCAAACATTTATGATAAAATATCCCAGGCTATGACGGAGAGAGGATACAGCCGGGATGCTACGCAGTGCCGCGTGAAAATCAAGGAGCTGCGGCAGGCATACCAAAAGACTAAGGAGTCCAACGGACGCTCCGGGTCGCAGCCACACACTTGCCGATTTTACGAGGCACTGCATGCCATGCTCGGTGGTGCTGCCACAACTATCCCACCAGTGTCCGTGGACTCCGACGACGGGGTCTTATCTACGGCCACGTCGGAGGAGGTTTTCGTGGACGGCGAAGAAGAGGAGGGAGGGGAGGAGGACGAGGCACTAGACAGCGGTCTCACTGCTGATTTCCCCGACAGCCAGGAACTATTCCTCACCCTGACTGAGCTGCCCTACGAACACTCCTAAGGCAGCATTCCTGACCAGGAATCAGGCGAAGGATCATCAGGTCAGTGTGTTAGACATTTATTTGCAATACAATAGGTATGGTGTGTTAGCACTGTGTAACTGTGGCTTAATTGGCCTTATGCGCTTCAGCTTGGAGTCGCTTTCCCGTGCAACTATTCGAAAAGTCTGTCAATATGTATGGGGATAGAGGAGTAATCCCCATCTGAGAGCTCCGCGAAGCTCTCCTGGAGGTACAGTGAGAGCTTGTTTAGCACGTTCACTGGGAGAGCGGCCTTATTGTCTCCTCCATGGTAGGATACTTTCCTGCGCCATGCAAGCTGCAGGTACTCTGGTATCATTGCCTTGCATAGCATGGCAGCATACGGCCCCGGGGTTTGCTGGCATTGACGCAGCATGCAGTATTTCTCTGTCTCGGTAATCCTCATCAGAGTGATATCAGTCATGGGGTCCTGGTTTGAATGAGTGGTATAATTAGTATAGTGAATGCTTCCTTTTCCCTTTAAAGAAAGACACCCGGCTGTTTCCGTTAACGCGTGGTGGTAGGGAGTCGGGAGCCAAACCATTAGTACTTAGCGGTGCGCGTGCAGGGACAGTTCCGGGGACCGGCCACGCGAGGCCGGGGAAAGGGTACGCGAGCCGTTCAGACACAGCGGATCGCGGGCAATCTTGGTTCCCGGGAGCGGCCACGCGAAGGGGGGGGGGGGAGGGGTAGGCCAGCCGTTCAAACACAGCGGTTCGCGGGTGATCTTGGTTCCCGGGAGCTGCCACGCGAAGGGAGCGGGGGGGAAGGGTAGGCGAGCCGTTCATGCTGAGCGGTTCGCGGGCATTTTGGGTTCCATGGAGCGACCACGCGGAGGGGGGGGAAGGGTAGGCGAGCCGTTCATGATGAGCGGTTCGCGGGCACTTTAGGTTCCCGGGAGCGAACACGCGGAGGGGGGGGGAAGGGTAGGCGAGCCGTTCATGATGAGCGGTTCGCGGGCACTTTTGGTTCCCGGGAGCGACCACGCGGAGTGGGGGGGGTTAGGAAAGCCGCTGTAGATTAGCGGTTTGGCCAGCAGCAGTTCCTGCCCGCCGCCAGGAACAGTGAGTGAGACATGGGAGTATAGCACTGCTGTGAAGCAATCTCTCAGCAGTCCTAACTCATCACCTTACCATGGTCTTCAGAGAGGTGATTGTCACTGTTCGGCAAGGCTTCTGGGATCCGTATACCGGGACCCCAGACACTCAGCATTAAGGCATAATATTTGACCTTGTAGTACGTATCCATGTGATAGGCACTGTGTTTGGTCCTATTCACGGTGAAAGAGTATGGGCATTGTTCTGGAAAAAGTATCTTTCTGAGGAATTCACTCCCTTTCCATCATCCCGCAGCTGCGAGTGTCTCCCGCCCTACCCGTGTTTCTCCCTCCCATGGGCTACTACAGATAAGGCGGCGCAAAATGAGAACCCGGGATGACATGTTCTCGGAATTGATGATGTTGTCCCGAAGGGAGGCGGCACAGCGGAGAGAGGACGTAACACGGTCCGACCGAGCAGCCAGGGAACGGGAGCAGAGGGCTGAAGCGCGCGAGGACAGGTGGCGGCAGGAAGACCAGCAGGCGACCCAAACAATGCTGGGACTAATGAGGGAGCAAACCGACACGCTCCGGCGCCTGGTGGATGTTCTCCAGGACAGGAGACAGGAGGAAAGAGCCCCTCTATATGTTCTTTCCAACCGCCCACCCCCGCCACCAAGTCCTGTGGTTTACTCACCCAAAGTCACTAGGACGAGGGGAGGCAGGGTCCGTGGAAATATTCACTCCACCCCTGCAGACTGCTCCAGTAGCAGAAGGCTCTCATTCCCAAAACCTTAGATTGTTCCTACCCCTCCCTCCAGCCGCACCCCTCAACACCTCCCTTCCCAGGTTCCATGTTAAAGAAATGTTCTGTTTAATAAAACTGGTTTTTTGGTTCATTGATGTTTCCCTGAGTGTCTTAAACGGGACCGTTTGTTTTTCTGGTTATTGGGTAATGGTGTTTGTAAGTGCAGAGGACTGGAGCACAACCCAGGGTACAGACAGGGTAACAGATCAACTGAAAGGCACAGTAAAAATAGCATGCAGTAAGCACACTTGTCATTCTGTGTGTGGCTTTTCAGGTTCTCTACGTGGGGTTGGTGGTTGGGTGGTTCGCTGTCTGGTGGGGGAGGGTGACCGCTGATCTTTAGCAGTTGGCAATAGCCTGCATGATAGATCAATGCACCGGGTGATCCGTAGCCGATATTCACAGCGAAAAAGTCACAGAGACCCCACCACACACACATGCGATTAGGAGAGGTTAATGGCTCCCTTTAAACAAACAGTCCAGCACTTAGGACTGCTCTGGGAGCAGGAGCATGTCATTCCCCAAGCTTTGAAGCGTACTTTCCCACACTCCACCCGCTCCCCAACCGCGGTATGCGTCCACGGTTAAAACCGTAACCAAGAAACCAGTACCGGAGACGGTCCAAATAAAAAAATGTTTCCTTTATTGTGCCTTTAAAGCGTTGAGCGAAGGAGGGGGAAGGGGGTTGGTAATGGGAGAGGATGGGCAACGGAAACTGTGTAAAGAAACAGGGGAAGGTTCTGTATCTGTTTAAGGAAGTGTAACTGTCACTGGTTACCCTGGTCTGTCTGGAAGCGAGCTTCCCGGATGCGCAGCGCGTCCCGCTGTGATCTTCTAATCGCCCTGGTGTACGGCTGAGCGTAATCTGCTGCCAGGCGATTTGCCTCAACCTCCCAGCCCACCATAAACGTCTCCCCCTTGATCTCACAGAGATTGTGGAGCACACAGCATGCTGCAATCACAATGGGGATATTTTTAGGGCTGAGGTCGGAGCGAGTCAGTAAGCTTCGCCATCTGGCTTTCAGACGGCCAAAGGCACACTCCACCACCATTCTGCACTTGCTCAGCCGGTAATTGAAGAGCTCCTTTTCAGTGTCCAGGGCTCCCGTGTATGGCTTCATGAGCCATGGCATTAGCGGGTAGGCAGGGTCCCCTAGGATCACTGTTGGCATCTCCACATCCCCAACAGTGATTTTGCGGTCTGGGAAATAAACCCCCTGTTGCAGACGTCTAAACAGACCAGAGTTTTTGAAAACACGAGCATCATGAACCTTGCCTGGCCAGCCAACATTGATGTTCGTAAAACGTCCTTTGTGGTCCACTAATGCTTGCAGTACCATAGAAAAATAGCCCTTTCGGTTAATGTACTGGCTGCCCTGGTGCTCCGGTCCCAGGATAGGGATGTGTGTCCCATCTATGGCCCCACCGCAGTTTGGGAATCCCATCGCAGCGAAGCCATCTATGATCACCTGCACGTCTCCAAGGGTCACTACCTTTGAGAGCAGCAGGTCAACGATTGCATGGGCTACCTGCATCACAGCAACCCCCACGGTAGACTTGCCCACTCCAAATTGGTTCGCTACTGACCGGTAGCTGTCAGGGGTTGCAAGCTTCCACAGGGCTATGGCCACTCGCTTCTGGATAGTCAGGGCTGCTCGCATCCGGGTGTCATGGCGCTTCAGGGCAGGGGACAGCAAGTCACAAAGTTCCATGAAAGTGCCCTTACGCATCCGAAAGTTTCGCAGCCACTGGGATTCATCCCACACCTGCAGCATTATGCGGTCCCACCAGTCAGTGCTTGTTTCCCTTGCCCAGAATCGCTGTTCCACAGGATCAACGTGACCCATTGCCACCATGATGTCTAGGGGCCGGGGTCCAGCGCTTTGCGAGAGGTCCATGCCCCTCTCAGAGTTCAAGTACTCCTGGAGCTTCCGTTGCCTCCTCTCCTGATTTCTCTGCATCTGAGTCTGGAAAAGGTGCGCTATAAGGCGCGAGGTGTTGGCAACGGACAGAACATCAGCAATAATCGCGGAGGGCTCCATGCTCACTGTCCTGTGGCGTCCGAGCTATCAGCCACAGGAAAAGGGCGCGAATTCATTACCCGCCGGCGCTTTCACGTAGGGACGGCGGGAGTGTGGGTCGAGTGACGAAATTTACGTATAACTACCCTTGACACAATTTCGGTCCCACAAGGCACTGGGGGCTACACCCAGAATTCCAGTGGGCAGCAGGGACTGCGGGAACTGTGGGATAGCTACCCACAGTGCACCGCTTGGAATGTCGACGCTTCCCCCCTTACTGTGGACTCGGAAATTCAAATTAAGATCCCATATGTGGATTCGAACAATCGACCTGGCAATATCGGGTTCACAAGTTCGGTTTAACAAAAATCGAACTAGTCTCGTAGTGTAGACATACCCTTAGTCTCACACAGGCTGTATGTGAAATAAAGGCTCCTTCCAGGGAAACAGTCTGACGGGTGGGTGGGGGGCCTATCTCCGTAGCCCTTGGTTTTCCTTTCTTTCCCTGTAGCCCTCCCTAGGCTCAGGCCTTTAAACTAGTTCTGGCCCTGGTATGGTGCCATATCCCCAGGGTTTCCTTCCTAGAGATGCTATCTTCCTGAAGCCCTCCCAGGGCTCAGTCTTTACTCAGGACCAGCAGTCAGAAAAGAGCTCCTCCTCGCTCCCCCCAGTCCCTGCCAGTACTGAGCTATCCATGGACCTACTGCACTTTCAGTCAGCAAGGAACACAGTTCTCTCTCCTGCAGCTCCTAGCAGCAGCTAATCTTATGCTGGCCCTGCAGCTCTTCTTATACTAGTCTGCTGAGCCCTGATTATGCTGCTCCCTGCAGCCCCTTTCCGATTGGCTGTGTCCCACACAGCCACTGTAGGCAGGTTGGAGAAACCTCTCCACTCCCCTTTTCTAGGGTTGGGGGTGGCAGGGCTGTGAGGCCTTCGGCAGGGGGCCTGAGGGCCTGGTTCACCCTGCCACACAGAGTAATGTAATTAATGCAAATCAACATGAATGAATGGGAAATAGATCATATCAAACTAGATATCTGTTTTTGATGAGATTACAAGTTTGGTTGATAAAGGTAATAGTGTTGATGTAATATACTTAGATTTCTGTAAGGCATTTGACTTAGTGCCACACGACACTTTGATTAAAAAATAGAATGACATAAAATTAACATAGCACACAAACAGATTAATATTTTTGAAAGTTTGAGGGGAAGATATTTTTTAGTATGAGGTGAGTGAGGTAAAATAATTTTCCATTATTTAAAAATAAAAAGGCTTTGGGAAGAGCCATACAGCTGAGTGTTGAAGGGTGAAATATGGCATGGAAATGCACTATCGAATAACCTTTTTAAAATTACGATTTTTTTTCAGGGGTTTAGAGCCTCTTGTGCCAAACTAAGAATAGCATCCCTGCCCCTTGAAACAGAGTGCCCTAGGCTTTTCACTGGTATCAGCTAGGGTGACCAGATGTCCCGATTTTATAGGGACAGTCCCGATTTTGGGGCCTTTTTCTTATATAGGTGCCTATTACCCCCCACCCCCTGTCCCGATTTTTCACACTTGCTGTCCGGTCACCCTCGTATCAGCAGAAAGCAACATCATGGCTGTTCCTGTGGGGAAGGGGTCGTCACTCCAGGGCTCCCTGAATGGAGGCTACCTACCCAAATGCTGCATTAATGGGGTGGAAAGGAAGGGGCTTCATCCCTACAATCCCCTGCTTTCTGGGAAAGGGGATCCTAAGCACTATTAATCCCTGCAAACAATGCAGCCATGTGGGGCTGAAAGGCATCCTCCAGAGGCCTGAGCTCCCCCTCACTCCTGCTGAGGCAGACAGGATCATATCAGCTTCTTCCTCCTACTACAGGATGATTCTCTGGAGTGCCACAAGCAGGAAGAGTTGTCTGCCCTGCTTCCACCCTCCCAGGCTCCTACAATGTTATCAAGAGTTCTTTTGATCATGAGTGGTGGTTGTTTTTTTACAGCACCAGTTATTGGAATAAAAAGATTGCATTCATCTCAGCTTTATTTAAACAAAGTAACTTCCTAGCCTTCTGTTGAGGAGTAAAGCTTGCAAATGTGGAGTGAGTGCATCCTAGTGGCTCACAAAGAAAATAACTTATGTAAAATTATTTTTTTAACGTAATCTCACGATGATTTGGTGATTTGACTCCTGAGTTTTGAATGCTTGGTGTTGGCAATACTGCAGACTTCTGGTGGAATATGAAAAAATTCGCCACTCTGACGGGACTGCAAAAGGAGGGGTACAGGGCAAGCAGCTGGCAGCTCTTCTTCCTGTCCATGGTGTTTTGAGGAGAGTGGTACTACTAACAGGAGAAGCAGGGTAGGCCTCCCTGCCTCTACAGGAAACAAGGGGCAGGAGAAGCAGGGTAGGCCTCCCTACCTCTACAGGAAACAAGGGGCAGGAGAAGCAGGGTAGGCCTCCCTACCTCTACAGGAAACAAGGGGCAGGAGAAGCAGGGTAGGCCTCCCTACCTCTACAGGAAACAAGGGGAGATGAGAGGCCCAGAAGCTACTGCCAATAGCTGTACCTGCCACCTCTCTTCCTAGACTGACCTAAGGAGCCAACAGACTTTGAACTGGATAACTAGTCACCGGATAAACCTATGCTGCAACTTCCCTCTCTTGCCTGTCACTGTGAGCGTTACTGAAGATAAAGACTCAAATGAAAGCAGGACTTTGAAATGATACAAGGTCTTCAACACAAACATACTTTGTATAGTTCCCTTTGCACTTTCTGTAATTCCACGTGCATGAGTCAGCAGATCTGTTGTCACTAATTTACAGTAGTAACCACTCAGATAACATTATCTAGTTTGTGCGATCTGAGTATGGGTCCATTCAACAAGTAGTAAAAATGGGCCCAAACTTCCCGAGAGGGATTTTCCACCTACAGCTTCTTGAATTATGGTTGCATACCCCATCAGAAATGGGCTCAAAGGGTAGTGTAGCTTTCATTGTTCATGCTCCAGTGCCATGACACAATAGCTCATTTTGTAGTGATAAGCTGACCCCCGTAAGGAATCAAGATGTTTCCTTGATCACAGCACTGGTTGGTGCAAGCTCCACCCACCCTATTTAATAGGAAATTTTCATACACGGTTTCTTTAACTTCCTTCCTACATGCATCATTCTGGGCATTGCCTTTTTGCCTCCTCCAGTGCCTTCGCTGTCCCCCAAATGGATATCCCTATGTGGTATGGCAGAATCATTTGAGATAGGTGAAGGATGTGGTGGAGAAGTTCATGGATGGAATTTGGGCCTTGTAAGAGTGGATAGGGCTCACCTGAATGACTTTGCTGTGAGCCCCATCTTTGCTTGAGCTAGTTATGCTTCAGGGTGTACCTCTTTGCTGAATACCCTTCCCCACAAAAGGTAGCTTTCTTTGAAGGTATCACCTCAGAATATATGTTTGGCTTTTAGTTTTAAGGAATGAAAGAAATCTAGAATGGCTCCTGAACTTCTCTGAGTTTGGGAAGATGGCCCATACAGCAAACGTTCACACAAGTATAGAGTTTTAATCTGGTTTTACAGACAGGTCGTGCAATCATGGGCAGAAGTATAGTTCTTCCTTTTGAAAATAAACGAGTAATGATTTACTATTTGTATTACTGTATGTATTTTTATAATGTTCCACTTCTATAATGGTTTGCACACCAACATTAATTAATGTTGCACAAACATTAATTAATCCTCAATTCTTTGCATTACTAGCTCTAGTTAAATGGCTTCCCTAAAGCCATTAATATGAGTCATTGTCTCAGGGGTCATGAGTTCCTGGATTCCAGTCCTGTGGTCAATCCACTAAATCAGTAGTGCACAAACAGCAGGGGGGCATACCCCTTGGGGGGACATAAGAGCTTCTCGGGGGGGAGGGGGGAGATAAAGAAACTGGGATCCTGTGGGTCTGCCATAATACCAGAAGCGGAATGAAAACAGAGTGAGTATTGCAGGGCAGGATTTTTAAAAAATAGTCCTGCCCTGCCACAAGCAACACGAATGGCCCACCCAGCAGCTGCTGCTCTCTGGCCGCCCAGTTCTGAAAGTAGTGCCATCACCAGCAACAGTGCAGCTGTAAGGGTGGCAATGGGGCCCAACGGGGGTGGGAGCGTGAGGAGAAGACTTTCCGTACCACTGCACTAGATCATACTGTAATATGAACAGACCACAGGGGCCTAACATCTAATACATGAAATATCCTGTTGCATTTTCAATTCTATTTATTATTCATATTTGTACTCTGGAACACCTAGGAGTCCTGTATTTGTGCTAGGGGCTGTACACAAACAGACGGAAAAGACAGTTCCCTGCCCCCAAAGAGCTTACAATCTAAGCATAAGGCAAGAGACAGAGACAACAAAGAGCCCGCTGGGGGAGGTGCCGTAGTCTACATCGCTGCGTGATGCAGGGAGGAGAGTTTGGCGTTAAACACCTGTCACTGGAGCCTTGATCGCGGCGCTGTGAAGTTACGCACCTGCTGCGTGTATCTCCTCCCAGCAACGCGCCCCCCTCTCCCCCAAACATTCCTTCCTTCAAGGCCACAGGTGCGGGAGCCTCCCCCCGCTCTGGGAGCAGCTGTGGCCGGGCTGGGCAGGGACACCCTGCCCCTCCTCGGGCAGCCGCAAAGCAGCCCCGCTCCCCGTGAGGGCCGGCGAAGGGTAAGCGGGGAGGCGATGCAGCTCAGTGCCAGACGGGGGGAGGAGGAAGGGGAAGAGCCTGGGCTGCTGCCGGGCGGGGCCTCAGCCGGCGGCGCAGCCCCGTGTCTGGGAGGCGCGCAGAGCACCCGGGCTGGAGGGGCGGGAGGCCGGGCCGGCTCGGCGCGTAACTTCACCCGAGCCGGAGCAGGACGGCGGGGTCTTGCCGCTGCCCAGGGACGGGACACTGCGGCCGGCGGGGGAAGCCCAGCCCGCAGAGCGAGGGCAGCAGAGCCGAGCCGGAGGCTGCAGCCTGCCCCGGCAGCCCCGGAACTCACCGCGGGGGTGCCACTGGGCTGGAGCGCGGAGCCCCCGGGCCAGAGGCAAGTGCGCGCGGCTCGCCCCCTGCGGGCCGGCCTGGCTGCTCCCCGCGGGGCCGTGCGGTGCGCGGCGGTGACAGCTGCTCGCGCCTTCAGGGACCCGGGCGCCGCCGCCCCCCCTCTCCCAGGGCCGGGTCCTGCCGGCTGCCAGCGGGGAGGGACTCGTCGGCAGGGGACGCGGTGGCGCTGGGCAGCCCCCTGGCTAGGGGCGGGTGGCACCGGGAGAGCTGTGCGGGCACCGCAGCCCCCGAGGGGTGGGCAGCGAGGGGCTGTCCGGGCACGGGGGGGCAGCCGGGGTGGAGAAGAGGGATGGTGTCAGGGGGAGGGGGCTGCTAGTGGGGAAGGGGCGGGCGTGCAACAGCGGGGTTGCATGGGCCCCTGCATGTCTCCGGGGAGGCTCCGTCCTACTCCTTCCATTGCTAGCTGTGGATCCGGATTGAACAGGTGGGGTGGTGGTGGTGTAATGACATCAAATGCTGCAAAGCCTTAGTTTCCCCACCCCACGCCTTTCAGACTGATACTGAACCCTGCGCTGGTGAACCGGGGGAAGGGAGATGGAAAATGTACACATTGTTCCGCTGTTTCATTTACAAAGGCTGGTGTGTTGACTTGACATCCCTGCAGGTGCTAATCCGTCTCTGCTGTTGCCTTGTGGTTGACACGGTGGATTGTAACCTGGTTCTAGGAAGTTGTTTAGATGGTTAGCTACCTTGTTCCGTGTCAGACAGTAAAATCAATGCTCTGGAACAAGAATAATACTCCATTAACACTCTTACACAAGTTACAATTTGTACTGCTACTTCCAACAAAACAAGCACACAAACCCCTTCATGTTGAGGCCCTAGGTGCCTCATAGACACTATAGTACTGCTAGGTCATTGTAAACCTCAAGGTGTATAAGGTTTTGTGTTTTCCAGAATTTTGCCTTCTGGTAATTGAAACATGCTAACATGGAGAGAGCAACAATTTGACTCTTTACTTCATAGTTTTGTAATCTCAGCAGAAAATTATCCTCCCTAATCTCAACCTTTGCTGTAGCAGTCTGGTAAAAGGACAAAAGTCTTCATTAAAATGTAACACTATATAGAAGATTGTTTAATAGAGATTTTCTAGGTAGGAGAATCACAAGTGAGGTAATAATGATTTATTTTGCTTAATATAAATCTGAAATAATTTCAGTAAGTGTTCTGAGAAAATACTGGAGTGAACAAGAGAATGTATACTAATTATATACCCACACTTTAATGAATGCATGCATAGATTATAAGGTTGGTAGCCTGATGACAATTGCAGTAAGATTTGATATATGAATGGAGGTCTGATCCTAAAATATTATGTCCTCTTTGAAAAGAATGCCACAAGATACAGTCTAATCTACATATATTTTGGAACTTTACAAACTTCCTGTAAGTCTATAAAAACGTTTTGTTAAATTTCAGGGGTTGGAGAAGTCAAGGGTTTTACATAGACTTTAAGGTCAGAAGGGACCATTATGATCATCTAGTCTGATCTCCTGCACAATGAAGACCACAGAATCTGACCCACCCACTAACTTCTAACATCCCAATACCAGCCATTGGGCCAATTTACCACAGATAGTCAAAGGTCAATTAATTGCCAAGATCATGTTATCTCATCAAACCATCCCCTCCATAAACTTATCTAGTTTAATCATGAAGCCAGATAGGTCTTTTGCCCCCACTGCTTCCCTTGGAAGGCTGTTCCAGAACTTCACTCCTCTGACATGAATCCTTATCATTGGGTCCTGATCCTGCAGACTTAACTTAAACTGAAACTCAGTGAGACTACTCACATGCTTAAAATTAAGCACATGCATAAGTCTTTATAGGCTAGGGGTTATGGTGTGAATCTGTATTGATTAGTTATTTCAGTGTTTGGAACAGTTGAGAGAGATGGATTTAAGACTTTAAATTTGCTGAATAACGTCCTGAAACAGGAAACACTCTCATAAATATAGCAGACCTATCTTGGAGTATCACAGGGTGGTTTACCTAAAACAGCAGTGCTTCCTGGAACCAGATGATGCACTGTTTAGGTAGTCAATATCAATCTGGAGTATGCTTAGGGAGTTTTTTCCTCTTCACCGTATGAAAAACAAACCTATGTATATTTGCTCTGCTTATTACTGCTTCAAAAAATCTATAAATATGTCACAGTAGGTCTCCTAAAGAAAATGTCAGTAGCAGTTGGCTCATGTCACTTTTAAAAGGATGTTGCTTGAGGTGAAGAAACTGAGTTCTCCTTTTCAGAAACAAAACAACACAAAACAAAAACTACATGTTTCTGTAAGTGTTTTATGCTGGTCTTCAATAATGCAGGAAGGACTCAATTCAAAACAATTTCAGGGTTTTTTTTCTCTTAAATTTAATTTGAAGAGCATTGGCAGTTGAGAGAATTTGAGTTTAACATAATGATAAAAGAATTCTGAATTAATATATTTATTTAAGAACTTTAGTTTGTGACCTGGACAGAAATTTTCAGAGCACAAAATACATGTACTGCTGACTTGGTAGCCATAGTGGCTGTTTTGGCATTTTCAGCACTTTTGAAACATATTTTTCCTCAATACTTTCAATTTTTGTGGGGTTCTATTTGCTCCATATATCTTTGTGTCATGGGCACCTGAAAAATATAATTCAGGAAGAACTGTATACAGCTAATGAAAAAGGTCTGAATAGAAAAACATTGTTTTCCAAGCCTGCTTTTATAATTAAAATCCCCAGAAAAAGCTCATACATGGCAAGTAGTTACTAAGCATAAAGCATTAGGAACATTTTTCTTTACTCTAATTTTGATTCCTATCCCTCCCATCCCACATTTTTCTCTCATGACCCCTCATTAGGTAAGTGCAGAATACAGTGGAGAATCAATAAGTATGGGAAATGGTCCTTCATCTGTTGAAGCCAATGGGATTTTTGCCATTGGTTTCTTGTTGATGCAGGATTATGTCTGTGACTTTGTTATAGCAAAGCATTTAAGCCTGTGCTTAAGTCTCATTGAAGTAAATGGGATTTAAGCATGTGCTTAAAATTGTGTGACACGTATGAATTTTGTTTTCCTCGTATCTAATACCCAAATAAATTAACCAACGCATCTGTTTTTTTGACACCAGCAGAATTGACCAGTAGTTCTAAAAGTACATTTTTGGTGATTTGTTTAGAGTTTGTTTATATAGTACTAATAGCTCATTATCTCATGCAGCTCCATTACACTAATACCCACTCTCTGGTTACGCATCATACCAAAAGCAATGGATGTCGAGTCTCTTGGCACTTCTCAAAGAATTCAGGGAAGAACTTGGTGTGTTCGGCAACATTCCCTCTTTTAGTGCTTGATCCGCTCCTTTGAGGCACTGAGTCCTTCAACTTCTTTATGTTTCAGTGGAAGATAGGAGTGCTGCCTAGCTCCCACAAAGTGCTGAGTATGTTGCAGGATTGGGAGCTGCTACTGAGTGCATAATAGCTGTTTTATTTGCCTACTGCAGTCACTGTACTACCAGTGTTTAACCTACGACTTTGTAAAGTGCTTTAAGATATTTTGAGTACAGAAGGAGCTGTGTAAACCTTTGTTACTCTTAGTGGCTAGTTGACACCAAAGTTTAAACATATGTAGGCCAAAGAAGCTAAAGTTTAACTAAAAAATATTCAGTAACAGCATTTAGAAGTATAGAAATATAAGTAGTTAAGGGAAGGTAGATGTATATTCAAATACAGCCACAGTTCCAACAATCACTTACAATACAATATTTCGTAAGTGTAGATTTAAGTATGTTCCAAAACCAACTTTAACTCTCCCCTTCAATCCTTGCCCAGCACCAACCTATGAAACAGAGAAAGTCTTTTATACCTACTCACGCCAGGTTATATACATTTTGAACATGAGCTGCATAGCTTCTCAAATCACCACTGTGTAGCCCATAGACTCACTCACAGGCTGTCTTCTGTTATATCTGTTCATTTTGAGCTGCGGTACTAACAATTCAAGTCTGACCCTCTATATACAGACTTGGTCCTTTTCCCCCATTCCAGCTTCTGGCTATGGTCAAGAGACTACACATCTCATCTTCATCATATACTTTACAATCCAGAAACAGCAGCCTTCCCTTATTCCCTCTGAGGCGGAAAGCTTGAACTACCTCATCTGCCCTCCCTATATGAACTGGAAGTTTCAGTCTACCTTCCCCATTCATCCTGCCAATGTGAGTCAAAGCACCATACCATCCTCCTGCAGGCCGCACATTTCCCAGTCCCAATCCACTTTACATGTATGCCACAGACGGTCAGACTGCAGTGTAATTTATTCATCAAACCAGGCTAGTGTTAATTTTATGCTAAGGGGGGGAGAGAGCAGCCAACATATGTGCTGAGAGTATTGTTTTAATTTGCAGTAAATGATGTGGACAAAAGGTAAAGTTGGAGTCATTGTAAGTATTCCTCTTTGTCCCCCATTACTCACCCACCATTATCAGGGATATTTTTTTTAAATGTGCAGTGAGAGATTTTTCCAGACAAGCCCCTCCCCCCAAAAACCTGCATCACAAGAACATTACATCTGCAAAGTTAAGTACTCAAGAAATGTCCGAGTAGGAGTTATCCGCACACCCTTAACTCTGCCTTATTGTGTATATACACTTTGCTATATCTTGTATTACAGAATCATAGACCATATTTTCTGTGGGACACCTCCCTTACTCGATGGATGGTTCTCAATGAATGTTGCAGCTTTCTTTTTATTTTGTAACAAATCTCTGGGGCAGGATTGTATTCACAATTCTACTGAGAACCTCATTAGGGTGACCAGAAAGCAAGTGTGAAAAATCGGGACAGGGGGTGGGAGGTAATAGGAGCTTATATAAGAAAAAGACTCAAAAACTGGGACTGTCCCTATAAAATCAGGACATCTGGTCACCCTAAACCTCATGCCAGTTTCCCTTCAAGCTGGTTTAGCCCCAGTACTTTCTGTCACTCCCTATACCTCTCATACCAGAGAGCCACTCAGTTTTTTCTCTTGCTGAGTTGGGTTTAATGAGAAATCTCTGGCTACTGGAATGAGTCCACAAAATGCCACACTGTCCTATTAACATTTGACATTTTGTTACTTGTGTACATCTTCCCCCCCCCCCCCCCGCCATTATAATTATGATACAAGAGTTGTTAGTAACTTTGCTTAACTACAAGCTCCCCCCCCCCCACCCCAAATGTAGCTAACACACTAGTTTTCAAAATGAGAGATGTTTTTTTAGAAAGTTTGAAGGGGCAGTAATAACTTATCAGGGACCCAAAGAAAATTTGGATAGTCATCAGTTTTAAGTGGGGTAACTTTTAAAAGTAACGTTAGAGAGAACAGGAACAAAATAATTTTCCTTCAGAGTAAATCTGGCCATTTTCATGCCAAACCAGTTTTCCTAGCCAAAGTTGCAAGGAGGCTAAACATTTGTCTGAAAATTCTGCTTGTTTGCTTTTTTTTTTTTTTTTAGGGTCTGATCCAAACCGGGTTGAAGCCAACAAGAGTCTTTCTATTGAAATCAAAGTGCTTTGGGTCAGGCCCTTAAGGTCATAACTATCTTGCTGTGAAAATGCTATAGCTATTAATTTATTCACGCATAGTCAAACCTTCTGTCTTTAATTTGTATAATCAGCCAAAGTTTTTTGTCTCTTGTCAAGATTTTCCATGTCCAAGAGTGAATAAAAAGAAAAAATTTATCCAATGTCAGTGTGGAATAAAATTTGTTAGCACTTTAAGTAAGGCTTGTTGATGTTTCCTCTCATACATGGTGATATGCATATCCTTTGGTGTAAGTGCTGTCAAAGATTTGGCATAAAAACAATGTAGTAGTACAGTAGCCATATAAACAAATGGTTTAATAGCATTAGAGCTCCTGAAAGAACATCAAAACCATCTTAAGTAGACATAAGCCAATAAAAGCTTTATTTTTGATAGTTGCCTAGTTAGATTTTTAAGTAACATAAAACTTTTAAAAAGCACATTTCAGTAGTAACAGTTAGGTCTTAATAATAATAATCCATATTGACAAACAAATCTATAAAAATCAAAGGTATGGGTAAAATTTTCAAAAAGCTCCTAAATTCCATGGGACTTAGATGCTTTTAAAAAAAGAACCCTCTATCTTAATATTTTATTCCCTAACTCCAAGATAAGGATTCATCTGAACAAATCTCCATTTCTGTAAAGCAACTTTTTTGTCAGCAAGTACACATCATAGGTCATACTTTTGAAAAGAGACAGAATACAGGAATTGTGCAAAAGGATGCACTCATTTTATAAGTTTAAAATTCTTCATTTGCATGTAATGTTCATTACCTGCATGTGCAAATTCTGGTATTTGTGCGCACAAGTACGTGCGCACAAATGCGGTTTCATTTGTGTAAATGTAGGAATTTTTCACAGTTCACTTATTACATAGAGTTTTGAAAATGTACTGTATGGCTGATTGCTTTGACTTTTGCCAGATGACTAACCGGGGGTGGGTGGATGGAAGGAATTCAACTTCTCACCCCAGGCTTCTGTGCCAGCCTATTCAGGGGTGGGGCAGGAGTGAAGGTTCTCTCTTATGCAGCCACTCAGCCTGTAAACCCCCCCCCCCCATGCTATGTAAGAATAAAGCAGCATTTCTATGCTTCCAAGAGTCTTTCTCACACTCACCTGTGGTAAACTGGCTTTCAAGTAGTTGAAAGTTACTTAGCCCTGGGCTACGCTGGGGGGGGAGGTCGATCTACGATACGCAACTTCAGCTACGTGAATAACGTAGCTGAAGTTGGCGTATCATAGATCGACTTACCTGGCCGTGAGGACGGCAGCGAGTCGATCGCTGCCACTCCCCCGTCAACTCCACTTCTGCCTTTCACAGAGGTGGATTTCCGGAGTCGACGAGGAGCGCGTTCGGGGGTCGATTAATCGCGTCTAAACAAGACACGATAAATCGATCCCCGATCGATTGCTCCCCGCCGATCCGGCGGGTAGTGAAGACAAGCCCTTAGACTCTGATCTTGCAAAGACCTACGCATGTGGTTAGCTTTACATATGTAAGCAATCCCATTGAAGTCAAACTCTTGTATGTAAATCTTTGCAGGATCTGGACCTCATTCCCCAATTCTGCAAAGACTCATACATGTGCTTAACTTTTTATGCACAGAAGTCAACGCAGCTACTCAGTGCATAAAGATAAGCATGTATCTCTTTGCAGGATTGGGGCTTTATTAGTTTATTCCTTATTAAGTGCATACTAATCCAGATTTTTCAACACACTCTCTCTTACAAAAAGAAATCCCCAGAAGTTTTGTTTTGTTTGTGTTTTGTTCCCCCTGACAAAAGATCTACAGGGGGGAAAAAAGATCAGTCCAACCACATTTAATCAGTTTATTCAAAACAGAAAGAAAAGAACTATTCCAGAAGATGTTTTGGTTATGAAACAGAAAACCTTTTCATGGAAGACCTCAGCTTCTGATTTTGTTTTGTTTTTAATAGAAACACGATAATGCAACAAATAAATTATTTCATGAATAAGGCTATGTGTATTTTAACTGTTGCCAGATTTTATTGACTATTTTTAGTTTTATTGCACTGGGAAACCGAATCTAACAATCCCTTTAATAGTGAAAAAGAAAATCACAAAGATTAGTGGGTATTTCTCAGGAGCCATGGAAAACCAGACTTGGATTTTGTTTCATGCTTCAGGGCTCAAGCTAGTTTGGCTATTGGAGACCAGGATGGGACCTAATGAGGGGGGCAGATTATATCCCACATCTGCTTGCTTACAAGGTTCTTACCGCTTTCACTGAAGCATCTGGTACTGGCCATTGTCAGAGACGGGATACTGGACTAGATGAACCATGGGTCCCTGATCCAGTTTGACAATTCCTATGATAACTTGTAAATTTCTAAACCTACAGTAGAAAACTAGAGGGAGATCACTGTGTTGAACAGGTGCCTTGAAATATGCTCTTTCATTTTTCTTTTGGGATTGAAGTGCAAATAAGCGGAATAAAAAACAGAGGGGAAAAATACTACAAGCTTTTTTTAAAAGACTGAAGTTTTGTATAGTTGTAAAGAAAACACATAAAATGTAGATTTTTGGACTTGAATATAATTAGCTTTAGATGATGCCATACATTTAGCAGAAACTTCATCTATATTACATATTCAGAGACGAGACAACTTTATTTTAGTGCTTTTAGGGCTATATAAAAAAGTAGTTGTAGTTCCACATAACTCAGAGGGATATTTTTAACAGAATCCAAGTGTTAAATTTTATTCATGCTGCTCATGTAGGTGTACATTTAAAAAAAAATGTTGTTGGTACATTTCCCTTCCTTTTCTTTTTGCTTAAGATTTGGCTTTCCTAAGCTGGAAACCAAAAGACCAATAGATCAGAGCTAAAATAATTAGGTTGAGATAGCTCTTGTAACTTTTACAGGACTGAAATGCCTTGTGACGGTTGTGTTTGCGTTCAGAACTCACATTCTTTAGTTTTCTACTTAAACAGAGCAATGTGAGGAACTCTTCTATTGTTAGCCAAAAAGGATTTAATGAAGTACTGCTTATTCTTTTGGTATATTGTCTTCTTTGTTGTGCACTGTAGTTTATTCATAGGGTTTTGGAAACAAGCACAGACAAATAGTAATTGTTTTGACCTGTCCATGGAGAAATACTGTCCAATCTATTTAGTGTCTGATGTACTTTTAAGGTGCTCACATGCTGCACTTAAGGGAATCCTGCAAGTGCCTAGCTAGATTAATATTTGGTAAGATTTTGTGATGATGTGTCTGTGTTCAGTGTTTATAAGGCCTCCTCTTCTTTTGGTCAGTGCAACACCTGGGAATAAACGGTCTTTAATAAAACCTACTGTACAAATCCATGCTCACAGAGGGTTTCATGGCTATCATTTTGCCCACCATAAGTTATCAGAGCTTCATGGTGAAAGTAGGGGTAGAGCTCAGACTCTTGTGGTGCAGAAACACAGGTCACTAGCACTTGAATTCAAGTAGAAGCTTCGTTAGCTGTTAGCAACTGAACTTGTCAAATACTATTTATAGAATAATCAATTTACAATAACAATCCAAACTACTTATAGAATAATCAATATGATTAACTTAGTATTTTTCAAATAAAATACATTTATACTGTTTCCATTATTTTTTCAGCTCTAGCTTGTGGTAGACAGTCTGACATCTAGTTTAGCAGTTCTGATTATAGAGGGCATTTTTATATATGCCCACTGGGAAGACTGGTACATTTCCTTTCTGTATGGTGGATAATAATTAAGCTTTTATCTCTGAGAAGGGAAGTCCTTATCTGAGCTACAGGCTTGGTAATGTACATTAATGGGACATTCTTAACTACACCAATGATCTGAGACGTGATTGGGGAATGACATCCTCTCTAGAAAGAGAGATGATACCCAGCCCCTCCTGACAAAGATCTGTGGGTACTAGATTATGTTGGATATCTTTGAAATCTGAATTCTGTCACAGTAAGGTTGGAACTGAGCACATCTCTCACGTTCCCTGAGGCTTTCAGTTGACTTAGAAAAGCCTGTATAACATTTCAATCTAACAAGCTTTCTTCTGCTCCATTTGCTTTAACTGACACCAGGCTATAACAGCTCCACAGGGCAGAAACCATATAGCTCTCTGGATGGGTGTCCCAATCATGCTCCTGTCAACGACCAAGACCCTATATACTCCTGCTTCCCCAGCAGTGAGTAGAGGAGTGGTGTAAGAGCCCCTACATCGAGTTCTATATCACAGGAGTCGCCATGACTGCTTGGTAATCTTCCATGGGCTTGTTAAGATCGGTTTAGGACCAAAGTGTGGCTGCAATGAACCACAAAGCAGCCATGCTTTGCCAGAGAATCTGACCACTTATCTTTGTTGCTAGCATTTGCGTTCCTGTAAACTGAGAGGTTGTTTTTTTTTAACAGCGGCCTCACCTTTCTGAGCACTCAGTCATTTACTAGTAAACAGACATGAACATCTGTATAATTATCGTTCACTGTAGTCACCTTTAGCACAGGTCTGTGGAATCCTTCCCAGCTCCTCCCAACTTACAAGTTAGTTACAAAGAGTACATGTAATTCAGCATTGCTTTTTACATTCTGTATCCCTTCAATCATGGTCTAAAAAAACAGTTACAAAGCACATGGTAACCCATAATGCTAGAACGCGGAAACCTAAAACAGTGATTTTTATTTATTTATTTATTTATTTATTTTTTGTCCGCATCAATCAGTGGGGAGGTTTCCTCTGCATGCTTTCCAGTTCCTCTAATGTACCAATTTTTTCTGTTACATATACAAGTTGTGAGGGGAAGAGGAGATCAGACAGTCTTGTCAACAGTATCAATAAGATGGGCATCACTCTTCAAGTAAACATCACTTATGCTCTGTAGCGCTTAGGAAAAATGTACTGCATGGAAGAGCTAATGGAGAAGGGAGGTAGTTGTATACTGTACCAGCATCTCGCTAGGTAAGTGATAGCAACAGGTTTATATACATTGTTACTCCTGGGGGAATTCTGCACCAGTATATTAAAAATTCTGCATATTTCATTTGTCAAAATAACACAATGTAATCAGTCCAGTTTCAATTATTTTGGTAATTTATTTCAAAATACCTGTCAACAAGTATGTTGTCAATACAGACAACCGCAAAAAAGATTCCTTCAGGACTAGAGAGTTTAAAAAACCCCCTACAACAACCCAGTTCCAGTGTTTGGAAGGGGCTGTGTGGGGCCCCCAGAGCACAGACACTAGCACCCCCCCATAGAGTCCAGCCACGGAGCAGTCCCCAGCTTAGATGCCAACACCCCCAGAGCCTTTACTCCCCCAGCTTCCTTACTGTCCTGCTGGGGGACATGGTGTTGTGTGGGCCCACCCTTCCTCACTCTTTGCCAGAGCTAGCTGAGTCTCCCAGGCCCTCTCCTGTCCCTGGGAAAATGAGGATCAAAGAGCATGCAGCCTCTGGGCGCTCTGCTCACTGCGATCTGGGCTTTGCAGAGTCCAGCAGCCCCTGGTAGCAGCCAGAAATTCTGCCGGGGAAACGGAATTCTGCAAAATTCAGCATTTCACAGTGGCGCAGAATTCCCCCAGGAGTAATCTGTACGTGATGTTTCACCAAAGGGAAAATGGCAGCACAAAACCTATAATTTGCTTAGGTGCATGTCTCTAATATATACAATTAATCTAAGCATGAAGGTCCCATGCAGACTTCAAACAATTTAAGCCCCTACTTGAGGGGACTTACAAGGAGGGCAAAAGAGTGTTCATCCCATTGCAGGTGGGGTCTGAGTGTCAGTCCCAAAACAGCCAGCTGAAGGAGCTGACTCTGGATCCAGGCTTACATCGATCCAGTGTTTCAAACTCCCCGAGTTGGTGGGTAGGGGGGAAGGGAGCAGAGAGAATGTGACCACTTCAGTTATTTAGGGTGAGCAGGTAGTGGGCTGTGTTTGTGGGAATGAGGGAATTGATTTTATCTCTAAGAATAAGGGAAGATATATTATAGTCAGAGATTGATTTACACGAATACTGCCTTAACTTTCACGCTTTGTGATTATTTTATCTATATACTCAAGCCCGGATTCTCTCTGAAGGTGAAACTGCTTTGGCCTGCACTGAACCTAAGGCTGGTTTAGGGAGCTTTTTGTCAGTGTGGCCACCACTAAGAATGATGGTGGAAACCGGAGACCTACTGCTGGTGTTCTAATCAGCATGTTATCTAGCCCTGCTCTGCAACTACACTGTCAAGTAGTTAAAATGCTGGTGGCTGCTAGCAGTCTGTCTGCAGCACTTCTTCCGTTGTAGCTACCACTAGTGGAGCTGCACTAGTGATAATGCCGTGGTGGAAAATAGGAAGAAAAATGCTAATGGAGAAAAGGCTGGGGATGCAGAAGTTGTGGACTTTTTTAAACCATTCCTATGTTTTTATGAGTTTAGGAAAGTTGTTTAGGCCCTGATCTTCCTGCACTGAAATCAGTGGGCATGAGATCAGAGCCCTAGCTTCAGGACTGGTTGCTTCTATGTTAAATGAAGATAATGCTAGCCCAGTTTTGTAAAATTTGTTAAGATCTTAACAAGAGAAGCCTGATATACCTAGTGGATACATATGTATTAGTTATTGATGTTATTCAAATATAATTTTCTACTGTCAGAGTACGACTTACTTAGTTTAGTATAGGTTTCAGTGGAGTAGCCGTGTTAGTCTGTGTCAGCAAAACGAAAATAAGAAAGAAAAACTTGTAGCACCTTAGAGACTAACAAATTTATTTCAGCATAAGCTTTCGTGGGTTAGAACCCACTTCATCGGATGCATGGAATGAAACATACAGTAGACAGATATTTATACAGTCGGAGAAACACAGCCTTGCAGATTTCATCCTTTGTGTTTGTTTGTCTACTGTGTTTAATAGTATGAATTATATTCAGTCTTAAGCAGTGGCGATTAAAGAACGTTGACATAGTGTTTTCTTTTAAGGTATTTAGAGGAAACTGTAATTAAAGCCGAGCCTTGGTGTTATTGTGTGCATAAATCTAAGTCGGTGATTGCTTATTTTCATTATTTTAGTGAATAAAATAGATTTCCTTACCATGTTCTTACATTGCACTTATTTTTATGTCTTTGAAAGAGAAATGCATTATAGCAAGTGTTTTCAAGACTAATTACTGGAAAACGCATGTAGTTTATTCCTATGATATACAGTAGTAATTGCAATGAAATAACTCTCAAACTTTTGATTGTCACTTGGGGCCAAAGTCTGCAACCATTATGCAGGCTCTTTATTTTGTTTTGGGTAAGTAACAGTTGGGGCTCCAATCGTAAACACGTGCATCTGTATGCACTGTGGGTCTGATTCTCTGCTCCCCTAACTCAAACACTAATGGAATTGTGCCAACAGGGAATCTGGCTCTGTGAGTAGCTCCCTTGAAATCAATGGAACTACCCAAGCTAAGTAAAGTTGCGCACATGCATAAGACTTTGAAGGATTAGGGTCCTGTTTTTGTTTTTTACTGGAGGTGGACCCGAGACAAAGTACATACAGATCTTAAATTATGAGAAGCTTGGAGTTTTCAGACCTAGGTTTGTTGTGATCCCACTTTGCTTTTACTAGTTGTGTGTGATATATTAATAACTTAAACTCTTATGCAGCAAGTAGCTACATACCATCTAAAATTGTCTCCCAAATTTCTGACCTTTTGCGCACTTGCCTGTTTTCCTAAATGTGCCACTATTGCTACCACTAGTGCAGAGCTACTGGTGGTCACAATTGTTGGAACACTGGTGTACATTGGCCTCTGGCATTTTAACCACCTTATCCTGCAGTCCTCATGATCACAAAGCTTCTCTGGAAGTTAAGTATGTGTAAGGACTGTAGCATGAGGGCCTTTATAATGTAAACTCTCTTTTATAACAGGGTGACTTTTGCATAACAGGATTAGCTTTGTTTTTATTATATTTCCAGATACTGGTACACTAAAAGACCGATGTATTTACTTCTCTCAAGGGATTGCAGCTCATAAAGACTGAGTCACAAACAAAAGATGCCTTTGGATATTTTTTGTTGGATTCTAACTGAGAATCAGAAGATTGCTCATATAAAACATCATAACAAAAGGAATGTAACCCAGGTCTCTTGATTAATGACAGGAACATCAAATAAAGTTCCTCTAGTAGCAGGGTTGATCTTATGTCACTATTTCAGATAACAAAATTATTTCTCTTCTCTTTTAATAGGATGTTTAATTTAAATATGTTCCTTTCCTATTAAGTTCTTTATTGGCTTTCACACAATGCTAATTTTTAAAGTGAAAACAGAAGCTAAACTGAATTTTTAAAAAACCTTGTTTTTGATTTATTTTTAAATATTAATCTGTGAGCACAGTGTCTTGTTTGCAGGGGAAATATTTGCATCCAGTGTTTGCAACTCAAACATAGTAGCATTGTGCTAATGAATCAGAACCAGAAAGTTGAAACTTAGTAGAAACTGTAAACAAATGTGAACTGTTGATCTTTTCACTGAATGAAATGGCAAAAGTGAACAGCACAAATGATGCAAAATAAGCTAGATTTCTTCAGTTTATTAAAAATTTAAGTGGTATTAGTAACATGGTTAGGGAAACATCTACAAGGGCAGTTTAGTCACTGGCAGGATGAAGCCTGTGACACAACAGCAATCCATGTCTTTAAGATCTGCAGGCAAGTGCTGCGCTCTTCAGGGGTGCTAGTCTGCAAATCCTCACATTTGTGTGAATAGTCCATTGGAGATAATGGACTGTTACAGTGGGAGGCAGTGAAGCCTGGAGAACTGGGGGTCAGGAGGCTGTGGTTCTAAACCTGGATTTGGCAACTTGATCCTGCATTAATTAAGGCTGCAGTGTTGTCACAGACTTAAAAGGATGCAAGATCAGACCATTCCTGTGTGACTTTGGGCATGTCCCACCACCTCGCTGTGTGACTTGTCCTCTTACCATCATTTGCTTGTAAATATAGTAGTCTTTTACCTGCTTTCCTTTATGTCTTTAGGAGATGTCTTACCAGCATTTCCCCCTGTTTTGGCTTTTTAGGGGTAACTAACCAGCCCCTTCCCCTTTCTGCTCTTTTGGGAGGCTGACCAGGGTAGGTCCATTGTCCTGTTTCTTCTCCAACATCTATATTAAGTGTCTTTTTAGGGGACAAGTGCCTGCTTCCCATAAGCCATTTTCTAGGAGGGACTGGTACCGTTCTCTTGGCTGCAACGCCTTAGCGCTGTGGGTACGTCTACACTTCGAGCTGGGGGTGTGATTCTCAGCTTGAGGAGACATACCCGTGCTAGCTTTCGTTGAGCTACTGTGCTAAAAATAGTGTAACCATGGCGGCATGAGCAGAAGCTAACTGCCCCGAGTATGTGTCTAGGGTCAGTTCGCGCTCGGGGCGTCTAGTCCGTGCCATAGTTCATGTTGCTGAGGCGTGATTGTAATTTTAGTGCACTAGCGCAATGAGAAATAGTGTCCGTATTTCTCCTCGAGCTGGGAATCGGACCTCCCAGCTTGAAATGTAGACATACCCACTTGTGCATGTGGCAGGGCACTAATGATGTGCCTCAGTTCAGTGCTTTAATGGCTCAGTTGCGGCAGGACTGGGAGGAGGTTTTCCCAGCCCTTGCAGAGGACACTGGAGTGAGCTGGTAGCTTGCCTTCCTACTAAAGATACCTCCCATAGATTGAGAGAGGCTTGCTGGTTCAAAAGGCAGGTGTGGGAAGCAGGCCCGCCAGCCAAAGGTATTGAGAAAAGGGTGAACAAAAAGCCCCCTCCCGCGCCAAAAGATTACTAAGGAGAAGATAGAGTAACCTGGGGGTGATGTAGTGTGTGGAGTGATTTGGGAGCTTTTTCTGAGGGACAGGGACTGTGGGCAGGAGGCTGAAATCCAGTCCTGAGTTTTGAATTGCCAGAGGACACTACAAGTTCACACAGTCTTAAGTTTCATAAAAAGATTGTTTGTGCTGCTAATATCTAGAGTGTTATGTAACTTATTGGTTTCTGCCCACAGGAATTCCCACAAGTCTTTTATAAGAATTTATGCAAGTTAAACTTACACTTAAGATCATAAGACTGAAGTTTAGCTTAGATTTCCTTTCGTGTTTTAGATTAAAGAAGCCCTCATTTTCTGCTTACACAGTTTGCTTGAAGGGTGATAAATATACTGGTGCTCTAGAAATTACATTTCTAAAGCATTGCCCAACTAAGCTGGCTGTTCACTATAGGGTGCCACAGGGAAATGTGCTCCTGCCTTCCTGATCAGCCCAGAGAATGGAAATATAATACCACTGCACAGCTCAATAGCCACTGTGGTTCCTGAGTCCCTGCTCTGTTCAGGGGAATGGCCGTTGGAGCTAATGCCACTAAACAATCCCCACCTAAAAGCTTGTGCAGCTGAGCACGCATCTCCTACTATTCAAGCTTCATAGATTCTTTTCTCCCTGCAAAAAGTACCATGCTGGTTCCCCTGCAGATAGGGCCCTCTGCACCCAGGTAAAGAAAGGCAGAGGTAGCACCTAGAAGCCTGTTGTGCTGTACAAATACAGAACAAATTTATTTTTCATGTTGCATTAAGTGTAGTGACAAAAATATGTAGTATTAATGTTATCTTTTAATCAGAGCCTTGAATAGCCAGGTTTCAGCTAGCTCCCACAATGAATTACAGTAGAGTCTAGGAGTATGCTACAAGGGTTGAGTTAATACCACAACTCTTATGCATGCTGGCAGGAGTAGAGGCTACAAAATTGGGTATCAAAGTTAGGTTACTAGAGATGATCTGGTTAGTTTCCTAGAGCATAGGCATATTATGCAATGGTGGTTGTGTGTAATGTTTGTTTTTAATATGGTCAACCAGATTTTCTTTGAACAAAACCATTTATTCATCAGTTATAAAATAAATAGCAGTGGATGTGGGAAGAAATTATTTCTTTTCCATTTCCCCATTTTCAACATGTTTTGAAATCTGTATATTAGCATTTGTTCTTTACATTCAGACTTGCATAGATCACAATTTCCACCTTCCTTATGAAGTACAGGAGACCCCCGCTAGAACGCACGTCTACATAGTGCAACTTCGGAAATAGAGTGGTCGCGACCATGGATCCCAAATAAATTACTTGAATCGGAATCCGTGGTAACGCATCCCCCTGCTGTAACACGGTACCGCGCATGGATCCCAAACCCCGTGTTCTAGCGAGGGTTCCTTCTTTGAGCAAACTAAGTTGTTTTGTGTATTTCCTCTTTAGTCAATGTGCCTCGATTTTTTTTCAGCTTAAATGTTCATTCTCCTCTCCTGCGCAGAATTTCTGCTAAGTAATAAGTTTGACTCTTGAAAATGTATGAGGAAAGTGTCCATTTTGTATACACTGTCACATTCAGGAAGGATTGACAGTCAAGAGTGCTGCTTATGATGCTGAGGTGACAAAAATAAGTCTACAGATGTTTATTATGCAGCCTGTTAAATCTTGCTGTATTTTATACTTGTGAAGGACAAGTGGGGTCATTAGAAAATGAAATGAGTCACTCAGAATCACTCGTCTTCTGAAATGTGAGGATGATGAGGCTTTTTGTTCAACCTTATTTTGACCCTCTGAGAATTTGGATACTACTTTCCGGGTTGAGTTATTTTAAAGATGAAAATAAACAAGCAGCTCATTGGTAGCACAGACAGAGACAACTAGATGTCTAGCTGATCTGAGAGTTACCCCAAGACTTCTGTCAGTTGGGTCCAGTGGCACTTTTAGATGTTTTGTATGGTATGTGGGATCTTAATGGAGCCACAACCCAAGAAGAACTTCCCTTCACCCATTATTAGCAAATTAGAATTCATTTATCTGAGGAGCACTCTGTGCTACTCTAACTTTTACGTGCTGTCCGTGGATCTGATAACTGAGATGATGAAATCCAACATCTGAGCCAGTCTTGAGAAATATACTTGCTTGCTTGAGAAAGTGAAATCCAGATAGCGAACTATCGAATGTAGCCTGGAGCTGCTCTGCTCTTGTGCTGCTAGGGTTCATTAATAGGCACTCCCCTCCCATCGCTCTGCCAGAAGCACATGGGCTGGGATGGAGAATACATTGCAGGAGACAGAACTTGTAGTGCTCCTGTGATAGGCACTGCACTGTGCTCTCTGCTCACCCAGAATGAAGAAAATGGAGCACTCAACTCTGAATAATTCTCCTTATTGTGGGGGTAGAGAAGGGGGTACCAGGACTCAAGCCTGGGAAAGGGGTGGTGTTGAAAGAGATTAAAGTGGGAAGCACTGCCTTCTCTTCCCAGTAACCAGAAGTGGAGTGTGGAGAAGTAGCGCACTCTATTGCAGCACCCAAAAATGGGGAGAATAAAGCTTCCCTCCACCCCCACCTCCCAGCAGCCAGGAAAGGGGGCTGCCATCCTCCAGACACCTACTAGCAAAGGTCAGTACCAAAGAGGGTCTCTCAATGAAGGCTGATGGGAACTGCAATTCCCCTTCCTCCTGGCAGTCAGGAGAGGGGGAAGGTGGGCTTCCCACCTTGGGGTTGTCTTGCAATTCTGATTTGTGGGGAGGTCCCCAATTTGGTCTCAGACTTGACTAGTAAGTGTCTGGTAAACTTTTTAAGCACTGCATTAAAACACATTTTCCCCTCAGCAGTTACAACTTTCCTGAAATGGTATACTCAATTCCTGAAGTAAAACATGGGCACTGTCCCCCTGCCTGGGTCACTGGAATCAGAGCTGTTGTGTGCTTGTTCTGAGTCACACTTGTTACAGGACCCTGAAGTGTCATCTGCTGGCTGATCTGCAGAATAGTATTGTTGACAGCAGTGTTGAAGAAAGCTGTCGGTTTCTCCTTGCCCCATCTCCCTGCTGAGGTTAGACGATATACCAGTTTAATGGAAACCTGCTGGAGCAAATTGAAACAGAAGGAGTAAAGCCATGACCTAGAATGACAAGATGGTTTGTTTTCAGTGAAGCCAGCCTTCATGTCAGTCTTCTGCTCTTTTCCTCTCCAAGCCCTAGTGGAAGCTCCAAACCAAACTATTTGTCTGGCACTTTTTGGGTGTGCCACTGTGCACTGATAAATGAAAGGTAAAAGAAAATGATCTTTGTTCTTTTGTAGTGCTAAGGACTACAGCATGGGTGCTTAACCTCAGAAACCATTGGAATAAACGTTGTTAAAGTTGTCCAAATAAATTACTTTTTTATAGAATCACAGGCATATTCCATCCCTAATTTCTTTAGTCCATTTTCCTGCCAGTGTGGGGTGGTTCCCTACTGTAGATATACTACTATAGTTCTTTGAATTTGATAGAAGTGACACAAGTTATAATGATAGGTTTAAGTGTAGTAGCCGTGTTAGTCTGTGTCAGCAAAACGAAAATAAGAAAGAAAAACTTGTAGCACCTTAGAGACTAACAAATTTATTTCAGCATAAGCTTTCGTGGGTTAATACCCACTTCATCGGATGCATGGAATGAAAAATGTTATCTGGACCTACAATAAACTATATGAGTCACCATGAAGTGCTGACTCTTTCACCAAACAAAAGTAACAGCGGATTGTTATTTCACCATAAGACAACATTATTAGAACATGTATATATTTTCCTCTTTATAGTTAGTAGATTATTGGGAGTTGTGGGAAGACACTAAACAACTTTTGAAACTGCATATTCATCTGAAGATTAATCACTTTACTATCAAATAATAACAATTAAATCTGTACAATACACTTCTGTGGCTCAGAGTTAAACATGAGGAACCTTTTAAAACAAATTCCAAAATATTTCATCCCTGCCAGTCCTACTTTATAGCAGTACTTGGTAATTTGTACATGCTCAAGTACGTATTGTAACTAAGGACAATATTGTGGTCCTTCATAGAAATCCTAGTAAATGATATTTGCATGGGGGACCTCTAGCAGGAATGGGAAAATGTTCTCCCTCATCTTAGTCCAAATCAGAGATAGTATATCAGGTTGTGTGCGGTATTCCATGACCACCATTCCTGGAGTATCAATCAGTACAGGTCTTTTTACTTCTCTCTCCACCCTGCCTCCCAACTGGCCCTCTGGAATGGTGGATTCACACTGTTGTCCCGCACAGCCTCTTTCCCGTAGTTCAGTCCAGGGAACCAGCACTAAAAATGCTTTCACGGTATGCGGGGATTGTTGTTGCCTTTTCCATAGGTTCTCTGTAACCTGGCTCCTGTGCAGGAAATTCAATATTTCTTTTGCATTTTGGGACTTATGAGCCTGTCTGGAGTGCTGTGTGGGTTTACAGGATTTCACCCTAAATTCAGAAAAAAAGGCAAAATATATTATCAGGAAGAAAGTGGTGTGTGTGTGTGTGTGTGTATTTATTTCTCTCAACCAGGTTACTCAATATGCTAATAACTTTTAGATAAGGGTAAAAATTAGTGTTGTTTTTTTTCCCCAAGAATATTTTTGTCAGTGAAACTGAAAATACTCTGATTTGATTTAATCACATTCATTATAACTAATCACACTAAAGCTGGAGATGTGCATACATCAGCAAAGTTGGTGTACAGGGAAATGAATAGAAGCATGTGGAAAGTTCACCACCTTTAAATCTGTGCACTAAATATTTTTCTTAAATGAACATTTTGACAAAATACTCACTCATGTTGCCTTTGCAGGCTGCCTGTAATTAGCTGCTGAAAGAGTCATTATTACAGAACTTTTGCTACCAACATGAATTCAGCAACAACTGTTAACTGATCATTTTCTGTATGTTTAGAACTTAGGGCCTGATTCTCAGAGAAGGCTGCTAATTATCAAACTATTTAGTAAACTGATCTTTTTGTAAACCTAAGCTTTTAATGTTATAAATTATAGCTACCTATACTCTTCTGCCCGGGAGGAACTGATTTTAAACGGGATGGATTTATTCATCTGAATGCTTAGAATATAGTGCATAAATATCTTAACATATGGTTTTAATTAAAGGCTAAATACTGTCCTGATTCAAACCTTTGTTGTTTCAATGACCATCAGTAGGCTTGCATAAGGTCAGAGTTTGCCCTTAATTTTTAGCAAAATATATTTTGAAACGTAAGTGGGTCTCTCTTTGGAGGATGAAGGAAACTATTTTATCTCCTAAAACCTTTGCCAGTGATATTTGTGTCAAATAAAGTAGACTCTAAAACAATACAATTACTCATAAACAATGTAGGTTACTTCCCTCTACAGGCCTCCCTCCCGTCCCCGGGATACGGGAAAGTAAATTCAGACCCCAAAACGACATTCCTTTAAATTGTAACAATTGGATACAAAATGTTCTGTATATGATAAATACTGATAATATTTTAAGAAAATAAGTAATAAGTCATAAGTTTTTCTTGGATGAACAACAATTAAAAACTCTTCTGCTCCTTTGAGGTGCTTAATGGATACATTCCATTACTTAAGTATTGCTCTCCATTGATGTTTATGCACCACACAAGAAGCAAATAAAAGTAGTCAAGTTGGCTAAAGAATTATAAGAAATACAAGGGGTAGGGAGCAGAAATGTTTGCAAATCTATAAAGGGGAAAACTGGCAGGTTAAAACATGTTTCCATTTATCTATCTCTCTCACACTCACATACGTCACTTGACTGATTCCTTCTGGGCCTTGCTCATTATACATTAACACTTTCAAGAGTATTCAGCAAATGTAATCATAATTCTAAGGTTCTAAGTTTCAGTCCAGAATCGCCGTGAGTGAATTTAAGGTTTTTAAATTGTTTGGAATATGTAAATATATTTTTGACAAGACCTTTAACTTCTCTAAAAGCAAAGTTAAAACAGGCAGTGATGATAATGGCTGATTGCACTTCTATCTCTTTTGAAACATTTTCCAGACCGTGACTAGCTCTTCCTTGCAGCACCTCTGTTAGAATAATTTCAGTCTTACAGATGAGGCAGCAAAGTTGCAACTTGCTTAAGGTTGCAAAGAAAGTAAGTGTCAGCGCTGATCATAAAACATTCCAGATTCCTGGTCTGTGCTCAGCTATTTAGACTTGTCTGCTTGGCTCACCTAGGCCTTATTCGTGGCTATCCTACCCAAAACAGCCAATCTTCTCCCACAAGTAATAGGTCTGTATCCTTATCTGTAGTTGCAAGTGCTGATGGCCTGGTGTGTGAGAAGTTAACTCTGCAAAAAGTAAGGCATAATTCCATTATTAAAGTGGAAGGCTAAATTTGCACAAGTGCTAGGAGAAAGAAGAAGAATGTAGACAAACGTTTATTTCTTCTTTCTTTTTAAGTGTATTTTGTGTATGATTAAACGGGTGAGGGAAGGAAAGGATGTGAAACATTGAGATGTTCATGATAAAGGCTTTATCAAAACCTGTTACAGAAGTGGCTTCTGTCTCTTCCTTTTATCTTATGCACACATTGGTTTTGTCACACACCTCTGCTTCCAGTTGACCCAGGGGGTGTTCAGCCCCCATCCCCACCCCACCTCTTTCCGCCCCCTCCTCCGAGTGCCCTGTCCCCACTCCTCCCCCTCCCAGCACCTCCTGCGCACCGTGGAACAGCTGATCATGGGGAGATGCTGGGGGAGGGAAGGGGGGAGGAGTTGATTGGCGGAGACGCTGGCGGGCAGGAGGCACTAGGAGGCAGGGGGAAGCTTGGCTGCCGGTGAGTGCTAGTACCCAATAATTTTTTTCCCTGGGTGCACCTACGGAGTTGGCGCCTATGGATTTTGTTGTGGTAGGGTTGCTCATCCATATGGGTCTGGTTCCAGAGAGGTTTGGGGTTTATGGTGATAAAGGTGAGGGAAGTACTGAAACGCTTGCTTTTGTTTTGAAAAGCATACAGAATAACACATGAGGACTTTGCAAAACAAATATAGAGGGGCGTGGGCAGGGCAAGTTTGGGTTTCCCAACTTTGATGGTGAGCTTTGAGCCTGAATTTTCAGCATGCCTTCAATTAGTGCACATACCAACTTGCAAGTATAAACACAACATCTTGTGTATGCAAATAGAGTTTTTGTACAGATTAGATAGTTGGGCCTGTGGACCATGTCTGGTGTGGGTCACAGCTGAGAGTGCCAGATTCAGGACAGACTGATTAAAAAACAGGGCAGTCACATCCCCAAACTGGTGATTATTCTAACATTAGAGTCCATCAAGCCAGTAACAAAAGTGAGCTCCTGTAGCCCCCACTGATTAACAAAAAGCCAAAAACAGTTTCCTCCTTATGCAATCCAGCCCCTATCACCACCCAGACATTTGGTCTTTATGATGAGAGGTTACTAAAAACCAGATTCTTCATATATAAGCTTCTTCTGATCCCAAATGATCCCAGGTCAATATGTATACTTGGATCTAACCAAATAGCACACTGTAGCCAATTCCTTTAGTAGAATTAAACTAAAGGTTTAATAATAAAAAATAGAGTTTTACATTAAAATAATCTTATACATTACAATTGATTTCAGAGTTTGCAGGTCAGGATAATAGCAGTGATGTTAAATCGGCTAACTTGTAACAAGTCTCTCTGGTTCACCCAAGCAGATTGAACAAAGGACTGAATGACACCCCCCCCCCCCCCAAGGTTCCGTAGAAAATCACAGTCCAGAAATGAGAGGCAGGCATGAAGACAAGTGATGTCACAGCTTCCACTTTTATACCTCAGCTCATGTGCATGGAAATTTACTGGCAAAAGATGTAGTCTTAGGTCACATGTCCTTACATGCTTTGCTGAATCATTGGGGGTAGCCATTGGCTTCATGCTATCTGAGAGAGGGCTCACTGAAGAGCTGATTGCCCTCAATGGCCCATCACCACAGGGATGGTCCATCAACCAGTGATGGCTGATCTGAATGTAAATTTGTCTGTTGGGATTTACCAAGGAACAGAACATGTTTGAGACAGATACTTCATATACAGAGAGGGTACATGCATATAAACATGATAATCCTACTTAGCAGAATATAATTTACCTTACATGATGTACTTTGTACAAGATTTGTTGCAATTGTATAACTGGTAGCAACAGTGATATAAGTAAAAACGAGGAGTCCTTGTGGCACTTTAGAAACTAACAAATTTATTTGGGCATAAGCTTTCATACAGCATCACAGGGCCACCTAACTACCAATTTGAATGTGCCCATTTGAAGTGGTGAATGCTCTGTTGGAGGCTTACTGAAAGTTTGGACAACCCCAGATCTCTTGTGTTCATTGGTAGTTTTTAATATACCATTTTCAGCTTGTTCTGTTCTAAGGTGAACTCTCTCTTAACATCATTGCCATACATTTAGATGATCAAATATTAACATTTTATAGAAATTGACAGTCTACCTTGCAAAACTATGCAACAGTGTAAGAGCATGGAATATTGTTTTTATCACAACGCACTTTCACACTGTGACTGAAATGTGGTGGTCTAAAAATGCATACTTAGCATTTTATAGTGCCGCGCAAAAGCAGTTTTAAAATAAGTGCTAAACATTTTATTGAATTGTTCATTACATTTGTTTACGCCTGTATAGGCTATAGGTTTTTGTCTTTAGACCTTCATTGGGTCTTATTTCCTGATTTCTTGGTGTCATAGTTTTTTATAGATAGATAGATGGATGGCTGAGGGCAGGTCTACACTAGCATTTACTTTGATATAACTTACATTGCTCAGGGAATGGCTTTTCCTTACCTTTGTACAACTTACATTATACCAACCTAAGTGCCAGCGTGGACAGAGCTTTGTCCTCAGGAGACGCTCTCCCGCTGCTCAGGGAGATGGAGTAATTAATGCTAATGGGAAAACTTTCTCCCATCGGCACAGAGCTTCTGCACTAGCCGCGCTACAGTGGTGCAGCTATATCAGTACAGTTGTGCCACTGTAGCGATTGTGGTGTAGACCAGCCCTTAGTCAAAACTCCATTTTTGGGAGATTGCTCATATTGATCTCTCTCATTATTTGTGCTCTGCAGATGCACTCTGGATAAGAACGCCATTGATATCCTTTGATGCTCGTATTGAAATTTCTTAAAGGTGATAGCAAAAAAAATTTAAAAAATTAGTGGTTGACTTTAGGCCAGTGGTACTTGACAATTACAGAGAGAAAGTTGCATGAGGTCATGGTTATTTTCTTGACTGGATCTGTTTCTCCTGTAAGGAGTCACACATTTTTAAAGGGAATTGTGCTGTGAACTTGATTGTTCCTTTGGTTTTTAGCTCCTTAAAGCTGCGGTCGTATTTTCAAAGTGCATTGTGCCTGTCAAAGTGTAACTAAAAATCCTATTACAGTTTGGGAAGGTAGTGCCACGTATCCAGAGTCTCAGTTGAGGGGCAGAGATACAGTATATCACAGAAGTGCATCAACTTCAGGCAGAGATGACCGTAAGCCAGTACGGTGTGCCAGTAAGAAAGTGACCGCTGGTACAGGCCGGTACACAGCTGACGATAAAGCGCTGCCATAGCAGCGTTTTAAGCACCGTACCAGCAGGGCAGGCAGACAGCTGTCCTGGGGCCCGGTGATTGTAAAAGGACCTGTGGCTCCTGGCAGCGGCTGTAGCTCCAGGCCCTTTAAATCACTGCCAGAGCCCCGGGGCGCCTGGGCCAGGCAATGCTGGCTGGAGAAGTATGGCCCCGCACCTTCTAGGGGCCAGAGCTGCCCCCCACCCCCAGGATCCCGGCCGCCCTACGTACAGTATAAGTCCTTTAAGTTGCTTTCACCCCTGACTGCAGGCTGAAAGAGTAGTATATAGAAGAGTCTGATCATTGTTCGCTTACACAGAGAAATTTATTCTCATTTTATCCCTAGTCCACCTAGTAGTTGCTGCTTGTGAGCAGCAAAGTGTATAACATGCACACACACGCACAAACATGCATTCCCCCAGAACTCAGCTCTATGGCACATCGTCACAGGGATATGTATTCCTGTGCTGGTATCCTACCTTCTGTTTCCATACAGCAGAACTGCACCGGTTCTGGAGGCAGGGCCCTCCTGATTAGAGGAGTAGGCAAGATTGATGGTACATGCCAGGCTCTTTCTTTCAGCTAATTCACCATAGCTTACAGGAATCCGTTCTGTCTGACTGTTAGTGCAGGAGTATCTAAATCATTTTGGGATAAGGATCAAATTACATTTTCAATAGGCTCCACTGCCCTCTTTACCACAACAAAATATTATTCTCTCAAACATTTACTGATTTGTCATGTCCTTCATGTATGTTCAAAATTAATAGTCTTTGTTCTTATCAGGTGAAAGCAGAGTCCTCTTCCTGACTTGTTTCTTCTCCTTTCCATATCCATTTACTTTCTGGTCTAATTTTTCCCTCCTCCCCTTTGATTCCACACTCCAGAAGAGTCTCTCAGCCAGTCTTGTCCACCCCCTGCTTCCTGTTTCCACTTTTCCTTTTTGTTCCCCACCCCATGTTGCGCTGTCTGTTCTCTGACACCTTTCCTGTCTGGTGTACAGCTGGGAGGACTTCAAAGTGAAACTGAGATTTTTTTTTTTAGGTAGTTTTACTTTGTATCCTGCAGTGCATGCCTGTACACACACTCTCACAACAAAGGAAATGAGCAGAGTAGATTAAAGTGAAAGTTACCAGAGATGATGATAGTTTCATTTCTATTGCTCAGTGAGCACAGAAGAGTGCTGATTATAGGGCCGTCCATGGACCATATGTTTGCGAACCCTAGTGACTAGCAGACTTTTCCCATATTACACACACACCTGATACATGATGTAAGCTGCAAGAGCCATAAGTGTATTGCCAATAGGGATATGTATACCCCATGCTCAGTCAGGCAGTAAAGAGTTGGCTTCCTTCAAAAGGGTACTAGCTAAATGGCCTGCCCCACCCACTGCTCACTCTGCTGGCTGAAAAAGGCAGGTTCCCACCTGCGCTTATTGAGGCAGGTATATTAGCAGGGAAGGCAAGTAGCTTGAGGGCTCTTGAATAGGAGGAAGAGGGTATCCCCCAGAGGTTCAAAAATCATACGGCAGATCTTGAAAATACATATATTTTTAAAAGGCTATATTGGTCTGACTTAATTTTTGAGCTCCTCCTGGGCACGGCCCACCCCATAGTGTGTGAGACAATGTGTTGCCAACTCTCCCCAATGTACAGAATAGCTTTATTTTGGCCCCTGCTGCAGGAATTCTTGCTTCCCACATCTGCCCCCCTTCATCAATTCTGTCTCCTCCCATCATTTCTGACCCTTCCCAGCCTGGCCCCTTGCTTCTCCTGTAGTTCCAGGGGTCCTTCACCTCCCTCTCCCCATTCCCAGGCCTGCTATTGCAGGGAGGAAGAGGAAGAAGCGTAGAGTAATGGACACATTGCTCACAGGAGGGGAGGAGGGAGCAAGGCAACCCTGAGCTTCTGGGCTCTTTCTGGTCCCCCTTCCCCTCCTGTAAGAATGGTGTCAGGTGGTGAGAGAGAGAGAGCTCTGCCTGCTCCTCCAGCAGCCAGGGCCGGCTCCAGGCACCAGCCTACCAAGCACGTGCTTGGGGCGGCACCTGGGGGGGGGGGGGGGGGCGGCGCTCAGGCGTTTTTTTTGTTTGTTTGTTTCCTAATTAACATACTGTGGCGGGGCTGGCTGGCCGCCCTGCCCCGCCGGCGTTCCAGCCGGGAGCGCGGGTCCAGGGGCGGGCTGGCCGCCCCGCCCTGCCCCGCTCCGGCCGGGAGAGTGGGTCGGGGGGGAGAGCGGGTGGGCTGGCTGCCCTGCCCTGCCCTGCCCCGCGGCGCTCCGGCCGGAGAGCGGGGCCGGGCTGGCCGCCCTGCCCCGCCGGCGCTCCTGCAGGGAGGGGTGTGTGTTGCGGTGCACCGGTGGGGGGGTGTTTCTGTGGGTGCTGCGAGGGGGGGGGGGGGAATTGGTTTTTTTTGTTTAGGCGTGGGGGGGGGGCGGCGCTTGAGGGGTTTTTTTTTGTTTTTTTTTGCTTGGGGCGGCAAAAAAGTTAGAGCCGGCCCTGCCAGCAGCGCTCATTAGCTGCTCTTTTCCAGGAGGTGGGCAGTGGGGAAGGCAGCCAATTGGGGGTGTTGTCCCCCTGGCTTGAAATTCTCAAAGGGGGCTGGAAGTCAAAAAACCAGGAGAGTTGGCAGCACTGTAAGACTCCCAGACCAAGCCCCAAACAAAAACGCATGAAGAACCTGGGGAACTGACTGCTTTAGCCACTCCTAAGTTAAGACTGTAATTTTCCTTTTTATTGTAATGCCCCATGGCTAACGTGAGCCTTTTCTTTTGGAACCACCTTTCTGGAGGCTGGCCAGAGCAGAAGTGCTTTGTGCTGAAAGTCACATGCATTGAAGAGACTGTGCCAGATTCTCTGTTTTTTTTCCAGTTCTGTTCTGAGTGCAGGACCAGGTTGGTCGTAGCTAGTGAAAGGCGGCTTTAAGATACATCTGCATCTCCCTAGTTCTGGCACTTGCTCTTGGGGCAACTTAAAGCATCCCTGAGCTTCTCTGAATTTGTAATGCCTCTCTACGGGCCTTTATGCCATCACCAGAGTGCAATGAGCTGCAGCTATGCTCCTGGCCCACCATGAGATATCCGCCTCCCCAACATGGGTGGGTGTGTGTGTGTGTGTGTGTGTGTGTGGAGGGGGGTGGTACAGTATAGATCCATTCAGGAAAACCACCATCTCCCCCCTCTCATGGGGGAGTCTGCCAGGGCTTTTTTTGCCTCCTTTATAGCCCCTTTGTGCTGCCGGTGTGGCAGAAAGGGGCACGCAACATGGGGCAGAATCTGGAGCACCATGGGCTGTTTTTCTTCCTATTGTGTTTTCTATTTATTTGCTAGAGGCTGATGCTACAGCTCTATGATAACTGCAGCTCTAATACTATTGCTAATTAGCAAAATCATTATTTCATTCTTCAGCAGAGAGGCCCTGTCTGGTTAAGCTTCCCTCCCAAACAATAACAAATATCCTTTTCAGTTTTTTATTTTGCCCTCAGTAGCTTTCCAAAGATTCCCTTCCTATTTTGGAAATATCGTCCCTCTTTGAGGGTACAACAAAGAGCTAGTCACTGTTGTGGGAGAAATTTAATATAAATAAATAAAACTAACACATATGCTTTTCATCATATTCACTACATTCACATGAATTTAATAAAAATCAAATTACCTGCAAAATCAAGGCTGAAAAAGTTACAACTCTTAAGCCTTTGACATTCCTGATGCTGATCATTGTGTGGTGAAGCCTATCAGAAACACCAGTTTCACATGATGTGCCTTAAATAATCAGAATATCCCATTCTTATTAAAGGAGACAGTCCTATTTAATCTTTTTTTCTTTAGTTAGGTTTATGGAAAATATAAATAAGTAAATTCATAGGCAGTGACTATGATGATACTTTTCCTATTTTTTTTAAGGCAATGATTCACAAGTATACACAGATCAAAAAAAGGATTTAACTATTGTTACAGCACGATTAGGAGGGAAAAAATCCATCAGATGCTGAAAGCTGAATTTTTAACTTTTAAAAGTGTAATAGGATGCATTAACTGACAGTATTTATATAGATAATTCAGAGTGTGTTTTGTACTCTATTCATAAAGGTAGAGAGAGAGAGATGCAACCAATCTCTGAGGGCTTCTATGTACATTAGACAGATTCTTATTCAGACCTTGCTCTGAAGCTAATCAGCAACTGCTTTCACTTGGGGGAAACTCAGGCTGTTTCCTTTGGATAACTGATCTTTTCAAGATCTGAAAGTGTCAGGCTGCCTACAGTTCTACTAGAAAATCTTCACTCACCTCTTAGCCCAGGTCTACACTAACCCCCCTGTCGAACTAAGATACGCAACTTCAGCTACGTTAATAACGTAGCTGAAGTCGAAGTACCTTAGTTCGAACTTACCTGTGGTCCAGACACGGCGCGCAGGCTCCCCCGTCGACTCCGCCTACTCCATTCGTCGAGCTGGATTACCAGCGTCGACGAGGGAGCACTTCCTGGTTCGATTTATCGCGTCTTGACAAGACGCGATAAATCGAACCCAGAACATCGATCCCGCGCCTCCGACGCGACGGGTAAGTATAGACATACCCTTACTTGGAGCTGTTAGAGAGCTGTCTTCTTTTATTTTAAGCCACCTTTTAAAAAATTCACTCGTAGACCAGTTGATAAAAATACAGTAATTTGCAGATGTACTGCCTGGTAACAGTGACAATATAAGGTTTTTGCAGAATTTCCTGTAACTATTGCTGACCATTGATACAATGGCACAAGCTGGCAAGGTGAGATGTTCTTGTCTAATGGTTACTACCACTTGCTGAAGTTTTGCCAATACTGAATGTTAGGGGAATAGACGGGCGATCAAGCATAGGGTGTATTTGTGAATGCAAATCATTTACTGACTCAAAGGGCTTTTTTATTTTGAAAATTGGTGCATTGTGTAATCCATGAACTGCCATTTAGAAATTAATGGCACTGGCAGAAATTAGTAGCAATGACCTCATTTTACCATGCTTGCTGCCAAAAATGTTCAGGGACGCTGCAAGCAATGTATTTGAGTGCTTGTGGAAAACAACCCATTATCTAAATTTTGTTTAAAATGATAATTTTAAACTTTTTTTTTTTTTATCACCATGGGGAAAAAAACATGGTAAAATCTGTGACTGGATTTCTAGATCTTAAAGCAGGTGGGGAGGGGTATGTTTTCCTCTTTCTGTGTATACCTCACTTCCATGAATGTCCATGAGAATTACATGTGCATTAGAAAGGGCATTTGGTTTGGTTTATAGGGTTTTTCCGGAGGGTGTGAGGGAGGAAGTTTTGTTGTTTTAGCAGTGTATTCTTTTGTAAGTTGTACACTGAATTCGGCTCACGTGTCAACCTATTGTCTCACCTCAAGAAAAAGATAGTGATGGAGCTAGGTCTCAATCCTGTAGTCTGTTCTGCCAGAATCCTCAATGTGGTTCCGTGAGAGAGGATCATAGCTTTAATGATTAAAGTGACTGCCCCTGGAGAGAATCCTATTTACATTTAAAGATTATTGGTTACTGAAGCAGGCTTACCTCAGTTGTTAGAAAAACTGATGTGTCAGTTTGATAGTGATTAGAGAAAGCAGCCACAAAAAAACATCCTAAGTGCAGAGGCCTTTTCTCTATTTGTTGAACATGTGTGAGTATATTTTATCTGAGGATACATTTCAAAGGTTGAGTGGTCTACAAGGACAGGGACTGTGAACATCAAATGATAAACAATCGAATCAACCAATTGCGTACCATATACTTTTATAATAGAGTAAGATCTTTTATGAAAGCCTGTAACGCATTGGTGATTGATAGAATTTTGAAATGTATGCATTAACACTACATGAGGAATTATGGATAATCATTGATAATATGCTTCAGAGTCGGAGACCAAAACCAGGGAGAAATAGGTTTGCCCTCAGACAGGAGGGAATGTACTTGTCTACTTGTCTCCAATGTAAATTAAGCATTATAAAATCAAATCAATGAACACCCTGTTTTCATATGAATCAGCATGGGGATGGGAAGTCAACAGGAAGCGTCTGAACAAGTGGGTTTTTTACCCATGAAAGCTTATGTCCAACTAAATCTGTTAGTCTTTAAGGTGCCACCAGACTCCTCGTTGTTTTTATAACAGAAACAATGAACTTTGGGGTGATATGATAGGGCAAAAAGACATTTGAGTTGTCCATCTCTTGGGGGATTCAAGAGACCAGAGCTCTTGAAATCACAGAATGTTGGGTCATTCAAGCCAGGGGGCTGAAGTCTCTGGAAACTGAATATAGGTTACAATCTTTGCCTAAGCAGGTTTCTAATTTACTCAATTTAAATTTTAGTCTTAGAAGTGTAGTTTTATTTTTGTTTGTAACCCTTTCTGTTTTTATTCCTCATACTTGGTATCACTTAGGCCACTGAACTTTGGAAGACACAGGTTTTTCTCCCCCCGCCCCCTTCCTGTGGTATTCGCATCCCTCTACTGATTCCTATGTAAATGGAGCTTCCAATCTTTCTGATTACACCTTGTTTAATTTAAACTGGAGACAGGTAGGTAGTTGTCTTCCCTCCTGTCTGGGCCAGGGGGGTGGAGGTGGGCTGGGAACGGACCTGTTTTTTCCCTTTTTGGTTGATCACTAGCTGGAGGCATATCATTTGGTATCTATAATTCCTCATGTAGTGTTAATACATAATTTCCCAATGATCTAAATCTTCTGAGGAATCCTTTTTTTTTTTTTTTTTCTTTCTTTCTTTTTGATCACTGCTCCAGGACTGTTGCTGGGAAAAGTTTTTCTAGTCCTGAAAGCATTTGTATTGTATGTATTTGTTTAAAATGTAGAAAATCTCAAGACTAGAGGAAATTACAAAGAAGGTTTGTTTTGTGTTTGGTAATGCACTCTCTGATTTCAAGTGTGCACATATAATGCAGCACTTTTGTACCTTTTATACTATTTAAAAAAACCAAACACTAAAGGCAGCTTTATTCCTACTATACTGGGTATATCTCCATTAAAAAAAAAAAAAAAAACTATGGCAGATTATTCTAAAATAAAGTACAGTACATGATTTGTAGAATAATACAACTAAAGTAATGGCATATGGTATAGCTAAATAGACTGTTGGGATGTTCCCAATCGACAAAATGCCAGGATCTGAGTCACCGATACAATAGTAGGTCACCACTATTTGCAGTGCAGTTGCTAATTAATATTTGGCCCATTCCTGAGAGGTGTAGAGCATCTGTAGCTCTCAGTGAAGCGGGTGGGTATTTACAGATGCTCATCACTTCCTTGTGACTTGACCCTACATTGAGGAAAAAGGATGGCAGATTTGGCAGTTTTTAAAATTAAAGCATAGAAACATAGGCTTGCAAAGCACAGACAGGCTTATCTGATATTCAAAAGTAGATTTTGCAGGCTGAAGTTCAGTGTTGTTAAGAAGAATCTGGGAATTAATGGGCGAAACTTTGGTCCCCGGGGTTGACATTTTATTGCCATTCAAATGCCGTGCCGTATTCCTGAGACTAGAGTAACATGGCAGAAAACATTAAACAGAATAGGGATCTTCAGATTGCTCTTGTATAACTTATTTTAGGCTCTGAAAGATCTGACAGGGCATAAAAAATAATGGAAGTTATTGAAATTGAAGAAGTGAAAGTGATATTTGGGCAAGACTGAGTGAACAATTTGAATGGCAGCTTGGAGTTGACTTTGCATATGCCTTACAGCTGTGTGGTTCAAAACTTCTCAGTCTTCATATCTTATCAATATGGCAAAGAAAAGACTTTTAAGAGGTAGCGTAAATTCTCTCTGTTTCCTTGGAACATGAATTCCATCAACTTAGGCATACTAATTGTGGCATACATATCTCTCTCTTGTTCCTCAAGAGCAAAAGAGAGCTATATATGCCACAAGTAAGAAATATCTATAGGATAATAAGTGCTTTAAACTGGTGAATTGGGCTGGTTATGTGGCTGTCTTAAGAATGGTTAACTTTCTGCATGACCCAGCAGTCTAACATTACTTTTCCACTCTTTTTACCCAGAGTGGCTGTTAACTGAAAAATTATCCTAACATTCATTGAAGAAAAATGAGAAGAGTTGGACTTGATAAGAGAACAGCTGAGTTCAAATATTTTCTGGCATTTTCAGAACTGACTTGAAATTTTGCCTTTCAACAAGTTTTTCAACTGTGACCGCCAACATTTTTTAGAAATGGAAGTCAGCTTGCTAATTTAATAAAAGTAGATATGTATTCCTTTGTTTTGGCAATTCACCAAAGAATTCTTGTCACCTGTTGCTGTTCCCTTCTCTTTTTACATTATTTTTAACAAGAAAAACCATTGGATCCGAATTTGCAGTCAAAAGTCTGCCACCTCTTTAAACCAGATTTAACAAGAGACACTAACAGAGGTGTATAGATAAGCTATAAATATTTGTCTGAAGATTTTACAGTCCTGGTGTTAAAGAAAAAATCATGAGTTTTTCCCAGTTGTATGCTTTGGGATAGAATAAGGTCATGAGAGGATTTTACCCTTGATGTATCAGTAGAAAAATGTAAATATTTTCACCCTTTTGGATAGTTCAGGTGTGTGGACAGATAGTTTAACTGTTTATAGATCTTCTTTGATCCTAACATTTACTCTCGATTCTCCTCATAATACTGTGTAGAATGGACTCATCTCTTGACGATAGAGGCCATCTAAGCTCCAATAAAACTATCTGATCAGTAAAACATCTGTCACCAAAAGAATGACTTCTAGTCTGGGCATGTAAGATTCCAACTCTTAACTGAGGGACAGTGTACCCTGCCACTGTTCTCCATGTGAAATATTCATTGAAGTTAAAAGGGGGTGGGATTATTGTGCCGACTGAGGGAAGGTTTGGGTGCTGGGTGAAAGTTTCGTTACCGTTTTTGTATTTAAAGTTTAATTGCCTTTCTTTAACAGCAATATTTAGTATATGATATATACTATTTCAATTTTTTTGACCTTGGCAATTGCCAGTATTCATGCCTCCCTCCCTTACCCCACTTAGTATAATAGCATAATAACACAATGTAAACCGAAGCAAAAAACTGGAATCTTTATATTGTAGCAGTAGGGCCAGGGTCAACAGTCCCAATTAAGCAGTTATTTGAGAACTAGCCAGAAAAGCATGTTTCTGAAATACACTTGCAGTGCTTAATGATGGCAACTTTTTGGTAAACTTAGTTTACCAAGAATCCCCTGACTTGTCAGGTGTGCCCTTTTTGAGTTTGTGGCATGCAAAGTCTATAAACAAAGTCACCAAACACAGACAGTAGAAAATTGACTATTTGTCTATTTTTGTTGTCTATTTTCCTGGAATCTTTGTTTAATATAAATGGTTTAAAGTTTAAAGTGGCTTCCTGGATAGATCTAAAATTTTTATTTCCCCACCCCCTGCTTGAAAGGCAAGCTTTTACATTATCATGTCCTTTTAAAAACACAGAAACAAAAACCAGCCAGGAAAACTCAAAACATGATTCTCCTCAACCAACAGGGAGGTTAAATATCATAACTCTGGGGGGGATTGAGTGTATGGCTTGTCGAAATTAAACTGCAACCTCCTTCCTTTGGGTTGAAGCAGAGAGAGAACTTGGACGCCCCCAGAAATGAACATGTGCTTTTTTTTAAAAAAAAAGAATGATTTGAGGGGAAATTAATTTGAAAGGGTGTGAAATTTTCCAGTTTGTCTTTATTGGTGCAAGCACCTTTAACTGAAACAGTCCAGCATGTTGTCAGCTCTATTACCACTACTGCAAACCTTGCGATAAGGGAACTATACTTTCATGTCAAATGTATAAATATTACATCAGGTCTTGGCTGGGCTATCAAGGCATAGACCTGTGTGACTTTGGGGGAAAGAATGTGAAAGGGTTTGCTTTTCAGCAGGAGTTGGAGAAAGATTTCTTATTGATTCAGCCAGTATTTCTACGTGTGTGCGTGCGCGCCGAACTGAGATGACAACCACTGTTTCAGCACGTATTCCTCCCATTCGAGACCCTCTCCTCAGGCCAGTGGGGGAGGAGAGGGCCATGGCTGCACACTCATCTCATCCCCTTTGGTGAGGCTTGATGGTGTGAGCTGTGCAATGCCTGTGCTCTACAGCCACATTGTGACTGACCCCTGCACAGAGACACACCCTCTCTTGTGTATTAGTGCTGAGTCAGTTGAAATCTTCCCGAAAAGAGATTGCCAGCCAATTCTAAAACTGACTCTTGCATATAAAGAACTGGTATCGTTAGTGATACCATGGTGTTTAGGAAAGAGGCAAACCACTGGAAAAACTGTTAGGCCCCCAAAACATAAAATTGCAATGTATTCTGCATCTTGTTTTAGTTGATACCAGCACCTCATTTTGGGTTTGTTTTTAGCTTTGCTTTAGTTCTTAGTTCCAGAGTCCCTTCCTGTTCTGCTTTCTGTGAAATCATAATTTCTGAAGGAACCTATGGTGTGGTGGATGCTTCTTGAAGTTAGAAATGCAGCCCTATTAAACATAAACATCTAGCCTTTGTTAAAATTATGGATAAGAGGGAATCCTTATTCTCATGACCTTTTGAAGACAATTAACAGAACTCTGGGGGCTGGATTTCTCAGAATATTGCTGGTTTGGGGAAGCTGGGCATTGCACAATTTTCTGTGCACATGATTAGGCAAACATAACATTTTCATAGGTGCTATAGAGAGGAATTTTGCCACAAATATGTTTAAGAAAAATTAAATGGCCCGTGTCTTTTACAGCTAAGAAAATTCAGATAAATGGAAACACTAATTTAAAAAAAAGTTTCATACAAGCATCGATTAAATACAGTAGGGATTACACTAAATCTCTCCTTTTACTCCATTGTCTCCTCTGGGTCCTGGATGTAGAAATGTTTCCATAACTTTCCTTTTCCGTCTGCTGTAACTTCATTCCTTAGAAGTGATTTGGGACAGAACTTCCATCACTTGTAGTGCTGGTTTTCAAGGGTAACAGCATGCATTCTTGAACTCAAGACATTAAAAGTGGAATTCGGGAGGCATGACAACCAATGGCCCACTCCCAGATACAAGGATTAAAATCTTCCTGCTGTTCCCTGCTTCCTTTTAAACAATGCCCATTCCTGTCTTGATTTGTGTAACTACTTCCTAATGTGGGAAAGACTTCAAAGGCCACCTCATCTCATAAGATCTGATCTCTCAGGTCTAAATGGATTTTGCCAAATGGGCTTGTGGGTTTTGAATCCTTTGCCAGCATGTAGCTAGCTACCTCCCTGCCTATGCTGCACCCTTCTGACTTTGATCCCATATTCCCAAAATGGGACAGGCACAACATTCAGTCCAAGTAGTATTGAAACTTCTTAAATTCCTCTTTCAACATGTGAATCTTGCTAAATAATTACATGTAGATTTTTTTTATCAAGATTGGAATACACCCCTTCCCCCCCCCCCCCCGGCCGCATGTTGTGCAGGCCTGATTTACAGGAAGGCTCACCAGGTGGGAGATAAGCTTCTCCTAAGGCCTATTGTTTTTTCCTAATGGCTTGTTAACCTGAATGGACCCTTTCTAGCCAACTGTCTATACTGAGAGCATTTTTCCTGGTGGGCGTTGCCCAGGAATAGCTACATGTGAAATATGAATATTGGCAATGTATCTAACTTGGGATACAAAAATGATATAGGTATACAAATAGGATAATCCTATTGGGAAAACCATAACCTTTCCAATGACACCTCACGTGTCTTATCTTGCACAAAATACATCATCATTATGTTACTAATATCACTGAAGAATGTGGAGTGCAGTGTCTCAGCCCCCTGCACGTCGCTGAAGACAGAGACCTGGACTGCCTGCTGCTGCACACCAGGGTGAAAGCAGGTTCCATTGGGCTCTATTGTATAAAGGGCTCAAGTGCTTTGTACAGGTCTTTCACCCTCCTGTGGTCCCACTACACTTTGCCTTCCACACCCAGGTGATATGCTGCTAATATTTCAACAAGAGATTCCCCCACAAATATCCCTGCTTAACTTGTGCTAGACCCCAAGCACTTGAGGGAGCAGAGGTGACGCAAAGAGGAGGAGAGAGGGGTTGAAGGAAACCTATAGTTTTTTCCATTGAAACAAATCTATTTCTAATAACCACTCCCCAGGAGCGTAGCAATACCATATGCCAGCCATTGATGCTGTATTGAGTGCCCTCGCTGGCACTCAATTATTTATGCTTTGTCCTGAAGCTGGTCCATTCCAAAGACAAACATAATTCTGAAGAGCCAATTATTTATGCACCCAAAGGATAAGGTATTCCTGGCAGAGAGGATTCGGTAGTGCCCAAAGGTTGGGACAGTTCCTTCAGAGGCAGAGAAGTTACTGTGAACCTCTTCAATTTTGTGGCAGAACTTGAACAAGGGGCTTCTGTGAGCATATTCCTGTTTATCCATGTTGGTTTTAGTGAAAGATAAATATTGAAATTGAAGACTTATAAATACATTATGCACAGGACCAAGTCCTGAGGTGGTGTGTTATATTCTGGTAAGGGATTGTATGTAGGTCTGAGGGAGTCTAAGGCCCTGATCCTACAGTGAGCTCTGCGTGGATACACCATTGTGTCCAGGTACAGCCCCACTGACCCTAGTGGTCCCCTGCACAGGGGTCCATGCATGCAGAACTCACTGTACGATCATGGCCCAAAGGAGTTATATTCTGAGGTGCTAGAAGATGATGTGCTTTGGTGTCTGTGGTCTACTCTAACGTATATCGTCTTACCTCCGTCTGTTAGTTGGTTTTCTTGCTACCCCTTCCGCCCTCTTTGGGCCCCAGGTGTGTGAGTTAAACAAATTTAAATTCCTTTTCACCCACTTACATCTGCTTACTGACATATAACTCATATATCTTCTACCTGCTAACACATCACTAGTGAGTTTGGTCCACTAAATCAGAACATGGACAGTTAAGCTTTACCAAGTATAGTAAGCATAAACAAGAGAGAAGAATTATATAAGGCGGTTAAAATTTCATTTCTCGCTGTGAATACTGTTAATTTGAAAAAGCACTGAAAATTTAGAGCAGGTGCCCCCATTTAATATTAGAAATTGAGCTACTTTCAGGAAGTTCAGAAATTAGTGTAATGTGTAGACTGTAAAGAAAAAAACACACAGGTCTCTTTCAGTTCCTTTTCCCATTCCCAGGGACATTTAGAAGTCCACTGATTTGTTGTCTACTGTGTGATGGCTTATAGTGTTGAGATCTAGTTACTTATTTTTGAGAAAAGCATAACTTTATAGTTCAAGAATTAGTTACATTTTAGTCCTCCCAAGCTTTGACAACATTTCCAATAGGCAGCCTTTGAACCACCTAACAGAGATGCAGAGAAATGAAAAAGCTCTGGGTAGTCATACTGTATGTACAGTTACCCATGCCTAAATTCAGCAAATATACAATTAACATGAGTCAGAAGGATTCTGTATACAAAAGGAAATGCGAGAGTATACAAATGTGAAGGAAAAATGTGTCATAAGAGAATAGTAGCCCAATGTGATAGCTGTTTTTAACGCAAAGCTGTGATTTATTTATTTATTTTTTAAATCCCATCAATGTTATCAGGTAGGGAAGCAGAATTCCACTGAGCTGAAGTGTTTGCAAAGGGGAACATAGATGTCCTTTTGGCTAATGAATGGATGAATATAGATACTTTTCATTTATTCATAAACCATATTTTTTATTACCCCATACACCCATGCACAAAGAATTCTGATTTGAGATAGTGACACTTGGACATGAAACCTGGAAGTCTAGGGCTGCATCTTGCTGTCAGATAAATGGATGTGTATTGCCACGTAGATCTAAAAAATCATCTGGACAATCCAGTAACTGACTTGACAAGCTACATGATGACTGGCAGCATATCTACAAGTAGGACTGAGCCGAAAATATTACAGTTGAAAATGTTTCTTGCCAAAGTTCAATAAGTGAAGTTTCATAGATTTATAAAGCTGACATTTTTGTGACTTTGAAATTACTGTGACTGACATAAAAGCACTTATGTGTAACATGCAGTCTTACCATGACACTAATTCCTTCTAATAGAGCCAATAAATACAGTATATAATTGTAAGCAGGAAGGCTGAAGTTTTCACTTTGAAATGTTGCTGGTAGAATCTTTGCAGGCTGGTTTGGTAAATGGCCACACTCAAGAAATGAGAAGCACAAATCTTGCATGTTGAAACCCTTTTGTTATTAGTGCTAGCTGATTAATATGGTGGTCTAAGTTTGTCTTGTGACTAGTATTAAATTCTTTTAGTGTGAATTCTTGTGTTTTATTCCAGAGAGGCAACAGGCCAGTTTCAGGATCTTGAATCCCCCTGGGGGAAAGTATTTATGAAAGGATTAGAAGCGATTAGAAAGTAGCTAGTAAATAAGTTTACCTGAAATGCACAAAAGTATGAGAATGGGATTTCTAGCTTAATTCTGAAGTATTGTATGATGGTGAAATTGTTCAGTCCCCTCCAGTGTTTAATGAGATCTCAGTTATCTGTTCCAAATTCTGTCTCAGAGATATTTAGTTCTGTCTGTATATAGTTGTCTATGGCATTTATATGAAACCAATCACCATGCTATATGGACATTGACATCTAGTGTTAAAAACAAAAATAGACATCTGTTTGTATCTTTATTTTCAAAGTTAGATCTTAAAAAAACAAGAGGATACTGCTCTCACGTCACTTACCTACAATTATCATAACAGATGAAAAATAGTGGTACTTTTCCATTTTAATGTGTTCTTCCTAGATTTGGTACTCATCAGGGAAAAGTGCAAGTCAGGTGGTCTACATGCGCAAACAGCTGACAACCCCCCTCCCCCCCAAAAAAGTTGGTTAGTACCAACCCATGCTAGCAATAGCTGTGAGGGGCAACATTGCTTATATGTGGAATATGCCAATTAAATAGCACGCTTTTTATTTATAAATTAAATAAAAACTAGGTTCTTCTCTCTTTTCTCCTAGAAAGTTAATGAACTGAAGATTCTGAGAAATATTTTATTTTTTCACGTTTGGCAATGATGATAAAGCAGAACTAATTATTGAGTGTACTAAGAGAGGCAGCCAGCAAGAACCAATTTTTTTTTTGTCATAGGGCCCTTCATTAAAGTCAGTGGGAGTTTTGCTGTTGACTTAAATCTGAGCCGAAATGGGCTAAAGTAATAATAGTGCTTTTTTTTCATTAGCCAGACCAAGAAACTTAAGAACGTATATAAACAATCATTTAGTTCTAAGCTTTGGCTGTATGTATTTGGGTGTATGTACTCTCAGGCCTGGTCTACACTAGGGGCACGGGTCGATGTAAGATATGCAACTTCAGCTACGTGAATAATAATATCTCGATCGACTTTTATACTCTCTGCATTCAGGCAGGCAGTAGTACAAAACTGAACAGGGAAACCGTCACCATAATATTAATAAAGAATAGACATTCTCCCCATTCATCGCGTTCACTCAATAAAAACACAAATTTCTGCTTCAACTTTATGGTAGATTAAAATTAACAGCTTTGGAGCTCTTCCTGAACGCACACTTGCATACTCATTGCTCATAAACTTTGGGAAGTCCACATTCCCTTTATCCCCTTACTATTTAACTCCTATTACAATAATCACCACATGTGTATTAGAATCAGTGATGTCCTCAACCCTCCAGCTGCCTAGGGAACATCTACACAGCAGAACTCGGGTGTATGGACCCAAGCTTGCACTGCGGTGCTAAATGTAGCTGTGTAGACATTTGAGCTTGGGGTCTTGGGCCCTGGACTTCAGAGCCTGTGCTCCAGCCAGAGCCCAAATGTCAACAGTTATTTTTAGTGTCATAGCACAAACCTGAGTCTGTAGACCCTGTCTCTGAGACTCGCTGCCTTGGGCTGCTGTTTGCTATGCAGACGTACCTTAAAGGGACTGTTACAACATGACTGGATGTTTTTTTCTTTGGCTCAATGGAGGAGTTTGACAGAAATCATCCAGTGTAATTTCAGGGGGAAAGTGCAGAGTGCTATTATCTCTGAGGTCACTGGAATTGCAACTTGAGTTTTGTAACATTAGAAGGTGTAGGAGTCTAAACTTTCTAGTGATAAGTAAATCATAAAACACAAATGGTTGCAATAAAAAGGATTTATTTCATTTAAAAGAATAACTTCTGTTTAAAAGAAAAATCAGAATTTTTTAACCCAGAATTTTAAACAAATATTAATAATAGATGTGCCTGAACTGAAACTTTGAACCTAAGTAGTGAAGGATTTAAATTCTGGGAGCTGAACCTCTTCCTTCAATTTTGAATTTGTGGGTGGGGGACTTAAAGCCAGAGATGGTACTCTGAAGAGGTCTGGAAAAATGCATCCTAAAATTACTAATGGGGAATAACGTGCCTCCCCCATGCCCTCAAGTGGGACTGTGCCTGAGGAGCCACAATGAAGACCTTTATAAATAGCCTGGTCTTCTACTGAGTCATGAAGTAATTCTGGGTCTTAAAAGTTTCCTAAAACTCCTTTAATCTCAGCAGTGAGCTGCTTGTACCTAGAACTGCCTGGGCCATGCTAAGATCAAATACTGTAGTTCTCCAGGAACTTTCTTCTGTTTCAAATGGGAGGGTAGTAGAAGATTTTAAAAATCGGAGGTGTAGTGTAGCCTGTGAATACATTCCAAACACTTTGGGGATATAATGTCCCTTCACTATAAATGTACTATGTATTTTTGTAGAAATGAAACAATTGCAGTAAAATACGTATTATGCAAAGCACCCCAGTACCAAAATGGCACCAGAGGTCTCTAAAGAATAAAGAGATAAGGATGTTTTGCATAACAAATTAGCTCAGTGAATTAACCTAATCGTGTTATTTATAGCTAATAGGGGCCTGATTCTTCAAGATGCTGAGCACTATAAATTCCCATTAAATTCAAAGGAGTTGAGGGGTCCTTTGCTCCCAACAAGCCTGGGACCAGGAATAGTAATGGTTCTATCTGGGCCAACCAGCTTTAGAAAATGGAAGAAATAGCACAAATAGGCAAGTTCTACTTTCTTCATAGAAATTTAAGTAGCATGTTCAATTGTTACTGTAGTCAGGAGATCGCCATCTGTCTCCCTAACCTTGGCAACATTACAGGGAAATATTTTTCACATGGATGAAATGTTCTTGAATAATTTATCTGGCTATATTGGGCACACACAGGCTTTTCTTCCACATCCGGCATGAATGTTTTCTTCAGCTAACATTTATTGGGAGGAAATTCCTATGCTGTATTGATGTTTGACTTTCTTTGAGTTGGTCTGATCCTATCTCAGGTTAATGTTGGGAGTAGGATAGGATCTTGCTCTTGTTTGTTTGTGTTCTGTGGCGCTTTCGTCAAAGCTTCTGTCTTAAAGTAGCCAGTAGCAGTTAGGCTGTCTTTCTGGTGGAATTTGAAACCATGGTAGCATTTTTCTAGAGAAACATGTCTAGGTTCTAGTACCATTGTGGATAAAAATGTAAGTGTAGATGAAGCCTAATGATATTGTTATAAAATAGTTGACACGTATATACATTTCTGAATAAATGAAACCTACTTTAAATGGCTCTGACTTCAGTGGGAGTTCTGAGTGTAGGATGATGGCAGGATATGGCCAAGTAATAACCTATTAATAATTAAGATATTAATTGCTTATGAAGACTTAAAGGGCAAAATGAAACTTGTGATGCATGATAAAATGCTGGTGTGTGATATTAAGAGGGTTTATCCTTCTCAGAGGATTTGAGTAATAAATTTGTTTAGCTCTTAATAGAGAAACTAGTTTTCCAAATATCTAGATTTGACACCAGCCATATTTGATCTGTGGGTGCTACAGTTCTTTAGCCATTTCAAGTGGAAAAGTTTGCTGTTTTATGAAAACTTCTTAAAAAGTTAAGAATAGGCTTTCCTTCCAGGAAAGATTACTTTCACTTTAGGTGAATTAAGATATACTGCTAAGTAGGGTGACCAGATGTCCCGATTTTATAGGGACAGTCCTGATTTTTGGGTGTTTTTCTTATATGGGCTCCTATTACCCCCCCACCCCCTGTCCTGATTTTCCACATTTGCTGTCTGGTCACCCTACTGCTAAGTGTGTAGCTATGTATAGGGAGATGTTTACATTGATTGCAAGAGCAAAATCAGATGTGTTTGGTGGGAACGACATGGACCAAATTGAACTATCATCTTATGGGTATAACTTTACCAACAGAGAGAGAGAGAGAGCACAAGACTGGAGAGAGGAACATTTCCAAAGAGGTACCAAATGGCACCCATGTACCTTGTTTATTCAAGAAAATAATTCTGCTTGAAGTCAGTGGGACTACTCATGTGAGGAAAGCAAGCAGGTCTTATTCTATGATTAAGCTTGGCAGCACTCAATTTTTCTCTCTCTTTTTTTTTTTAAATATAATTTTGACACATTTTGGTTTTATTTTAAGCTTTTTAAAATTTTATCTATTTAAATGTTCATAGTTGTGGGAAATTATAGATAAGGTCAGACAATTATTTAATGACTGTAGACACTGATATTCAAAAAGTTAAAGCTTTAAAACTATTAGAACACAAATTATCAACATCACATGTCAAAATATAAAAAGTAAATATCCTTAAATCAAACTCAACGTTTTCAAGACGCATTTGTCTGTCTTTGTCTATCTGTACATTTCAGTAATTATCAGTGGAAATATTTTCATGGGTTTCTGCGTGTAGGGTGAAATTGACATTTACCAATAAAAATCAAATTTTTCCAAGCCTACATAGAATATATTAATTACATAATTACAATAGCTTAATTATATACAGGCTAGAATGCTTTGTATAGTAAGTGCTGATTGAGTTCCTTCTGAAGTAAAGTTTATTATTTATTTACTATTCAGTGCCAGGTCCTGCAAACCCTCACTCCTGCAAGTAGTCTTGCTGACTTCAGTGGGACTACTTGTATGGGTAAGGATTACTCAAGTTGAGTAAAGGTTGCAAGGTTGGGTGTTCGCTTTACAAACTCTGCAGGGCACAGAACATGTCTTAATTATGTTCTGTACAATGCCATGAAAATTTATGGCCCTACATAAATGTTTTACAATAAGGACATCAGTGACACAGTAGCACTGTATCTAGGGCAAAGGCAAGTTAGGACTCAGAAAGGATGACCATATTGATTTTATTCAGTGTAGCAAAAGCTAGTTCTATTAAATTACATTAATAATCAGACCATTTGAGAGAGATCTTGTATTGCCCTGCTTCTTGAAAACTACTACTCACAGTAATGTTTCATGTAGAAAGGAATTTTTAAACCATATCTAACATGTTACACTCAGATTACATAATGCTGAATGATTTCTATGTTAACAGGGACCTGGAAAAATTGACAGTATCTATGAATGGGTTGACAGTCACTCTCCGCTCCAGATGACTTGCAATTTAGTTCAGAAAGGTATGTGCACCTTCATTATAACACTAGTATGTGACACTGGTAAAATGTAGCGGGATTTAAAACTTGCCATTTTAATTCTTCCTTTCCTTGGCATCTACACTTGCAGGTGATCTATAACTTGGCCGGTGGGGGAATGTGATTTGTTCTTGAACTGGTGTTGCTTTACTGCAATTAGCAGGTACAATGTCAAACATCACCTTGCAACTTTGGGGACACTGAGTGTCAACTTAGCCACAGGTCTTGGGCATGCAGGATGTGCCATCACAAATCTAGATCCCAAGCACAATCCATATGGTTTACACCAGTTATTGCATACATCAAGCTAGTCTTACAGAATCTGTTGTGAAGTCAAACTTTTGACTTCTATTTCTGTAGTCTTGTACAAACATGTTTGGAGTATAATTTCAGAAAATGATGGAGAGTCTAGCTCTTAAATACAGCTAGGTCTGAGAATGTGCTAGTCTCAAATGGTGACGTTGAATGTATAAAATGACCTAACTACAAGAAACAAATGGAGCTGCATGTATTTGTGCTGGAGGGTAAAAAGAATCTGTCTTTCAGATGATTGTGTTGAGGGACTAAAGGAGGGAATGCAGAAGATGTCATTTAATTGGATTCTAGTTAGTCTGATATGTCCAGGCAGTCTTGTTCTCCAAATCTTATTTATTATCTGTATTATGGTCCAGCCTGGGAGCCACCATTGTGCTAGGTGCTGTACAAAACCAGAACAAAAAGACAGTCCCTGCCCCAAAGAGCTTACAGTCTACCTAAACATAGACACTAAGAAAAATGTATTCAAGTTGGCTTGAATATAAAAACTGACAGGTGGGTTCCAAAGTTGTTGAAGGTCCATAACCAAAGGGTGGTGACAAGTGATCACTTATCAGATATCTAGTGCAATACTACACTTGGTCATGCTGCTAGATCTGGGTTCATTTAACATTTCTTTAATAATCTGGAAGAGGAGGTAAACAGAATGTTACTGAATATCCACTGATGATACTAACTAGGAAAGAGTTACAGATATTAGAAAGGAAAGAAATAATACGGAAGGACCTAGAAAGATTAGAAACATGGATAAAAGTTACAAAAAACATAACACATATAGAGATGAGAGTGGATGGCAAATTAGGCATGAGTTAGTAGTGCAGGATGTCAGCAGGAAAGGTCAGTGCAATCTTGGGCCACCTGCACAGAGAGGGAAGGATGTGATTTAATAAAAAATATAATTCCCACCAGCTCCTTTGAACACTGATTTAAGTGAGAGGCCAAAAGAAACCCCAAACTAACAATTTTTTGAGGAGAGTCTTTACACAATTTATTAACTTACTACTGTCCACTCTAAAAATCAGAAGTTAGCAAGTAGGGGATAGCAAATTAGTATTTATGGTTTAAAAAAATACTTGTTTTCTCTCTTAGATGTCATCTGTTACTGAAAATGGAGATGCCCCTGCTGGAAAACAAAATGAGGAGAAAACATATAAAAAGGTAAATGTGACCAGTAATCTTCCTTTTGTAAGATTGTTTTCTTTTACACCAGTTTAGTACAATATATCGATTCTACGGCTTTGTGTTTTTTAGTCTCTAGAATGGATTTTCTTGGACATTTCTCTGTTTATTGTGTGCATGAAAGTTTAATATTCGAGCATTCCTAATGTGGAGCCTTCAAAGTAGAAGAAAACAAATCTCCCCCTCCCTCAACTTTGTACTTGCTGTAAGTCAAACATTCATCAGCATAAGCCAAAGAAGCAAAACAAATAAAAGAAATGCCATTGTTCACCTCTGGGTCCTTTCTCTTTTGTAAAAGTATACCAAGTTCCTATACCCAGTCAGTGTGACTATTCAATGTTAACGTCTCTTTTCAAATACACACCTTGCTATAGCATGGGAAATTCTTGGCTCCTAGCAACAGAGATATCTCTGTTGCTAAAAACACTATTGTCCGAGAGTCTAGTACAGTAAGTTCTCAAATGCTTCAAATGTTTGTACTATGTCTCTTGACTACAAATTAACCCTCCTTAATATTTTGCCAAAGGTGTGGTTTTTGTTTTGTATGGGTTTTTTAGGTAATTTTGTTTAATAGATAACTTAATGCCTTTAATTCTTTCTTACAATAACAGCTATAGAAATTAACACAGTATTTGTAGCACAGTGCAACAGACACTGTTGTTTAGGTGCTACATCAACATATGGTACCTTTCATGCTGCTGCGTCCTTTCCTTGATTTTCTGTGTGGGTGACATTAAGCGAAAGTCTTATTAGCAATAAGGGTACCCACAATAAGCTTTTTAAGATTAAAAATAAAATATATATTTAATGTAGAAAAAAATCAATATCTTTAAAATGAACAAATTCTTGGCTACTGGATTCAGTTCTCTCTTTTTGGTTACCAACACTGTTCTATACAGCAGGGACAGTTCCTCCCTTTATGTGTGTGTACAACTGAGCTCTGGCCTGTAAGAGTTCCTGCAATACCAATAATAAATGATCATTTTTCCACGTTTGTAGTTTTGCTATCACACTGTTGGTAAAGTCCAGGAGGATTTTTAAACATTCCATTTTAATTCTTCCCTTCCCTGGCAGCCACACTTGCAGTATATGGGTGGCTTTAAAATTCCAGACCCTTTTCTTTCCTCAGAAGCAACAGGCAGTTATATTTTTGAGCTGGATTTATAGATGTGACTTTTTGTTGTTGTTTGTGTCAGCATCCCTCAAGGATTGAATACTGATGGGAGGCAGGGGTACAGAAAAAGGCTGGGTTCACTGCTTCAGTAAACGAAGAGAATATAGTACTTCCAACAGAGAAGTACTGTAGGTAGAGAGAGAATACTTTAGTTTATGAAATTTAGTACTTAAACTCCTCATGGAAGAAGTGAATAACCTCTAGTGGCCACAACTCTCTTGCGTTTCTTTTGCTGTACCTATTCTGTCTGGACTCATGCCCTTAGCAAAGAGGTTCCCGATCTTTCTCTGTCTCCCACAATCCCAAAACCCACCACAGTTTCTTGCCACGACCCCAGTCTCACAGTGCTTTGTGGCTGCCTTTTGGAGTTCTTTGCAGCTAATTTTAATGATAGGAAATGTGCCCAGAGAGAACTGTTCTTTAAAAAAAAAAAAGTATTGATCCAGTTTTGTTGGCAACTCACATATGTTATCCTAGTGCAAAATGACACCAGTCGTGAATGGAAAATCTCCAATGGACCAGTAGAGATAAAAGGAGGCATTGGGACATCATCAGATTTATTTTGATTGATTGATTGATTTACTTACTTACTGAGAGTGACTTTTAAGTTGTTGCTGTCTATGTTGTTAGCTAGGAAAAGTACAGAGATGACCAAGTATTTTTGTGATTCAGAATCTTTACATGGACTACCTAACACACTAGTTATTCTGCAGGGAATTCTTCATATTAATTTAAGGAATGCATTATCGAAGGGTGCTTGAGGTTGTAGTTGTATAAATTCCTGGGATTTGGGGGGGTCAGAATCTTCTGGTTTTGGACTGGCAAGATTTCATGCTTTTTTCCCCTTAGTATTGTCAGCAGGCCAGATTTGCTCCAAGGTGATGATAGTTCACAGGAGTAGGTCTGCCTAGAGCTAGAGTGCAGCAGTGCAAACTAATTGCAACCCCTCTTCCATCGCAGGCTCAGAACTGGTGGCACAACTTCAAAAGTGGGCAGTCCTGGCCCAGAGATGTGCTAATTCAACAACTCTCCTTGCTGGCCATGTTTGGCTGGGCTCCTGTAGAGCCTCAGCAGGATTTTAAAGCTGTTCTCTCCCAGAGTGACACCCCTACCCCCCACAACACAACTCTCTCTCTAATTGGAGTGCCTATGCCCCAGTACTAACAATCAGTACTTTACTAAAGCGCTGATTTAAGTAAAGTACATAAGCATGTGCTTAAGTGCTTTGCTGAATCTGGACCTGAAATGGCTTTGTAGGAGTCTAACCTAGAAGACCAACTCCTTGCAGATGCATACCATAACATTTTAAAGATTTAGTAATGTTTAGATGACAAAAATAAAACCAAACCATTACGGCCACATTCAGTTCTGGTGCAACTCTACTGAAGTCAATGGAGTTGCACCTGCTTTACACAAGGGCTGAATTTGGCACCTAATATTTAAAAAGCAAAATTATTTATAAGACACACAAATGAGGCTTGTCCCTTAGATATTGTATTTTGCTTCTTAATTTATTTCCTGTGTTTATTCATCTCTCAGAGTTACAGGCAGTGACTACAAGTTTGCAGAGGTTTAGTCATATTTATAAAATACATACAAAAAGAATGTAATGCATGGAAAATTTCTACTTGTGATGTAAAATCTAGTGACCCTTAAGTGTACAGTGCGCACTTTATTATTACAAATATTTTCACTGTAAAAGGAAATAGTATTTTTCAATTCACCTCATACAAGTTCTGTAGTGCAATCTCTATCAGGAAAGCGCAGCTTACAAATGTAGAATTTATTTTTTACATAACTGCGTTCAGTCTTACTTGTTCAGCCAATCACTAAGACAAACAAGTTTGTTTACATTTACAGGAGATAATGTTGCCTACTTCTTAAAATAAAATTAGTGTTTTGTGATTAGTTACTATGTACTTTAGTTTTTATGTTTATTTTGTGATTCTTTCCCACAGCTAGTGAAAATATTTGTAATAAATAATAAAGTGAGCACTGTACACTTTGTATTCTGTGTTGTAATTGAAATCAATATATTTGAAAATGTAGAAGAACATCCAAAAATGTTTATAATAAATTTAAATTGGTATTCTGTTTGTTTAATAGTTTGATTAAAACTGTGATTAATCGTGACTATTTTTTACTCTCCCGATTAATCATAATTTTTTTGTTTGTGGTTTGACAGCCCTAGTTTTCAGAGAGCTTGTTCATTTTGGAGTTATTCACCACACATTTGAATCTCTGGGACCTATTTTAAGTTTTGGCTGAATTTATAAACGTCTTGATTGGTTTTGCTGAGTTTATAAATATTCTAGATATAACCTGAGGGGTTTGCAATCTCTCTAATCAAATAATTTGGCTAAAGAAGTACAGAAACTTCACAAATACACCCAACACGGTTTTTAAACTGAAGAAATCGAATAACTTTAGTTTAAGATCCCAAACTATGCAGATATGGCCAATAGAGTCTGTATGCTCTGTAAACCAGATGGTATGGTTTTAAGGAAACTAAAAGCTTCAGACACACCATTTGGGGCCTGAAAGCTCTGTGAGCCAAATAGCTATGAAACGTTTATTAAAAGACCTTAGGGTATGTCTACTCTGCTGGTAGAAGCATGCCTCCCAGCCCGGGTAGATATAGACATGCAAGCTCTTCTCAAGATAGTGTGCCAAAAATCACAGTGTGGACGTTGCAGCATGGGCAGTGGCATGGGCTAGCCATCCATATACTGACCTGGTGAGTCTGATGGGGGGCTTCCACTCAGGCAGCTAACCTGTGCTGCCATAGGCACCGACTCTGTGGGTGCTCTGGGGCTGGAGCACCCACGGGGAAAAAATGGTGGGTGCAGAGCACCCGCCGGCCCCCCACCCAGCTCCCCTCCCCTCCACCTCCTCTTCCCCTGAGCGTGCCACCACCACTCTGCTTCTCCCTCCCTCCCTCCCTCCCTCCCTCCCAGGCTTGCCGCCAAACAGCTGTTTCACCTGGCAAGTCTGGGAGGGAGGAGGCGGTGGTGGAGCGGAGGCGAACTGGGGTGTGGAGCAGTTCCTCTGCGTACCCCCCGCCCCAAGGGTTATTTCCTTTAGCCCTCCCCGCGCCACCTTGCCCCAGCTCACCTCCGCTCCGTCTCCTCCCCTGAGCGCGGTGCCACTCCACTTCTCCCCCTCCTCCCTCCCAGGCTTGTGCGTGGCAAGCCTGAGAGGGAGCGGGGAGGAGGGGAAATGCAGTGTGCCCAGGGGAGGAGGCGGGGCCGGGTATTTGGAGAAGGGGTTGGAATGGTGATGGGGAAGGGGCGGAGTTGGGGCAGGGCTGGGGGCATGAGCACCCACCGGCACGGGTATAGTCGGCGCTTATGCTGCTGTCCATGCCACAACATCCACAGTGTTGGTTTTTTGTGTGCTAGCTTGAGCAAAACTAGCATGTCTGTCTGCCCAGGTTGGGAGGCACGATCCCAGCTGCAGTGTAAACATACCCCTCCATAGCAGAGTGCCTTAGATTAGGGGCTTGTCTACACTACTGCGCGGGGTTGATCTCAGATACACAACTTCAGCTATATGAATAGCATAGCTGAAGTTGACGTACTTAGATCTACTTACCACGGTATCTTCTTCACTGTGGTAAGTCGACAGCTGACGCTCTCCCATCGACTCTGCTTGTGCTCCTCATTCTGGTGGAGTGCCGGGGTCAACGGAAGAGCTCTCAGTGGTCAATTTATTGTCTATACTAGACACGATAAATCGACCCCTGCTGGTTCGATCACTGACCATCAATCTGGCGGGTTGACTATAGACAAGCCCTCAAACTTCTGCTGGGTACCTCACACAATCATCTGGGTGCCTGAGGAGGTCATCACTTGCATGAAATATCCATTGGGGTTCACAATCTCTGCTGATTGCTTCCGAGGATTCTGTAGCCCCTGCTGTGGTTCTTATGCAAGTTACAACAGGCAATAGAGGCGGCCTCAGGCCCTGATTAGGGCATGGAACTTCTGCGTGTTCCCAGCCACAGAGCAACTCCCAGATCTGCTCCCCAGGGAAGAGTAAACTGGATTTCCGGAGTCTCCTATCACTATGATGGGGAATCCACAGGCCCATGTTGGGGTATGTATAATAATAAAGGCAAGGCTGAAGTCAAAGCAAATGTGGAAAGCATTTATTGCCTCTGTTCTGGAAGTTGCAGTGAGTTTACTAATACCTAGGTTATGTATTTACTGACAACCTTTACTCTAAAATCAGACTTTGCACCTCCGCTCTATCTATCTTCATTTCCTTCTATTTTGCATTTTTATAACAAATGCTTTACATAACCCATTCAATTGCACTTAAACAGAGTGGGTCAGGTTCATTGTGGCTGTAATTTGTCTCCCTTTGCCAGCATGGGTCACTGGGGGGAATACACCCAGGTGAAGGAAGGTGATGAGTGAGGGCGGGATACTATGCAAACCCTGCTGAGGGTGCCTGCAGTGTGAACGCACTAAATTACCATATCCTTTAGTTGCCATAGCTATGTCCCCTCTCCCCTGCCATCACCCACCACTTCTTGAGCTGTGCTACTCCTCTCCAGGCCCCTAGTGGGGTAGCGAGGGGATACGCAGGTGGAAGCTGGTATAGAAGCCAAAGTGAACCTAGCCCTCTCTGTTTATGTGCACCACTGAATGGGTTATGTAAATACATCTAGCCCAGAATATTAAAGTTAAGGTCAACATTTTCACAGTTCTGTTGAGGGGCAGGGAAGAGGGATGGATCAAGAACAGGGAGTAGAACTGTGTAACAAATGGCTTTCTGAGATGAGGGCAGACATAGCCTCTTACTACTGCTGACCTTTAACCTTTGTAGCTACCCCTATATCTTTGCCACTAAACTTTTGTACCTTTCCTGCCCCACCACTCCCTGCAGCTTCCCATAACTGCATCTATAAGATAAGAGTAAATGTTTTCTTTCTTCCTGCTCTTAAGCGATAGATTGTTTTATTGCAATTAGAATTAGGTTTGGCCTGTAGGTCTGGAAGTCACATTTGCTGCCAACACAGCAGGTGTGCGGCAATAACAACAAAGGTGGCCTTGTTCTCCAGAGAGGAAAAGCCAAGTACTAGTGTCCACCTACCCAGCAGTACCAAGGTCAGAGAAAGGGGTTTATGAGGGACTGCAGTCTCAGATCTAAGAGTACCACAAATAGGTGGGTGTCCTCGCTGGTAGTGAGAGCGCATTCTGAAACTGGGGATACTAGAATGCAGTGACTTAGTTACAAATGGTGGTGAAACAGTAGGATTATGCAGCTCAGGCCTTTTTTAAAAATGAGGGAGACATTTATTTTTGAGTAGTTCTATTACAACAGTGAGACGAGACGAAAAATGTCAAAAGTGTGACTGCCTCAAAAATGACCAGCAAAGTCAGGGAATTTACTACCAACCCCCCCCCCCCCCCCCCGCGCAAAGAACAGTTAAAATGGGTGCGATATCAATGGCACAGCACCCACCCAGAGCTGGATGTGGTCTTAGCAACAGCAGCAGTGAATGTAAAGTTAACTGGACACAGCCAGTACCTAACTGTAGCGAGGTAAACTCACTGGTGCGGCGCCTCCTGCTGGTTGTCCTGGCGATTAGCTCACTTCCAGTTCAGAGCGCCCTCTGCCGGCCGGTGTCTCGCCTGGTGCTGGCCCCCGTGTCCCTCCCGGACCCCGGTGGCCTTTTACCTTGGGGTGCTGCCCCCCTGGCAGTACCCCCACATTCTGGGTCTCCCCTCCCTGGGGAACCCCCAACCCTCTATCCCCGCCTTGCCTCAGTGGCTACTGCCAGTCATCATCTAGCCCCCGCTCACTGGGGCAGACTGCAGTCTGTAATGGCCACTCATCACTGGCAAGGGACAGGACCTACTGCCTTTGCCTATCCTCAGGCTGCCCCTCTGCAGCTCTAGTACCTGCATAGGCCTTAAACAAGGCCTGCAGCCTAGGGGTTTTCCAGGCTGGAGCTCCCCAGCGCCCTTTGCCCTATTCCCCAGCACTGCACCGCTTCAGGTACCTGGATCCCAGGCAACTAAGTCCTTCTCGCTCTACTTCTAGAGAGAGGGTCCCAGCTTCCAGCCCACAGCCCTCTTATAAGGGCCAGCTGGGCTCTGATTGAGCAGCCACAGCTGTGGCTGTTTCCACCCCACCCCCCCCATCAGCCTAGGTTTGCTGCTTCCCCCAGCTGCAGGCCTGTTTTAACCCCTTTTTGATTACCCCGCTACACTAACACAATAATACAAATAAAATTATCACTGCTCTAACATCTCTTTTAAAATGTGACTAGGAGAGGAAATATCACTATGCGACATGCTCTAACCTTAGGTGGTTTGGCTTGAGATTCATAGAAATCTGTCAAGGCTGTTTTTATCCCATGAGAATGGGAAAGGGGTTTGCAAAAAGGAAAAGGTCCTGTGTGTAGATTGTTACTTATAAGTAAGTATGACTGAAGAACAAATGCTTCCTTGTAGTCAAAAATTCCTAGAGCATGAACGTGACTCAAAGCTGACTTGAATCATTTTGAGTTTATTAAAAAAAAAAGGAAATTTCTAGTATTTCATTAAAATTAGTGGGAGTCCTGCCTGCAAAATGACTGCCTTTTACCTTTAGTCCCTTTTTCAGATTTATCATTGTAAAGTGGTGATATAATTTAAATTAATTACATTGGCAATTAAAAATTATATACCATGTACCTTCATGTAATTCAATTAGGGACTTCTCTCATTTAGGAGTTGTACCTGTATCATGCGAGTCCGAGATAGGGAAGTAATTTAACATAAATTGTCCTCCAATTGAAACTGCAGTGGGGAGTGTAATTTATTAGACACAACAGTTTCTAAAGGAAGATATACTGAATATAGTTGAACAGTGTTAAGAATTATTATAAAGCTGTTGGAACTCTGGGACTTGAATTGTGGAGATAAGAGTAGCAAATGTAAACAAAACAACAATAAGCCAGGGAAAGCAGGCTACTAGCATCAAGCAGGCAGGGACTAGGAGAGAAGGATGGGTTGCTTGTGGCACACAGGACAGGGGTGTTATGGGATACAGAGTCAGCTCATTTGGCTAAATCCCCACAAGCAGCAAGGTAGGGGAGTGGGGCAACAGCAGCTTTCTCCACAGGCTGTGGTAGAAGGGAGTGCGCCACTGGAAGTCTCCTTACAGGAACCATGGCTGCAGGCCAGAACAAGTCACTGACAATTTCCCTATAAATATTCTTGCCCTTAGGCAAGAAACAGTGAATGGTGGAAAGGTCCAACTTTGAGCACTTAACCATCCCTACCATTCCTTATTGCACTAATAAAGAGCAAGGTGGTTATTAGTATTTAATAATAGTATTACAGCACTTAAAGGTCCTAACCAAGATCTTGGCCCCACTATGCTAGATGCTGTGTATTGACATAGTAAGTTCCTGTCCTGAAGAGTTCACAGTCTAAATAGGCAAGGCAGACAAGGGGTGGAAAAAAGCTAGTATTCTCTCTTTTGTATATACGAGGAACAGAGGCAGAGAGAATGTTATTTTGTATCACACACTAGCATGCTAGGTACTACACAGGTGAACGGGAAGACATATCCTTTCCCCAGAGAGTTTATAATCTCACTCATTTTGTCATGTCTAAAACTGAGTGACCCAAAAAGAAGGGGACTGGGTAAATCAGGGCGATAATTATATCAATGTGGTTGTGCAGTTACTCTGTTCAGGCATGTGGTTCAGTTAAGGTCCCCCATCTTTATTTAGAAGCGACAAAGAGTCCTGTGGCACCTTATAGACTAACAGACGTATTGGAGCATAAGCTTTCGTGGGTGAATACCCACTTCTTCAGATGCATGCAGTGGAAAAATACGCACTCTCTGCATCTGAAGAAGTGGGTATTCACCCATGAAAGCTTATGCTCCAATACGTCTGTTAGTCTGTAAGGTGCCACAGGACTCTTAGTCTGGATCTACAGAAGCGACAAACACGGCTACCCCTCTGATACTTGACATCTTTATTTAATATATGTAATATAGCAGTAGGTGCCATGACTTGCTTATTTGGGGCATTACAGAAAATCTGAGCCTGTGGATACAAATTAAATGAAGAGAGACATTATTCTACACTGCAAAGAAAATCCTGTGGCACCAAGTTACAGAGCCCGGGTCAGTTGATTCGGGCTTGGGCTGCGAGGCTTAAAAATAACAGCGTAGATGTTCTGGCTTGGGCCAGAGCCGGCTTTTGAAATCCAGCGAGGGGCGGGGAGGGTCTCAGTCAGGGCCGGCTCCAAGCGGGGAAGCCGCAGCTGGAGCTGCCAAAGCACAAAAAAAATAAAAATTATATAAAGGCCCTTGAAATGGGCTGCCCCAGGAATAGCCGGAACGCCGCCCCTTCAGATGTGCCGCCCTAAGCACCTGCTTCCTTTACTGGTGCCTGGAGCTGGCCCTGGTCTCAGTGCTTGAACTACAGTCTGAGCCTGAATGTCTACACTGCTATTTTTTGCCCTGCAGCCCAAGACAGATGAGCCCCAGTCAGTTGACTTGGGCTCTGAAGCTTGGTGGTGCGGGTTTTTCTTTGCAGTGTAGACATACCCATAGTGGACCAGAGTAGGGAGGGAATTTCATTCATTTGTGACCATCCATGGGGAGAAATGGCTGAATGGATTAGAAAAGCTGTTGTCACTGGCAGAGTGTAGAAGGAGGAGAGCAACCCACTAAGAGATTAGGTTGGGTCTTGGGGCTTAGTTAGCTATTGTACTCTTGCTGAATTCAATCTTTTTAAAAAAGTATCTTCTATGATGCTTCCATCCTATCTCACTTATTTGCTTATGGTGATATCCTATTAACATGTATAACTCTGTTGAACAAAACAGATTGTCTATAGACAATCTAAATCAAATGAAATTGAGTCTATTCCCAATGTCCTGCTCATTTCTTTTCCTTCAGTTCTCCCTTCAGTCTTTTTGCAGAACTTCTGCTATGTCAATGTCCACTTCACATAGTAAGGGGAACACGTGGACTTTTGACGTGCCTTCAGTCCAGATCTGGGTCTTTTACTATTTTAAATGATTTATCTTCATAGTTATCTGAAATATTTTATTTTATAGTGTCTTGTGCCCCGGGCCAATCTTTCACCATTATATCAATGGGAGTTTTTTCCATTAACTTACATGGCAGCAGGTAACAGCCTTCAAATTCTCATGGAAATAATTTAGCAGCAAGCAATGCCTTCTCCGATAACTATAGAATCTAAATTTGTCAACCATAATTTTTTCTTTTTTTATGAAGACAGTCTTTTCTGTAACCTTGCAGCCAGCTCACAAGGTTACTAACAAAACTTGTTGAAATGAAACTATTTAATAATTTCCTCTATATAAAATGTTAGACAGCATAAATATATAGTGGTGAGTTCCACAAATCCAGCTTAAAATAGAAAACTCTGTCTGTAGCCAGAATAATATCATTAAAATCTTAGTTATTACAGTCACAAGATCATGTGGTGACTTAATACCCCATTTGAAAGGATTTAAGGTCTTGTTTATTGTATTATTCAGAAACTGCTTGCATGTCAGCTAGTTATAGGATTTCAGCTCAGGGTGAGGTAGAGAAGACAGAAGTCTATTTACTATGTGTTGAGGTAGTAATACACCTAGCAATATATCAAGTCTGAGAATATTTTAACTAGGGAGAAAGTAACTATAGGTACAAAACTAACTTTGCATACCTGTATGATATTGTGGCTTTATTCTATCGTCTTTTGTCAGGGCCTGCTACTTTTTTAGTATTCAAATAACATGTTTCTCCTACACAAACCTTTCAATGTAAGCATTTGTAAAGAAGACTACATACTTTAAAAAAAAATTAAATCAATATATGGACATCTACATAAAACTCAAATTACTAAAAATAACCCCCCAAAAATGAAATAATTATTATAAACCCTGAAAAATGGAAGCCTTGGTTATTTACATGGGGGTGTTAGTGGGGGAAGGTGAAGGAAGGGGAGTTCCATTTCAAATTTGTGCGTGTGGACGACAGGGCTGACCTTAAACTTCATACCTCGTTGATTCCAGTCAAAGGTATCTGGGTGGATCACAGCTTGCAATGATAAAACTTAAGACTTGAGAAAAATAATGACTTCACAGTAGCATCCTCTAATATTACTATTTTCATCATTTGCTAATCTATGAACTGAACATATTGATCTTCTAAAGGGCTCAGTTGGGCACAGTCCTGTGCTCAGTGCGGAAGTCTGGCACCACAGTGGGGGCACCGTGGAGCAACATCAACTCTAGTGTCTCTCTCTGTCTCCGGGAGGAATTTTTACTCAAAAAGACGTAATTACTCCTGGAACCCTGTCAGTGCAACCGTGGAATTCAGCAGGCCTCCATGGAATGCAACTTTGTCCCCACACTGAACTGGTCCTATTCTGTGTGTCTATCAAAATACGCTAAAAGAGGGAGCTCTTGGCATTGTGGTTTTCCTCCTATACAATACAGTAGGTGCCATTTAAAAAAAGATTCACACCTTTTTACTAGTATGATGTTACCAGCTCTAGTACTATTTCCTATTGTAAGTCTAGTGTATACATCAAGCTAGTAATATCTTAGTATCTTAACTACCAGTAAAAAAAGATAACAGAACCCTTTTAACCGTGCCACTCTATAGAATTATTTTGCCATTAGTATAGCAAGGCCTTGTATGGGGTAACTATCTTCATTTTAATTAATGTAGAAAAAGAACCTGAATTTTAAGTACATTCTATATTTCATCTAGAAAAGCTACAAAACGCCTTAAGTTTTATCTAATATATTTTTACTTTTTAAACATGGAGACACAAATATAAATATAATTTTCCAAAGTACATTGCCTTCCTCGAGGTTCAGAGCAATCTTTTTCCTTTTTATTGCAAAAAAATAAATAAATTTCTGTTTATCAGATCACTTTGTTTCTAAAAAGGCAGATGAGTGGTTGATCAAGCATTAAACATTGGGGGCCAAAAAATCTGCTTTTTGTGCAGTGGCATGATGTACAATCCAACTGAAGTCATAAGAGTTGTATATGCATAGCTGAGAGCAGATTTTGGCCCAGATGGTGCCATTTAACAACATTTTAATTATGCAACTAGTCAGAAGTATGTGTTGGACAGTATGTAGCAACACAATGTTCAGAAATATTAGCATGCATGAGTCTGAGTGGGAGTGGCCAACAGTTCATGTAAGTGTGATTCAGATATGTTCAGAGGAAAAAGGAGTAATATGGTGGGCTCTACAACCATTTTCAATAAGACATAAAACTTGTCTCCTGTTCCACACTATGAGGGATAGCTCAGTCGTTTGAGCATTGGCCTGCTAAACCCAGGGTTGTGAGTTCAATCCTTGAGGGGGCCATTTAGGGATCTGGGGCAAAGATCTGTCAGGGGACAGTACTTGGTCCTGCTAGTGAAGGCAGGGGACTGGACTCTATGACCTTTCAAGGTCGTTCCAGTTCTAGGAGATTGGCATATCTCCATTTATATATAAGAAGCCAATTGGTTCATAGCATAAGGTTAACGAAACCTACATATCGGTATTGATCATGCTGATTGTTCTCATGCTGCTGTTTCTAATACTGTAAAATATGCTGATTCCCAGTTATGTGATCTTGGAATCATTGTGCAGTTATGCTTGATGATGGAGGGGTTAAGGGTTTCCTTCTGAACCTTCACATGAGGCTAAAATGGAGAAAAATCAATTTCAGTCTCTAAAAGAAGAGAACTCTTCGTACTGAAGGTCCCTGAACTTTGCCAACTCTACTGCACTGGAGTCTTGAAAGGGAATTTAAAAATATACTAGACATGGTTTGAAACTTGATCTTGTACTGTATTGCTGCACTGGAATACTATAAAAGGGAACCATGAGTACAGAGAAAATGCAAGTGAGGACTGGAATTTTCCCACTGACAGTAAGGGATTTTAATCTCCAATAAATATTTTGCTGCAGTAGTAAGATAGGGGAACTAAGGCTTTGTCTACACTAGCACTTTTTTCGGCAAAACTTTTGTCGGTCAGGGTGTGGGGAAAAAAAACCACACAGCTACTGCCACTCATTGGTGGTGGCTTAATTATGCTGGTGGGAGAGAACTCTCCCACTGGCATAGACCAGCTACACAGGAGACCTTGTACTGCTGTAGTTGTAAGGTCCGTAGTGTAGCTGTAGCCTAAAAGAAATGCTTCCCTTAAGGCTCAGGGATCAGCTGTAAAATGACCTAAGTTTGTCGTCTTCCCTTGCACTCCTCTTCCCCCCCCCCCCCCCCCATTGCACTCTTAAGAACAAAACAGGGTGGATTTAATTTAAATTTAGTCACTAGACTCGATCACCAGACTCGATTTTAATCATGGATTTCTACATAAAAGTGCATTCTTGCTGGTTGTTATAACCTTAATACATATTCTTCACAACCCAGAGATAGATGTAGGTTTCATTTTTAAAAGGTACACACTATACATTTTAAAAATGATTTATTTTGAAAACTTTTCAGATTAGTTTTGCAGCTATATCAGAAAATGAATGATTGTTTGGTTATTTCATTTACCAAAGGTAACTGAAGCAGATAGTTCATCTCCCAATGACTTCATAAATATCTCCAATTCAAAAAGTTAATCATTAATATTTGGAGGATTTTCTTGCCATGCTGTATTAGGAGGAGAACATCACCAGACAGACATATAAATTGTTTTATTTAACTAAAACAACAACATTATGTATTCTAAATTTTTTTCTTCAACAGCAAACACAATATTTTAACAAAATAAGCATATGCATTTTTGAATTTAGTTAAACATTCAAGTTTTTTAAAATCAAGTTTGTTTTTGTTAAAATTGTTTAACTAAAATAGTTAAATCATTTTTTTTAAAATTTCAAGTTGACTATGTCAGCCAGGTCAACACGAGAAACTTAAAATATTGGCTTCTGCAGCTAACTGTCGTCTTCACCTTCATTTTCCTGTTTGTTCATAATCTGGAAAAGAAAAACAAGCTTTCCTGCTTTTTCAGGTCCCAAACGATTTCTCAATTTGGAATGAATTAGTCCAAAGGAAGAAAACATTCTTTCTACACCGGCAGGAGAAGCTACTGCTGTTAAAAATGAGATTATCACTTCAACAGTCTCTGAATCCAAGTGCTTAAGTGACTTCCACCAGTTCACTGGTGTGACTTTCTTTAAAATATCATCAGCAAACATATCTTTCTTGAATGGTTCACCCATAGCTCTGAAGTTCATTATAGTTGGCATTATGGAGGGATGATTGCTGGATGTCCATGTCATAGCCAACTCCTCTTCTTCAGCAGTTAAGGTTTGACCCTTGTACCGAGTATTGAGAATATTTGCAAGAAAATGAGCTGGAGATAGTGCATGTCCCATTCGGTTGTTTTAATTCTTGTAATTTAATTCTGTCATTGCATATTTCTCTTTTTAAGATCTCACTCAGTTCCTTACAAATTTCAACAGCATCAGCAATAAAACAGCTGTTTCCCTGCATTTTGTTCAAGGCTTCAGAAATAAGTTTCGGGTACTCGGCATGTGTTCAACATTTCTCTTAAGCCCTATGTTGAGAACTTTGGCTGTGACAGTGCCATCTATTTTTTCACGATTTTGTTCACAAACTGTCATCAGATTAGGTCAGTTCTTGATATAGTGCTCAAAACCGCCCTCTATTGAGTTCCATCGCACGTCTTGTGGTGTGGGAGAGTTAGCTTGGTTCCTCCCACTTTTTTCAGAGCAGCTGCTGCAAAGTGGTTGTTACGGAAGTATTTTGCAATTTAACAACATTAGCCTTTATTTTTGGAACATTGAAGTCTTTGGCTAGGAGGTGCATCAAATCTGGATGATGGAGATTTTTTTTTCTTTTTGCTACAGGTTATATTCTGTGGCTATGTGACATACATGATGTGACTGAAACATTATCATTGGCAGATAACTCTGAAACTATCCACTTTCAAGGTCACCATCATTTTCTATAGTCTTCAGAATCCTGTATGTTGAGGATGGATTCTCCTAAACAAAATAAGTCAATGCAGTTATTTAATTATTACCATACTGCTCATTTACTCATTGCCTTCACTGACACTCACTACTACTGTAAAGGTGAAATTGTAAAAGGAAGATCTTCCTATTTCAGCTATTTATTTTTTATCACAACTGCATCTAAAATGATAGTACCATAGAGTAAAAACTATATTTTTTTGTTCAAACATGAGAATTCAAGAACAGTCCAGAAGGAAGACAGGCAGACCTTAAGAAAGAAGTATGAAATAAAAAAGTTTACCAATCTGAAGATCCTGCATGTTCAGACATGTTCCTTTCATCATCTTCAATGCAGCTTCCTCCAGAGAAGGAACACTTCTCATGATGTTGTTTCGTTCGAGCAACCATTTCTTTGTTGCACTGTTTGCATTTTGCACGCATGCCTGTCTTACCCACACGTAGAGGAACTTCATTAAAATATTCCCAAACTGGGTCTCTTTTACGGCCTGCTGCCTTTACAGGTTTTCCTTTCTAGTGAGAGAATGGTATGATAGATCTCAAATCAATGAAGGCTACACTCAGACCTCAAGACTACTGGAATATGCTGCTCAAACAGTATCACTTTTGTTTCTACTGCCTGTCCCTCCCTTCTCACAGTTATCTTCAGACTTCTTCTCCTTGTCCAAATCTATTCTGCCCCCAACAATCTTCTATTCATTGAACTTTTTGAAACTTTGCACTTTTAGAGAGAGATAAGGGATTGACTCTGTGTACACAGATTTGCAGAGGGACAGTAGGGTTGAGGTCTGTTATTTCTCACCTCTATCTATCTAAAAACATTTTTGTTGTTAACAAGCATGTTACCTCTGGAGACCCAAGTCTACAGTTTGAGAAATGCAAAACTAAGCATCTCTGATTGTATCTTCTAGACTGAGCACTGAGTCCCATTGGGTAGATAGAAAGATTAACTTAAATAATCTATACTGAAGCCCCTGGAACCCCATAAAATTGGGTCCCTAATCCATGAACTATTGGAACTCATTTACAAAACTTTTCTTAAACTTTACATGAATATATTATCTCATACTATAGAATTAGAATTTATAATCCCTATTCTACGATGAAATATCTGAGTTATAATGTATCTTAATTAAAACTATCTTTAGATTGCTTTTTTTCCTCAAAGCATTTTATCAAAAAAATCCGATTTAAATTAAAATCCAATTTTTAAAAAAAAATCATTGCTTTTTAACCACTCTGGAACAAAATAAAATATTTTAAACTGGAACAAATGTTTTCCTGTAGTGAAAGACTCCAACATTTTTTTAAAAATACACATTATCTTGTCATCTGATGCAACTCTAAATACTGTATTGACTCTCAGTTAAGGGCATGCTTGGGCCACCATGATTTAGGAATTTGGGGTAAAGAGTATACCAGTGGCTCTACAGCAGGGGTCTGAAACACACGGCCCGGGGGCCACATGCGGCCCGTGGAGTTATTTCCTGCGGCCCGCCATAGGTACCGACTCCACTGGCAGCCAAGCTCCAAACATTACTGAGTGTTTATATTTTATTAAAACCCCTCTTTGCATTAGTTTTTAAAAAGTTAATACATTGACTTTTAATAGAATACTATATTACTCTTCATTTTTTTTCATTTTTGACTATACTTTTGTATCATTGTATGAAAAGGTTTCAATGATGCGGCCGTTGGGCCAATTTACTAGTTCTCATGTGGCCCTTGTGGTGATTTGAGTTTGAGATCCCTGCTCTACAGTCTGTGAGCCACCAGTGGTCCAGGGAATGCTGGCTGGGACCATGGTGCTGGCTCTCCTCTTTGCTTCCAATTGCTATAAATTGTATTAAAATAAACCAAAAACCCAATAAATACTTTCCCAATATTATTTCTCCATGTAAACAATTGCTGTGGTTGCTACAGGGGTGGTGATTGATTGCACTGACCAACTCCGCTCCTGATGGCAATCATGAATGGAAGTGGAGGTAATCTAGAAAACAATCTTTCTGTTAAGATGTGGTCCACGGTATGAAAAAAGCCTAGGGACTTCTGCACTACAAGGCTATACAAGTTACAAGGTAACTTGTGCCCACTTGGAGAAACCTTCAGGAACAGCTCATGTTCCTGCCCAACTCTGATGGCAAGTTTAATTTCCTCTTAGGTTCCCTGTTGCTTTTCCACCTGACTTGTCTGTAATCCTCTGTCAATAATAAGTCGCAGTTCCTCATTATCTGCCATATTTTCAGTCTCCATCCCTCTTTCCTGCCGTGTATTAGATGGGTGTCCACTTGTGTACCAAGAATCTGTCTGCATGAATACCAACTTAAACGAAGCGACATAATTAGTGCTTATGCAGGGCATTAATCATTCATGAATCAAGGCTTTTCAGGGAGAGAGAAATGGGAATCTTCTTAACCACACACAAGCCAAATCTGTTTACAGTAGAAGTAGCACTGTAAGAAGGACTCTGTTGTTTTGTTCCACCAAATGACCTATTATGAACTGTTATGCAAGTGCAAGGTCTGCCTGGTGTGTAGTGTTAATTATTTAAAATAAGGACACATCGCTACATCATTTCACATTTAAAAATAAACACTCAATAGCACATGCACTTCTGAGAACTAAAGTAAGATCTGATACCTGATAATGGAGTCCTTCCTATTGTAATTCCCAGTTAGTTCAATTAAATTGTGCTGGTTCAGCTGCTTTCATCTGCAGTGAGAATTTGACATTTTACTCAGCTGTCTTTCACTGTCATCTTGTTTGTTTGGTTTTTTTAAAAATTAAAACTTGAAACCTGCAAATTATGCACATAGCTGGGGTCTATATAACATTGTGTTCCTGTCCCCATCTTTTGTCTTGTTACACTCACCTGTCCCACTTTTATTGAGAAGCTATGCAAGGCAGGGACTCTCACTCTGACCCCAATTTTATCACCCTTACTCCACAATGAGGACTGCCCACTACTGTGTGAAGGCCATTACCTGCTCCCATGTAAGTCAATGGCAAAACTCGCAGGTTATTCTATATAAGGATGACAGAGTTGGGCCCTGTGTGTTGTGTGTATGTACTGTACCTAGCACCGGAGTCACAAATCAGGACTGGGCCCTCTGGTGCTAGGTAGCTTTTCTATTATGGCAGTCTAAGTAGCTTATGAAGTGTAAAGTACAATGCTTTCTTACCTGGATAGTTAAAATTATCAAAATGATGTTGATTCTGATATTCTTTTGCTAGCAGTTATGATAGTCTGTACTAGAGAACTGGAATTGAATACCGCTCTTGATCACCAGTGTTAAACTGTTGACACTTTTTTGCTGCTGCCGTTAATCTCACCAATATATAATAAAATAATAATTATAGTTAAGCTAAAATATATATTTTGAAGCTCAAATATCAGCATCAGTAGTAGCTCTGCATACAGAGTTTGGCCCTTTAGAATTTGGGAGGGTATTCCCCGTAAGATTATAGGCGGTATTTCAAAATTCTTGAAGGGATTTGGATGCCCAGTTCCCATAGGAATTAGGACAGTTCCCATGTCCAAACCCCTTAGGCATTTTTGAAAATCACAGCCTATGCCAATTTTATAATGTGTTTTAGATTTGAGGCCTCAGATACATCACAGTATCTCTAAGTCTTTTTTTTTTTTTCTGAGTAGCGATTAACTCCAGTTAGAGATGAATCTCGTCTGCTTTCCTATCTGAAAAAATAAAGCTGACCAGGTACCAACCCCAAAGAAAGATTTAATGAAAATAAAATGCTTTGTTCAAAGAGTGCTCATGATAAAGAGCAGGAATCCAGATATAGTAAACTGACATTCTAATGCTTATTTTCTTTTGCAGACCGCATCATCTGCTATTAAAGGAACTATTCAGCTGGGAATAGGATACACAGTAGGTAACCTCACCTCTAAGCCAGACAGAGATGTACTTATGCAAGACTTCTATGTAGTGGAAAGTGTATTTCTACCCAGGTAAGGACAATCCTATCTAATGTAAGACTTTTCAAACAAAAAATTAACAGCATGCCTTCATTTACTAGATGTGCGAACTATAAGGATTATTTTGAAAAGAGAATTATCCTGTAACAAATGGGATCATAGTAAGTTTTTAATGTAAGAGAAGTTCAGTGGTTTTATGAGGATATTTTAATAATAAAAAAGAAATGAATATCAACTATTTCAACTGGAAGTTTGGTGTTCAAAATAATTTGAAAACTAATGTAATAGACTAGACTCTACCTTTTTCCTGTGCCATAGCCATAACTGAAGCAAATCCTTGCATATAGTTAGGTCTGCCAACTATCTCCAACATTCAGTTCCTTCAGAAGCATCCATATTTTCAAATATGGTGGTGAAAGGATGGTGGGAGGGATTACCATGTACACACTGATTAGTGAGAACCATAGTTATTGTGCAGATAGCAGTTTCTGATATTGCCATAGCCCTATTTAAGGGATAATATTTGGAATAACATACTCCTGTTTATGTGGGAAATCCAGATCGCTGCTGATATCAACAATAAAAAAAGTGTTACATAATGGCTTATATATTTTTTCCAAACTGTCACATATGACAAAAAGTATAAAGAACATATAGACCAAGATTTTCAAGAATAAGCGTTCCTAAATCCACTTTTTGGTACCTGCCTGATTCTCAGAAATGCTGAGTCCCCAACAGCTCCCACTGTAGTCACTGGGAGCTGTGAGTGATGGGCATTTCAAGCCACCTACTTAAGGCTTGTCTACACAAACACTTAGTTCTCAGCAAGCTGGGTTGTAAATCTATCCCATAATAGTCTGCTGTGTATGACGTGTCCATGTGGACCTTGCTGCCACACACTAAAAGTTCCCTAGAGCACTTTGATTTCCTGTTTTAAAGCAGGTTAAATTCAAGTGCACTAGGGAGCTTCTAGTGTGTGGCAGCTGGGTCCACATGGACATTTAGTGTGCAGCAAACTAGTGTGGGGTAAGATTTATGCCCCAGCTTGCTGCGAACTAAGTATTCATGTATACAAGCCCTTAGTGGAGAGTGTGTTGCAGTTTGTATGTGGGCTAAGCTTTAATCTGAACATAAACCCACAAATCATCTCTAACATAAAATATATTCCTCAGAAACATTAGAAATGACATCCCTAAAACAATGTATGTATTTGTTAATAGGCAGTGTTTAATCTTGAGAAAAGATGACAGGGGGGGACATAAGTCTTCAAATATGTTAAGAGCTGTTATAAAGAGGATGATGGTGATCAATTGTTCTTCATGTCAGCTGAGAGTAGTACAAGACGTAATGGGCTTAATCTACAGCAGGGGTCTCCAAACTTTGAGATGAGGGCCGTATACAATTTTTGAAGGGGCTTTGCGGGCCGAAGCGACTGTGAAAGAAATTAAATATATGCAAAATATATGCAAAATCATTTAAAAAAACAACACTACTCTACTGTGTCAGTGTTGCATTAAATTCTAAATCGGGTATAAAAGTTAATTGATGCAGGTACTGTGAAATCACACAAAATATTTGTCAATACATTAAAAATCACATTCATATATTCAAAAATAAAGAAATATTATTTTAGGATTAATGAGAAGTATGGTACTGATGTTTTTCTGACAAAATTGCATTTAGCGGTGGTTCAAAGTTAGTGTTCCCTATCATCAAAATTGATTGTAAATGTTCATCAGACAAGGTTGATCTGTAGTTGGAGCCTGCCTGTTTGCTTCTCCCTGTATCTGCTTGGCTGCAGTAACGACTCTTCCCTAAATTGGCTCCCCTTTTGGGGGGATACTGGCTCCCAGAGGCACTCACCCCTCTGCACAGCTCAGCTGTGCTGCTGCCCCTCCCCCTGCCTGCTTGGTGTACTTACTCAGCTGTTCGCTTCTCCGGTTGGTTGGAGGGCCAGACAAATGGAAGCCCCGGGCCGGATCCGGCCCGCCGGCCGTAGTTTGGAGACCCCTGATCTACAGCAAAGGAGATTATAATTAGAAAGTTTTTCTAAAATCTAACCTAAAGGGTAATTAAACTCTGGAATAATTTTCCAAGGGAGATTGTGGAATCCCTGTCATTGGAGATTTTTAAAGAACAGGTTAGACAAATACCTGTCAGGGGTAGCCTAGGTTGACTTGGTCCTACCTCATTGCAGGGGGGCCATATTGATGACTACTTGAAGTCCTTTCCAATCGTACATTTCGATGGTTCTATGACAGCCATATTTTTAAAAAAATTTGTTCTGGTCTGATAATGTAAAGCCATTGTTTATGTGGAAGAAGACTCAGGGCTAAATTAGTCTAAAGCATTTTCTTAAAGAAAATTTCAAACTTCGGAACATATTGCCTGGATAATATCCAGTCTTTACCCCACATGCTGTAGTTGTGCCAGTGGGAATTATTCATGTTCCATGCTCGTGGTTTGTGAGTGTCTATAATTGATGAGTTTTGTATATGCTTTTTCTGTGTGATATATTCTGGGGAAAACATGTAGATGCTAACCAAATATGTTTAATACTTCACCAAGAATTTTTCAGATCACAAGAAAATGACCACTTCTATATTGTCATGTAACCAAACTCTTCACTGTTTCAAAAAACAAAATAATAGCCCTACTTGGATGAAGATGTTGGCATTAGAAAGATGGTGCATGTACCCAATAGGAGTCTGCATGACTATCTGTAAAGACTTCAGAGCCCAAGTTATTCTTTTAAATATCAAGTGAAACTTGCATTCACAAAAACTACTATAAGCGCTTGGTTTTGAATTAATAGCACAGAAATGGAAGAATTCATTCCATTTCCTTTTTTTCCCCAGTTTGATTTGTTTTTTTATAAATGTCAATGTTGTGAAAGCCATAACACGTTAGTTACCTGATATGAAAACATTCCTGCATACACACTTACAAATGCAATTTCCAAATGCCTGTGGTTCTTGTGTTAAGGGTAGTGCTAAGATAGGTTTCTTCTATTTTAAAAATGGAATGGGGGCATGAGGAGCAACTTGGCTTGCCTGTATTGACAGAGTTTGTTTAAAAATAAATAATTTTTTTTCAGTAGCATCCTCCTGTCCAGTCATCCAAAAACAACACCCAGAAAGCTATCTATTAAAGTTCTAGCCAGATGAAACAAGTAATTTGACTTGCTGTCTGGTTTTACTAGTCCGTAAGCAAGAGAGAGTTATATATAGTCAGTCTCCTTGACTGAAACAAAGGATCTTTCTATAAAGGGTACTTATTGATAATATTCTTCCTCCATTAGATTCAGGAGTAGCAATCCATTTATGTCTTTTAAGACCAAATGTTGAATCTACAATTTCTGTGCATTTGGGTGTATAGGAAATGGAAAGTCTCTGAGTCTTGTCTCTTTTTGTAAATTGCATATTTATCTGCCTGTCTAAAATGATACTGAGCAGGAATAATAAGGTACTAGTTAGTATGAATTACAAGAGTAAGGCCCTTCATAGTAAGGTAGGGAGCTTCACTGTTGAGTCCCATTTGAAAGTACAATGGAGATTATTCCTGAGTCACACCAGCAGATTAGCGTCAACCAGGATATAAAAGTAGTAGGAGTCAGTGGCGTAGCCAGGTTTAGAGCACAGGGGGAGCGGCGCTATTAAAAAAAAAGCAGAAATAACTCCACTGATTTCAGTGCAATTACTTAATATTTACATCTAGGAGCAGAATTTGGCCCAATGCTTGGGCGTATTGCATGTTTGACTCAGCCAGTTTCAGTAAGTTACCGTGTCTTTGCACTGTGCCTTTAAACTTGAAATGTTTTCTTTCACTGGCCACTATAACACATGTGCAGGGATGAGAAGATACCTTCCCAGCTTCCACTCCGCTCCACACTTATCTTTGGGACAGAGTGTGACAGGCAAAGCTCTTGTTATTCATATTGGGCTAGCCAGAAGGAAGTTTACAGCATGTTGCTTTGAGGAGCTGACTGTGATGTGTGTCAGAGGGTTACAGTACAGTAATTCATTTTTAGGACCAGATTCTGGATGCAGTTTAAATGGCAGTGAGCATGAGGGCTCATTTTACAGAACACAAATTGGCTAAGCGTTGATCCTGAGAGCAATTGGCCTGCAGTGCCTGGCATATAACAAGGGAACCTATGGCTGCTCTACATTTGGGTAGTGTGAAGCTACTCCGGGAACTCATGCAAATAGTCTCTCCTGTCCCTCATAAACACCTCTAGGCAAATCCATAGCCTCTCTTCCCACTACTAGGGCCAGTGGAGTTACTGTAGCAATACTGGCAGTAACAGCTAAGCTGTCAGGTAGAGAGATTTTATGCAGCCTAATCATTCTCTGTGAGATATTGTCGTGGTTTTATAACAGCTGTGGAGTCTGGTGACATCAAAAAGTGGGTAGGCAAAATTAATGCATAAAAGTATGATCACAGCTAATTAACAGTAGTGGGCAGTGGTCATATTGTGTCTGATAATATTGGGTAGGTGGTGCCTTGTCTCTGAGCTTCCACTATACAAAATAAATGAACCATTAGCTGATGTATTTTCCTAAATGTCATGAAAAGATCAGAAAAGCTCTGTGAATTTCAGAGGCACTTTCCAGACAAACACCTAGGAGAGTTGAAGGGCCAAGTGTTTCCCAAACAATTATATGTACACCATTCCCTGTAGGATACACATCAACAGTATTCAGATTCTCACGCATAGGTATTTATGTTGTAATTCATGTCCACTGTATTAGCTCCATGTTAACCTGTTTCACACAGAGGCATGTATGTAACTTGCCGAAGTTCCTTAAATCCAATCTTAGGTAAAATTCCCTCTTCCCTTTTTGTGCTCCACCAACATGGACATGGCGGACATGCAGATCTGCTGAGGAGTACTTTTTAGGGGGTGAAAGAATCTGGGCAGACAGCAATTTGGTAGGGAAGTTACTGCCATTTCTTCCAGTGTGTGTGAATGTTGTTCAAAATGGAGACAGTGTGACTCCAGGAACGAAATCAAGCCTATTATGAACTATCAGTTATTTGACTAGTAAAAAACAATTCCTAATATAGATAAGGTGACTGTTGATTTTTTTTAAATGTATTTTTAAACATATACACCTGTCTCTTAGGTGCTTTAAGATGCCTCCATAAAAGGGACTATCATCAGTGCAAAATTAGTAGTAGTATTGTTATCATTAGAAAATAATTAAGAATGCCCATTCAGTGATTATTGCTACATAAAATCGTATGGACCCAAATATAATTGTCTTGATTTATTTTGAGATTCTTTAATGTACACATGCATTGCCTTTTAAAGATGTCTTGTATCAGGAGACTTATTAGCACATCTTACTGTAGCTGCAAATAATACAAAGGAAGATGTATCTAGAAATAAGGATATCACTATCCGTTTCTATCCTATATCAACCACAAGCCGATAGCTATGTGAGTATAGGAATGGTGACTAGTTTGTGTAGGCAGAAATGATGCAGTTGTGTATCTTTGCTCTTTAGGAAGGAAATGGGAGCGTTGGAAAGCAAGGCCTGGATTAGTTGTGCATACTTGTGCATTTATCTGTTGCATACAGGAAAAGGATAGTGAATGCACTTCAGTGAGAAGTAAAACAGTAACTTTTTCCAAGACTAGTAAGACCTGAGTTGTTGTTTTTTTAACACATTCAATATTTTGTTTGATTTTGGGGTAAATGGGGTAAGGAGTCCATTCCATATTGGGGGCATTGAGGCTTCCCTTTTCCCCCTCACTTTGCACATACACAAAACCAAGGCTCCACATTGTGGCTGCTTTCTTGCCTTAAAAGAGAGAGAAAATGAAGTTTCCCTCAGAACCCCTTAACACCACTGTAACTGGTCAGAGGATGTACTGTTGAAAGGAGTAAGACACTCCTTCTGTCCTTGGGGGCTAAGTGTGTTGCCTCCTTAACATTTCCAGTCAATGCTGAACCAAGGAGAGACTGCCAACAAATACATCTGGGTCTCCCTCCAAGCACTATGGCTGCACATCAAAAATATAATTCTTTGTGATTTAATTTTAGATTGATATGCATCACTTACACTGTAACTTATTCCCCTGGATTTATAGGCAGACAGTTCTTCACTTTAAAAAACAAAACAAAAAATAAAAAAACCCTGAAAGATTCTGCAACGCCAGAACTTGTCGTTACCTGCATAGCTACTAGAGAACATAGCTTTCATGGTAAATTTAGTCTCTTTAATATATTCAATAAAAATTATACTTTACACTTGTATAGAGTCTTTTATCTAAGCTTTTTAAAACACTATCCAAACAGTATGATTAAGCCTCATAATCCTTCCAAGACCAGAATTAAATGTTGTTGCTCAGATACAGAGATTTGAGTTATCAAAGGTCACAGAAAAAAGTGAAACTGGTAACAGAACCCAGTCCTCTGCTCTAATCACTGGATATGTTCCCTGTCTTAAGATGGAAAGTTATTGAGGTTGTCTCTTTTCTTTATATTGCACATTCTCCCATATGCGCTGAAAGTTATAATTTTGCAGTTTTAGGTTTTTCTTCAGTAGAAATGAAAAGTGTTGAATACAATAATGTAGCTGCTTTGTAATTTAACTAGCACACCGACAGTGTTTGCATTGATGTAAAGCGCGGGCTTCCTCACCTCTCCGATTTCTGGATGCTGCTAAGCCAATTCTACCAGGAGTGACACTTATGTTTGTGTCTTCAAGAGATTTCTCAAGAACAGTTCATTTTATTTTGCCTTTGGAATGCACCAGATTGCATCTAATGGTCAGTTAACACATTACAATTAACAGAGCAAAATATGCCTTCACCAGCTAAAGACACTTAATCCTCCCCATACAAATTCCTTAATATTTTTGTAGACTGGTTAAAGCAGTCCATTTTGTATGTGGTACTTCAGCTCTGAAAATAGCCTGGCCAGAGCCTGAACTCCTAAAATGTCACCAGCAAACAGTGGGGATGGGGCAAAAATCCATGTTCATCAAAACTAATAGGTTTGGGGCTGAGAACCTCAAATTTCTAGGTTGGAGGGGAGGGGAATAAAAAGCCTGTGGGTTTAGAGTTTGAAAACATCTTTCCTAGCCCACTGGTATTAGTGTTCCTCTAACCGCCTTTTCCCTCTTACTTGCTTTCCTCCCATCATGCAGTTTTTTCAGCATCTTATCTTTAGCTTCAAGAGCTTTGGAAGGGCTTCCTTTATCACAGTACTACTGCTTTTAAGACGGCTAGCAGGATGCGTTTCCCAAGAAATGCAGTCCCTTGTTGCCTATTGCTGCCTTGTATGCCATGGCAAGAAAATCTCAAACTCTTGTCAAATTTTTTTCTCCTGCATTTCAGTTGAACTTGCCACTGCTGTCCTTTGAGCAGTCCTAAGAGGCAGTGAAGCTGAAAAAATCAGTGTAATGAATGAAAACAGCAGGGAATGGTGAGCAGCCCTGCATACTCTCAGTAACCAGGGAGAATTTTTAAAAACAGTGTAATCTCTTGCAGAGTGCTAGGGCTTGTCTACAGGGAAATTGACCAGCAGAGCTATAGCAGAGTAAGCTGTTCCACCATGGGTTTTTTTTCACCCTATTCTGGATTAAAACTGACTTAATTATGGAATAATTACTCCACTTTGTAATATTCTGAAATAAAAGTCACTTTTAGTCCAGAATAGAGGTTCAGAGAGAGAGAGTGTTGTTCTGGAATATCTGTGCTGGTCAATTTCCCTGTGCAGACAAGCCCTTCAGGTGTGTCTGAAGTAGCTCATGCTCTTGGGTTTCATCCATCCTAGAAAAATGAGCAGGAATTTTCCAACACGGATAAAGCTGTATCAGTGCTGGTGTGAGCTCTGGTGTAGAGAGGGCATAAGCTTTATTTACCACTGGGCCATCAGACCCTGCAGATGCTGAAAAATGGCCACAAAGCCAGATTTTTCAAAGGTATTTAAAGATGCAGACAGGTGACTAGTGAGGTTTTCAAAAGCACCTAGTCATCTAATTCCTATGTGTAAATACCTTTACAAATCTGGCCCAAATTTTCTGGTGTAGATGCTCTCTTGGAGAGGGGGGGTATATTGTATTTATTGGCTACTTCATAAAGTTGCATTGTTGGAACCTTTGAGTGGACTAGAGTTTACTTCATTGCCCTTCTCCAGTAGTTAACCCCACCCCCCCAACTCCCATAGAAAAGCACCTGGAGACCCAGAATTCAGTCACTGAGTGTTTTCAGCAAAGATTGCACAGGGTCAGCCTCCCCCACATTTAAGTCCAAAAGAACAAAAGGAATGAACTTTAATTCTTAAGTTTATAAAATCTTATGATAAAGAAACATAATAAATAGCTACAATTTAATGTCTACAGCATAACATGGCTACTTTATAAGCCACATACGGTATTTTCACAGTTATACATAAACATACGTAAATAAATTAAATAAATCAAATTAAATCTAAACGGGTCAGTCCCCACAGAAATACAGTGAGAAGATACTCAGAGTTCCCAAAGGCTTTGGTTGAGTTCACCTGAGTCTTGGATTTAATGATCAAAGACTCTATGCAGTCAGGTGAGTCAAAAGCAACCTCTTCCTTCCATTTTTAGCTGGAATCCATATAGACTCCAACTACTCCTCCTGCAGAAATCTCTCATTAGCTAGTCAGCTAACCAATTAACCAACCACTCAGTTAAGTATATAGATTTAAAAAAAAACAACCCTGCTGCAAAATGTTTGAGTTAGGAAAAACAGCCTGCTTTCTGCTCCTGAGGCTCAGCTTCTCCCAGCATACGCTGCACTTGGCCTTTTCCAAAGCAACTTGCCTTCAGGGAGTCAGAGTCTAGTAACCATACCCAAAACTACCACACCAATTCCAGAAACTTCCGAGCGTGGAGAGCTAATGGTTGCTGGGCAGATGCACGCTGACCAAGACAGAACTCATTCCTACTCCTCCCCACAACCCCGCCAGCCCAATAGAGCTCTTAAAGAGATATCTCCCTATTAGGCACATGGGTTACATGGTCACTGACATAAAAAGCCTCTTGGTTTGAAAGTGAAGATGCATTTCACAAACAAAATCCCATAGCACAGCTCTGTGAAGAGGAGAATGGGCCAGTAGGAACACTCTAAGGTTGCAACATTTCTTATGCCATTTGAGGAAGTGAAATAAAAACTGTGGCCGCTACTGAGACTCAGTTAATCACTTTTCACTTGCCAATGCTGCATGACTAACCTCTCCCTTGGCATATAGAAAAACTGGATATTAGAAAGCTCTCTCTTCTATGTGCTTTCCTCAATGCAGACCCCTACAACTAGAATCCCCTCACTGACCTGGTCTTGTTCCAACCAATCAACCTCCTTTTCTGCTGCCACTTACCACCAGTCCAGCTCTTGCCCCTTTTTGTGTCTGCATTAGACAGTCTTCCAGCTCGCCGTTCAAATACCTGATGTACCTGAGTTGTCCTGCTTAGCCCCTCTAGCCCTGGGCTTGACCGTGCTCAGTGCAGATGGAATCTTTGGAAAATGTAGCTGCTAGACTCTGATGTCTCTGCTGACCATGTGTGACTTTTTCAAAGGCCTATACTTGGCCAAATTTTGGAGGTCTCATATAAGAACAGCAAAAGGCGCATCCCCAATATCAGGACAATGCCCCTGCCATATTTCAAATCTCTACTCAAAGCATTGAGGCACTGGAGCTTCCTTATGCAATTGTGGTAAGAGTTTAACATTGGCAAAACAGTTTAGTTTTTCCCTAATCTTATAATTGGGAACCATTTTTGATTAAACATTTTCCCCAAAAGATTAGGCTGAGGCATACACCGAGCTTGGACAGTTTCAGCCCAAACAGTTAATGTTTGGCAAAGTTATAACAAATGGAGAATAGGGCCATATAATTGCTGGTGTCGGGCAATCATAACTATAGGCAGTGCTACCAGTTCCACCTTAATCTCTTGATTTCCCTTTGCCATGCCATTTTAGGAGCAACAAACAGATGAATGGAATTGATTTTGTATCTAAGACAGTTTGTGGTGCACATCGTATTAAAATCTGCAGAATAGTTCATTTGGAAAAAGCAACTTTTATTAGCAGTTAGCAACCAGGGTAGAGAATGGCTAGCCAGTGAGAGTTTTCTCTGCTGCAATACTTCTAGCCCGTAGTTCCATCAGTTCTTTTATCCCTTGATCTGCTGCAGAGTTTAGGGGGTCAGTTTTGTGGAGGCTCAGAACTTTTTTTCCAGCTCACACAGTTGAGTTATTATCAGGCACAAATAAAAAACTGAAGTTAAAAGATAGATAGATGTAGATGAGCTGGATGAACTTCTTCCATCACAATATGTTACTAATATAATATAATTTCAGTGCATATATTCGGAATATATGTCAGGTCGTCTGTTTCATTTCTGGTAGTAAAACAATTTAGAATATAAAAAATCAGATGTTCTAATACTTTTATTACTAGCTATTTATACTTTTTTTATATATGTTAGATATTTCTACCGTAAACAAATTTACGCAGAGGTAAATGAACTTTTGACACATGATGTATGACTGAAATGATCAAATTGGGGCATTATGTCCTAGACCCTGTCTGCATTACAACTTTTATCTGCTATTTTGTATCTGGTTACAAGTTGCACAGTTCAGTTTGTGTTAACACAGCAGCTGTCAGCCATAACCATCTGGGTACACATCCTACTATGATGGTGAACCAGGTCTTGTGTCAATGTATCTGGGAAGCTATTCCATAGTCACTTAGCATGGGATAGAATTCCCACAGGACATGTATCTAGAGCTGAATCATAGTATATGGGGCAATGCACTCTGGATGTCCTGCCCAAGAAAGGTGGGGTTTTCTTTGTTTGTTTTTTTGTGGCTGGAGGGAAGGCGGGGGCCATGGACTATCCAGTAACATGGTCCCGTTTAGGGTACTCTGTTCACACTGAAAAAAAATTGTTTTCTTTTAACCAATTCAGCGCCAGCCTGCACTTGTGGTAGGGGCAAAACACTTTGAGCTGAGCACAGTAATTAACAGCGGGTTTTTTTACTATGTGTCCTGCAGATCCAAAACCAGGTGTAGAGCCAGTCATGCAAGTAACTGGTTGTAAACTAAAAAGTTATAGGGTTGAGGGAGCCTATGGTAGTGCCATGACCTAGTTTGCAAGAGAGAGTAACACTGAAGGGACATGGAAGGCTGAGATGCTGGTATAAACAGTATCTTAAACCATGGGTGGTGTGACTGATGATGATAATGGTTACTTCCCTCAGGGTGAGGAGAGGATACAAGACTGCTGTTTTCCTGGCACCACTTTTATATTGACATTTGAATCTATATTATTTCAAACTCCTTCGAGTGACTTTTGTCTCAGGATGCCAGTGAACATGGTGGTGGGAAGTATTAAAGGAAAACTAGATGTAAAAAAGTCTTTTTAAAAAATGTCTTGTAATATTTGCTGTTTTCTTTATTTGTCTTTTCAATGCAGTGAAGGCAGCAATTTGACCCCTGCTCATCATTACCCCGACTTCAGATTTAAGACCTATGCTCCTCTAGCTTTCCGTTACTTCAGAGAACTTTTTGGTATCAAGCCTGATGATTACTTGGTAAGAATTATTCCCTGAACTATCAAAAACAATTTGAGATGTGAACACTACTCTAGTTCTATAGCAGAAGAGAGGGATGGTTAACAATGCTCTAAAGAGGAGTAGAAGTTTTGAGGTTTTGTAACTGGTGTATAAATTTAGCTTTTGGCAAAACTTTTTTAATTCTCCAGCTTTTAAGTGATTGCTGTAAAACCTGCCATGTTAATTGATAGTTTAATACCTAGAGTATTGCTGCTAGTTCAGGTAATTATCTCTACACGCATATTATAATTAGATTTAAACACTCATGTGAATATTGCTAATTAAATTCTAATAGAGCGCTCTCGTATGCTAACTGCCTTATTTATGTACTTCACAAGAAAATAGTGTTTACGTACATACGTTCTAACCTTGACATGGAAAAAGAGATGACCTGTGAAAGACACTGATACCCTTGTGAAGACTACTTTCTGTTCTGTTCCTTTTGATTTGCAGTCTTAGGCCTGGTATGCACTAAAAAGTTAGGTCAGCCCAGCAGAGTAACTCAGAATTCTTCTGTTGACCTAGTTACTACCTCTCAGGGAGGAGGATACCTATAAAAGGAAAAACTTTTTCACTAGTAGGGTGGTGAAGCACTGGAATGGGTTACCTAGGGAGGTGGTGGAATCTCCTTCCTTAGAGGTTTTTAAGGTCAGGCTTGACAAAGCCCTGGCTGGGATGATCTAGTTGGGGTTGGTCCTGCTTTGAGCAGGGGGTTGGACTAGATGACCTCCTGAGGTCCCTTCCAACCCTGAGATTCTATGATTCTATGATTCTATAGTGACGGGAGCCCCCACTCCCTTCAGCATAGGTAGCAGGATCCACTTTGAAATGTGGAACTGTGCCGCTGTATCATTTCAAGTGTAGACAAGCCCTTAATAATCATACTTAGGGCCCTACCAAATTCATGGTCCATTATGGGTCAATTTCACGGTCATAGGATATTTAAAATAGTAAATTTCATGATTTCAGCTATTTAAATCTGAAATGTCATGGTGTTGTAATTGTAGGGAGTTGTGGGGTGGTCGCAAGGTTATTGTAGTGGGGGTTGTGGTACTGCTACCCTTACTTTTGCGCTGCTGCTGACGGCGGCACTGCCTTCGGAGCTGGGCAGCTGGAGAGCGGTGGCTGCTGGCTGGGAGCACAGCTCTGAAGGCAGAGCTGCTGCAGAAGTAAGGATGGCATGGTATGGTGTTGCCACCCTTACTTCTGCGCTGCTGTTGGTGTGGTGCTACTTTCAGAACTGGGCGCCCAGGCAACAGCCACCGCTCTTCAGCCGCCCAGCTCTGAAGGCAGCGCAGAAGTAAGGGTGGCAATACTGCAACCCTCCTAAAATAACCTTATGACCCCCCCCCCCCCTAAAACTCCCTTTTGGGTCAGGACCCCCAGTTTCAGAAATGCTGGTCTCCCCTTCTGAAATCTGTATAGTCTAAGCTAAAAGCACACCAAAGACCAGATTTCACAGGAGAAGACCAGATTTCACGGTCCGTGACGCATTTTTCATGGCCGTGAATTTGGTAGAGCCCTACTCGTACTATTTGTGTGTCATGCACATACTCAAATGTGAAAATATAACAACCTTGCTGTTAGATAGACATATCTGACCTTCAACCTTTTGGGGACCAACACTGTCAAAAAGAGGATGGTCCAAGATCTTCCTCCCCCTACAGATCTGCTGTTGGCAAGGCTGTGAGGGGATCTGTGTAGGGTGTCTTCCCCCTTCATTAAGAGGGCAAGATCAGATCATTTTGCAAGTTGCTAGTTCACTTCAGAGCTATGGGTCCCTCCAAAATGGAAGCCCAACAGCTTTTTTGCATTCATGGTGCTTAAAGGTGCAATGTAGGGTTTAAAACCCCCCGCATTTTTTTACAAATATTTTTACTTGTGTTAACCACTGAGATTCTTTACAATTGAAAGAATTTTAATAAGCTATTTGTCCATTATTTTAAGTGAAACACACACCAAAATTGGTTTAATAAAAGAATCAAAATATTTCTAGACCATCTCTGTCCAATTTATGTTCATATGTTTCTCTCAGCTTGGAGTGTGAAACTAGCCTACTTAGTTTTTAAAATAAAAATATTGTCCTGCAGTGTTGACAACCCAAACACAGGAGCATTATGCTAGTGCTTGGGTGCCTTATACTGATCCTAACTTAAAATTAAAGTAAAACTTTCCATTGGGTTATTTGTGTTAGTTACATGGAAATATTTGTTGGGCTTTCGGTTTCACAAAGGCTTGTTTATACAATACTTAAACTGATAGCCATATTTGGGATTAGGAAGGAATTTTCCAATGGGTCACATTGGCAGAGACCTTGGTGGGGTTTTTGCCTTTCCCTGCGGCATAGATCACTTGCGGGTTTAAACTGGTGTAAATGGTGAATTCTCTGTAACTTTCGTTCTTTAAACCATGATTTGAGGACTTCAGTAACTCAGCCAGAGGTTAGGGGTCTATTTCAGGAGTGGGTGGGTGAGATTCTGTGACTTGCAATGTGCAGGAGGTCAGATTAGATGATCATGATGGTCCCTTCTGACCTTAAAGTCTAAGGGGAAATCTGTCTTGCCCTATTCTTTTTAAAAGAGGGATCTGGAGACACTATAGTAGTGGTCCCCAACGTGGTGCCCGTGGGCGCCATGGTGCCCGCCGGGGCATTTATGTGCACCCGCCGTCAGGGCCAGCACCAAGGAAGGAAGAGGAGCATCCGCTGGAGAAGTGTCACTACTGAAATGCCGCCGCACAGCGCTTCTGGCGGAGAAGCTTTCACCTAAATGCCGCCGAGGTGCGCTTCCGGCGGAGAACCATCGCCACCGAAATACCGCCAAGAAGTGTCGCTGCCCGCCACACTCTGATGAAGGGATGAATGTGCTCTTGGACACACAAAGGTTGGGGACCACTGCACTATAGTCTTGGGCCTTGTCTACACTGTGGGTTTCAGCCAGCGGTGGCTGGCCACCAGAGAAGCTACCCCAGTGCAGACAGGGAAAGCTGTCACAACCAATTCGTATCAGTGCAACTGAACCCAGTTTCAAGCAGCGAGTAAACTACACCAGTGGAATTTGTGGCTTATAGGTTTGTACCAGTTCAGCTTCCAATACTTATAACTGCGGCAAATCACCACTGTCGGCAGTACTTCATTTTTATAGCCTTTGATTTATTCACCTCTCTGTGGATTCAATGAAAGAGTCTCTAGGGCCACATATTATAATGAGAGAGATCATAAGTGGAACCCTGAATCCCAGGGGAGATTGGGTTGTAATCCTGAGATCAGAAACCACTGGCTGGTGGTAGGCTGGAACCAGTTTTTCCAGTTTGGATATGACTGAAATCCTTGACGAAAAAAGGCAGCAATCTCATGAGAATATCTCTTGAGATTATGCTGCTGTTATATACTCAGCCCTGAATTTGTTTAAAACCAATCCAGATTTGACCATCTTCTCTCTAGTTATAACATGCACAGTGTTAGGCCAGAAGAAGTACCTGAACCATTTTCTGTATTTCTAGAAAGTGCTACAGTGGTTTTAGCCCTGCTACTACTTTATTTGCTTCAAAAGGAGTTGGATTTTTTTTTTTAAATTAAAATCAGTTGACAATAAAATCAGTCTTCCCCATTCATAATCTCTTACCTCAGCCTCTGTCCACTATACAAGATGTGATTCAAAAGTCTGTTGTCTTAAACCGTTTCTTTTCAGGCTGCAATACAGCAACTGAAAACAGTGGGATTGCTCTTTTATACGGGTTCCTGTTAGAGAGAGGGGGAGGGGAGAAATGGAATGAAAAGTATCTCAGCAACACTAAGTAGGTTTACACTGTTAATTTGCATTGGCGGGGCACAGCTGTTGTAGCTTTGCCTTCTTCCAAATGGTACAGTATGGAAGCACTGCAGGAAGCAGGATGAAGGGAAAAAATAAATTTGAACAGCTTGTACAAATAAATGGTGACTGGAAAATATACAAAACATGGGTATTCAGCATGTCAGTGTGTTGATCACAAACTATTTATCTTTCTTTTTTAAGTCTTGAGCAAAAGGCTCAAGGTTTAATTGAGCAAAACTTTGTGAGTTAGGCTTTTCTTTTGCAAAAAACAAACCCAAAGATAAAATCAGATCCTTGTCTTATAACATGTAATCCTGGATTTGTGATTTTCCTTATAGGCCATCCCTATTTTATTGCAATAATGTAATTTATTATATTTTAATATTCAAAATAATTGGCTTCAAAATCTCATAGCAATAATATTTTTCACTATTGAGGTTGCATATGTTGGTAGGATGGGCTAGAAATGTGGATAGTAACATAATGTAAAGACACTCTTGATTCAAAGGTGTATAGTATGAGGTTTATTAAAATGAAAGTGAAAATTTGATGCATTATTTTTAAAAAATATGTAATACATGGTGAAACATTTGAACTCAGCAAGCGTTCATTTTTTAAACTATATTTTCCCCTAAGCATACTTGTTGTTATCCCCTTCCCTTCCTCTCCCCACCTCTACCCCCTTGTTCTTGGACATCTCTGCTCGACAGCATCATCTACTGATGTCTATAGGACCAAATCCTCATCCCACTGAAATCCGTGACAGAACTCCTTTTGAATTCAATAGTACCCGGTTTTATTTGATAAAAAAATGATTTCTTATAATGAAACTCAGCCCTTTTCAGGCACTTTACTTGATAGTCCTGGTGGAAAGGGCAACTAGTTTAAGGAACAGCCACTCTTTCAGTTGTAAAAAGACCAGAAAAAATGCTGCTATTTTAAGAATAATTTCCCCGGTATGTAAATAGTTTAAAACACGTCTTGTTTTAAGTATAGTATATTTATTTGCGGGACACTCCCTTATTAATTTTTTATTAATGTTACTGTGCGACAATTTCAGTGTGTATGAAGTTATTGATCTTAACTATGCCTGCTTTTTTAAATAGAAGAAAAGCGATTCTTAATGAAGATTTTTTTTATTAGCATATTAATCCCGCTCTTCAGTTTATTACAAATGAAAATCCCTCGATTACTGGGTTTGGAGAGGAGATGGATGCTAAGAGGGTTGAGTGGGGGCATGAAGTGTGAATTAACATTGATGCAGTAGAACATTTATGAATATATAGATTTTCTATCTTTCCCCTATAGGACATCTGATTCCCATCAGTTAAACGTATTCTATCTTCTACTTTTTATCTAATGTAAAGGCAAATTGCAATATGTATCCTTGAGGCAGAAGGCTACCTCCTCCTCATAATGTGGGGGTCATGGAACATGTCCATGCTCTTCAAGTTCTCAACTGTTGTATAATCACCTATTTGTTCTAACTTATGCAGGGGCTGTGGCAGCTTGAGAATCGAGGAACTTTAACCATCTTCCTTACTGCCCTCCCTTTGTACCAACTATTCTTTTTAAAGATTTTTATGTTGAAAACCACCTGTATTGGCTGCAAACTCCATTTTGTCTTTGTTTCAGTATTCAATCTGCAGTGAGCCTTTAATAGAATTATCCAACCCTGGTGCCAGCGGTTCTTTATTTTTTGTAACTAGTGATGATGAGTTCATCATCAAAACAGTTCAACACAAAGAGGCTGAGTTTCTTCAGAAGCTGTTACCAGGTTACTACATGGTGAGTAACTGCAGATCATTAATTTTTCTGCTTCTATACATTTTCCATATATTTCATGTTTCACCTGTCCTTTTATTTCTGAATAATTTCATTCATTGTCTTCCAGTATTTTTGTTGATTTGGGATATGATACAGTTTCCATTTTGGCAGACTGTGATGTCATAAAAGGATCATTACTTTTTTGCATTTTGAAGTAGACAACAATCTGGGCTATAATAAACATGGCCAAAATTGGCAGTAACTCCGGTTTTGCAGAACCTCACTGGGTCGAGTTTTTGTTTCACAAAACCTAAACCAGAGGTGACTTGAATAAAATGGGATCCAAACCCCTTAAAAAGTCTTTGAGTGAGAGGGTTGTTCTGCTAAGTCTTCAGTCCATCTCTAGACTCAATCAAGAGCCCTCTCATGAGGGCACATTAAGGCCAAATGCAGAAAAAATGCTATGCTATTGACCTAATTTAAATAGATCCCATGCAAGAGGACAAAGAAACCCTATGGTGTGCAGTGATGAAAGACTCTGTGGTTCTCTTCAAGACAGTACAGAAGAGGAAATGTGGTCATGTCAGGAGCTTAAAATGTACAGAGTGAACCACATGGCCAAAAGTGACACAAAATGGAATCAGCAGGCCGTGTTTGTTCCCTTTATACCCCTGCTCTCGCCTCCTCAGTGCCCAGGGGTAGGGAGACATGGCCTGGCTTTTGGGATGACCTGGGCCTTTCTTTGATTTTGGCTCTGACACTTCTGTCACCCAGATCCCTCAATTTCATTTAAACACAGTCTCTTCTCCTGGGTTGTGCTAGCTTTTTCAAGTTTGGGCCCAGTGGGATGGAGAGAATGACTGACTGGTCAAAGAAATGGATTAGAATATAAAATAACACACCCCTTTCTCAATGTTAACATGCTTAAGGGTTTTCACCCTCTAAAATGCGGATGTTTATAAAAAAAAAATCTATTCTAACTTTTTGGGTTGTTTTATTTTATTTTTTTAGAATTTGAACCAGAATCCGAGGACTCTCTTACCAAAATTTTATGGACTATACTGTGTTCAGTCGGGGGGCATTAACATCAGAATCGTTGTGATGAACAATGTTTTGCCTCGGGCAATGAAAATGCATTTCACATATGACTTGAAAGGCTCTACCTATAAACGGAGAGCATCAAGAAAAGAAAGAGAGAAGTCCAACCCCACATTTAAAGACTTGGATTTCTTGCAAGAGATGCACGAAGGACTGTATTTTGACTCAGAAACGTACAGCGCACTGATGAAAACACTACAGAGGGATTGCCGAGTAAGTAAAAATAGTTCATATTTAACGTGACATTCAGATTTGTTTAATCCAGATTTACATCAGAGAACACTGAGAACAGAATCTGGCTCTGTAAATCATTGAAACTAGTGACGCCTTCTGATGCAATTTAATTATAGACAGATTCCAACTGCAGTTATTTTTTTAAAATGGCATAAGTGTTCTATCTCCAGCTGCTGAGATTTGACATAGGTTGCTATGTAACAGTAAACTGTTTTCTGTGATGAATACCTATTAGAAGACCATAATAAAAAGGGATTAGAACTCAGAGGTTTTGTACTTTGGGATTTTTTTAATTGTTCTCTGAGGCATAGCAAGTGTAATTGTACTGTTCTCAAATGTGCAAAAGTATCTGCAGGCTTGTCCGTGCTGTATGTTGCTTTGTTAAATGAATCCGTGCATTAGCTAGCATAAGTCGACAAAGTGAACGAAACCCCAGTGGCAGCAGATTCTGGTTTAGTTCTAGAGCATAATCCCATAAGAATTCTATGACTGAGTGCCTGTTTGAGTAAGGACTGGACTTGATGAGCCAGGAGGTCTCTTCTGGTCCAAGGCTGGAAGGGTTGGGAGTAGAACATTCTGCAAAGCTTTTCAAGAGGAGGGCAAGAATGTCTGTCCTTGCTCTTAGGAAACCCCTCTATCCAACTGGGAGGATGGCATTGGTGACAGTGGAGGGATCTCCTGCTATAAGGGTAGTTGCTGTGAAAGGGAGACCGAGCACAAAGGAGGAAATTGGGGAGATTCCAGGGCTCTGAGAGGTCCACTGAAGAAGAAAACTGGATTGTGTAGGAGTCCTAACAGTTTGGTGAGAAAACAGCAGCATGGATGGGATGAGCTCATAGCCTAGAAAGGGCATCCCTCACAGCACTTTGTTTGCTGCCACCTGTGCTGCTGTACGTCAAGTCTTGTTGTCGAACATGAATGCTACCTTTTGTTTAATAAATGAGTGTCCGAAATGGCTTGTGCTTTGTAAGTAAAATAGGGTGACCTAACAGTCAGCTGCACGCTCACTGTCAGACACTCTTCTAACAAAGGGCACTGTTCCTTTAGCGTTCTGCAGTGAGCATGTCCTGAGTTTCTGCCATTAGCGATAATGCAGAGTGCACCGGCGTGTCACATCTGAAAATCCAGACGCTCTTTTCTGCCTCCAATTGTCAGAAAGGTTAATTACACAATCACAGCTTTGAGAAGAAAAATCTGGTGTACAGAAAATGGTAAACAGATTGTTTAAAAGAGACCGAAATAGACTGAAAATTAGATTAAAAAACTAGAATCAGTAATTTGATGATAATATGTGAAGGGGTTTCTTATGGGAACTGTATTTCAAATTGTGATGTAGTCTCCGCATGTATTCTATGTTGAGGAAAGGGCTAAACATCAGTTTTCACAGTGTCGCCTTAATTTAACTGTAAAAAAAAAATAGCCTGAGGTTTTTAAAGGCAGAGTTAGGATTTATTGTCACAAAGGGCGGAGAAGCAGGTCTTTTGAATACTAAAGGCTTGTCTACACCACCACTTGAGTCGATGTAAGTTATGTTGCTCATGGTGAAAAAACCATGTTCTGAGCTAAGTTTCCTTTAAGCTGCGCAACTGCGCAGCAGCCTATTAAGAGCCTCGCAGGCTGTGGCGGGGAGAGATTCCTCTCCCCCGGCCCCAACCTAGCCCAGCCACGGACCTGCCACGTCCGGGGAGATGCGCCCCTCCCCTGCCCCCAGCCCCAGCACAGACCTGCTGTGGCTGGGGGATGCGCCCTGGCCCCAACCCCAGCATGGATCTGCTATGGCCAGGGGATATGCTCCTCTTGCTGCCCAAACCCAGCCCATGTGCTGCTGCGGTAGTAGAGAGAGCTGGGTGAGTTCGTTCTCTCTCTCTCTCTCTCCCTCCTGCTGTCACAGCCCCAGGGCAGCCTGTACCCCAAACCCCTCATCCTTGTCCCCAGCCCAAAGCCTGCACCCCCAGCTGGAGCCCTCACCGCTTCGTACCCTAACCCTCTGCCCCAGCCCTGAGCCCCCTCCCATACTCCGAATCCCTCAACCCCACCTCCGCCACATGAATGTTATGTGCAAGCATCACCTCCATAATGGTCCACATAACAAAATTCATTCCGCACACGGGTGGTAAAAATTAGAGGGAACACTGGCCCTGAGCGGCGTAACTTGCATCAATTTAGCGCAGTGTAGACACCGCTTTGTCTGTGGGAGACGCTCTCCCGCCGACATAGCTTCCACCTCTCACTGAGGTGGAGAATTATGTCGGCAGGAGAGCACTCTCCCAGCGACATAATGCGCCTTCACCAGACGCACTACATTGAGGCCACTATATCAATACAGTGGTGCTGATTTAGCACAGTAGTGAAGATAAGCCCTAAGATTATGGATTTTATATTTTGTATGTACTACATCTTATGAGTCCACAATGTCTGTGTTGATTTTTACACCTCTACCCCAAACCAAAAATAACATTTATTCATACACGTGAAGGTTGACAACAAGGAGGACTGAAATGCAGATTGTGATGGTGTCTTACACTAGTTCAGTGGTTCCCAAACTTTTGAAAGATGAGCCTTCCCTTCAGAAAAATGAAACCAACTGCTACCACTTCAGTCCTGGTGTTAGAGGCCTACCCAGTATAAACAATCACTTAGATTACATAAACAGAAACTTTCAGAATGATACTTCGTCTCCCTTTCTGCATGGTTTGATTATCAGTGAAATAGTTAACATTGTTTGCGTTTTCATATATTATCATTGACATCTGGGTTACAACTCATGGGACTTGAGGAGTTGGGGCTACTCACACTTCAGAATGATTGTTTCAGGCTCTCTGCAAACTCAGGCAGACATTCGTGTGTCGGTTGCATGTGATTTACATTTTCAAGATTTACTTTCGCAGTCATAGAAGGTAGGGAGTTAAATTTTTTAAAACCAAATCTGAGACTCTAAAAAGCAACTGAAAGGTGTGTCTGCTCCCACTTTCACCATCTCACCCCATCTAGGGTTTGGTTTGGTTTGGTTTGGTTTGGTTGTTTGTTTTTGCGATGCTCCCCCTCAGGTAGACACACCCCTGGCTTCAGAAAACACTGCTCCCGTTTATTGCGATTGCTTATTACAGTACCTGTTTTCCATTAAATAATGTGTACAGCATATTATATACAAAGGTGAGGGTATATACAATGCTAGGGTTATAGTAGCAAAAGATGCAACATCAGACTTTAAGCTTTGTCAAGATGTCTTAAAAGTAAGTTGTATCTAGAGCCAAATTCTTGCCTGATGTATGTCACTGGGAGGGGGAGGGGGAGAGCAGCTACCTGCATCTGTTTATTTTCTACAATTAATGGATCACTTTGTGTTTGCATGGAATCAAGTGAAAACTTTGCTATTTCAGGCGATCGTTACTTTAAATTTGAATCTGAGTTGAATTCAGATTAGAATCTGAAATTTGCACGTGAAACCAAAGAAAAATTTAATCCAGGATTTCATCAAAATTCCCATTAACTTCAATGGGATCCTGATGAAGGACCTAAACGGGTTGGTTAAGGAGGACTAGAATACTAATCACAAGACCCTGAAGTACCCTGTTGTTACCTGGTAGGATGCATACTGCTGTCTAGTAACCATTTGCTCAACTACTGATATGGTTGTTCTTGTATAGGTTCCTGGCCTTGAATGGGAACCGAGACCGTTTTATTTTGAGGAAGAAAAAACTCTGCGCTTTATAGCAGTGTTTTCTCAGAAACGATAGTATTGCCAACCACAAGTGTTCAAAAATCATGAGATCAGTTTAATAACCATGAGGGTTTTACAAAATAATAATTTTTATATTCTTTTTCCCAATGGGAGCTGCATTGCTAGCACTTGGGGCGGGGGCAGCGCGCAGAGCCGCTTGCTGCACCTCCACCTAGGAGCAGCCAGGACAGGTTGCTGCTTGTGGGGAGCTGCCCAACATGAGCGGCCCGTGGATCCGGCACCCCCCCTGCACCCCAACCTCATGCTGGCCCCATGTCAACCAGGCTATAAACCAGCATTTCAATGAAGATCAGAAATGTCAGTTTATAGAGCTTTCTGGTTGGTGAAGTGCCGGTTAAAACCACTTTTACTATATTTGCTGTCTGGCTTTTGAACCTTTGAAGCTCACTTGGTTCACATTTTCAAACTGTTCTTTGCAATCACGAAGTCTAGAAACTTTTTTGATTTTATTTTTTAAATGAAAGCTGAGATTCTCATGTAATCACAGTATCCCATCAGCTAAACACCAAATATCATGAGATTCCGAATAAAATGGGAAGAGTTGGCAATACTGAAACCACTCCCCACAACAGAACGTGGATGTATGCAGACATTTTCTTTTGTCCTTCTGCCAATTACTAGGTACCATTTTTTTTTTCATTAGGTCTTGTATAATCAAGTCATTACTAAACTAATGTCAATTGCCCACATTTATAAATGGTTCTTGAGCCACTGCTTTTTCATTACAGTGTAAACGTTCAGGAGGAAATAGGAGTTCTGAGAGTCCTCAGCAGTGTAAACCCTGAAGCAGTGTACATATACCCAGCAGGGCGCTCTCTCAAATTGTGTAGACACTGATTCCATTCCAGGCACAATTCACGAGCTTATTCCCAAACAAAATTATTATTTTTTAAAAAGGGGGTGGGGGCTGAAAGTTTTGTGTTTCAGGAGAGATCAGCCAATGCCCTAAAACAAATATTATACTTGACAGAAATTCTGAAACCTCACAGAAACCCCAGAGTTAAAACTTTGGCAAATAAAAGCTAACGAGGTGTGCCAGATTTCAGATGTTATTCTCTGTCTGGTCTACTTAGCAGGGCCAAGACGTTAAAGATTAAGGCCCAAATCCTGCAACTATCTCAGTGTGGATGGACACTTCTGCCCACATGGAGTCCATTTGACTGTAATGGGGCTCTACGTGGCCTCATGGGCCCACCCACAAGGAAGATATTCTCACTTATGTAGTTTGGGGAAAATGTTCGTTTAAAAATATATATAATAGTTAAGAACTCTGAAGCATGTGCCTTGGGTATCTGCTAGGAATTTTAGCAGAGATTAATGTGCTTCCTTTGTGGTATCCTAATGTACAGTCTATATATCTTTCCCTTATCTTATGGCAACACTATTCCATCAACTTTAATGCACGTTTAAGGCTCAACAACAAATTAGGAAATACAAAAGTTAAACACCCACTTGAAATCTAGTCAGTGTTAAAAAATAAGTTAAAAAAAGTTTCAAGAACTACACCTATGGTTTTTATTCTCCAGTCTTACAGCTCTTTTAGTCTTAGCTGTTGTGTGGAAAAGTAGATAAACAAATTTCAGGTAGAAGTGTAATGTTAAATTAGACATCCCATTATTGTTTCAATGGCTATGTTAACTTGGCTATTAGCATTTCCTGTTGCTGTTTTTCCTAGCTAAACATATTTATATTTTTGGTATAGCTGGTAGAAAAACTGTAAATATGTTTCTCACAGATTTTGAAAAGTTTTCTCATCCGTCCATTTTTCATCAAAATCCTAAAGTTTTTTTTCCCTCTTCCTTCCTACCCTTTCCCCCCCACCCTTCTTCCCCCTCTCCTTTCCCCACGTTGCCACTGAAAAAGGGAAAGAGGATAGGAAAGAAAGAAGGGAAAACTGGGGTGGGGGAAGTGGGATGATTTCCCCCCTCCCCCCCCCCGGTTTTTGGGGGTGGGGAATTCAGTTTTGGGAAAACAAAGAATGTTTATTAAAAGGCCATTTTTCACTTTTAAAAAAAAATTTCAAATGAAAATTTGTGACAAGATAAACCATAAAATACCCAGTGGCCAAATTGCTATTGGTACTCTAGAGACATCATGAACTTAAAAATAGAATATTTGTCCTGATAATTTTTTTACCTACAATTTTAACAAGTAACACTCTAATTTTACTGTAACTGAAAGAAATTAAGTGTGTGTGGGGTGTGTGGGGGGGAATTCTCCATCTTATTTTCAGTTAATTTTATTTGTGTGTTTCACAGGACTTCTGTGCAGTCTGTTACCCCTTGATCCCAAGGGGTCACCAACACAGATCAGCTTTCAGGAACAGATCCATACTCGGTTTTTCTCTTGTTGGTTTGTGTGGGTCTTTTATACAGCAACAGTGGGAAAGAACGTTTTCTTAGAAGGCAGGGGAAAATGTGATTGTAAAGTCCCAAAACCTAGCAAGGAGGATTTGGGGGCAAGTTTATTAACACACTGCTTTTAACAATTTTTTATTTCAATGACTAGATTTTAAGTTGACATACCTTTAACTTTTGTGTTTTGTGCCTTTGTATGATCTTGTGTAGAATTACAGTTTCAATATTCCTTTAACATAGCTTTTTGCCATTTAATATGTTATACAAACAATACTGGACTCTGAGAAGGAGAATAATAGATACTGGTTCAGTGTAAAATACTGTTTTCTTCAGATTATGCAATAGTACACAAAATTGAGCTAAACTTACAGTTTACAGTTTCAGTGTTAACTATATAGATAAAGTATATAATGAAAATACGCATTTCCAATATGTAATATTCAAGCTTAAAAAAATACAATTATACAGTACCAATATAAACCGTTCTACCTGACTGAATCGATTTGTTCTTATTGGGCCATTAGTATTTTCCTATAGTTTAGTATTCTCCTATGGTTTTGCTTTGAGACCTGCTTTACTTCATGATGGTTAGTAAATCAACATTGCTTTATTTCTTATTGTTAAATAGAAAATGAATCAGAGTCAGTTTGATAACTGTGTGACCTAAATTTCTTGGTTTTATTCTTAATCATCATGCTATTCATTACACTGTTGTTCTTTGCTTCAAGTAATAAATTATTAAAGCACAGTGCAGATTCTCAATTTCCAATAGACATAATTACATTTTCATAAATATTAATAAAAACTGTTTTAAATGTGAACTGTCCAAAAAGTGTGGAAGCTTCATTGAGTATGTTACACACTAAGATATGAACGACTTTGAAATGATATAACAAAGACATTGGAGAGAGTTTAATTGTGCAGTTTTTAGAGATTTTTGTGCTAAAGATGGAGAAGATTGAACTAAAAATCAGATTATTTTTCATAAAATGAGCAAATATTTAAACGATTGATGAAATTGGGTGGGTGGAGCGTAGGTGCATATCTGAGGAATGATTCTGGCCATGTGTGTATATATATATGAACAATAATTAAATTAAAAGCAGTCAGATCCCTTTGGGAAATGGGTAGAGGTATGGTAGTGGTTTGTTTTTCCCTGAACTAATTCTCAGATGACACAGAAGCCAAGTTAAATTAGGCAACATTTCATTTTTAGTAGTGGCAAGATTCTCCAACTGAGATCAGAATATTATTGTGCCAGGCACTATACTGATGCACTGTAAAAGATGTACACCTGGAATATTCCTTGCCCCCAAAGAGTTTATAATCCGAATACACAACACAGACAAAGGATGGGAGAAAGGAAGGATCATCATCTCCATTTTACAGTGGATGTCTGAGGCACAGATGACTTGCTGAAGGTCACATAGGAAGAATATGGTGGAGCTGGGAATTGAATCCTATCTTGGGAGTCCCAGTCCAGTGTCTTAACTACAACACCATCCTTTCTGTCTCCTTTCAGTCCCGCAGAGTGCAAGGCAAGTGAAGCAATTCATCAAAGAAAGCTGATACGTAATCTAATAATATCTTGGTGATATAAATGTTTATTACAAAGTAGTGCAGAAACTTTGGCCCTTCCAAATTGTTGTTTCTAATCCAGTTACTGACCAAAGCATGTTAAACTAACATAAACCAAGAAACTTGTATTCTAAGGGAACAGAGTAAATGACAAGACCTTGGTTTTCCTGGAAATCTTTACATCCTGTGTCACGCACACAAAGCACGCTCTTGTATGTCAGAGTCATCTGTAAGCAGCTTTGGAAATTTCTGATTGAAGATGAGTAAAACAGTGAACCTGGTCACTTTTTCCACTCGCTACTGAATCAAGCAAGACCAGATCAGAAAAACAGCACCTGTCAGGTGGAAGAAGGCTGGCAGGAAATGGATGTGCATGCACATTGGGTTTTGGTAGTCTGTTGAGAGGATGGGACCTGCACCCCTTCCAACCATCTTTCCTATTGCCCTTTCCTTAACACCTGACATCCACTTGCCACCCACCTAACCCTCTGCTGGCTAGTTTTTACCCAACCACAATATTCCTTAACCATCCTCACTTCCCACACCCGCCACAGCCATAGTCTTGTTCCCCAGCCAGCCCCCTTCCATGCACCATGCTCTAAACCAGGGATTCTCAAACTTCATTGCACAGCGACCCCCCCTTCTGACAACAAAAATTACTACACAACCTCACAAGAGGGGACTGAAGCCACTGCTAAAGCCTGAGCCCTGCCACCCCAGGTGGGGGTGGCCAAAGCCTGAGCCACACCATCCCGGGCAGGGGAACCAAAGCCCCAGGGCTTCAGTCCCAAGTAGGGGGGCCTGTAATCTGAGCCCTGCCACTCAGGGCTGAAGCTCTTGGGCTTTGGCCCCAGGCAATGGGGCTCCAGCTTCGGCCCTGGGTCCCAGCAAGTTTAATGCCAGCCCTGGCGACCCCATTAAAATGGGGTTGCGACCCACAGTTTGAGAACCGCTGCTTTAGACCTCTAAGCTGTCTCCTTGTATCTCCGATTGTTGTCCATATTATAACTCTCATAGATGGCAAAACCTATCCCGATGAGCAGCATCTATTTAGTGTGTGAGTTTATAGACCAAAATTCCCCAAAGGGGATTGCAAAACCACACAATGTCCTAATTTTATGGTTTTGGTTTTTTCCCCCCATCCTACTTGGGTCAAAAGTGAGCAAAAGATTCCAGTAATTGTCAGCGTGCTTCTGTATAAAAACATGTAATCATGTAACTGAAAGATTTACTAAATTGTTGTGGGATTACAAAATAACCTTGTTGTCTGAACCCAGTTTATCCAGTCTTTGTGTCCCCCACCGTGTATAGAAACAAATGTTTGTACTAATAATTTCAAATATCACCTGAAAAATTCTGATAATCAGATTTACCTATATTGTAGAAAAGGGACACGTGAAGGAGTTTTTGAGGATGACCAACTGGAGACTTTTTTGGTTTAGACAAAAAGGTCTTATTGTGGAACTTTCTGATGAAAATTTTGCCTCAAAGAAAAACAAGTCAAGCACACTTACCTGCAGTGCTGAAATCAAAGTTTTAGATGGCTTGCATTTCCAGGTGTTTACCCTGATGTGGTGTATCTGTTCAGTATGCAGTAGCTTAGTTTTAGACATGGCATGTATCTTTACACATTTGGGAGAATTATGTCATTATGCATGACTAGTCTGTTGGGCAGTGTTGAAACAAGATATCCATTATCTAACGCTAAGCAATTAGATGTACTGTTTCGACAGGAGCAGTTTTACAAATGAGGAAAAGTTGTCAATCAAAATGCTAATGACCTAGAAAGGGGCAAATGTACTAGACGATGCATTAGTTTTTTTTATTATTTTCTCACTAGTGCTAGCTTTTCCAGAAAAGAGAGAAAAGGGGGACTTTTTATGTAGCACTCTCTGGAAAATTCTGGGTCCAATGGCCTCAACCCCCATTTTGCTGAGTAAGAGAGATGTGACTGCCAGTGAGGGGGCAAGTTGTTTAACCTTTCTGCCTCAGTTTTCCCAATTAGGATAATACTTAGAAACCTCACAGGCGTGTTATGAGGATTGAGTTATTGGTTTTAAAGTATCCTGAAGAAGAAAATCAATATTTAACTGCTAAATAGAGCTGGACAGAAAATAGTCGGAGGGAGTGGAAAATTTGTGTCATTTTCCGGTTTGTTTCTAGTTAGCATATATCAAGATGAATTTCCATCTGACCAGCCTAAGTGTCTGTCTGCTATTTTTAATTGGAATGCAAACAAAACTAAAGGGCCAAATTCAGATTTTGAGTAACTAGGTATCTGTCCTGTCCAACTCAATGGAAGTTGGGCCCTCCTATTCCAAAGCTAAATTTGTCTCAAAGAATTTTTAACATATAATTGAATTTATTTTTCTTCCTTTTCTGAATACACTTGCAACATTTAGTATTAAGAAATCATTCTGTCTCTGGAGCCAGTGAATCAGGAAGACAAAACAAAGAGGAGACCAGTTTGTTTGTTAGGCAACATTCTCTATACTTACAAAATTATATATAAATAAAGTGCAGTCTTTAAACACTTCAAACAGTTGTGTAGTCTCTGTTCATAAGTTTCATAATTCATAGTATTAGAGTAGTTAAGCCACTGATACCAGAAATTCAAAATAGCTATTACAGAAGCAACAATAGTTAATCTAGTTGAGATCATGAATTTTTAAGAACAGGGCAGTTATTTCATACTGTTGTTGTTTTTTACCAGTAAGAGTTGTATTGCTTGTCAGTCTGTATTTTTCTTTTATTGCATTAGCAAAGAACATTGTGAACTTGACTGAGGAAATTAAATTTTAAAAGAGCTACATTAATGGACTGACTTAAACCTACTAAAGTAAGGAAATTCAGAGTTAAGGACAAAAAGCTCCTTTCCCAGAAGAACTTCAAATCTAGGCATTATTTTCTCCCAGCCTTAATTCAATCTGTTGTGCCCAAATGCTGCAGCTCATACGGCATCTGAGTACCCATTGCGGTGTTATGGAGCACCAGGGATAGATGTCTGTATGGCCAAATTTTGCTGTATTTTGTGGGCTTATGTAAAGCCCATAGTTTTTTTTTTTGTATCTCATTCTCCTTTGCCTAACGTATATTGTAGCACATGTGGGACATTTCTATGGCAGTCAGCTATTGTTTGTGAGCCAGATTCTCATCTCATTCACGTCAGCTGAAATCCAAAATAACCCTCCATTTCTCCTCGTGTAATGTATTCAGAGATAAAAATCTGGTCAAGTATTTTTTTTATCAGTGGTATTAGCAATTATATTATTGTCACTATCCAAAGTCTATTGAAATCAGCAGTTCGAGTCTCTAGATGTACATTTTTGGATTTAAGATGGACTTTGGTGGTATTGCTAAACTCAGGATCAACAAAATACATCTAGAAAAGAAATGATGTATTAGCAAAATCTGAAAAGGTTGATTGTATTCCATATGCTCATGGTATTAGTTTTTGTGAACAGCTTGTTTAGCAGTTCTATTATGAGGATGTCTTACTACACCAGTGGTCCCCAACCTTTCTGTGGCCAAGAGCACATTCATGCCTTCAGAAGAGTGTGGCGGGCAGCAACGCTTCTTGGCGGCATTTCGGTGGCGACACTTCTCCGGTGGCTACACTCCTGGGCAGCAGCTTCTCTGCTGGAAGCACTCCTCGGTGGCATTTCGTTGGCAGGTTCTCCGGCGGATGCGCTCCTATCCTCTTCGTTCCTTGGTGCCGGCCCTGACGGCAGGTGCATATAAATGCCCCGGCAGGTGCCATGGCACCCGCGGGCACCACGTTGGGGACCACTGTACTACACTGTAGTAGTTTTGCATGTGCTGTGATAGCCCGTGGCCACGTATTATACACGCAGACCCCATCATTAGTCTGTGTTCAGCACATGCTGCATCAGGAACACAATGCTGTTCAGAGGCAGAGCTAGTTGGTTTATCATGGGCTTAGTGCAACGGTGGTAGCTTAAGTGGTTGGCTCTCGCTAGGGTTATACCCAGAGCCCTTGACTAATTCAAAGACTCAGCAGAGAGAGAACCCAATCACTCAAATGGCAATGTGTGTGGGAGGGGGGAGAAAAAAAATTCATATTTTCCTTGAGGCATACTCTTTTTGACAGTGTTTTTTGTCTCTTAGCACATAATACATTCAGCTTGGACACTATTTTTGACAATCCTGTTAAATCTTTATACAGTACAAGTTAAGAATAGAAGGGGCAGTTGGGGCCCATGACCTAGAAATTCTCACAATGTCTCTAGCCAAACCTATAACCATTAGCATCATTACCAGATGATACTATTATGCTGGAGAAACCTTTGAAGCCAGCCCTTTATGTATTACTTCCAACAGGGGGAAGCTTATGTGACCGAGGCTTGTGCACCCTGTGTCCACACCCTACGCACTATTGTAATCATCTTTGTACAAAATATGCCTTGTGAGGTATCATCTGAACACTCATAATTTGCTGATCAGTGATATCATGGCAAAATGCACGTAGTAGCATTCTATGTAAAGTTATAAACACACACTGAACTCATGACTAAAAGCATGTTTTCCAGATAAGTCTGGGGCGTGCCAAACCAGTTCTTCAGAGACAAAGGGCAAGCTGACGCCTCAGCCAGGTGTAAACAAGGCTGATGGACCATTATCTTCTCTGCGGCCATTTTTGACAGGAAAAGGGACAGGGCAAAAAATCTGCATCTTGACAAAGAAATAGCATGGAGTTCCCTTCCATACAGACTGCCTGTTGCCTTGCTCCCAGCTATAAATGCTCCCCAAAGGAGGGACAGGGCTATAAAAAGCATCAGACACCCTCTCTCTCTCTCTCTCTCTCTCTCTCTCTCCATCAATTTACTGTACCAGAAGGAACAAAGGAAGCAGCCATTGAGGTAGAGGTCCTGGCCTAAGAAGTTTGGTCAATAAGATTGCTGAGAGCATGTGGTGAGAAAAACTTTGCTTGAATCTGATATAGTTTTAGGCACCCGTAGCATTTTAACTTTTTTTGTACCCGTTTCCGACTTTTATGCCTTATTACTTGTACTTGCTTAAAATCTATCCCTATATAGTTAATAAACTTGTTTTATTGTCTTCTCTGATCCATTGTGTTTAAATCATAATGTCTGGGAAACTCCATTTGGGGTAACAAGATCTGTGGATATCATTTTTGTTAATGAAATGACAGACTTTATGTAGGCTTGTAATTGTCCAGGAAAGGGATGAGCAGTACAGGATGTACATTTCTGGGGGAAATCTAGGACTGAGGATGTGTTGAGGACACCCTGCAATATAACCAAGGTTGGTAAGGGCCCAGGTGTGGCTGGCTGGCTGCAGTACACACACACACGTACATGTACGTACACACACACACACACACACACACACACACACACACACACACACACACACACACACACACACACACACACACACACCCCGTGAGTGACTTGCATGTTGGAGGCTATTTGTGAACAGTCCAGGCTGGAGGCTACAGCAGCAAAGCCTTGTAAAGGGCATCCCAGGTTAGAGGGAAGGGGATGACGCACCTACTCATTAATTGGGATTGTTCCCTGAATATGTCACAGTTTACTAATGAGCAGACTAGATGTATGTTGCAATTTCTGTTCACTAACACTCTCCAAACTCGTACTAATTTGCCACAATACAATACAGCACTTAGGCAAACCTTGTGTGTCTAAATAGCAGTAAATCCAGAAGTTCTTGCAAAATGCAAGCTTTGTTATGTTGGTGCTATGCATTTGAGCCCTTAAGTCCAGAAAGACTGAAACTGAAAATGACAGAATTTCTCTCTCCATTTATAACCCATGGGAACATGCTCTTAGGGAAGAGGGGACAGCATTTGCATCTCTAGATCCCTTGTGACCAAGCATGAGGCTTTTGTCAATGCTTTACGGTTTTTGTAGAGGTAGTATCGTGATCTCTGCTTTGAGAGGTTTCTCTCTCCTTGCGTTAGGACCTCATTCAACATGAGTAAAGGTTGCACAAGTGGGCCCTTTGTCACTTCTTGGGATACTGGAGGTATAGAAATTCCAAGATTTACTGGATCATGTAAGTTTTTTCTGAGTGTTACCAAAGTTATTAATTTGCATTAATGTTAATGCATGAAAAATATTTTCTAAATGAAGCAGAGTTTAGTTTTTGGTTTTTCCCTCCCCTTCAAGTCTTAACTGTGGGCCAAATCTAGGAGTCCTTACTCAATTCATATTCAGGCAAAAATCACATTGAGGTTAATGGGAGTTCTGCCTGAGGTAAGGACTGCAGGATTTGGTGACAATGACTTATTGGCCCTGAAGTTTTTAATTTTGTGCCCATTTTGGTTAGTTTAATGGTTTTTTCATATTAGCATTTTTCTTTTGACAAGGAAATGGAACCATGATTCAGATCAGTTTTCATCAGGGCTTAGCTACCTGCTTTGATTAGCAAATATATAGGTACAGAGGTCATCAGAATGTACATGTTTCATATACCAACGGGCATACAGATATGTTTGAGCCTAGATAATTTATATGGCAGTCACTATTTTAATGTACACTGAAAATATTTTAGAGTATTATTATTTCAGGTTTTTCATGATCTGTTCAGTGGTTTATGCAGTTAAATGTGTAGAGAGCAAGAATAGGATTCAAACGGCTACAGTAGGGTTCACATAGGTTGCTGCATGTAAAGATGAAATATGTGCTGAGGGTCTGCCTAGGAAAAAATGTCACTTTGCTCACTTCAGTTTCCAAGAGATTTAGAGCAGCTAGGAAGTAGTACATGGTTAGTTTTAGTGATCCTGGAACAAAAATGCAGACAGCAATGAAACTCTTTAGTCAATGTTTAGCGCAAGGAGCAGGGGCAAAAGGAGATGGGAGTGGATCACTTTAGTCAGAGTTTAAAAAGTTCTTCTGTATTGCACAAGATATCCCACTGCACTGGCAAGCTGGATATACACCAGAGTCTTTCAAGAAGACTGTATCAGATATTAACTTGATGTTACTCTTGATTTCAATTCAGCGGAACCATGAAGTATCTAATCCCAAAGGGGTAGAGAATGGGGCAAGCACAGATTTCATTAAAGCAAAGAATGTGAGCTGTTGTTTTTTTTGTTTTTTGTTTTTTAAAGTGAAAAATGGCACCATCTTCCCAAGCATATTTAGTTGATGAAATCAGGATTTACAGTCATAGACATTGATACTGGCTCTAATACCAGAGTAGTATTTTCATAAGGGCAAATGTTAATTTAACTTTTATTTATTTTTTTGCAATATGCTAGGCATCAGCTTTCTCTCCATTTTAAATGGCACACATACAAGTGTTCTTGTACCATCTATTTTTATAAAAAATAGGCAACCTATGAAAATCTTTCTTTTAAAAACAAACTTTTATTTACTATGGCAGGGGCAAAGAGAACTGTACTTATGAGTTCCTCTGACTCTAGTATTCTAATGTATTCATGCAATACAGGATCTTGTATTCCTTAACTATGCTGGTTTTGCAGTTCAAGATTCCCAATGCCATAAAACAGGAAGTGTTTAGTGACCCATAAGTCCCACGTTCTGTGTAACGAAATATATTTTCCTGATCTTGTCATGTGATATTCTAGATTGTCTTTTATTGTTGCCAAAAGGCTGTATTGGCAGGATCAGAGGATGTGCTGGGGTGCTGATAGCTTCATCTCATGCATTTGAGTGTGTGGAGGCACTTTTTCTTGCACTTTGTTTGTTTGAAGCCAACCTGTTCCTCTCGTATAGAAGAATTCTGCAAGATGTGTGTGTTCGACTTTGCTCAGTTACCTCTTTTATATTCAGACCACTTGCTCAGTCATTTTGTATGTGTTACCCCCAGAGATCAGAGTGAGACCTGACCTTTCTGCAGTTAGGGTATAATATAGGACTTTTTGTGCAAGCCTTCCCGCATTAACAATGGTGGTAGAAGGATAGGGTGACCAGATGTCCCGATTTTATAGGGACAGTCCCGATTTATGGGCCTTTTTCTTATATAGGCTCCTATTACCCTCCTCCCCTCCCCACCCCCGTCTCGATTTTTCACACTTGCTGTCTGGTCACCCTATAGAAGGAGGCCTTGATGTTTCTCATGGAAGACAGCCACGAAAAGGGATTTAATTCAGGAAAGTAACACGAGATGCAAGAGAGTTGCAGAATGGGGATAGAACGGATGCTAATATCAAGTGTGTATATATGTATGCCTTCTAGTTACTACAAGTGATGAGTGCTTTAGAAATGTGTATTGAATAAAACAGTCTCCCCACATCCATGTCTACAGTCAATGGTTGGTAAGATAAAATGTTTTCATAGGCGGTGAATCTCCCCTTCCCTGTTACATAACTCCCAGCTATGTTGAAATCTTTTCTGTTCTCATTTTGAAAATGCAAATATGTGCACTGGGTTTCATAAATTAACCCAGTGTTTTGTGTAAAACACCAATTCAGTCCGTCACTGACTGAACTGGCACGCCTGGAGTTACTGTGCTTCATTTGTTGTCTCTGTAAAATCAAATTGTTCTTATTCCTGGTAAAATGACATGTAATTTTTGGCACTGAACTGCAAAATTTTAACATGACCAGTAATGCATCTTGTATAAAAATCTGTGTTAAATCATTCTTGACTTGCATGAAGAAAAGGACACACATTGCTCCATATTTCTCTTTGAGATTACAGGACGCTAAATAGGTTGCTATCCTTGTGCCAAACAGGGTTTTCATACAGGATGTTTGATACAATACCTGTCTGCTGGTGATTCTGATATAGTGTTAAAATGTAAAAAGGGGGATTGAAGGAGATCCTAAGCACAGTTAATAGACTCGGAGAGAGGTTTTTTCCTTTTAATGGAGTTCCTCTGGATTCATACTGGTGCAACTGAGATTAGAATCTTATACATACTTCCAAGAATTGGGAAGTGGAACCTGTCAAGGTCAGGGAGTCAGTGATTGGTAGGAGGGGAGGAGACTGGTTAAAAATCATGTCATAGTTCAAGTATAAAGTTTATATTGGCCAGTTTTAGCCTGTTACGGAGAGATTGTCAAAGGCACAAATGGGGCTTAGATGCCAGATCCGACTGACTTTTCATGGGAGTGGGGCATCTTGACTGCCCCTTTTCCTTTTTGAAAATCTGTCCTTCAAGGATTTGTTTTTTTTCAACATTGGGTTTGTATATGTATAGCAGATCATCCATAAGTACATCAGCTAAGATAAAAAAATAATGTATATAGTGCATCAGAGTAGAAGACAACTGCTTTCTCACTATAAATGAAATGGAGTTGCTGGTGAGGCAAACTCTCCAGCTGAAAAGGGCCTTACATTTCTATGTACTTTAGTTTTCCCACTTTTAATGAGGGTGCTGTGATGGTTAACTTATTAACATTTGTAAGTTGATTTGGGAATCTCAGACAGAAGGTGGGAGGGTAGTACAAAAATATTACTTTTGTTAACCTTTCTGCAAACTGTCCTAGTCAAACCCATTATATTGACATACCTGTGTGGGTTTTTTCCTTTTATTTGGATTTTCTCAAGTGGTTGAATTACACAGCAGAAATTAAATTGTGTAGTCATTTGTGTGTGTTACAGTACACGCAGTCCTTCTTCTTTAATAGGTGCTGGAAAGCTTTAAAATCATGGACTATAGTCTGCTGCTGGGAATCCATGTATTGGACAGTATCACAAAAGAGAAGGATGGGGAGAGTTCCCAGAATGCATCTGATGCCAAACGTCCTGGGGTACAGAAAGTTCTCTATTCTACAGCCATGGAATCTATACAGGGTCCTGGAAAGTCTGGGGAATCTGTCATCACAGAAGCTACAAATACGTAAGTCTCCACAATCTGTTAAAAATTGACTGGGTATTTCTAAATTTTATTTCTGCAAACTGTTCTACATTGTATTAAATCAAACTCTGGCTAGCTTCCTATCCAGGAAGGCACTACATAGGAGTGATTGAAGGATTAAGCAAAATGCTTTCTAAAAAGCATTCAAAACTCACCAAGGTTCACTGGAGACCAGGAAATAAAAACTTTGATTAGTTTATTCATCATCTTTAAATACATGATAGCAATTGCAGTTATAATTCAGAACAATTTATCGGCAAGTAGTAAACTCACTTATAAAAGATATATAATGAAAGTCATTACCAGACCTCCACACACAATCTCTGTTTAACTGTAAACAGTGTCATGCGCTGTGAGCGAAAGCTATTATTTATATTGATTATATTGATATTTCTGTAGTGCCTGTCATCCCAAAGAAATGTACTCACTACATACACAGGAATTGCTTCACCAACTGTTGAAGTGCAGCCACCACTGAGGTGGAACAAGACAGACATTTTAACAGCTTACAGAAACACCACACTACAGTGTAGAACATATTACTCTCCTCTTCCTATTTAACTGAAACTGCAGAGGAATTTTAGATAGGCAGATTGTAATTATCCAGGCTGGAATTCAGCCAGGACACTGATGTTAAGACTCCTACACTTACAAATAGTGCCATGGAATTTGTAATAGCCATGGTGATCAGCACCTCTGCTTTATATCACATCCAAAAGACAATACTTCTATCACCTTAATGTCTGACAACAGTCTGTGACATGCAGAGAATTTTAAGGTTGTGACAGATACATTTACAGAAAGGGGTGAAACATTTCAACTATTGTCATTCCAAGAATCAAGGGCTACTCAAATTATTCTATCCTTGATGCATGTTCAGTGCTAATAAGAGAGTTACAGTCAGCATTCTTATTCTATATAATCAATCCTTGATATAATAGAGACTTAATTTCACATTGAAAAGGGTTTACTGTCTGTTAACCAGGGAGTTATGCAGGTAAATACCATTAATGCTAATGAAGCATGGGTTTAAACTTACAACAAATTAATGGGAGGATAATGCTGTTCTGTTCCCAGCTTTGCCACTGGGCTGCTGGCTGACCTTGGAGAAGTCACTTTACCGTCCAGTGCCTAGGTTTCCCAATATGAAAGCAGGGATAATAATACTGATCTCCTTTGTAAAGCACATTGAGATCTGATGACAAAAAATGCTATATAAGAGCTAGGCATTATTATTATTTATATATAGCTTTAAATGTTTGAAGCCCTAGAATATAAGTTGAGACAAAGAGCGGAATTGTGCCCAGTATGTACAATATTACACACTCATTTGCATACAAGATGGCCTGAGTTACACTGAACCAATGCTCAAGCACGGTGGTGGGGACTGTGTGTTATTAGAAGTGTTCTGTTTTCAATGAGTCTTAAAGATAAGTTTCTGACCACTTTTGATCATCAAAAATCCTCTGGCATTATTTGCAGTAGGGATGTTGGGTAAAATGTTAAGAAGTGCCCAGGAGACTTAGAAACCTACACCCCATTGAAAGTCAATAGAATGTAGGCTTCTAAGGCCTTGTCTACACTTTTTTGTCCACAAAGGTCCGCTTTTGTCGACAAAACGGTGGAGGTGTACACACTGAAATGCTCAACCCATTCATGTAACTCCTCTGCTATGCTGACATAAAACCACCTCAACGAGAGGTGTAGGGCTTATGTCGGTGTAATTAGGGCTATAGGCGCTGGCTTCTCCTTTCCCTGGGGGAGCTCAATCCCTGCTTAGTCCCAGGCCTGCCCCCACTCCACCCCTTCCCCCAAATCTCCACCCTGCCCTGCCTCTTCCCACCCAGCCTCTTCCTGCCCAGTCCCGCCCACTCCCCCGAGCGTGCCCCATCCCTGCTCCTCCCCCCCACAGCACCTCCTGCATGCCACAGAACAGCTGATCGCAGTGGGTGGGAGGCGCTGGGAGGGAGAGGAAGGAGTTGATGAGCAGGGTTGCCGGCAGGTGCTGAGCACTTTTTTTTTTTTTTTCTGTGGGTGCTCCTGGAGCACCCACAGAGTCGTCACCAATGGTTAGGGCAATGCAGTTTTTGTATAGACACGGCATTCCGTACACTGGCTGTTGTCCGCCATGAAACTGACAAGAAAGCCAGGCACCTAGAGCCCAGCTGCCCCCAGAGGTAGGGCAGCTGGACCCCACTCCCGGCTGGGAATGTTGGCTGTCTTGTGATTTTTCACGGCTCAGGAGCTGAGGGGGAGTGGAGGTGAGACGCAAAGGCAACGGGACCCCACTCCCCAAGGGCAAGAAGGTCCTGGGCAGCTTCCCCCCCCTCCATCCCACCCCCACTCTCCTGCTCCCGATGACGAGGCAAGAAGCCCATGGCAGCTTGCATTCAACAACTAGCCTTAATGTTGTTGTTGTGTTTGTTTTTTAAAAAAGTAAATGCAGTTCACCTTCTAAATAGTGACATTAAAAAGGTCTGTAAAATACAATATCTAATAAAATTATTTTGTTGTTGCCATTAGAATGGGAGGCATTCCAGCTAAAAGCCATAAAGGAGAAAAGCTGCTTCTATTTATGGGTATTATTGATATCCTACAGTCTTACAGGTAAGTGGCAGTTGAGAATGGAAATATTTTGCTATATTTAAAGCCATTATCTTGATAAAGTATTCTGAGATTGCTGCAAGATGAGGGAATTTTACAAAGTATTTTATTTAATTAATTAATTTAATTAATTGCTTAGGTTAATGAAGAAGCTAGAACATTCCTGGAAAGCACTTGTTTATGATGGGGTAAGTTGCTTTTTCAATTATCAGCATTTTTCATAATAGAATTCTGATTCTTGTTTAAGACCACGAGCTATTACGTTTATAATCCACCCATCACTGTGGTATCTGGACAATCAGATGTGATTTTTTTTTTAGTATGTTTTCCTTAGTGATTGTAGTTGTGATTTCTGACATATATATTCATCTTATTTTGCTGATTGTTTAATTTTTTTAAATAAAAGATAAAAAGAAAAACAGACACACATGCAAAGGTGACCAGATCATCCTTATAACTACACTGTACCAGGTTACACAAAACTATCCTCACAATACAACTAAAATGGGGATGGAATAATCCATCCCAAAAGCTAATTTAAAGTTAATGAACTACTCAAATTGTGCCCTGAATCAACATCAGTCCAGTTGCAAAGGCTCTCATGCAGGGCATAATTTGGCCCCAGGGTATTCAGTGCTTAAATAGGCCCTGAGACGCACTTCCATTTTAAGTGCCCATCAGTGCTTGATTAAAGCATTCAGATAAGGAATTTGGTCGTTTTAGGGCACCCAAGTTTGAATATTGAGCCTTCAGTTGAGATTTTTACCCAAAAAGGGAAATGACACATTTTTAAATATGAGCAAGACTTTGTAAAATATGAATAGAATAAATTATAAAGGGGTATTTCTAAATTATCTTGAATGCTTAAAATAATTAGACTGGTGTTTTATCAAGATTACAGTGAAATAAAATGGGTGGCAGAGGGGTGTAGTAATTTATATAGTAATCTCTGACAAGGCAAAATCCTAGATCTCCCTGCATGAATTCCCAAACAGGGCATGATATAACTTGCCCAAAATGTGTCAGGTTTTTCTCTTGCGCATTTCATTTTGAATTGTATATGAAGAATGTAACTTTAAGGCCTTTTCTGTCTCTTTAGGACACTGTTTCAGTCCACAGACCAAGTTTTTATGCAGACAGGTTTTTAAAGTTCATGAGTTCGAGGGTTTTCAAAAAAATTCAAGGTAAGGGTTTGTCATTGTAAGCCCTCTGGATAACTTCATACTTTGTACTTTTATAGTGTTTTACACTCCTGTAGAATAGTACCTTTCATTTAGGGATCTCACAGCACTTTATAAACACTAAGAGCTCAAACCTTCTGACTATTGAAGCCAATAGGAGCTTTCCCTGTATCTTTGGAATTAGGACATTTGTGATTTATTTTTAAATGATGTCAAGGGCATTTAGAGCTAATAGGTAACACCCTATCCTGCAGCCCTTGTTCACATATGTTGTCCCATTGATTTGAATGTGTCTAAGTCACATAAATGAAAATTGAAGGATTGAGCCCTAAATCTGACAAGTTTGGTAAGGATGGACCTTCTCCGATTCCTTTCCTGTTGTGCTTTAGCAGAATAAAAATGGGGTTTGAGAATCTGGAAAGATGGAAGTGTCTAAATTATTAAATTCTCTCTTCTTTGTTATTAAAATCTCATTTCAACTTTTTTCTTCATTTCGCCTTTCTTTAGTCATCTCATTCATTTCAAGATTAATGGGCACATCACTAGAAGTTAGTTGGGCAGAAATGAAAGAACACCACCAAAAAGATTACAAAAATACTTCGCTAAGGATACAAAGATCTGTGTAACCAGAGAGGGCCACCAGTACTACAGGCAGCAATGAAACTCTCTGTGAATTAAATTTAAAATGTTGCTGGAAGGTTGATTAATCACATTTATCACCCTCATCCCTACCCATTGAAATGGCACTGGATTCTCTGACTTAAAAGAGGAGTATCTATAACATTCAAAAGTACAAGATGTGAGAGCCCATTCCTCTCTAACCAGACAAGAAGTGAAATTAGGGAGACCTAGAAAGTAGAACAAATAACATTCCAGTAATTACCTTCCATTTGGGTGTGGGAAGCTGGATTTCAGTAAAAGTTTGAGAAATAACTATCAGATATTTTGTTTCTTGATTCCAAATTGTGCTGCATAAAGAGAAGAACAAATTAATATTTGGATAAACACCTATTTAATTTTTTTGGCTATATTACCATAGTCCCACAGCCCTGCCAAACAGAGTACAGCAGGTCTTTTATCATAGTCTGGGCACACTTATCAAGAGAAACAAAAGAATTTGCAAATGTCCCAGAGGAAGAAAGTGATTTGTTTCCAAGTCTGCTGTACTCAATTTCTTCCCTACCGTTCCTCAAAATGAAACTGTCAAGCTGTGACAGGGTCCAATCCCAGAGCATGCCCCCTTGTGGCACTGCCTGGCCCCGTAGGCATCTCACCATCAGTTCCCTCCTCGTTCTCCCAGTAACTCTTCACAGCCCAGAGTACTCAAAAGTAACGTTCTTCTTCCTGGGGTTCAATTTATTGAGTCTTTGTGAAGTGCAGTCTCTGTTGGCCCTTCAGGCCCAAACCCTTCCCTCTTGAGATTTCCAATTTCACCCTCCTTCCAGGGCTTCAGGTTCCCAGTTTTCTTCTCCAGTTACCGATGAGGCAGGGAGCTCAGTAAGTCACACTGCAAACCGTGGTTTCTCTGGACAGTCTTGTTCACAGGCCTCATCCAACCCTGGTCCCTGGAGTCTCAAATCTGAACCCCTGGTTAAGGGATTCCTCAGCCCTCCTGCATGAGGCTGGGTACCGACTCAAGCAGGCTTCCTGGGCCTACTGGTATCTGGGTTCCAACCCTGCTTCACAGAACCTCTTCTATTTCCTGTAGTCAGCTACTGGCTGGATTTTTATCCTGTTCAGGAGGTAGCTCCCTGGTTACCATCTGGCTCTGTTTCTTGAAGCTTGTCCGCTGCTCCCTTAAACACCTGTTCCTTAAAGAGGCAATGTCATGAAACAGGTTGGATGGGTCTAATCCCCACTACTCCTTAAAGAGGACAGATCTCCCTGTTACACAAGCTAAAAAGGCATATGTTATCATTAAGTTCCTAAGGCATATGTTATTCCAAAGTTGCTATGAAGATCTTAGACCTAAGTTCCCCCTAATTAGATCCCCACATGATGATGCAGGAGAATCTTGGAGGAATTCCTTATGGAGATTTACATGCAAAAGGTGCCCTCCCACAGCTTTTAACCCTGGAGGCAGTTCTTAATTTTGCTAGGGCTGAGACCTGGCACCTCTAGGCTTGGCCGTTCATAGCCCCAGCACCTCGAGGCTTGCTATGTCAGCTATGAAAGTACAAAAATTGCTTGAGTCCCCCTAACCGCTTTCATTACAAATTAAGCACTGCTTGGGAGAGACAGTCTGGCCTTTGGATTATGCATACCCAGTCTGGGTTGCTGGTTCAAAATTTGGAACATGATTGTTACAGAAGAATGTTGCTCTCTGACCTCCATGTATTCAAATTTGGTTAAATTAATATAGATTCTATTAAACCCTTATTCCTGATAAGCCATACTGAACACTGAGCCCATAAAATAATAGTCCTTGACTTTGATCATTTTCCTAGAATTCGTTGAAATAATTTTTATATTAATGTATCACTATTACTGTACATTTGATTTAATTCTTGTACAATATTTATGCATTATGTTTGTGACCAAAACCAGGAGACTCGTTTTCAATTAAGATCTTTTGAAATTCTTTTACTTGGGGCTTCTGATTTTTGGGTTTAACTAATAAACATTGATAAAATACCCCAGGGAAAAAAATTAAATAGGTGTTTATCCAATAACCACCAGAAAAACACCAGAAATCGTTACTTGTAACTAAGGGCTTGTCTACACAGAGCAGTAATGCGAACTGAGGAGTGTGATTTCTAAAGTGCTCTAATGTGTGGTGCGTTATTGGTCCATGTAAACTCTCTTGGTGTGCACTAAATGTTTCTCGGTGTGCTATAACATAGTGCTCTTTGAAACAGAACTACATTAAAGTGCACTAGTGAACATTACAAAGAAATTACTCATTCATTATAGTAGTATATGCTGTAAAGTATATCATATGCATTACTCAGTATAGTATATGCAGAGAGCCCTAAAATCTCCAATTTTTGGACATCTACATAAAACTCAAAATATGCTAAAAATAAACCCAGAAAAATTAAATGATTAAACCTCAAAAACAGAAGCCCTACATGTACTGGTTTTTTGCTTCTTGCACTTCATTTAGCTTAGACAGTGAAATTAAGCTGGTTCTTTTAACATTTTTTTTTTAAAGTACTGAAGGGCTTTTGTAAAAAAAAAAAAAAAAAAAAAGAAATCTTGAAATATTTTCAAAATGTAATTTCATGAAAACATTTCTCCTGTTAGGTTTTTTAATAGTTGTGTGTGTACATGTGATCAACATCTAAATTTTGGGCCAAAGCTAAAATATAGTACTTGAATTTTCCTTTAAAATGATTCACTTCAAGAATGTGCTATTTGCAAAAGAGAGCATCCAGGCCCCTCAGTTGGATTTTATAAATAAATAGTTGAATTTTCTCTTTGCTGTCTTGCAACTCTAATTATATGTACTAATGTCCAAGTCAAATCCATGCTAATAAGAAAGTTGAAAAGCATCTTTATAGAAGTCTGACAAGGTATACATGGAAGAAGACTCGTCTTGCTGGTTGGGGCTGGGATCACGTCTACTTTCTGTTTACACAATTCCTAGCACCGTACCACCCAATTTTGATCAGGGCAGGTGGTTGCTACTAGAACATAAGTAACCATTAGTAATACATAAAGGGGAAGAAGTAGTAGTTATATGGTTGAAGCCTAGGAATAGGAATCAAAGTTCTACACTTTACTCAGTCACAGACTTACTGTATGACCACAAGCAAGTCACTTAGCCTTTTAATACCTCATTACAGTGGGGGGAAAAGTACTTCCTCAGCACACAGGGGTCTTGGGCTGTTTACTTGATTCTTGTTTATAAAGTTCTTTGTAATCCTTAGAATGAGCTGCAGAAATGCAGAGTAGTAGTTTGTTTTTGTGGCATAATATGTTTATAAGAATGCTAAGGCAGCAAATTGAAGCACTCAAAAATCAGGAAAATGCTTAAGTTGAGGTTGTGGGTGCAGCCTTAACTCTGCATTTTTGTGCATATACATTTATATTATAATCTTTAATTACATGATCATATACTATTATTTACCTGGGGCCTATGCTTCATAAGGGGGCAGGATGGACAGTGTCTAGCAAATGGAATTAGCATAAGTCTTCCTTTCTTCTAGTAGTTTTCTTGTCTAAATCTTTACTCATAATGTGGGCTGTTGAGAGGTTTAAGGAGTCAACATGGGCCATGTTTTCAAAGGGGCCATACCGTGCCTCTACTTTTGAATGCAGTTTTAATTCACTATCTTTTGAGTATTGGGGGGAAAACGAAGGTCAATTTTGAAGATTTGGCCCTTGAAGTTTTTCACACTAACTTTAGGTATGGTAGAGCTGAAAATGTCAGGTACTATTTTTAATTCTTTGAGTTAAATAAGCTTTTCACTTGTAATTATGTCCTCAGGAAGATTTGGCTTACATAATATTAAAGCCATTTTGGTTGTAAACAATTACAGATGAAAACTGGACAGTCACTAGCTCATTATGAGAGAGAGATTATCTGGTAAAATCTGATTCTAGCAAGCCATGTTCTTACTGGCTCTTTCCATCAAAAGTTCAATTCGGGTTTTATTTTCATTAAAAACTCCAGCACGGGAAGTCAATATTTTTCACATTATACTGGCCTTTATTCATCTACATTTGATCTAAAGACAATAGTATTACTCTCCAGCAGACCAGAATTCAAAAATTATGCTTGGAAAGATCCAAATGTGGATGATGATCTGACTGAACTCATGAAATTCTGTGACCTTTATCATACATTAATGGGAGTACCAAACAGCCCAAATCAGGGCTCTGTTTTGCGAGGTGCTGGGAAAAGGCACAATTAAAAGCCCTTCTCCTGACAAAGGGATCTAGACAACGAGAATAATAAAATGTGATTCAGCATGGGGGAAATGTAAGCTAATATATCTGAAGTAATGTAACCTGAAATTCAGAGAGATAATAGGAAGGAGAATCTTTGAGTAGTAATGATTAAGGGTGACAGTGATCAAATTAGTGGTAAATCTTTGAGCTCCTTCTGATAAGGCATTGTCATGGAACAGTATTGTTTTCTTTCCCTATGCTTGGAATATTCATTTTTGTTTGTTGGTGGGCTACTCTCAGACTTTGGTCTGTTCTCAGTCTGCTCCTGTCTTATTCCCAGGAAGACCATATATTGTTGGTAACTAGGTTGAAAGACTCAGTATTTGCCTTCTATCCCTTTTTGGGCTCGCTCTTCTTAGTTATCATTTTCCATCTTCTTTCTTGCTCTTCAAAACTAATTTTGCTCATGATTTGCTCTTGACACAAGACTATATCTACTTGTATGTGGATTAAAGGTTTTAAGGACATTTTCATTTTTTTCCAAAATAATTCAGAATGTCCTATTTAGCCAAATTATGTAAGGCTGCTAGCTTCCTCTGAGAATGTCTCTAAAAACTTTCAATCCTCTGGTCCCTCTGCTGGGTCCCTTGTTGATCAGAGGTTCTGCTGCGTTCTATGGTAACGGTCTCTGATATTACCCTGCTATCCTTTCACTTCCAGCTAATCCTGAGAAGTTATTAATAGGTTTCCATTAGGACAGGTAACTTTTTTCTAAAATAAGTGTGCATTGGGAATGCTGTCAACTGGCCATCCCAGCAATCCTAATGGCCGTGCAATGAAGCCCCCCATGGATGAGGATCGAAGTTTCGGCCCTGAGCTTTTCAGGGTAGCAGAGGTTGTAAACACTGTAAAGGCAGCAACCTCACCATCTATAGGAAGCTTCTTTCTGGCACTTGGTCTTGTGGCATCCTGTGTGAAGAAGTAAGGCTTGTAGGACTCCTAGAAGACTTCAGTGATTATTATTATTATTTATTTGTATGAACATAGCGCTTTGGAGCTCTAGCAATGTTAGTAGCTCGTTTTGGGAGGACGGCTTGGGAAATGGATGGGAGATTAGGGGGCTTTTTCAATCAGGGTCCTTTTGGCCATCATGAGATGGGACAAACTTAATTCTGTTCCTCATCATTGTGGGTCCATGGCGGTTTGAGTGCCATAGTTCATTTTGCAATGCAGGGAGATCACAGCAGGAAGAAAAACTTGTTTGCACAGTAGGAGAGCAGTCTCACTCCAGTGCCTTAACCACAAATCTGTCTATATGCTTTTACAACGTCACACCCCCAGTGTTCAATGCACAGAACAAGAGCTGACTTGGCCTTTTAAACAGACAAAAAATAGTGATCATCAGGGACAGTGTTAGGCATAGGCCAGTTCAGCGTTGGCATAGCCATTGCCTATGGCATCCCCTCTAGGGGTTCTGGAGTAGCTCTGGGTCTTTGGTGCTGAGTTTCTGTGCATCTGATTCCTCATTCCAAAAGTGGCCCAGCTTTTTAGCTGTATGCAGTTGGTTCTTCTGGTACCTATCTTGTCCCAGAACTCTCTTTCTGTGCGAGTTGCTACAGGCAGTGTCTAGGAGCTCTAACGCATTTGGGAACTAAACACACAAACAGAAATGGTTGACCTCCTTTTAGGAGAGGAAATTGCATTGACAAAGGACCAAATTGGGGAGTAATAGTGGAGAGGGTCTGATCCTGTGTTTGTCTAGTATGCCAGTGTATTCAAGGCAAGTCCTGGTCAGTGTTATAAACTGTCAGGAATGTTCATGAATCAGCTGCATAACATCATTAGTGAATACGTCAGTCAGTGATATTTTGGAAATGTTTGTTTTATCCAAAACACACATTAATGTGCATAACTACAGTGAAAATCATAAGGCAGGATACATATTTTCATAGTATAGCAATAATGTCCTCAGGCTATAAACAATCTTAGGTTGTCCCTAATCCTCAGATAATGCCCAAAGCCTTGATTATTTTTTGCTTACTTAATCACTGTTTCTGTTCTTCCTTCCTTTTCATTATCCTGCATTCTGTTCTTTTTCTATGACTTTTATAGGCAGATACTCAAGTTATGACTTGCAGTGTAGGAAATGTCAAAAGCAATTAATAGGCAGATCCCATTTGTAGCTTTTTTTGCCCTAAGACCATAAAAACCGAATTGAGACTTTGAGACACAATGCCTAATATGGACTCTGTAGAATAAAACTGGTATATGTTAAAATGTTCTTATCTAGATTTATTCTTGATCTGCATTTAGAAAGGGGTTTATAGTTAGTAAAACTATATGCACTCTGTGAAAGATGAGTAAAACATTATAATTCATTGCACTCTTTTCTTAATACAGCTCTAAAGTCCTCTCCTTCCAAGAGACGATGCAGTTCCATTACAGCCCTAAAGGCAACATCACAAGAAATTGTATCTGCTGTTAGCCAAGAATGGAAGGATGAAAAGCATGACATGCTTACTGAAGGACAAAGCTTTTCCAGCCTTGATGAAGAAGGTAGTATTTTGGCATGGCTAACCTGGGTATCAGTTGTTCAAAATAGAGAACCTAGATTATACCAAATGTCTTGGCTAGCTGCATAAGCACGTTCTTTGGCTTTAAAGAGGCTTACAGGTGTGGAAGTGTGCCTGCATCGCTGACTAGATCTCATTAACTATTAATCTATCAGTTAAACGTGTTAGATTGCTCCTGGAAAATTAGAATTAAATACTGTGTGCATGTGTGTTGTTTAGATACTGATAGGATATAACATAATACGCTTGGGGGAATTCTACACCACTGTGCACATGCAGAATAAATGTCCCCTGGAGACCCCACCCCACAGAAAATTGATTCTGCCGGGGTGATGCTGCAATTACAGCTTTTGCCCACCAGGGGCTGTTGTGGCACCAGAAGAGAGGGCAGCCAGCTGGGGAGGGGGTAAGGAAGGGAGCAGTGGCTGGGATATGGGGGGGGGGGGGCGGGAGACAGACTGAGATGGGCACATGGGACTGCTGAGGGGGTCACATATACTGGGGTTCAGAAGGGCTAGTGGGGGGACAGACTGGTGTGTGGGCACAGGAGATGGTGGAGGGACAGCGCTGAACCAGGACTGAATGGGAATTGGGGTGCAGGGACACTTGGGGACAGGGGCAGATGTGTCTGAATGGGAGAGGCTGGGGGTCAACCAGGGTCTGCATGGGGGAGGCTCCCCAGCTCGCTAATAACTCCCTCCCCCCGCACTCCACACACAAAACTGTTCTATACTTCCCATACCCAACAAACTTCCAGGTTCATTCCCAAGCTCCTTCCCAGCAATTACTTCGCTCTCCCTCAGCTCCTCCGTTACCCCTGACTCCCACAAGCCTTTGCACTGCTTCTGAGGGGTGCAGAAAATATATTTCTGTATTAGAGTTTAAATGAATTATTAGTTAAAGTTCTGGATTAATATGCCTAGTAAGGAAACTATTTATCAAGAAACATTTCCTGAATCTTTTTTGTTGTCTGTACTGTTAGACATACTTGCGGACAGGTATTTTGAAATAAATTACCAAAATTATTGAAACTGTTGTAATTGTTGTTTTGACAAATAAAATATACAGAATTTTAAAATATTGTGCACATAATTTTTAATTATTTGGGTGCAGAATTTTCACAAGAGTAACATGAACTTCCCTGAGGGTTGTATTAGAAATGAGTTTTTAAAATGAATATACAGTGAAACATATGTATTTTCTCCTATGCAGTATTAGGCTCACGGCACCGTCCGGATTTAGTGCCAAGCACTCCATCTCTATTTGAAGCAGCTTCCTTAGCAACCACTATTTCTTCTTCTTCTTTGTATGTAGATGAACAATATCAACGTGATGGAACTCTGCTTTATTCCAGCAGGTAATGGTTTGTTTAATTTAAGTTACTGAAAATATGTCTCAGATATCATATCATGTAGGAAAATACCTTAACCCAGGGAGATATTTTACACGTTCTTGCTTGGAAAATAATCTATTTGCATGATTTATGATTGAAACATACTAGGATCACCAGTCTATTTTTTGATGGGACCAGTTTGTGCCAAATTCTACCTCCTTGTAAAAATGCCCTCCAAACAGGCATATGTGCTACAAAGCAGTATTAATGTGTGCACATATTTTAACTGCAGTGGTCCTCTGCTGAGTTATTTACTGTGATACATGCAGGTATCTGCATGTTGGAATAGCATGTCTGTGTTTTGCTGGATTACTGGGTTTGTGCACACAGACCCAAAGACCTCAGCTGGAAAACGCCTCAGTTCTTCTGCTTGTAGAAAACACATGGAGCAGCACCTCTGGGGGAGTTTGTACAGGAGTCAGAATTGAAGCAGAAAACTTCTGTCTTCAGTCTTTGTGTTTTCATGGTATAGTGGAGAGAATTTGGCCTTTCATTTGAAGTTGCCATCTTCTTCCTTGTGTTAACCCCATAAAAAGGGAGATTTCTTTGAGTCGTCTCTCTAAAAGGTGCTCTGTTCAGTGCCACATTCTCTATCACACCACATGCTAACGTGTCTTCCTATGACATCCCACCACTTCTTCTTGGATTGGCCTCTCTATCCTCAGCACTCAGGGGGAACGGTGCGTCATTTTTAGAATACCCCCTCATTTTCTTGATTCATCTGAGGACTTATAGTGTCAGTTTATGTTGCGTTTTCATGGCCAGCCACCAATCTGACACTAACCCTCCTGTTTCAACTGGGCTTCACTCTAGCTATGGTGGAGATTTTGGGGAGCAGGGTTTTGAAGTGATCTTCTCATTCATCTTTGCCATATACCATCATGAAAATTTTCATGATGAAGATTTGAAGTCATCTTCATCATGAAAAGATTCATATTGATATGTGACAAATGACCATAATAAATTCTAAACAAACCCAACAGTCTCTTTAAGCTTTTATCCACATATACCAAATGAACATATTCACAAACTTAATAGTAAGATGATGCAAACAAAAGTGCTGAGAACGTTTTCAAGGTTGTTAATAGTGAAAATATTTTCAATGAACATTCCACATATTGATATTTTATGTGGCTGAGAGCAGAAAAACATATTTTTTTAAAAATTTAACACTACTTAATTGTAGGTTTTTAAGTTTTTATTGTGTTTAGTAGATATGGTTGCTGTAGGAATTTAAGAAGCTCACACATACTTTGGTAGTTCAACTGTTCTAGGCTGTTTGGTCAGATTTGTGTCTACTAATTTGCATGGAGGTTGCATTTATATATATTTTTTCAATGAGTCATATCAACACAGACTTGTCTTCCAGACCTAATTTAGTATGTAAAGTTAAGCAAACAATTTGCATTTGCAGTACATTCTCAGGAAACACAAATTTTTGTGCATAAATTATTTGCATGCTCAGAAATTGCTTGTGCCTAAAAATAGGTAGAAAGGTGTAGAAAACTAGTTGGGAGAGCAATTGCAATTTTCAGCTGAGAACACATTTGCTATGTCACATGTAATCATTATTTTAAGGCCTTTGTGGGATGTTGTATTCCTTATTTAAACATTACAGGAAGAGGAATTAAAGCACCTTTTATGAATATATCTTATAATATACAATGACTCTTTACAAATACGTTTTTAAAGTAATATCTGTTTTCCATATGATTTCCCTGTTACGTTATTGTGGTCAGCATAGGCTTGTTTGTGATTCTCTGAATGTCATACATGCTTACATAGAATGACAAGTAATTAGCTCTTCTTTTTGCTTGTATTTGGTGCTCTGCTTTCTTTCCTTCCTTCTGTAATTTTCTTCCTCACATATATGAAATGTTTGCAAGTTTCTTTTGTAAATCTGCAAAGAGGGAGGGAAGCATTTTAATCACTTTTTAGCTTCATCAATCCCGTAAATTTAACTTACTACATAAATCATATTTACTACCATAAATAAATGCTCTGCAGGAGTAAAAATTGCATAAGGCATTCAGAATTTAGTGCATCAGTTGTCCATATGTACATTCGTACGAGGTTTTTTGTGCAGCCTTATAACTGTATACTGCTTTGCATAGTCCTATGTAGAGGAGGGCAAAATTTGTCAGGCAATTAGTTTATTTGCCACAAAAATGCAGTTTTGGTTGATCCAAAGCTATTAGTGAATTAGATGTGAATTTGTCACATAGTTTTGGACAATTTTTTTTTTGAGGGTAGGGGGTGGGACAACTTCAGCACCATTCACAAAAAGGGGGTTGGGGAGCATGTGCTGCCTCCATCTCCCCTTCAGCCTTTAGCCCAGTGGTTAGGGCACTCCTAAGGATGTGGGAGGACCCTCGTTCAGTTCTCCCCTCTGCCCAATGTGGAGGAGGGACTCAAACTTGGGTCTCCCACTGTCAGGAGAGTGCCCTAGTCACTGGGATATCCTGGGCAGGCCTCTCTCAATCTTTTGTTCCACTTGTATAAATAATTAATTATTCATTGGGCCAGTAAGAGGATTAGAATGGCTCTGTCGACTAGTGGTCAGGCCATTGACATGGGAGGTGGAAGACCCAGGCAATCCAGACCAGTGAGAGGTTGCGCCTGCCCCGCAGTCTTGGGTGCCTCACAATGCTTTGTTGTTCTAGCTCCCAACCAGGGCCACTCACAAAAGGCCTAACAGCATGTAGGTCACACACACAGTGTCTGTGTATAGCTGCAGCCCTGGTCCATCAGCTTTGACCCCAGCAGCCTGTGAGCAACACACCAGTCACTCTGGCTTCCAGCAGCTTTGGTTATTTCCTGCAGGGTGACCCCAACAAACTCCCAGACCTAAATTTTCCCAAAAACGTGTGTTCTGCACTGGTCCAGACTGTCCAGGAAATGGCTGGAATTAAATGTCCATTACCCCTGTAAAGAGTCAATATTCAACAATTGGCTACTTTAACTGGAGGTACAAAATAGGTCAGTTTAAACACAACAGCGGATTAGTTTAGATTAAAAATAAAACAAGTTTATTTAAGTACAAAGAGGGAGGTTTTAACCTTTCTGTGGCCAACAGTCTGGCAGGCAGCGACACTCCTCGGCGGCATTCCGGCGGCAGCTTCTCCGCCCTGACAGCGGACGCACATAAATGCCCCAGCGGGCGCTATGGCGCCCATGGGCACCGCATTGGGGACCACTGCCTCACAAGGTATATTTTGCACAAAGACCATTACAATAATATGTAGGATGTGAATACAGGGGTGCTTTTGGTCACATGGGAGGTGGCAGACCCAGGTTCCAGCCCTCCTGCCCCAGTGACTAATTATTTATACAGATTTGAAAAGCTTCAACAGGAGAGAATGAGAGACACCCATCCCCGACTACCCTGATGGCCAGTAGTTACGGCATTCCCCTGAGAGGTGAGGACCCATGTTCAAGTCCCTCCTACACATCAGGCAAAGCAGGAAATTGAACTGGGGTGTCTCACATCCTAGGTGAGCGCCATAACCGCTGGGCTGAATGCTATAAGGGAGTTGCCTCCTCCTCTTCCTTTGGCTGTTTTGTGAATCTAGCCCAGGTTGAACAAAATGTTTCATTTGACCAAAGCAAAATTTTTGTTGAACTATTTTGGTTGAAATATTTTGGAATTTTCAGTTGCTAGCTTTTTCTTGAACATGAATAAGGAATAAATAGGTTTTTTGCCCGCTGGTTATATGTTTAGAACCTGCATCTAGGACACATTCACCAGCAGTTAGCTTCAGGTTGGTGTGTGCAGACAAAATATTACTATGCTCACCTACTCAGAGACCCAATTGAATTTGTTCATTATTTCAAAACTTTGCTAAAACTTATAAAGAGAATGAGACTTAAATGTTTTCATTCCAAGACCATTTTTGGACACAACACTTAAATAATTTCCCTACAATGTATTTTGTAAATGCCTCTCCTCAGCTTGTGGTTCAGAATGGAAGATCTTGCTCTGTAGCCACAATGCCACAGGTTCTGATGACCCAGGACTAATACCCAGCATACCTCCCAGCCTTACATGATTTTCTTCAGCCAAAGTCCTGTAGGACTTTTAGTTACTATTATATCTCCCACCCCCCTCCCAAGCTGTGGCTCAGCCCTCAAGCAGAGTATGTAGGACAGGCAGAACATCTTGCCCATGATGGTTTCTATTTGGTTTAAAGAAATCTACGGATCATGCTCAATAATGGCTAATGCATGAGGGTTGCTACGTGTCCAAATTTTCCCAGGATCATCCATTTCTTGAGGTAGCTGCCCCAGGAGATCTGTAAGGATGCTCAGAACACACTGACAGCTGTCTAGTTTTATGGGCTCAGGATCACCCTGGATGTCCTGGTTTTTTGCACCTCAAAGGTGGCAACTCTATACAATACCCTTTTGGATGATTCTGGGCACTTCCTGCTGAGTCCTCAGCCCTGTCTCTGCATATGTGCAGAGACAGATAATGCAGATATACCATTCCCTCCTCACCATTGCTGCTCTCCTTTTCTTTGGACATAAAGTGCTGCAGCATAAAGCGTGCGTTTTACATTTTGCCTACACCTTTATGGTACATTGGGAAATCATCAATCCTTGTGGGAAAATGATTAAATGAAACTGGTACTTTATGCCAACTTTGATATTTTTGGTGATTAGATTTTTGTGGTTTAGATTTATGAGAAACTTTGATTGCAAAGCCATTACTCCATGAGCTTTCTTTGATAAGAAGGAAGCCCAAAGCAGGCTTTGACATTAAAACTGAAAGATTTGTTTACAAACATGACCCATTTTCATCCCTTAAATATGTAACAGACTATTACTTTGCTAAATTATTTAATATCATTCCAATCTGTCATGTTCTGTATCTGTATTTTAGGAAGCCTCTTGGCATAAAGTACAGAATGAGGAAACTGCTTGTATGTAGACAGGAATCCCTGTATTATGTTTACTAAAGAAAATTTATAATGCATGTATGCTTAGTAGTTCTATATCTGTGTGTGTACATGACTTCCATTAATGTTAGAGGAATATGCTCATGCATCAGTGGGGAAAATGGAATCCATTAATTGCCTGTTGAAAAACAAATCATTAATTTTGAACAGCATGATGTTGCTTGACAAAGATTTTCATTTGGAGTATTAGCTTTAATTTATTGAAACATAAATGGTTTTTATCAAACCATTTTATCACGCATTTAACTATTTTTCAGTGGGAGGGAAAAGTTTCTTAAACTCTGCATTCCTGAGAGAGAGAGTGCAAACCACACGTATGTGCTATGGAAATGAGGAACTTAGTCTGTGTTAAGGAGGGTATCCGCTACCTCAGTGATTCCGCTGGCTTCAGTTTGATTACTTGTGTGCTTAAAGTTAAGCTTGTGCAGAAGTGCTTTGCTGAAGCTGAAGGCTGTGGCTGTACTGTGCAAGTATGGGGTTTTGAGAATCCTGGGCTCTGTTGTAGATTAGAGCACACACAACTGAAGGGTAGTCGGTGCACTAGGGCCCAGCAAAAAGGCTTGTCATTGAGGTGAAGTAGCCAGGGACCTATAAACAGTCATAGAATCCTGACATCAGTAGCGTTATGCATACCTCTATCTGAGCACTACTGGGCTGCCCCTTTTCAGCATGCCATTCTTCAAACTTTGACTAGCTGGAGGAGAATTAGAGAAGCCATAACTGCAGCAGGAAGCAGGTGCGAATGGCCAAATTGGGATTTCCAGGGTAGCAGGGCCTCACCAACAAAACAGAAACAAGAGGGGTGAAATGATGACTAATGCAGTGCAAATAATGTGTAATAAATACTTTAGTCAATGACCTTTGGCTTTCTTCTATTTGTGAATTGATAGTTGTCATGGTTTTGGGGTTTTTTTGGGTAGGGGCAAAAGAGGGGGGTCTCAGCTAAGTAGTTTTGCCAGATAAGTAGTGCCAAATATTAATTTCGGAAGGAAATAAAATTTCTCCCATTATGAAGTCTTCAAAGACTTTCTTCTCCTTCTCACGTAGGTCTTCTTTTGATGCTGTAGTTGTTTTAATGCTTGACTACAGTCAATAATGTAAATGTGTGCTCAGTTTGAGTCCTGTTATTTGAAAGGGTTCAATCTTACCTTAGAAAATGTATATGCTAGTATGCAATCCTGTGCATTGTTTATGTAACAGAAGTGACTGCAATATTTGTTTGTCTGTTTGCTAAAGCAGAGTGCTAAAACTTCTTTACACAGCAAACATTTAAAAACAAATAATAATTATATCCAAAATGGTCAAGTGCAGTATCCGTTGCCATGATTGTGTAAAAGGGCCTGAACTCGTTCTCTGTTTTTAAACCTGCAAAGAGCAAAGTGAGATCATGGTCTTTATGGAAGTCCAGTGCCACCTACTGAAATATTTTAAATGAGAGCTTGGGGGCACAGAAATAAAATATAACAGGATATTTTACGATTGTAAAAGGATAAAGAAGTACTGGATTTCTGTAACCAGAATGTGCTGAAAACTTCATGTGATATGGAAGTATGTTAATACTGGAAGAAATGTTGCATGTTCTGTCTCCTCTTTAGTTTTCCTATTCATAGAAAATTCCTACTTCTTGCTGTACTTTCCTAGGCTAGACCTTCTTTCTGAAGGATGCATGCTGGTGTGTCTGTAGGATGGTTTTTCTTCATCTTTCTTCGTTCCGCTCCTGTTTGCTGCCACTTAGCTTTGTTTTTTCAGTTGCTTCTTTTCTTCTCCCTATTGTCCCTGCTCCTGTCTGCTCTTTTGTTCTGTCCTACCTTTCTCTATTGCTCTTTTCCTCTGTTTCCCTGTGGCTCTCTTTTCCCCTTCTGCCTACTGTCTTTACTTGCAGTCTGTCCCTCTGTCTTGCCTGTGTACTAAGCAGTTCATAAAATTACACAAAAATTGCAAGATCCAGAGGCAAAGGCTATGGCATTCTATTTTAAAACAATGAGAACACAAAGGAAATATCTTCAGGACTTGTTTGTGAGGTTTAATTTAAAAGTAACTAATCAATACATCTTATAAAAACTTAGATGAAACACATGCCTTTTGTCAAAAAGCCACTTTCTAAATAAAAAGCAACATCTCCTTCTGTGGCTTGTGCTACATATAATTAATTCATTTAATTGCATAATCTGTCCTTGTGAGTTCTGTATGGGTGTTACGTTAAACAGTAAAACTTACTCCACTTCTATCAGATAAGATTTCATCTATATATGGTTTCTTTGACTATTATGTTCTCTATAGTTTTTATACCATAGCTTGAAGAAAGTAAGGTATCCAGAGAGAAACATTAATAGTGTGTTTCTATAGAACATACACACCACTTATGATAATTACCATAATTCAGGTTGCAAAACACCTTATATTGTATCCTCCTTGTTTTTATACGGTTAAAATTCACTGAAATAGTCATGTTTTGGTCTGAAACATCTTATGCCTGGATTTCTTGTGAAAATGAATATATTTGAGGGCAGATGGGAGAGTTTGAAAAATCTACTCCACTGTTTTGTACTCTCCCTCTCCCCTCCTCCATGCTAGGAGGGAGGTAAAATAGCTTTCCATTGTAAGAAATTTCTAACTACACTTTCAAAAAAAAAAAAAGCGGGGGGGAGGAGGAGGGGGACTGTAACATTGACTTGTATTCAGCAAAATGAGACCAACAGCAGAGATGGACCTCATTCCACTTTTATCCCATTCACTCCTGTGTGATCTGCTAAGCTTAATTGGGACCGTTTAATTGCTCATATTAATCACAGGAAACATTCCATTTAAGAAAATCTTGGGAAAACTAAATGCAAAAAATTCTAATGCAATGTAAAATCTGTTGCTTATGCATATATTTAGTAGTAGTGTTTTTCTGGTTAAATACATGGCTTAATCTGTTACTTCACAATAGAATGTGTACCTTAAAACCTATATGGTGTGCAGCTATGTTGACATCACTATGGAAACCTGAACTTTTACACTTCCAGGCTTTTGATGATTGTAAGGGTTGCATTAAGAGATTTTGTGCATTTACTGTATATAGTTTTTTGGAGCAGTACTGATACACATGTCAGTTTCTGTTCAATTACTAATTTTAAGATTCGAAAGAGAAGGCAGTAATTTGTTTGAATGGTTGGAAAGTTGGTTGAGGCAGTATTTCATCTTATCTGCAAAGCTTTGCACATTTGAAAGGCTGTGCTATCTTTCTTTGTTTTTTAGAAAAGGGTTCCAGCTGCAGTAATTAACACATTTCTGGATTTTGATGCAACATGCATAAAGTTTTTTATCACTACAGTATGAAACAAATGATGTCACCAGAATATACCAGTTACCTGTTCCTCTTGAGGATAAATATTTTACTGAAGCTAGGGATTGGTGACAGGGTTCAGTAGTAGGAAACCTTGTACTAAAGTATTATACAAAAGAGAAAAATGTGATCGCAGGACTGAAAATTATACTGTTGTAAGCCAGGATTTGATGTATACAGAGTTGGATCAGTATCACAAAAGCACTGCTAGACCAAAAGGCCAATGTAAATTTTTGACATACTTTTAAAGTCCGATATTTTCTGAGTCACATACACTACAATAATATTTGTTGTTGGAAAGCATAGAATTCCTTCTGTCCAATAATATAATCACTAACCTTAGCATAGTTTTAATGTAATATTAGTGGCTAAATTTGAGGGCAGGGGGGAACACGGGCAGAAATCTGTCTCCGTTTGCACTGGTCCCAGACCAGTTATCAGAAAGGTTGTTTGTCTCTGAATACTAAGTAGACAAGACTTTTTAAATATGCAGTCTAAGTAATCTTAACTTAATAATGCCTCAGTTTGATTTGTATTACATTTATTGCAGTAGCCCAAATATCTCCTCAAATTAGGCACTGCACATATGCATAGCAAAAGATGGTCACTTCCCTGAAGAGTTTACAATCTAAGAAGAATTTAATTTGAAATTTTCTTTATTGAAGTCTAGGTTGTTTCATGAGGTACTTTGACAGCAGAAGGAATATTGACTCACTCATGAATTCAGATACAAGATTTGAAATTACTGTTTATTGCTGATACCAAAGGATTGATTTGGGCTTCAGAAAAGAAATCCAGTTTTTTCTTCATTTAGAGAGTTCTGTACCATTTACACTTACTCTTTTTTTTTAATCAATGAGACATTAGAGAGAGTTTAATAATGTATGTGTCTTTGCTATAAATCTTGCATTAGTTGGCTTGTGAATTTATGGTACTGCTCTACTGAGTTACTCAAAAAGTAGTTATCAATAGTTTACTGTCAAACTAGGAAGACCAACCTAGTGGGGTTCCGCAGGGGTTTGTCTTGGATCCAATACTATTCAGTATTTTCATTAATGAATTGGATAATGGAGTGGAGAGTGTTCATAAAATGTGTGGGTGACACCAAGCTGGAAGGGGTTGCTAGCACTTTAGAGGACAGAATTAGAATTCAACACAACCTTGACATTGGAGAATTGGTTTGAAATCAACCAGATGAAACTCAATATAGGCAAGTGCAAAGTACTACAAGCAGGTCAAGTTTATTAATAGTGACTTAGCCAGAGACCAGTGCACCAAAAACAAAATATATTACCGTAAAACTTAAAACTAAATCCAAAATGTTAGAATATTAAAATACATATAAATACAAATGTCAGAAGTCCATAAAACCACTAAGCCATATATATGCACAATTCCACTTGCCTTTTCCTTGTTTTATTAGCTGACCATGCAAATAGGGCAATCGCATTGATCAGATATGTCATTTCCTAATAAATACTCTGTTTTCTGAGAGGTCATAGAAAAAGGACAAAAACCTGGAAAGCCGTTTTGACCTCAAGTGGCAATACAGATTACAACAAAATAAATAATTGGGTAGGTCTTCCACCTGCTCAGAGCCGCATGGACAGAGGTGGTTATGTTTCTTGATGCCAGTACGTCAGCCTTGTAAGGGTATGTCTCCACTGGGGGAAGGGGAGAGGGAACCACGGTTGGCAAGTCTCAGAGCCCTGGTGAACTGACTCAGGGCTTTAGCAGGGTTTGGGCTCTGGGGCTAAAAATAGCAATGTAGGTGTTGCCGCTCGGGCTGAAGCCCAGGCTCTGAGACCCATCCCCCTCACCAGGTTTCAGAGCCTGGGCTCCACCCCAAGTGGGAAGTTCTACCCTCCTACTTTAAGCCTTAGAACATAAGCCCCATGAACCCAAGTCAGTTGATCTGGACTCTGAAATTTGCTGCTACAGGGTTGGGGTGTTGTTGTTGTTTGCAGTGTAGACGTACCCTAAGTAATCTGACTGCATAAATTGAAAACTGAGAGCTCCTTAACTTGTTATTGGACAAACTGTCTAATTAACTTGCATACCCAGGGCTCTTTTTAACAAGGGGGAACCAAGGAGACACATTTGTAATGGAAATAACTGCCATGTCTAATTGCTTATTAATATCCTCTAATCTCAATTTGATTAGGGATTTCATGTTTTTAAAATAAATCTAATCATTTTCAATTTTGAGAGGCCTAGAGAATGCAAAGAATTCTGAATGTACTCTAACCAAAGAAATTTACATGAAAAAGCCAGACTGAGCTGTTCCTCTAAGCATAGCCTGGGCAGGCGTTGTGGAGCCAGAAATTGATATTACGATATTGCAGCAAAGCACTACACTTGAGGAGGAAAAGTCAAATGCACACGTACAAAATGGAGAATAACTGGCTATGCAGTAGTACTGCAGAAAAGATCTGGGGGTTATAGTGGATCTCAAATTGAATATGAATTAACAATGTGATACAGTTGCAAAGAAGGCTAATATCATTCTGGGCTGTATTAACAGGAGTGTTATATGTAAGACATGGGAGATAATTGTTCCACTTTACTTGGCACTGGTGAGGCCTCCCCTGGAGTATTGTGTGCTGATTTGGACACCACACTTTTAAAAAGATGTGGACAAATTGGGGAAAGCCCAGAGGAGAGCAACAAAAATGATAAAAAGTTTTGCGAAAACCTGGCCTATGAGGGAAGGTTTAAAAAAAATTGGTCATGTTTATTCTTGAGAAAAGAAGATTGAAGTTGAACCTGATAAGTCTTCAAATATGTGAAGGGCTGTTACAAAAGGGATGATGATCAATTGTTCTCTACGTCCAAAGAAAGTAGGACAAGAAGTAAACAGCTTAATCTGCAGCAAAGGCGAGTTAGGTTAGAAATCAGGAAAAACTTTCTAACTATAGTTAAGTGCTGGAATAGGTTATCAAATGAGGTTGTGGAATCCCTATCACTGGTGGTTTTTAAGAACAGGTTATACAAACACCTATCAGGGATAGTCTAGGTATACTTGATCCTGACTCAGGTAGGTGGGGGTGGACTAGATGACGTCTTGTAGTCCGTTCCAGTCCTACTTTTCTATGGTTCTATATTTCATCCTATGAAACTATTCCTTGTGTTGACAAATCATTAAAATATTACCTTTGATGGTGATGTTAGAAACTAGAGGCAAATATTTAGGTTTTGTATAACTTCTGCATACTTTGTACTGTTAAATCTCTCAGTGAATGAACAGCAAAAAACCAAATCTCTAATTGAGTAAGAAGAATTTTCTAGTTCCCAAAAGAAATATTTGGTAGACTATCTGCCCATGTAGATACTAGGAGGCAAATAAATGAATCAACAACAGCTAAAGATATCAAATAAGGATCCAACATCTGTGACAAAAACTGACAGTGTTATGCTTTGTCATAAGTCATCTATTCTAACTAGAGATCCTCAGTAACAAGTAATAAACCACCAAGGTTGCAAAAGCTACCAGCAAAAGTTTTTATGTAAAAATGTATAGCTCAGTAGCATTGAGGGTCTTTTAACGTAATGAAAACTGTGACCAGTCGGGTAAGACAAAGCCAGGTGCACGAGACAAACAATAATTTTGAGGTTTAAAAGGCTGGTCCATATCTAATGACCTCTTATGGCCAGAGTATAAACTAGTGAAGGAGAAGAGGGCTTCTTGTAACCAGAGTCTCCCATCATGTGATAGACTGGTTCCTCCATCTAAACTCAATGAGCGAGTGACTTAAGAACTCACTCTGGCTTCCGTAGAAAGGATTACATTCTCTCCAGCTGGACCCAGTCATTACCACCCAGCTGGAGGTCTTTTTGGTCGGATGAGTAACTGAATCAAGATCCAGCCTCCCAGAGGCTATACATGCTGCCCACTTGCAGCACCTTCTGTAGCTGGGAATGAAACACTGAGTGGGTTTTTAAATGCTGGTCTCTTGTGCCAGCCCTATTGTGCTGAAAATATATGCCAACTGCTGTTATGATTTACAATGGAAATGCATAAAAGTATTGACTCAGTCATCTTCATGGAATAGATCTCCTTCTTCCATGATGTTTACTGATTCATAAGTTATGGTTTGCCATTAGCTTAGGTCTGGGAGCACAAACGAACCTTCCTGTCAATCTACTTCACAGCAAAGCCAGCAATAAAAAAAAGTTAGTCCCACTTATTGTTTTTTTGGTAGCTGTAGCTTTGGCACTTATTTTATTTGCACTGCAATCACTATTATCATTGATGGTTTCCTTATCAAACAATTTTTTCCTTTTTTATAGACCGAAAAGCAGTGTTGGGCTTCAGCAATGATGCCACTGCTGACATATATTAGACTAATTATTCAGTCATACCAAATAGACCCGTGAAGAGTGAGTTGTGTCTGTGTAAATCTGTACATGTATGTGGATGCGTTTTCCACAGTTTTTAAAAGCTCATTTGTTAGGACATCTGTTTTACTGCCCATGTATCCGCTACTTTACTTAGCCATTGTGAAACAAGGCTGTTTTCTGCCCTCCTTCTTTAAACACTGCCTTTGAAAACTTTGTCCAGGGATGATGTGCTGTAGGCTGCCTCAGAAAAGCTTAATATTCTATCATGAGAACCCTCGTGTTTATGGGAAAGTTGTCGGTGTGCAGCTATTCTAGGTGCTGATGCATAGGGGTAAATATTGTGGGATACTCGAGTAATGAGTATTTGGTGTTCATCTATATTAGATGATAGTAACAATACATTACATCCAAACCACCCAGTTGCCCTTATACTGAAGAAACTATGACATTAGTTTGGCCTATATGAAAGCAGTTGATAGTTTCCATTCAGTTCCTACAAGATATGTCCATATCACCGCCCAAAAAATCTATTTATGCCCATCCTGCTAATTGGCACACTTGCTGGAGTTCTGCGGAGGCATATATCGAATTGGCGTGGAGACTAAATGATCCCATCACTCCTACAGGTAGGCCAGAGTCAAAGCTTATTGACAGAGCAGCGTAGGGAAGCGTGGATTTTCAATGCCATATCTTTTCTATGGCTAACGTTTTCCAGAATTTTCAATTTTGGGACCTTTTAAATGACAAGTACTATTCAATAAAAATAAGTAAGAATAAGACAGGAGATTTTGTTGAAGAATAAAAATGTCTGTGTTCAGATTTAGGAAGGTTTGAGGGGTTTCCTACCAGATTTCCAGTCTGTTGATTTCCACCCTCCCCCTCAAACAGGTTTGCCAGTATTTTGTGCGATCAGTTTTTTGACCTAGTCTGACATTGTTACCTTCACTTGTTAGAAAGCTAGGAGCAATATGTAAGCATGTAAGAGTTGTGCTGTTACATATTTACCATAGGTTTAGCTTAGTTTTGATTATTCTATCAGTAACTGTGTCCAATCACGCAACCCTGATTTATATGAGTAATCCTTAACCATGACAAAATCAATGTACTTGTTGCATCTCGTGCCCAAGGCAGGGTTTTTACAATGCATCTAGGTAGGTAAAGGTTTTATTTTCTCAAGCAATATCTGTTCTAGCTGAGAAGGAGATAAAACTGGAGTCTGTTCACTTGAGTGAACTTACCAAATTGTGCTGAGGAGGAGGGAGGGAGTTCAGCTGTTCTCCATGCTATAACACAATGGCAGATTACAGTATCTCTCAAAGTTGGATCCAGTTGCTCAGCAAACAATAAGGGAAGGCCTGTTTGATTCTTATCATATATCTCTAAAAGGAAAAGACAACCAGAGTACGTCTAGCTTTAAACATAGCTTCCAACATAGCTTCAGCATATTGCACGGTCTCTCCAACTGTTCTAGAAATGGTCATAACACAATGAAGAAAACAATTTTAGTAAACCTAACTGACTGAGTGGTTTCTGCCATCAGACTGATTTCCAACTGAGGAGCCTTGCTGGCGCAGGCAGTATGTTCTTTTGTATTTCCGTTTGGAGGGTCTGTGTTGGGTTGCTGCAGACAGTGTATTACTGAAGTGACATTACAGTATTATCAATAAACATTAAACTGCAGCTTAATGTGTGGCAGAACTTAGCTCTTGGCAAAGGCTAGCGCCTGCATTCTGGCACCAGCATGGGTTCCAAATGCAAACTAATGTGCCAGTGACTCAGAATTTCCACTTTCTCCTTTACTCACTTTACAGATTAGCTTCCCAGTACTGACAGTCCTTGTTCACATGCCCTTTCCAGCAATGTTTCCAAACCAGATGCTTCACCTAAAAATAAGACAAACTTCTCAGGTATATAAATAAAGGGGAGCTTCTACCTACTGTTCCAAGTTTGCAAAGTACTGCTTTTTTTTTTAATCTGTAGAAGCTAAAATTTTCTTATAGTATCAGTTACATTTTCTGTAATTTTCCAGTTACTGTATTTCCAGGTAGATTAAAAAGAAGCTCTGTTCTGCCACAAGGATACTGCAGGTTCCTGTGTTACTCTTTTTGGCATCATCATAACCTTTTTCTGTTCACTGCAAAATGAAGAGCTGCCTATGAAATGTGAGTGCACCTGACCATCCCTGTCCTGGGACAAAGGTGACATTTTATCAATGCTGCAAAGGCTTCTGACAACAACTTTTCTGGTCTTGGTTACTATTGTCCTTGCCATTGAAGTCCATTGCGTTCCATTTTATCACACACAGAATCCAGTTTCTCTAGTTCTTGTAATGTGGCCAGCCCATTGACACACTGTAGCTTTTTCACAGTATTCGAGACAGCCTTTATCTTGGGTTGTGCATTGTCTGTTTCACCAGGTAGCTCCGAGCATGCCTTTTTCAAGGATTTGTTGTTGAGCTTTTACTTTCTACCCCACCTTCTATAGAAAGAAAGGAAGGGTGGTGATTTCCTTGTTGCTATCCCACCACACAACAGTGAGATTCCCCTGAAGCATGGGACCTGATCAACTGAAATCTTATGACCACCTGGGGAAGGCCCCACCTAATAAACAGCTCTGTGCTGGAGACTGTCACCTTTTTTATGAATGGCTGCTAAAGGGATGACCTATGACCATTTGAAATGTTAGTCACAGAAGCAAGAGGCAGCTTGCTGTCCATGTAGATACCTTTGGGGAGTTCAGTTACAGGAAGAAACGTGCTGGCTCATGCAATTCCTGTTGCCTCATTCCTCTTCCTTTTCCTCCTGTGATGCCTTTTTTCCCTCAGGGTCTTAACTCCCAGACAGATGATGTATCTTACTCTGCCCTCTTACAGGCATCTTTTCCCTTATACACGTCTTTCTTTCTCTCCCTACTGTTGCCTTATAGATGGGGCCCTACCAAATTCACGGTCCATTGTAGTCAATTTCACGGTAGGATTTTTTAAATCATAAATGTCACAGTATTGTAACTGTAGGGGTCCTGCCCCAAAAAGGAGTTGCAGGGGGGTTGTAAGGTTATTGAAGGGGGGGCGGGGTTGCGATACTGCTACCCTTACTTCTGCGCTGCTGCTGGCGGCAGCGGTGCTGGGCAGCTGAAGAGCAGTGGCTGCAGCCAGCTGCCCAGCTCTGAAGACAGAGCTGCCACGAGTAGCAGCACAGAAGTAAGGGTGGAATGGTGTAGTGTTGCCACCCTTACTTCTGTGGTGCTGCTGGCGGGACACCTCCTTCAGAGCTGGGCGCCCAGCCAACAGCCGCTGCTCTCCGTCCGCCCAGCTCTGAAGGCAGCGCAGAAGTAAGGATGGCAATACTGCGACCCCCTAAAGTAACCTTGCAACCTCCCTGCAAATCCCTTTTGGGTCAGGACCCCCAACTTGAGAAACGCTGGTCTCCCCCATTAAATCTGCATAGTATAGGGTAAAAGCACACAAGACCAGATTTCACAAGGGGGAGACCAGGTTTCATGGTCCGTGGTGTGTTTTTCATGGCTGTGAATTTGGTAGGGCCCTACTCATAGAAAGTTAATGGTCACAATCCAGTCAGCCAGCCATGAAGTGTAGCTTCTCTTTGTCTTCTCCTTCCACCCTCTGCTTTTCTTTTTCCCTCCACTGCTGCCTTATACTCACCTTGCTGTTGCGTGGTGGGACTATAACATAGCAAGGAAGGGCAGTGGTTTCCATGTGTAGGTGATGGGCATCTTGTAAGGTGAAGACAGCACCTCTACATTTTTTTTTAAAGATGAAACCATTACTGCTGCTCACTACTAAAATGGATTGTATCTGCATAGTAACTAAAATGACTGGTTAAAATTCACTAAGTGCCAGAATGAAAATCACACCACTTAGCATCATGTCACTGGTGTTAACTCTCTCTAGCCACAGGAGGCTATAGCAATATCAGTTGTAGCAGAAAATAATATATTGGTAAGAAAAGGAGAGCAGTGTGTTCTAGAAAAGAAAGTATAGTACCAGGTTCTTTCTGGAGCTTTGAATGGAACAATAAACTAACTGGAGTAGAAGTAGAAGATTTTGTTCCAAGTAGTCACAGAACCACCCTTGGCTGCTCCAGAATGTGAGCTCTGCAGCTTTTTGGGGCAGGATAGAAAAGTCACTGTGTGGGATGGTGGCAGTCTGGGCATGAAGAGCTTGTGTTTAATCATTTAAATTATGTCTATTTAAACAGCACTGAGAGCCTGCTATAAACTGCAGCCTGCCAGTCTGCTCTGCACCCAGCTCTCTGGAGCACTATCTTCCAAAGTGGAGGGTGACCTTTGGTTTCTGCAGTCACACCTGCCCCCATCCTTACATAAATAGCAGCTACCCCCCACCCTCTGTGTGATTTCCCCTCCTTTCATGGCCAAGTGTGTGTGTGTGTGCCTTTGTGCATTCTGAGGTTTGAATTAGGCCCCTTGAGTTTATTGAATTTTGAAAGCTAAAGCAACTCTTGTTTCTGTTTAATTCTCTTCTTTTTGTTTTTTTGTTTTTGCCAGGGATGACATCTTTCAAGCCAGTGCTTTATTTGTGCGAGATAATAAAACATAGTCAACATTCAAGAAGCACTTCCAGTGCTATCCTGACAGACTGGCTTTATTTATTGTTTGTTGTCTTTAGTTAAATGAAAGTGGTGTGACTGAAATGTTACTAGATGACATATAAATAGAGGGTCTTATCCAACTTCCCCTGAAGTCAGTGGGAATTGGATAAGCCCAGAAGGAAAGGGAATAAAGCCTTATTATTGAAAAGACACCCAATGCACTAGATAACAAAAGTAACAATACTATCTTAACGTAATAGTATGCATCTAATACTAGTATGGTATCAGGTGTATTGGGCATTTTTATCCATCCTGTTTTATATTCTGTTTGTATTTGTTTTATGTTTTGAGTGTTAATTTTACTGACCCTGAAAAGGAGATGTTAATAATACTGACTAGCGCAATGATGAATACTTTTGTAGTATGTGATGTGCATTTTCTTAGGCATACACGTAGGAGCAAAACCTGTCCCCAGCACACAACCCAAGTAATCAAACTATAAACTGGGAAGTTCTTCAGGGGAGGAAGAAATGAATCCTTTCCTAGGTCCTGGAGTGGCAGCAATGTAGGTAGTTGCCTGGGATGCTTGTGGATGAAGCAAGGATGACCATCTTTGAAAATCTGGGACTAAAAATCTAGGATGGGATTTTGGCACCACAGTGCCATTGACTTTCAGTGAGGGGTGAGCATGTCACTCTCTTAGACTCCTTTTGAACATCCCAGCCTTAATGGACAATTTTTAAAAATGAAGGCCCAAGCTCTTCCTGCAAAAAAGTGCAAATATCCACCTGCAGTTTCTCACTTCCTCTCTACAATCATTCATTAAAATCAGCTAATTACACCCAGTAGATAAAGAATTAGCCCTACATATGCACAACTGCAATAATTGCACCCACTAGCACACTTTCATACTCCTCCCCCCCCCCCCCCCCCATGGGGACATGCTTTTGAAAATTTGCCCCTGAATAATCCCATATCTGCACATTAAAATTCAATGTAGTCAGTCCTCGATTATTGAACTTCAGTTACTCTGAATTGTGTGCGAGTGCAATCTTGTTATGGGTGTTCCCTCACACATAACAGTTAACTTAAACCAAATGAAGAAAGCAATGGTACTTCAGCATAATAAATAATAGGCTACATAGTCAAAGTAATGACTCTGTATGTAATTCAGGATGAGTGAAACAGGAAAAACCTGACAATATACTGATCACAGTGTAACCTGATCACGTTGGTGGGAGGCTAAAATGTCAGTTTTTCCTTTTCTTTTGTACTACATTGAAGTAGGGGATATAGAGTATTGTTTGGATGCTTGAGCCTTTTATGTTATGGGGAGGTGCTATTACGCTTGTCATTGGCTTTAATTTAAAAATTAAGAGCACAGCAGGAAATTCTTCTCCCAGTTACATCAGGTAAAAACTGGAATACCTCTTCTGATGACAGTGAAGTTACTCCAGATTTACCCTGATGTAACTTTGAGCAGAATTTGGCCTACAGTGTTCAGAAATAGCATCATTTCTTCCTGATAGCACTTTATTTAATGCAACCCAACCAATAGAAATGTGTGGATAAGGCACAATTAGTGAGCACTTTTAGCTAACCAAGAATCGGCCATATTTGCACTTGTCGCCTTAAAAAGTATAGTTCCGAAGAAGTGGGGAGGGGGAAAAACAAGTTTTAAAATAGTACACAAATGTAAGAGATTAAGTTTGTAGGGGTTTTTTTTGTTCTGTGTAATTTGCTTTTGTGTTCATTATATCCCCCCCTTGTATTTCCAGTAAAGGGTTACCTTCGAGTTCAACGTTCACCCTAGAAGACAGTGCCATCTACTTGACTTCAGAACAGAGCACACTGGAAATGGAAAATGATAATGCTTCAGTTTTGGATGTCTATTTAGTAAGTTGTCAGACTGTGTTGCTTCCATTTCTTAATTTATTATTTCTTCTAGTGTTATTTACTTAAATGCATGCCCAGCTTTAAGATCACAATAGTCCCACTGAAATATTCCAAGTATTTAAGCTTAAGCACACACTTAAGTACCCTGCTGAATCAGGATCTTAAAGAATTCAGATGTTCACTAAGTGATTATTCACTATTGTATTCTTCAAGACGTATGCCAAAACATTTCTCAACATACCTTGGCAATAATAATTTTTTTACAGTCTTGTGGAAAAGCAGACTTTGTTGTTGTTGTTTTACTTTTCACCTTACACTTTTCATAGTGTTGCAGCTTAGTTTTCCAAGACTGAAAACTAATTTCTGCACACGCATACTTGTGAAGAAGAAAACAAAGTGGTTTTGCACAGCTGGACTTAAAATAAACAGTGGTTCCTTTTTCACTCTTAATAATGCAGCTGTGGCTGCAGAAGTATGTTGAAGTTATAGCTTTCCTCTTTTGCTATGGTTCCCAGTGAGCAGTCTGTTTTGCTGTACAGGAAATTTCATTATTTGAAGTGAGAAACGCCTTTATAAACCCACAGTTTGGATTATCTACATGTCTGTGCAGTTCTGTTTTTAAACAACTCTGACTGTCTAGGATTTTCAAGGCCCAAAGGCACCCACATCCAATTGGATTTTAATGGGGATTTGGACATGTATCTCTTTCAGGTCCATTTGGAAATCCCAGCATGAAGACAGCATTTTGTAATAAAATCAATACTTGCTGTCTCTCCCTCCGCCACCCAAACACATTCAGTTTCATGTGACGATATTGTGTTGGGTCTATTTTTCTAGAGGGGTTGTGTTTTTAAAATGGACAATAGAAATTTCCTCAAAAATGGAACAGGCAAAAGATTAATAGGATGAAGGCAGGAGGTGTTTGTGTGAAACTTTGGCATGAATTACAGTGGAGAAAAAAGGAAAATGTCTGTGATTAGAATGAAAAATCCCAAAAGGTGACAATCATTTAGCACTTAAAAAAGGATTATCCTGGGATTCTGTTTTTCCTGATGTCTCATGCTTCCTGGCTTTCTTGTCCCATGGGATCCAGTAGGCCTCTTACAGTGGTTTGTGTTTTAGATCCCCATGCTGTCTTTGCACTTTACATGTGCTATCAAACCACATGTTCTCTCTCCTGAGTAGTTTTCTGGCCAGGCAAAACTGAATGTGTAGAACACCAATTTTATAGGTACTAATTTATTAATCCAACCCATGTAACAGTCATTGCTCCCCACTTCTATACCAGTAGCAAGCAGCCAGCGCTCACTTAGATATAGAACTGGTTTAACTGACAATTTTGTGTCCATCAAGCAATCCATTACACTCTACTCTACTCTACAATTCGTATAAATCAGCCTTGTTGCTAGTTTATTGTTGACATTAATATTCACCACTGATGGAGCACTTGCTAAGGTCGGAAATTAGGGGAAATGGAGATATAAATAGCAGCTACATAGATCTCTCCTCTTCATTCCCTCCCAAAAAATTCAGCCTAGATGAAACATTTTATTTTGCTTAGTAAACTTTAATATGCTTATTTTAAATTATTTGCTTAGCACAAATGCTACTGGACTCTTAAACCCCAAAATAAAGATTACAGTCTAAACGAAAGATGCACAAAAGACAGAACGTGCCGGGAAATCCAGTGGTGGGAATAACTTAGTTTGGATTTAATTAAAGTGATAAACTTTTTCATTATGACTCTCACAGAGGTATGTATTTTTAGATTTATTGAGAGACCAAGTGGGTGAGGTAATTTATTTTATTGGACCAACTTCTGTTGGCGAAAGACAAGCTTTCGAGCTTACACAGAGTTATTCTTCAGGTCTGCGAAAGGTACTCAATGTCATAGCTAAATACAAGGTGGAATAGATTGTTTAGCATAAAGAGTTAACATGTTGTAAGTGACCATTCAAGGTGAAGGTAACACATTTCATCACTTTGCCTCTGGGTGAATATACAAAATTGATTAAAACACTAAATTTATTGATTAGTGTGAATGGGAATGTAAATAAAATCCTACCCCTTAGAGAAGACTACATAGTCAAAAAGCCTGGACAAATAGGAAGAACTTAAACTGTGCCCTGAAGGTCGTCAAGCTTTTGTTGTCCTATAAAAGAGTAATGGAGACAAGGTTTTGTCACCCAACTGATAAAGGTCTGAGGCCATGTCTATGGTGAAGACACTCTATGCCAGCATAAAATAACCACCTCTGCAAATGGCAGAAGTTTCTCTCCCGCCGACAGCGCTGGGCACACAAGCGCTTCTGTCGGTGTACTTCTGTCGCTCAGGGGGGTGGTTTGTTTACACCCCTGAGTGACATAAATTATGCTGACATAGGCTATAGTGTAGACAACCTTATTCTGCATCCAGGGCCGGCTTTAGCGGGTGCAGGGCCCCATGTGAATAATGACAGCGGGGCCCCACCGCCGATCAGCTGAGAGAAAAAAAACACAACCTCCCGCCGCCGATCGGCAGAGCAAAAAAAAAAACACGCCAGGGCATTTTTCTTGGTCGCAGGGCCCAATTCTGGGGAATCGGCGGAATCAGCTTAAAGCTGGCCCTGTCTGCATCTGCCAACTACTTCAAAAGAATCAAACGGATGTCCCAGACCAGCAGGTGTCTTGTGACTTTGTATGCTGGAGGAAGGAAGGGTCAGTGACACAGTCTGTGTGGAAAAGCCTTTTGCTTCTGAAGACCTCGTTAGATCATCGTATATAGTTTGAAACGATGGTAAATCTGTGATTTAAAATAAGGCTCAGGACTGAAGTAGCGGTGGTCTATTTTCAGCTTAATTCACAGCTGCTAGATCGGAGTGCACTTCCATTTTCTGTGTTTAGGATCATGATTAAATGGCTTTCATGAACAAAGCACCAAAGCTGGTATTTCTAGTCATGCATTTCCAAGGAAAACGAGACAAATCAAAGATGACTACTTTCAAATGGATTTAAGCATCTGTTGAACATCATCATAAAAGAAATTGACATGAGTCAATCATTAATGGAAAACCTGTTTTAAATGTCATTTGACGGTTATCTTGTTAGCCAGCTGGTTAATAATCCTTATCAATGGTTTTGATAAGGATTTGTTGCAAGGCGAGCTTCTAAAACCTTATCTGTTAGATATTATAATGTGTAATACTTTAACTTGCTTCATTTCAATAACTCCATTGCCTTACTCCTCTTGCTTTGAAGTGCTAAGCTTCTTAAGAAATATTAAGGACTTCGATAAAATAGGATCAGTCATGTCTTTATCCTATGGATGAGGAAAATAGTATAATAAAATGGACTTGCCACCTATTGGGGGGAGGGGGCAGAGTATCTAGCTCTGAACAATATCCTGTATAACAAATAATTTAGCTGGTCAGGTAAACTTGATTTTTTTGGTAGAAATTAAAGAGTTTGTTGCAGATAAGAGCTCTTGTTTATTGGGTGTTGTATTAATGGACAAATTCTGGAACTGCACTATTTCATCATAGAAACAGGTGCACATACTCCTGCAAATGTCATCTTGACTGTTTTTGCCATCTGTATCTCCAAGCACAATCACCAAGCCCTGCAAAGGAGATTTCAGTCCAGAATAGGAGTAATCCAAGCTGCAGCTTTGGGGTGCTGCTTACATGCCATAGAAAGGTAAAGGGGTTTATGCAGACAAACGTATAGACCACACCCACCTGGAAACCCCTAACATGGTTACTGTTGTGAAAGGCCTCCAGAGTATTTCAGGGATGTTGTGGGGAAGCCAAAATCAGGAAAGAGAACTTCCATTTTACACTGTTTCTTTTGGCCATTTGTTTTCTGGCCTTTTTTATATGGGCATCAGCCAGCAGAAATTTAGTCCTAGCTAGTGGACCTGATTCTCATCTAATTTTAAACTGGTGTGGAGTTACTCAGTTCCTGTCTATGCTAGTGTGAGATCAGAATTGGGTCTGTAATGTCTAATATATATTACATGTTGCACTGTGAATGCCTGTGACAAACTACCAATATTGGGGATTGCTAAGGAAGTGTAGTGCCATACTCCTGCAGTCACTTTTCCAGGAAGTCCATTGCCAACCACAGTCCTGGTTAGTTTCACTCAGTATTAGAGGCTGTTGCTTCTTAAACTCTTAAATCCGGGTAGAAATTCAACAATGCTCTCCGGCAGCTGCTGTTCTGAACCTATTGGGGGTGGGGAGACAACCTTTAAGCACATTAACGACAAATAAAGTTAAGGTGACCATATTTTCAAAACGGAAAACCAGGAAAATTGTGATGACATTTTTTCAGGTTGTGAAAGAGGCACAGAAAAGAACACACAAAAAGTGTTGATGTTGTTACTGTCAGCTTCTGACTCAGTAGTGGAGGATTTTCCACTAGCTAATAATTATGAATTAATTTATCATGAAACATTGAACAAGTGTCATTAACATTCTCTCTGAGCAGAAGAACTACTTTGACAGTGTCTACATCATTCAGTTTTTCTTTTCACTCCAAACACTAGTCATTACTCTGAACCCTCGTTCCACTGGATTGTTCCTGGTAAATAGAGCAAATTCCACACCGTATAACAATATTTTATGAACAAATATGTTGTGACTATAAAAAAGCCAAATATTTTGATGATTGTAGTGAGGAAAAAACAAGATATTTCAGGTGTCATAAAAGGCGTTCCTGAGACTCTAGGACATTACATGAAAAATTGGGACATATGATCACTTTAATTGGTGTCCTACTTCACATTAAAACACTTTTGTCAGACTATACTGTAAAACACTGCTGGTTATTTTATTTTCCTGTTAAACCATTTTAGTCCAGATACTAAATTAATCAAATGTAAAATGTATTAATAATGCATGACTAAGTGTGCTTCATGCAGCATACATTCAAGGCAATCTCAGTGGTTTCCAAATATTTAAGTAGTGTAAGAATGGTGGGTTGGTGTCAGATGGCTAAAAAATATGTTTTCAGTTAATTACTTGTTGAACTTTATAAATCATAGACTTTTTAAAATTAAAGACTCCAGAAAAATATAGGCATTTGTATGAAATCCATGAATTTTTAATAGCTAATTTATACATATTTAAAATATCAGTGTGCTTTTTTTCTTATGGAAGATGCAGTTAATTTGTAAAGCAAATAATAGAATGAAGGTAAATTTCCTGCTAAATGTTAAGCATAAATTTATATTTATGATTAACCATAAACATAGCAATAAAATAAGAGAACCAAAACATTCTTATATAACTAAAAATATAGAGAATGAGCGCAACAAAATAGTTTAATCCCTCCTTAAAATATCCTTGTTTCTTCTTTCCTCATCTGGTATGGCCAGTGATGCTGAGAGTTTCTATTTGCCAAACACTTTGCATAGTCCAAGTAACAGTCTCCGTGATCTTTATCTTTGCACAGAACCCATTCTGAGTAGTATAATAATTTCTTTCAGCAATACAACAGTGTCATATAAATGTTGTGGAATTTACTTGATTTTATAAATACTGTGTTTTATTGTATATTTTGAAAATAAGGGTAAACCCTTTAGCACGTGAGCTTTGTAATAAAACCTCTGACTTTTTTGTTTTTCTAACTAATCATTTATTTTTAACACTCGTATTGTATACTCAAAACTTTCTCTTGATTACATTTTGAATATACACTCTGTAGCATTATGCCTTAAATAATGTATGGAGTCAGATACTATGTGCACATAGAATCATAGAACTGGAACGGACCTCGAGAAGTCATCTAGTTCAGTCCCCTGCACTCAAGGCAGGACTAAGTATTATCTAGACCAGCCCTGACAAGTGTTTGTTCAACCTGCTCTTAAAAATCCCCAATGATGGAGATTCCACCACCTCCCTAGGCAATTTATTTCAGTGCTTAACCACTCTGACAGTTAGGAATTTTTTCCTAATGTCCAACTTCTAACCCGCCCTTGCTGCAATTTAAGCCCATTGCTTCTTGTCCTATCCTCAGCGGTTAAAAACAATAATTTTTCTCCCTCCTCCTTGTAACAACCTTTTATGTACTTGAAAACTGTTATGTCCCCTCTCGGTCTTCTCTTCTCCAGATTAAACACACCCAATTTTTTCAATCTTCCCGCATAGGTCATGTTTTCTAGACCTTGAATCATTTTTGTTGCTCTTCTCTGGACTTTCTCCAATTTGTCCACGTCTTTCCTAAAATGTGGCACCCAGAACTGGACACAATACTCCAGTTGAGGCCTAATCAGCACGAAGTAGAGTGGAAGAATTACTTCTTGTGTGCTGCTTACAGTACTCCTGCTAATATATCCCAGAATGATGTTTGCTTTTTTTGCAACAGTGTTACACTGTTGACTCATATTTAGTTTGTGGTCCACTATGACCCCCAGATCCCTTTCCGCAGTACTCCTTCCTAGGCAGTCATTTCCCATTTTGTATGTGTGCAACTGATTGTATTTTCCTAAGTGGAGTACTTTGAATTTGCCCTTATTGAATTTCATCCTATTTACTTCAGACCATTTCTCCAGTTTATCCAGATCATTTTGAATTTTAATCCTATCTTCCAAAGCACTTGCAACCCCTCCCAGCTTTGTATTGTCTGCAAACTTTATAAGTGTACTTTCTATGCCATTATCTAAATCATTGATGAAGATATTGAACAGAGATGGACCCAGAACTGATCCCTGCGGGACCCCACTCGTTATGCTCTTCCAGCATGACTGTGAACCACTGAGAACTACTCTCTGGGAACGATTTTCCAACCAGTTATGCACCCACCTTATAGTAGCTCCCTCTAGGTTGTATTTCCCTAATTTGTTTATGAGAAGGTCATGCGAAACTAAAGCCTTACTTAAAGTCAAGATATACTGCATCTGTTGCTTCCCCCGCATCCACAAGCCTTGTTACCCTGTCAAAGAAAGCTATCAGGTTGGTTTGACACGATTTGTTCTTGACAAATCCATGCTGACTGTTATTTCACCTTATTATCTTCTAGGTGTTTGCAAATTGATTGCTTAATTATTTGCTCCATTATCTTTCCGGGTACAGAAGTTAAACTGACTGGTCTATATTTCCCCGGGTTGTCCTTATTTCCCTTTTTATAGATGGGCACTATATTTGCCTTTTTCCCGTCTTCTGGAATGTCTCCTGTCTTCCATGACTTTTCAGAGATACTTGCTAATGACTCAGATATCTCCTCAGTCAGCAACTTGAGTATTCTAGGATGCATTTCATCAGGCCCTGGTGATTTGAAGACCTCTAACTTGCCTAAGCCTAGGTCTAAACTGGGGGGTGGGGGGATCGATCTAAGATACGCAACTTCAGCTACAAGAATAGCGTAGCTGAAGTCGGTGTACTTAGATCGACTTACCGCGGCGCCTTCACGGTGCTGAGTCGACGGCTGACGCTCCCCCGTCGGCTCCGCTTGCGCCTCTCATGGCGGTGGAGTACCGGAATCGACGGGAGAGCTCTCGGGGATTGATTTATTGCGTCTAGACTAGACGCAATAAATCGACCCCCGATGGATCAATCACTACCCGCCAATCCGGCGGGTAGTGTAGACCTGCCCTAAGTAATTTTTGACGTGTTCTTTTCCTATTTTAGACTCTGATCCTACCTCATTTTCACTGGCATTCACTATTTTAGATGTCCGATTGCCACCAACCTTCTTGGTGAAAACTGAAACAAAGAAGTCATTAAGCACCTCTGCCATTTCCACATTTTCTGTTGTCGTCTTTCCCCCCTCGTTGAGTAACGGGCCTACTCTGTCCTTGGTCTTCCTCTTGCTTCTAATGTATTTGTAGAATTTTTTCTTGTTTCCTTTTATGTCCCTCGGTAGTGTGATCTCGTTTTTTGTGCCTTGGCTTTTCTAATTTTGTCCCTACATACTTGTGTTGTTTATATTCATCCTTTGTAGTTTGATCGAGTTTCCACTTTTTGTAGGACTTTTTTTTTTTTTTAGATCATTGAAGGTCTCCTGGTTAAGCCAGGGTAGTCTCTTGCCATACTTCCTGTCTTTCCTATGCAGTGGGATAGTGTGCTCTTGTGTCCTTAATAATGTCTCTTTGAAAACTTCCAACTGTCTTCAGTTGTTTTTCCCCTTAGACTTGCTTCCCATGGGATTTTGCCTACCAACTCTGAGTTTGCTAAAGTCTGCCTTCTTAAAATCCACTGTTTTTATTGTGCTGTTCTCCCTCCTACCATTCCTTAGAATCGTGAACTCTATTATTTCATGATCACTTTCACCCAAGTTGCCTTCCACTTTCAAATTCTCAACCAGTTCTTCCCTATTTGTTAAAATCAAATCTAAACAGCCTCCCTTCTAGTAGCCTTCTCCACATCCAGTCATTGCAGGGATAGTGTATACGTCTATGGACAATATTGTCCAAAGCTCCCCTGCTTATTAAGTGACATTATTGTCAGTGTTGTGCAGAAGCTTTTTAAACTGAACACAAAAGCATCTGTAGCCCTCCTTTAAATCTCAACAAATGTCCTTGAATCCTAAGGTGTGTTCTGGGGAGGTTGGGTAGTATGAAGTGGGCCCAATCCTGACAAATCAATTGGTGCTGTGGATGCTTGGTACCTTTGAAGATCAGACCCAAGGTGTCCAAGGCTCTGAACCCAAAAATGGAGGTCCTCAAAATTAACGTCTTTTGAGGGGGAAAAAACAAAACTAAAAACCCCACAACGCTGCAAACTATTGTTGCAATGTCATCCAAAATGGAGTACACATTTGTAGTCTAATATGGTTGAAAGTGTGTTTATCCATTTATTACTACCTCATTTTTAAAAGGAAAATGTTCATTTTGAAATACACAGGTCCTAATTCTGTCCTTTGAATGAGTGCATGGCTGCCATTGACTTTAACTGAAGTTATACCCGGGCATCTGAGAGCAGAGTTTGGCCCACAAGACACATTTTAAGTTTTTAAGGAAGAATATAACCACAGCAAAGCATCCATCTCTCTTTGCATCAAAGTCAGATACAAGAAGAATGTGCTTTACTAAATGCAAATGTACTTCCGGTTACAATTAACACATTAGCGAAGTGAGTCAAGAGCTAGAAAGCCTGTGTAAATTTCACTAAACCATAAATTATTGGTGCCCTGAGGCTTTTTAATGTGCTGTATGAGGAAATCAATTTTACTGAGGAATGAATGCATGCAGAAAATTAATAGAGCACAAAAATATTCTCTAATAATGGAGCACATTCTAAATCCATTACATAACAAACCCTGGTTAGTACAAACTCATTCTTTCATTATCAGTGTTTGGCCCATTGTAACTCTTGGTCACTTTTGTCTTGTTATGCATTTCCCATCAAGCATCTCAGCTCTGATCGCCATGACCATATTCATTCTTTATCAATATGGGCAGGAAACACTGCTTCTCTGGTTGCCCTCAGTGTCACTGAGCAATACCTACAGCGCAGTTGTTGGAAAGAGAACCAGTTCCTGAACATTGAAGATGGGAGCTTTGCCTGAAAAAAGGTACACAGGGTTGGACCCAGAGTAGGCCATTCCAGACAGCAACTCCCTACAGCCTAATTGCATTTCTTCTCACTACCATGAGCATCATTTTTGTAACACAGCACTAATTCTGTCAGTCTGTAGTCATGTCCAACTACAGTCCTGTCAATCCTCCTCCTTCCACGTTGTAAACTGTGTGCAGCTTTTTTTCCTAAATGTTAGGGCTCAGTTGTGACTGTTCAGGTCGGGGATGTGAGAAGGAGCAAGAAGGAGATAGTCACAGTTGCAGAAAGTACAGTACAGGAACCGCTTAAAGCTAGTGCCAGCAGTGCTATTGGTCTCTGAGGGCTAGGAGAAGTGAGGGCGGGGCCTCAGTTCGACTGGTGTGGTGAGGGAATGCATACTGTACCCTTTACAAAGAAGTAACCATGGCCACTCAGACCCTGCCCCACAGCCACACACACCAATGGGAAAACTGTGCTTCATTTATCTTGGTCTCATGAAAACATGCTAGCAAAGTGATTTATTTAGTTCTGTCTTCTTGCCAAACTGATGACCGGGGGAGGGGGGGTGGGAAGAAGTCCATTGGTCAGATTCACTTCACTCAGTCATCAAAATACATTCCTTCTACTCAGTCATCAGTTCCACTTCATCCATCCACCCAAATTCATTCTATTCACCTAGTCAGCAGTTTCACTTTACATAGTACATTGCTTTGCATAGTGAACCTACATCCCACGTATAGCAACATCACCTGCCATGACCAGGGCGTCATGTCCGCACACTGAGAATGAGGACATATATGCATCAGTCTATTCACTAAGCAGCTGATTACAAAATCCTCCTTGTACCATTTTCCAGTGTACAACTGGATCACAGTTCTGAAAGTTTGCTGTAGTGTAACATTATGTGGAGCATATGCCTGGTGCCAGACACATTATTTTAATTAGCATTTTGGGTACGATTTCTATCTGTTGGTTGCCTTTTCCTAAATAAGATAAGCTATTCAAAATGCCTGAGGAGCTTGCATTTTCCTTCACTGCCAAGGTTAGATTCTTTTCTTGAATTGTTTGAAGGTTAATTAAATACCTTTATCTGGAACTAAAGTTAACAGTGACCTACAAAAGAGTTTAATAAAAATGAGGCTTTTGTGCCCTGTGTATGCTTTATTTGGATGTACAAAGAAGATCTGAAAATTTAGTCTGGATTGGTGTGGGGTTTTTTTCACTTTAGAAATGCTGGTGATGTCATTTATGGTCTTCCCTTCTAGAAGTTTGTTGGGATCCATTTGACCTTGATTTAAGTGCCCAATATAGACCCACCTGATCCTACAAAAATATTTAAAAAAAATTTCTCTAGTTTCTTTGTTATATATTTTTAAATAACTCATGTTCATTAGTCATATTATGAGCATGACTTTTGTAGCTTTATTATTTACATATACATTAATTATTCATGAGGCTTTACAGAGCCATAAGAAAACCTACACCTGCAGGAATGTATATTCAGTTTATTTTCTAAGAGCCAAATCTTGGTCCTTTTGAAGCTAATGGAAGTTTTGTAGTTGATTTCAGTGAAACCAGAATTTTGCCCCATGTGCATTCTAAGGCCCTGATCAATCCTGCAAGCTTATAAATGCCCTGTGTGATTGGCTGATCACTTTCACTGACTTTAGTGATATCCAGGTTGCCCAGCATCTCACAAGAGCAAATATTGGTTTTATATATTAAGTATATCAATATTCACAGACATAAATGTAATAGGGATACTATTTTACAGGGGAGAAGATACTATGCATGTGATTTTTTTTTTTATTTGATTTTTTTTTAAAAGAGGACCACTGCAGAACTATACTGCAAGTTACTGAAGCATGGAGATGAAGGGTGTCTCTCTCATTCCAGGCTGCAATCCAGACCAGTGAGAGGTTGTCTCACCACCTGCCCTGCAACCTTGAGTGCCGCACAATGCTTTGTTGTTGTAGCTCCCAGCCAGGGCCACTCGCAAACAACCTAACATTGTGTAGGTCACACACTGAGTATCTGTGTATAGCTGCAGCCCTGGTCCAGCCACTCTGATCCCAGCAGCCTGTCAGCAACACACCAGTCAAACTCTAGCTTCCAACAGACTTGGTTACTACTTGCAGGGCCAACACACTCCCAGTCCCAAATGTTCCCAAAAATGTGTGTTGCACTGTCCAGCCCTCTCCTGGACAGTCTGGCTGTTAAAGGTCTGTTGTCTTGTAAAGGGTCAATTTTCAACAGTTTTCTACTTTAACTGGAGTTACCAAACAGTTCCGTTTAAATACAACACTGGATTAGTTTAGATTAAAATTAAAACAAGTTTATTTAACTACAGAAATAGGTTGTTTTAAGTGAGTACAAGTATAAAGGTATCAAAATCAGAAATGGTTTCAAGAGCAATCAAGCTAAAATGCTTCCTAATAGCTAAAATTTAACAAGCTAGATTTGGCTCAAGGTAAATCCTTACCCCATGTTCCCAGCAACTGCGCTGACCAGAGTCTCACGGGCAGAGGTGAAAGTAGACCAGTACGGCATACCGGTAAGAAGTGGCCGCTGGTACGGGCCTGTACACAGCTGACGTTAAAGTACTGCCACAGCAGCGCTTTAACATCGCTGCCCTTTTGTCTCCCCCAGGGCCGTCAGGAGCGGGGGGCACAAAAGGGGCAGCTTCCCCGGGGCCTGGCGATTTAAAAGGGCCTGGGGCTCCCGGCTGGAGCCCCAGGTCCTTTATTTCGCTGCCAGAGTCCTGGGCAGTATGGGCTGGGGAGCACTGAAGGAAGCACTGACCGCCCCCCCCAGCCCCGCCCCTTCCGTCTGAGGCCCTGCCCCTTCCAGGCACCCAGAGCCAGGCCCCCCTACTGGTAAGACTTTTAAGTTACTTTCACCCCTGCTCAGGGGTCAGAATCTCCCCACAAAGTCAAAGGGCTTGTTCCTTTGTCATCTTAGGTGAAAAAGACCTGGGGGCGGGGGGGCCTTTGTACCTTTGAACCTTTGAAATGTGTTATCCTTGGATAACATTCATTCCAAATGTGAGGAAGGATACATGGAGTGTCATGGTTAAAGAGGTTCAATGTTGTTTGATAAAATGCATATAGATCTGTTCCTGTCCCCCTTTGTTGCCAGAGAATGCCTTCTTGACAGGTGATTACCAACCAACTTTGACCCCTGGCTAGAGGCATCAGCTTGTCCTTTGTCTTTGAGAAACAAGTTTACCCCCTCCCCACATGGACTGGTAAACACGGGTGTTATAATTTCATTAACGTTCATAATTCTTCATATGCATTTTGTACATACATTACACAAGAATATTGATGATCAGTGTGTTACCAGTTTATAAATATCAGAGGGGTAGCCGTGTTAGTCTGGATCTGTAGAAGCGACAAAGGGTCCTGTGGCACCTTATAGACTAACAGACGTATTGGAGCATAAGCTTTCGTGGGTGAATACCGACTTCGTCGGATACATGACATATTTTGCACGATTATTACAATGTGTAGGGTGTGACTACAAGAGTGCTTTTGGTCACAGATAAAGATTTTATCCAATTACAGTTTTATAAAGTGCAGAATAAAGAAACAAAACCTCCTAACCTCTTAAATTATTTTCTATTTCCAGTAATAGAGAATAGAAGAAAATCAAAGTAAAAGTGGATAAGAAGTGACCATGGTTGATGAACACTTTCTGCACTCCTGATTTAAAGGGAGGAATTTGCTGAGCCTAATAGACAAAGAGTAATAATCAATGGAACGTATCTCTGAGAAATGTCATGGGAACCTTGAACCATGGAAATGATAGCTAGACTCGACAGATGTGACATGAAACATTCCACACTTTGCTATCATGTGCTGTTGCTTGCTAAACTGTGAAGAACTGCATAAACTGTATTTAAGATGCTTTCTATACTAGTGCCAATCACCCTTTTTGGACTTGAAAGTGATATTTTCCTATTGACTCTCATGATTTCATTTGCATGTATTCAGTGATTGTGTACAAGCAAAATATGTAATCTGCTTTACCTATTTAAAGATCCATCAGCAACACAGTGGTAAATAAAATTAATTCCACTTTTTTCTCCCCCAGAATCGTAATTACTTAGGTCCATATTGTTGGAAGTCCAAACTGATTTCAAACAAGGATTAATGTAAATGTCTGCACTTACTTTATGGACTATAGCCTCTAAAGATATTTTCACTGTTTGTTAGTGGAAAAAAAAGCTATTTATAACAAGGCCTTATGTTGTGTACATACATTGTCTTTGAAATGTGTGATTTAGTTTATTGCTTGTAAAAGAGAAATTATATAATTTATTTAGTAAATACTACTGTAAACTATAGTTTTATTGACAGAAATAAAATATTTTGTTCTCAAAACCTATGGTGCACATTTCAAGCTGTTTCTGATCTATACACTTCCTGTTCTTGTCCTTCTGACCCTTTCTATGAGAATCATTATTTATGCACTGTGCCAAACAGTATATAACAGGTAATCTGTCCCATATGTCCTCACATAGAAAAGAGGGTGGAAAAAACATTGTACAAGAAGGAGAAAAGCAAAGGAACAGATGCCACATGTATGGTTTGATAAATGTTGCAGATCTCTCACCATATGCAACCATTGCAAGGCAAAAAGAGGTAGAAGCAATCTGGTTCCACAGGGGAGCAGAGATTTGTCATAGCAGGGTAAAGGCTGCTAAGCGTCATTCAAGAATCCAAATCTTGATGTGGGAGTATATTTAAGAACTTCATAATGCCTCTTTAAGGTGTGTGGAAACTATTGGGGATGATTATATCTCTCCCAAAAATAACATTCCTTGCAGAGTGGATAAAATGTAGGACACTGGAGCTGGCATTACTGGTAGAACCTGCCACGTGAGGATTTTTCCCAACATTGACAAATTAAACCGCCATACCGTTGTGAAGTAGGTGAGTATTATCCCCATTTTACAAATGGGATGGATAAACAGAGGTCATACAACTTGTTCAAGTACATAGAAAATCTGTGGCAGGGCCAGGACTAGAACCTCCTCTCAAAATTCCTAGCTCTGTGCTTTATCCACTAAACCAAACTTACTCTCAGGAAGATGATAGTTTCCCAGTGGCACTCTGGATCTTAAGCAACAGAGATCTATGCCCTGTAAGCAAAACTGCTGCATATAATCTATATATGTGGGATGATTGCCTCCTTCCTGCATAATCTATAACAAATATAGAATATGTCTGTGTACAAAATACATTTCACTGAAATGTTTTGTTTCATAAAAAAACAAAAAGTTCCTAGTTTTTGGCATCAGAGAGACTTTTTTAAAAAACAGATAGATGCTTAATTTTTCTTGATAGGTTCATGTCAGTTTTCCAGGTATCTCTAGGACTACAGAATGCCAAATCACTTATCCTTAACAAGACCCCAGAAAAAATAAATGTATTGAAAAGTGACCTGTCTATGCAAGGATGCATTTTTATACTGTGTAATTCTCAAATAACATGCTTTCTTCCGTGTAGCTGCTTAAAAGGCTTTATAAATGAAAATGCTGTAATCTTCAGTGGGAATTTGCTCCACGTAAAAAGATTACATATCATGTTCAGTGTATTTATATACTGTCACCCCAGCATGCCTACTTTCCCCCTTGAATGGAAACAGACATCCAATGCAGACAAAAGGAAATCCAGGTTAGATTGCAAGTATTCGTGGAAAGATTCTTTTCTTTCTAAGGCTCACATTCTGAAGTGTATATTATTGTGTTCTTATTGATATGATTTCCAATCAGTGCAGCCAATGGACTTTGTGAAAGGAAGTCCAGTGGAGCACTCCTAATGGCCAATGATTCAAGCCTGACCCAGAGAAGGTCTAATGTGCTCAAATGCCTGAAACCATATGAGAAAATCTTACTACAAAATAACAGTACAATATGTTTGGAAGGACTCTGCAAGTCTCATCCTTAAGTAACTGGATGCTATTTAGTTTGCACAGATGGCTTTTAAGTAAGCTTGAAGGATCATTTATGCAGATGCAGGTGGGGAGTGGGGAGGGATAGCTCAGTGATTTGAGCTATGCTAAACCCAGGGTTGTGAGTTCAATCCTTGAGGGGGCCATTTAGGGATCTGGGGCAAAAATCTGTTAAGGGACAGTACTTGGTCCTGCTAATGAAGGCAGAGGACTGGACTTGATGACCCTTCAAGATCCTTCCAGTTCTATGACATAATATATGGAGATATGCCTATTACATCAATAAGAGTTGAAAAGGGGACACCTGCCAGGAAAAAATTAAATATGTGCAAAAAGGCCTGGTCACCAAACATTAGGTTTTCTGGGCTAGAAGAGGGTCATCTTAGCTTATTTCTTCAGGTCTGGGCAGATATAACACCCCATATGGAACAAAATGTGAAGAAGTAGGTCACAGAAATGTGGCACTATTTGTATATGCAGGTATTTAAATTCTTCAATTTAAATATGAACCTCCCAGAAGAAAAGGCAGATAGTTGATGTCTGCTAGGGGAATGTATGGGGAATAATTTAGGCTTGTTATAAATAACCTTGTAACTGATACTGTTCTGTAATCCTGTGGAATTCTGGGGGAGAAAAGTAAATCAAGGTGTCATTTGCATTTAACAAGATTTTGTGGCATACTCCCTTGACTGAAAAACTGAATACTTCTGCACCTCTTCTAAAATTCAGTACTGAGAAAACCACCAAACTCCTACTTTGATATATTATTTAGGTGGTGTTGGCTTTATTATATCTCAGGTATCTAACTATTGGATATATTTCGCCATTACATGCCTCAACCCAGTGAACAGCAGACAGTGATAAAGAGCAAATCAGCAGCACTCTGTGTATCCAGCACATAAGCCATTTGTTTAGTCATTTCACGATGTGCACATTTGCTTTCAATATTATATCAGCTTTTTGGCATCAGAGACTTTTTTCAAAAGAGGCCTGACCTTGTGCACAAATCCTTTTCATGTGAAACTCTCGTAAAAGACCATGGAAATCTGCATGCAGAGGGCTTACAGAAATGAAGTGTGGCATGATTTTTACAGACCATGATTTTTTTTTTCAACTTCTATAATTACCATACTTACATGATTTAAGTCCCTTGTGGGACTTGCATGATTTAAAAAAAATTAAAGCTTTGAACTTTATATAGCAACATCCCTCATGGGCTCAACATGCTTTCTAAGAGATGGGTATTGTTGCTCTCATTTTTCAGGTGGGGAGATTAAGACACAGAAGGGTTAAGTGGTATAAATGTTATACCAATAAAATAAAAACCAGCAGGATCTTATTAAAGGGGATAAGACAGTCACATTTATTGTGAATACAAAAAGAATCATAGTAAGCAGTCAGTTATAGCTATAACATTTCATTCAGTTTCACATTTATTCATACACACACATAGGTTCTGCATAGATGTCGTTACCAGCCGCTCATGCCACGTTACTGGCCAGGTAACTTGGGCATGAGGGTGGAGCCGAGTCCTTGTCAGATGCATCTGATGCTCCTGGAGGGTTGTAGGAGAACCAGACACTCAAAGTCCTCAGCCTTTAGGCTTTGGCTACACTGGCGCTTAGTTGCAGCGCTGTAAACTCACTCAGGGGTGTGGAAAAAACACCCCCCTGAGCGCAGCAAGTTACAGCGCTGTAAAGCGCCAGTGTAAACAGTGCCCCAGCGCTGGGAGACGCGCTCCCAGTGCTGTAAGCTATTCCCCTCGTGGAGGTGGAGTACCTGCAGCGCTGGGAGAGCTCTCTCCCAGCGCTGGCGTGCGATCACACTCGCACTTCAAAGTGCTGCCGCAGCAGCATTTTGAAGTTTCAAGTGTAGCCAAGCCCTTAGAGTCCATTCTTATAGGAATTAATTCCTATGTTAGTCTATGGGAACTGTTTGAGTCAGCAACAGCAGGATGAATCAGCAGATGGCACATTCCTGATGTCTGTTTTTCTCATCCTTCCAGGTGGTGGGGTGGATTCCAGTTTACCCTCAGGGGGTTGTCTGGTGGTTTCCACTTGATGCCTTCTTCAGCCGATGGTCACTGAATTCCTAGGCTGGCACCTCCCTGCTCATTCATTCATTATCTACACCAAGCATCCATCCACATACATCCTGTATCTTAATCACACCCTGAACCCCATTCCCAGCCCCACCCCGCAGCCCTTACCCCTTCACCCCAACTCTCTGCCCCAGCCCTGAGCCCCTCCCACACTCCAAACCCATCATCCCCAGCTCCATTGAGTCGTGGGCATCAACATTTTCTTCAACTGGGTTGCCAGAAAAAAAGTTTGAAAACCACCGGTATAGAGTAGTAGACATGGAGGGTAAGATTCATCTCTATGCAGAGAGCCAGCAGGTAACCTGTGCATCACTTAAGCTCTATTTTGAAGATTTAAGTAGTGAATAGGCCTTGTGCTACTCTGTGCTAGAGCAAATATCACCCTAAGAATTTAATGCCACTGTGTTGGGTTGTTGAATTTTACCCTTAGCTGAATCAGGACAAATTCAGAGATACTGTGCACATTCTCAAGAGGGGGGGAAAAAATCACTGTTTAAGACTTAATAAGCATGGTTGATAATGACTGGCTAAATATTCCTGAACTCTGTCTATGGGATTATGCCTTTTTAGCTGTACTAAGCCCGTTCTATTTGGAATTAATTACCTAAAGATGCTTGTAATATTAGAGCAAGACATTATTTGGCTGGCTTTTGGTAAGTAATCTTTTAATTTCATAGTTAGTTTGCTGATCTGAAGCTATTTTTGTGAGCACTTTGTGTTCTGCATATAATAGGCAAATGGTATTATAAATTATAAATGAAAAGATTGACTTGGTTCTTTGTTCTGAAGGAGGTAAAAGAAATGATGAGGAGAAATCCAAGTAACAATAATTGCAGTGTTTAATGAAGGATACTCATTCCAAAAATCTTAACTTATAAATTCTCTCTCACTCACACACACACAAAGAGAGAGAGAGAGAACCTTCAAAACATTATTTTAGCTTTCAGATATTAGCTAAACAAGACTGTCTCAATACAGACAACTGGCATATACAACTGGTTGCCTCGTCATTCATTCCTGCTTTTAGTCACTTATCCACTCAATAAATTAGTTTATCCTTCATTAGAACACAACCCAGTCTCTGCAATTACTTTGGAATTTTGTGCACTCAAGTTTAGTGACTGACTTTGCACATTCAGAACTCAGTTTTGTGCATATGAGCTATGCTTGCACACACAAATTGATAGCATGTAACTTATATGTGCATGCACAAAGCAGCTGTAGTTTGTAACACTGCAGGTGGATACTTTTAAAAATGTGGTCCAAAGTATAGAACATCAATTTCATTCCCAAACACACTCACCACCGTACAATTTCAAAGAATTGCAGAGAGGGTCGCTAAATAAGACTCCTCTTCTCCCTTTCTTGTGACAAATTTAGACAATTTCTCTGATGAAATTTGTTTTCTATACTGGGGAAAAACCAATGTGTTTAACTTTGTTAGTTAATGATTTTGCCCTTAGTGTGGACAAAGATAATTGAAGATTCTCCGTTACTGCACAAGGTGAATAACCTCTTTTAGAACAAATTGTGAAGGAAAGAATAATTCACAGAGACAAATGGTAAAGGGAATGTAATGCAACACACATTTTAAAAAGGTAGGTTGATCACACCAGACTAACCTGATTTCTTTCTTCCAGAAAACAACTGATTTTTCAGGTAAGGGAAGTGCAGTAGATCTAATATTCTTGGACTTCAGCAAAGCATTTGTCACAATACCACAGAGGAAATTATTTAGTAAAATTAGGGAAGAGGCAGATCAGTACAAGCATTATAAGATGGATAAGGAACAGGCTAAAGGGGAGAAGGCACTCAGTTATGCTGATTATTTCACCTGGACTGGAAGGAGGTTACTAGTGGAGTTCCTCAAGGATCAATCTTGGGAAAAAGCTTGTTTAATATTTTTAGCAACCTTGGCACAAAAAGTAGGAGTATACTAAAGAAATCTGCTACTGATACAAAGTTGGGAGAAACTGTCAATACGGAGGAAGATTGGAGTATTACACAGGAAGATCTGAAGAAATGGGATGAAATTCTATAGTACAAAGTACAAGGCCATTAACTAAAGATCTAATAGTAAAAATTTCCACTGCAAACTGGAGGCTCATCAGTTGGAAACGACCGAGGCGGAGAGAGATACTGGGTATGTGAGTTGATCACAGGATGACTGAGCTACCACTGTGATGAGGCAGTGAAAAAGGCATATGCGATCCTAGGATATATTAGGTGAGGTATTTCCAATAGTGATAGAGAAGTATTAATGCTATTGTACAAAGCACTGATAATTCCTCATTTGGAATACTGTGTACAATTCCGGTCACCTATGTTTAAGAAACATTCTACGCCAACTCAAAATGCTGCATTAAAATGGATTCAGTAAGGCATTCAGCATCAAGACAAGTGTAAGGCAGGAGTGCATCCTGTCTCCTTTTTTGTTTATGCTAGTCATCAACTATGGATTAAAACAATGCAACAGTGACACAAATGGCCTAAAATGGAACAATTCAAAGCTATTTGATCTAGGGGTATATAGTACAAGTCATGGACAGGTCATGCGCCATGAATTTTTGTTTAATGCCTGTGACCTGTGCATGACTTTTACTAAAAATACTAGTGACTAAAACATAGCCTTACTTAGAAGTATCCAAAGATGGTGTCCAATAGAGCAGATTGGTAACTGTCCTGGGGGGAGAGTGGGGCGCGAAGATTCACCCAGGACTGTAACAAGCTTCTCAAGTGTTAATGTGGAATTCATTATCATGGGATGTTACTGAAGCCAAAAGCTTCACAAGATTTACAAAGGAACTAGACACATATGGATAATAAGAATAACTTGATCAGTCTTTAAGTACCTACATAAGAAACTGTGTCAGGTTGCTGGTTGTGAAGCCCTTAATCGTCTCCTGCCACTCCAGCCCCAATCAAGGAGAATGGATTGGGGCTGGGTGAATAGCCCCGTGCCTGCCTGGTAACTGGCTGTGCCTGCCAGTCTTATTAGCCCAGTGCTATAAAAGCTGGGAGGAAGCCAGCTAGGAGGGGGCAAGAGAAAGGTCAGGCACAGAAGGAAGTGGGAGCCTTGTAGTCTGTTGCTGGCCAGCCCTGTTGTAGGCAAAGTAGCTGTGAAGCTTGCATATAGTTGGGAACTGGTGGCGGGAAACCTTTTGAGACTAAAGAGCATGGGTGTTGCACCAGACTGAAGTGTCCCTGACTCATTGAAGAGGGAGGCCCAGGGGCCGAATACTCAGGGGCACAGCGTGAACCCTGTTACAGAAACAAAATTGGAATAGCCATCTGCTATCAATCTAGCAGGGAAAAGTATATAACAGGATCCAATAGCTAGAAGTTGAAGATAGACAAATTCAGATTGGAACTAAGGTGCAAATTATTAATAGTGAGGGTGATTAACTGTTGGAACAGTTTACCAAGGCTTGTGGTGGATTCTCCATTACTGGGAATTTTTAAATAAAAATTGGATGTTTTTTCTAAGAGATGCTACAGTTCAAACAGGATTTAATTCAGGCCTGTGTTACACAGGAGGTCAAACTAGATGATCAAATGATTTATATGATCATATAGTTTTATAATCTATGAATATCCAGAGTTATCATAAACACTAACCATTTTTTGGAAGAGAAGTTAAACCTCATGTTTCAGAGTTTAATCTCTAACTATCAGGGAATAGAAGGAGAGTAAGGCTAGTGTACATGGGAAAATTATCAGAATAGATATTGCTTAATAAACTATTCTGCTATTGCTGTTCCACAATAACTATTCCAGTAACTTCCCGGCATAGACAAACTTTTAATGGGAGAGTAGATTATCCCACATCTGCCTAATAGGAGATTTCTTGTATCTGTCTCTGAATCCTGGGCACTGTCAGAGACAGAATACTGCACTAATCAGACCATGGGCCTGATCCAGCCTGGCAATTCTTATGTTTCTTAATTTGATAATCCTCACCTCTAATGGCCTCTGCTCTACTTTATGGTCAGACCTCATGAGATTAATCTTTATAGCAAGATTGGTCTGGGAATTCAATAACAGCCGTTCAGCATTTAGATACTTTCACAGCTAGTTAGAACCAGAAAGTGCAGAGGAAGGGAACAACTGAAACCATTCTCCTCACCACCACCACCATTCTCATTTTAAAACTTGTTTAAACCTTATAAACGATTCATTTCAAATTTTGGGTGAAGGAGTGCATATATTAGTGTTTTATCCAAACCATCTCTATTCAGATGAGTACCAGGAGGAAAAAGCCATATAAGCAGATTTGAAAGTATTTGACAGCAGTTTAAACAGGTACAATATATCACAATGCTTCAGTCCATACAATTTAAAAGAAACATATTGTGCCTGACGTGCTATATGTATGGTATGGGAATTAATCCAAATGAAGAAAACCATGTTGTTAGTACAAACAAACAAACCTTAAAATAAATCTTTCTATGACTCTACTAGTGAAATGTCAAAACTTCGGCAACTCGTAGCATGTAAATCCACTGACGAATAAAAATCAGGTTTAATCACCTGAAAAATAGTTTTAAAAGAAGAAAATGATCTTAATTGCTATTTTTAAAATCATATTTAAGCACAGATTTTTAAAGGTATTTAGGCATTGCACTCAGTATAATAACATAACTGATTTAGAAACCTAAATATTTTCAAAAGGGATCTACGCATGTAGGAGTCTAAATCTGAAGTGAATTAGACTCCTAAGTGCCTAGATCCCTTTTGAAAAGATGTAGGTTCCAAAATCACTTAAGCAGTGCAACACTGCATACAGAAATGCCTATATACCTTTACAAATCTGGGCCTTACTTTTATGAAACACCATCCATTTTGCAGGGGTTATTACTGGATTTGTTTATTAAAGGCAAAACTCAAGAGGTGTTAGTACTGACTGCTCTAGTACTGCCACTGTTCAATTTACATTTAAGGGTAACATAAAAGCAATCTGAAAATGCTTAAGCGACAAAGGGTCCTGTGGCACCTTATAGACTAAGGCCTTGGCTACACTCACAGCGCAATAAAACTGCCGGCAGCGCTGTAACTCACTAACTGGCTACACTTGCAAGGCACGTGCAGCGCTGCATCTCCTCAGGTACAGCGCTGCATGTACTCCACCTCCCCGAGAGGAATAACGTTTGTTGCGCTGCTGCTGGTGCACTGCGGCTACAGTGTGGTCACCCAATGCGCTGTTGTTGGCCTCCAGAAGTATTCGGAAGTATCCCACAACGCCTGTTCTAGCCACTCTGGTCATCAATTAGCACTCTACTGCCCTGGCCTCAGGTGACCAACCGCCACTCCGACCCTTTAAATTCCTTTGGAATTTTAAATATCCCCTTCCTGTTTGCTCAGCCAGGCATGGAGTGCTCTCAGTGCATCTTTCCAGGTAACCATGCCTCCACGTGCGAGACAAGCCCCAGTATGGAGCAATGGCGAGCTGCTGGACCTCATCGCTGTTTGGGGGGAGGAAGCTGTCCAGTCCCAGCTGCGATCCAGCCGGAAGAATTTCGATACTTTCGGCCAGATATCAAGGGCCATGATTGCTACCCCTTCCTGCTTCTCCACGTGGGCACCAATGATACTGCCAAGAATGACCTTGAGCGTATTACTGCAGACTACGTGGCTCTGGGAAGAAGGATAAAGGAGTTTGAGGCGCAAGTGGTGTTCTCGTCCATTCTCCCTGTGGCAGGAAAAGGCCGGGGTAGAGACCGTCGAATCGTGGAAGTCAACGAATGGCTACGCAGATGGTGTCGGAGAGAAGGGTTTGGATTCTTTGACCATGGGATGGTGTTCCAAGAAGAAGGAGTGCTAGGCAGAGACGGGCTCCACCTGACGAAGAGAGGGAAGAGCATCTTTGGAAGCAGGCTGGCCAACCTAGTGAGGAGGGCTTTAAACTAGGTTCACCGGGGGAAGGAGACCAAAGCCCCGAGGTAAGTGGGGAAGTGGGATACCGGGAGGAATCACAAGTAGGTGAGTGCAAGAGGGGAGGGCTCCTGCCCCATACTGGGACAGCAGGACGATCGGTGAGTTATCTTAAATGCCTATACACAAATGCAAGAAGCCTGGGGAACAAGCAGGGAGAACTGGAAGTCCTGGCACAGTCAAGGAATTATGACGTAATTGGAATAACAGAGACTTGGTGGGATAACTCACACGATTGGAGTACTGTCATGGATGGATATAAACTGTTCAGGAAGGATAGGCAGAGCAGAAAAGGGAGGGGAGTTGCGTTGTATGTAAGAGAGCAGTATGACTGCTCAGAGCTCCAGTATGAAACTGCAGAAAAACCTGAGAGTCTCTGGATCAAATTGAGAAGTGTGAGCAACAAGGGTAATGTCGTGGTGGGAGTCTGCTACAGACCACCAGACCAGGCGGATGAGGTGGACGAGGCTTTCTTCCAGCAACTAACAGAAGTTACTAGATCACAGGCCCTGGTTCTCATGGGTGACTTTAATCACCCCGACATCTGCTGGGAGAGCAATACAGCGGTCCACAGACAATCCAGGAAGTTTTTGGAAAGTGTAGGAGACAATTTCCTGGTGCAAGTGCTGGAGGAACCAACTAGGGGAAAAGCTCTTCTTGACCTGCTGCTCACAAACAGGGAAGAAATAGTAGAGGAAGCAATAGTGGATGGGAACCTGGGAGGCAGTGACCATGAGATGGTCGAGTTCAGGATCCTGACACAAGGAAGAAAGGAGAACAGTAGAATACAGAGCCTGGACTTCAGAAAAGCAGACTTTGACTCCCTCAGGGAACTGATGGGCAAGGTCCCCTGGGAGAATAACATGAGGGGGAAAGGAGTCGAGGAAAGCTGGCTGTATTTTAAAGAAACCTTATTGAGGTTGCAGGAACAAACCATCCCGATGTGTAGAAAGAAAAGTAAATATGGCAGGCGACCAGCTTGGCTTAACAGTGAAATCCTTGCTCGTCTTAAACACAAAAAAGCAGCTTACAAGAAGTGGAAGATTGGACAAATGACCAGGGAGGAGTATAAAAATATTGTTCAGGCATGCAGGAGTGAAATTAGGAAGGCCAAATCACACTTGGAGTTGCAGCTAGCTGGAGATGTTAGGAGTAACAAGAAGGGTTTCTTCAGGTATGTTAGCAACAAGAAGAAAGTCAAGGAACGTGTGGGCCCCTTGCTGAATGAGGGAGGGAACCTTGTGACAGAGGATGTGGAGAAAGCTAGTGTACTCAATGCTTTTTTTGCCTCTGTCTTCACAGACAAGGGCAGCTCCCAGATGGCTGCACTCCGCAGCACGGTATGGGGAGGAGGTGACCAGCCCTCTGTGGAGAAAGAAGTAGTTCGGGACTATTTAGAAAAGCTGGACGAACACAAGTCCATGGGGCCGGATGCACTGCATCCGAGGGTACTAAAGGAGTTGGCCGATGTGATTACAGAGCCATTGGCCATTATCTTTGACAAATCATGGCAATCGGGGGAGGTCCCGGATGACTGGAAAAAAGCTAATGTAGTGCCCATCTTTAAAAAAGGGAAGAAGGAAGATCCGGGGAACTACAGGCCAGTCAGTCTCACCTCAATCCCTGGAAAAATCATGGAACAGGTCCTCAAGGAATCAATTTTGAACCACTTAAAGGAGGGGAAAGTGATCAGGAACAGTCAGCATGGATTCACCAAGGGCAAGTCATGCCTGACTAACCTAATTGCCTTCTATGATGAGATAACTGGCTCTGTGGATGAGGGGAAAGCAGTGGATGTGCTATTTCTTGACTTTAGCAAAGCTTTTGATACAGTCTCGCACAGCGTTCTTGCCAGCAAGTTAAAGAAGTATGGGCTGGATGAATGGACGGTAAGGTGGATAGAAAACTGGCTGGATGGTCGTGCTCAACGGGTAGTGATCAATGGCTCCATGTCTAGTTGGCAGCCGGTATCAAGTGGAGTGCCCCAAGGGTCGGTGCTGGGGCCGGTTTTGTTCAATATCTTCATCAACGACCTGGAGGATGGTGTGGACTGCACCCTTAGCAAGTTTGCAGATGACACTAAACTGGGAGGAGTGGTTGATACGCTGGAGGGTAGGGATAGGATACAGAGGGACCTAGACAAATTAGAGGATTGGGCCAAAAGAAATCTGATGAGGTTCAACAAGGACAAGTGCAGAGTCCTGCACTTAGGACGGAAGAATCCCATGCACTGCTACAGACTAGGGACCGAATGGCTGGGCAGCAGTTCTGCAGAAAAGGACCTAGGGGTTACAGTGGACGAAAAGCTGAATATGAGTCAACAGTGTGCCCTTGTTGCCAAGAAGGCTAACGGCATTTTGGGCTGTATAAGTAGGGGCATTTCCAGCAGATCGAGGGATGTGATTATTCCCCTCTATTCGGCACTGGTGAGGCCTCATTTGGAGTACTGTGTCCAGTTTTGGGCCCCACACTACAAGAAGGATGTGGATAAATTGGAAAGAGTCCAACGGAGGGCAACAAAAATGATTAGGGGGCTGGAGCACATGACTTATGAGGAGAGGCTGACGGAACTGAGATTGTTTAGCCTGCAGAAGAGAAGAGTGAGGGGGGATTTGATAGCTGCTTTCAACTACCTAAAAGGGGGTTCCAAAGAGGATGGATCTAGACTGTTCTCAGTGGTAGAAGATGACAGAACAAGGAGTAATGGTCTCAAGTTGCAGAGGGGGAGGTTTAGGTTGGATATTAGGAAAAACTTTTTCACTAGTAGGGTGGTGAAGCACTGGAATGGGTTACCTAGGGAGGTGGTGGAATCTCCTTCCTTAGAGGCTTTTAAGGTCAGGCTTGACAAAGCCCTGGCTGGGATGATCTAGTTGGGGTTGGTCCTGCTTTGAGCAGGGGGTTGGACTAGATGACCTCCTGAGGTCCCTTCCAACCCTGAGATTCTATGATTCTATGATTGAAAGGGGCCATGACCGGGACGCAATGCAGTGCAGGATAAAAGTAAAGGAGCTGCGGAGTGCGTACCGCAAAGCCCGCGAGGCAAACAAGCGCTCGGGTGCTCCCCCGAAAACCTGCCGATTCTACAAAGAGCTGGATGCAATACTTGGGGGTGACCCCACTACTGTTCCAAGCACCACCGTGGACACGGGAGAGCGGGAGGAGGAGGAGGAGGAGGAGGAGGGAGAGGAGGAGGAGGAGAGGGTTGAAGAAAACAGAAGCGAGGGTGCTGTGGCTGGGGGAGCCACCCCTGACTCCCTGGGTGCATGCAGCCAGGAGCTCTTCTCGAGCCAGGAGGTAGGGAGCCAGTCGCAGCAGCCTGTACGCGCTGGGAGAGAAAGAGAAGAACAGGTTCGCGGTAAGCAGCTTTTATTTTCGGGAAGGAGTTTTTTTGGTGTGGGGTCCTTGGGCGAGGAGGGTTTGGGCTGCATGCATGCCTAGATGCGGAAGAGCGCATTGATGTGGTCTATCACATCGGAGAAATCGGCCACTGTAATCTCTTCGAAAGTCTCAGCCAGGACGTTGGCAATGTGCTTGCGCAGGTTCATTGGGAGAGCTGCCGTGGTCCTTGTCCCATTCAGGGTAACGTGTCCGCACCACTGTGCCACGAGGGGCGGGGGGACCATTGCTGCACACAGGCAAGCTGCATATGGGCCAGGGCGGAAGCCGCATTGCAGTAGAAGACCCTCCCTTGCTTCCCCGGACACCCTCAGCAGCGAGATATCTTCCAGGACGAACTCCTGTGGAAAATGTGGGGATAGTGTTCAGTGTAGGTTCCCCCTGCAGCTGTTGGCTCTCCCCAAGGCACAGAAACCCGTCGGACAGTACATCCGTGAAACAATCAGTCCCCCTTTACCCTGTGTTTACTCACCATTTTGGGGCTCCCGTAGGTTCTGTGCGCTCTGTTTGGGATGGGAAAATTGTGCTGTTTTGGAGACTGTGTGTGCCCTCCTTAAGTGTGGGGGAATCATTGCTCTGTCTGGCATAAAACAATGATGCCTCTGTTAAATGTTGCATTTTGCCTTCCAGATGCAACCTTGAGATCTCCGCCATCCTTCTTATCACCAGCTGAGAGACTACAAAGGCTCAGGAAGAGGCCCAGAAGAACGAAAGAAGACATGCTGCAGGAAGTTATGAAACAGTCTCTTAAACAGAATCAAAAGGCTCGGGAGTGGAGGGAGAGTGAAAGCAGGCTCCGCCAGGAAAACGCAGCGCAGCGGCAGCAAAGCATGCAGCTCCGGCATGAAAGCACAAAGGAGCTGATTAGCATCATGGCGCGCCAAGCGAACTCTATGCAGGCGCTCGTCGCCATGCAGGCGGAGCAGTACTGCACCCGCCCCCCCCTGCAGCCAGTGTCCCAAAACACTTGTGCCCCCATGTCACCACCTGCCCACTTCACCCAACATACAGGTTCTTATCGCCCACACCAGATGCCCCCAACACCTGTAGCTTCACCAGACAGCCCTGGAAACTATGACCCTTACCCACTGCACTCAACTCCCATCCCGAATTATAGACATCCTGAGGTCCAGCACTCACTGCACAGCACTCCAGACAGGAAGCCCGAGTATGAAAGCAGGACATACCATACCCTGTGATTGAACCCTTCCCCACACCACCCACCACCCCCTTGCCCTTTCTGTCTCACAAGCAGTTGTGTTTCTTTTTAATACATGTATTTTCTCTGTAATAAACGGATTCTTTAGATGTGCAAACAGTCTTTATTATTGCATAAGGAAAAAAGATACCTTAGCCCAGGAAAGAAACAGGCAACGCAAGTGAGCTGAGCAAACACAAATCAGCTTAGCAAAGACAGATAACTGATAACATTGGAACCACTTCACTTCAGGGTCGTGCAGGGCAGCACACATTACTGGTGGTTGTCAGCCTCAAATTTCTCCCTCAAGGCATCCCTAATCCTTGCAGCCCCACGCTGGGCCCCTGTAATAGCCCTGCTCTCTGGCTGTGCAAATTCAGCCTCCAGGTGTTGAACCTCTGAGGTCCACGCCTGAGTGAACATTTCACCCTTCCCTTCACAAATATTATGGAGGGTACAGCACGCGGATATAACCGCGGGGATGCTGTGTTCAGCCAAGTCCAGCTTCCCATATAGAGATCGCCAGCGGCCCTTCAAACGGCCAAAAGCACACTCCACAGTCATTCTGCACCGGCTCAGCCTGTAGTTGAACCGTTCCTTGCTGGTGTCAAGGCTCCCTGTGTAGGGTTTCATGAGCCATGGCATTAAAGGGTACGCGAGGTCTCCAAGAATCACAGTGGGCATTTCAATTTCCCCTACCATGATCTTCTGGTCTGGGAAAAAAGTCCCGGACTGCATCTTCCGGAACAGGGCAGTGTTCCGAAAGATGCGTGCGTCATGCACCTTTCCAGGCCAGCCTGCATTGATGTCAATGAAACGCCCACGGTGATCCACAAGCGCCTGGAGAACCCACTGCTCGTCATCCCAGACTTGCATGACAATGTGATCCCACCACTCTGTGCTGGTTTCCCGAGCCCAAAAGCGGTGTTCCACGGTGCATAGCATGTCCGTGAATGCCACAAGCAAGTTAGTGTCGTACGCGTTTTGCATGACAATTTCATCGTCAGACTCCTCGCTGTCACTGTGGATCTTAAGGAACAGCTCGACTGCCAAACGTGACGTGCTGGCGAGACTCGTCAGTATTTTGCTCACCAGGTCGGGATCCATTTTCCCGCTGACCGAAACGGAGCACAGATCGCGCTACAAAGAAACCGTTGAAAGATGGCGCAAATTGTGGCCGGAAACACAGGGATTGCTGGGATGCGAAGCGATGCATCACGGGGCGTTGGGACAGGACCCAGAATGCACCATACCCCACGCCCCCTTCCAACAACCCACGGTGCCAGAATTGGAAGAGGTGTTCTATGGGATACCTGTCCATAATGCACCTCTCCCAAAACCGCTGCAAGTGCCGCAAATGTAGCCACGTCAGTGCTCGTTACTGCGCTGGCGGCTGCCAGTGTGGACAGGCTGCAGCGCTTTCCCTACTCAGCTGTACGAACACGGGTTTAACTAACAAGCTGTACATCTGCAAGTGTAGCCAAGGCCTAACAGAGGTATTGGAGGAGCATAAGCTTTCATGGGTGAATACCTCTGTTAATCTATAAGGTGCCCCAGGACCCTTAGTCTGGATCTGTAGAAGGGACAAACACAGCTACCCCTCTGATACTTGAAAATGCTTAGAAATTTCTAATTACTTAAGTCATTGTGAGGTCTGTCTAGCTCTAGGGAGTAGGAAAACGACCCCTTCGGAAGCTGCAGAAATCATCAACTCAGAACTGCTGAAATGAAATCATTCTCCATTACTACTAATCTGATGCATTTAACTTCAGCTGTGTCTTGTAAAGTGCCGGTTCATTAACTTGAACGTTGTTGACAAGCTCATTATTTACACATTCTTCTTGACTAGTGCAAGTGCTAACAATGAAGAGGACACTTCATCTACAGGAATTCATTGATCCATCTCAAGCAGAGAAACCAACATTACTCAGTCACAGATTGGAATTTACTGAAGATCTCAGGGAAGCTCTACACTACAAATTTTCATGGGTGCAGCTCCCCCGTTGGCTTAATAAATCCACCTCCGCGAGAGGCGATAGCTATCTCAGCGGGGCGCTGTCTACAAGGAGGATTAAGGTCAGTATAACATTTTCAGACCTTGAGTAACATAGTTATACTGAAGTAAATCGTGTAGACCAAGCCTAAGGTGGGCACAGTGGCCAATGGGGCCTGTACCCAGAGGCCTCGGCCAATTGGGGAGCACTGGAAAAATGGGCACCCCAGCACCCTGACGACCTACTCCACCCACCTGGCCCTCCTGCCAGGGAGTGGGGTCAGGGTGTAGGGGCTTATGCTGCTCCTCCTGCCCAGCGCTCCAGCCAGGAAGTGGAGTCAGGGCGCGGGAGCTCCCCGGCAGGAGTGCTGGGCAGGCGGAGCAAGGCAAGCCCCTGCAGCTCAACCCCAGTTCCATGGCAGGGGTGTGGGGGTGGAGGGCAAATGGCAGGCAGAAGGGGTGGGGAGAGGCCCCCACTTGCTCTGGCCCAGAGGCCCCACAAGACCCTAATCCACCCCTGGGTGGGCAGATAGAAACTACCACCAAAAAACCGTGTCAGAGGATGAAACAGAGAATGAAAACTACATCTAAATGTTGCTAATGCTTTATATTGTGTCCCTCGTTACCTTTAGCGAAGAGAGGAGAGACAAGAATATAAAAAAGGAGAGTTGGGCCATCTTGAACCAAAATGAGTGTCATGTTTACACTTTGGAATCAAAAGGTAAACACACACATACACACAATAGCACAGAAATGCATGCATCTCTAGGATGAGAGGGTGGTAATCAGTCAGTGCAGGGAACTCTGGCTGCTAACAAGGTGAAGTGAATTGCTATGGTTATGAAAAGTGTGATGGGATCTTTGATGGCTCTAGCAAACATTGCTTTTTATGGTCTCAGTTAAAAGTTTACTGTGTGTTTGTATATCTAGATGGAGTTTGTTTCTTTAGATCTAATGAGTAAAACATTTTTCTGAGAAAACTGTTATATCAGGTTAAGGAAAACAACAAAAGAGCAAAGGTAAAGTCTCTATGAAAGAGCACTGTGTGCCTTCTCTGTAACATACAGAATTATTCTGCTTCATAAAATTGCAGCTGCCATCTCCAGACAGCAGACTCCTAGAAATCTAAAGGTGCAGTACACAGAAATCAAAGTAATAACAGCTTACTGCCTGCAACCTCACAGAATTCAGATTTTAGCTGAGACTGTATTACATTTTAAAATGTCACTCTTTGAAAGAAATGGAAATTACACATTTCTCTGTTTTCACGGGGAAGCTCTTTTTGGAGAGGGGATACTTATTTCCATTATACTTTTCCAACGGAAACCCTTCTCACGGTCCCCAGTGAGCCTAGTCTATTTTATTTATTTACATTCAAATAATAAAAGAAGCTAGAGTCTTTCCCAGGAATTGAAATTAGACCGGGTATTCAAATTGACAGGCGGGGGTGTTGGAAAATGACTCAATTGGCAACTAGTTGACCACTGGGAGGAATGGGGGAGTTCAGGAAGATGTAGGGAAATCCATTGCCTCAGCCTGTATGAAACTTCAGGCACTGTCACACATCATTAACAACAGAATAAAATCCTAGCACTATTTCAATCATTAATTCAGCAGAAACTCAGCCAGCCACCTACAAAAACTCTCCCTCATTGTTCTGGGAAGCATAACCTCAGCCCTCTCCAAAAACCCTATCAAACAGATTTCTATTTTAGTAGATGGGCATCTTGTCTTCCCTTTACTGAATCAGTGTAAGGTCTTTTCTATACAGGAAAATTGCCCAGAATATCTATTGCAGAATAACTCCCTTCATGGATATTATTCCAGAATGAGTCACTTTTGTCCTGGAATAATTATTCCATTTTGTGAGAACAGTAATTATGCTGGAATAAAATCACTTTTACTTTGGAATAGTGTCTGCATGGGAAGCCTTAGTAGCTATACCGATTCATGTTCCTGTGTAGATGAGGCCTAAGATTTAAATAGTATGTTTCAAACTGCACTTTTTTTTCCTACCTACCCAATTAAAATCCTGTAGCAAGATATGTATTCTAGTACACATACCGTGCTGCTGTCCAGTAGGGGGAAGTGCAAGCTCTCCATCTACTGGATCATTAATGAAAAAGCTGCTTTGGGGATGGCAAAATAGATTTCTTGTTTTTTTGCTCTATGGAGGAACTTCATTGGTTTTAATCTTAGGGCTGGTCTACACTGGGGGGAGGGGTCGATCTAAGATATGCAACTTCAGCTACGTGAGTAACGTAGCTGAAGTCGAATATCTTAGATCGACTTTTAAAAGTACTTACCCCGGTCCACACGGCAGCAGGCAGGCTCCCCCGTCGACAGCGCTTCCTCTGCTCGCGGAGCTGAAGTTCCGGTGTCGACGTGGAGCGGCTCTGGGATCGATGTATCGCGTCTAGACGAGACGCGATACATCGATCCCAGAACATCGATAGCTACCTGCCGAATCGGGCGGGTAGTGTAGACGTAGCCTTACTTGCTGTGTTCTGATATTGTGATTAAACTCAGTAGGGTCTGGAAAAAATGACATTTAGATTTTTTTCCTTCAGGAATGTGTATGCTCTTGTGTGATAACATTTGTGAAACTTCACCTCATTTACACAGTTGGGTCAACCACAGTTTGTCTTCAACTGGCTGGAAACATTTGTTTTTAAGAACATTTTACCAGAAATGTTTACATAGAGCAAGGTTTTTTAAAGTCCATGGGAGGTGTGCTCCTAAATCACTTTGTACTTTTGAAAATCCCAAACACAATGTACCAAATTCTGGTGTCCTTCGGGGACATGGTATGGTCCGGGTTGGGGTATTCCCTTTGCCATGTCCATGAAAGATGGAAGTGTGGTTATGGCTGTTGGAAGGGGACAGAAGTGATGAAAACCTTTGGAGACTTTTGGTCCTTGTAATGTGAGGTACCCAGTAGTTTGTTGAATGCTGGAAGCAGGGCAAGGGAAAAACCAGGAGCTGCACGATCAGCCCTGAGAATACAGCTAGGTGGTCCAGTAGTTGCTAATTCTTCTGTATTTAGTTCTATGTATTGTAATCATACCTATTTTCTGTAGGGTTAAAGCGTTTCTGGATTGTCTCTCTCATTATTTCAGAAAGGAATGAAATTGAGTATATTAAATTTAACGTGCACTCTTCTGGCTTTAGGTGGAAATTTAGCATGTCTAAGTAGTTAGCCCTAGTTTTGCTCTCTGTGAGTGGGCACTGGGCGGTTCAACCAGCCTTGAGTCACATGCTGCCCTCCAGTGATTTCCCTACAACCCCCCTGAATTTCCCCAACACCCCCCCCTAGTTTTGTGAACTAGTTATATGCCAATTTGGTGACCCCCTCCCCCCCCATTTCAATTCGTGGGGAAACTACTGGGCACTGCCCTCTGTCCCCATAAACAAACTTTTCCACTTCAGAGACACCTCCCTGGCTCCCAGGCTGGCCCGAGGCGAGGCTGCCGCTAGCACGGACTAGTCCGAGCCAGAACTAGTGAAGCCCGGGGATTGGCCCGGCAACGTCCGGAGCGCTGTGCTCCGCCGCCCCCAGAGCAGCGAGAGGCCGAGAGCTGCCCGGCTGGGCGGGAAGTGGTGACGGGCAGGAGCAGGGCCCGGGTGAGGGGACACAAGCAGCCCTAGCCACATGGGGTGGGTGGGGCTCTCGTCTCGGAATAGCTCCCGCAGGCTGGGGCCGGGGGCCCTATAACATTTACACTGCACGTACAAAGGGCCCGAGGGCGGCAGCGGGCAGCCCCCCGCGCCGCTGGAGGGCGGTAGCTGCGGCGCCGGCCCAGTCGCGGAGCGGGGTGTGGAGCTGACGCGCGCAGAAGCGGCCGCCAGGGGCGGTCCGGGCCGACTCCTCCTCCGGCGGCATGTGGAGGCCGGGGCCGGCGCGCGCTGCGGTCCGGGGCCTGCGCGAGGCCGCGGGGCTCCGGGGGGCGCGCGGGCCGCTCGGGGGACCCGCCGCTTCCTGCCGCCAGCCCGTGAGTAGCGAGCCGCGCGGCGCCCGCGTGCCGCGGCTGGGGCAGGCAGAGCGGGGCCCGGCCCGGCCCCGGAGTGCGGGTTGGGGGCAGGGAGCCCCCCCCGGCGCCGCTGAAGGATTTGCTGGGCGAGTCTCCACGAGCGGTTTCAAACCCTAGCCCCATGTTCCCACTCACTGTCGCCGAGCCCGAGGCGGCCGAGACCCCGTCCCCCCTCCTGCCAGCAGGGTTGCGATCATGCAGCCACGCCGGACGGAGCTGGAGCTGTGGCGCTCCTAGCCCACGTGAATGCAAAGCGCTGCACGGGGGGGACGGGACCGTTGCACTTTTTTGGTAGTTGAGAGGTGGGGGAGGGTCAGACTTTGTGGCTTAAATGCGCTGTCATTGTCTTGAAACCGGCGCTCTGCCTGCTGCATGAGTGCTCGGGAGTCAGGGTCGGCGGTAACAGCATGCAGACACAGCGGCACAAAGTGTCAGCGGGAGGTTGAGGAGATGTTGCTGAGGTTCCCTCCACCTCCTCGTCCCTTTGCATCGTTGGGAGGGAGGCTTTTAAACTGTCTTATTCCATGATCTACTATAGTTGAGGAGTTTTATGAAATACATTCCACTGTTGTCATGTCCTCCTGTTGGTGTGAGACAAGAAACGATCAGCGGCACCCAGCCTCTGTACACAAATTACTCCTTCAGTGACACTCCGAAAACAGAGTCATTATAGTGATCTATGTGAGATGAATTTAGCGTTCAGGCCATTTCCTAGTGGAGTGAAGTCCACAGACATCACCTCCAAAACGGAATACTTTGTCTATAGGGGGGACATTTCCCCCAACAATTCAAACCAATTTTTAAACTAACAGCTTTCAGAGAGCTCCAGTTAACAGAACTATTGTCTGCTGTAGGTCCAAAAGGTTTTAACTGGTTTGAATTTTTTGCTAAATTTCCCCAGCATAGACAAGGCCTGATAAGCCCATCTTCAGGAGGGACAACATGGCTGGATGCTCAGTATTCAGCGTACTTGGTGGTGGTCTCCGCTTGTCTGAAGACAGGCAGCATGGTGACTGTAATCCCAACATGTGAAATTGTGAAGATTAGTTTGGGGAATTATTTCTGTTAGTGTGCTGCCACTTTAGGCAAGTTTCTAGCTTTCTTTTACATAGCTGATTTATAGGCTTTCTATTGTAGTATCTGAGTACTTTAGAAACAATATAGACCTGCAACACCCCATTTTACAGATGTGGAACTGAAACCGTAATTAAGACCAACATTTTCAAAAATGACAGCTAATTTGGGGTACTCACCTTGAGACGATTAGGACTTATTTCAAAGGTGTTGAACACCATGGCTCTCATTGATTTCAACTAGGGTTGTGGGTGTTCAGCACTGGCCATAAGAAGACTCCAGGTGCATAAACTCAGGCGCACCAAATTAGTGGACACTTTTGAAAGTGTTGGCCTAAGTGACTTGTCCAAGGTTGCTTAGGAAGTCTGTGACAAACAAAGGAATAGAACACAGATCTCCTGTTTTCTAGTCCAGTGCCTTAAACACAACTCCATTTTTCCTCCTTCTAAATAATAGTAAAAGGCAAGAGTGTCCTAAACATGCATTTCTGCCTCAAGAATACTGATAGATGTGTGAACTGGGATTTCTGTGATAGTTTTTGCTTCTTTGTTGGTCCTGTAAGATAACATATGAACTTTTAACTAGGGGGGGAAAGTGGCTGTGGAATTCTGTTTCTTAAATATGACAGAAATTGACATTTTGTACCATTACTTTTGTTAACACTTAATTTAATTTATTTTTAGGATTCTCATCTGCAACAATTAGACCATGTTCTAAAGGTTAAAAACAGAAGTGTTCAGTTTATTAATTTAAGAAATTCAGGAACTTTGAATGACAAAAGGTAAGTTTTATTCTGAATTATTTATATGAGAATTCTGACAGTTGCATACAGATTCCAGGGGAAACTATTTGTAGATGTGGCAGCCCTGAAAATTATTATAGTGTGACTGTTGATATGAGCTAGGGGGAAAGGCTAGTCTTGTGAGTAAGGAAAGGACTAGTCTTGTGAGTAAGGAAAGGACTTAGAATGATCACTTCTGAATTCTATTTTTAGGTTTGCCACAGATTTCCTGTGTGAACTTGGGAAATCACTTAACTTCTCATGGGCCATAGTTTTCCCATCTGTAAGGTAGAATAAATGATTCCCCACTGTACCTCAGATAAGTGGCATGAGGCATTCTTGAAGGAAAGATGCTATAGAAATTCAAAGTATTAAGTAACTTTGCAGTATTTTATGGTAACTGTAATTATTTTGTGTTGCCACATTTGTTTGATACTGAAAACGTTTCACTGAATTGCATATTATAAAATATACATCACAATACCGAGATGCGTAAACTAGGTTAAAGCGCACAACTGAGATAGATTCAAAATTAATCTTTTTTCTGTGAAGAGACCTAGGTTTCCAGGTCTGCAGCTGCCTCCATTTATTTCTCTGTTGGTACAGTGGAGGTGTTGATAAGTTTACCTAATATTTGAGATTCTTGGAAGAAAACTACAGTAGAAGTGCACAATTATTATTGTATTGGAATGAATGGTAACTTCCAAAAGAGGAAATCACTTACTGTATGTAGACAGGATGTGACTGAATGTTGACATCTTTACATCTTTGTTTATATGTGCAGTTGCTGTTTCCTGTATAATATGTGTCTATAAACAACATACTGTATGTTTATAAATATAAATTATTTAGATTTACCTTAAAGATTAAGCAGTCCTTGCATGGTGTCATAAATATGAAGGGAAGGGGGAGAGGGTCTGATGCAGTGCTATAAAATCCTCTTTCCAGTAAAGGGTTAAGAAATGCAGGTAGCCAGACTGACACCTGACCTGGCTGGCATCTGACCAATAAGGGGACAAGATACTTTCAAACTTTGGGAGGGGGGAAGGTTTTTGTGTGCGTCTTTGTCTGAGTCAGAGTGATCTTGGAAGACAGAAAGAACCTACAGAAAATCCGCCTCCTCACCAATACTCACTTTTCTAAAGTAAGTTTAGATAGCATAGCGAGTAGATTTCTGTTTATTTTGCTTGATACATTCCCTGTGGGAGAGGGAAGGGTTATTCCTGTTTTTCTGTAACTTTAAGGTTTTGTCCAGAGGGGGGAATCTCTCTGAGTGCCCTGTAAAATAGTTACCATCCGGATTTTATAGAGATGATTTGACCTTCTTTGTTTTTAATAAAATCCTTCTTTTAAGAAGCTGACTGTTTTCTATGGTTTTTAAAAACCCAGGGGGTGGGTTTTTAGATCACTGTGTAACCAATTGGTTAGGAGATTATCCCCAAGCTTCCCAGGACAGGGGGGTACGGGCTTGAGAGGATATTTGGGGTGGGGGAAGGGACTTCAAGTGGTCCCCTTTCCTGGATTCCTGTTTAGAACACTTGATGGTGGCAGTGGAAGAAGCATTTCTCAGGGTGCAGGGAATTTTGTACCTTGGGGGTTTTAACCTAAGCTGGTAAAAATAAGTTTAGGGGCTTTTAATGCGGGTCCCCACGTCTTTACCCTAGAGTTTAGAGTGGGGAGGGAACCCTGACACATGGACAGAGAGTACTTCTTCAGCAATGTTGTATTTTAAAATCTAGAGGTCTACCTTCAGTAACATTCTGGGCACAGAAGTAACTGGGGAAAGAAACCTATTAGTCCAAGTAGCTATCTATAATCTCAAGTTTTAAAATTCCACCTCAATTTATAAGGTGCTTTGTGGCATACGGCAGTTTGTGACTATCTCATGGTTAACATGTTCCCAAGATGATGATGATCTTGTTTTGTATTTGTTGTAGGAAAGAGTTTCGTGCTAAAGTAACACACATTTTCTCCTAGTAATCTCGGATTTGTTTATATGCCACTCCAGTTCTTTAGATGAGACTAGTTATGAAAAACTTGCTGAAGAAACACTGGACTCATTAGCAGACTTCTTTGAGGATCTAGCAGACAAGCCTTTTACACCTGAAGATTATGACGTCTCCTTTGGGGTATATTTTGCAGTTTCTGTTCTTGCTGTAATTATTGTAGGGTTTTTCCTTGGGGGAAATATCTTCATTCATCTAGTCTTTAGTGCAAAAGTTTAAGATTTAAGAAACAGTTCACACTGAATAAATAATCTTGATATTACTCATTGAGGGAGTGGCAGCCGTTTTGATGGAAAAATATATAATACACAGTTTTAAGATTTAAAGAATTGTAATATTTAGTATTTAAACGATGAAGTTCTTTTTATGAGAGTTAAACCATTATTACATGAGGCTGGAAATTGGTTTCCGGTCTCTTATACTGGTCTCTGATACTGGTGTCACACATGTCACTTTTGAATTAGCTTGGTGAAAATGACAGCTGTAGCTAAAAAAAAATATTTTCAAATGCCTATCAGTTTATTTACAGTTGGTGGAATCAATCAAATTGTATGCTGCTGTGCTCTGCTTGATTTGGGGAGAATAAAATCTAACCCAGGCCACTGGCTGCAAGATAGCTTCTGGACTACTCGGGTCTTTGGACTGGAATAATAGCTGCATCCTGTTTATATCCCCATGTGTAGGTTCCCATCTACTGGCTCCACCAGATCACTGCTGCTTGTGCTCTGTGTATAGAGGCCTTTAGTCTTCAGAGCTGTCCAAATGTAGGCTTTTCTGAGCACTGCATTCACTCTTGATCTCACAGAAGTACATACACAATGGGAAAATAATACCTTAGCCTCTTTTTGCATTTGGCAAAACTGATAAGTACTTGATCTGGTCAAATATGCAATTAATATTTTGCCTGTAACTTATCTAATAAATAATAGCAGTGTATTATTCATCTGCTAGTGTTTTGAATAGATATTGAAAGGCTGTGATTACTAGTGCCTTTCAATATCTATTCAATGTAAAGAATATTTTGAAAACTAAATAGAAAAAATAACACTAAAAAGTTTGGTTTTGTGTTTTTTCTTTAGATTAGATATTTTTGATATGCTTCCTGTTCTCCCCAGTAACTTTCAATGTAGTGTTTTTGACATGTACTTACTGAAAGGTTTTGAGGATTTTTATTTACATCAATCTTAATATGTACATTGTGACTGTTTGGATTCAAATTATGAAAAGACTAGTAACATGACAAGCCACAGGGTGGCACACTTGGAAAAGAACTGGCAGAATTGTAATATCTGTTGACCTTTTAAATTTCTCCATTCAGTTAATATGTGGTGTGCTGGAAAAAGTGTCCCTGTTAGCAGAAATTATTAATGTACATAAGAGCATGCAATAGTTTCATACCTAGCTATGCACAAAAATGAAAAATTAATTTTTGTGTTGTTTTTCATTAAATTAACCTTTAAAAAAGCTTTTAAAATGTATTTTTCAAAGTTTCATGGATAGCACAGAATAAATGTGAATGTTTTGATACCAGGGTTTGAAGATAATCTTCCCCTAATTTACAGTGTGAAAGCAAAGATCATCTCTTATGTCTGACACATCATTAGGGCTTCTGATTTTAGCTTTTAACCTATTAAAGCATCCCTAATACCAAAAAAAAAAAAAAAAAAAAGTGTTTATCAAACACTGGAAAAACACCAGAAATGATTACTTGTATCTAAGAGCTTGTCTACAGGGAGCAGTAATGCAGACTGCAGGAGTGTGATTTCTAAAGCAAACTAATGTGTTGTGCATTAATTGGTCCATGTAGACCCTGCTGGCGCATACTGAAGGCTTCCTACTGCATTATAACATAGTGCTGTTTGCAATAGTACTACATTAAAGTGCACTAGGGACCATTACAAAGAGATTACTGATTACCATATATACTACTGTAATGAGTAATATCATAGTATATGTTATTAATTTACAGTATATAGAAAGAGAGCCTCCAAAGCCCCCAATTTTTGGACATGTACATAACATTTAAAATGTTAATTTCATTTTTTGGGTTTTATTTGTTAATAAACCCCGAAAAACAGAAGCCCCATAATAATGTAAGTGTTGATGTAGTGTTCTTATTAGATCAGTTGAGCCCTATTTGGTACTAGTATACTTTAACATACAGCATGCATTATGGGATAATGCTGAACGCTTGTGTATAGCTCTGAACATTAGCTAATAGAATATACTAACACATTTGTGCAAATGATTTAATTGGAATAATTTGTAGCATTCAAAGCTCTCCAAGGTACTCTTGTTTTACCTATTTCATTTCATGCTATTCTTAGAACACCGGGAAATAGTAAGGAGTGAGCTCACAATGAGACTGGGAAGAGGTTAGTTTTAATCCTCATGACACATTAGGCTAAAGCAGTACCTAGTTAAAATGAAATAACTGGCAGGGAAATCAAATGACTCAGTATTAATTAGCACCATCAGAGGTGTCTTTTATTCATTTGCACTTCTTTTCTCCCTATACCATATAGAATAATGAAACAACCTTTGTTTCTTTACTGAACTCGGACAGTAGCGGGGCTGGGTTTTAGATTAATACATTGCTTGTGAGATGTCAGTAATCAAAAGGGTTGGCTGATGTTGCAGAGGAAGGGGGCTCTAAACTGCTGCTTTTGCTATGACATGATGAACTTTCAGTAGTTTAATTCGGGTCACTCTCAGGTTTACTCAACCCAAGTGGTATCTGTCTTATACCCTTAAAGTTAGGACTCTAAAAGAGTTATAGTTGCTCTCCAAAATTACCTTCTGAAAATGTCAGGTCAGTGTAAATTTTCATGCTGTAATTCAGAGATGGAAGGAAGGAAGGAATTACAAAGGAAAGAAACACTCTCTTGGAAAATGTTCTATAGTTGATATAAGTGAATCAAAACAAACCTCAGATAGTTAGAAGTGGAACATTCCTGAGGTATAATCCAGGATCTGGACACTTCATCACAAGTTATGTGGGATTGTACTTATCCCACTCATCTGGCCACCATATACAGTTACAGAAAGAAAAGTAAAGTAAACCTGGATAGCTCAGCGATTCAGTAATGGGACATGGAGTCTCTTGCCACCTGCTTTAATTGGTTTCAGGTTGTTAGTGAACAAAAATAGTTGCTTTCTGCTAGCTGTTGAATGTTCTCTGTGAAATGAATTGATGGTCTCAGTCCAGTTTCTAGTGGACTGAATGCCCACTTCACAATTGAGCACTAATTAGTGCACATACTGGCAGTTTCAGAAGAGAGGTCAAAGCTCACTGGAGTATTATTTATGTGAGTCCTAACATTGTGGGTGGTGCTATACCAGCACACAAGTCCAGATCAGGAGAGCGTAGAGTCTAGATCAGACACAAATGATTTATGTGTCACCATGGAGACTGACAAGTTTTAATATCTAACATTGGTCCCACTGGTCATCAGTGAGGCAGAATGGCATAGCAGATTGTGGAGGATTTGAACTTGCACTGATGATGCTTATGCAGATATCTCACAAGTTGCTGTTTTGATCTTTATATCTACAGTGCCTTATTATAGAAGAAAACCATAATTCTTACTAAGTAATGGTAGATCAATACTCCTCCCTTTCCCCCCTCCCCACTTCTCTTTATGCTTTAGAATGGAGTTTTAACAGCTAAACTAGGTGGAGACATGGGAACCTATGTAATCAACAGGCAGACACCGAACAAGCAGATTTGGCTGTCCTCTCCTACTAGGTAAGTAATTATCTGTATGCTAGGAACGGTCTGAAAATTCAGAGATGAATTAAAAGCCTGCCTGCTAGCTCTGTGGAGACTATTTAATGCCCTGATCACATATTTTATGCATTTTCTCAACACATACACCCAATAGGATTTTCCCTAGAGGTATGATAACTAGTTGCTGTTTATACTTCAGGTGCCGACTGACAGAAACGGACAGGCTGACCTACACACTAGTGCAGTAAAATGTTTAATGTAATAAAATGTTTCATTTTTTAAATGTCCAGTTTTCACAAGCACTATGAACATGACTGTAGCCTATTCATAGAAGACTAAACAGCTGTGACACAAGAACTGTCAGGAAGAGAAATCAGATTGTGTTATGGTCTAACACTATTCTTTATGGATTCACCCTGTAAGCCTGTGTACTGGTTTCTTGTTTTGTTCGTATGCACGTTTTCTACAACTTAACTAAGAGATGTTTTTATCAATCTTGGGCAGTTCTTAATGTGGAGGTCTTGATTGCTATGTCCTCTGCCTTGTCTTCTACAGCAGTTTGATCCATTCCAGGTTTTGCAGTTGGTTCTGACTGGGAGTGAGCTGTGCAGAATGTGTTGAAAGATTGCCTTGAGTGGCCTCACCAAAAGTTTACAATGAAATCTGCCACTCTCCCAGGAGCAGACTGAGGGAGTCTTTCATCTCTCTGGCATTGTTGATGAATGGTCTAGCTAAAAAGGAAAGACAAAGCATAAAGATTCACTGTACATATGCAGGTAGATTTCTTAGCGGTCATTCAAATAGAACATACTAACTATAAAATCAGGAATGGATCAAGCTATTGTGCAGTAGGATTAACATTTTTTAAAGTGAAATTTTAGAGAATCCTTTTATTTTAAATAGTCCGCCTAAGTAATTAAAATACTCTTTAGTGATTTGCCTTCCAGCCTGCGGTAACTTTTTTTGGTGTACACTTAATTGGTGTACAGCAGTGACTCTCAACCTTTCCAGACTTACTGTACCCCTTTGGGGAGTCTGATTTGCCTTGCGTGCCCCCAAGATTCACCTCACTTAAAAATTACTTGTTTACAAAATCAGATATAAAAATACAAAGTTGTCACAGCACACTATTACTGAAAAATTGCTTACTTTCTTTTTTTACCATATACACTATAAAATACATCAATTGAAACACATTGAAATGTAAGTACAATATTTATAGTATATAGATCAGTATAAACAAGTCACTGTATGAAATTTTAGTTTGTATGTAGCCTATTGTAAAATTAGGCAAATATCTAGATGAGTTGATGTACCCCCCAGGGGTACACGTACTCCTGGTTGAGAACCACTGGTGTACATTATGTTAGGAAGCCATTGTAGCCTATTGTTAACCACTCTCTCCTCCCCGAATCTTGTTTGTTAAATAAACAAAATACTGCATTTCAAAGGGTTTTATCTTGGTGAGGCAATAGGCAAGAAATCAAACAATCCTTTTTATTTATGTCTAGACACTTGCAGACAGTGCCTTAGATCCAAGTTATACATAAGATTTTATATTTTTTAAATCACAAGCATGAAACACAAGTTCAGGTTTTATTTACATCCATATCTGGAGATTAAAAAGTCAGAGAGTTTATACTGTATTTGGATCTATTTAACTTTTATGAGCCAATGCTAGCTGAGTGAAGAAGTACGTGTTCCTGAGTAACAGATTTGTGTAAAATATAAGTAGTACAGGCCTGCACAACTCGTAAAACGGTGAGGGCCATATTACTCCAAAGAAAACAGCTGAGGGCCGAAACCCCTTGGCCCCGTGGAAACACCCCCCCCCCCCCCCCCCAGCGCTGGGGTGTGGAAGCCTGTAGAGGGGGAAAGAAACAGGACGCATAGGGTGACCAGATCACAGCAGTAAAATAGGACCCGCCCCCTCCCCGCTCAGCCCCCACCAACACACCCCTCTTCACCCCCCCCCAGGGGTCACTATATTACTGCACACAACAGTCAATCAATGGAGTTGTAGATAAATCTCTGCATTATGCATTTTTGTATAACTTTTATATAACTTTGTATTAAACCTTGGTAATATGTTATAGCGGGCCCCTAAGGTTGTATAATTAAGGTAAAAGAAAAATGTCTTTTTGCTAGAGGTAGAATAAGATCGCTCCTGCCTGCCCCCCCCCACTTCATATTCAATTGCCCTGTTGAATGAAGGAGGTGTGAATGAGGAAGGCGTGGAAAGTAGGCACCTCCAGACATCTGCAACCCTTGGAGAGGGGATGGAAACCAGACCAAGGACAATCAAACTTGTCAAGTGGGATGACTAGAGAAGAGAAGACATACTGATGGCCTCGGGGGTTAGAAGCAAGCACCTTCCTTTGGGAACACCCTCTTTGCAGCATTGGGACAACTCCCAGCCCAGAGACAAGCAGCAAAAAGGACCAGCGGACACAGTCCCAGATTTTGGGCCGCACAGTGAGCCCACCTACTCACCCCCCCGCGGGCCGCATGTTGTGCAGGCCTGAAGTAGTAGTTTTCATCTTCAGTATGTTCAAAGGATGAAGAAAGGAAAAGTCCCCCTCCCCACCCAAAATAATAGGATCTGCTAAATGCTCCTGACCCTGAGAGAATTTTTCATGTGTCTATTTGTCTAATAGAAAGAAATCTCTTTCCCTTGTAAAGGTTTGGCTTTATGCTTCATCTGTTTATGGCAGTATGGCAAACATTTGTGTGTTTCCTGCAAGAAAACACTACATGTTTACTTAGTTTTCCAACTCCTGCTAAGAGATTTTGTAACTTTTATATGCAAACATGTACTATAACTAACGCTCATAACATCTGTGTCCTGGATGTGATGCGCTATGGAGTGGGAGAAGCAACTGCATTATCACTGCTAATGATAAACAGAATTTGAATATTGTGATGTTTGCTACCCCAGCACAATAAATGTAAAATTGTTGAGTGTTAATGACCACTTTGGCAACAACACCGTGAGAGAGAGTTTAAGAGGCAAGAAAAGGAAACTATTACTGAATGTCTCTAGCTCCAGGCTGCTGTGCTTTGTTACACACACGCAGGTAAACTAAGCCTGCATTTATATGGCAATATACAATTGGCACATTCAAAAGAAGGTGTGCCAACTGCACATAGTATCTCTTTTGTGCAGCTCCATTAATTAAAGCTTTTAAACATTGCAAAATGTCTTTAACAAATGAGGCCTAATTATTTTGGTTGTTATGATCTTTTACTGCTTTATCAAATGTATTCATATTCTTGTGTGAGAAATACACTTACTATATAGACACTTGGCATTTTGTTAGAATTCAAAAGATCCTTATAATTAAAAGGTAGTAAATGTTTGTACAGCATTTTGAAGGTGTAACGCACTATAGATGTTTATTATTTTATATTTGTTAAATAATAGCACAATGATTTGATATTTACTAGGTAACATTTCAAAACAGTTCACATCATTCATCAAAATATTTTGTCTTAGTCCAGTTACCCTAAACCATATCCCATTCTAACTTTTTATAGGCTGTCTCCACTTCCAGAATTGCACATTACAGTGTAACAGTAAAAAGTTACTTCTTTTTGCAAAGGTCACACCAGTGAGAAACACATAATAAAATAACTGGAGCACATAATCCTGACTCAAAACAGCCATCAGCTCACATGCAGCAGAAGAGATATCTCTATAAGATCCCAGTCATTTTGACTTACCTTTATATGTGTTCCTAATATTTTTAGTTCATGCCCTGAAGGTTATTCATTGTGATACTGTGAATAATTTAAATATTGAGGTGTCAATTTTTGTGTGTGTTAGTTTTTAGACACTGCAGCCTGGCATATGTGTACAGGACAGCCTGTCTTCTAGCAGAGTTTGTACTAGAATCACCTTTAATCCCAAGGCAATTTGCCCTAGAAATATGAGTTCAGAGATAAGAGGTTTCAAGACTTCCTTATATTTTTATTCTTTTGTCTCCTTCCCTTCTTACTACTTCACCAAATGCCCTCCGTGGCAGACATAGATTTCTGTGTTAAGTTAAAACTGCCTTCATTAATAATAAATACTTATTAAAGAGCCTTGCAATCATTCTTCCCATTTTCCACATGCGTAACTGAGGCAAAGAAAGATGAGCCTGCCTAAGCTTGGTGGCTGAGTCTGGAAGATAGAATCCAGGTCTCCTTACTGTGTTTGTTGTAGGAGTGAAGCATCTCATGACACCAGGAGCTCCAAATTGCTCTCAGATATAGATCTCCCACATGGCAGATTATTTTTTATTTAGTAGTTTAATCCTATTGTGTTTAACTTGAGAGAGAAAATATTCTTTGCTCTGTGCAGTGAAGCATTTTGGACATTTGCACATTATATCATTGTCTTAGAATTAATACTTTATATTAATATAGCACTTTACAAACAACTCTTATAACACTCTTAGGAGCTAGGTATTATTACCACTGTTACAGATTGTGGAGAAGGTAAATCAAGTGAAGGAGAGAAGGCCCTTAATGGCCTTGATCCAGTGAAATGTATAAGCAAAAATAGTCCCATTGACGTCCATAGGACTACTTGCATGTTTTAATTTACACGCCGAAGTGCTTTGCTGGATTTAGGCCTTAATGATTTCTTCAAGGCCACGTGTTAGAGCTGGAATTAGAATTTGGTGGTGGTTGGCTTCTAGTCCATGCTGAGACCATGAGCCACACTCCTCATTTTTGCTAAATATTGTTTTACTTCTGGCTGCTTTCTTTAACTTAGTTATTCAAATCCTCCTGGTGTTTGTTTGGAGATGGTTGAAATTTCAGAAATGTTTGACCGATGCTCATACAGTATACATGTTCTGTTTTCTAGTGGGCCCAAACGTTACGACTGGACTGGAAGAAACTGGGTGTATTCTCATGATGGAGTATCCCTTCATGAACTACTAGCAGTGGAACTCTCAGCGGCATTAAAAACTAAAATAGACTTATCTCCCTTAGTATACTCGGGAAAAGGTGATACTTGATCATTGTCTACCTCAAAGAAATCAGAAGACTTTGGCCCCTTGCCCCTCTTTGGTGTAAAGTTCCTAAGGTTAACAGCCTGTTCTACTTTTGTCATCATACTTTTGTTTCAACTTCACTGTGTTGTGTAACAATAATGTGAACATAATATATTTTTCTTAGCTCTGCGTGTTTGGGTTTGTGTGTTAGTGTGTGGATTTTTGTTTGTTACATGTATTTTTTTTTTGTCACTGCATCCAAAGTTCATAGCTAAGAGTATGGTATTGGACACTGGTTGTCCCAAACCACGTTCTGACTGGTTGGTTGGTGATTCATCAGTAGTGCACAGATGGGATCTTATGACTAAAGAAAACTGTGCTACTCACCTTAGGCCATATTGTAGAACTCGTACCCAGGTTCCATTGAAATCAATTAGATGAACTGAGGGGAGCAAGGTAATATTCTATGTAAGAGCCTATTGTGTTTAAAAGAAAATAAGGTAAGGGAAAATGTTTTTCTTTTCTATAACAGGTGTAATAGGGATTTTCTTCTTAAAATATCACATGATTTAATCTGAAATTCACATTTCTGCCTTTGCCCCTTCAGACTTATCCTTTTTAAGATAAGCTTCCAGCAACCAGTTCTGCTATCAGCAGGGGTCCAAATGGTACATTGAGCTGAAAAAAGTGTTTGATTTAGTTTAAATATCTAACGATACATTCATAGTTGTAGAGAAAGAGAATCATAACCTTTTCTCTATTTCCTTTTGCTATGAGTGTCTTCATAGAGCAAGCATACATTGCATAAATAAATAAATTTAATATTATTATTAAGCAAAGCGAGGATCTTCTGTTACAATAGCAATAAGCCATGCCAAGTTTTGCATTGGCATAGCTCATGCTACACTTCTCATGTAGTTGAAGTGAGGCACAAGGCCAAAGGCAAAGTGACAACGCAAGGCTCACATTGATGCAAACGCTGTTGTGTTGTTGCTACATTCTTAGGACTGAGAAGCTGGAGTCTTCTGACTAGCTGAGAAATAAAAAGAAATGAGGACAAAAATAGGTGATTCACTCTAGGTATTACACCAAATAACTCGTTAAAAAAAAAATATTAAGTGACATACAAGCATGTGACACTGTAACATTACCGTTATTTCTTTTCAAAAATTGTATATAAAAAGGGAGCCCAAATTTGCTGTCACATTTGAAAGACACAGCCACATTTATGTAAGCTTTGAGCATTACATTAAAAGAGGCCTGGTACCGATTTTGAAATGCAACATTTTCTTGGGTTCTGAGTTCCCCAGACAACTTCCTTGTGTTTAGAATGACATGACTGCTTGGTTGACTAATACTGTTACTGATGTGATGTGTCATTGAAAGATATCTAATAAATATACAGTATTCTTAGGTGGTATTGTCCATTATTTAGGATTAAAATCGAATTCTTGATACCAACTCTTGCCCGCTATTAATTAAAATATGAAATAACATCTCATTGGAGCCAGTTCTGGATTAGATTATCTGTGCTGTGTATGTGTATCTTTCAGCCAAAGGAAAAAGGGAGTCGGTCACCTGAAACCTTCTCTGCTAAATTACTTCTGTAATCAAGGAAATACAGTGAGGGCTACCAGTATGAGTTGGTGAGACCAAAACACACCACTACGCAAAGCAGATATGAAACTAGAACAGTTAACATGGATTGGGGGGGAGGGGGAGGTGTGACACCTCATTTACAGCAAATGGACATTTGAGCTGTAGCTGTTTAAATTTCACCCCTCAACAACTCTCAAAGCTAGATTTAGTCAGACGTGTGTTGACATTAGTGGTATGTTCTCACAGCATTTTGGAGGCCACAGGAGCAAGCCTTCTAAGCTGGGTGACAGACTTGAGCTAGTTGGGCCCATGCTGGCACTGTAAAAGTAGCTGTATAGACAGCGTTGTGCAGTTGCAGCTGAGGCTCTGAAGCGTAGAGAGGGGCAGGTTGGGCATACAGCTACGCTTTACATGGATGCAACAAGTACACTGGTCCAGCACAAGACTGTTGCGTGAAGAGCGTTTCCAGGGCAGGACTACAGTTGTAGAAAATCTTACTAATGGATGTTAGAGTATGACCAACCGTGCAAGTGCTAATCTAAGAGCTGGCTCCACTAATGGCCACTTCCCAGGCCCAACTAGTAATTGGGAAAGACCGGAGAAGAAGTAGAAGAAAAAAAGCAAAATAACCCGAACATGCTATAGGGAAAACTGTCTAATTGCCATTTCAGGCACACTTGGTGCTCTCTCTAATTATTGAATAGTGTTTAGATAACATAGTGGCACTCATAGATAATTGATACAAGCTATGCAGCTGCCTTTAAAAATGGCTCACCTACTCATTAAATGCATTAGGGACTTTCAGAGCTGTTGATGAATGGAACTGAAGTTGTATAAATACAAAGCGATTACTTCTGCAGTGATTGCCCTTACAGTACTGACAATGGTTATCTCACAGATTCATTCCTTATGTAAGGATGAGATATTTCTCCACACGCAGTTCAAAATGTGGACATTGAGGGTGGATTTTTCAAAAGAGCTTAGTGTTGGCCTAACATTTGCTTTCACTGATGTCAAAGGGAGTTTTACCATTGGCAGAGTTAGGTTAATGGGGGACACTTTTCAAAATTCCTCCTTTAAAATGCTACGTATGCCTGGAATTCGGTGTTTTCCTTATTTTATTACATGCATGGTCACCTATGCTGATTGTATTCAAGCTGTTAGGTATTTCAATAACAAAGGTTTTCATTGAGCTGGGGACTGCCAAATAGCTTTGAGAACCAAGGTTTAATCTCCAGGTACAACATGATTCAGACAGCAAAAAATAAATTGCGCCTTGATACATCAGATTGTAAGTTCTTTGGGCAGAGGTTCTGTCGTTCTACGTGCTTTGTATAGTGTCTAGCACAATGGGGGCCCTGATCATAAATACATGTAAAAGAGGGTGCCAGATTGCTGCACCCTCTTATCTATCTGTCTGCACTAAGGCTGCAATGTGTTTACCCAGTTGATGGGTACCATTACCATGAAGATAGGTGCTGAAGCTCCTCTTGTCTCTTGCTTGCTTTGCTTCAGTTGTGGCATCATGCTCTCAGACAAATGTGCTGAATTCAAAAAGGCTGAAAATAGAAGGTTAAGAAAAGCCCCAATTTATTAGTTCATAATTTCTTTAGGTCCACTAGTTTCAAAGAATGAAAAATCCTAGCCCTGAAGAGTTTATAGTCTAAATAATGGATAAGACTGACAAGTGAGGATATACACAGTAGAGCTGTGTGAATAACTGATTTTTTTGATTTTCTGGCTGAACCAAAAAATTTTTAAAGACCAGTTTGGGTTGACCCACAACAAAAATTTCAAGGTTTTGGTTAAACAAAAAAGTTGGTAGGGGAGATTGTGGGGGTGTTTGGGGTTTTTTGGTTAAACAAAACATTTAGTTTCAAAGTTTTTTTTTTTTAAACTTTTAAAAAAATATTGAAGTAAAAATCAAAATGAAAAGTTGTTTTAAATTAAACATTTCATTCAGAAAGTGGTTAAATTAACCAGCATTTCTTCAGAATTTTTTTTTCCTGTGTTTGCTTGTGTGTTGGCAGGGCAGAGGGCGATACATAATTTGTTGTTGTTTTTTCCAAAACAATACAGCAAATTTGACATGAATTCACAAATTGTTTTAGTCAGTCTGAATATGTTTTAAAAAAAATTCAGCTGAAAAATTTGGCCTCATAAGCAGGAATAGGGCAAGGGATAGTAATGAAATGGGATACAGAGATAAAATTGGAGTGTTAGTTTGGTTTAGGCATGTTAGGCTCAGTTTTGTGTGTCTGAAATAGCATAAACTTGAGCATAAACCACTCAAGTTTGTAGGGTGTTGCAGAAGTGAGTTCTTCGGAATGACATAGATGTTTAACAAAACAGTTTTTGGAAGAGTATTCAAAATATAAAGGTCAGCATAGGAAGAGCAGAGAAGGCTGTGCGAAAAAGAAGTCAAAGGCAGTTGGAGGTGGGCAAGGCAAAAGCGGACATGAAAGAATAGGTCAGTGACATAGGTGCAAGTTGCATGATGTGGGCTTTGCAAGTGAGGACAAGAAGTTTTAAATTTGCTGCACACAGCTATCTGGAGCTGCTGTGATCTATCATGTGGATGTTCCATAAAGAATAGGCATGATTTGCACACTGCTATTGAGATCTTTTAAAACTGTAATACAAGGAAAAATTGTTCATCTCTGCTCTCATGTCCCAGACTATGCATATGTTACAGACTGTTGAATTACTGGCAGTTACAAGATAAATTACTCATGAGCAGAAATTGGAAGTCTCTCCATCCCCTACAGATGATAGCAGATACCAGAGATGATGGAAAAATAATATACATAGGGCTGGGAACAAAAAAGAAAGACTTTATTTATTTGCACCCCCTTCCTGGGCTTCGTCTGGAAGATTGACAGGCATAATATCTAGAAAACGAAAATGTTTAAAACAAGCTCCTCAGCAGGGTAGCTAACCTCTCCAAGTTGCTGAATTATTTTATCAGTTTGTGTTTTGGTAATTGTGTAACACTAAGAAATGATTTTGTAGATGTCAATTCACTGATCTTGACTCTGCTCTTGTTACCAATATTTTCTGTTCTGTTTGTCTTATTTTATATGAAACACTAAGAATAACACATACACTTTCCATAGAATCATAGAATATCTGGGTTGGAAGGGACCTCAGGAGGTCATCTAGTCCAACCCCATGCTCAAAGCAGGACCAATCCCCAACTAAATCATCCCAGTCAGGGCTTTGTCAAGCCTGACCTTAAAAACCTCTAAGGAAGGAGATTCCACCACCTCCCTAGGTAACCCTTTCCAGTGCTTCACCACCCTCCCAGTAAAAAAGTTTCTCCTAATATCCAACTTAAATCTCCCCAACTGCAACTTGAGACCATTACTCCTTGTTCTGTCATCTGGTACCACTAAGAACAGTCTAGATCCGTCCTCTTTGGAACCCCCTTTCAGGTAGTTGAAAGCTATCAAACCCCCCCTCATTCTTCTCTTCTGCAGACTAAATAACCCCAGTTCCCACAGACTCGCCTCATAAGTCATGTGCTCCAGCTCCCTAATCATTTTTGTTGCCCTCTGCTGGACTCTTTCCAATTTTTCCACATCCTCCTCGTAGTGTGGGGCCCAAAACTGGACACAGTACTCCAGATGAGGCCTCACCAATGCTGAATAGAGGGGAATGATCACGTCCCTCGATCTGCTTATATAGCCCAAAATGCCATCAGCCTTCTTGGCAACAAGGGCACACTATTGACTCATATCCAGCTTCTGGTCCACTGTAACCCCTAGGTCCTTTTCTGCAGAACTGCTGCCTAGCCACTCAGCCCCTAGTTTGTAGCAGTGCATGGGATTCTTCCTAAGTGCAGGACTCTGCAGTTGTCCTTGTTGAACTTCATCAGATTTCTTTTGGCCCAATCTTCTAATTTGTCTAGGTCCCTTTGTATCCTATTCCTACTCTCCAGCATATCTACCACTCCTCCCAGTTTAGTGTCATCTGCAAACTTGCTGAGGGTGCAATCCACGCCATTCTCCAGATCATTAATGAAGATATTGAACAAAACCAGCCCCAGGACCGACCCTTGGCAGCCAGTATCAAGCAGAGTGCCCCAAGTAGACATGGAACCATTGAGCACTACCCGTTGAGCCCGATGATCTAGTCAGCTTTCTATCCACCTTTTAGTCCATTCATCCAGCCCATACTTCTTTAACTTGCTGGCAAGAATACTGTGGGAGACCGTATCAAAATCTTTGCTAAAGTCAAGGAATAACACATCCACTGCTTTCCCTTCATCCACAGAGCCAGTTATCTCATCATAGAAGGCAATTAGGTTGGTCAGGCATGACTTGCCCTTGGTGAATCCATGCTGACTGTTCCTGATCACTTTCTTCTAAGTGCTTCAAAACAGATTCCTTGAGGACCTGCTCCATGATTTTTCCAGGGGCTGAGGTGAGGCTGACTGGCCTGTAGTTCCCCGGATCCTCCTCCTTCCCTTTTTTAAAGATGGGCACCACATTAGCCTTTTTCCAGTCATCCAGGACCTCCCCCAGATTGCCATGAGTTTTCAAAGATAATGGCCAATGGCTCTGCAATCACATCCGCCAACTCCTTTAGCACCCTTGGATGCAGTGCATGGACTTGTGCTTGCCCAGCTTTTCTAAATAGTCCTGAACCACTTTCTCCACAGAGGGCTGGTCACCTCCTCCCCATACCGTGCTGTAGTCTGGAAGCTGACCTTGTTCGTCAAGACAGGCAAAAAAAGCATTGAGTACATTCGCTTTTTCCACGTCCTCTGTCAGGTTGCCTCCCCCATTCAGTAAGGGGCTCACACTTTCCTTGACCACCTTCTTGTTGCTAACATACCTGTAGAAACCCTTCTTGTTACTCTTAACATCCCTTGCTAGCTGCAACTCCAAGTCTGATTTGCCTTCCTGATTTCACTCCTGCATGCCTGAGCAATATTTTTATACTCCTCCCTGGTCATTTGTCCAGGCTTCCACTTCCTGTAAGCTTCTTTTCTGTGTTTGAGATCAGCAGGGATTTCACTGTTAAGCCAAGCTGGTCACCTGCCATATTTACTATTCTTTCTACACATCGGGATGGTTTGTTCCTGCAACCTCAATAAGGATTCTTTAAAATACAGCCAACTCTCCTGGACTCCTTTCCCCCTCACGTTATTCTCCCAGGGGATCCTGCCCATCAGTTCCCTGAGGGAGTCAAAGTCTGCTTTTCTGAAGTCCAGGGTCCATATTCTGCTGCTCTCCTTTCTTCCTTGTGTCAGGAACTTGAACTTAACCATCTCATGGTCACTGCCTCCCAGGTTCCCATCCACTTTTGCTTCCCCTACTAATTCTTCCCTGTTTGTGAGCAGCAGGTCAAGAACAGCTCTGCCCCTAGTTGGTTCCTCCAGAACTTGCACCAGGAAATTTTCCCCTACACTTTGCAAAAACTTCCTGGATTGTCTGTGCACCGCTGTATTGCTCTCCCAGCAGATATCGGGGTGATTGAAGTCCCCCATGAGAACCAGTGCCTGTGATCTAGTAACTTCTGTTAGTTGCCTGAAGAAAGCCTCGTCCACCTCATCCCCCGGTCTGGTGGTCTATAGCAGACTCCCACCACGACATCATCCTTGTTGCTCACAGGTCTAAACTTAATCCAGAGGCTCTCAGGTTTTTCTGCAGTTTCATACTGGAGCTTTGAGCAGTCATACTGCTCTCTTACATACAATGCAACTCCCCGACCTTTTCTGCCCTGCCTGTCCTCCTTGAACAGTTTATATCCATCCATGACAGTACTCCAGTCATGAGCGTTATCCCACCAAGTCTCTGTTATTCCAATCACATAATTCCTTGACTGTGCCAGGACTTCCAGTTCTCCCTGCTTGTTTCCCAGGCTTCTTGCATTTGTGTATAGGCACTTAAGATAACTCGCTGATCGTCCTGTTTTCTCAGTATGAGGCAGGAGTCCTCCCCTCTTGCGCTCTCCTGCTCATGCTTCCTCCTGGTATCTCACTTCCCCACTTAACTCAGGGCTTTGGTCTCCTTCCCCCGATTAACCTAGTTTAAAGCCCTCCTTACTAGGTTAGCCAGCCTGCTTGCGAAGATGCTCTTCCTTCTCTTCATTAGGTGGAGCCTGTCTCTGCCTAGCAATCCTTCTTCTTGGAACACCATCCCATGGTCAAAGAATCCAAAACCTTCTCTCCGACACCACCTGCATAGCCATTCATTGACTTCCACGATTCAACGGTCTCTACCTGGGCCTTTTCCTTCCACAGGGAGGATGAACGAGAACACCACTTGCGCCTCAAACTCCTTTATCCTTCTTCCCAGAGCCACATAGCCTGCAGTGATCTGCTCAAGGTCATTCTGGGCAGTATCATTGGTGCCCACATGGAGAAGCAGGAAGGGGTAGCGATCTGAGGGCTTGATGAGTCTCGGCAGTCTCTCCGCCACATCGTGAATCCTAGCCCCTGGCAAGCAGCACACTTCTTGGTTTTCCCGGTTGGGACGGCAGATAGATGTCTCAGATCCCCCTTAGGAGGGAGTCCCGGACTACCACCACCCGCCTCCTTCTCTTGGGAGCGGTGGTCGTGGAACCCCCACCCTAGGACAGTGCATCTCATGCCTTCCAATCGGTGGAGTCTCCTTCTGCTCCCTTCCCTCAGATGTATCATCTAGTTCACTCTCTGCATTAGTACCTGTGGAGAGAACATGAAAACGGTTGCTCACCTGTATCTGTATTGCTGATACATGGATGCTCCTCTTTCTTCTTCTGGAGATCACATGCTGCCAGTTTTCTTCACCTGTCCCAGCTGCGCATCCTACTCTGATTCTTCAGATTCTGATTCTTTTGTAGCACTCTTCATCTTCAAAGCACTTAAAAACCATTAACTATTCCTCATGACACTCCTATGAGAGAGAAATATTGTTCCCATTTTGCAGATAGAAAATTATATATGGAGTTGTCAACTTTTATTAAGGAAAAAAGGAATCAGATACCAAAAAAATATGTGACGCAAGTAATGCGAAGGGTCAGACAAACTCAGGAAAGCAAGGACATTCAGAGACCCCCCACTCCATTATCTGGTCCCATGTTGCCTGAGCATTGCAGTTGGTTATCCAAGCCTCATCTTAGAACCCAGAAGTAGCTAAAGGAAAACAATGAGTTAATTAACCCTGAGTATCAACACCTATATTAACTTGTTTGTTTTGAGAGTGGGTTTTCTTTGGGGGGGGAGGGGGTTATCCATTAATGTCACTTTAATTTGGGTTAATGATTGACTATACTTAGAAGCAGGACTTTAAAAAATATTTTAATGCAGTAATATGCTGTCTTAATAGAGGGAGGATCCTTCTGTCTGCTGTGATTAGTTTCCAAGTCAAGCAGTTTCATTAAAAACACTCTCTCTTATTCTTTCTGTTCACTGCATGGCATATTACACCACATTTAGTCAAAAAGCAGTTCTGTTAACCCATGCTCTTGGGAATTCTGAGAATTTCTAACCTTTGGCAACTGCTGCAAAGTGACCTGACTAGCAACTGCACTACAAATTATTAGAAGTGTTCATTAAGCCTGTACAGGGTAAAGTCCAACAGCTACAATACATTGTTTTATAAAACTGTTGTTGGGGATTAAACTATTTAAGTTGGGAGAAGTTTGCTTAGATGGGAACGGTGAAGCAAACTAGCCAACACATTGTAATGTTTATTGCTCCTTTATGGTGTGTGAATATTACTGCTTTTTTAAAAAAAAACACCTCATTTTTTATATTAGGACTATCAGGTCTTGGCTTTCCCTTTTCAGCTGGAGAACTTTAGCAAAAACCTGGAAAGCTGAAATATCTGGAATTACAGTTTGAAGGACAGGCTGATTTGAGAAGTTTAGATTTCAGGATCGTGTCTGGAAGAGCTGGAGCGTTTAATTATACATTTTAGCCTGCAACTTGAGCTGCTTCGCCTCAGACGGATATCAGAAGTTTCAGCCTGGAGCTATGATGTCACCACCCAGATAATCCAAAGATTGCTCTAGTCCACCAGCAAAACAGAGTAAAGTCATTGATAATTCTTCTGTAATAAAGGAAGGGAATAAAATACAAACATCTGAGGCCAATATTATATACCCTGAAAGAAGAGCAAAGGAACCAAGCCATTTTAAAAAACACAACTGCAAAACTGTCCTAAAATAAAAGGTTTTTAATAACGTGTGATCCCAAGTTCATAACATACATAGCTAGAGCTTTAAAAATAAGCAAATACGAGGGATAGAATGGCATCAGAAAATGAATAAGGAAGTGCTATTTACTCCTTCACATAACAAGTTGGTCTGATCCAGTATGGCCGTTCTTATGTTCTTGTTCTGTGACTAAACAGCCAACAGCTGTCAAATCAGCAGTGCTTTTTAAGATGAGTATAATTTGTAGAGGCTCCAATTGAGATCAGTCCCCAACCCAAGGAGATTGCAATCTACATAGACAAAGGGTGGGAGGGGAAACAGGCACATAGAGGTGATGTGACTTGCCAAAGGTCACACAGTAGGACAGTAGCAGAGAGTGGACTGGACCTCATCTCTCCTGAATCCCAGGCTCGCCCTAGACTATGGATCACACACTGCCTCTCAAACATTTCCTAACGAACAAGTTATCAAACTTTTACATTGTAAAGCCAAGTAGTCAAAGATCAGGGAAGACAGGGCTGTTTTTCTTTTGAAATGAATATATTTGTGATTTGGAATTTAATGTAGATTTTAGGGGAGGGGGGAGCTCCTCACAAACTTTTCCGCTCACTTATGAGGCAAAACGGTCAGCAAGAGGGTGAGTTGTTAGTGACTGGTTTAGTGGCTCATTGGATCCCCTATAGTGACTAAGCGCCGCGTGGAGTTGCTTTCCTCATCGCACCTATTGTACAAGGGCTTTGAACCGGTATTTCCTGTTCCACTCTCTCCAGCCAGTCGCGGGGGTGGCCAGAGGGCGAAGCTGCCAGTAACTGTTGGGAAGAGAAGGCACCGAGGCCGGGGTAAGTGAGCGAGCAGATCGGCTCCGGCTGCGGCTCTGTGTTTTGGTGTCGGATCAGCTGAGAGCCGAGCGCGTGCCGGGAAGTTGGGGGGAGTTTCCAGGCAGGATCCCCGCACTTCGGAGGCGAGTTGCCCAGCCAGGGGAAGGGCAGGAGCTGGGCTAACCAAACACAGGCGGAGCCCAAACCTCGGGCAGCCAGGCAGCGAGCGCTTCCGTGCACGGGAGCTCCCGGCTCCACCTTCCTTCCCGCGCGCTGGGCGACTAGCGAGTGCCGGGCCGGGCGGTGAGACTCCAGCGGCAGGTGCCCGCCTGCTGGGCTTTCCCTTGATCGCTCCCGGGGGCTGGGCCCGTTCCCGCCCCGGGCCCCCGAGCGGCGCGCTCACCTGCCGGAGCCTGCTAACGCCGCGGCCCTGAGTTAAACACCCGCCCCCCAGCCGCCGCCGCCCCTTTCCCCTCTGCCTGCAACAGGAAACAGCCTGACTCAGAAACGCGCCGCGCCGCACCCCTTCGCCGCACGTCCCAGGCTGCGAGCGCTCCGCTCCGCAAGGCGCGCGGGCTGCCGCAGGGGCTGTCCGCTCCGGACGCGTTTCCAGCCGGCTCAGCGCCAGCGCCAGGTATGTCCCTTACCTGGGAGAGGGGGACTCCCGTCTGAAGCGGCTTCTCTGCTGAACTTCTGGTTCCCACCCACCCCCGAGTCTAGTGCTACGGGCCACTTACCCACGTGTGCGCTAGGCACCTCGCTTGGTTTGTAGCGGCGCCTCTTCCAGCGTAGGTGACGCTGGGAGCTGGGGGGGATTGTTCCCGTTTATTTCTGTTCTCGCCCGACCCTTGTTTGGAATGGTTCCTTGCGCAGAGGTGCGCAAAGCAACCCCCTGTTCTGGGGGGAGGCTTGGAACTGAGCAGCCGGCTCCTGGCGCTGCGCGATGGGGCGGAACAAAACCTCGGGTCACCAGCCAGTGGCGAAGTCCTGCTCCGGAGCCCGGCTTCCCTAAGCGTTGGGCATATCTCTGCTCTGGATCGGGAAGCGGCGGCTCACCGCCATCTCCGCTTTTGTGTGCGTGCGTGTGTGCCTTGGTTGAGACACGCCTGGATTGGGTGTGTGTGGCTGGCTGCACACTGTACTCTGTTTAGCCTCATGTTAAATGGGAGGCAAGCCTCGGCAGGCTGCCTGCCCCTGGCGTCAGGAGGGAGGGGCTCTTCTTACTGGCTCATACTACCAACCTCTCCTCTAGGGAGTGTGAATAGCGAGAATCTGATTTACAGATGAGCTTTTCTTTAACAGGATTATGGGCCTATATGTTTCTGTTCCCACATTAAGTACTTTCAGGGAGACTGTGATACTAGGTGTGAAGAGCTGTCACTGAGGTATCAGATAGACTTTGTTAGTTTTCTTTCTTTTGGAGTGTGGGAGAGAAGCACACACCAAAATAATTGGGATTTAGTATGTCTTTGCAATACAAAGAATTCCCAAGATCTTTATGTTGGCACATCCTAGGGTGACCAGACAGCAAGTGTGAAAAATCGGGACAGGGGGTAGGGGGTAATAGGAGCCTATATAAGAAAAAGACCCCAAAATCAGGACTGTCCCTATAAAATCAGGACATCTGGTCACCCTAGCACATCCGCACTGAATTCCAGCCATGCTTCATACTTCTGGATCAAGGGAAATTTCTGGGTGTCAAAGTATTTTAAAACAAGGTGTGGCAATTCAGGAGTTCAGAAATACTTTTACAGCTTTTCTGTTTCTTCAGTCAAACCTATTAAGTCCTCATTTCCCCTTTATAGTTTTTACTAGGTTTAAAATATCTGCTAATCTTAAACACAAACATAATATTACATAGTACAATATTGCTAATAATAGTAGTCCAAATTAAACAAATGAAGTTTCAGACAAGATTTAAAAACTGAGGGCTTGTCTATACTACCGCACGGGGTCGATCTAAGATACACAACTCCAGCTACGTACATAGATCTACTTACCGCAATGTCTTCAGCTGACGCTCTCCCGTCGACTCCGCTTGTGTTCCTCATTCTGGTGGAGCACCGGAGTCGACAGGAGAGCACTCAGCAGTCAATTTATTCCATCTATACTAGATGCGATAAATTGACCGCCGCTGGCTCAATCGCTGCCCGCTGATCCAACCGGTAGTGTAGACAAGCCCTGAGATTGTGACATAGGAAACAAGGGCTAAGGTATTATTTGAAACCTCTAAACCCCAAGGTTGGGCCCCCATAGAGGCCACCACAAGTCTACCTTGATTAAACTCTGATGTGATTGAGCATGGGTACAAGGAGCCCATTGAGATTAACTAGAACATATTGGTGCAGTGCCTTCTACAGTGGAATTTCATTTTAATAACAGTCACAGTTAGAGACAAGATGGCTGAAGTAATATCATTTATTGAACCAACTTCTGTTAGTGAGAGAGACAAGCTATACTACAAGTCTACACTACAAAATTAAGTCAACCTAAATTACGTCAACTGCGCCATGGCAGTAATTGAATCATTTTTTACACATCCACATTATGCTCCTTGCATTGGCGGTGTGCATCTTCACCGTGAGTCCTTGCACCAATTTAATGGCCAGTGTGAGACATTGTGGGGCGATTTCTGAAAGGCAGCAACAGTTGATGTAAGCAACACGGTGTCTACGCTGACACTGTGTCAACCTAACTACATCGACTTAAGTGTTGCGCCTCTTGCAGAGGTGGAGTATTTAAGGGCTTGTCTACACTACAAAATTAAGTCAATTTAAGTTAATTCAATGTACAGCCACGACAGTAATTAAAGTAGTGGTTTGTGTTCACACTTTCTCCTTTTGTTGGTGGCGCATATCCTTACCAGGAGCGCTTCCACCAATTGAAGTGGGGCATTGTAGGACACTGAAGCTGGAGCCAGGCAGCCCTGGGCCTGACTGCCTCAGCTGTAGGCAGGGGGCTCACACCTGCCCCCACTAGCTGTCAGGCGGGTGCTGGCTCACAGCTAGGGGCCCTGACAGCCCAAGCTGTCAGCCCGAGGTAGAGCTCACAGATGTGGGGCTGACAGCCAAGAGCGGGAGACAAAATGTGAAATAATAGCAGCCCTGAAAATGACAAGAATGTCAATTTCACTGCTGGTAGGCTCCCTGCTGTGAAATTGAACCTTGCAGCAGGCTCACAGCTGGGGCTGTCAGCCCGGAATCGGTGGTGATGGTGGGAGCTCCTGTTGTTAGCCCTGCTGCCAGGACTGACAGCTGGGAGCTCCACTGGTGCCTCCTGGTGAGGGATTGGAGAGGGGAGGAGAGCCCAGGCGGCCTCTGTAGTGTAGATCAACATTGGTGGGAGCTACGTTTTAGTGTAGGCGCTTACAGAGACAGGTTGCCCTAACTCTGTAGTGGAGACCAGATTACACAGAGCTCTTCTTCAGGTCACTTATGGTTGTAATTTGGCCATGGATCAAAAATAACTATTCACAGGCCATTTCTAATTGGTGTTGAGGTGTTGCTAATTGGTGCTTATGGTTATTTAGTGTTGGGCATGACACAAAAATAATAACCATGCCTTGCTCTTATCTAGTGCTTTTCATTAATACACTTTAGTTCCTTGTCTGAAGAGTTTACAGTCCAAAGCCCCAGTCTGCAGCAGCTTGCAATATTGGGGTGACAAGAGACAAAGTGCACTGTTGCAGAGGTGGGGATCATTTAATAGCCTTTCTGTTTTAAGTTTAACAAATTTGCTCTAATGGGGCCTGCAGTCATAAGGATGAGAAGGGAAGTAATTATTTTCAAAAATGGGAAGGAATTTCATACTTTTTGGTATTTATGAGATTGCAGCTAAAGAATGCTACAGCCTGGTTGCTGGTCAGAGCTAATTATAAACCTGACCCACCTGTCTCTACCTCAGAATGATTGTTAAAATTGGTCACGTCCTTGTAAGGAGATTTTTCTTCTGTGCATGTATCTGATTTTAGGAAGCTCACTGCCTGAGTGACTTGGATATAATGATCTAAGCGGGGGGAGGGGCTTTCCAAACTGCCCGTTATAACACGAGGTCACTGTATAGTATATTCAACACAATGGGCCATATTCTGCCTGTTTGACACCCTGGATAGCCCTACTAATCCAAGAACTGTTAAATCTAGAATTTGTGCTTAGTACAGGTGCAAAATTAGAGGGCTGTGTGTGTAATATGTTTTGGGAACCTATGGGTGAAAACTGACCATAATATTGTGCACAAAATGCAATCTTTACAGAGCTCCTTCACAGAGGCTTTACAATAAACCATCACAGTAATTGAGTCTCCCATATCTTTGCTTAATCTCCCTCTTCCCTAGTTCAGTGTCTCATAAGGACAAGCAGGAGATATTTCTTTGTGATTTTAAAATATCATATAGCTGCTGACACTGTTCACAGAGTAGGACTGGTTTTTGTTTGTTTTTAAAGTGTACATGTTAATATAATCAGAAAAGAGAATCTGACAATAGCCATCCTGAATGATGAGAAATAATATCCAAATCTTAATTTAGTACTATTTTAAATACAAAATTGGCAAAATGTTTGGCATCAGTAGCTTTCATTAACATCCAGACAGCGTTAAAAGTGCATGACAGAAATATTTCTCTCCATATATAAAAAGAGATTATTCTTTGGAGGAGGGGGAGTCACTTTTGAACCATTCATATAAAATAGAATATTCTGTTACAAATGTGAATTTTTCCCATTTGTGTGGAGTTGTCTTGTGTGTTGTTCTGGAGTGAATAGAAATGAGATGATCTCTAATACAGTATTTTTAAGTCTTTTTTTATCATTTAAGCAGCAGAACTCAGCATTTCCATTCCAAGCACCATAACCAATTCAATTTTTAGTAGCCTCTATCTACATCCAATTAATCCCCTTTAAACCATCTGTGAGTATTGTCAGCCATTTCAATTAAAAAAAAAAGGTGCACAATTATGGAGAAACAGCTACAGTGTATTGGGCCTGGAATATATATTTTTTTCCTGACACATTCATGCTATTTTAAACAGACATGAAAGTATCAAGTTTAGTTGAGACAAAGTAAATTTAGTCATTCTGACACAACTATCATTCATATCAGATAATTGCATAAAGTCTGTGAGTCTTAAATATCTGTTCACTGTATGTTCCATTCCATGCATCCAATGAAGTGGGTTCTTAACCCACGAAAGCTTATGCTGAAATATAGTCTCTAAGGTGCCACAGGTATTTTTCTTGTTTTCTTAATCCCAACATGCACTGGACTTCAGTGAGCCTTTGGTGGCTTTCCCAAGACAGTCCAACCAAGCCGCCAGTAAAACAAATGCACACAACAAGCATACAAGGGCATGTTTTAACATGGAATGTAGTGAATTAGGCATTGTCTACATTAACAGAACTAGCATCCACGTAACTACTAAATTAATCTACTCCAGTATAACCGCTGCTTCACATCGCAGAACCACAGCGACATTAGGTTTGCATTGGTGTAACTACATCAATGTAGGGACATCTGTGCATGTTTTCTTAATGTTGACAAGTCCTTAGACTCACAACTAGTGATGGAGAAATATTTAAAATGTGTTTGAGAATCACCAGGTTCAGTGTTTTATCCAAAAAATATCTGAACTGCCCTTCCCAAAACAGAACTGTCCAGCCCCAGGCCATTCCCTATCCCTCAACTAACCTAGCTTCTTCCTCAAAAAGAACAGCTCCAGGACAGATCCCTTGAGTCCAGCCAACCCTACAGTATCCTTACTTGTTAACCCTGATGTCTTTAGAGCTTGTTACTACCCTTTTAAGGCCAAATCTGCCTTACAACTTCATTCATGTCAGGCGACCTGATTATTAGAGCCATGCAAATCTGCGGATATCTACTTTATATCTGCAGATGTTTGCGGATCACGGATGTATGTGGATCCAAATTTTATATGTAGAGCCCTGCAAATGTGCGGATGTCCTCTTTATATCTGCAGACCATGTTTGCAGATCTGATGTGGATACAGATTTTGTATCCACACAGGGCTCTACTGGTTATAATGGTGGTCTGCTTTGGAATGTAGATGAATCCTTAATAGTATCAATGTGTGCTGTCTTCTTCTTAAGGCCTGGAGAACTTGCATCTTACACTTACATTATTTTTATTTAAACCATACATTGCTAACACAACAGCAACCAGAGCTTAGTGTTGACTGCAGCCCGGGAACTGGCCTATCAAAATGAAGGAGTCTTGACCTTTGGGCTCTGCAGCCCTTACCCAACATCTTTACACATCAGTGACAGCTATTCCACACATCTTTCCCTATTTACTTAAAATACATTTATTTGACCCTTGTTTTTGGAAAGGCATCAGAGTGGCTGGTTCAGATAAATTTTGTCTAAGAATCCAAATCTTGTGGTTACTCCAAACCTTTCCAGATAGCTTTGGAGGGTTCCGTTCAAATCTGAACATAGCTTGTTCTGAAAACATTCTAAAATAGAACTGTATTATAATGGGGTAAGGGGTCTGGGGAGCTCCTGGCACAATTCCGGCTGTCATGTTGGTGAGCACCCTTAGTCTGAGCAGAGATCTTGTAGGGTTCCTTCACAACTGTGCACATTATAGCTGCATGCTTTGCTTGTAGGAAGCATGAGAAATTGTAAGATGCTTAGATTTAGGTTAACTGTGGCAAGAAGGTACAGCCTGGTCTTGCAAGTCATAGGCCTTCATACTTAAATGGAGATGTGCAGAAAAATGAACAAAGCAGTATTTTTTTAACCAAATTTTTAACAGTTTCATTCAGCTACAGGGGAGTGCAGACTTTTCAGGGCTGGTTTGGATTTTTCCCATACTAATTCACACATTCCTACTCATAGTTCTCCTAATATGAGTTATTCATCTATATTCTTCACCCACCACACTAAACAAACTAATTCCACAAAGTATTTAGACCACGTTGTCTTAAAAACTAAGTCTGAACTTGAGGAATGTTCACATTCCTCTAACAAAGGTTCCACATGCTTATGCTACACAGCTTACGTTTGCTCTGCCTGTTTCCTGTAGTCATGTTGAAAAGAAAGGTACTTGCTACTCCTTGAGGTCTGACTGGAGAAACAAACCAAGAAATCCCCCTCCCATGTAGCCATTAGCAGTGATGCTGTGCACAAACAGTGGCTGTTTTCTCTCTCTTCCTTCTAGCATCTGCTTCATCAGCTATCTCTGCTTAATAGCCAGCAGATTTGACTTGCTGTGCCATGGTGTGTCTAGCCTCCTTAGTGCAATTTTGTATAAGCTGATTCTGAGAATCTCTGGGACCATATGGGCTGTTCAGGCTAGGGACATTCTCTAAGAGGTCAAAAGCATTTCCAATAAATGAAATAATTCAAAGACGTTTTTTCTGGCCCTCCTCTTCTGTTTCAGTGCCTTTGCTGATTCTCAATATGCCCTTCCCCCCCCCACTTAAGACATTATTTCAACAGGTCTAGCTAAATATGATCCGCACTGGGTATATCTTTACGGGAGAGCACTCATGTTGATTTGTAACTAAAAAAAAAAGAGTTAAAAAGATTCCCAAACGTTTTTTTAATCATTATTTGTCTAATACTGAAACAAGTGTGCAAGTGGGCTGGATGTCTTGTTTCTTTGTCACTTCCATGATTAGTTTCTATAATCTGTACATGCTCAAAGTAAAAACTGTTAATTTTGGGTATGTGAGGAAGTGAATCTTGTCTTGTATCCAAGACACTTTCTGCGCTAGGGAAAATAACCTGTGGCTAATATTATCAGTTAGTTATCTCCCTGCCATCTGGTTCAACTGGTACTAAAATGGTTAGGCTGTGACTACGGTTAGTGAAGACAGGGTCAAATTGCTTTTGTCACCTTTTATATTATGTGTGTTTGGCTCATAGTAGTGTGAGGGATCTAGCACATTTTCTATAACAGGTGTTGAATATGGTTTATCCCTATCTATGGACTAGATCATGCCTAGCCTCTGCACATGAGTCATTCCTTGTCATAATGCTGTATGGGCTACAAGGTGCTCCAAAGGAGATGGGGAGGAGAAAAGGCCATGGCCTCTACAGCAGCATTCTTACCGGGGGGATACCAAGCAGGGCTGGCGTTAGACTTACTGGGGCCCAGGGCTAAAGCTCTGGAGCGTCGCGGCAACTGGAGTCCCACTGCCCTGCTGTGGGAGCTGAAGCCTGAGCAACTGAGCTTCGTGGGGCCCTTGACAATTGCCTTGCTTGCTACCTCCTAATACCAGCTCTGGCATTTATATGCAAAAAAACAGTTGTGGTACAGGCGGGTGGTGGAGTTTTTATAGCATATTTTGGGGAAGGGGGCGTGGAAAGAAAAAGGTTGAGAACCTCCGCTCTACGGCACCTTTGGGGGGTGTAACCATGGTCATGTTCCTCTTATGTGCCAGGAGCTCTGGGATGCACAATGCCTCCCTGTGCTCCTGCTGAGGTTGATACCTCTTTGCAGTTTCTCTAATCTGGGCTATAGCTGAAAATCACATGAGAGCTCTCTAGTTGTCAAACTATTTTCAATCCGGGTTGAACCACAGATAGTTGTCCTAATGTAGACATTGCTCAGACAATCTTCTTTGGCCTTCTCCTTTCCTTCCATGTTGCATTTTGTCCTGCCTTGTTCTAGTTTCTCTCTCTGTTCTTCAATCCAAAATTGGAGTGCATCTACACTAGGAGATCTTTCCTGGAGCAGGGTCAGATGATATGGTGGCCCCAACACTAGTGCATAGCCTTCATTAGAAGTTCTATCATTGGCTGTACCAGGGTAGCACCACTACTGCTGACAAATGAGAATAACATTTCTAGCATAGTCAAGGTCTTGGAGTTTCCTCTTTCATAGAAATTGTTTGCAGGCACCTGTACATAGGGACTGAAACTGGGAATCAGCTTTTATTCTGAGGCATAAAATTCGCTAGGCATGAGAGTGCTAAACCTGTAGTTTTCTGAGGTTGAGCAAACCCTTTGGGTACTTACTGGGAGGGGTTTATTAGATGCGCCCAGGTGAAAGACTGGAAAATCCATTCATTTTCTACCTTGTATGTGTTAAACAGAGGTGGACAAATACTAGATGAAATTTCATGCCGGTATGTTTGAATTTTTAAATGAATTTGCTTAAGTCGTGTTCTCACCTTCTCGTGTTTGCTGCTTGCAAACATTTATGCAATCAAGTTTCACAAATGTGAATAATCCTGGAAGGTAGATTTTTAAGATTACACCATCAGATACGCACAGGAAAACAAATTAAACATCTTCCTGATTACGAGATCTCTTGGGGAACAGAAATGTACTGTGTGACTTACTTGACCAAGCCTGACTAAGCAGCACAGCTCAGGCAAGTCACAGAATAAAGCAAATAAGGGGCGGCGTGGGGAAATGTCATCAAATAATTTAAAATAACAAATATATTTGAGAAAATTATGAACTGTGCATATGCTCCACAGAGAGAAATAAATGAAATTAACCTATAGTGGTGTCAGTTTGGTGGAAATGTACAGAGTGGATTTTTTTTTGTAAACCGACTTGTGATTAATTTTAGGCGTCTCTGCTGAAGTTTTCTACAGGAGTATAAATATGTGGATAAACCTGTAAAGATTTTTCTTTAGCTACATTTGAAGGCTGTTTTTTTCTCAGTGTTTTAGACGATACAGTGCAAGCCATAATCATGTGTTAATCAAACTGCCACAGAGCTTGTATCATAACAGTTTAATTCTTAGACCGTGCTTGTTCTTTTCAAAGGGACTACAAAATACTTTTCCAGTTAGTAAAGCTAATCCCTTGTTCTTTCCATTATACTTCCAATACTTTTACTCTTTAAAAAAAAAAAAAAAAAAAAGCAACTCCGAGATGGGAGTGCATAATGCTTTTAATCAGAAAACACTGAATGTGGCTGTATCTCAAACTATGTTACAGAAGGGTTTGTTTCTGCAGAGCAAATACGGAATGTAATAGTTGTTTTAGATGCCTATGTCCTCTGCTGGTTTTGCCCATAGCTGAATAATACTTAGTAACGTCTGAGTCTGTCTTCTTTATTTGAAATGAGTGTTGCTAACTCATAGGACCATACTTAGCTATGAGTAAGAAGCAGTTGGAGTAGCTTGTGACCATACTGCCTTCATCCTGAGCTGGCTGTACACCAGGCCTGTCCTTCGGCTTTCATTCTAACTTGTGCCAGCTGCGAATGTCTCCACTCTGGCTGGATCACAGCCCATGGCATCTGATGAAGTGGGTTTTAGCCCACAAAAGCTTATGCCCGAATAAATTTCTATAGTCTCTAAAGTGCCACAAGTACTCCTCGTTGTTTTAGCCCCTTAGAAGTGGTGATCCTGGCCATGTGCCTATCCTGGTGGCTAGAAGAAGGGATGGTAAAGGAGTGCTATGGAGATTTGGTCCCACCAGAATTTCCCCTCGTAGGTGAAAAAAAATGTGATGGCCAAATATGTCCAGCATAGGGCCATTTTGTGCCAGTGGAATGGCATAAAATATCCACAGTACAGACCAAGACGAGCCGATAGTAAACCAGGAGGCTGAAGGCTAACTCTTCTGGACTCTGATGGATTTTTAGACTTCAATATTTTTTTACGCTTTGCTTAGGACTTTGGTTTTTGAAGATTGCTTCTTGGGAAGTGTTTGTAATGAAACTTGTTATCCAGAGCATGAATGAAGTCCAAGTCCCAATGTCAAAACTCCTATTCACTTCCAGTGGGCCCAGGATTTCACCCCATATACTACTTGAAAATCCGTTCCCTCACTTGAGTACATTTTAATATTACTGTAGACTCTACAAATGGAGAGGAGTTCTACAGTTTTGTTTACTTTTCACCATTTATGCTGTTTCCTATTTGTATTTCAGTCATTAGGTGGGGCAGTGAAAATAGACTAGTTAGTTTCTAGTCAATTTCGCTTTCTGGTTCTGTCCTGGTTCAATGCTGCCAAAGGCACTAGAGCTGCCAAAGCTATTAGAAGTCCAGGATGCATGCAAACAGCATGGCATTAGCTGTTCTCACAGACTCTAGGAATAGTTCACTTTCCTAATCTTATTAATATTTTGTATACAGATGTTTAAAGTTGTAGATAAGTGCTTTTTTGGCTATCGGGCATGTAATTCAGTTTCCACAGAATCTGTTTGATTCTAGACAAATATACCCATCTAGAGACTTACATTTTTTGAAGATTTTGATTTTTAAAACCAAACATAGCAGCAGAGGGTCTTTATATAGAAAAAACATTGTTGCAATGTCAATTTCATTTTCATGCTGCTATTTTAATGTTACAAAAAACTTGACTGAAATATTAGTTTCACACTTCATATTCTCCACATGTGAATGTATTCAGATACAATTATCGTGTGGTTATGCATTTATATAGCTAGTTAAGAAAAAAATGATATTGCTTCTACCTGCCCATTATCTTTAGTAGCCTCTTGCTGAACCTGTGGATGTTGAATTTTGTCTTGTTTGTGCGAGACTGATCCAATGAATTGCTATCTAATAATGCACCTGAGACTGTGCTACCTTAAAACTTGTCTTCAGTATTCAGTTTCTTTGTGTATCTTGTGGTGCTATGAATAAGGCTATCTGATAAAGTCAACATAGCATGACTTGTCTATATTGGGGTGTAATGCATATAATGGAGGTGTGATTTCTAAGCACACTAACGGGTCCATGTAGTTGCTGGTAGTGTGCACTGGAAGATCCCTAGTGCATGTTAACACAGTACACTACATAAATGCACGCTAAGGAACTTCTAATATACACCCGCAGGGTCTTCGTGGACCAGTTGGTGTGATTTTTAAAGCACACTCTTGTAGTGCATATAACCCTGCTCTGTAGACATGCCAGTAATGCTGGAAATTTCTGTAATAAGTAGTAAAGTGACTATTCAAGGATGTATTATTTAAGATTGAAGGTAGGAGTGGTCGTACAATAAATAATACGATGTATAAACGTAAGAGAATGCTCTCAGTCCTGAAATATCCCAAAGTGCCTTGCAGACCATATAAATCCAACACCATTGAAATGGAAGCATCTTAAGGACCGAGGGTGGTATTAGGCATGGCACACTGCATAACAATGAGAGGAAGGAAGATTTTTGTCCAGGACTTCAGGGCAAACACGTCCCCTCCTCCTATCCCCTTTTTAAAATAAAGATCTAATCATTCTCATGCATACACTCACATTCAAACACTGTGTGTGTGTGTTCGCGCGCGTGCATCCGTCCGTCCACACAGCGTAGACGGAATGTTAGAGCTTTAATAAGTCACATTCGATTCCAAAAAGAGCCTTTGATCTCCCCCGGATAATTGTACATCTAGCTGGCACTACCCCTGATCTAACATGACACAGTGCCATCATGCCCATTCCGCTCTCTCTCTCTCTCCCCCTTATAACATACCTGAAGATATTGGTACCTGCAGTAATTTGCTTCGGTTGGAATAATTTCAACAAATGGAAAATGGTTTCCTTAGTTGTGTAAGGTGGCATTTGTACTGTGTAGGGTATAAAAGGAGGCATTATAATGGAGTCTCTAGCTTGCTTAATTCTGTACAAGTAACCACCACTTAAGTGAACATTTCTCCCTTGCCTTCCAACTTTGTGCTGAACAGACCATACATAAGCTGAATAGAGCCCTCATATATTGTGGGTTTTGTGTGTGAGAGAGAGAGACAGGGTAGGTGCTTCTATTCTGAAGTATCTGAAACAATATCAACTTTTTTGTGAATACATCTTTACTAACCCTTGAGTTGATCTGAGCGAGCAATCACCAATACTCTATTAGTACTTGGAAGATTATAAACCCCAGAGATTTAGCTCAGGATTAGTAAACTGGAGAGTGTACGTTATCAGGCGAGGCTTAGAACCATGATTGTCTCTGAATCGTTTTCATTAGTGCTTTATTGAAAGATCGTTTGAATTATGTAACAATGACGTTTCAGGGGAATCTGGCAGGAGTTTATTTTAGTCTCTTCTCCCCACCTCACAAAAAAGTTATTTTTATTACTCCAGCTTATAATGTGCAGCACATTTAGAAAGGCAGAAGCTTGGATCTCTGAGGAGAGATGACTTCAGATGTTGCATCCGAACACTGATTGTAATTTAGCTTGGTGGTGTGTTGAAAGAGGCAGAATGAGGTACAAGAAATATATAACAATTCTAGAAGCTGCAATTGGCATTACCCCCCTTAATAAGAGAGAACTGCTTCCTGAGGGCAGACATGCAAACCTTTGGCAACATCCAGGGTAAGTATTGAATAGTAGGTCAATGAGTAATTGCGAAAGACAAACATTTACCTTAAAGCTGCACACAGACCTAGAAAGTTGTGTTATCTGCAGTGAGGAGGAATCATTCATAAAACAAATAATATTTTTTTAAAAATACAGTGTTATGAAGTAAAAGATGCAGAATGTTGTTTCCCTAGGGAAATGTGTATGCTGTCCTTGACTGCTATGGCCGTTTTTAGGTAATTTGGAAGTGTCCTCACTGGTAACACTTAATATTCTGTGCAAACTTCTGATTTAAGAACGGAATAGATAAACTGGAGCGTACTCGCTATAATACCAAATGAAATGGGTATTTTGCAGCCTGATTATTCCTTGATTACTTTTCTCCTTCTTAAATATTTAAAACACATTTCTTAAGATCTGTGTTGGAAATCTCACAGCTCCTGAAGATGGAAAAGAAAAGCATTAATTTCTTTAGGGAACTTCATTCAGTATTGCTTTGTCTACTGAACATCAAAGGTCTCTTACATTTAAGGTAAATCGATTTCCAGGATTGAATTTATTTTTGTTAAATGAACAGTAAAGTCCTTTAAGTTGCAATGAAAAAAATACGATTAAAAATGGTTGCCTATGTAAAGTCTTGAGATCTTTGGACATCAAGGTACTGAAAACCCTGGATACATCGATTTGGCACTGACCGATTAAATACTACATTTTTAAAAAGATGTGTATTACTAATAACACTTGTTAAAGGGCTAAAGCTGAAAGCTTTTAAAAATCTAAGGTCTCCCTGTTCTTGGTATTTGTTTGGTTTTTGCATTTTACTCCATTTCAAGGATGTAAATAGACCAGATAGTTTCAGTTTAGTTTTGTAGTCTGTTTCCAGTCAGTTATTTTCATGTTCTCCTACACCAGGAAGCTGCAATGTTTTTGTTGGAAACACTGTAGGGGAATGTTAACTTGCTTTATACATTTAAAAGACAAGAAAAAGCTTCTGTTAAAGACCAACTTATGGAAACATTCCTGTGGGTCTTAGATATTTTTAAAGTTTGCTGATACAAAACCTAAACCCAAAACCAGATTTGACAAGATCGTCCCTTTTGGCTGTGTCTACTACACTGAGCTTTTTTTATTTATTTATTTTTTTTATTTCCTACAATTGCCACTCCACTGATGGTACCAGTTGTGGGAGCATTAGAATAGACAAGGCACCCTGTGCACTTTCCATCATATCATCTAACCCTACTCAGAGCACGTTTAGGCAACACAGTAATGATAGCGGATTTCAGCACCTCATCTATACTAGAGGTCCCCACGTTGGAGCTGCAGTGGTGGTATTGCAACAATGGGAAATTCTTATGAAACAGTTAACTGTGGACAAGGCCTTAAAATGGACACTTAAGATACAAGTTGCCTATTGGAAGAGTTTCTGAATGCAAATTTAACTCTATTTAGGAACAGTTCCACCCCGTTATTTGTATTGCACAAACTATAACTTTTTGTCAGTTTCATGGCTGCACCTACATGCTAATCTGTTTGAGTTTTGCAGCCACTCCTTACTTGCTGATAAACAGATTGTGTGGTTTCTCTGAACACCTTGTGGAGCTCTGTTGGAAAGCAATGGAACATTCTTTCTGCATTTCTCTGTCCTCTGAATGTGTGTGTTGTCCAGTGGAACAAACTTGGTTTTACACAAACTTTGGTTGATAGAAAATTAGGCTAATTTAAAAAAATACTTGTACAACTGATAATTTTTGCATCTTTGAAAATTTGTCTCGATTATCAAACTTCAGCTAGTATCAAACTACAGATGACAATGTCCCATCAATCCACTTATTTGCTTTTCTTTCCAGCAGCATTGATACATCTTGGCTCTTCTGCCGAGATATTGAAGATGATACATATATAATATTTTAAGGGGGTTAGCATTTTAAGTGCATGTTCAGATAACAGGAGTGGGTTTACAACATTGTCATTGGTCTTTTTAATAAAAAGCAAAGGAGATCTTAATGAGGTTTTAATGTACCTTAGAGTAAAAGATCAAAAATAACTTTGTGCTACGGTCAAGGGTATGATTAAGAGGAAGGTAGGTTGTTCTGTTTCCAGTGGCATAGGTCTTCATGTGCTTAAGAACATATGAATGGCCATATTGGGTCAAACCAAAGGTCCGTATAGCCCAGTATCCTGTCTTCCAACAATGGCCAATGTGAGGTGCCCGAGAGGGAATGAACAGAACAAGTAACCATCAAGTGATCCATCCCCTGTTGCCCATTCCCAGCTTCTGGCAAACAGAGGCTAGGGACACCATCCCTGACCATCCTGGCTAAAGCTGTTGATGGACCTATCCTCCATGAATTTATCTAGTTCTTTTTTTGAACCCTGTTATAGTCTTGGCCTTCACAACATCTTCTGGCAAGGAGTTCCACAGGTTGACTGTGCATTGTGTGAAAAAATATTTCCTTTTGTTTGTTTTAAACCTGCTGCCTATTAATTTCATTTGGTGACCCCTAGTTCTTGTGTTATGAGGAGGAGTAAATAACACTTCCTTATTTACTTTCTCCACACCAGTCATTATTTATCCCCCCTTAGTCATCTCTTTTCCAAGCTGAAAAGTCAGTCTTATTAATCTCTCCTCATGTGGAAGCTGTTCCATACCCTTAATCATTTTTGTTGCCCTTTTCTGAACCTTTTCTAATTCCAATACCTCTTTTTTGAGACAGGGTGACCACATCTGCACGCAGTATTCAAGATGTGGGCGTACCATGGATATTTTCTGCCTTATTATCTATCCCTTTCTTAATGATTCCCAATGTTCGCTTTTTTGACTGCCGCTGCACATTGAGTGGATGTTTTAGGAGAACTAGCCACAGTGACGCCAAGATCTTTCTTGAGTGGTAACAGCTAATTTAGACCCCATCATTTTATATGTATAGCTGAGATTGTTTTTCACTGTGCATTATTTTGTATTTAGCAACACTGATAAATGTTTGCTCCAGTTACAGGTTAATATCTGGGTATAAACTCTTGAAATATTAACTGGTTGATCAGTAAACTTCTAATTATGTTACTTATGTACCTCGGTCATTAAATCAAACCACGATTTAAAAACAAATTGTTTTCAATTCCCCTCTTGTACATCATTTTCCAGGGGCTAAGGTTCAGTGCAAGGTTATCTCTCCATGCACCAGTTCTAATGAGCATTTATTTAGTTGGGTTTTCTAATTTTTCCCACCCAATACTTCTCTTAATGACTTCTATAGTAAAAATCAACATTGGGATGTACTCTCAACTGCAGCACTACCACATGGTAGGTGGAGAGTTACTGAGAATAAACAAAATGGAAGAATAAAGCTTAATTTGAAAGGAGAAAAACCCATGCTATTTTGATCATGCGATTATTTTTATTTAAAGATCAAAGGCACCATCGAGTTTATTTTCTTGACCGTTTATGTTTGTCATTGTAGAACAATGATGAGATTTACGTGGCAGTTGAGTATTTATAACTGTTGACCTCTCTATAAGGAGCCAAAACTATGGCCATGATGGTGTTTTAATTTTTAGCCCAATGCTGCTTCTGGGAAAATCAATATTGTGTGTGCAGCCTGTAACAATAAAATTGACACTAATGTACATAATGTATTTTTCACTGCACAAAAGACATGCCACAGCGTCCTTTTGTCCTGCAGCTGCAAAATCGTGCGATGACTAAAACAATCCTACCCCACGCCCTGGGAATGTTCTTGAGCTGGAAGAGACAGCAGGGGAAAAACCACACACCATCAATCAGTTTTCACATCTCGAATTTGGGTTTGGAAAGTGCTTGTTTTAAGAAGTAGAAACAAGTCCAAATAGATTGTTGTCATAGCAGATTTTTAAAAAAGCTAAAATAGTCTATCTCAGGGGTCTCAAACACGCGGGCCACATGCGGCCCGCGGAGTTATTTCCTGCGGCCTGCCATAGGCGCCAACTCCACTGGCAGCCAAGCTCCAAACATTACTGAGTGTTTATATTTTATTAAAACCCCTCTTTGCATTACAGTTTTTAAAAAGTTAATACGTTGACTTTTAATAGAATACTATATTACTCTTCATTTTTTTCATTTTTGACTATACTTTTGTATCATTGTATGAAAAGGTTTCAGTGATGCGGCCCTCGGGCCAATTTACTAGTTCTCATCTGGCCCTCGTGGTAATTTGAGTTTGAGATCCCTGGTCTATCTTGACGTAGCTATGCTCAAACAGAGTGGGGTGAGGAAACTAAAAAGATAAATAAAATATGGTTTAGAAATTCTTTAGGTAAGAAATAATTGAAGAATTTCTTCTGTTGATTATTTCATCATCTGTTTCTTGCTGCTATCTTGTTAACCAAAGGTGGCTGTGGATTATTAAGCAGAAGGATGTATAAATGATGCGTCTGTGTACAGGTGGGTCCACCTCTGCCAAATGACTGTAGGACCATATCTTTCGGCTGAGATTGAGCATATCACTTGCATAAGATGTTTTGGAAAGGAAGGCTGGCCTTATTGTCAAGGCATAGGACAGGACTTAAGAGAACCTGGGTTGCGTTTTCAGTTCTGCTACAGGCTTCCTATGTGTCCTTGGCAAGTCAGGTCATCAGTATGGGCTGCCTCAGGATGGGGATGATAATGCTTCCTTTTTACCAGTCTGTCTATCTTACTTGCTTAGATTGTAAGCTGTTTAGGGCAGAGACTGTCTCTCATTGTGTTTGTACAGAACTTAGCACAATGGGGCTGTGAACTTGGTTAGACACTACCATAGCAAATAATAGTAATGCTGAAGATCCCCTTTGGCAGGCAACATTTCCACTTTATTGCCAGGGACAGTTTAAGCAGCCAAGCTAACTTAGGCCTGATCTACACTGGGGGCGGGAGGGAATCGATCTAAGTTACGCAACTTCAGCTACATGAATAACGTAACTGAAGTCGACGTACTTAGATCTACTCACCGCAGTGTCTTCACTGCGGTGAGTTGACTGCTGCCGCTCCCCCATCGACTTTGTCTGCGCCTCTCACGGCGGTGGAGTATCAGAGTCGACGGGAGAGCGCTCTGGTGTCGATTTATCGTGTCTAGACTAGACGCAATAAATTGACCCCCGCTGGATCGATCACTGCCCATCGATCCGGCAAGTAGTATAGACAGACCCTTAGAAGAAATTGCTTTAATTCCCTTTTCTTATGGATGTCAGTATTCCAGGCTTCATGATCACCCTTCTGTGATTCTGACAGGCCAGACACCAGCTCATTCCAAGGTCCCCTTGTCTCCACTGAACACTGACAAATCCATAGCTGGAACCTGTCTGGCTCACCTGTGTGTTAGTATTGTTAAAATAGGCATTAGAATTATAAAGGTGTGCTTAGTGTTTAGACTTTATGGAATGCTTGTGAGTTGCTGCCTGCATTAATCTCACTTATAATATTGGTATCCATACTGTAAGGTAATATTTGAGTGTTTCTATTGTAAGCCTCTGTAATTGTGTAAATCACCAGACTAGTGTGAAACGCTGGTCTCCAACAAAAGGCTTTATGCCCTGCCCATCAAGGAAGGCTCCCTGATACTACATGGAGTAGTGTGGAATGTTAAAGGACTAAAGACTTTGGCCATGGCTACACTCACGAGTTACAGCGCAATAAAACTGCCTGCAGCGCTGCAACTCACTAACTGGCTACACTCGCAAGGCACGTGCAGCGCTGCATCTCCTCAGGTACAGCGCTGCATGTACTCCACCTCTCCGAGAAGAATAACGTTTGTTGTGCTGCTGCTGGTGCGCTGCGGCTACAGTGTGGTCACCCAGTGCGCTGTTATTGGCCTCCAGAAGTATTCGGAAGTATCCCACAACGCCTGTTCTAGCCACTCTGGTCATCAATTAGCACTCTACTGCCCTGGCCTCAGGTGACCAACCGCCACTCCGACCCTTTAAATTCCCTTGGAATTTTAAATATCCCCTTCCTGTTTGCTCAGCCAGGCGTGGAGTGCTCTCAGCGCATCTTTCCAGGTAACCGTGCCTCCACGTGCGAGACGAGCCCCAGTATGGAGCAATGGCGAGCTGCTGGACCTCATCGCTGTTTGGGGGGAGGAAGCTGTCCAGTCCCAGCTGCGATCCAGCCGGAGGAATTTTGATACTTTCGGCCAGATATCAAGGGCCATGATTGAAAGGGGCCATGACCGGGACGCAATGCAGTGCAGGATAAAAGTAAAGGAGCTGCGGAGTGCGTACCGCAAAGCCCGCGATGCAAACAAGCGCTCGGGTGCTCCCCCCACAACCTGCCGATTCTACCAAGAGGTGGATGCAATACTTGGGGTTGACCCCAGTACTCTTCCGAGCACCACCGTGGACACGGGAGAGGAGGAGGAGGAGGAGGGAGAGGTGGAGGAGGAGGAGGGGGTTGAAGAAAACAGAAGCGAGGGTGCTGTGGCTGGGGGAGACACCCCTGACTCCCTGGGTGCATGCAGCCAGGAGCTCTTCTCGAGCCAGGAGGAAGAGAGCCAGTCGCAGCAGCCGGTACGCGCTGAGAGAGAAAGAGAAGAACAGGTTCGTGGTAAGCAGCTTTTATTTTCGGGAATGAGTTTTTTCGGTGTGTGGTCCTTGGGCGAGGAGGGTTTGGGCCGCATGCATGCCTAGATGCGGAAGAGCGCATTGATGTGGTCTATCACATCGGAGAAATCGGCCACTGTAATCTCTTCGAAAGTCTCAGCCAGGACGTGGGCAATGTGCTTGCGCAGGTTCATTGGGAGAGCCGCCGTGGTCCTTGTCCCAGTCAGGGTAACGTGTCCGCGCCACTGTGCCGCGAGGGGCGGGGGGACCATTGCTGCACACAGGCAAGCTGCATATGGGCCAGGGCGGAAGCCGCATTGCAGTAGAAGACCCTCCCTTGCTTCCCCGGACACCCTCAGCAGCGAGATATCTTCCAGGACGAACTCCTGTGGAAAATGTGGGGATAGTGTTCAGTGTAGGTTCCCCCTGCAGCTGTTGGCTCTCCCCAAGGCACAGAAACCCGTCGGACAGTACATCCGCGAAACAATCAGTCCCCCTTTACCCTGTGTTTACTCACCATTTTGGGGCTCCTGTGGGTTCTGTGCGCTCTGTTTGGGACGGGAAAATTGTGCTGTTTTGGAGACTGTGTGTGCCCTCCTTAAGTGTGGGGGAATCATTGCTCTGTCTGGCATAAAACAATGATGCCTCTGTTAAATGTTGCATTTTGCCTTCCAGATGCAACCTTGAGATCTCCGCCATCCTTCTTATCACCGGCTGAGAGACTACAAAGGCTCAGGAAGAGGCCCAGAAGAACGAAAGAAGACATGCTGCAGGAAGTTATGAACCAGTCTCTTAAACAGAATCAAAAGGCTCGGGAGTGGAGGGAGAGTGAAAGCAGGCTCCGCCAGGAAAACGCAGCGGAGCGGTGGCAAAGCATGCAGCTCCGGCACGAAAGCACAAAGGAGCTGATTAGCATCATGGCGCGCCAAGCGGACTCTATCCAGGCGCTCGTCGCCATGCAGGCGGAGCAGTACCGCACCCGCCCCCCCCTGCAGCCAGTGTCCCAAAACACTTGTGCCCCCATGTCACCACCTGCCCACTTCACCCAACATACTGGTTCTTATCGCCCACAGCAGATGCCCTCCACCCCCTTGCCCTTTCTGTCTCACAAGCAGTTGTGTTTCTTTTTAATACATGTGTTTTCTCTGTAATAAACGGATTCTTTAGATGTGCAAACAATCTTTATTATTGCAAAAGGAAAAAAAAAACCTTAGCCCAGGAAAGAAACAGGCAACACAAGTGAGCTGAGCAAACACAAATCAGCTTAGCAAAGACAGATAACTGATAACATTGGAACCACTTTACTTCAGGGTCGTGCAGGGCAGCACACATTACTGGTGGTTGTCAGCCTCAAATTTCTCCCTCAAGGCATCCCTAATCCTTGCAGCCCCACGCTGGGCCCCTGTAATAGCCCTGCTCTCTGGCTGTGCAAATTCAGCCTCCAGGTGTTGAACCTCTGAGGTCCACGCCTGAGTGAACATTTCACCCTTCCCTTCACAAAAATTATGGAGGGTACAGCAAGCGGATATAACCGCGGGGATGCTGTGTTCGGCCAAGTCCAGCTTCCCATATAGAGATCGCCAGCGGCCCTTCAAATGGCCAAAAGCACACTCCACAGTCATTCGGCACCGGCTCAGCCTGTAGTTGAACCGTTCCTTGCTGGTGTCAAGGCTCCCTGTGTAGGGTTTCATGAGCCACGGCATTAAAGGGTACGCGGGGTCTCCAAGGATCACAGTGGGCATTTCAATTTCCCCTACCGTGATCTTCCGGTCTGGGAAAAAAGACTGCATCTTCCGGAACAGGGCAGTGTTCCAAAAGATGCGTGCATCATGCACCTTTGCGGGCCAGCCTGTGTTGATGTCAATGAAACGCCCACGGTGATCCACAAGCGCCTGGAGAACCATGGAGAAATACCCCTTCCGATTAATGTACTCGGATGCTAGGTGGGGTGGTGCCAGAATAGGAATATGCGTCCCATCTATCGCCCCGCCACAGTTAGGGAAACCCATTTGTTCAAAGCCAGCCACAATGTCCTGCACGTTACCCGGAGTCACGGTTCTTCTGAGCAGGATGCGATTAATGGCCTTGCAAACTTGCATCAGCACGATCCCAACGGTCGACTTTCCCACTCCAAACTGGTTCGCTACTGATCGATAGCAGTCCGGAGTTGCGAGCTTCCAGATTGCAATAGCCACCCGCTTCTCCACTGTCAGGGCAGCTCTCAATCTCGTGTCCTTGCGCCGCAGGGCGGGGGCGAGCTCCTCACACAGTCCCATGAAAGTAGCTTTTCTCATTCGAAAGTTCTGCACCCACTACTCGTCATCCCAGACTTGCATGACAATGTGATCCCACCACTCTGTGCTGGTTTCCCGAGCCCAAAAGCGGCGTTCCACGGTGCACAGCATGTCCGTGAATGCCACAAGCAAGTTAGTGTCATACGCGTTTTGCGTGACAATTTCATCGTCATCGTCGGACTCCTCGCTGTCACTGTGGATCTTAAGGAACAGCTCGACTGCCAAACGTGACGTGCTGGCGAGACTCGTCAGTATTTTGCTCACCAGGTCGGGATCCATTTTCCCGCTGACAGAAAGGGAGCACAGATCACGCTACAAAGAAACCGTTGAAAGATGGCGCACATTGTGGCCGGAAACACAGGGATTGCTGGGATGTGAAGCGATGCATCACGGGGCGTTGGGACAGGACCCAGAATGCACCATACCCCACGCCCCCTTCCCACAACCCACGGCGCCAGAATTGGAAGAGGTGTTCTGTGGGATACCCGCCCATAATGCACCTCTCCCAAAACCGCTGCAAGTGCGGCAAATGTAGCCACGTCAGTGGTAGTAACTGCGCTGGTGGCTGCCAGTGTGGACAGGCTGCAGCGCATTCCCTACTCAGCTGTACGAACACGGGTTTAACTAACAGCGCTGTACATCTGCAAGTGTAGCCAAGGCCTTAGTTGTTTACTCTTCTCTCCCCCTTCTTCAATCCCTCCATTAAGATGAGGAGTGGAAGAGATTTCCTCCCATCAGCTGTGTCTGCAGCTCAAAGCAGAAGGGGGGAAGGGAATAAAAACTGCTAATAAGGAACTCAAGTATCAGAGGGGTAGCCGTGTTAGTCTGGATCTGTAGAAGCGACAAAGGGTCCTGTGGCACCTTATAGACTAACAGAGAATCTATCTATCTAGTCTATAGGTGCCACAGGACCTTTTGTCACTTAATAAGGAACTGTATATTTATGTGGCTTGGACCCTGGGGGGCGTAAGCAAAAGATCTCCAGTGCTTAGACAGAGTTACCCCTAAAGGACCTATAGAGCTTGCTTATTATTGAAGCTTCTATTACTTTTTGGAACTCACTTGTGGTTATATATTTACCTGCTTTAACCTTGTAAATAATTGTCATTTTATATATAATAAATCTTTAGATAGTTTATTATAGTATTGGCTACAAGTGTTATCTTTGGTGTGAGATCTAAAGTGCAGTTGGCATGGGGTAAATTACTGGTTCTTTGGGACTGAAGTAACCAGATTATTGCTGTGATACTTGGCGTAAGGGACTGTCTGTCACAAAGGTAGGCTCACCTGGGTGGCAAAACGGGTTGGTGTACCCAAGGGACTGTTTGTGATTTAGTGCCTGAGGAGTTTACACTTGATAATTGGTGAAATCTAAGTATAGAGCTCACAACCATTTGGGGTTTGTGCCCTGGTTCTTAACAGTCTGCCCTGCCATTGGTGCTCATGCCTTGAGCCAGTGTAGGACAGCTTGACACATTCATTGTGATTATACTTTACTTAAATGCAATTTTTATTTTTCAGGAAACAGACTACTACCCTGCCATCCCCTTGCGAGTGGGACTGGGTGAACAGTTGTACCTCAAGCCCAAAGCCCTTGACCGGAAATAGACAGAGTGTGTCGAAAAGCAGCATTCCTCACCAGGTACTAGTTAACAGATCCATAAGGTCAGTTAGGAAAAAGTCATCAGCCTGAAATCTGTAAAATGTTATAGCTAATGCTTTATGATACGTGACAAACTATCATTATTTCCTTCAGGTGTGGTTTTTAATTGATTTATCAGGCTGTATTCTTCAGGTGGTCATGCAGTGATCCGATGTAATTCTATTGGAATTCTCTTATAACTTAGGAGCAATATATACATGCATACTCTAAAGTTTGGTAGTGTATAACATTGGTTCTTTAAAGTAGAGACCTTGTCTGCAAAACATCAAGTATGTTGGTGCCAAGTAACTAATGATACACTGGGTTGGATTAATTCATGTTAGCTAATGTTTTGCTCCTAAAATATCACCTAAGTACTTGTTTAGTTTCATTTGTGTTAATGTCTTCAACCAACATAAATATTTGGTATGGGTGTGTGTGGAGAAAAATCAATTACTTTAAACTAAGCAGACAGGGCAAAATGGTTGTGAATTACTCAGTTACTGAGTCATGGATAGCATAGAATACCCAGAGAGAGCATATCCTACTCCATGAGCATGATACAAGTTAATTTTGGCCTTGAGACTCCCAAGATGTTGCTCAGGTTCTGTGGTGACGGGTGTCTGTTACATGTGATATACTCTCTTGCAGCCTATCTGACACACTAGCAGCTTTGATTAATCTAGTTTAATAATCTAGAAGCAAGAATAGATGATGCAAAGTAAGTCTCTGTCTGAACACTACAAATAGGAAAACGGGGTTTGAGATCCCTTTCTAGCAGGACTTTTCTTACAAAAAACATACTTGCTTTGCCTACACTGGGGAAACTGACATAAGGATTCCCACCAGTTCTAAGAATGGTTCAGCTGAACTGCTATTAGAACTGGTGGGACTTTTGTTTTGTCAATGTGCCCAGGATGGACGTGGCTATTGAGAACCTGGAAACTTGTGCTGCCTTCAAATCTTGAGTTTTACCTGAACAAGTAAAGGACTCTGATCCAGTTGTGTTGAGCTATCTCTGCCTCCTGCTCTCTGTTTTTTGCCAAAGAGTGTGGAGTTAGGAACAAAAACCTCTGATCTCTTGGCCATTTAGCCATATGAATTTAGAACCTAAGTTTTGTTACAATGGCTTATTGAGTCAAAGGAAGAAGCACACTGACAGTGGAGAGGTAATAGGCAGGAAAGCCCTCCTTGCACTTTCCAACAGATGTGTGGCGAGCATAATCCTTAAACCTGTACGAAGGAAAGGCATTTTGCACTGCACATCAGGAACAAGACCCTGTTCTGTTTTAACCTGCACTCACCCAGAAAGCTAAAAGGCAGACTCTGCTTTCGGCTGTAAAGTTCTGTCTACATTATGGAGTTTAACCTATTGAAAATCCAGTACTGCTGCCATCAGTTCAGCTGAACTGGTGGGAATCCGCTGTAGAAAAGGCTCCAGTGACCAGACCCATTTTGTCACGCTGGTGAAAATGCATCCAGCTACCGGAGCCTGATGTACGTTTGGGCTCCCAGCAGTTCAGATGAACTGGTGATCGTAAGGGAAGGGTGGGGTTTATGTTTAATTCCCTAGTGAGGATGTAGATGAAGTCAGAGGTCTGGAGATGAAAAGGCTGAAACAACACCCCCGCTGCCACAGAGAAGAGAGTTTTATGCTGGCGGGGTATTAACTCCAAGAGGAGGGCAGGCAATATTTTCTCCCCCCCCTCCCCCTGTTTTGGGGATTCTGCAGCTATAATTTTCACACTGTGCTTTGGAGAGGATAGCAACAGGGATGTGGTGAATCAGCAGGGGTGATGTGATGAGACACAGCAGATAAGGGGAGAGAGAGAGTTGTGAAGGTGGATTTATGCTGTCAAGGAACGATTTGATGAAAGAGCTGCTAAAGCCTGTTGGAACGTATTTTTTTCATTAACTGATGTTCTTTACAAGCAAAGCTTTTTTTATTGTATGTCATATGCTTTCTGTATTTCTCTCCACTTACCCTTGATAAATATGGTAATCTCCATGAAAGCAGGATCTTTTTTTCCCCATGGTGTGTCTGCTTGTTCTGTTTGTGACCTAAATATTGATTAATGTGGAAAAGATTTTTAATATTTGTGGAACTTGACTTCATCAACTTCCATTGCCATTCTCTCACTTGAACTATTAAAAGCCAAAGATCCTAATGTCACACAGATGTGATTAATAATCAAGAACTGTGGAAGAGAAATGAAGAATACAGGAGATGCACAATGGAAACAAAATAATTTTTAAACCGAATGTTTTCATGTCATCTATTCTAAAATAGTTCAGGGGAGTTTTGCCTGTGAAATGAGTGCTGAATGGGTCCTCTTTTTAATGAGGTTCTGCAGAGAGAAGAGCATATGTTAATTGTGGCTTTAAAATTGCTCCTCTTTTTGTTCAGAATTTGTAGTAGTACACTGCATTTAATAATAAAAATAATAATAATAATAAATAATAAAAATACCAGGCTCTTAGCTTAATCACTAGATATCAAAGCAGTCTACAAAAGAGAGCCGTATCATTAACCCAATTTTAAGATGGGGAAACTGAGGCACAGAATGGTCATCTAGAAGGCCAGTGGCAGAGTCAGGAATAGATCCCAGGTCTCAGTACCAGTTCAGTGCTCTATCAAGTAGACCGGGGCCATCAATTATTTTTTTGTCAAGGTCCGGACTTCAGAGAAAATAATTTTAAAAATAACAACAATAATGATAAGTACATTAAAAGATTTCGGGGTCTGTTGAAAAGCATCTGGTGGTCTGGATTTGGCCCACGGTCTGCCTATTGTACAGTAGACTGTACTGCCTCTCCCATTTGCTATGGTTCAGGATGCTGTTGCATGTATTTCAACATTATACAATAGGTGAAAATGTATTCAGAGTAAACCGTTGCTTGGTACTGAGTGCTCATGATGTTTTGGATTGTATTTTAGTATAAGAAAATTCTGGGCCCACTGCTAAAAATCTTAGCCACACAAAGTGGCCAAAGATTTCTAAACTCGCACTATAAATAAATTGATAGATTTGGTATCTTGCTCTTTAAAGTATAATCTAGTTCTTAATGTAGTAATCTCTCTGCAGTGGGTTTTTAATCTAGTCTGTCACAGTGGCTGAAATAATTTTTCACTTTGTGAACTGTAATCAAGTGCCAGTCATAACAATTCATCTTAAAGTTTAGCATCCTTTCTCACTCTAAGCTTACATTAATCTAAACTACTTTAAAATTTTCAGTTCCGTTTGTGTTGCATCTCTATGTAAGCGGGGAAATAGTCCCGCTATTGTGGGGAACTTTCCTCGTCTCTGCACTACCCCGGTGAAATGGGCTAGCGGAAGGATCTCAGTCCTCGCTCCCACCTCCTTTACCCCAGAGGCCTCCCTGCCCTCGAGGACTCCCCTTGTACTCTCCTGTCTGGCAGAGTCCTCGTAACCCCAACAAGGCTGGGCCCAGGATTCCTGGGGGGCTCGACCCCCAACCTTGCTGTGGTCACCTAGGTCAGGGGCTAGGGTGTCCGCACTCCGGGGTACTCTCTCTGTACAGGATGCTTCCCTGACCCACTGATCACGGCATACAATTCAAAGCAAATGCAAATTATTTAATTAACAATTAATTTGTAACAGGAATAAGGAGAAATGGGAAAGGCTAATGAAAACACATCACCCCGCTCTGTGGCAGGGAACATCACAACAGTGTCCTTGAAATGTCAGGGCAGTTCAGTCTGTTCTAGCTTGTAAGTCCCAGGCTCCTTCTCAGGCCCTGGCTGTGCTGCAGGGACGCTGCTTGGACACTTGCTCCGGCGGTGGCCACACGCTCGCAGGCTCTGGGTGGCAGGACCCTTCTTCCCAGCGTTGCCCCAGCCCTGTCAGGGTTTAGATCCCCCTGCAAGTCTGGCCTGCAGGGCCCCTTGGCTGAGGCGTCTCCCTGTGCTGGGCCCACTGCCCAGGGTTCCCCTCGCTCTCCCCAGCTGCTCACCGCACCCGGCTCCGGACTGCTCCAGCCCCAGCTCCACCGCTCTGCTTCAGCTCCTCTGCCTCAGCATGGCTGCTGCTGCTGCTCTGCCTCCAGCTGCCTAGGCTGCTACCCTGGCCCCTCTGGCTCTGGCTGCTGCAGCTTCTCCCCCAGGGCAGGTCTGTGTCTCTGGGCTGCACCTCTGCTCCCAGGGCAGGTCTGTGTCTCTGGGCTGCACCTCTGCTCCCAGGGCAGGTCTGTGTCTCTGGGCTGCTTTTCTGGCCCCTCCAGATCTGGCCCAGCTCAGCTCAGCTCTGACCTCTGCCCTCTCCTCAGCTCGGCCCCACTCACTCTGACTCAGGCAACTTCAGCTCACACGGAGGACGGGATTCACCCTGACCTCCTGACTCCCTGATTCGCCTGCCCGCCCTGTCAATCAGAGCTGACCTGGAGCATTGACCTCTCCCCATTGCCCCTGAGAGCTCTGAATGTTAGTAAGGGGATAACACTCCCCTTACATCTACACCGAAAAAGAATAACCTGCTTTTCCTGGCAGAGTTGAAAAATGTGTAGATATTTGGTGGTGGTTCTCTTGTAGTCATAGAAGCCAAACTAGGGGTAGTCACAAGTGCCCTGTGCAGTTCTACAGTGGCTGTTATTCCATTGAGACAACAGATTAAAATGTGTGATGAACAAAATCAAACAACATTGTACGCAGGGACCTGTAATCTCTGCATGTTGCGTCTCTGCATTAAAGCTGAGTGCAGCTTCGGTATGCTATGTCTTGTAGCTTGTATGTTGCACCTGTGTGGGCATTCCTGCACTAGCTAGTCCCCTAAGCAGTGCTGAAGGCTCATTCTACTGTATGTCCTCTTCTCTCCCCCCCCCCCCCCCAAGTCGCTATAAAAGATATTAATAAATCCATCACTTTCAATCAATAAGGCTAGACAAACTGATGACAAACAGCATTCCAAATTACACACAAATCTGTAAAAGCTATGATGTGGGGAAAGAGGGCTTAACAGCATGATATTCTTACAAAATAATGTATAGCACCTTTCATCAGAGGATCGTAAATAATTTTACTATGGTATGTGTTAGCCCTATTTTATGGATAGGGGAAACTGAGAGACACAACTGATGTGCCCAAGATTGCATAGGAATCTGTGGAATAGCTGGGAATAGAACCCAGATCTTCTGGGCTAAGATTTTTAACACTAGATGCCTTATTTAGGTGCCCAAATAAGTGGTCTAATTCTCACAAGTGCTGAGTGTCCAGCTGTGACAGAATACACCCCTGTAGTCACACCCAATGCACTATTGTAGTAATCTTTGTACAAAGTATGCCTTGTAAGATACCATTTGAAAACTCATGAATTGCTGGTCAATGTTGTCCTGGTAAAATGTGTGTGTCAACATAGTATATGAAGTTATAAGATCCTCCTGTATGGTGTTATTTAACATACATTCCAAACCCCACAACCCTACCCAAGCAGAAGTTGGCAAACAGGTCTGTCCTAAACAAAGGAATGTGTGCTCTGGTTAATTTGCATTTAAGCAGTAAACAGAGTAATCAAGCAGGAAGGGAATACAAAGGAAGTTGAAGCAGGTGAAAAAACAAGCAGGGAATATCCTTCCACATAGACACTTTGGCTCCTGGTTCTCAGCTGGAAATGTTTTTCAGGAGAGGGACTGAAACTATAAAGAGGAGGGACAAACACCCCTAGGCATCCTTCTCGCTCTCTTCCCATTGCATTCACTGCACCTAAAGAGACAAACGGGGAGAAGTAATTGGACTCTGGGGGAGAGTTTGGTCAGTAATCTGCTGGAGCATGTGATGAGAAAGTTTGCATTGCAACTAAGAAAATTTCTCAAGTAGATATTAGTAAGGGTTTTATCTTTTTTTTTCCTTGTAACCATTTCTGACTTTTATGCATCATTATTTAAAATCTCTCTTTGTAGTTAATAAACTTGTTTTGTTGTTTTATCTAATCCCGTGTGTTCAAACTGAAGTGTTTGGGTAATGTCATTTGGGGTAACAAGTTGTGTGCATATTATTCCCTTAAAGGAATAACGGACTCAATGTATTTGTACTGTCCGGGAGAGTGTTGGACAGTATAGAACATACATGTTTCTGGGGGAAATCTGAGACTGGGAGTGTTTTGGGGTCACCCTGCGGTGATTTTTAAGGCTGGTAAGAGCTAAAGTGTAGCTGACCGGTTGCAGCACACACAGAGACATAGCTGGGAGCAGCAAGGCACCTCCACCCCAGGTTAGAAGACAGAAGTGACACAGCTACTCATTAGTATAGATTGTACCCTGGTAGGTGTCACTGGCATCTCCCACTGAAGTGTGTTCCTAGTCCCCTGATTTTACCATTATATGTGTCACCCCTGGTACTCATGACATTGACATAAATATTACATGTAAAAATACATAAATATGTTTGTCAGAAAATCCAGGAAAAAGGCACAGTTCAGAAATGATAAAATACAGCGTCATTCATAACACAATGAATAACCGCTTTGTTTTGATTAGCATAACCAGTTGCCGGTTAATGGGGAATATTGGTTGGCAGGAATATTTGTGTGTGTGTGTGTGTGCTGATTACTGCAAGATACAAATTAAAAATAATGTTAAAATGTTACTGTCTGGAGTGTTCTTGCTGAGGCTGGTGGCTGCACAATTCCTTCATTCACAGTAATATTTGCTAATTTGCAGAAGTAATAAAGGGTTTCTCATGACAATGTGCTCCAGCAAGTCATCTCTCTAAATTGCTGCTTCTCAGAATGTAGATTGTTTACCCGTTGTCAAATTCAATGTCTGCTTTGTGTATTTAAACTAGAGAGCACAATGGGAGGTGTAGTTATGGAGAGAGTTGTTTGCACACTTGTCATATAGTTCAGTGATGTTTAATTCTTCCAGGAATGGGATTGATTTAAAAATCTCTCTCCTTGCAATGCCCCTGTGCACGTGGAGTTGCAGCGGTGGCCTCTTCGTCTTGTTTGGCATGTAAAATAATGACTGGATTGTGTAAGCTGTGGTTCACAGATATCCCATCTGTCCCCTCTAGAACAGACAACGAGAATGCTTTACTATTATTTTGAAATGGTAGTTCTGCTCTTGCATAACCGTTCCCACTGCAGTATTCCATGTAACGTGCGACAGGCGAGTGTTCCCACCTAATGATTTTCAGAGAGTTAATAGGTAAAATTCCAGCAGGTCATGCTGCTCTGCCTCAGAATATTCTCTCTCACAGGTCCCCAGGGCACTGAGACCTGTGAGAGGGAGAATTAACCATGGTGTTAGGAAGGGGTCAGTAAAAGCCCTAGTTGTGAAGCTGACAGTGGCTTATGTTTTTGCTTAGGGCTGGGTGGGTTAGTTATATGGTACAGAATGGATGCCATTGTGGCCAGAGAGTCACTTATGGTCCTCCAGGCACTAAATTGGGGCCTTCAAGGGCAACTGAGAGTGATGTACATGTTTTCTTCCTGTGCATTAAAAATGTGCTCCCTGAGACATGCCCTCAGACCCTGTGGCTTTGCTTCAGCTATGATTTATCACTATGGGGAGAAGATTGGGAGCACTGCTTGCTCCACTGCTTTCCCTGCTGCCCCCAGAGTAGCTTTGGTGTGAGCCAGGAGTGATCTGAGCGGTTGCTGTCCCTTCCCTGCCATTCCGGGTCAGCACATCCCCAGCACTGCAGAAGAGGGAAGAGAATGGTAGCTGTGGCTACTCCATTGCCTGCGTACCAGCCAGGCTGAGGGAGCTCCAGGGAGAGCAAGACAGGAGCTTGGCTAGTTCTGCCTGAGCGTAGGAGGAGGCCTTGCAAGGGATGGCTCCCCTCCCACCCACTACCCTCCTCCACCCAGGGTAGTCCAGGAGTGGGAAAAAGGAAGAGAAGCTGAGAGCAGCATGGGGTCTTCTCTAGCTTGTGCCAGCTGGCTGTGGTCCCCAAGGGACCACCTGCTGGCTGGGGATAGCTGGAGCATGCTGCATCCTGCCCTTAACAAGCCCCATGCTCTATGCCGGTTGGGGATTTTTTACCCTCCCCTTAGCACCCCCACCCCCACCATATAAATTCCTGGCAGGGGACTTGCAGACGATTTCTCTTCTTTTTACAGTACCGAAAATGAGAGAGAGGGGACGATGGGCTTCCTGAAATAAGTTTGGCCCTCAGGATGAAAAGATGGGACGTTGCTTCTATAAAATATTTGGCTGCAATTCTTTGTTGTTCTGCAATGGAACAAGCTGAAGACAAGTGTGTGTTCTGAATTTAAGTCCTCGTTACAAATCTTGCCCTTTCAGGTTGCTGCTGCATAGCAGTGCTCTCTGTGAAGGGTAGTTTAGAAAGAAGGGTCTGCAGACTGAACTAGAGAAGAATTGGGTTACAAGGCTTGGTGTACAGCAGCAGTTCTCAACCAGGGGTCCACGGCTTATTGGGGATCCATGAGCCTTTTCAGGGGGTCTGCCAAGCAGGGTCACCCTGAGCCCTGGTACCTGGGGGCTGAAGCTTGGAGTCCTGAGCCCCGCCCTGTGGGGCTAAAGCCATGAACCTCAGCACACCCCACACCTCCCCTCTTCTCTTCCCTCCCTCCCCCCCCCCCCCCCCAGGCAGAAGGCTTGAGTCCCGGCTCCCTGTGGGGCAGAATCCCAGGGCTCCAGCAGAAGCCGCCCCATGGGGCCAAAGCCCCAAGCCACCCCACGGGGCAGAAGCCCCAAGTCCTCAAGACACCCCCCCCTCAGCCCTGTGGGGCAGAAGTTCCCATTTGTAGCTGAAACCCAGAGCCCTTCCACCGCCACCACCCAGAGCTGAAGCCTGGAGCCGCCCCTGGCATTTTTACAGTATGTTGCGGATGGGAGATTCAGAAAGAAAAAGGTTGAGAACCCCTGGTGTCCAGGAAATCCTCCATTGTTTTCTCTGTAAGCATGTGGATACATCAAACAAAGTAATACACTGTTTGCACTTTTCTAAAGTGTTATTACATCTGTACACGCCCTGTATTACTCAGCTGTTAGCTTCTCTTCCCTTATCTGTGCATCTTATCTGTACAGGCAGGCAGGCATCTCTGTCTGGGGTAGGCGTGGGGGAGAAGCAATTTTTTTGACGCTTTAGTTCTTTGCAACCAACTCTTGCCCTATCCTCCTGGAGTTGCGTTGCTCTGGTGGTTGAATGATAGAGCTGGAGAGAGAAAATTACAGTCCCTTTTTCTGAATCAAGCAGTATGATTTCTGTCAGACTCCCCCTTTTCAAAGCTTCTGTACGTTCCTTTCTAGTTTCAGCGTGTTCTGAATATACTATCGTGAAATTATGCTCTTTCACTGCATACCATACCAGCTTTAGCTTTGTGTTCTATAAACACTGCTGGATTTACATCCTTCTCATAGATTCTAAGGACAAAAGGGACCATTGTGATCATCTAGTCCAATGGCTCTCAATATTTTTGGGCTCAGGACCCATTTGTAAATGTTGATGGCCTGTTGCAATATAGTAAATAGTCTGTGGGTGGAGGTCCTGGTGTGGTTTCTGTCGGGTCTTGCCCAGCATTCACCCAACAGTGGCAGCTTCTGTGCTTTGGGGCTGGCTGGGCTTGGCTCTCTGCTCCTCCAGGGTTCCAGCACTGTTCAGGGTTAATAAGCATAAGGGGCCAAGAACAGATCCTGGTGGGACCCCACTGGAAATACACCTGCTCACTAATGATTCCCCATTTACCATTACAATTTGAAACCTATCAGCTAGCCAGTTTTTAATCCATTTCATGTATGTCATGTTAATTTTATGTTGTCTGAGATTTTTAGTCAAAATATTGTGCGATACCAAGTCAAATGGCTTAAAGACTTCTAAGTATATTATGTCAACACTATTACCTTTATCAACTAAAACTGTAATCTTATAAAAAAATACCAAGTTAGTTTGACGGGATTTATATTTTCCATAAACCCAGGTTGATTTTCATTAATTACATTACCCTCTTTTAATTCTTCATGAATCGAGTCCTGTATCAGCCACTCCATTATCTTGCCCAGGATCAATGTCAGGCTGACAGGCCTGTCATTACCCAGGTCATCCCTTTTCCCCTTTTAAAAAAAAAGTACTTTGAGATTTATTGAAAATCCATATTAACAGTTCAGTGAGATCCTCAGCCAGTTCTTCTAAAACTCTTGGATGTAAGTTATCTGGATCTGATGATTTTAAAATGTCTAACTTTAGTAGCTTCTCTTGAACATCCTATAGAGATACCAGTGGAAATGAAAATGTGTTAGCATGTGATGAGACTATATTATCTGTTCCCACACCCAATGCAGAACAGAGAAGTGTTCAATAAATATTTGGGGTTTTTTTCTGCATTATTATTGAGTATTCTACCATTCCCATCTACAAATGGACCAATACCATTCTCGGGATTCTTAAAACGCCTTATTTGTCCTGTGACAGAGTGCAGGGGGTGAACTGGTGAGCCAGCTCTCTAATCATTCAGATGTTAATTAGTTCCCTTTGAGAAAGCTGATGGGGGTAATCAGACAATGGGGCTGACCAGCTGAATGGGAGAAGGAGCCAATTGCCCCATCAGACCAAGGCTGATAAAGAGGCAGGAAGGATGTGCCAAAGAGGGAGGGGAGAGACCAGGGCTAGTTGAGCTCAGCAACACAGAGGCCATTCAATTTCTGAATTAATGTAAAAGTTTACATCTAAACTGCTGTCCATGAGCAAAGCATTTTGTTTTGTTTTCTGTTTGTTCTGGATGGGGAGAAAAGTAGCATTTTAGATGACAAACTTTATTAGGAAAAAATATCAAACGTCCTACATTTAAGCAGGCATAACATATCTGTGTTTCGCATGAAAACTATAATGTTGAGATCTCTGCTGTTGCAAGATATTACTTTGTGGAAAGTGGGGCAATAATAATAATAAATATATTTATATTTATAATTGTATAATAATAAAAGATTAGATACTGTTGCAATAATGCTATTGCCCATCTAAAAGTCACTGTCTTCAATGTAGATCTTGAATACATAATATCCTTTTCTAGAAAAAGATTAATTATTTTTATTAAGAGGAAAAAAGCTATCACAGATGCTAGCCACTGTGAATATGAATCGGTTGCTCTAAAATGAAGTTTTATAAGATTTATTATTGTCATTTAGGAGGAGCTTTGAAAACAGGGCAGTATAATGATCCAAATCAGGAAAACAGAAATCCCCAGACCAGGAATATCCAGTTGTGGAAGGGGAGAGGAATAAATTTAATTACAGTCGTGGATGCTATTTATGACTACTCAAAGTGAGCTTTTGGCAATGGGGAGGAAGTCCTGGAAACAATGTGTTTTCAGGGAGGCAGAGATGGGGAAATGTTTTTATAAGCTAGAGATATGCCAAAACTTTTGAGTGACTTAGTCTTTTTTTTAAAAAAACCATAAGCTATAAATAACCAATCAAATTTAGATTAGGCTTTTAATGTGATGAGTGTAAATGTTCTGTTAAAAATAGGGCCACAGACTTCCTATTTGACCTCTGGCAAGTCCTTTTACCTCTCTGTACCTGTTTCCCCTTCTGTAAACTAGGCATGACAATACTTCCCTACCCGGTGGGAATGAAAATACGTCCTTACCTCCCAGCGTGGTTGTAAGGCTTAATTGGTTAATGTTTGTGAAATGCTCTCAGGTCATTTTTTGGGATGGCTCTAGTAGTACAAAGTCCTATTATTGGCCTGGGATTTCATGAGTAGCTTCTCTGTCTCTGACTCAGCTATTCTTCCTGCTTCAGTGTAACAGGGGCCAGGGCTTGATGGACAGTATGTCTCTGTGCGCAGCAGTCTAATTACTTTGCAAACTTCCTTAGAAATGGGGTCACCTGATCTGAAAGGGGGCAGCATTGCTGGAGCTGGTGCATTGAATGGCTAATTCGATTCCCCCCTCCCATCGTGTGAGGCGTAAAGCGAACAATTAATTCCCCGCAGGCGGCTCTCTCTGAACTTCCAAGGGGGAAGAAGAAATGTTACAATGGGAGCTGCACAGGGTTCCACCAGGAGCAAACCAATTGGACCTGCAGGGGGGAGGGAACAGGTCTGTAACAAATATTATCCTCACCCACCCCTACTTCCCTTCCTGCCTGATTTCCATTCAGCTCAGGGTGGCTTCTTTAGTCCACTTCCCCGTGTCGGGTAAAGCTGCTGTAAAGCAGGGAGATGTATGTGGTTAAGCGACACCCCCTGCACAGAAAATGGTAGTGACGTACAGTATAGTGCGTTGCCCCAGGGTGGTCGCACTTGGCGATGGAAGGGTTAGTTACAGTTGCATCGTGGCTCTGGGATTAACACCACCAGGGGAGGGTGGGGGTGCGGGGGGTTCTGGCGGGGTGGGGGCGGTAGGATCTCGGGGCAATTATAGCTTAAGAGCCCGAGTTTGTTTAGAGTAGCAAAGTGCAGCTCAGAGACAAGCTACCCCAAAAGGGTGGTGGGGGTGGGGTGTGTCTGCATCTCCCCTCCCAAGTGTGATACCTCGGAGATGCTGGCGAGAGGAGGAGATCACTTGCTGTACCCTGGGCGGGAGCTCTCAGCATGGCTCGGGGTAAGTATGCTCTCTTTTGGCAACCCCTCTCTCTCTCTCTCTCTCTCTCTCTTCCCCCCCCCCCCCCCTTTTAAGGGTTTTCTATCCTATGAAGCTGGAAGGAGTTCAGGGGACTACAGCAGAGATGCTGATCTGCTCAGCCCTGCTGGAGCTGGAGCTTTCTCGGTTGGCAGGCACAGCTACATCTATAGCAATAATTCTTTCAATGAATAAAAAGCTGACTATAAAGTTACTTGACTGTTGACAATGGTAATATTTGTAACAACAATAGCCTGCCTTTGTTGACATAAATGCTGCCCTGGCTCTGTTTTCCTCCCCCATTGGCGATGAAACTTCCTTTGGGATGCATTTGCTTTGTTAATTTCATAGCACTATAGGTTTGCATGGTGCTTTAAAATATACAAACAGGAATTGTGGATATAAGAAAAAGTTTCCAGTTATTATGGGCCTAAGTTAGGCTGATTTGTTCTGCTCCAGCAATCGTAGATCTATATTTTCTAACTCTTTAGCAGCAGCATGGGTTAATGTTGAAGGATTATGGAACTCCTGGATTTTCAGTTTAATGAAACCCTAATGGGCTTTGTTGTAATTAACATCCTTCCTGGAATGCTCTAAAATATGTTTTGGTTTGTTTTTTGGGGTCTGAGACTCAACTTCAATTGCTTGACTTCATGCATTCTATATTTTTAAACATATTATTTGTGCTCTGGACAAAAATAGTTCTTTACTGGGAGTAGAGAACCACTGTACATGTAAGCCATTAACTTTATTTAAAGAAAAGAAAATAATTTGCACATTTCATGTAAAAGTATTTGCTTTTTTGGACTCTCCCAAACTTAAATAACTGACTTAAGTGTCATACAATTACGTTTTTTGTTTTTAGTATAAATGGATTGTGGGACTTGGGGGCTCAGTTGATTATTAGTGTGAAATACAGTTTTTTATCTCTAGTTCCCCCAGTTAAAATATGGCCAAGGGCCACAGTAAATAAAAGTAACTTCCATATGTTGGCTGCTTTAGTGATTTGTGAATTCAGTTGGTAGTCTCAGACCATTTTCTGTATGTTTTGTGGTAGGATTTGTTTTGTTTTTAATAAGTATACACTATGTCCGTATAGTAGTGGGGGGGACACATCAGCTGTCACATCAACTATCATCATTCAGTTTTCTTTACTGTTTAAAAAAAATAAAAATAAAACCCACCCTTGAAACATTCAAATTATATCCATAAGTAATCTGTGTAATGCTGTGCTCCCGTTGCTGTTACCCTGTTCTCCCCATCCTACTCTCTTTGTTGTCTGCTGCACCCACCTGTTTCATCTTTCTAAATCAAGTTTGTAGTTTTGGGAGAAGAGATGACCTTTTACAATATGTCTGTACAGCACCTAGCACAATCCTGATGTGGAGTCTCTGGGGGCCCACTGTAACACAAATAACTACAGTGGTTGGTACCAGTGCTGCTAGACTGAGTATAGACGTATAAACTCTTGTGAAAACTGACTCATCATCTTATCTCTAGGAGTGGTCCCTCTAGGCTCGATTTGACCTACACTGATCAAGGCGAGTGTTGACGCTTGACCTTGCACAGCCACAGTGTCTTTTCTGGTAGCCCTGGGATCTGAAATCTAGACATTGGCATTGTGCACAACGACTGCTTTCACACTTCAATAAAATAAAACCATGGTGCATATTTTCAATGTCAAAAATGAAATTTTATTCCTGGAATAAGACATTCTATGATGAGTTTCAGCTCAATAGCCCACCCTTAAATCTTAGAAAAAAGTTCTGTGATGGAAAACTTTGATTAACTGCTGTAGAGCAGCTCTGAAAGCACAGCTATGATTCAGCCTGTGAGAATTCAGATTTTTGTTTTCCATGTAAGGAAACCATTTTGCGACATGAATTATTTTACCTAGTAATACCACGTGTTCAAGGTGTTAAGGGGGCCTGTGGAGTTCTGCATTAATTTAGGGAACCATGGAACAGTTTATTTCTTTTCCAGCTACTTCAAACTATTTAGATGGCAGAATGTGGCCCTAACTGGCCAACCGAGAATTCCTCTAGTGCAGATTGCAGAGGAGTTCTCAGCTGGCATAAACCTCAAATACCCAACTACTACGCCAGCTTCCCCCAAGCTCGGATGTAGGACACAAGTTAGGGGAGGGGCAGAACGCATCTGTGCTACACCATTTCATAACTTGCATGGTCCCTTAGAGATCATCACCAACTGGAGTAAGTTAGAACAGCTCCAAAACTGTTCTAATTTACATGGATGGGCTGTGGCTGGAGCAAATGCATCATGAGAATCAAGGATGTGAAACTTGCTCCCTTATGCCCATCCCACACTCGACACAAGAGAGGATGTCAGCACAAGGAGGAAACTGTGCCTACATTTGTAGCAAGACTACATGTATATTGCTGACACTTATTTAACTTCTGGTGAAATTCTTCAACACTGAAGAATGGTATGGGGAGGAGGTGACCAGCCCTCTGTGGAGAAAGAAGTAGTTCGGGACTATTTAGAAAAGCTGGACGAACACAAGTCCATGGGGCCGGATGCACTGCATCCGAGGGTGCTAAAGGAGTTGGCCGATGTGATTACAGAGCCATTGGCCATTATCTTTGACAAATCATGGCAATCGGGGGAGGTCCCGGATGACTGGAAAAAAGCTAATGTAGTGCCCATCTTTAAAAAAGGGAAGAAGGAAGATCCGGGGAACTACAGGCCAGTCAGTCTCACCTCAATCCCTGGAAAAATCATGGAACAGGTCCTCAAGGAATCAATTTTGAACCACTTAAAGGAGGGGAAAGTGATCAGGAACAGTCAGCATGGATTCACCAAGGGCAAGTCATGCCTGACTAACCTAATTGCCTTCTATGATGAGATAACTGGCTCTGTGGATGAGGGGAAAGCAGTGGATGTGCTATTTCTTGACTTTAGCAAAGCTTTTGATACAGTCTCGCACAGCGTTCTTGCCAGCAAGTTAAAGAAGTATGGGCTGGATGAATGGACGGTAAGGTGGATAGAAAACTGGCTGGATGGTCGTGCTCAACGGGTAGTGATCAATGGCTCCATGTCTAGTTGGCAGCCGGTATCAAGTGGAGTGCCCCAAGGGTCGGTGCTGGGGCCGGTTTTGTTCAATATCTTCATCAACGACCTGGAGGATGGTGTGGACTGCACCCTTAGCAAGTTTGCAGATGACACTAAACTGGGAGGAGTGGTTGATACGCTGGAGGGTAGGGATAGGATACAGAGGGACCTAGACAAATTAGAGGATTGGGCCAAAAGAAATCTGATGAGGTTCAACAAGGACAAGTGCAGAGTCCTGCACTTAGGACGGAAGAATCCCATGCACTGCTACAGACTAGGGACCGAATGGCTGGGCAGCAGTTCTGCAGAAAAGGACCTAGGGGTTACAGTGGACGAAAAGCTGAATATGAGTCAACAGTGTGCCCTTGTTGCCAAGAAGGCTAACGGCATTTTGGGCTGTATAAGTAGGGGCATTTCCAGCAGATCGAGGGATGTGATTATTCCCCTCTATTTGACATTGGTGAGGCCTCATTTGGAGTACTGTGTCCAGTTTTGGGCCCCACACTACAAGAAGGATGTGGATAAATTGGAAAGAGTCCAACGGAGGGCAACAAAAATGATTAGGGGGCTGGAGCACATGACTTATGAGGAGAGGCTGAGGGAACTGAGATTGTTTAGCCTGCAGAAGAGAAGAGTGAGGGGGGATTTGATAGCTGCTTTCAACTACCTAAAAGGGGGTTCCAAAGAGGATGGATCTAGACTGTTCTCAGTGGTAGAAGATGACAGAACAAGGAGTAATGGTCTCAAGTTGCAGAGGGGGAGGTTTAGGTTGGATATTAGGAAAAACTTTTTCACTAGTAGGGTGGTGAAGCACTGGAATGGGTTACCTAGGGAGGTGGTGGAATCTCCTTCCTTAGAGGTTTTTAAGGTCAGGCTTGACAAAGCCCTGGCTGGGATGATCTAGTTGGGGTTGGTCCTGCTTTGAGCAGGGGGTTGGACTAGATGACCTCCTGGGTCCCTTCCAACCCTGAGATTCTATGATTCTATGATTAGCTGTAACTGACCAGAGTTCAGGGAGGACCAAATCCACTACCCTTGTCCTCATATAGTATTTTCAGAACTCAGCATGTACGAAGCTAGATTAGTGATTTTAAGTGTAATTGTGAGATTTACTGTCAAATTAGGGTTTGGTGGGAGAGAAAGATTAAAAGAGTTTAATAAAATGGATAAAAAGTTTTAGAACGTCTTTCATTGGTGTGAGTAGAATTCTGTAGCTGTTGAAGTCTGTGGCAAAACTTCCATTGACTTCAGTGGCACCCTTTGACTTTATTTGCACTGTGCCACAAACTTTCTTTGCCTTCCGTATCTGATGTGGAGTCAACATCAGAGGAAAATTTGATACTGTGAGGTATTCATTGAATGAAGAAGCTGTTTGAAATAGTTATGGTTAGAAAGCCAGTTCCTCTTTGAATACACTGCACCCTCTCTTTATTTTGTATATAGCAGGAAGGGACTAGATGGCTCAGGGATGCTCAATTTCTCATCGTTCCAATCCAGCACAGCACCGTAATGACTTACCGCAGACACTAAGTAATGGTGGTTGGTCTCAGTCCAACCGCAGTTTCCCATGTCACCAAACTATCGTTATAACTGGCAGAAAGAATGGAAGGATTGAGCTACTCTCTTGCCCATTAAGGTGATTCTTTTAAAATATGTTCGGAGGCTTGTGTTTCTGTTGTCACATTTATTTTTATAGATTCTGTAGTCTTTTGCCAATAATATTGCTTTAGTTTTTCACAACTTTTGTTGGGATGGCTGGCCCCTTTTTAGATCCTGTAGCTTTAAAAAAAGATAGTCTTGATCTAATGGTTTCTTGATATAGCTACGAGAGGTGAGATGCATATATATTATTCAGTTATAGTTTAAATAATGTACATGTGCAGTATATGATGTTAGTCTTCCCTTTACTCTCTCTTCTCCAGTCTATGTTGACAAGGCATTTCAAAGGTTCTCATCTGGTAAAATGTCACTTATGAAACTTGAGAAATTTTGTGAGTCTCTCATGTGCTTGTCAGGGGGAACACAGGTCATCCAGTGATGCTGTCAGACCAGGCTTGCCAAGAGATCTGAGAGAAGTAAATCGCTGGCGCTTTTTTTTGAGCTGTGCTGCTTGCTTCCAGGCTCAGCAGTTGGCTCAAATTACACCTTGTTCTGTGTTCCAAAGCTGATACTGCAAAATCTGTCGGCTATTATGAAATTATTTCTTGTCGTCTAATGGCCAGGGTTCTTCTGCGTAAGTCAGAATATTTATTTGAGATGGACCTATCTCAGGAGATGTGAAATATTTTGGTTCCACAATTAAATGGTTTTATGGATAACCTCAATTTCACATGCAGTAACCTAGGTGAGTTATTCTAGAGGTAAAAATAGGGACGCTTTTAGCTGTTCTGCAATATCAATTTATTTTTAAACAATTATTTACATTATTACCATGATGATAGCTCAGCAAATCAATAGTGTATGTAACAAGTATGGTCTTACATTCAGATGCCACTGAAACCTTACATTTCTATAACTAGTTTAACACAAGCATGTGAACTATGTTTATTGTTCAGTTTATCATAATGTTGTGATAGTGATGCTACAGTTATAGTTGAGAAGATATATTCATTCTAAACTTTTGTTTTCAAACACTTCAAACTTTCCAAAAACATTACTTAGTATGGAATTATGTGTGTTCTTGGCCCAATGTTTAATTTGTTTGGCTGCACTTCTGTTGGACCACTTACCGAGTTATCAAATTTTTGTGTGTGCATTAGCTCAAACAGGATATATTTTTATTTTTATAATCAGCCTTTCTTGTCAAGGACTGTTGTATCAGAGATACTCCTCACTGATAATATTCTGCTTCATAGTTCCAGGGGTGGGGTTGAGGCCAGAGGATTTCATTCTTCAAAATTGTGTATAAATGCTGTACTTTTTTGGTTTGTCAAACGAAAGGCACTGTGATTTCCACTTTTCTCCCAGTTATGTCATTTTAATATGCCACTATTTTGCCTTTCTCAGGGCCTGATTTTTGGAATCCTAACCCATGGTGAGCAGTAGTTATTCGTGCAAGTAGTCCCATACTACTGATGTTAATAAGTTCTAACTGTTGTAAGTAAGGCTTAGTTAACAGTGATTGAAAAGAAGCCCAAAGAAGATGATCAAACAGAAAATAATGTAATGTTTCAGTCTGGAGATGGGCAGGATAAAATTCTTGCCATTGGTAGGGAACTTTACCCTCACTTGCCCTTCTCTACAATCAATCCCTTGAGAAGAGGGGTGGAAAATCCAAGAATTTTCCATTCTGTTGTATTACTCATCTCTCTCTCTCTCTCTCTCTCTGATCCAAAAGCACAAAGGAGGCTGTTGGCAGAGTGAGCATGTGGGTGAATTGCCCTTACAACCTCTCACAGGATATTGTCATAAATTCACTCAAATGGAGGCAACCCTTGAAGTGATTTATTTTTTTAGAGTCCTAACATTAAATGTGGGTAAGTTTAAGGATCAACATAATGTGAAATTGGTAAACAGGATGCTCCTATGATGCTGTCTCAGAAGATTTAGTTCTACATTGAGCCTTTAGGCTAGGTAAGGATAGAAATGCAGGTTCACTGCTCCGGGAGGGACCCTGGCGAGGAAATTTAGTCATGGTTCCTTTTCTGCTCCCATTTGCTCCTGGGGGAGAAAGTTAATGCAGCCCTTTATAGGGTGCGGTTCACTTAATCCCCCTGCTTCATGGTAGCTGACATGTTGAATAGGAGGTTGGGCAAAATCAAAGCTTTCTCTGTCCACCTGCTTCAGAGGAGTGCGAGTACCTGGCCTACAGACCCTGCTTTTCCAAGCCCCCTGCACCTATAGCTTTGATGAGGGATAACATGATCAAGTATGGGGTGGGCTTGGTCCCAATCTAGCCTTTAGTCAGTGTAATCTGTTTTACCCTGACCCTAACCCAAAGCTAGGAGGTATTGCCAATGTAGAGAAGGATCGGGATATCATACAGGAAGATCTGGATGACCTTGTAAACTGGAGTAATAGTAATAGGATGAAATTTAATAGTGAAAAGTGCAAGGTCATGCATTTAGGGATTAATAACAAGAATTTTAAGTTATAAGCTGGGGACGCATCACTTGGAAGTAATGGAGGAGGCGAAGGACCTCGGAGTATTGGTTGACCACAGGATGACTATGAGCTGCCAATGTGATATGGCAGTGAAAAAAGCTAATGCGGTCTTGGGATGCATCAGGTGAGGTGTTTCCAGTAGAGATAAGGAGGTGTTAGTACTGTTATACAAGGCACTGGTGAGACCTCATCTGGAATACTGTGTGCCGTTCTGGTCTCCCATGTTCAAGAAGGATGAATTCAAACTGGAACAGGTACAGAGAAAAGCTACTAGGATGATCCGAGGAATGGAAAACCTGTCTTATGAAAGGAGACTCAAGGAGCTTGGCTTGTTTAGCCTAACCGAAAGAAGGCTGAGGGGAGATTGATATACAGAGCAATCATGAGGGATAAATACCAGGGAGGGAGAGGAATTATTTAAGCTCAGTACCAATGTGGACACAAGAACAAATGGATATAAACTGGCCATCAGGAAGTTTAGACTGAAGTTAGACGAAAGTTTCTAACCGTCAGAGGAGCGAAGTTTTGGAACAGCCTTCCAAGGGAAGAAGTGGGGGCAAAAGATATATCTAGCTTCAAGACTAAGCTTGATAACTTTATGGAGGAGATGGTATGATGGGCAATTAATTGATCTTTGATGGCCTGTGATGGGATGTTAGATGGGTGGGATCTGAGTTACTGCAGAGAATTCTTTCCTGGGTGTCTGGCTGGTGAGTCTTGCCCACATGCTCAGGGTTCAGCTGATCGCCATATTTGGGGTCGGAAAGGAATTTTCCTCCATGGCAGATTGACAGAGGCCCTGGGGGTCTTTTGCCTTCCTCTGCAGCGTGGAGCATGGGTCACTTGCTGGAGGATTCTCTGCACCTTGAAGTCTTTAAACCATGATTTGAGGATTTCAATAGCTCAGACATAGGTTAGAGGTTTATTACAGGAATGGGTGGGTGAGATTCTGTGGCCTGTGTTGTGCAGGAGGTCAGACTAGATGGTCATAATGGTCCCTTCTGACCTTAAAGTCTATGAGTAATCTAAACCTAGTTAGTTGGTGGGTGTGTGTAAAACCAGGCTCAACTTTCAGCACTTTGGGAATTCTCTCTTTGTAAACGTGGACCGGTTCATCAGAAGCCAGGTGGATGTTTTAGTTGATAAATGACTGAGTCAAATTCATTGCTCACTCCCCATGTGCAATTTCAGTGAAGCCAATGGAGTGACAAGTTGGTGCTGAATGTGACCCTATAATTCTATGTGTAGAGCAAGCCCCTGAGACACCTTTGGAGGAAAAGTAGAGCTAACTGAGGGGTTTTTTTTGACGGTGGAAGGAGTCTGAACTACTGATTTGATGGACCACAGATCACAAAATCCATGTGAGATGAGGCCAAGGAAGAGATGAAAATTCAGGAAGCAGTTAAAGGGCGGCAGAGCTGATGATAGTTGCAGAATGTGCTAACCAATGGAAACTGGCAGTTTGGTAAACAGTTTGCTAATGTATCAAACTGACACACATTCACAATTTTATCTTCTTCCTTTGCCTAGACCGCACCTGCTGTTGCCAAGAGCTAACAATTGCAGCGCAAACAGTTTACGGTGGTTGATACAATAGACAAAGAGGTCAGTGTCTGAATTCTAAAAAGCAGAAGCTTTTTGTGGCTATTGCTCTAATTCACCTCTCTGCGAGGTGACTTGGTGTACTTCCATGGGTTCATAATTATTTTAATTGGCCATGTTGAAGTACATATAAAGACATTAACAAATTAATTTGATGGTGTCAGTCAAAATGCCAAAATTATTTTCTTCCAAAGGTCTGAATTATTTGAGCAAAAGAGAGAACCTTCGAGGTTGACAAAGTAGAGACTAAAATTTTGTCTTTACCTATGCTATGTGATTGGGGTTACTGCCTTGCATGTGGTATGTATATTTTGGAGAGAACTGTGTTGTGACCCTAAGTTCTGGCGTGAGTATGTAGTTTTGGAGGGGAGTGGGGGTGGACATTGGTCTTTGAACACTGTAAAATAAAGACTGTCCAAACCATATAGAATTTGAGATTGTTCTGTATGCTTTTATCGGTCAAGAAAAGAATGCTAAACTGACTGCTTATAATCTGTTTCTTATTGCTACCGGGGAACACTTTTATAACAACAGTAATGCCTGGAAGGGTATAGCCTATCATTCTTCTGTTAATTAGAGCTAGAACAAAGGATAAGAGAAATGTTAATGGAAAAATAAAATAAAAAACTGACAATTGTTTTGAATTGTCTTACATTATGACTGAATGATTAGGTATAATTGCTGACCTAACTGGTTTTTATCCTAGCAATGAATTGTGCTTAAAAAAACAAAACAAGTTACTTATAGTACTACATCAATACCCAACTTGTTCTTTTAGATCTATTGGTTTTATTGATCGGATAATAATTTATGCCATGCAGGATCATAGGCGGGGGGGGCAAGGAAGTTTCACGCCCTAGGCGAAACTTCCTTGCACCGGCCTTGCGCCCCCGCCCCCCCCCCCGCAGCCAACACTGCCCCCCCACCGCAGCCAATCCACCCCCCTGTGCTCCCCGCCCAGCTAACACCCTCCCCACCCTGCAGCTCAGCCGCCTGCCTGGCAGCCTCCCCCCACCCGCAGAGCCCCCCAGCTCCTGGCAGCCGTGGCCAGCCGCCCAGCTCCCGGCTCAGCTGCGGAGCCGGGCAGCGTGCGGCAGCCGCAGCCAGCCACACTCCCGGCTCAGCCACGGAGTTGGGAGGGCGGGCGGCAGCCGCAGCCATGCACGCCCCCCCCCCCCCCCCCCCCCCCCGGGAGGGCGGTTGGCAGCCACGGCCAGGCACCCACTCCCCGGCTCCAGGCTCAGCCGCGGAGCCGGGCAGCATGCGGGAGCCGCAGCCAGCCGCCCTCCCGGCTCAGCTACGGAGCCAGGCGGCGTGCGGCAGCCACGGCCAGCCGCCCTCCCGGAGCCAGGGGGCGGGCAGCAGCCGCGGCCAGGTGCCTCCCTGGGGGGGCGGGCAGCAGCCGCGGCCAGCCGCCCTCCCGGCTCAGCCGCGGAGCCGGGCGGGGTGCAGGAGCCGCGGCCAGCTGCCCCCCCCCCCCCCCCGGCTCAGCCGTGGAGCCGGGCGGCATGCGGCAGCCGCGGCCAGCCGCCCTCCCGGCTCAGCCGCAGAGCTGGGCAGCATGCAGCAGCTGTGGCCAGCCGCCCCCCCGGCTCCCAGAGGCAGGCGACGGGCCGCAGCCAGGCACCCCCCCCTCCCCCCCCTGGCTCCCAGCTCAGCCACGGAGCCGGGAGGGCGGGCAGCCGCAGCCAGGCGCCCCCCCGGGAGGGCAGGAGGCAGCCGTGGCCAGCCGCCCCCCGGCGCCCTAGGCGACTGCCTAGAGTAGCCTTGTGGGCGCGCTGGTCCTGGTCATAGGAACTGCAGAGATGCAACTTCTGGCCAGTAGCTGATCTATGCTAGTGCTGGCTATAGTTTTAGTGCTTAAAGTATTGGGTATTGATTTGTTTGGGGAGAGGGAACGTTGCTTATTTTGTTTATTATTTAAGGCGTAATATAATGGCACTCTCATTGTGCAAGAAAATCTAGTTCTGAAGTCGACATCATACCAATTGAGCAAGAAGAATCTAAACTACTGTTGTGGGTCATGGACACCCATGAGCTATTATATTAACTGAGGCATGTTTGTTTTTATTTATATGCAAGGATAGCATCTGTTTAAAAACCATGCTCCTGTTTGAACATGTTTACCTGCCCTTGTAACAAGTAACATCTAAGGACTGGTCGACACTGGGGCGGGGGATCGATCTAGGAAACGCAACTTCAGCTATGAGAATAGCGTAGCTGAAGTCGACGTTTCCTAGATCGAACTAAGTATACTTACTGCGGGTCCACGCGGCGCAGGCAGGCTCCCCCGTCGACAGCGCTTCCTCCTCTTGGTGAGCAGGCGTTCCGCAGTCGATGCGGGAGCGCTTCTGGGATCAATTTATCGTGTCCAGATGAGACGCGATAAATCGATCCCAGAAGATCGATCTCTACCCGCCGAATCAGGCGGGTAGTGTGGACTAGCCCTAAGATGTCTATGAATGAAATGGTTGTGGGGTGGAAAAGTCCTTATTTCTATCTTAGTTTACTTTTGTGCACTTGTCAGTACTCTGTGCAGTCTGTTTTCCCTGATCAGTTAGGCCCTGGTCCTGCAAACACATACTTAACTTTACTTCCTGACTTAAATGGGGCTACATTTCTGCTTGAAGTTAAGCTTGTGTGAAAGTGTTTGCAGGACTGGGGCCTTAAGTTGTCTTCCCATTTTTTGTGTGTAGGTCTCTTATACAGCACCAGGGAGAGTTAAACAATGTTAAAAATTAGAAAATATACTTATGAAACCACAAGAATTGACAGGGAGACACAGGCAGTAACTGAAACTGCTTTTAACATTTGTTTTAATTAACTAGACTTCAAGTTTATGGTGTCCTTTCAATCATGTAACCTTGTTGCCGTACATTTAAAATGAGATTTATACTATACTATTCTGTAGAAGTGGTGTAAGATGAGATAAAGGTAAGGATGAATATCAAGAAAAAGGAAACCGAAATTAATAAAGAAAAAAATCCTAGATCTTTCCCCTTTTTTACTTAAGGGGCTTAATTTATTTTCCAACACACATTAGAGTGTATTTAATTTCCAGGAAATCTTTCCAGATATCTTGAAGCTTTGCCAACTCATCACTATATTCAGAAGAAAAAAATAAAAGGAAGCCAAGCTATTAATTTTGTCAGGTTTTTAGCCGTTTGAATATTGTATTACCTGGCATGCCCAAATCTCAAGAAGCAGGCTCTTTATTTTCTGTACAACTGCAACAGCATGATGGGGACATAAATAAACATGCCCAGGATTGTAAAAGTACTACTTCCTTCACAGGAGTGGTCCTGTACCTCTCAAGACACTTAAGACAATCAGTTCCTCCCTTTCTCTGTGATGATAAGCCACCATACACAAAGGAATAACATTTTGTAAAGGAAATGTTTTAGTTCCCAGAGGCTTATTTCTCAAGAGGAAGAAATGAGCCTCTATAAAAGATAACTAATGTAAAATATTTTGGCTCTATTTTTTAAAACAGGATATAATTTTTATTGGCTGAAACTCTGCTGCTCTTTTTAGTTGAAGTTGTTCCACGTCTAGATTTTGAACAATTGGTTATTTCCTGTTGGGGGAAATAGAGGAACAATTGCAGCATGATTCTGTAATGGTTCTTGGTTAGAGTCTTGAAGAAATACAATGCATGAGATATTGAGGGTTGACCTGCCGCTGCAACAAACTAAGCCACATTTTTGTCATGACTTTTAAAAGTTTCCGTAGGTGTGATCTGTGTCCATCACAGCTATATTTGGATACAACCTGCTCTATTTTTCTAGTTTAAAATAGTCTTTTATTTATATTGACATGAGGTATTTCTTGTGTTGGTATGTGGTGCACATATACACAGTAGAATTCTGCTCTTTTGAGAATAATCTCCATTTTCCAATTCTCTTTGAAATAAAAATCTGACTCAGTCTTTTTTCCCCCTTCTCCTCAAAGGGGATGCAATATTGTATGTGAATTTCTTAACTGGAAGAACTACTGCTCAGGTATTGGCTCAGATTTCAAATGCCCAGAGTTCTGTTTTCATTGCTACTTTTTTCTGCCCACGTCCGCAAGTACAAACTCACATTTTCATGTAAGAATGAAGACCAAGGCCCCAACCCTGTAAGCACTTGAATTCAATGGGACTACTCCCATAGGTAAAGTTATTCCCTGTGTGTAAGTGTTGGTAGGAGCATGGTCTCTTTCAAAAGGTAAAAGTTGCTTTACAAGTTTACAGTCAGAAGTAGGAATCCTTTCAGGTCATAGTTTTGTGGTGGGGTGAGGTTTTTGTGTTTTTCTTTGTTTAAAGTATTGAATTCGAACATTTAATTTAAATGTAATCCAGAATCCCGGATCTTAGGCTGCAGCCTGAGGCCCCCCGCACCCTGAGTCAGCTGAGTCAGGCGAGCTGCAGGTTTTTTTATCCCTGTGGAGACATACCCTCAGAGCCCGGATCACAACTGATTCAGCCTCGTGCAAAGGGGCTAAAAATAGCAGTGTAGATATTCGGGCTTGGGCTAGAGCCTGGGCTCTGAAACCCAGTAAGGGGAGGTTGGGTCTTGGAGTAGGGTTGCCAGGCGTCTAGTTTTCGACCAGAATGCCCGGTCGAAAAGGACCCTGGTGGATCTGGTCAACACAGCTGACTGGTACGTTAAAAGTCCGGTGGGCGGTGCAGTGGGGCTAAGGCAGGCTCCCTACCTGTCCTGGCTCCGCATGGCTCCTGGAAGCAGCAGGTATGTCCGGCTCCTAGGCGCAGGAGTGACCACAGGGGCTCTGCGTGTTGCCCTCACTCCAAGCGCCAGCTCTGCAGCTCCCATTGGCCGGGAACTGCAGCCAATGGGAGCTGTGGGGGTGGCACCTGTGGGCACAGGCAGCACACAGAGCCCCTGTGGCCACTCCTGCACCTAGGAGCCAGATGGATATGCCGGCCGCTTCCAGAAGCAGCGTGGAGCCAGGGCAGGCAGGGAGCCTGCCTTAGCCCCACTGTGCTGCCAACTGGGAGCTGTCTGAGGTAAGCCCCGGAGCCCACATCCTGAACCACCTGCCCCAGCCTTGAGCCCCCTCCCGCACTCCTAACCCCTCAGACCAGAGCCCCCTCGTACACTTCAAACCACTCATCCCCGGCCCCATCCCAGAACCCTCATCCCTTCCTGCACCCTTGCCCCAGCCTGGAGCCCCATCTCACACCCTGAACCCCTCATGTCTTGCCCCGCCCTGGAGCCCACACCTCCAGCCGGAGCCCTCACTTCCCCCCCGCACTCCTACCCCCTGTTCCAGCCCGGTGAAAGTGAGTAAGGGTTGGGGAGAGCGAGCGATGGAAGGAGGGTGGGATGGAGTGAATGGGGGCAGGGCCTTGGAGAACAGGTGGGACAAGGGTGTTTGGTTTTGTGTGATTAGAAAGTTGGCATCCCTATCTTGGAGCCTGGGCTCTACCCCAAGCCTGAACATCTACACTGCTATTTTAAGCCCCATAGCGCAAGGCCGAGTCAGTTGACCTGGGATCTGAGACTCTCTGCCATGGGTCTTTTTTGCAGCGCAGATGTACCCTGTATGACTTACGTATGAATGGCATAGAGCCTGGGTGCCAGCTATACACCGTATGACAGAGGAGAGATAAATATGGGACTTGAGAGCTTGCTGAATGAAAGCCACTTCAAAAATATAGCGTGGGTTTTTCAAAAGTACCAAAGTGATTTAGAAGCACAAGTCCCATTTGTCTTCCAGTGGGACTAGTGCTCCTAAATCCTTAGAAGCTTGTGAAAACCTCACCCTTAATTTATAAGCACTGTATTTTTGGCCCAAAAATATGTGGCAAAATCTGCAGATTAGTCCAAAAAAGATGACTTCCCATTTATTTCATCTATTCAGATTAAATGTTGTCACTCTAGTATTTTACTATCCATTCTAAGTGCTCTTTTATCAGTCTGTAGGAATATTAGGAGAGACGTAATAAGAAAAGTTCATAGATTGGCCTCTTTTTCTGAAATGTAACTTGAATAATTTTATAACACGCTATTCACTCAGCTACATTTCAAGTCCACTCTGTTGCAGAGATAAGTAAGGAAAGTTATCATTGCACTAGCACCATATTGAGGTATTCTGACCAAAAATAATATGCAGAAAAATCCAACCAAAGTGTGTGTTATTCTGTGCCAGTTCTTCAGCGTATTAACCCCCCCCCCGCCACACACACACACACACTCACTCACTCACTCACTCACTCACTCACTCACTCTTCTAGTTTCCAACGTAACTGCATACGAGAGAGTCAGAGTGTCCTGACTTGTGTAGCTGTATCATTGCACCATCTAGTGGAATATGGAGTCTATAATGTACATGCCTTGGATCTGGACATGAAGCTGTGCTGATTTATACCTGCTGAGGATCAGGTCCGCAGTATACAGAAGTGATGTCTAGATAGCTAATGGACCGTTGGAGGGATTCGGGGTTTTTTTTAATTCGGTTTTTAGGGTTTCAGCATTTAACTCCATAGTTCCTTTGGCCTGTGAGTACGCGTCTGTCAATGCATTTAGGTTTCCATGTGAGAGAGAATTTTAGCTCCTGTTGTTAAATTCTTCACTTAATTTTAGCATATAGTGTGAGGAACAAGGGAAGGAAATGAGTTCTCTTCCATCTAATATTATAGACTTAATTTTATTTTTCCCTTCAGTAATACACATCCCCAGAGATGGCAGATTTTAAGAAAGCACTTTTTGAAGGTTAATCAAGGTAGGGTGGGGGGAATGGAAAGGTAAAAGGGGATGGGTAGAGAGGGGAATTGTTAAGTAATATAAGAAATAGTGGAACAAGAACTCTGCAAAGAATTTTTTCTGAGTTTTTTCAATGGCTCTTAGTGATTTTGGGGTACTAAACGTGAGACATTTTTACGTGGATCTGCTTTTCAGCCCCCAGGCTTTGAAAATGAGAACTCTTTTGATGTCGCAAGCTGATTGCTCCATATCACTCTTTTAGAGTATCTTGGCCGTCACATTTTTAGAAGAAGTGGGTAAGACTGAAATGTTTTGAATGGGTGTCTCTTACTGGAAGAATTTATTTTTTTTACCAGTCAAGCCAAGATCAGCAACATTTCCATAATATCATTTATTTATTTATATTTTTCCAAATTGCCCTAATTTTATCAATTCCCAGATAATTATATGCCTGGTCACTAATGTGTTTTATTTAAGGAGTCTTGAGTGGCAGTAAAAAAAAATAGGTAAAACTATGCAAGGGATACTCCTGAGGGAATTCTGCACCAAAAGATTATGCACACATTATTTTAAAATTCTGCACATTTTATTTGTCAATAAATAAATGTGGCTCCAGCATGGCAGTGGGGAGCACAGGCTACTGGCTGCATTGCAGTGGGAGTTCACCCTGAAGTCCCCACATCCCCCGGTACAGGGACTTGGCAGTGGGGCTGCACCTGACCCTGACACAGTGCATGGGCTGGCCTGCCACAGAAACACCCCAGGGCTCTGCGCCAGGTGTGGCTGGACAGGCTCAGCCCAGCAGGATCCAAGTGTGGAGGGGCTTAGTGTGGGAGGATCCAGGTGTGGGGTAAGAGGTTTCTGTGCAAGGCAATCTGGGTGAGGGCGGCTCAGTGGGAGATCTGGATGCACAGGGGCTCATTGCAGGGGTCTGGGTGCAGGATCAATGGGATTCTCCAGGGGATCCAGGTGAAGGTGATTGGGGCTCAGTGGGGTGGGAGGGAGGGAGAACTGGGTGTGGGGGTGCAGTGGGGGGTTCGGGTGCAGGGGGAGTGGGGCTTGATGTGGTGGGGGTCCAGGTGCAGCTGGTTGGGGATCAATGGGGTGGGGGTCAGGGTGTGGGGGGCTCATTGGAGGGGTCCAGATATAGGGGGTGGGGCTGGTCAGGGTGAGGGGTCGATGGGCCTGCTTAACGGGAGCTGCAGCTGCTGCCAAGGGGATGCTGCATGCTGGGCTCCCGTTTCCCCCCATGATTCCCTGATCCCCTTTTTCTCCATCTCTTCCCCTCCCCTTCCCTCATTTCCCCCCAGCCCCACCATGGGCACTCAGTGTTGCACAGAATAGAAAACAGGAAGGCTCCCAGCACACAGAAGGGGAGCACGACTGGCACTAGGATCCAGGAGGCGGCATTCAGCTGCAGAGTAAGAGGAGGTTAGATGCAGGCTCCTTCAGCTGGGCAGCTCTGTGCTTGCAGAAGGGGGGGGCGGGGCCAGTGGCAAGTAACTCCGTGTGCCCTCTCATGCCTTGCCTCTGTTTGGGGGGGCAATCCCCCCCCAATCTATGCTCATGGTCCCCCCCACTGCCACACGACTTCCCTTTGCTTCCGTGCCATTTTCTGCAGGGAAACAGGGGAATTCTGCAGTGGGGGGGGTCATTTTCTGCAGGCACGCAGTCACACAGAATCCCCCCAGAAGTAAAGGGATTATGCAGTATACACAGTAATATGGAAAATTATATAAATTGCCACCTTTAATAGTATTTTCTATTTGTGATTCTTTAATTAGCTTTATTTCATGTCATTGGGGAATAATTAATTTTATTTTTTTAAAAAAAATTCTGAAGACTACTTATTTTAAAAATAAATCCAAAATCTATGGTAACTTTTCAGTGTGTTTACAAGTATTTTACTTTGTATGAGCAGTGCATCTCTAAAACCTTTTTGACACTAGGAAAACTTTGTAAAATTTCCCAGCATTGCTAACAGCATTTCTGCTTTACCCGTGTTAACGACTCTGGGTGTGCCAGTATAGACGGGTAGCTGGCTGTGCCAGTGTGTTAAAGATCATATTAACGAGCCCTGCTCTAAACCGGATTAGATGATGATGATGTTTTTTAAAATCATAAAATAGTTTTAGCAACCCTAGGAAACTTTTGCGAAATCTCCTTAGTGTACTAAAGGCCTAAACCTGATTATAATGTAATAGGAAATGCTTTTCCCTTTGATCCTTGGCTACACTAGGAAACTTGGGCTTCTTAATTCTCCACCAAAGTTTGCAACAGTGGAGCTGTAGTGGAAACAAGACTTAGATGATACTGAAGTAAAAACATCCAACCCTGCTCTCAGTAGCGTGATGACCATACACATGTCCACTACAGCCAGTGGCCTGTGTATTATGTAGCAGTCTGGTCCTAAATTCTGCCTCTCAGTCTCTGGATTCTGTGGTACAATTCTGCAGCAAGGGGTAGAAACAACAGCAACTTTTGTGGCTCTAACTACAGCTTCCATCACGAGTCCATGTTTCTTCCTAATTTTCCTATTGTAGATGCAGCCTTTCTTTGCAAAACATGACTACCTTTGCTGCTAGAAGGGAGGGAAGAAAGCTGGGAGGCAGCTAGAGCACTGGATTGGGAATAAAGAGGCCTGCGTTCTGTTCCTGATTCTGCCAATGAAATCGGGTGTCTCTTCACTAAGCAAAAATGTGTGTCCTTAGCTCTTTATGTTGGTTTACTCGAGTTAACTACCACAAGGTAAAATCCTAGTGAAGCCAATGCAGTTTTCAGTCTTCACCCATGTTAGCAAATTGAGTTAGACTATGGGGGGAGCCTAGGATTTACCTTGACCTGCTAACTTGTGTGAAAACTACAGATTGCCTTGGAGGCACTAAGATTTTACCTTGTGTTAGTTAATTTGAGCTAGCTAATTCAGAGAGTTAAGGACACACCTTGTTTGTCTCCCTGTGAAGACAAGTCCATCATGGCTAAATCACTCCACCTCCCTATGCCTCAGTGTCTCCATTGGTAAAATGGGATTTATAATACTTTATAAAGAAAAGTGCTTTTCCATGGTGCTATATGGGCCAAGTCTTTAGAAAGACTCCCATTGTGCACTTGAACAAAACTCTGTGCACCAAATTACTTTCCATGTGAAAAGTATGTCTTGTTTCTCAAGGACTGGCATTCAGTTGCTAAACGAGTGCCATTTAGTGGGTGTCTATTAATACTTGTATAATAAGTAATATTTATTATTTGATTTGGGGTGATATGACATTGACTTTACACTACAAGTTTGTGTACCCTTATAATACATCCATCTGGAGAGAAAGGTAGTGCCTTGCTTTGCTTGAGTGACAGGTAGCAGCACCAATCATGTTGCATATAGCACTGTGTCGTCATTACTTGTAGTCCTGCCTTGTCTTCTCCCCAGTTTTCTTTGCTTCACTGGGAAGCAGTTGCATGCTACTCCTCGTGCTGCTTCTTTTCAACGTCTGTGAAGTTAACCAGAATGGACCAGCAAGAGAAGAAAGGCAAGAAGTGTTCCCAATGTGATCATACTTCGCAAGCTGCTTTTAGGGGTCCAGTTTGTCTCTGTTGTCCAGGAACCTCTGAGCCATTCAGCGATCCGGGACTCTGCTTCTCAGTGCCGGTCAGCTGCTCTTTAGGAGGAGTTATTTCAGCAGCACAGAAGTCTGCACGGGAGGTAGGAAATTCTCCTCCTATTCCTCCCTCTGCTCCAAGATTATTTGTGGAAGATGTGACCTTGCCTCCCACTTTTTTGCCAGACAGTGCTTCTCTTATCACTAAGGCATTTGTGAAGGCTCCTTCTGCTTCCCAAGCACTCCCTGTCAAGATTAGCAGAGTAGTGACTTTACATAGAGCTTTCACAGCTCCACCCTGCACAAAAGCAGCTCCTTTTACTTCAGCTCCTAGCGCTCCAAAGGAAGCGAAGATGGATGGCAGAGCGTATAGAGGATTATCAGCCAAAGGGAATTCAGTGCAAGCGATGTCCCTGATTCCTTACATAAATGACTCCTTTGAGGAAGGGGAAGTGATGTCCTCTGAGCCTGAGGAAGGGCCGTATGAACCACATTCATCCAGCAAATCCCTGATAGAAGTAAAGGGGACATCCTCTACCAAGGTTACCCGAGTCTCTTCTGACTTCATTGAGGAAGGGGAAGTGGTGTCCTCCGAGCCTGAGGAAACACCTGGTGAAACAGACTCATCTCGAAGATTCCTGATTGAGGATCTACCCTACCTGTGCAAATATTTTATGAAGCAACTCAGGCTAAAACGTTATACCTCACGAAGTGGCTCAAGGAAATTGCCCCATCTTGTGGAGGAGAAGCCAGATGATACCATTCCCCTTCACCCATCCATCAGTGCCTTAATTAAAAACATCTGGCAGGCTCCAGATGCTCAGTTTATATTACCTACTCATCTGGCTAAGCTTTACAAACTTCCAGCTGAGAAAGGTAAGCTGTGGGCCTCTGCACCAAGAGTTGATTCTGCAATAGCATCTCTCTTCACCAAATCTTCACGGTTTGTTGAGGGAGAAACTGTTCTCACGGACCCTTTAGAACGTAAGGTAGATGAGGCTCTTAAGAGTGCCTATGAATTTGCTACCATCCAGCTTTCAGTCTCCATTTACTCCCTGTATGCAGCTAGGTCACTGGTGGAATGGCTAAGGAAATTATTACCCCACTCCAAGAGGCCTGTTTCTAGGTCATCTCGCAAGGTGTGCACCCTTTGTGACCTGGCATCCCGCTATCTTCATGATGCAGCCCAAGATTCCCTCCACCTGGCTGCCCATAACATAGCAACTCTCACGGTGGCTAGGAGAGCGCTCTGGCTCCATCCCTTAACAGGGGGGGAACTTTCAGCCAAACTCAAACTTGTTGGCCTTCCTTATGATGGGGGTCATCTCTTCGGGGACACCTTAGACCAGGCCTTAAAGGATCTTTCGAAGAGTACAGTTATGCTAGGAGATCAAGAAAAACCTCCGGCCTCTAATTCCTCCCATGCCTCCAACAGGCCTAACAAGGGGGTCAGATATCCTCTTTCCTCATATAGACCTGGCAGGTATAGATACAGGTATCCGGTAAACCAGTCTGTTCGCTTCCCTGGCTATAGGGGAAGAGGTCGGACCCACGAATACCAGCCTTACCAAGAATTCTGACTATCTTTTCTCTCAACGGACGGTGACAACGAGGAAGCTTTTGGTTTGTCTCAATCAATGGAAAGAAACTGCCTCCAACAGCAGGCTTCTCTCCTTTATTTTCTGAGACCCTTTAGGTCAAGAACTTCCACCTCTCCCTTATGTTTTCCTCTTCTCGCTGCTCCAAATCCTGGGGAAAAGAGACCTAGTCCTGCTCACTGTGCATCACCTGCAAAACATTCACATCCTCATTCCACTCCACTCAAAGAAGAGGTTCACAAGCATCTAATTTGTTTATTTAGAAGTCTGGAAGGAGTCGGGGAGCAGCCTTCACATCCTGAAATGGGTAAATCAGTTTGTCTCCAAAAAGAGGTCCAAACTAGAATCCACATGAACTGTGGATCACTAAGATTCTTATCTCCACATGCCATCTACTTCCTAACAGTGGCAAATTTGCCTGGGGAATTATCTCCTGCAGTAATGGACTCGTTTCACCTTTGCCTTGGTCCCAGGTTTCTCTGGCAAGATGAAGACTGTCTTCGCAGCTCACCTGAGAACAGGTGGTGTGGAGCTGTTGGTACATCACTTGGAGAATTGTTTGCTTCAGGGCACCTTCTTACCAGTGTCTTGGGGAGTTCCAATTGTGAAGATATTAAAATATCTCATTCTGGAGGTGAACAAGTCCAAAAGTCTGCTGTCTCCTACTCAGCATATGACTTTGGGTGCCTATTTCCTGATATATGTTTGAAGAGGATCCCTATGTTTTGCAGCAGAAGCATGAAAAATAGGACATTTTGTATAGATGTTTTTTTGCTCTGGTGGAATCAATCTTTCATCATTTTTTCCTTCAGTTACTCTGCTGTGCAAAAGGTTTGGCAAGACACAAGCAAACAAGGCCCCCTGTGTTGTAATTGCTCCCTCTGGTCCAAGCAGGTGTGGCTTGTAGCTCTGGTTCTACTACTGTTGGATAGATCTTGGTTCCTCCTGCAAGTTTTTAACTTCTCACAGCTAGGCACTGTCAACCTATTTCATTTTTTGTTACATTTTTCCTATTTAGTATTTACTTTGTTTTTGGAATGCTGTGCACACTCAGTCTGGGGAAAAAAGGAGAGCCAAGACAGGGCTACCAGTGAGTGCCAAAATCTGTGCTTCCGTGTAATTGTTCCTGCTCCCTGTTGTTTAAATAAAATAAGCAACAAGATACTGAAACAATATTTACAGGTAAAAAATTGTTTTTCTGGATGTTTGTTTGTTTGTTTGTTTTAAATTCTGTTCCCACAAGCCCTGCCAGATCATTTGTACTTGCCTGTTTTACTTTTATTTAACTCATTCTTCTACTTTAATGGGTCTATCCATGCTTTGAATTTGGGTCTCTGATCATTCTGTATTAGTGATGTCAGTGTTTTTACCCATCCCAGACCTGTGCCCTCTCTTTGGATTTCTTGCAGCTGACCACTTTTGTTAGTGATTTTTTTTTTTATGTAATGTATGGGGGTGCGGCAGAATATGTGTATTTTACTTGCTTTTGGCCTGTTTTTTCTTTTTTTCTTTTTTTCAGACTTGCTGAGCATATACAACTCTTAGGTCTCAATCCTACAAGCTACTGAGCACTCTGGTCCTGATCTAGCAAAGCACATGGCTGCAATTGAACTCCTTGCATGCTTAATGTTGAGGTTTGCCAAGTTAGGCCAGAGAGCACAACACCTGCAGGGTGGAGCCCCCATTTTGCTGCACATTATGGGTGAACGGCATTTCTTAAAAATCAGGCAGCTTTATATTTGCTATGCCACTAGTTTTGGTGGAGGAAAAACTGACATTTCAAAACTATTTTGTGAATTAACTTTTGTTTAAAGTATGAAGTTATTTTTGAGTAACCCCACACTCCTTTGGGACTCAAAGCCAAGCTTGTTAGTCCCAGGTTCATACATATTTTACAGTAAAGTGATCTCTTTAGGGTGTATGGCTAACTTTTTGTCCTGTTTTTATTGATTTAGTATTCAGGCGAAAACAATACAGTATTTGCAGTCACTGAGAGATTGGCATGAGGTTCCTCTTTAATATTTTGCTCACTTTTTGTTTGCTGGAGCTAAATAAGGCCCTAATCCTGCAAGCATTTATGCATATGAATAATTTTACATACATGAGTAATCCCTTGAGTTCAGTGGGATTCCTCACTTGTGTAAAGTTAGTCAGGTCATAAGAATTTGAAGGATTGGGGCCTAAGAGTTCAGCTTTAAGATTTATTCTAATCGCAGGTTATTAATACAAAATATTACTAGCATAGTCTGACTTTTTAAATAACCACAAATTCACATCTTGTCTTAAAGTTTCAGGTATACTTATAGGAAAAAATATCAGAAGTATTAACTATTTGGAATTAAAAAAACCTCCTGCATATTAATTTACGTTGAGGCATTTAAAGTTAATTGTCTTCATTAAGATCGTTTTTGCGTCTCGTAAGTGGAGCTTGTTTAGAGACTATGTTTTTCTTCTTTGTGTTTTGATGTTACTGTGTGAAATGACAGCAGGATTTGTTGAGTATGTAGGCCACTATTGTATTAGAATTACATAACATTGTTGAGTGGTGGAAACTGATGAAAAGACTGGGATGCAGAGTCCCCTAACAGATTATATACCCTGCAACAATGAAGACCGCTCAAGCTCTACAGAGACTGTGGGCACATGCAGTGAAAAAGTTGAGGATTTTAAAAGGGCATGTGAGTTGTTTTTACATTATATCTTGTTATAAGCCCTCCTTACACTTTCACACCCAGGAATTTTTTTTTTTTAAGTGTGCGTTTGGTAACTCAGTAATAAGAAATTGTATAAATATGTGATCATTATCAGTGAGGGTTGTGTGCTTTATACACAGTGTAATTTTTATTCTAGCAAATTGTCATTCAAAATGTCCACCCCTGAATAGTTTTGTAATCAAGGGGCTACTGATCCATCTATTCTAGCTATTAATAAGGCATCTGTCACCTTGCCATCTGAGCACCATGAATATTTAAACAAATCCTGATAGTGATATTTTAATTAGAAGTATTGTACTGGCTGAAGTCACTACTGAACTCATATTGGCTAATTACAGTAAGTTTCATTTATATGGAAAACACCACAGTTCTAGTTGAAGGAAAACCTGAGTAAACTCACCAAATAGTTACTTTTAGTAATTTGATAAATAAATAGGATTCTTTTCTTTTGCTCGTGCCTCTTGTCGGCGTTCTTTCTCTGTGTGTGGGTAATGCAGTAACCATTGGAAAAAATAACCCCAACTATACATACAATATGATGGGGGCTAATTTAGCTCAAACTAATCAGGAAAGAGGTCTTGGATCTTGGAGTCATCATGGATAGTTCTCTGAAGACGTCCACGCAGTGTGCAGCGGCAATCAAAAAAACAAACAGGATGTTAGGAATCATTAAAAAAGGGATAGAGAATATCTTATTGCCCTTATATAAATCCATGGTATGCCCACATCTTGAATACTGCATACAGATGTGGTCTCCTCATCTCAAAAAGGATATACTGGCATTAGAAAAGGTTCAGAGAAGGGCAACTAAAATTATTAAGGGTTTGGAACAAGTCCCATATGAGGAGAGATTAAAGAAGCTAGGACTTTTCAGCTTGGAAAAGAGGAGACCAAGTGGGGATATGATAGAGGTATATAAAATCATAAGTGGTATGGAGAAATTGAATAAGGAAAAGGTATTTACTTGTTCCCATAATATGAGAATTAGGAGCCACCAAATGAAATTAATGGGCAGCAGGTTTAAAACAAATAAAAGGAAGTTCTTCTTCACACAGCGCACAGTCAACCTGTGGAACTCCTTGCCTGAGGAGGTTGTGAAGGCTAGGACTATAACAGAGAACTAGATAAATTCATGAAGGTGAAGTCCATTAATGACTATTAGCCAGGATGGGTAAGGAATGGTGTTTGTCAGAGGGTGGAGATGGATGGCAGGAGAGCAATCACTTGATCCTTACCTGTAAGATTCACTCCCTCTGGGGCACTGGCATTGGCCACTGTCGGGAGACAGGATACTGGGTTGGATGAACCTTTGGTCTGACACAGTATGGCCATTCTTGTGTCCTATGTTCCTGTGAGACTTTTTAAAAGAAACAAAAACTGTAGTCTCCCTTTGCATTTCTTTACAGCTAGCCAATGACATGAAAAAGTCTCAAGGATAAAAGGTGCTTTTCTCTTGGTGCATTTAAAGTAGAGACCCATCTTCTGCCTTAGGATACTGATTTCTAACAAAGCAGGAATTTTGTTCTTGTGATGGAGGGTTAAATCCTAGTTCTGATACAGTCAGAGCTCCTCAGCCGGTGATTTATAACAGTTTTTCCCTCCCTCTCATTCTCCTTCTTTCCATTAATCTGTCAGTATTGGTTAGCATCTCAGCACTGGCAAGCAGCAGTACATTTTATAATGTTCAAGAGATTATTAGTTGGAGATTTAGGGCAGTGCAGATGTTTTCAGGGCCTGATAGACTACCAAGGTGACCATTCAGTACTGTGCATTATATAGCCTGTGTAATTTTATCAGTATGTCAAGAACTAGTTCTCCTGTCTTGGTAATAGATTTTTCCTTCCTTCATTTCTTTTCATGACCAGCTAACATATTTCTAAGCATGACTGTCCTTTTCCACTGACACTGATCTGCTCAGGCTCCACTGCTGGCAGTCTACCAGATAGCTGTGAGGAGACCTTGCTGCTGGGTGTTCAGCCTCCAGAGTCTGAACAAAGTCTAGGCACTGTCTCAGTCTTAAGGACCCTAGGCACAGTCTCAAGGTGCAGATCCTGTCTAGCACCCTGTCCTGACAGCTGTGACCATGCGGTCCCCACCCCAGACCCTGGAACCAGTGCTAGCCCCTCCGAATACTGCTGTATCTTTACACACCTTCTCCCAGAACTCCACCCAAAGTTTACATCTTCAAGGGGCCACATGGTGGGTATAGCATATGACACACAGACACTTTGCACAGAAATCTAACACAGAATTGCTCTTTATTTAATCACAAGAAATGTACAGATCTATAAATTATAAATAAATAAAATAAATCCTACATGAATTTCCCTACCTCCGTTTCCTCATCACTCTAGAGCATTCTTTGGGCTAGGCTCAGGGTTCGTTCAGAGTCCTTGTGTTGTAACACATGGGTTGTGTTCTGAAACATGGAGCCTTCTCCCTAGGTCAGCTTGCTTCCTCTGACCTTGGCCAATCTATTTCTTTCCTCTCCATCACCGGACACCTTAATATGCCCAGGGCTGGCCTCAGAATCTTGAGGGGAGGGACAGTAAGACTATTTGAAATATACACCAAATGTAACAGACTGACTCATTTTACACTAAAAATGTTTTGGCTGTTTGGTGGGAGGAGTCCTTTCAGATTTTTACCACTACTAGCCCTCAGCCTGTTGCTGCAGAAATTGAGCCCAGCTGCTTGTCCTTCCAATTTGAGAGATCACTTGATATCTGCTCACATTTTTAAGGCTCTCTTCAAGGGAAACGGCTAGATGGAAATGACAGCTGAGATCCCTCCGCCCCCAAGCCAGTACTGCGTATAGTTTAAAAAACAAACAAACTAGAAAAGCAAAACAGAAAATGCATCAGTTCCCAAGGATTTTTTTCTGTGCAGGATTCTCCCACATGTTGGAAGAAGGTAGAGAGAGACCACAAAGTAGCAACTAGCAGCAGCAATTTAACTGTCTAGTTATACTGGCCAGCTGGTGACATGGGAATAGCTGGAAGCACCATTATTTGACAGATGATGATTTCACTGACCATGTGTTTCAGCAAGTAGGTTAATCTACTCAACCCAGGGCAAGAATGCTTTAATAGTAACGATTTTAACTCCGGAACTCTTTCTCTGTCTGTCTCTATCTCCCTAGGCTAGATGAGAAGACAGATGTTTTAAAATATTTATTTCTATAGGTTTTAACACTACCCCCTCTCCTCCATAAAACCTCCGCTTTGACTTTTCTAGTGTATTTCTGTTAGTTGTAGTTCTAGATCTTGATTTTTAGGATCTGCTAACTTCTGAATTAGAAAACTTAGATTATCCATTTTTAGACAGACAGTATTGGTGCATTATTAATATAAAGATGTTTGTATTGGTGTATGCTAAGATGTATTTCTGTATTATAAACTGTTTGATAAGAGTGGAGAATATTTTGGGTGTTCCTTAAATAATGTTTGGAGCAGGGACTATAAGCTTTTTTCATCCAGTGACCCCACAGTGAAACACGACCACCTAGTCCCCTTAAGGTGTACCCAGAATCTGCTGTGTGGATTCTTTTCCTGTGACACTTCATGGGGTCTTTGACCATCCAAGAGAAGAGAAACAACTGGGGGCTTAATGGTCTGCTGCTGCAATAAAACAACTATACTGGAAACATTGGGTACACTTCAAAATAGCTAATTAAGATAGGGATAGCCTAATAGAGGTGGACTTATTGTCGTGTTAACTGTACTTCTAAAAACACTACACTTGCACACTTCCTTCACTTCTACCCCTTTCTTGATTAGTTGTTAAAGCTGGTCAACGTTCTATTTAAACTATTTTTCTATGGAAAACTGGGTTTTTGTGTAACAGAATTTTTTGCAAAAAGTGTCTGCTTTCCATGAAACATGTCTACTTTCAGTCGAAAAATTGAAGTGAACATCGTTTTAGTTCATAAACAGAAAATTTCCATTCAGAAATGCTACCTTGGTGCCCCATGGGATTGGTAGTTTGAGTACCTCATACTCCTATTTTTCTCTGTGGGCCAGACACACTGCAAGATTACATCTCCTCTGTGTGCAGTAGCAATATGATTCCTGTGATGCACCACAGCAAGAAGGGAGACTGTGGTGCGTCATGGGAGATGTAATCCAGCCAAGTCTGTTACCCTGGCTCCCTAACATCAATGCTGAGTTTTTCTTAGGTTTGGATGCTTTTTTTTTTCTTCCTAAAACTTACTGCTGCTAAGTTGGCATCTCAGGGAGGGTGCTTCCACTTGTAAATACTCTTTAGCACTGGAATCTTATTAACTATGATGTTGAATTCAGTGTCAGATTTCCAGTCATTGATTAGGAATGTATTCTAAATTGCCCTTGGTCTTCAATTTGCAGTATTTTTTCCATTTTCAGAATCCAGACAGTTAATGGCAATATGTTGCGATTTATTTTGTATTGGCCTAGGGAATGTTCACTGCACTGTTCACTATTACCAGAGTGTATGTACATACATATGTGGGTGCACACACAAAGGTATGCATATATATAACCTGTTAAATTCTAATATACATTCCCTCTCCAATTTTTTTCGTTTGGTCTCTGTGATACAGCATGGCCAGAAGGCAGCAGGAGAGTGATCTAGGAGAGATATGTAACCCCAGGATGAGGAGAAGCCTTATTCCCTGTAGATTAATTAAAAGCACCTGAAGCCAATTAGAACACCTGAAGCTAGTCACCTGATAAAATCCCCCTGCTTCAATCAGCCAGTTTGGAGGAGTTGGAGCAGAGAGCAGTTTGGAGGAGTTGGAGCAGAGTGCAGTTTGGAGGAGTTGGAGCAGAGTGCAGTTTGGAGGAGTTGGAGCAGAGAGCAGTTTGGAGGAGTTGAAGCAGAGTGGTTTGGTGGTGGAACAGAGAGCAGTTTGGAGGAAAGCAGAGGAGAGTTTGGAGAAGTGCTGCGGTGGGCTAAGAAGACCAAGACCCTAAGTAAAGGGACACCTGGCTTGTGCAGAGGGAAGGCAGGAAGCCCCACAAGCTGAAGGGCAGGAGAGGGAAGTAGCCCAGGGGAAAGTATCAGTAGTACAAGTGGTTTACCCGCTATCCTAAGGCCCCTGGGCTGGGACTCGGAGTAGAGGGCGGGCCCGGGTCCCTCCCTCTCCACTCCCTTTCTCTGGTATATTAGTGGGACAGCTGATACCCCAGTTCAGGGGCATGAAATGGCACCCTGAAACCCCCCACAAGAAAAGAAAGTGCGGGACCCATCATAGTAGTGCCAGCAGTTTGCCACCGTCTCATTGTCATTTGACATAAAAACAAATGTGTTCTATAGCCGACTCCATGAAATACTTATAATAGTTGTTTCAACAGTTTCTGAAATGGGATCTTCCAGATTTTATTTTGAGGTAGTTATTTGTTTGTTGCTTGTTGGTTAATTGCTTTTTGGTTTTTGTGTAACAGGCCCCAGGCATGGAAGAGCTGATATGGGAACAGTACACTGTGACCTTACAAAAGGTGAGAGCTTGTGTTTATATATTTAGTTTTCAAATGCTCTATGGCTGCTTTTATTTTAAACATGTGCTACTGCAATTTTTATTAACATATTTGGAGCTGAAACGTGGTTATTTTTGCTGACCTAAATGGATATTGCTCATCTTGAGGTTTTTTCAGTTTTTTCAGTCATGGACAGGTCACCGGCTGTGAATTTTTGTTTGTTGCCTGTGACCTGTCTATGACCTTTACTAAAAATACCCATGACTAAATCTTAGCCTTAATCATAATCATCAAATGCATGTGCTGCTATTACATGAGAGAAGAGTACAACATGTACAACTCTCAATTTTCCTCTGTCAAAGGCAATGTCAGATATTTCTATCTTTTGAAAACAAATTTTATTTCTGTACATTTTGGGGATTGCAAGGATGGTTCTACACACTTTTGCATTGCCTGGACATGCCAGGCCCCAGAGCAAAATAGAGCAGCTCTGATGTTCTCTCTCTGTCCTGCCTGACTCTGGCCCCCATAGGCCATTTGGATGGCCAGGGATCAGCTAAAGGTTGCAGCTTGCTTATCCTACAATTTATTGCCTGCTCTGCTGAAATGAGGCAAAGGTCTTACAGACAACAGCCTCCTTCACAACACAACCCTGATTCATTCATAGAGCATCATCCCTCCTGTGCACTGAATAAGGCAGGAGTCTACAAAAATAGCATGTTATCTTATAATTAAAGATTGTATCATAATACATACATGCAAGGGGGGAAAATTAAGGTTGCACAGGCAGCCTTAATTCTGGCCTCCTAAATTTTGAGTGGTTGGCTTTTCAACCTTAATGTTCTTTTAATGTAATTTTGGGGGGAAATAATATATCTTATATGCAGTGACCTGCTAGTGTTCGTTATCTGCTACAGAAAACTGTGCACACATCTGTATGGCCCCACAAAGGGAGTGCATGTAACTTTTCATTTCTTGGAGATGTAAAGGCAGATTTAAAATCCAGAGGACATTCCCAACCAGATCACTGGTGGTTTCAGTTCTGACGCTGTGTGTGTAATACACGTAGACAGATTGGCAATGACTTTATCCTCATTCATGAAGAGGCAAAATAAATTACTCATACTAAATTCTTTTCCATGAATATAAATGTAATAATGTTGTGCTAATTATTACAAATGCAAAAGCACTTCAAATACCCACTCTTAAATACAATGGTTGTATTCAGTCAAGAAATGCAATTAAAGGATTGGACAGTAATATTTACTTGGCTGCACTGCACATCCTATGTGCTTTTGATTTTTTTTTGTTATAGCCACACTAAAGTACACATTTAACTGGAAAAATAGGAATAGAAAAGACTGTAACACACAACGTGGTTTAGTTAACATTATTCCCTTGCATTCCCTGATTTGCTGATTAAGTTACTATGCAATCTTAAATTTGCATTTATGCAAAAAAAAATTAAATGCAAAGGGCCTGATTCCCAGCTTGTGTAAATCAATACAGCTCAATTGGGCCAAGTTGTATCAGTTTATACCACCTAAGGCTGCTGCCCAAATGGTCTAGAGCTTGTTGAGATAACAAGCTCCGGGATCAAGTCTTAATTCTGTGCTGTTTTTTAGCTTGAGGCCTCCTGAACCTGGCCAGTGTCAACCAAGGCTCACTGAGTCCAATCAACTTCATAAAACTATTTATTGGCCTTCCCCTGCTCCTATTGAGAGAACTGAGTTTTGCACTGCCATCCATGGGAGCATGGCTATCACAGGAGGGCTGTGAAATACATAAATTAAACTGAAAAAATTGAGAAAAAAAAATGTTTTCTTTAATGTTTCAGTTATAGTGAACTTTGATGTAACAAGTAACTTTAGGTATTTAAAAAAACCCAACAGACAGAAATGTGACTTAAATTGTTCCTTTAAGTATAGCAGATGCTACTGGCTCTCCAGCTGTACTAAATGATCAGTCAAAATGTACACACACACACTGTGAGTGTAGAGCGTGTGTGTGTGTGTGTGTGTGTATATGTATGTATATATAAAAAAATAAATTTAAATAGTACACACACTGTTGTACTTCTCTGCATTCAGGATTTACTGGTGTTCTGGTTTAGATACAAGTCTTGCTTCCTCTTTCATTGCCCCAGTATATGCTTTTCTGGTTCACATTCAATGCATCCCATAAGCCCTATGTTATGACAGCCTACTCTTTCCTCAGAGGCAGGTTTGGCATAGGTACCTCATGATTTATTAATGCACTGCTTGGGAGTAGTGGATGGTGACACCAGACACTTATGAATTTAGTACGTTTGTAGCTTTTTTTTTTTTTTATCAGCAACAATTCTGCATAGTCCATTTCATGAAGCAGTAATTAGAATTTAGATAGCATTGCATGTTCAGTTGTTAATTGCTAGAAAAACTGCTCCAGGGTCTCGAGCATTCATTAATCAACTGGAGCTTTCTACTTGGCAGTTAATTCAGTGTGAATTGTTAGCATTGGTGGGGAAAAAACAAGAGATCACACAGGAAACAGCGAGTCCTCACGTCATTTTTATTGGTCACAGAATGACATGCCTGCTTGGGTTTTGGCTTTCACGATGGAAACCTCAAATTGGTTACTTTGTGGATTGTTTTTTCATTCTAGTTTGTGCAGTGCTACATGTGAACTGCATTTTTCTATCTAAAGTGAGTGTTGCTGTGATGACAGTCTGTTGGCTTCATCATAATCTCTGTCTCCATGTTGAAATGTAATAGTGTTCAGTTCTGTTTTATGTGTGTGTGAGGGGTTGGTTTGTTTTTCAGGATTCAAAAAGAGGATTTGGGATTGCAGTTTCCGGTGGCAGAGACAACCCCCATTTTGAAAATGGTGAAACGTCCATAGTTATCTCAGATGTACTCCCAGGTGGCCCAGCAGATGGATTACTTCAGTAAGTGTTCATCCTTATATCCTCCATGACTGGAATGTTTTGCAGATAAAGGGAATGAATAAAGCCTTCATAAAGGTGCAGGTTTGATTTGATAGCTTGCCCCGGTGACTTGATCCAGGGTGTTTCTTTCTGTAGACTTGTGTGTCAACTGTCCATATTTTAAATGAAATCATACCTCTTTTTCCTTTATCTCATAAACAAGTTAATCTACTTTAATGGTGGTACATTGTATTGTTCTATACATAAGCATGTCGTCTTCGTGTGTTTTTAAGGAAAAAAAAACTTTAGCCAGACATTACTTCTCATGGCAGCCTTCTTCACATGCACAGTGTCCTTGTTAACAGCTTTCAAATGCTGGCTATAATGCTGGCCCTTAACACAACAATATCTGACCCAATTTGCCTCCACATTTAATACGTTTGCATGATGTCTTCATTTAGGCATTGTGTGCACTAGATCTGTTTTCCTGAAATTTTCCATTATTTATGCTGCTTGTGTAGCTCCACCAGCCGTAGGAATATGAGGATGCTAATGTAGACCAGCCAGTAGTGACTGTATCATCTAGAACTGCTGTGACCAGGGTCATACAACACAGAAGTTAAAATGCCAATGGCATTATCTATGCTAGGGCGACCTACTTGTGGAGCTGTAGTGGTGGGAAATTTTACAGAAAGAAGATTCATTGTTCACATCCCCCCCTAGAGAGTAATCTTTTTTTCTCCGTAAAATTTGGCTAGTTGCTCATATTCACCTAGATTCGCTAGGGATTAATGTCCAGAGTGTGATTTTTGGCTAGCATAGTTGGTTTACAACAGAAAAATCTTCTTCCAGAGTGGGCAGGAGAACTGTACAATAACCTTGCCAAGAACTGTAAGCAAACAGTGCTTGACAACATTTGTGGAATGTTGTGGCTACAGCACTTCAAGCCATAGCATCAGGTGGAATAAAGGCTGTAGTTCTAATGTGACTGTGGAAACCTTTGCTGGAGGTAAAATTCTTAAAATGTGTGTCAAGGTTTTAAAAGAATGCACCCATTGACCCTTAACAGATTTTGTAAGTTATTGTATACAGTGTTATAGCCATGTATTCATGGACTGAATAGACACACTGGATGTATAGTTTATTACAACGATCTATAATCCACTAACACACACACACACCTAGCTGTCTTCTCCCCTTCCCCTTTTCTTTCCCCCTTATAACTGGAGGGGTGTTAATGGGCCATTTGACCTTGAATGGTCCCTTGGAATATATGCTTATGCTAAACAATCTCTTCCACCTTATATTTAGCTGTGACAGTCTGAGTACTCATCCCAGACCTGAAAAAGAGTTCTGTGTAGCTCAAAAGTTTGTCTCTCTCACCAACAGAAGTTGGTCCAATAAAAGATATTACCTCACTCACCTTGTCTTGTAAGTTATTGTCGATCCTGGAATCAGCACATCAATCAATCATACATAGAGGCATTTAAACCAAGAACCACCAACAATCAATGGATTGTTAAAACTGGAAGAAGCCTTCAGCATGTGGCCTTATTTAAGCTCTCCCAGTTTATATAAACTAATATGGATGTTTAAGAATAGCTTGTGTTCTGTTTTTGTTAGTGAATGCACAGGACATTCAGAATAAAAGTGGAATTCAATTTGAAAATTAAAGGATGTCCCTTATAATCCATCATGTGCTTTTTTTGTAGAGAAAATGACCGGGTGGTCATGGTTAATGGGACCCTGATGGAAAATGTTCCCCATTCTTTTGCAGTGCAGCAGTTAAGAAAAAGTGGGAAAGTGGCTGCCATTGTAAGTTAACAATTACTAATTCTTTGCATTATAGTTGTACCTATAACTCCAACCATGATCAGTACCCGCTATGCTAGGTGTATAATTCATACACAAAGTAAAACCACCCCTGCCCTAAAGAGCTTGCAATTTAAATAAAGCCAAACTGTGTGCGGGGAGAGGAGAATATTATCCCTGTTTTACAGATGGAGCTCTGAAGCAAGTGGGAGGGATTTGGTGACGTGCCCAGTGTAACACGAGGAGCCTGTCTGTGGCAGAACAGGAAAATGAGCTCAGATCTCCTGAATCTTAGTGCAGTGTCTTAACCATATGACTAACCACAGTTAATGTCCGTGTTGTTTCCTTCTTCTTCTCCTTCTCCTTCTCCATCTTCTTCTTATTATTATTAAGATGAAGACAACATGCTGTGCCCTGTACAAAATGCGCAATGTCCAGTCCCTTTCCAAAGAGCTTACATCTAAACAGGCTTAGCACCTGTTTCTTACCTCCCTTAACTAGAGAGTATTGTTTGCTTGGGCACAGCACAGTTTTTAGAAGCTTTTTAAAAAAATTCCTTTGTTTATCAACTTATGCCGTTAAAGCAATTACAAAAAAACCAACAACCCCCACCCTTGCTCTGTTCAGATAGATGAAACTAATGGGATGTTTCTAACAACCGACATAGAATTTTAACCATATCACATCACAGTGTTTTGAATACAAAGCTTCATGAACAATAAGCTGCTTAGAGGCTCTTTCTTTTATGACCTAGCATTTGAAATGTTCAGCATTTGGAATATGATTTAAAATGGATGTGGAGAGAGGTGCGGGTCCTTTTCTTTGTTTTTGTTTTGTTTTTAATACAAACAGGTAGTGAAAAGACCACGGAAAGTGCAGCTCACCGCTCTAAGGAGAAGCCCCTCTCTTGACCATGATGATAGAGCTTTCGATGTACTGGATGACCAAGCAGAGTTTGATGGCAGGAGTGCTCGAAGTGGCTATAGTGATCGGAGCTGGCATAGCGGCCATGGAGGTCATAGCCAAAGCTGGGGAAACAGCCTTGATAGGAGCTACCGAAGAGAGCAAGATAGAGGCCGCAACTACAGCAGAGACCACAGCAGGGAACGCAGCTACAGCCGGGATCGAAGTCGTGGCAGGAGCATCGACAGGCAGAGAAGCTTGGAGCGAGAACGCAGAAGAGACCGGAGCAGGGGCAGGAGCATCGACAGGGATGATGGCTATGAACGTGGCGCGGGTGACTACAGCCCAGGCAGGGATTACAGTCACAGACATCGGCCTGACCCTAGATACGACAAGGAAGCAAGGAGTCATAGTCGAGACAGACTGAATTCCCACAGCCCCTCGCTTGAACCACGACACCAACATGAGTACCCAGGACAACCGTACCAGGATAGACCTATCAGTGTTCTCCTAACAAAAAGCAAACCCAATGAAGGTAGCTGTGGTGGGAGTGGGGAAACGCTTCTGGTGAAGGGATAGATTTAAGGGGAAAATGCTGTTCTCTCCGTTGGCTACTGGGTGGGTGGCTTTAATACTCTATGTACAACTGCTTACCTACATTCCTCCTCCACTCCCTTACCATTGTGTATGGGTGCTGTCTACTCTTTGTCCTTGTCCTTGGTCCTTGGAAGTCCTGGGACTTCCTCTTTGCCTGTTCCATCCACAGCTCTAGTCTCTCCGGGTCACTGTGCGCTCTCGTTCTTTCCTACTATAAGCTCACTACCCTTCCAGTTCTGATGGAATCCACAGCTTTGATCATGGTTACCCTTACACCAAAGTAAAATTTACACCTGGCACTTACAGATTAAAGAGAATCTGCTGCATCCTATCTTTTAGTATTGGGTTTAGTTTAAGTTATTTGCTTTAGTGGAAGGCAGGCGAGGTTTCCAAAAGTGTAGTTTGGGTGAAATGGGTTGATACATGCACCTCTAATGGCTCAGGTTCTGGTTCAAACTAGAACTGATTCATTCATCATTAGAGTAATTGAAAAGTAAACTTTTAGCAAAACATTGGAGGGTACATGATGGGGGTGGGGGGTTATCTGAACAGTGTCACAAAAATACGTATGTCGTGCAACAAAACTACACTTTAGATTGGGTTGTGTCAGCATTTCACTTTATAAATCCTGTCTTCCTGGGATTTATAGAAATCCACTGCTTGGGGGCACTTGGCATATTGGAAATCATCTTTCCACAGGAGCAAACCTGTTCTTGTAAATTTGGAACACACCACTGCATCTGTCTTAATAGCATTGGTGGAGGGGGGGAGGCTTATGTTTTGTTTTTTATAAAAATTAATTTTGCACAACAGGATCACTTTCATTATGAGTTTACAAAAAAAAAATTATGCTCCCATATGTAAAGATAATGCACACAGAGATACGTACCTTGTATGTAGAGAAAATTTGTTTAGCGACTTTGCTTAAGAAGTTTATACGTAGATAACAGGTGGTACAAAAACACCGTGACCATTCAGAGCTGTAGCAGCCTGTTTGATGATGGGACTGTACTGGCATAAAGCCAGAGGAGCCAACTCCCTCCCTATCCCCCAACATAGGGGGTGTATCTGGGGAGGGGAGGGACCATGGCTCCACTCCTCTAATACTGTAGTCTCTTAGGGCTGGTCTACACTACCCACCCGATTTGGCGGGTAGCGATCGATCTTCTGGGGATCGATTTATCGCGTCTCATCTAGACGCAATAAATCGATCCCAGAAGCGCTCCCCGTCGGCTCCGGTAATCCAGCTCGGCGCGAGGAGTAAGCGGAGTCGACGGGGGAGCGATCCTGCGCCGCGTGGACCCGAAGTAAGTAAATGTAATTCGATCTAAGATACGTCGACTTCAGCTACGCTATTCTCGTAGCTGAAGTTGCGTATCTTAGATCGATTCCCCCCCCCCCCCCCCCCCAGTGTAAACCTGCCCTTAGAGTCTATGGTAAGTTATCCTGAGTTGGTGCAGCTAACATTGTGGCCATGATGAGCCACTGCCATTTGAGAGTGGGGGAACCATAAATGCCACCCTGAGATGCCCCCACTGCCTTCCCCAGCCTCCTGGACTAGCAGAATATGGCACAGGAGAGAATATGACCCACTAGGTACAAAAACCTGTCATTAAAAAAGTGAAATGTCAGACTGTAGGCAACGTAGGACTGATGTCCCGTCCTTGAGTCTCACCATGTTACCTCCCCTTCTTAAGGGGCCTGATTCCCTTTTACTATAATGTGCTGTGTTGCATGTGATGGTGGATAATGTGTACGTAGAGTAGTAATTAGATGTAAACGCTTACTCGTTCTGCCAAACTACAGGCTGTGGATATTTTTTTCTTTTTTTTTCCAGAGTATGGTCTGCGACTTGGAAGTCAGATTTTCATAAAAGAAATGACCAGTACTGGCCTGGCAACTAAAGATGGTAATCTGTATGAAGGAGACATAATACTCAAGGTGTGTTGTGGACAAAGGCACGCTGAAGCTGCATATATTTATTACAATGCTTCTTTCTGGGCTGAGGTGTTTTGTTTTGTTTTAATTTGAAAACCTAATTAGAAAATCTGCTCACTGGAAAGGGGATGAGCAGATTTGAGCTTTGAGATTACTTCTTATTGCCATTTGTGTTCTTAATTGTTTGCTTATAATAGTACTTCTGCCTTATATGTATAGATCAATGGTACAGTAACAGAGAATATGTCACTAGCTGATGCCCGAAAATTGATTGAGAAATCACGAGGAAAACTCCAGTTGGTAGTCCTGAGGGACAGAAAACAGACACTGCTCAACATCCCTTCGTTGCATGACAGTGACTCAGAAATAGAAGGTGAGGCGTCTTAGGGCCAAAAGGTAATGTCAGTTCTACTCCCTGTACAGACAGAAAATGAAGCTGTTTATATAAAGTGTTTCTCATAGGATAGTGGTAATGCAAGTACCATATTTGATTGATACCTATATTGCAGCTATTCTATAGAAAGACACAGAAGCAGCAAACCCTTTTCCTATGGTGTAGGAAGAACCTTCAGTCACTCAGCAGGCCTTGTGTCATTTGGTGACCTTTCTAGCTGATTCATGAGTAATGTTGACTAAACAAAGCAAAGCCCAACTCCCCATGGCTAGAAGGAAAGTCATTTTAATGCAAGGCCCAAATCATGACAATGGTGGGATGAGCTCCGTTTTATTTCACTCTAAGGACACTTTCACTCTTTCCAAGATTCCAGGGAAGGAGACAGAATTATGGAATCAGCAGTCCTGGGGGCTTAGTTTAGCCTCCTCCTAGCAACTCCCTGAATCTTTTTCATATGAATAGTCCCTCTCAGCATAACCTGCATTGGGAAGGGTGCTGGTGCCTCAGTGGAAACATGATGCTGTTAACTGATTCAGGAAGTGTGTTTCTGGTGTGAGAATATTCAGTGCAGCTTCTTGGAGCTTTTCCTGGTGAGAATGGATCGTGGCTTGAATTTGTGGGCTACAGGGAAAATTGTTTGTTTCTCTCTGAAGGACATTTATCAGCTCAGCTTCATGTTGTTTAACAGTGAACTCTCTGGGCTTTCAAAGGAGAAATTGGGGAGGGCAATGACAGACAAGCCAGTTTCTTTTTATTTAATCTTTTACTGTGCAAGATTCAGTTGCAGTTCTTGGCAACCACTATCTTCTCTTCATTTTATAGTTCTCTCATTTCTATAACAATAAAGATAGGCCTCTGTGGGGTGTGTTTTTCTGGCGAGAGTTCAATCCTGTAGGATGTTAATACTAGTTGGGAAAAGTTTACACTTTCTTTTCATGCTCCTTGGAATTTCTTTCTGGATGTTTCAAAACCTTCCTGAAATATTTTGTGGGAAACAGAAGCTCAGAGAGGTACAGGTCACTTCTCTTCCTAGCCCCGGGCAAATCTTTTTTCCAGAGGGGGGATAGTTTATAAATATTTCATATTTTGTATCTTGAGTTTATTGCAGGTAAGTAGATGTGGATAAACGTGCAATGAAATTGAAGACAAATCTCTTAGAGACTTATTGTACTGTTCTCTCAATAGATATTTCCGAAATTGAGTCAAACCGATCAAGCTCCCCTCAAGATGACCAAAAATTACATCACTCTGATTTCGAGACTCATTCCTCCAATGAAAAACTAAAGGAAAAACCAAAGTAGGAAGTGTTACTCTTCTTTTTCTTACTAAAGAAGACATTTTTAATGTGTACCAAATTTTGTTTTAATGTTCTCAATTTGTTGTTCTTTCTGTTAAGTACAAAAGAGGATCCACCCAACAGATTGTCAAAGATGGGAGCGATGCCCACGCCTTTTAAATCAACCAGTGATATAGCTGCTGCTGCTGCTGCCATGGTTACCGACACAAATAAAGAACCAAAGTACAAAGATGACCCGCCAGGTCAGAGCTACAAGTGTCCCATTTGAGATGGTTTTTTCCCTCCAAACAAAACCCATTAGCTGGGGGAGGAGGGAATTCCAAGGGGTATAAACCCTCATGCTTCAGTAATTAAGCCAAACGCTAACTGGAGGGAGTTAGGAAGAAACTTTCTCTATTGCTCCCCAGATTATTCCATAATTGTCTACTACAGGGTTTCTCGCACCTTCCTCGTCTGGTACTAGCCACTGTCAGAGATGGGATGCTAGACTAGATGGACCACTGATCTGATCTCGTATGGCAGTTCCTGTGCAGAGCAGCCTGCAGTTCTTTTTCTCTATAATAAAGAACTAAATAACCAAGTCTTTATTCCATTGAAAAGAGAGGATAGGAAAGAGCTAAAGATAAAGCACAAAGATTAAATTTAGGTTGAGTGCTCTTATCCTCAAAAGTGAATCTATACAATTGTACTGACAAAATTCTGGCTTCGTTATCTCCCAGGAAGATAGGGTCTGAAGGCATCTCTTATCCACATCTTCCCCAGCTGATTGACAATTGGCACAAATTGGCTCGGAGGGAATTCACATCCAGCCGTCTTAGCTGGAATAGGCTGAGTGGCCTTTGGGGAGACCTTAAAAGAGGACAATTGGAGCAAGAGACTGAATAACAGATTTCTGACAAAAAGAAAATTGGAGAGAGAAAAACATTTGACAAGGATTACATAATTGGGAGATGAGCCTGAAATCAGAAGTTAATTTACTGCCTTGCTTTTTGTTCTTTAGTTACTTTTTACTTTTGGACACTGCAGTCAGAGTGCTTGTGCTGCAGATCTGCACTCTTTGCTAGCATACATGATATTATTGTAACTGCTGCCTGTAACTGAACATTTTTCATTCTTTTATGTCTTGTTTGTCCAGTTAGATAACTTTATGGTTTTTACACACAGTATCTCAACCAAAAGTAGCCCCAAGAACTTTTCTTCGGCCTAGTCCTGAAGATGAAGCAACATACGGGTATGCTTCTTTCAACACCTCGTTTTTCTCACCATCTATCCGTACTGCTTTTTTTGTTTTCCTGGGCTGGTTTCTTCATGCAATCGTAGTAGTTTTCCCCTAAACAGTCCTATGCTAAGAAAAGATAACTTGGGTTCTATATTAAATAGCTGACTGACGACATTTAGGATGAACTTAGTTTTAAAAAAGGAGGCCTAATGTATATGCACAAGAATGCATGCCCCCTACATTTGTATGTTCAGTCTCTGATTTCATAGTCAGACTGATTGTAAATGCAGATTGCTAGTTAAATACCTACCTTTGCAATTTGCACGCACAAACACAATAATTGCACTTGCAAATGTAGGTATGTATCTTTATGCATGGTCCTTGGTGGTCCTCTATTTTAATCTATGGTTTCTAATATCCAAAAATCTAAGATGCAAAGAGAAATGTAATCTATATAAAGGGCATTGATAGCTTTGAAAAGGATAAAACTTTAGAGGCTGGATTATCATAAAGTAAGGCCTAAGTAAGGTCTGGGTGTGGGGTTTTGTGTGTGCCTGCTTTTGCGCACACCATTCCAGTTGTGTATACACAAGCTGGAGATTTTTGCAGCTAAATGTGTATCTTCTCAATCCCTAGTTTGTGTACTGTATGCAGCTGTGGAATCTGCACAATGAAAAGCAAGAACAAAATGTCTAATTTTTTTAATCTACCCTCAAGTTAAATGTGATAATCTTGACCTCTAGAGCTTTGACTGTCTAGAGTCTGATATTTGAAATCACTAAGGTGCTTTATAGGAATACAACCTGGATACTTTCTTTCTTTATATAAATTATTAAATGGGGAAATGGGCTGGTGTTGGGGAGATGGTAATAAATCAGTTGGAGATCAGGATTGAAGGGGTGAGCCCTAAAGAAGGGGAATTGAAGATCTGTTTATTCCAGAGTTCCAGTAGAGAGTTGGGTTTAAAGATCTGAGAACTGATTAACTTCTGAAAGGCTGCCTCGGGGTCAAGTCCTGTGTATTGCAGATATGGATACAAATTGATGGGTATGGGTACAAATTGATATATCAGTGTTTAGTTCTGATTCAGTTGAAGAGAATTTATGGTACAGGCTCTAACTGGTATGTTGAGTGAATGATAACAGAAAGGCAGTGTCCTCCAAGTATGTGAAGGTCATCCAGGCATACAGCACTTCTGGCAGAGAAAAAGCTGAACTTACTCCAGTACTTGTTGTCTCCTTGGAACAAGAGAGGTTTGATTCAACTTACCAATTGGGCATTCTTGACACTCTGCCAACAGAAGAAAGTCTGAAGACTTCCATGTTATCTGACTCTCCTATTAATTACCTGGTAGATTATTACACTGCATTCTGCATAATGTAGAGAGGAAAAAAAATCTGTGCGTGATTACTCATAATTCATTTAAATTGGTATATTTTAAAAACAGCTCTTTGTGAGGCAGATGGCCCAGTGGTTAGGGTTCTAGCTAAGGACTGGGGAGACTTAGGTTCAATTCCCAGTTATGTCACAGACTTTCTCTGTGGCTTTGGGCAAGTCACTTAGCCGCTCTGTACCTCAGTTCCCCATCTGTGAAATGGGGATAATAGCATTACCCTACCTCACAGAGGTATTGTGAGGAGATGTACATGAAAGACTGAGAGATGCTCACATAGTACAGTAATGGGGCCATATAAGTACCATAGAGAGATTGACAGCAAGCATACTAAAGTTTACTTCCTACAAATGATTGGTGTCATATGCATAATATTTGGCCTGACTTTTTCTCTTTCTGCATGTGACTACTCTAGTCCTAATACGAAGATGGTAAAATTCAAGAAAGGAGACAGTGTGGGTCTACGGTTGGCAGGTGGGAATGATGTAGGGATATTTGTCGCTGGAATTCAAGAAGGCACTTCAGCTGACCAGGAGGGGCTACAGGAAGGAGATCAGATTCTTAAGGTATCAGTGTATATATTCAGCCCTGCGACTAAAACTGCTTGTTCCTTTATACCATGTGAAAGAAATCACTTTCTTTACTTTTATCAATATGAAAAAAACCTAAATCCATATTACTTTATTCCTAGGGACAAGATCACTGTTCCTAGAGCATGATTTTTTAATCTAAATTCTTAAATTTTTACTTCTGCTGTTGAAATTTATTAAGATTCAATAGCAGAAGTAGTTGGTAGAAATGTTACACAACACAAATGCCCAAAGGTGGAAGTGGATACACTCACTAGTGACTCCTCCAGTCTCCAGCTGAGAAAACAGACCACAGAGCATGAGACCAGAGTATCTTCCCCTCTCTCCCACCCATCATTTAGCTTTTGTCCCTCTATGACCTGATTATTTTCACCCTTTACTCACTTTTTAGTGAATAAAAGGTGATAGATGTTATTTTATCAAAACTCCTTAGGTTTCCCTCCTCGTCGTTTTTCTACCCCAAAAATCTCTTCTGAGACTGGCTCTCCTCTTTCTATCTATCATGTCCTCCTCCTGAGTTTTCTCTCCTGTCTAAATCAGTTGGGCCTGATCCCAAAGCACACTGAAGTCAATAAAGATTCTAACTGATTTCAGTGGGGTCTGTCTCAGTCTCATGTTTTCATTTCTCCAACCAGTTGCTGGCCTGAACAGGTTTTGAAATAACTCCTTTTCTGAAGCGTTGATTCTCCTTCCCTGTCTCATTTTTCTCTCTCCGCTTTCCTCCTGCAAATAGACCCTGACTGGCCCAAAGACCTTGCACTGGGAGCCACTGCACTCCAGTACAGCTCTTCCCCTGGCACCTCACAGTTGGTCCAAGGAAGTGAACATCACTTCTATGTCCAAATAAACAGCCGAGACACTCATGGAAAAGCGGGTAGGGTGAGTGCAGTTGAGAGGCAACCACAGGAAGATGTGCTCACAACTCTTGGTGACCAGGATGCGTCTGGATGATACTGAAACTAGGGTACAATCCTGTGATGAATTATAACCATCTGGAGCACATCAATGCATCAGATTACTTGAAGTTCCTTGATTACTTAGCACAATAGTATACTTGGAATACGTAGGGTTTTAACAACAGAACAGCATAATATGTGGAAACAGATATAGCCTTATCTGGAAATGGACCTTTTCTTATGTACCCTGGCCATCTGTGCCCACGTTCAGGCATTTTATAGCCCTTCACAGAGTGCCCTTAACAGCAGGGTACTTTCAGGATGTCACTCGTAGTTATAGATAATCCTCTTCTACATACCTATAATGTCCATTGGCATAAACCAACGAATGTCTGTATTGATTATACTTTTTTTTTTAAAAAACCATAATAAAACAGCCTTTTCCTTTCCTCTTTTAGGGCTTTATTAGACTTAACTTTTTCCTAAAACATTTCTTTTTCATCAGGTAAACACTCAGGATTTTAGAGGCATTGTGCGGGAGGATGCTGTTCTCTACCTGTTAGAAATTCCCAAAGGTGAAACTGTGACCATTTTGGCTCAGAGCAAATATGAAGGTAGGCACCTGGCACCAAAGGTGTGACAATGTTTATTATGATTCAGTGTGACAGGCATTGAAAAGAACAGGCCTTTCAACTCAGCTGTGTTTTGCTGGGGACATCACAAATGCTTTCTCATATTCACTTTTCAAAACACTTCTTAATTGCCCTCATTTTAAGTATTGTAGAAAATTATTGCTTTTGTGTCCAGCTGACTCCCATTCTGGACATGTGGAGGAGGAGATGGGCTGGCTGCTTCACCATTCAGCTGGTCAAAGAAGAGCCCTGCTCCTCTACTCATTCACCCAGCCTGTAATAAGCACCTCTTGCTAGCTCTGAACCTCTGCCATTTAGTTCTTGTCCCCCATGCCTAGTCGCTTCTATCTTCAGCAGCCAAGATGCTGCTCCTTGCTGCCTTTCCCTTCAGCCATGGGATCTGTAGGGGGATTGTTGTCAGATGTCAGCAATGCAGGGCTTTTATCCATGAGGTAATAAGGAGCAAATACAAATGTTTGCTTGCTTGGTTTTAGATATAACCGTGTGTGTAGTATATAGATATATAGATATATAGAGATAGAGAGAGAGAGAGAGAGAGAGAGAGAGAGTGTGTATATATATATATATGTATATGTATGTATGTATGTATATATACACACACACACTCTATATAGACTACATTATATTTGTACATTACTGAGAGTGTTCTTGTGTGTGTGTGTGTGTGTGTGTATATATATATACACACACATATACTCAGAGTCCTCATGCAGCCCTGTCAGCTTTCCCAGCACTCTCCCTATATTTCCAATTTTAAAATAATTTGTACATTACTAAGAGTGTTCTAGTATATATATTCATGTGTGTGTGTGTTTGTACACACACACACACACACACACACACACACACACACGAATATATATACTAGAACACTCTTAGTAATGTACAAATTATTTTAAAATTGGAAATATAGGGAGAGTGCTGGGAAAGCTGACAGGGCTGCATGAGGACTCTGAGTTCAAATATCCAGTTCCCTGTGATGGCAGTGGTTGGGAATGCTATGGCTGCAAACCCTGAGGCAGGGAAAACAGTTTTGTGTTGCTCTACAGTGCAGCACACCTCACTTCCATTGGCTGACTAAAGCAATGATGTTGACAAGTTCCAGAGCAAATCAGATGAAATGAAGGGCAGGAGGTGGGGGAGCTTTAAGGGAATAAATGGGCAGGTAGGCATAGGGAACATGCCAGTTCACCTTTTCTTTCTCATCCTGGGGCTGAAGAAGAGAAATTTCAAAGTTTTGTGATTAGAATAACAGCTTGATCTCTCCTTCACTAACCCTACAGTATTTAAGGTAGTAGGCTTGAAGTGCAGGTGAGTAAAACACCACCGACAGAAGACTGTCAGAGCAAGGTATGGGACATTTATTTGGCAAAGTTAAACTAAATGATGCCATCTCTTTCAGTGTATAGAGACATAATGGCCTGTGGCAGAGGGGATTCATTTTTCATAAGGAGTCACTTTGAATGTGAGAAGGAATCTCCACAGAGCTTAGCATTCACCAGAGGGGAGATCTTCCGAGTAGTTGATACACTGTACGACGGCAAACTGGGTAACTGGCTGGCTGTGAGAATTGGAAATGAACTGGAAAAGGGCATCATTCCAAATAAAAGCAGGTACATTGATTTCCCACCTGCCCCACCCAATGTTTAAAATAAGAGATTCCCCTTCCCTCCCCCCCAACCTACTTTTTATTCTCACTCTATTCACCATTCACATAACCCATTTGGGAGAGGAAGGAGGGGAAAAGAATGGACACCATCAATCCCTCAAGCTATCACATTCATAACAATAGTGTGTGTAAAATTAACTTTTAAAACTATGGAATTAGTTGGTAACAGCTGAGCAAAAATGGCCTTGTAGCGAAGATACTGCACTCAAATTTGTGAGATCTGGGTTCTAATCCCAGCTCTGCTGTAGACTTCCTGTGAGATCTTGAACAAGGTGTGTACTCTTTCCATGCCTTAGTTCTCCATCTGAAAAATGGGAATAATACTTTCCTACCTCAAATGAGAGAGGAGAGGGTAAGATAAATGAATTAGCATACGCGAGGCACCGAGGTATTACAGCGATGAGTGCTGGGGGAAAAGCCTCTAATACTTTTCTGTATGCTGCATGTTCTTAGGGAAAGTGTGTGTGGGAAAGGGGGAGGGATAGCTCAGTGGTCTGAGCATTTTAGCATTGGCCTGCTAAACCCAGGGTTGTGAGTTCAATCCTTGAGGGGGCCATTTAGGGATCTGGGGCAAAAATTGGGGATTGGTCCTGCTTTGAGCAGGGGGTTGGACTAGATGACCTCCTAAGGTCCCTTCCAACCCTGATATTCTATGATTCTATGATTCATGTCTTGATACTTTTAATTGTATTCTTTGAAGTACTAAGGGTGACTGAACTGTTGTGGGAATTTTTTTGCTAAATTTGCTTTTACAAACCCTAGTTAATTCAGACAGATTTTTAAAAAGTGCTTGGTTATCTGGTGTGCTTTTAATGAAGAATTTTAGAGTGCAGCAAAGTCATATCTAACTGATATATCTTTCAGTATAGTCAGTTTTATTTTAGGAAAAAATCTTCAATTCTCCTATACAAAAGTTCCTAAAGTTATATGACTTTACAGTGTACTTCCATGATCTCCTGCTTGGTTTTCCTTTCCTATGTGGTGCACCTTAGTCTATTCCTTGTTATACTGATCTGACCAAGGGAGCTTTACCTTTTGGACTCAATTTAAGATATCTGAGGAAGAGATGATGGAGAGCAGGAGGTGGTTGTTAGGCAGTTTGCCCATCATTTCATGATGGGTTGCTTCCTTTCTTTCCATTTTCATATACACCACCTACGGGGAAAAATTGGTGGGTGCTCCCTGCCAGTACCCCTCCCCCGAGGCGCTGCCCCGCTGGGCTTCCCCCGCGCCGCCCCCCCCTTGCCGAACAGCTGAGAGGCGGGCAGGCAGCGCTAAAAAAAGCGCCTTTGGCCGGAGGCGGCGGCGCAGGAACCCGGAAGGTGAGTTATGGGCACATGCAGTGGGGGGGGCTGGCAGGGAGCTGCTGTTGGGTGCTCAGCACCCACCAATTTTTCCCGGGGGTGGGGGGGAGAGGAGGCAGAGGCGGGGATTTGGGGCGGGCCGGGGGCTCAAGCACTCACTGGTGCCGACAAAAGTTGGCGCCTATGGATTCATGCACAATAAACCTTGTAGCTGAGGCAAGTCAGAGCATCTCTCTGATATTAATTTTGCCTGCTTCAGGGCAAGAGTCCCTGGATACCCCTCCACAGATTGCCTACCTGCCGAGTAGTCCACTGTAGTTACAAATTCATATCCTGGATTCTGCTGAGGGTTCTTCCTTTAGTGTGGCATGTTTTCCTTTGGATTGCATTTTTCAAATGGATTCCATGCTGTTCCTTTCAGAGCTGAGCAGATGGCCAGTGTTCAGAATGCCCAAAGAGATGGCTCGAGTGACAGGGCAGATTTCTGGAGAATGCGTGGCCAACGATCTGGAATGAAAAAGAATCTGAAAAAGAGTCGTGAAGATCTGACAGCGATTGCATCTGTTAGCACAAAGTTCCCAGCCTATGAGCGAGTGCTGCTGCGAGAGGGTGAGTGAAACTTTACAGAACTGAGCACCTGTTCACAGCTTGCTGTTATTGCCTAAGTGTTACTGTCATTTATGTGGCAACTTAATAAGTGTTGCCACCCACCTTGGGCTAAATGTAAAGTATAACAGAAAATGGTAACATGCTATTCTCCTGGTCAAGATTCTAACTTCTGAGTACAGCTGTCCTCTGCTCTAAAAAGTGTCACTGCAAACACTGCTTCTTGGAAGTCCATGTTTGTCTCTTCTTCACTTCTATATCAAATTTGCTCACTTCACAAGTAAACAGAAGTGTTTTGGTGTTTTTTGGCCAGCCTTGCAAACGTAACCTGGGATATGAAAGTCTAGCTGTGTTCTTTCTGGCTCATTCATAGACACCTGTAATAATGATTCTTTAGGGCACATACAACCCTCAGTTACACTGGTGTAATCCTATTGCCTTTATTAATAAAGTTGCCTGGATGTAACAGAGGGAAGAATTTTTGTCCCTGTAATGGGGAGTGGTGTCATGGTGTCCTTAGCCTCTGTTTGTTGGGGGGGAAGGGAGGGAGGGAGGTGATGGATGGCTGGAGAGAGATCACTTGATCATTACCTGTTGGGTCCACTCACTCCGGGGCACCTGGCATTGGCCACTGGCGGTGGACAGGATATTGGGATGGATGGACCTTTGGTCTGACCCAGTACGGCCATTCTTATGTAATAATTCTCCTGATGTTGTACGAGTCAGGACAGTTTCCATTCTCCTGTGTTGTGTTGGTTCTACTGTGCGAACAGGAATAAAAAGTAGTAAAACCACTTTTGGGGTCACCGAGCACAATATGGCCCTCTCCCACTGGCTTACAAAGACGGTTATGTTACTTGCATTGGCCTCAGAATAACACTCTCTCCGCTCTTTGCCACTGTAAAGTGCCCTGATCCTGCAAATGCTTAAGCATGTTTGTAACTTTAATCATAAGAGTAGTCTCACTGCATTTAGTGTGGCTTTGAGAGCTTGTAGTTCACTGCAGGGCAGACTAGTGAAATTGTACTAAACATGCTCAAATGGCAGAGTTCTCTGAGCTGTTCTTGATTCTGAATAATGTGAAGGACTATCTATGCTTTTCTTTTTTTCATTCTTCTCCCTTCCAACTTTTTATAAGTGTGTGTGTGTGAGGGGGAAACGACCCTCTCACTTTTCCCCATTGGTAAGTCATACATGAATTCCCTTCACATTAGAAAGGGTCCTGCATGAATCACTGGGAACTAAAAGATGGGAGGGGTGTGTGTGTGTGTGTGTGTGTGTGTGTGTGTGTGTGTGTGTGTGTAAATCGAGCCTTTTCTGCATGTTTGTTTCAATACGTATTGCCATGGTGATTTTATGTGTAAAGACCTTTTGTCCTAATATTTTTTTCTTCAGCTGGTTTTAAGAGACCTGTGGTGATATTTGGCCCCATTGCAGATCTAGCGATGGAAAAGCTGTCAAACGACTTGCCTGATCTGTATCAAACTGCCAGTAAGTCATTCATTACTTTTTCTTCAGCAGTTTGGCTCTTCAGCATTGAATTTTGGGGGAATGGTAATTTGAACACTCATTTCGCAACTGAAAAAACTATCTGTTGTCATTGCAGAGACAGAACCCAAAGATGCAGGTTCAGAGAAATTAACTGGTGTGGTGCGTTTGAACACTGTGAGGCAAATTATTGAGCAGGTAAAGTATTTCTGTTTGAAAAACATTTGCTATCAAAAGCAGATTGTTTGTTTGTTTGTTTTTGTTCCTAAAAACTTGAAGAAAGAATTCTAACATATTAATATGCAAGAAAATAAATGTGTTGATGTACATTAGAAATGAAGGCGGAACTGTGGGGAAACTGGATCATCAGTCTTACTGGATTTTTGTTTTTCTCATGTCAGTAATTTCCTGTGAATGTGTACTTCAGAGACAACATAGAGATGAGCCCACTTATGTTAGCCATGAATTTGGCCCCGTATTAATCCAATTAAAATGTTCAGATTTTTTAAAAAGCGCTTTGTGACTTGCCTAAGTTTAAACCACCCCAGAATCCAGTGCTTGAACAGAGCTGGGGTGTTCCAAAATGTCATCCTGGCGCTACTGTATCTATGGGTACATCTACACTGCAAAGTAAGTGTAATTGTAGAGCAGGTAGGCATTTTCATGCTAGCTTTAACCTAGCTAGAATGGGTAACGAGTAGTGAAGATGTGACGGCCCCAGTACAAACCTGCTGAGGACTCTGGTTATGTACTTGAGTTGGTAGTCCAGGCTGAAGTCTGTGCCGCCACGTGTTCGCAACTATTGTTAGCCATGCCAGCTGGATTAAAGCTAAAGGTGGGTATGCAATACACTTATATCTTCGTTTGTGGTGGAGACATACCTATAACTGCCAGGGCCACCTTTACCTTCATCCTAAGCTCCAACTGCAGTCATGGCCATTAAAAAGTCAATATTTGACAACAGTTACTACCTATGTATTTGAAATAGGAAATAGCCATGGTAACTGTGTGAAATGTCAGCAAATGCTGACTTTTTTTTAAAGATTACCACTGGAGCTCAAAAGTCCAGGGATGGCAACCAGGAAGCCTGAGGGAGAGAGAACCCGTGTAGGCAAAAGAAATATGTGCCGAAGTGAAAACATGACCCCATTGAAGTCTATGGCAAAACTCCCATTGACTTAAGTGGGGTCAGGATTTCACCCAAGAAGCCTTTCCCAGAGTGTGGTTTGCATGGGATGAGGCCTACGGAGGATATTTGTGTTATGTTTTGGCAGATTTGGTAGGAGGCTGTAACCAACGGAAAATGTGAGCTGTGTCCTGGCTATTCACTCAACATGAATAGCAGCCCAAAGACTGGGACAATAATTGTGGTGAGGAAAGATGATGAGTGGGCAGGAGCACAGTAAAGAGATGGGGAGGGTGGGAAAAGAAAATAACATCTCTATGCAAATAAAAGGAAGATAATGAAAACAAGAGTGAAGGGAATAAAGAAATGGGAAACAGTAAGAAAGGTGCACCCAATGTCAGAGTTAGTATATTTGCATCTGAGTCATAGATTCCAAAGTCAGAAGGGACCACTGGGATTATCTAGACTGACATCCTGTCTTATGCAGGCCATAGAACTTCCACAAAATATCAGATCTTTTGGATGTTACTAATCTTGATTTTAAAAATGGTCAGTGATGGAGAATCCACCATGACCCTTGATAAATTGTTCCAATGGTTAATTGCTCTCATTGTTAAAAATGTATATCTTATATCCAGTCTGAATTTATTTAGCTTCAGCTTTCAGCCATTGGATCGTGTTATACCTTTCTCTGCTACATTTAATTGCCCAATATTAAATATCATGTTCATATACTGTTTTATTTGAATGTCCAAAAAATGTAAGTGAAAGGAGAGGGGAGGCGCCCATTGTGGTCCCAGCATGTGGTGGGATTTTGGGGAGAGATCTGGGCCAGTTATGACCCTGGTTGGGAGGGCCATAACTGGCCCTTTTGTTTTCCCAGCTCTTTTGTTTTCCAACTACAGCACTGACTTGGGCCTTCCTGCTAATAAAGGCTCTTTACCAGACAACATTCCGGTTATGCATTCAAATCCATAGGCTCTACAGCTTTAGTAATTCTAATAATTTCAGACCATCTGCACTATCTCCCCAGCAGGATGTTTTCCATTATCTTCATATCCTCTTCTTGTTAACAGAATAAACATGCTTTGTTGGATGTGACTCCTAAAGCGGTGGATCTGTTGAACTATACCCAGTGGTTCCCAATTGTAGTCTTCTTCAACCCAGACAGTAAACAGGGTGTGAAAACTATGAGACAAAGGCTAAGTCCCACATCTAACAAGAGTTCCCGGAAGCTTTACGATCAAACAAATAAGCTGAAGAAGACTTGCTCCTATCTTTTTACAGGTATGCAAGAATCTGTCTCTAATTCCTCTTCCAAAAGAGTGATGGATGTAGGAAGAATGTGTGTGTTTGAGAAACTAAATTAATGCTGTTCAGAGTAAGAGATCATCTTGTACTGTAATCTGTGGTCATGTGCAAACCCTTCCTGGACAATTAGGAGTTCACTGTCTTGATGCATTTCATTATAAAGAAATGTTCGTATTGAACTTACTACTGGAATAAAACTTATTTCTGAAAAAAGTGAATAATGAAAGGGCTGGCATTTATTCAGCCTTTTTTTCCCCACAAGCCAACAAAAGTTGCAAACATTGTCCTTTAGAAAGTGTTCTAATAAAAATGACCATATAATTTATATGAAAACACTAATGCATATATTTGTTTAAATGTCTACAGCTACCATCAATTTGAATTCAGCCAATGATAGCTGGTATGGCAGCCTCAAAGATACAATTCAGCAACAGCAATTTGAAGCAGTATGGGTATCGGAAGGAAAGGTATGTGGTCAAACGCTCATACTGTACATGCTACATTGTTTTTCTGTTCTGGGAATCATTCCCCTTCAGAGTGGTCAGATGGCAAACTCATCACCCTAAATAGTGAACACGTGTATATTGAAAAGTTATACTAATCTGAAATCTTTGCAGTGTGTAACTAAGAGAAAAATAGTACAGGATAAAAGTTTTTTGTTTTTGTTTTTTTAATAACGTTATCATGTTGCTCCTGTTATTAAAACCGGCGTATAGCTGCTGATAGGGCATACATATTAATTTTTTTATTGGAGCTATTTTCATGAACCTGGGAGACCCAGAATTCTTGCAGTTTCATGTGCTTTTGTTTCTGAGGTGTTGTGTACAATAAATGTTACTGCAAACTAAAATGGGAGATGAAGTCAAATCTAAACCTTCCACTTCTATAGATGGAAGGAATGGATGACGACATGGAAGATCGCATGTCATACCTAACAGCTATGGGTGCTGACTACCTGAGCTGTGACAGCCGCTTGATCAGTGACTTGGAAGACACAGATGGAGAAGGAGGTGCATACACGGACAATGAGCTTGATGAGCCATCAGATGAACCAAGTATTTCCTCTATTAGCCGGTCTTCGGAGCCTGTGCAGCATGAGGAGGTAAGCTATTTGGACTGTAGGCAAGACAGTGATTTCCTGAAAGTCATGTGTGTTATAAAATGGTAATAGAAGATGTCCCTTGTAATTGGTGCCTGAGAAAAGTATATGATTCCAGCTGCAGCGTTATGCTAGCTCTGGTACAAAATTATAAAGTCATATTAATTCTAGCATAAAAGTTAAGCTGCTTGCCTAACTCTAGTTTCATTGATAGTGTCACCTGGAGTGCAGATGTTAACTTTTACAGTGATAGTGGTCATGTCATTGCTGGTATTTGGCCCACAAGGATAGGGTTAAAATAAGTCAAGAATTACTTGAATATTCTTGTGATTAACTTTTTCTTATATTTTCGCAGAGTATAAGAAAACCCAGCCCAGAACCAAAAGCTCAGATGAGAAGGGCTGGTAGTAGAGAGATACTTAGAGATCCCAGCCCACCTCCAGCATTCAAGCCTGAGCCACCTAAGGTAATTTGTGAAAATCAATTTGAAGATAGAGTTCATCTTTCCAAAGAACCCACCTGGTGCTGTACATCGTGGGCTATGTTTCTTTTATTAGGGTAACCCGCTGTTGGAAGCTAAAATGCAATTTGGGAGAAGGAAGGAGAATTGACAAAGAAGAGGATTGTGAGCTGTTGGAAGAGCTTGGCAGCTGGTTGGGAAGGGAATTCTTGAGATTTAGAAGTGGTACCATGTGTTTCATTAGAGGGTTTGGTGACTAGCTGGAAAACTACCCATTTCTCTCCTGATTTCTTCCCCAGAGGAATTCCGGCACCCTTGCTCCCTTACCAAGCCCAAAACAAAGATCTTCCTGAATATCTCAGCTGGGGAGAAGTTCAGACACACCTTAAATCATCCCTCCTTGATTTTAATAAGCTCTCTGCTGGGAGCTGGTTCAGAATGGCAGCGGAATGACAAGAAATCCTCTTGGCTTTTTTATTTTTACCTTTTAAGTAGTAGTGCCGAACTGTGCTCCAGTGTCACTTCAAGAAAGGTGTTGCAGCTATTAATGATATCCTGTGTTCAACCCTCTGACTTTCTTCATGGAGGTGGACACCCATTGGTCTGTGTTGTGCAAAATACACTGACTAGACAGTTAAACGATCATCCTTTCAAATATGCCTTGGCAATAGAGGTTGGGCTGGGTAGCAGTACATGTAAATGAAATGATTGCAGGGAGAATAGACATGTGTCTTGTGGAATAGTTTCAGCTCGGAAGAATATTCTCCTCCATATAAACCAGAAAAACCTCTTGCTCCGATTCTTCCTGTTCTTTTTCTCTTTTCCTTCCAGGAATCTTTAAAGAATTAAATAGACTGGTCAGATTTTACTGCTCATTATAACACTGCATACAATGTAAGACTTTGTTACTAATTCTGTCCCTATTCAAGTCAATGACCAAGCTCCTATATACTTAAATACTCAGTGCTCTGATCCCTTATGAACAAAAATGGGCAATACAAAAATGCACAAGCAATATAACCAACCTCAAAATATTCATCTAAAGACGCTGAAGTTGCTGCTATGTGTAAACTTCAGTGTATGCTTATAATACCTACAGGGTAAACTACAAAACAAAGAGGATGTTTACGACTTTCCCAAGAACTATGAATCCAAACCAAATAGCTCTAGCACTGTCAGCAATGAGACTTCAGCCATATTATCCAAGGCAGCAGCACCTCCTGTTTCTGTGAAACCTGCCTTTGGACGTCCTATACTGAAGGCTTCTCAGCCAGCAGTTCCAGCCGCAGAGGAGGAGGAAAAGGCAGAGGAAGATGTAGATGGACAAGAGAGTGCTCCAAAATCTGTACTGGGGAAAGTTAAAATATTTGAGAAGATGGATCACAAGGCAAGGTTGCAAAGAATACAGGAGCTACAAGAGGCACAGAATGCCAGGGTAGGCAGTAACCTACTTTTTCAGTCTGTCCTGTATATTTGTTTAGATATAATAATACAAACACACACTATGTGCTATAAGCACCCTCAATATTGAATTTATAGATATAGATATATATAATTTTATTTTGGGGAGGAGTAGGTAGGGGGGATATGGATATAGACTATGTTCTATGAAGAGGTTTCCTATAGTAGCTACTATAGGTTAATGGCTTTGTTCTTTTTTTATTTCTGTTGTTTTGGCCGTACAGTAAAGTTTTACTTTAAATTAAAAACTATGTCACTGTGGCAGTAGGAAATAAGACCAGTCATCCATTTGTGTTTTAATTCCTTTACAGAGCAACTGAGCTACATTGCTCAGTCTAAGATCTCCTGACTGTATATATTGAAAGGCTTATTTTTTTCTTCTGCTCTTTTTAAAGCTGGAAATAGCCCAGAAACACCCAGATATCTATGCTGTCCCAATCAAAACACAGAAGCCAGACCAGAACTGGCCCCAGCCCATGAGGTAAGACAGATCCACTTGGACATACTCCTCTGGTTTATATTTACTACACCAGCAAGAGCAACCTGATTATGCAGCTCTTACTCATACAAGTAGTGCCATCAAGCCCTGACACTACCAATAATTCCTGAAATGTACACGGTGTCAAAGATGAGAGGCTGTAGGGCTGACCTGCCTTGACAGAAGTCTCTTCTGCAAGGCTTTCCTTTCAGAATCTTTCCTTTATATCTCCTTTTCAGACTGGTCCATACTGCTGCACTTGAATTACTCAGAGAGAATCACAAGATATCGTATATTACTAAGAGATTCATGGTGTCCGTTCATTTTGTGTCTCATAATTAGATGTACACACAAAATCACTTGTACTTCCACCCTTCAAGGCTGTCCCTTACGTGTCAGAGATTGGATTGTTGTTGTGCTATACTAATCAATATTTGAAAGTGATTAGACAAGTTTCACGGCTTACAGTGGGACTACTTGGGGTATACGGTAGTACTCAATGTCAGTAAAGGTGGTAAAGTCTGATTATACACAGTCCATTATTGTATGCATTTTATGGGTGAGGAAAATGGGGTTAAGTTACTTGCCCAGCGGGAGACAGTGAGTCAGTACAGAGACAGGAGAAGAACCATGGGCCTGATCCAAAGTTCACTGAAGTTAATGGGAGTGTTTCCATTGAGTCCGATGAGATATGGGTTAGTTACAGATATCCAGTCTTGGTGCCATACCCACTCTATTATGCTTATTCAATAGTATGACTTGGACGGTCGCCTAAGCAAAACCTTGCAACAAACAATTTGAAGGATCTGTTTTGGTTTTCATTTGGAAATCTTCTAGTTCTCTCGCCCTTCTCATTTGTAATTCTTTTGGAGATGGGGAAAGCCTAATGAGTTGTGAGGTTTTTCTTTTTTTTACAGTCAGCTCCTTTGGTGGATTAAAGTATAATAAAATTGGGAAGGTCCAAAAACAGTCACTGCAGCATTTCCTTGATGAATTTATTATTGCAAAGCTATATGAATTGTAAGCTTACGGCATCTGTGGTGGTGTTTTTAGGGAGGAGTAAAATATTTAGTTTAGCCAAATATGAAGATAAAAGAAACAAGCAACTGACCATTTAGAATGAGTGTTCGTAGAAAGTATAATTAAATTGGCTAAATCAACACTATTAAACAGCATCGTTGCTTTGTTGTAAGTCATTCAGGATCTTAAAAGAATGTGGGGGGGAAATGCTTCCTCTTGCCAGGGCTCAGTATGGAGTCTAGAATGATAGCTGCTGAAAATCAGTGAAATCCCCCTCCTTTCCTATGTAGAGAATTATTAATATGTGCTGTGCAGTGCTGTTTATATTCTATATAAATAATTAGCTTAATAACTCTTAGAAATGTTCATGAGGCCTGTGGAAGAGTGGAGACCAGGCAAGGAGTGCTTGGCATACTGGGAGCAGGAGGCTGTTCGAAGATGTGAACCAGCATGAAGGCTAGAGAGGAAGGATACCAAGTAGTCAGTATAGAAAGCAATAGTGGAGTAACAAAGAGAGCGGTGGGAGAAGGGAGTAGTGGTGTGCAGAGTGCTGAAGGACAGGGTCATGGTGAGCCTTGCTAGCATATTATAATTGGCATGTCCTCATATCTTAGTGAACAGTTGGCAGTTGATTTCAGGTTTGTGTTCTTCCACTTTTCAGAACAGAAATTGCTGATGTCTTTACTCTCTTGTTTTTTGCTGTGCTAGTTCCAGACCTCCAGAGCCTCAGAAACCCCCTGCCAGGCCTTACCTAGAAAATCGAGGAAGTTATGGCAGTGACGCAGAGGAGGAAGACTACCGTCGGCAGCTATCAGACAACTCCAAGCGCGGCTATTACGGACAGCCATCCAGATATAGGGACACAGAATTATAGACACACTAGCACATGCATCTATAATGCTGTTTTCAGACTCTTTTTTCCTTCAACAGCCAAAATGGAGTTCTGGTTAGTTATAAAGTTATATTTTTGTTGGAGGTCATAGGGTGCCTTGGACATATCCACACACTGGAACTGGAGGACTTACTTTTTGAGACTATTTGTTTTGAGTATCTAAGAAAAGAAATCACTTTTGCCTGAATGTTGTTGCCTGTTTTATAAGGACCACTATCCATTTGAAAGCTTGTATTAATTCTTGGTATTTTCATAGTTTAACATTTGTTAAAAAAATTTAAACTTTTTTCTCTCACTTAAAACTGCCTTTAGACTGTTCTGATATTATGAAAATGTGATCAAAGACAACACTTTTTAATGCAAGAGAACTAAATTCAAAAAAGAACTATAAGTGCCTTTAACAAGAAGTGTCTTAAATTGTTCATATTGATATCTGATACTTGTGCAAAGCCATAATTTACTAAAGGGTGTTTTACTCTGTTGCCTAACTTTTGTATCCGTTTCATGGCTATAATTTCCCTGGCATGTTATTTTTCTAAGATAATAGATTGGTATACTGCTTTTCATAAATATTGACTGTACAGGGGAAAGGTGTGTACCTTTGTAGACTAGCTGGTATGAGGCCAGGAAGGGTTGAAATTGAGAAAATGATGTAGAAATTCAATTAATTATGTCTTTAAATTGATATGGACCACAAAATAATAAATGGATATATTCTAGACAGACCTCTCACACCTATCTTTTTTTATTTCAAGAAGTAAATATTCTGGTAACGCCTTCTACTTTTATTAACTATTGCATTTAAGGTGCTTGTTATCTTCAACATGCTGAATCTGCAAAAAAGATAGTGCTATGGTGAGACTTTAAACATATAGCGCTTGAACCTTAGGGCATTTTATTTCTCTCTCCGCTCCACTGGGAAAAAAATGCTTAGAGGGATAATAGAGAAGTTTCTTGTTTTATAACATTTTCACTTACCCATAGAAAATGGTCTAATTTAAAACACACCAAAATATAACTTCCATAGTGTTTTGTTAGGCATGACATTTCACACAGTAGAATTTCACTGTTTTACTAAGGGACCAAAACAATTTTAGGTGGGTTGTGGAGGAAGGTTTACTGTGTAGCTCAAAACTTGGGGGAAATCCATCGCCAAGGGTGAGTTAGTAAACTCTTCTGCATAATTAATTCTTCCATTTAAAGATTTGAACTGGTCCAGGCTTTTATAACAGTCGTCGTATCTGAGCACCTTGCATAACTATCAGTTCATTGGTTATAATCCCTCATGTGTTCGAATTTAGTTTAGTCCCCTTTTTATAGGCAGGGGAATCCCATAAATATTAGTGTAGTCATTCTGAGTCTGAAGTCAAACGGCCTTGGCCTTTTGTTTTATTACAACCTGGGAGACCCCAAAAGTATGTGGCACCATGTATCTCCCCACACAATACCAGTCCAGCCCAGTTAGTACAGTATTCTTTGTATTATTTATATATAATTTACAAATAATTACATTAAAAGAATGTTAAGGCTGAAAAGTCAAGCACTCAAAAGTTAGGATATGTCATATTTGCTGTTGCCTGTGCAACCTTAATTCGCCTCCCCCTTGTATGTATGCATTATGAGGCCATCTTTGATTACATGATTACATACTATTTTTTCCACAGGACTCCTGCCTTAGTAAGTGCACATGGTGTATAGTGCTCACTGAATGAGTAGTCATCCGGTACTTATTTTTATCCTAATCATTCAGTGTGTCGCTCCAGGCCTTGTATGACCCTACCATTTATTTACTTTAATATTGGATTCAATTTAGTTTTCATTGCCTCCGATTCAGTGTGCTGTGAATCTTGTGTGGTGACCAGTAACCGAGTTGTAGAAGCTCACTGAGGAGTACAGAGGGCCTTCATAGCTGAGTAAGGGTCCATTAAGTCTTTTGGTGCTGAGAAAGATGAGGTAATTTGGTGTTTTGGTACCTAGGAGACATTTGAGGGTTAGGTACCAAGCAGGGAATACATTTCCGCTTTCCCTCCCTCCTTTCTTTTCAGCTTGGAAAAGAGATGACTGGGGGGATATGATAGAGGTCTATACAATCATGACTGGTATGGAGAAAGTAAATAAGGAAGTGTTATTTACTCCTCATAACACAAGAACTAGGGGTCACCCAATGAAATTAATAGGCAGATTTAAAACAACCAAAAGGAAGTACTACTTCACATAACGCGCAGTCAACCTGTGGAACTCTTTGCCAGGGGATGTTGCGAAGGCCAAAACTATAACAGAGTTCAAAATAGAACTACATAAGTTCATGGAGGATGGGTCCATCAATGGCTATTAGCCAGGAGGGCCAGGGATGGAGTCCCTAGCTTCTGTTTGCCAGAAACTGGGAGTAGATGACAGGAGATGGATCACTCAGTAGCCTGTTCTATTGATTCCCTCTGAACCACCTGGCATTGACCACTGTCAGAAGACAGGATACTGGGCTAGATGCACCATGGGTCTGACTCAATGTGACTGTTCTTATGGAAGGGACAGAGATGGCAGAAAAATTGAGGTGTGGAGGATTATGGGATTTGAATTCGTTATTCTCCATCCCAGCAATTGGCTGCCCCACTGCACACCCACCTCAAGATCTGCCATTACATCCAGAAACAATGGGTAGTCAGATGAGCTTAATGTTTCAGCTAAAATGATAGCAGTAAAACATTAACTGTTGACTTTAAATTGTCGTCAGACTTTAGTATTAACAATCCACTGAGACAAATGGAGCAGTTCAGATCTCTCGGAGCATTGTTTCAGACACTGCAGATTCAGTTTCTACTTTGATCCATAAGTTTCTGGTTGGTTCATGTTCTGAACATTTTTTCTGTAACAATGAGGGAGAGAGACTTAATTTTTTTAATGACCGTTTCAGTTCAGGAGCAGAGTTATTCAGTAGGTTAAGCAGCATTGAATTTGGTCCACTAGTTTCAACGGAGGTGGAGTGGGTGTAACTGAGGTCAGAATTTGACTCTGTTTTCAGTTAAAAAGCCATTTAGTTCCAGGGCATGGGATTCAGTGAGAGAATATGAATGTAAGAGCTCAACTGTTTGTTGGCACAATGGGGCTCAACTACTGTAGAGATGGAGAGCTTTTGCAAGAATTATGATAGCTATTATTGTGAGCCTCAGTATATTGATCATCTTTTGTTAAAAACATAATTGCTATTTAATTTGCTTTTCTTTTACTCTAGTCAACATTTAAACTGTAAAATCCTAGCTGTTGCAAACTATGCACCACTTATCTCTTTTTTTTATTGTTTTCAGGGTCCTGCTTATCTCAGCAGCTGCTTTAGACTCTAAGAAGGTTAGCAAAATTAAGGGGGAGAGAAATGTCAAATGATGACCTTGAAAAATCCTGCAATGCCTTCAAAAAAACTGTTAGAAATTTCCCCCCCACACACATTTCCCCACTCTTTTTTTCACCTCCCTCTCGAGTTAGGCTATTGGATTGGTAGATTAGTAAAAATTATTAAATATTTTCTGATTCCACCTGATCTGTACAAAGGCTTTTAACTGATTTAATATTTTTTTTATTGTTTACCTGAAACTTCTAATAATAAACACATTTTGGCCTGGAAAGGTGAAGACGATGTGCTAACTTTGTGGGAATAATTAACAGAGAATGCATTAAGAGGAATCTGAAGCAGAAACAGGAAGAATACATGGAAACAAGTATTCCTTTCTTCAAACAAGAATTGCTATTGTTATGGTTCAGATAGTTGCCCTGAACGTATAACTAGACTTTTTTGTATGCCATGCAACAACAGAATGATTGAGGGCGTCATCTTAACTATGCCTTGTTATTTTTGTAATGTGGGGAAAAAACTGTCAATTTTTCTTTGCATAATCAAGAAGATAGTTATCATATTGTCTGCAGGACACTACTCCAGCCAGATGATCCTTATCACAAACTCAGATATCCTTGGCAGTATGCAGGTAGGTTAAGTAGTAATTCTGTAAGGGTACGTCTATACTTACCCGTCGCGTCGGAGGCGCGGGATTGATGTTCTGGGTTCGATTTATCGCGTCTTGTCTAGACGCGATAAATCGAACCAGGAAGTGCTCCCCCGTCGACGCCGGTAATCCTGCTCTGCGAACGGAGCAGGTGGAGTCGACGGGGGAGCCTGCGCGCCGCGTCTGGACCACAGGTAAGTTCGAACTAAGGTACTTCGACTTCAGCTACGTTATTAACGTAGCTGAAGTTGCGTATCTTAGTTCGACAGGGGGGGTTAGTGTAGACCTAGCCTTACTGTTAACATGGAATGTATAATTGCACTATAGTTCAGTTTGAAGATGGTGCTTTAATTTTAAACCCCAAATTTTAATTTATTTCTGAGTTACTCAGAAATTACCCTTTGGGAGGTAGTTTCACATGCCTGATAAACATACATTTTTTAAAAGGGGGATGAAGGGAACTTTTAACAATTTAACACAGTTTTTATAATGAGGCAACTCAGAAGCACTCCAGTGGATTATGGCTGCTTCGAATAGGCAGCCAAGCAAGTCTGCTTCCTGCCTCAGCCCCCAGCTTCATAAGCAGGAGCCATGGGGTCCCTCTTAAGCGAGGATGTCCCAAGTTTCCTTGTAAAACCTACCTAGGTGAAACCCAGACTGGTTCAACTGCCAACTTTTAGCTGGGCGCTTAAATTTTGCAATCATCCTTTTGATTCCCTGGTTGTCTCTGCTGCATCCACATTTTTTGGCCAGCAGCTATGTTCCCACCTTCTGTTTGGCCAATCACACAGCTAATTCTTGTACTCAGCTCGCACCCTCCACCATGAAATCTCTCACACAGGGGGTCAGGGAGGAGTCCAGGGAGGGAGCACTGATAACTAAGCCAGGAGGGGAAGGAGAGAGGGGAGTAGGGTGAGACAGTCACTTTATCACTTATACCACAATATCTGAGCAGGGAGCACAACCCAGTCTGTGTGAGAGGTTATTGGGAAGGCAGGAGGAGAACTGGGGGACTGGAAGCATGGATGGATAGGGGAGGGGATAGAGGAAGAAATGAAGGGCTGAGGAAGGGGAAATAGAGATTTAGGGGGAATTTGGGAAACTAAGGGCTGGTCTACACTACGGGGGGATTGATCTAAGTGACGCAACTTCAGCTAGGTGAATAACATAGCTGAAGTCGACATACTTGGATCTACTTACCACGGTGTCTTCACTGTGGTGTGTCAATGGGAGACGCTCTCCCGTCAATTCCCCTTGCGCTTCTTGTTGAGGTAGAGTACCAGAGTTGACGCTAGAGCGATGGCGGTCGATTTATCGCATCTATACTAGACACAATAAATTGACCCCCGCTGGATTGATCGTGGTAGTGTACACAAGCCCTAACACACTGGGGAAGGAAAGAATTGATGAGAAAGGAAATACTGACTCAGAGAGGAGGGAGGGGAGAAATGATAGAATGGCAGGAAAAGTTATACATTTGTCTGGGGGTAATTGATGGATTTGGTTAGTGGAATGCCCAGTTTGGCCCTTTAAAATTTGCATTAAAATCATACGTAAATGTATGCATTTTTCCAGGCTTTTAGTTGCACCATTGTAGGCAGATCTAGTGGCTTCACAGACTTCCATAAAATGATTAATGGTTCAGGGTTTAAGGCTAAGCCATTTCAAGGGAGGTCCTTGCTGATCATTTCCTCCAAGAGATAATCAATATCATCCTGTTTGGGTAGAGAAGCACACTTGGCTCACTGCTTCGTTCAGGAGCAGTGGTAGCAGAAAGAATTGAAGAAGAGTATACAATGGCTGTAAACGGGAGCCTTCCTCACCAGGCCTTACATATGCACCTACGACACCACTGCATGTTGTGACAGACAGTACATTTGTATGTTTTGTGCACAAGATTATCTGTTTGCACATAAATATTTTGCGAGTCAAACTTGGACACCAGTGTTCCAAATTTAGCCCATATAGTACAGATATAATTGGATGTCGTTTGCTCCATCTGCTTAAAAACAGCAGGGTTAAGGGACAAGTTAAGCACTCCTTTCTCAGGTGAAATTCCCATTGTAGTCAATTATGAGTCTTATGAACTGAATAGGGCTGTAATCATAAAGTTGAATCCTGCAGACCAAGTAAAGGCTGAAGAAGGCCCTGAATGTTACAGAAGTGGTGCAGTCTATTACTAGATGCAGGGCCTTGCACAGCAAGGATCTTTTGGGAAGGGGTGGGAAGAATGTATTCTAAATCTGCTAATTCACATGGGAGAGGATTGTCTCAGACCATTTGGATTACTGCATATTTTGCTCGGTATAACAATGGACTCTGGAGGCCTCTGCTGTCTCAAAAGTATTAAAACATCTCGAAAAAATAGACTCCTCTGCTTTTCAGAATAGCAGAAAGTAAATTTAAAAAGTTTGGTTTTGTTCTAATAATTAACCACACTTTCTGCAGACAGAACAAAGGTATCCCACTTCTCCCCACCCCTTTTTTGGGGGGGGGAGAGGGGACGGCATATATCAATCCAAGTATGGAAAGTGAATTAATTAGCCTGGAAAACATTACTCCCAATTTTTCACACTTGCTGTCTGGTCACCCTAGGCTGAGTGAAATGATTTATCAGATTAATAGTGGAAAAACTAAAACTAGATGCACCAGAACAGCTCTGTGTGTGTGTGTGTGTGTGTGTATGTATATATATAAATTTTGGCATAATGGAATTACATAATTTAAAAAAACAAAAAAACCCAAGCCTCAGTCCAACTTAGACACACTAACTGGAAGTGCTATTCTGTAATAATCAGACTGGATATGGTATTCAAGGTCCAATCTGAAAACACTTACTGCTGGGCCTAGCACTTACTGCTGTGAGTAAGTAACCCACTGAAATCAGTGGGACTATCCGCTTTAGTAAGCACTGTGCCTGGTTGTCTTTGTACTGTCAGATGCTAAGGTGATAAATGGTATAAATAAATATTGATACATCTATAATAAATACCAAGGATCTGATCCAGAGCATTCCCAAATCTCACTGAAGTCAAGCACTACTCAAAAATAACTGTTTATAGGATTTTGAAATCAATGGGAGTTGTGTGGCCTTGAAGTGTTACCCTTGATAAGAGTCTGTTTTTCTCCTAGCTATACTAGACAGTTGTGACACTAAGCAATCCTGTATTCACATCCTGCACACTGTTGTAATACTCTTTGTGCAAAATATGCCTTGTGAGGTATCATTGGAAAACTAATAACTCACTAATCATTAATTTTCTTCCGTAATGTAGGTATGTGGTGGGTATTAAGAGTAATGAATATATGCTGGAATTATGAATAAAGTGTGTGTGTGTAAAGCGGGTATGTCCAGGTAATTGTTAAACAGGTCTGTCCTATCCAAAGAATGTGTGTTAAGTCAATTTACATATTAGCAATAAACAAGACCATCAAGACAGCAAGGAGAGGACATGGCAGGAAACTGAAAAGTTTGCATTTCAGCAAACACAAGGAAAAAGAGCATGGAGCTTCCTTTACCACCAGATTCCTTGCTACCTTCCTGACAGCTTGAATGAACTTTACTTTGAGGGGTAACCTCAGAAGAATCCATTTCAAAGGTTTGCTGGTCTACTGCTCTGAACCTCAAGTGATAAGCAATCAATCAACTGATTGTATACAATATTACTGTATTATAAGAGTGCATAGAGTCCGGTCTTTTCTGAAAGCTAATGACCCACTGGTGATTGGTATAACTGTGAAATGTATGTATAAACATTATATGAGGTAATATGGATACTTAATTATATTGTGTTTTAAAGTCTCTGGCCAAACAAGGAGGAACAGCTTTCCTCCCAGACAGGAGGGAAGCTAGCTATTGACCTGTCTGCTGTGGAAATTAAGCATGGTGCAATCAAAACAATTGAAGCCCTATTTAAATACAAGGGGATGGGAAGACCAGGATGAGGTCATCCTGCCTCTTGAAACAAAGTCAATGAACTTTGCAAGATATAAGCAAAGACAGAAGCCATCTTTGGCACCCATCACTAGACAGACACAATGGAACAGAGCTTTTGTAAGCTGAGAGAGATCAGTTCTTCAACCAAGGACAGGTCAAAGTCTCTAGAAACTGAAGGTAGGTGAGAAACCATTTTAAACAATGCCTGTACCTTGCTAGATTAAGTTTTATATGCATGTTTTCACTTTTATTTGCTTGTTACCATTTCTAACTTTATTCCCTTTTCTTGGCATCACTTAACCTATATCCTATTGGTAGTAAATGTGTTTTATTTTTACTATAAGCCAACTCAGTGCTGTGCTTAAATGAAAGGGTGTATTTACCCCAGTTAAGTCAATAAGCTGTGATGTGCTTTTGTGTCTTTAGAGCAGCGGTTCCCAAACTTTAACAACCTGTGAACCCCTTTCACTAAAATGTCAAGTCTTGCGAACCCCCTCTTAAAATTGAATATTTCCAGGGATTTTCTCCTTTACCTGAGTATAAATTATAAAAGCAATGATCTTGGAAATTTGTTTTTATGACATGCTTATTACACACTTATTATTTATCATTACAGTATTTTTATTACATTATGCAAACGGCAACACTCTTCCAAGATCTCAGTTTCGTAGCTTGTATCACTTTGAATAAGCCTGTTATAAGACAAGGCTCCTATGTTTCATCAAGGAGTATCAAAGGTGAAGTAGCATGAAGGTATTTAAGAAGCCAGCTCAAAGAGTTCCTCCTACACAAGCATTCAGGTCTTGAGTAGTCCAGGCAAACAACACACATTACAACAAAGCTTAAACTTGTTCTTCATAATAATTTTAAAAACAATACTAGCTGCCTATTTAATTTTAAAAACAGCAAAAAATATCCACCTCCCTTTCTTATAAGGAGTCTTGAAGTTGAAATCTCCTCAGTGTGATAGATGTGCTTGCTTTGATCTGCTTAACTCTTGGAAGTCCAGGGGCTTCGGGCTGCTGGCCCCATGCTGCCCGGGGTCCCTAGGGACAGCTCTGTCCGCCATTAGGGAATTTTTTCCCAAGAACCCCCTGTAACATTTCACAAACCCCCATGGGTTCAAGAATCCCAGTTTGGGAACCACTGCTTTAGAGGAACAAACCACCTTATCACTTCTCCAAACTGCCCAGGAGGGGTTAGGACATTACAGAGCACATATTTGGGGGGAAATTCAGGACTGGGAGTATGTTGGGGTCACCTTGCTGGTTATAACCAAGGCTAGTAGAAGCCTGATTGGGGATGTAGACAGGCAGTTGGGGTCAGAACTGCCGAACTAGGGCTGTCTAGCACACAGATACTGTGTGACTTGCATGCTTGTTGACTGGCTGTGAGCATCCCAGGCTGTGAGCTACAACAGCAAAGCATTGCTAGGCACCCAGGCTTGCAGGGCAAATGGTAACACAATGCCTCACTGGTCTGGATTGTACCCCTCACTGTCACAGCACTGATGCAGCATTTTTAATCTTCAAAGGACTTTACAATCACTTAAAATGACCATCCTGAAGAATTATACCTAGTATGAAAATTAATTCTTTTCTCTCCAGGGCATGCCCCCGAGCTCACAAGATCTCTTACTCCCCTTTAAAGCTATTGCATTGCAAGAATTATGGAAGTCTGGCTGTCACTCCCTCTAGAGCAGCAGTTCTCAACCTATTTACCATCGTGTGCTGCGTATGCGCACACTATATACCACCTGTATGGCCCTAAGGATGTCACATGGGCCGCAGCTGTATGCTGATTGGACCAAAAGTGGCCCAGGGGCCATGGGTTGAGAACTACTGCTCTAGAGCCTGTACATGGTGCTCAGCAAATTGCCCAGGGAATCACTGAGGATTCTTATAAAAACTTCTTGAAGGTAAAGTTGAATTCAGTGTAGTAAAACTATCTGTTTCAGTCTCATGCCCCAATCCTGCAACTGTCTTCATGCAAGTAGACCTCTGTGCCTGTGCAGGATCATGACCGATCTACAGACACAAACACTTATTAAACCAAAGTTCTGATCCTAAGAATGAAGGCCAAGATTAAGAACATAAGAATGGCCATACTGGGTCAGACCCAAGATCCATCTGGCCCAGTATCCTGTCTTCCAACAGTGGCCAATGCCAGGTGCCCGAGAGGGAATGAACAGAACAAGTAACCATCAAGTGATCCATCCCCTGTTGCCCATTCCCAGCTTCTGGCAAACAGAGGCTAGAGACACCATCCCTGACCATCCTGGCTAAAGCTGTTGATGGACCTATCCTCCATGAATTTATCTAGTTCTTTTTTTGAACCCTGTTATAGTCTTGGCCTTCACATCTTCTGGCAAGGAGTTCCACAGGTTGACTGTGCATTGTGTGAAAAAATACTTCCTTTTGTTTGTTTTAAAAGAAAAGCCTACCCTTTTTGAGAGACTGTCAGTAATATAAGCTTCTAAAGTACTATACTATATCTAAAGATCCAAAGGGTAGTATGCTTACACCATCTATCTATAGCACTTGCATAGCCCCATTGCTGCAGTATCTGAGTATCTCCCAATCTTTAAGATATTTATCCTCTCAACATTCTCTGTGGTAGGGAAATACTGTTATCCCCATTTTACAGATGGGAACTGATGCAGTGAAAGACTCAGAGTATGTGTACGCTGAAAAGAAAAATCCATGGCACTGAGTCTGAGAGCCCAGGTCCATTGGCTTGGACTCAGGTTGTGGGGCTAAAAATAACAATGTAGACATTCCTGCTTGGTTTAGAACCCAGCCTCTGAAAACTGGGAAAGGGGGAGGGTCTTGGGGCATGGGCGGGAATGTCTGCATTGCTATTTTGAGCCCTGCAAGACCCCGTCAATTCACCTGGGCTCTGAGACTCGGTACCGTGGTTTTTTCCTTTGATATGCAGACATACCCTCAGGAACCTGCCCTAGGTCACAGGAAGTCTGTGGTGGAGGTGGAAATTTAATCCAGGCTAAAACTCTAACCATTAGGCCATCCTTGTTTTCTTTTTATATTTATTTAAAATTGCTCATTGCTTGCTCAAATGAGTGTAGAATTGAAATTATATTTCAAAAAATGGACTAAATAAAAGTTTTAAAGGTAAAACCTTAGTGGTTGCAAGAGCCATCTCGGGCCAGGACAGAAGGTCGTACATGTCCTTTGCCAATAAATGTATTAATCCTTTTTCATAAGCATTATTGCTCCAATTCCGCAAAACATTTAAGCACATGCTTTGCTAGGGCTATCTTCACTAACTAAAGAAATTATTGAAACCTGACCATAAGACTTGCCAACGAGAAAGTGTAAGTTTGCATGGGCCCTTCCTAAGAGCCCTGTCACTAGAGGCTGCCGAGGGGTGCACTAAATCAGCACATCCTAGCCACTTTTGCCTCCCCACCAGTACTGTTTATTTTGGAAGCAATGCTAATGTGGTCTGTGTAATAAAGGAGGAAGTTATAGATACTTATACCCCTATAAACTCCTTTCTAATAAAGACCTTCTGCACATCAGAGCACTTCTGCCAAACAGAAACTAGTGCAGACCTGTGTGAATTTAGCCTATCAGCTGTGCAGAAGCTCATTTGGAATATACATACCTTGCTGATTATGGCAGCTATAAGTAATACAACCGCCCCATCATCTGATAATAAATCGAGTGTGGTAATGGTTGGTGGGGGTGTTTTCTAAAACACAAGTACAACAAGCTATGGACCTATCTTTATAGTTCTTTAATGTGACAAACTCACTTGTAATGCTGTATAGATAAATAGCTAATGGCACCATAAAGTTTGATAATCAACCCTGTGTCAGCAAGGCAACTTAACCTCCTGACTCATGTAGTCATTCCAATTGTACACGTTTTGCTTAGTTAACACTCTCACAATAATCTCGCAACAAAGCAAAGCAGCATATTAAATGTCTTCCTTCATTACCCATCAACACATTACACTGGAATGTGGGCATAGTGAGGTTTCCACTATAAAGATACCACTACCATCTCTTCTATTTTCCACTGTAAAAAATATATACAGTCATATTCATCATTGTCTAGATATAGCCTCCATCATAAACAATGTCATTTTTCTTTTGGTGGTCATGTACTGTGGTCATCTGAAGAACACAGCAGTGTAATGCTTGTTCTCTGGAGGTAAGTACTTGATAAATGTTAGAACAGAGATTATACAGTGCAGTATCTATCCCACCTGCAATTGAATCTCTTGGTTATCTTCCAAGTAGGGAGACAACACAGTGACATTTCTAGGGTTTAGTGTTTGGGGTAGCAGAGAATTTGCTTCCATGATAAGAAACTGTAGCAATCATTTCCTCATTTAGTGTAGGAGTTTTTAAATGTAAAGTACTCATGATGTGCCCAATCAAAGCTTTGCACAAACTCCTTCCCCCACCCACTATTAGGATGTATAAAAATGGGATAGAATGTGATCCTGAAAATATTATGCCATTATATGTCTGGCGGTATTTAGAATATTGTCTTCAGTTCTGGTCCCGTTTCAGAAAATATGTAGCAGAAATCCCAAATGGTTGGGGTCGCATAAAATAAGTGCCAAAACATTAAAAAGTAGAAACTGAACTAGAAATAGGTGACAAAAATGATTAAAGAGAGAGAATGACTTTCCTGCCATAAGAAACTGAAAACATTGGGGGTGCTTAGAGAGGGTTTGGACTGGAATTTGCTTGTTGGGGACCCTGCAGAATACTGTTCTCCTAGGCATAGAAATCCCCACCATGGGTGGTGGGACTGGGGGAGGTGTGGCTGGCACCCTACTATTCTATTAGCTCCCCCAAGACTCAGGCAGCACTGGGAGTGTGATCACCCTGCAACCTCTCCCCAAAAATACAAACGAGCACGTTTGCACATCACTACCACTATCCTGAGCAACAGAAGCAGGGGCGACTCCAGGCACCAGCGCAACAAGTGCGTGCCTGTGGTGGCGCTCTTCCCTGCCAGCGCCTGGCCGGGGGAGCAGGGCCGCGGGCATGCCACCCTCCCCGCGGCGCTCCTCCGGCCGGGGGAGAGCGGGGCATGCCGCCGCCCTCCCCGCGGCGCTCCTCCGGCCGGGGGAGAGCGGGGCATGCCGCCGTCCTCCCCGCGGCGCTCCTCCGGCCGGGGGAGAGCGGGGCATGCCGCCGTCCTCCCCGCGGCGCTCCTCCGGCCGGGGGAGAGCGGGGCATGCCGCTGTCCTCCCCGTGGCGCTCCTCCGGCCGGGGGAGTGTGGGGCATGCCGCCGCCCTCCCCGCCAGTGCCCGGTGCGGGGCCGCGGGCATGCCGCGCTCCCCGCCGGGGCAGCGGGGCTGTGAGCATGCCGCGCTCCCCGCCGGTGCCCCGGCTGGGGGAGAGGGGTGGCTGGCTGCTTTTTTGCCTGGGGCAGCAAAAAAGCCAGAGCCGGCCCTGAACAGAAGACAGGGATAGAGAAGGCTTCAAAAGCCATAATGGGGGGATAAGACAGAAAGATCCTCATTCCGAGCTGACTAAAGCTCCTACCTAACTCTCCCATGGGACCAAAGATACCGAGTTGTCAATAATTACTCCAAAACTGCCAGGAGGAGAGGGGGAATAATCAAACTTTGTACCTTCTGTAGGCCAAGCTCATTGCACACATCAAGAGCTCCTTGCATTCTTTCACACACTCTAAGCTCTTTGTGTGCCACCCTCCCTGTTCCCTTCTCTTTCAGGGATTCCCTGCAATACACCCCCATCCCCATGAAGGGGTCTGTGTGATCCCCACTTTTCCTTCCCCCCCATGCCATGGTCCCTCATGCCAGAGGCTATGTATACTCCCATCTTGCTTGATCTCCCTTTTCCCCTTTCTGCTCCATACCAGAATCCTCCATTCTCCCCCTGTTAGAGGTTGTGTTACACCCTGCACCCATTCCTTCCATGCCAGGGGCTCTGTGTATGCTCCTATGCCCAGATCACCACCATGCTTATGCTCCTTTCTTTCAGGGCGTCAACATTTTTAAAGTATCAGAGGGGTAGCCGTGTTAGTCTGGATCTGTAGAAGCGACAAAGGGTCCTGTGGCACCTTATAGACTAACAGAGGTACTGAAGTGGGTATTCACCCACGAAAGCTTATGCTCCAATACCTCTGTTAGTCTATAAGGTGCCACAGGACCCTTTGTCGCTTCAACATTTTAAAACTGAATTGGGAGGATGGGCAAAGCTAAAATGAGGGATATTATTATGCTGAAAGGTGTTAACTGCCACCAACTAACAATTACAAATGTCGTTGAAACTGGTAGCTCTGCTAAGTAGATGCCATGGATTCTGTGCATCCTCTAGTGCCAACTTTCATTTTTCCCAATTTCCCCCAAAATCAATAGTGTTCTGGCCACTGATGCCTAAAATATTCCCTTAAATTTTTGAATTGATTTGCTGTGATGTACAAATATTATTAGATTACATCCAAACAGAGAAACACCATCAAGTTGAGTGTAAGGCCTCGGAAACTCAGCCAATGGACTGACTCCCTCTCCTACCTGCCAAACCCTCCAGAGTCCACATCCCTCACCTGACCACCTAAATTGCAACTCTGTTATCCCCACCAAATGGTTGGGGTCGCATAAAATAAATGCCAAAACTTTCAAAAGCAGAGGTTTTGATTGTATCGGTAGTTTAATGATTCACCGCCCTTTTGGCATTTTCTATTGATTTTATGCTGTCACCAAATTTTCTCTTTTTGTTGCAAAATCTAGTATTGGAATGTTTCAGAAATCAGGGCTCCTTTACCCAGAATTAGTGGTCCTCTGCCCTCCATTTACCTCTGTCTGGAGTAGCATCCAAGGAAGGAGTAGCATCTAAGGAAGCAGGTGCCTGGGGCAGCAAATCTGAAGGTACAGCACTCTGGCCGTTCTTGGGGCGGCACTCTGGGTTGTTGGTCCACCCCCCTCCCCCCCCCGGCGGCACTGCTGCGGCAGCTTTTTAATTTTCTTTGCTTCAGCGGCACTGCTGCAGCAGGGTTGTGGGGTTTTTTGCTTCACTGCTTGGGGTGGCAAAAAAGGTAGAACCGGCCCTGGCCAGGAGGACAGTAGTTATGTATTTACTGTTACTTCTTCCCTATTCTGCCTCACAACAAAAGGCACTTTGATACCACAGTGATGAAAACTGGATAGATGAATGGCAGTGGTTTAATATGCAGCTAAAATCTTGCCTCTGTGTGAGACATATCTAAAGTTTTTAAACTAGGAATTCAAACACTGGTCTTGAACAAATGAGATCATTGGAGAAACCAGAGTGGGCAGGTAGAGCCATTTTAAATCCAGTACATTATGATCTTTACAGGCTGCTGTTAATTGGCTTTGTTGCAACATTTACATGTTTATTTTGCCTACCTACTTTCAGATGAACCCAGTTTCAACTGCAGTTACTCTACCTCTTGAAATGAATCCCAGTTAAATAGTCACGTGACTTCTCCAGTGCTCCTAGGTGCTGGATACATTTAGAAATGGAGATAAAACCAAAATGGCCAAGCAGAACCACTCTTTCAACCTTGGGAACAGAGTCCATATCACTTACAAGGTTTGCATCTGTTTATAATTGCTGGTTTTTGCTTTGTTACTCTTTGTTCTATACCTGGTTTTCCTGCACTGTCCCTTGATAAAATGCCAAGTAGAAACAAAATATTTTTGCAATGATGCCAACAACTTCTGTTCCCTGCTATATTCTTGTGAAATAGAATCTTTCTATGGTCTCTTTCCTTTAAAAAAACAAAACAAAACAACAAAAAACAAACACACCAGAGGGGTGAGGAGGGGAAAGAGATTCAGCTATTCAAACTTTAGTGAGATTCCTTGAGACATTTTCTCCTCTCACTTGCACTGATGAAAATCTGGAGTAATTCAATTGACTTCAGGGGAGTTTCTCCAGATTTACACTGATCAGAGAACAGAATTTGGCCCAGGCTTGTGGGACAAAAGCAAGAGCTGATAGTTGATGATGGCAACAACATTTCAAGAGAGGAAAAAAGATTGGTGGCTGGGTCTGTAATGTCATACCATAACTACTTGGGCAGAACAGAGGCCTACAACTGTATGTGGAGGGCATGGATGGGGCAGCAACAGAGAATGTGACTTACCTTTCTAAACAGCTCTTTAAAAATAGTTTAAGAGGGTTGATTTTAAGACCCTGCCTACCCTACAAAATAACAGTAATGGCAAAGTGTGTTATAGCATGGCTTACTCATTGACACCAGGGTTTAAACATGGTTATAAACTGTTGCGGGGAGGGAGGGCGTTATAACCCATGTAGACAGAAAAAATAATTTTATAAAATTGTTTGACCACAAACATGTTACATAACTTTGTTCAAACATATTTTTGTAATATAAATGGGGCCTTAAAAGGCACCAAATAAAAAGAAAAGGAACAGGGGCAGGACACATGAATTTTAAAAGACCAGTTAGAATTACCTAGTCAGAAAGCGGAGGATGGGGAAGCAATTCCTACCAAAGGTGATATGGGAAAGAAATAGGTGACTCCATCCTGAAAGTTTCCTTTCAGGGTCTTCCACAATTCTTAAGGTTTTTTCCTCCATAGCTTTTGTGTTTTAATTTTATTAATTGTGGAGAATACTGAATATTTATTACTCAAAATTTCAACATATCAGTAAAGAATAGTGGGGAAAAATCAACCAGTGATTCTGCCACTGACTCACCATTGACAGCAGAGAAGATAATCCAGAGTTCTATTGCATAGGAGGATTGGTGCAGCTTCCAGCCTGCCAGCATCTATTAGGGTGATAATTATGATTGCAGTGAATTAGTAGCAGTGAGTTTCTCTAGCTCCTTCCATTAGAGTCAGTGTTCAGCCCTTCCAAAATTGACACTGAAGAGGAAAGAAGCGGAACGAATAAGATATTAAATAAACACACTTCTGTCATGAGTCAGCAGAAGTCTATTGTGAGAGAGCCTCCAATAAAGCAGCAGTTGATCAATGAATGTTACAGCAGAAAAGTTCAGTGTGAATTTAAGCGACGTGGAATAAAAACAGAGATGAAAGAAATGGTGCTGCTTTTGCAAACTTAAATTCCATTTGTTCACTGGCAGCAATTATTTTATGGGCAACAATGTATTTTTCACCCTGGGTACAATCTTTTAGTTATTTTACTTGCCATTTTCTTTAGATTGTCCACCAATGTAAATTTTTTTTCCCCACTTACCATTCCCCCTCCTTTTCCCCTCCACACCTATAAGTACTCTCTCACACACACACATTCTGCACTTGGTTTTTAAATTGTTGCTCAGATTTACTTGGTAATTAAGGATTTGTTATTAGATGATTTTTTATTGTACATTAGCACTTATACAGTAGATAACTCTTTCAAAGTATTGTACAAACACTGGGCTAGATCCCCAATGGGTGTGAATCAGCACAGTTCCAAGAGGTTGTACTGAGGATCTAGCTTCTTAACTAATCAATCCACCTGACACCCTGTAAGAGAGGTAAGTGATTGTTATCATTCCACAGATGGGGAAACAAAGAAAGGTGAAGCTGTTTATACAAGAAGTCAGTAGCAGAGCTGGAACTGGAAGTTTGAATCTGCTGATTCCCACTCCTCTGCTTGTACCTCAAGACCACACTGCCTCAACAGTAAAATACCCTGAATCTTATACAGCAGTAAAATATGAAATATTTCATGTACCAAAACCCCCCCGGACAGGTAGGCAGGAATTTTAAATCTCTTAAGTATCCTGGAAAAACCCCACAGAACAGCATGATAGGCTGTCCCATTAGAAATAAAAGCAGCAAGATTTGCATGGCACTTCTAACGTTAGCCTGCTGCTAGTCATTAGAAAGTGTTACCAGAATTTTACATCTATCACTGATAACAGGAACAAAGAAACTGCTGTGCTAGATCAGACTCATGGTCCATCTAGTCCAGTAACATGTCTTCAGGTAGCCTACACTAGAGGCTTCAGAGGAAGGTGAAAGAAACATCACAACAGGTAGATGTGGGCTAATCTGCTCTACTGTACTAGTTAGAGGTTGGCTTAAACCCTGAAGCTTGCAGACAAGGTCTTACTTGTCTGTCAGAGACAATTCAAGCACCAGGATGTAACAGAAGCGACAGCAGTAGGGTTGAACTGCCTGACTTAAGGGCCAGGATTTTAAAAATGGGCACCTAAATGTAGTTTCCTAATTCTGTATTTAAGAATCTAAATAAGATGCTTGCCTTTCAAAAGTGCTGAATACCTATTAGTTTCCAATTGTTAATTTTGCTCAACACTTTTGAAAACTAGGTCACTTATTCAGGTGTGTAAACATGGACTAAGAAGAGTAATATTAGGCACGCATTAAAAAAAAAATCTTACCCAAGTCAAGAAAATGATGAATCAAAGATCTTGTTTACTCTTTGTATATTTGTAAAGGCGCTTAGATGTCACTGAGATGACCATGGTATATTTAGAGAGATTAGACAGCATAATTCTGAAGAGTTTGGTTGCAAATGTAACCCCAAGCAAAATCACTTTGACTGTGTTATCCATTCATCTGCTCTTCCATGAGGTGCCATATTGTTGAACTAAAATGGAGAATGTAGCTGTAAAGATAAACTTAGGCAGCTAGCTTCCTCTCCCAAAGTTGGTGGTGAGACAGAAAGCAAGGCTGCTCAGAGGATTCTCAGGGAGATGGGTATGTAATAGCTTTGGGCTTAGAAACTGAGATGGAATTGGTATGTTTGGGTTTGGATGAGCTACAGTGGTTGATGTTTTCTGTGTGTATAGAGAAGTAAACTTTGGGTTAGACCAAAAAGTAATTTTCTGTTGTAACCTATATTTTGATTATATAGACTGTTGTAATTATGCCACTATGACCCTGTTATATTTGGTATGATTTTGAGTGTGATAATGCCCACATAATCCATGGCATAAAGATTAACCTATCCAGACCCCACTGCAGTAAGGTTATAATGTACTCTTTTCAAGAAGTGCTAGGGGATCTTTAATTTCCAGCTGGACAACCCACAGAAAGAGGCGGAAAAGGCTCTCATCCAAAGGGCACCACCTCTAATGCTGCAGCTCCTCTCCTCTTTGCTACTACATTGCAGTGTCAGCATCAGGTCTGCACCAAAGTCCTAGTTGAGTGTTGAACCTGCAAAGGGGTAAGTGCTACCAAAAGAACCAATGACACCTTTACAGTGGTATATTTTCCTATCTAGCTAACAGCTATATTTTTCATTACTGAGATTATCTATTTTTCTAAGTCATGTTCAGACATGACCAACATGTTCAAATTGTAGTGACTGAACTGGAATAGAAGCACACAGGCCTAAGCCTACTCTCATCCAACATTTCAACAAGTTGAACAGAAGAATAAACATAGCCTGAGCAATGGCACGCTGAAGCTCTGACACACAAATGAAATACTGAAGGTATTTCACTTGAAAGATAAATTTCCCTAACCTGATCCTTATTCAGGCAGCATTACATAGTGTGTACACACACCCTGCCAAACCTCCTCCTCTTGGGAAGAAAGCCAACAATGCGAAATGCAATCCAGTTGCTTCCCCCATCCCTCTCCCCAAGGGGAGTTATTTTAAAACTTCAAGCTCACTCTGTGTAACAACACTGACCAAAGAGGAAAAAAAAGAGCAAGGGCCTGGGAGCTAACACAGAGAAACAAGGAGGAAAAAAAATAGTGGAGAAGAAATAATTTTGGACAACAAAAGGGAAAGGCTAATGCTAACCAGTGATCAGTGTCACTGCACAGAAGCAGAGTGGTTTAGTGGGAGGAGGATTGGTTAGGGAAGGAGTAGCAGTAAATGGGTTAGTTTCAGAGGAAGCAGACAGTACAGGTTCAACCTCTCTAATCTGGCACTCCCTGGTCCGGCAACATCCGTGCTGACTCCATGGGTGCTCCAGCCCTGGAGCACCCACCGGCAAAAATGAGTGGGTGCCAAGCTCCCGCCTCCCCGCACGCCTCTCATGTGCTGGCGGCCCTGCGCTTACCAACTCCTTCTCCTCCCTCCCAATGCTTCCGGAGCGCCACGAACAGCTGATTTGTGGTGTTCAATCTCCGGAAGGGAGAGGGAGGACCTGGGGCCGACGGCTGGGACCCCGGGTGAGTGACCAGCGGCTGGGACCTGGGGCCAGCATGGGAGCCCCCAGGTGGGGAGCCAGCGGCTGGGACCCCAGGTGGCAGTGGGGCTCCCTGCCAGGGGACCACACTGGGTGTAAAGCATTGGGGTGCTGCAGTGCACCCCACACCCTTATTTCCCTCACCTATGGAGACCCACTGGCACTCTGCACTGACCTTCTGTGGTTCGGCAAATTCTCTGGTTCGGCACCAGTCAGGTCCCGAGGGTGCCGGACTAGAGAGTTCAACCTGTAGTAGAAGATAAGGGACAGGCTAGAGATGGGGTTGGCTGCAATAGCAGCGGAGTGATGGGAGAAGAGGGTAAGGAAGGACTTGGCACCAGCAGCTGAACGTGGTTTGCTACACCATTAAAGAGGAGTTTGGTGGTCAGGTGGGGTTTGGCAGTGGCAGTGGAGTGCTTTCTTTGGTAGAGTGTTTGACAGGGCAGAGTGGACAGGGACAAGTTAAGCACTGGCATCAGGGAATAGTTTGGGGGTGGGGGCTAGGGAGAGATTTGACACTAGCAGGATTGTGGTTAAGCCGGAGGTGTGGATTCGCATAGGCATTGGGGGCGGCCTGGCACAGGGGGCTAGCATAGGGGATTTAAGGGGTTTGGGGGGGGGGCTAGCTTGGAAAGTTCAAGGGGTGGCATAGAATGGGTACCACAGAGGGATTAAGGGGGGTTAGCACAGGCATTAAGGAGGTGTTTGAAAGTGCCTCGGGGAATGGCGGGGAGTTGAAGGGGCATTTGGGGGGTAGTCCGGGGCAGATAAGGGGACAGTGTGGGGGGTAAGGTGTTTTTGGGGGGCGGCTAAGAGGGTGTTTGGGGTCCAGCCTGGGGCGGTTAAGGGGGTGTTTGGGAGCCAGTCCAGGATGGTTAAAGGGGCAGGAGGGTATTAAGGGAGCATTTGGGGGGGCAGCCCAGGGCTGTTAAGGGGGTGGGGGAGTATTAAGGGGTGTTTGGTGGGGGTATTAAAGGGGCAGTGTGGGGGCTAGCCCATGGTGGTTAAAGGGGTGGGGGGTATTAAGGGGGCGGTTGGGCGCCAGCCCGGTGCGGTTAAGGGGGCGGAGAGGTACTAAGGGGGCGGTTGGGCGCCGGCCCGGGGCGGTTAAGGGGGCGGAGAGGTACTAAGGGGGCGGTTGGGCGCCGGCCCGGGGCGGTTAAGGGGGCGGAGAGGTACTAAGGGGGCGGTTGGGCGCCGGCCCGGGGCGGTTAAGGGCTCCCTAAGGGGGCGGTTGGGCGCCGGCCCGGGGCGGTTAAGGGCTCCCTAAGGGGGCGGTTGGGCGCCGGCCCGGGGCGGTTAAGGGCTCCCTAAGGGGGCCGTTGGGCGCCAGCGGCGGCAGCAGCGCGCTGTGGGGAAGGGCTTGGCAGCTGCAGCACGGACTGGAGGCAGCTCGCGGTGCCTGCCCCCGCACCGCCCGCTGCCGGCAGAGCGCCCACATTCCGCTCCTGCCCTCGGAGCAGCGCGGCCGCCGCCGCCCCCCATGTCGCTGCCTGTGGTGCTGCCGGGCTCCTGCTGCCCCATGGCCGGGCTCTCCGCGGCGCTTCAGGCAGCGGCTCCCGGCCCGGCCACCTCTCCGGGCCCGCCGCTGCCGCCTCTCCGGCGCTTCCAGCGCTATCGGCCTCCCGCGGCGGCGCTCTCCCCGCTGTCCGCCCGCCGGGCCGCCGCCGGGGCCCCCGGGCTGCTGCCGGCCAGACCGCTGCTGTCCCTGGGGCTGCTGCAGCTCATCCTGGGCTGCTGCATGGTGGCGCTGAGCTTCGGGGCGCTGTCCCTCAGCGGCTCCCCGCAGGTGAAGAACTCCTGCCCCTTCTGGGCTGGCTCCTCGGTAAGTGGCCCGGGAGCTGCTGGGGGCGGCCGGGCAGCAACAGCTGCTACCGACGCAGCCGTGGCACGGGACAGCGGAGCCTGGCTCGTCCTTAGGCCGCCTAGTCTGTCATCTCATGTAGTGTCTGATGCCTGCCTGCTCTGTCTATAGCTACCTGTGCCACCTAGCCACGCTATTAGCTATCACATGTCTGATCAGTCTAATCTGTGATCTATCTAGCTAATCTATTCGATAGCATATATGTGACTGCTCTAATCTAGTATCTGTCTAGCCACTCTGTCAGCTATCACATATCTCATCGCTTTAATCTATTATCTATCTAGCCAATCTTTTAGTTATCATATCTGATCCTCTGATCTATGATCCATTTAGCTAATCTATTAGCTATCGGATATCTGATCGCTCTAATCTATGATCTATCTAGCTAATCTATTAGCTGTCACATGTCTAATTGTTATGTATCACAGATCCATCTAGCTAGCTATTAGCTACCACATTTGATCAGTCTAGCTAATCTCCTAGCTATTACATGTCAGAACAATCTAAGCAATCTATTCTTTAGTTAGCTAATCTATTAGCTAACATATTTTTGGGGAAATTCTATGGACTGTGTTATACAGGAGGTCAGACTAGATGATCACAATGGCCCCTTCTGGCCTTGGAATCTATGAATCTATATATCTGTCTAATGTATCTATGTAGCTCTCTATGGCAGAGACTGTGTCTTCTAGTTTGTAAAGTGCCTCAGACATTTTAGGCACTGCACACATAATAATTAATTAATTGTCTGTTACTGCTAACATTCATAGGGTGTTAGGCTTTCCAGCATAAATTTTGGATTTAAGGGATTAGCTCCTCTCTTTTATTGTAGAAGATTTATTGAATTTAACAAGACTTCCAAAGTGTGATCTCAGGCCCTAATCCTACAAGGAGCTTTACACACAGCCAGACAGACCTTTGCAATGCCTTATTGACTCTTACGGCGTTCCAAATGGGTGCAGGGATCTTCCTACACAGAGCTCCTTGAAAGATTGGGGCCTAGGTGATTAGAGCAGGGAAATGGTAGTCAGGATGCTTGGGTTCTATTCTAGTTCTGCTTCTGATTTGCAGTGTGACATTCAGCAAGCCACTTAATCTCGCTGTGTGTCAGTTTCCCTGTCTGTAAAATAGGAAGATTAATAATTCCTTACTTCAGAGGTGTGTCATCAAGAGTGTTCATGAATGTTCGTAAAGCACTTTGAAATCTTCAGGTAAAAGGTGTTATATGTGTGTGTATATATGTGTGTGTGTGTGTATATATATATGTATAAAATTACTTTTATAGCAAATTACACCCTTCATTGACAATTTACAATTCAGTTATCGGAAGTGATATATTTTTATTTGTTCAGTAAAGAAGCTAGAACACTATTTTGTCTTGCAGAAATAATAAATAGTAATATAAATAATATTTTATACTGTTGTCTATAGGTCTTACTTCGGTAGCAGCACAAATCCTAACAAATAGATTATTACAGAAGAATAAACAAATATAAAGAGGAGGCCAAATTGACATTTTATAGCTGATTAAGATTTTATAAGGAAAAACATTTAAAATAATCAGTCTATCAAACCTTGTATACAATAAGAAACAACACTTCCCACCTGTAATATAGATGCACATATTGCATGCAGCATTTCCCTGCATTTAATACTGCTACTCTGATAAGACTGGATAAATAAATAGTGATATTCCTTGAAAAACTGTAAGAAGGCGGGAATTAGGATTTTATTATGGACAGTAAGTATTATGGCAAGTTATTAGTGCTGTTGAGTTCTCTTTAAACTTCACTTTTTCTGGTCAAGTGTTTTTACATAGCATTTTGTACTAGGGTATGAAAGCCCATATTATAAGTCTTACGTGTAAAGAAACAGACAAATTTACGGTGGAAACCTGATGAAGATCTCTTCGACTCTAACCTTCCCAAATACATGTATGTGTAGTCTTTCACATATTTACCCCTGCAGGTATTCACAGCCTTAGACCCTGAAGTAAGGAAACAAATGCACTGTCCATGCTCACTATACCTCCTTTTAAACACCCGTAACTTTATTAATATAGTTCAAAACCAGATTGCTTCAAATACGGCTAAAACAGTGTCCCACTTAGGACTGCATACATATCAAGCTTGCACTTATGTAACAAATTAGTTTTTGAATTACTCAAGTGCAGAATAAATATGTGATCTGTTGCTCAGTGGAAAAATGCCTTTTTCCTCTGTTCCTATAGCTCCAAAACAACATTACATTCGACTATGAAATTTACCAAAATCATTGTTTCGGGGCTGGCAGCAGGCATGAGAAATGTTATCCTAAAGATAATTCTTTAAAAAAGTCATAAGCAACTACAGTTAGGGAGTTAGGATGTGGATACCTTCTCATCTGTGACTATAACATTCTAATGATTTATTAAACCACAGCACAGGAAAATTATGAGTAAGGCTATTTAATCACATGCCTCAAAGTTGTAATAGACATTCAACTAATCATGCAGTCTTTACTAAGGCAAAACACCCATTGACATTGTGACAGATACGGCAATTTCCTGCAATATCCTGGACAAACCTTAATGATTTAAGTTTATGTATAATTGTAGGTCAAATATTGTATGTACTTTCATGGGGAAGGTGGACCACAGCCTTCCAGGAACTAAAAATAGTGGCAGCAAATTCACTTGGGTTGTAACATCTCCTGAGAGGTACAACCACCTGGAAAGATTTGCATGTAGGGATTCAAACTGAATCCTCTAGAGAAAGGACTTTTGGATAAATAGCCTGAATTTAAACTGACTCAGGGCCTGCTTTCTGATCCAGCAAGTGAACAGGACCTTCTGTTCAAGGGAGGCCCCAATCCTTCCTGGGAAGGGTTGGAAGGACTTGACCTGTTCATGTGTATGCTTGTTGTAAGCCAGTGGTTCTCAGCTGTGGTCCACCGCTTCTTCAGGGAAAGCCCCTGGCGCGCTGGGCCGGTGTGTTTACCTGCCGTGTCCGCAGGTTCGGCCGGTCACGGCTCCCACTGGCCACGGTTCGCCATCCCAGGCCAATGGGGGCTGCGGGATGCAGCGCAGGCCGAAGGCTGTGCTGTCTGCCACGTCCCGCAGCCCCCATTGGCATGGGACGGCGAACAATGGCCAGTGGGAGCCACGACCAGCCGAACCTGCGGACGCGGCAGGTAAACATACCGGCCCGGCGTGCCAGGGGCTTTCCCTGAAGAAGCGGTGGCCCACGATTAAGAACCACTGTTGTAAGACAAGGCAGTTATGAATTTGTAATCCCAGAAAAGTCCCTTGGTGGAATTTAGAGAGTCCTTGCTGGGGTTGTAGTGATCTCTGATAAGGTTATTAGCAAGTGTGTAGGTTCTTTTATTGATTTAATGTTTTCTCTACTATGCTTTCACCTTGAGAATAAATGTGCTTGCTTAGGAAAAGCTGTATGTGGTGCCTTATAACTGTGGGCAATTTTGCTGTTCGTAGCATCTGAAGAGAAAAGCAAAGCAGGCATACTTAAGCAGTCTGACTCGCTGGGAAATTCACAGTGTAGGCAGGGAACCGTGCAGCCTCGAAATATTCCAGTCAGAAGGGAGTGAGATGTGTGTCTCCGCCCTAGAGAGATGATGGCTGGGGAACCAGGACCCTAAAAGTAGATGCTCTTGCTGGACCATAAATGGTAATACAGGTTCAGTTGCCCTGAACTGTGACAGACATGTGCTTAAAGTGATGTGCTTTAATTATAGTATCACATGATTATTTTGCACTTAGATAGTTCACAAACTATTTTGTTACGAAACTGCAAAGTTATGTATGTAGTTTTGAAAGCGGAATGGTAACGTCAATGGGTGTTTTGGCCAAATCATGTATGCACACGTGCTAGGCCAGATTCATCACCAGACTAGAAGTCATTGGAGTTATAGAAGGGATTTACTTATTTAAAAATGTTAATGGATGCAGATCCATTTGCTCTAGCCTACCCTTTTCTGATGCAGGCTATAATCTTGAAGTTCTGTGTTCATTAACCTAGTCACATTGGCCCAGATCCTCAAAGGAATTTAGGCTTCTAGGTTCTATTGATTTCCATAGGAGTTAGGAGCTAAATTACTTTGAAGATATGGGCCATTAACTGTAAATTGCAGCGAGTTTCTGTTGTCTACAGGGCACAGCCGAAGATCTGTTCTGTCCTGCCTAGCTTTCCCACACACACGTCTACCCATGCCCCCAATAATGTCATTAAAATGTTTTGTCCTTTCAGTTCTACAGCAGGATTTATTCCTGATCTGACTGAATGGAACAAGCTATGTATGTATGTGTCTATACATTTTAGCCATAGTTCCTTCAGAGTTGTTCTCTTGATTGAAATACTGAATTAAGTGGTAAAATAAGGCAGCATAATACAAACATTTCTTTGTCTTTTGGCTCCCCTCCAGTAGAATGATTGAACATGACCATAACTTTGAAGTTAATGGGATTACCCACATATTTAAAATTATACATGTGTGTAAGAGGTTTGCTGGATAGGGGTCTAAGTTAGCGGAAATATTGCTTTGTAGTCAGCTGAGGAGGTTGAGTTTACTGAAAAATTAGGAAAAAATTTGTTCGTTTCTGGAAAGTTGTGTATATGGACTAAAAAATAAAAAGGACAATGAGGAAAAAATCTGATTATGTTATTAGGTAAGACATTATTATAAGTGAAGTGTCTTATCAACATTGGCTCTGATTCTCTACCCATTTATGGCAGGGTTACACTGGTATATTTCTACTGAAGTCAGTGGAGTTACTCCTATGTGAGAGGAGAGTCAGACCCACTCTCTTAAACAAGGAGTTCTTTCTAGAACGCTAAAGTTAATAGCGTCTTTCAATGTATTAGTGTTGGGTGATGAGGGCTGTAATGGGGCTCTGTCAACATGGCGGTTCAGTCTTGCATAATTGTTTTTTTGCTCTTGCAGGTGATCTTGTCAGGAATCATAGGATTAACTACGTGGAAGAGACCAGTGGTACTTTTGGTATGTATCTGCTAAAATGTGTTGTAAGGGAAATGTCGCAAGATGCTCTTGATATAACAGAGATACTGGTAAAGAGGTTAATTTCCTTCCCCTTTAAAAAATGCTGGAATTATTGAATGCACGATCAACGCATACAAAGGAGTATATTCTTCTCTCTGTGCACACAGCTCTTGTTAGCAGTAATAGGAGTTATGGGACTATACTGAGAGGAAGCAATACTCTTGTACGTTTTATAGAGCTTTTCACATTCATGTAGGTATTTCCTTATAAGAAATTATAGGTTTAGAATAACCATTCAAATCTTTGAATCCCGTGTTGTTTCCTGGCCCTACATTTTTTCCATTCTGCTTTGTCAGCACTCCAGCAGAGTATATAATTTGTCATTTGGGGATAATGCTATTCAAGTTTCCATAAAGGGAGTGGTTTCAGGACTGATCACTCAACTGTAATATACCGGTGCCTACTACTACAGCAGAGAGGTCACCCTAATTACTACTTTCTTATATAATTTGACTTTGTTCTGCCACAGGTATTTAAGAAATTAAGATCTCACACTCTTTTGACAGAAGTAAATGTTCAGGGTATGTAAACTGTATCTAGATATAAACTAACTCAAGTGCTCTTTGTGTCTGTGGGTCTTGATGTCTCAGGGGACTGGAAATGGGATATGAAGCCTTTCATCACTAGATGGCTGTTTCAGTTCTGTTCCAGGACAAGAGTAACCAAAAGTGCCACATGACACTTTTTTGGCAGGCTGTGTAAAGTGGGGTGGTCTCAATCCAGCTCCATTGGTTGTCTAGGAAGACAGACCAAGGACTGAATAGGTATGTAGAGTGAGTTACTTTCTCACATTGGTGGGACAGTGTGTAACTTGCTCTGCTGCTGTCTATGTCATACCAGTTCTGTGACTAAATAGAGAGGTTCAGTATCCAGGGCTCTCAATCTGGCAGTTTACACAAGCTCTAAATTTGTTTAAAAATAAATATAAATGCCATCTGTCTTTAAGAATTTCAACCCTGTAAGGAGCCTGGTGTTTCTGTATCTGAAAAAAATTATTACTGCAATTGCTGTCTACTACAGCTCCTTATTATCTCCTTCTCTTCTATGTCTAATCCTTCTTTCATATCCTCCTTTCTATTGCTTACATAGATCATTTCTTGTTGTACCTGAGCACTGAATCAGCACATTTACCCTTTTATTTACGTTCCTAACAACTATGGCTCTTCAGTATTTTTCATTTTTGTATATGTGTATGTTTTCCTGAAGCGTGATTCCCTCTCCCTTCCCCCTTCCCCGCTAAGATCCAGGACAGAAAGTTAATTGTTCAAAAAGCATCAACATTCATACCACATGGGTTCTTTAATGCCGATGGATTGATTTCCTACATTGTCAGTTTTTAAAACTTCTGTAGAATTTAGATATTTTTTTGAATTGGACACCAGTGCCATTCCAAAAATCTGAGAAATCAGGGCAGTCTCAGGTATATGCTTTGAATTGCCAGGGGTTGTATTGCATCACCAATTTATGTTAGCATTTGCACCATCTATGTGAAGAGATTTGGGACAGTGCGGAATAGTTAGATAACAGTTGTTGTTGGGTAATCCCATATGAAGAGAGATTGAAGAGGCTAGGACTTTTTAGCTTGGAAAAGAGGAGACTAAGGGGGGATATGATAGAGGTATATAAAATTATGAGTGGTGTGGAAGAAGTGAATAAGGAAAGGTAATTTACTTGTTCTCATAATAAAAGAACTAAGGGCCACCCAATGAAATTAGTGGGCAGCAGGTTTAAAACAAATAAAAGGAAGTTCTTCTTCACACAGCGCACAGTCAACCTGTGGAACTCCTTGCCTGAGGAGGCTGTGAAGGCTAGAACGGTAACAGGGTTTAAAAGAGAACTGGATAAATTCATGGAAATGAAGTCCATTAATGGCTATTAACCAGGATGGGTAAGGAATGGTGTCCTTAGCCTCTGTTTGTCAGAGGGGGGTGATGGATGACAGGAGAGAGATCACTTGATCATTACCTGTTAGGTCCACTCACTCCGGGTCACCTGGCATTGGCCACTGTTGGTGGACAGGATACTGGGCTGGATGGACCTTTGGTCTGACCCAGGACGGCCTTTCTTATGTTCTTATGTTAATGATGATCATTATTCTTACTTCTATAGCTGTGTCAACATTAAAACCCTCTTTCATGCTCATAAGCTAAAAGCTTATTATCTTTCTTTGTATGCATAACTGTGCTTTGAGCTGCTGTTTCTTCAGATAATTCTCTACCATTTTAAGTGCTTTTAAAATTCTGTCTGGTTCCTGAAAAACAAGTGCTGCAGTTGTCTTGAAGCTTCCAAACCAAATGTTAAAGGTGATGACATTTGTGATACAGCATGGCCAGAAGGCAGCAGGAGAGTGATCTAGGATGAGGAGAAGCCTTATTCCCTGTAGATTAATTAAAAGCACCTGAAACCAATTAGAGCACCTGAAGCCAGTCACCTGATAAAATCCCCCTGCTTCAATCAGCCAGAGGAGGAGCTTGAGCAGAGTGAGGAGGAGCTGAATCAGAGTGGTTTGGTGGTAGAGCAGAGAGCAGTTTGGAGGAGCTGAATCAGAGTGCTTTGGTGGTGGAGCAGAGAGCAGTTTGGAGGAGTGAAGCAGAGTGGATTGGTGGTGGAACAAAGAGCAGTTCGGAGGAAAGCGGACGAGAGTTTTGAGAAGTGCTGCGGTGGGCTAAGAAGACCAAGATCCTAGGTAAAGGGACACCTGGCTTGTGCAGAGGGAAGGCAGGAAGCCCCACAAGCTGAAGGGCAGGAGAGGGAAGTAGCCCAGGGGAAAGAATCACTGGTACAAGTGGTTCACCTGCTATCATAGGGCCCCTGGGCTGGGACCCGGAGTAGAGGGTGGGGCTGGGTCCCTCCCTCTCCACTCCCCTTCCCTGGGATACTAGTAGGATAGCTGTTACCCCAGTTCAGAGGCAAGAAATGGCACCCTGAAATCCCTCCACAAGAAGAGAAAGTGCGGGACCCATCATAGTAGTGCCGGCAATTTGCCACACATTGTTTAATTTGATGTAGATTAGAAGCTCTGAAATGTAGTAATTAAAAATTGTCTAAAGAGCTATTTGGGCTTATTCTTTTCATATTAATAAAATAAATCTTTATTTCCTGCTGACTGCTTGTATTATTCTGCTGCTGCAGCTTAGCAGTATTTAGGCAATCTTATAAAGGTGCACATATTTTTCTTAACTCTCCTTTCTATACACACATTTAGGTAAATGTCACTGCCTCAGTGTTTTATTTGTATGTGACCAAATTTGACATAGGTTTCTTAGGCCCCATCTATACTATAAACAGAACTGTGAGGGGGACCCAGTGTGATAGGGTGGCTTGTCCTAGGGGCTGGAAAGCCTGGTGCTAAGCCAACTTGATCACAGAATGAGCCCCACCTGAGTGAAATCAGGCAATTTGCCACAAAGAGCAGAAGGTGAATACAATAATGGGAAAGAGCCAGGCTTAAGTGATGATAAAGAGCTGGAGTGAGAGCTAGGTAGGAAACTTGGAGCAGGAAGGAAAGCTTTCCAGGTAGGGAGGCCTGGGAAAAGACCCTGACTAACCAAGGAAGTGACTGCGAGACCTGGAAGAGATCTTAAGATGCTGGGTAGGAATTGGCCCAGGGAAAACCTGCAGCACAGGTAAAGGAGCAGACCTGCCTGGTCAGTACAGGGCCCTGGGCTAGAAGCCAGCATAGAAGGTGGTACTGTGTTTCCCTACCAGCCCCAAGGAAGGGGGTGTACAAGCCCACTGCAAGGGATATTGAGCCCATCAAGGGAGCTAAAGGCTAAGCCAAAGACAGGCTGAGGAATTGCTCAGATTGGGTGGAAGGATTTTGTTTCTGTTAAAGACATTTTTTGACTTTTAAGTTTGGACAATGGTGACCCCAGAATGGGTAGACTTAAGATGGTAACCTGGCTGGAGGGCCAAGTTACTGACAGAGAAACTGCCACTGTGCTGGAGTGACCATTGGCAGGGAGTGCTGACCCAGGGACAGAGCTGCTATGCCATGCCTGGCCATGAGGGAATGCCTAGTGCTGAGTGAACTGATTTACACTCAGTTACAAATTTACAGCACAGTTGTCCCATCCCGCTCCCCCATTCCCCTGTTTAGATGGGAGTTGCTTGTGATCCTGAATCATGGAGATCAGGATGCAACCCAGGCTTCAGCAGAGATGGGGAACATAGTAAAAAAATAAAAAGGTAGCTCCTATACACACTACAACTATGTTGGAACTGCGTTCCTGGAGATGGGCCTATTTGTAGAGTAGACAAGGCCTTCAATGGTATATCAGTGTGGATGCTTTGTAGGGTGACCAGATGGGCTTTTTCTTATATAGTCGCCTATTACCCCCCTGTCCCTGATTTTTCACATTTGCTATCTGGTCAACCTAATGCTTTGGGAGTCTGAAACATATTGTGATTTTAGCTTTGACCCTTTCAGTTCTTAGGCTCAGTCACCAAACATCTTTGCAATTCAGTTTTTAGCATTTGAAGAGTGGTTTTCCTGTTTTTTTTTGGCGGAGGGGGGGGCGTGTTATTTCTCCCAAAGTTGGCAGGAGTTGTTGGCTTCCACAGTACTGAGTTAGGCATCGCTCACCTCTTTATGGAAACTATTCCTTCCTGTCATGAGTTCCTTCCTGCCATGGCTCTTACATTTGACCTTTAACTGAAGTATTTCTTTCTAAAATCACATCAATGGCTCAACTGGTTTGGTAACAGACAAGCAATGTGGTCAACACCCATCTCTAACGCATCACATTGGTTGCAACAACAAGGTCCTCGGTCCTTACGCGTGTGCGTGCGCTCTCTCTCTCTCTCTCCTGCTTGTGTTTAGCCAGTGGTTTTTCATCTATGGCCCATTATAGACCACTTGGGCTTCATGCAGCACTTTCAAATGATCCCTGTAGCTGTCTGTGTCCTATTGGTGAAAGCATCTATCCATTTTCAAGCAGTGATGCATAGTGTTCGTTGCAGTCCTGTCCAGGATGCTTTCTAAGACTTTTCCTTGGCTTGTCGAGCAACTACAATAAACTGCTAAAATCACACACATCTCTGCATACTATGTGGCTGCTTTGTAAATCTTATTTTTTGAATTTTCTCTCAAGGAAAAAACAAGCCTGCATTCAAATATATGGATGACGCTGCAATTGGAGGGATTGCAAACACATGAGAGGACAGAACCAAACTGCTAAGTGACCTGGAAAGATTAGAGCTGCAGGCAATGGAGGGAGAGTCAGTAAAAATAAATATAAAGTCCTATGCCCAGGGAGAAGAAATTAACAGTATAGATGCAAACTGGGTGGCTGTAACTTCTCCAGGCAACTCTACAAAACACATTACGGTGACTGTAAAAGTGGCATTGTACGCTTCTGTATGCAGTGCCATGTGCCAGTCAGTGATTTCCATTTCAAATGTGCTCCGCTTTAGAGGTCCTTGATTCCCTGCTCGCTCACCTGCTGGGGCAGGGGCTGCTGGAGACCTAGGGTTCCCAGGGTCTGGGGCTGTAGGGCAGCCCCTCCCTGGGGCCTGTCCTGGTTCACGACTCTGGGACAGCCCTGCCATGTGGACTGTCCTGGGGTTGGGGACCTTGGATTCCAGAGAACTGGGAGTCGGGTAGCCTTGGGAGCCAGTTGGCCTGGGAATATGGAAGCCCTGAGATGGTATATATGGCAGAGCTGCCCTAGAGCTGCAGACCTTAGCAGCTTCTGACTGAATTTGACATTCTTCTTGTCAATGTCAGTTTCACTCAACAGCTGCCAGTCCCAGTTAGCATATTTCATTTTAGAAACAGCATGTCAGTGTTTTTGAAGCACTTTTTGGAGTGAATTACAGTTTTAGAAACATTTGGTCTCAGTCCAATTTGGAATGCAACAAAATTTCAAAATATAAAAACGTTGTGCAAACTGTAAACCTCAAGTTTTGGCCAACCCTAGTCAGCATACAAGTAAAAGAAGATGTTTTTCTAACTATTTGCCCTGCAAACTCAGTCTGGGTTCTGAGAGTCAACCTGGGTTCTTTCCAACTTTTGCAGTGTAACTAATAATTTGGAGCAGTCTGAAATTTTTTGTTCAAAACATTTACAATTAAAATGTTTTCTTTTTCATCAAAATAGAAATCTCTGCAAGAAGTTTTTGGTTTTGATTGCATTTTTCAAGCTTGTGTTTGGAAAAAAAAAACAGAACTGAAACACTGTCGGGTTTGGGGTTTTTATGAAAACCTGAAAATTGTTGAAGAAAAGCTTTGATGAAATGTGTTTGAAATATTTCACAGGAACAAATATTATTTCCTGACTAGCTTTAATAATAAAGATTCTGCAGGGCAAATAATGCTCTTAGTGACATCTGTGCATCTTCATTGCCTTGAAGAGTTTTGAACCAGAGGAAGAGCTTGTTTATTTGATATAGACTCCACCTTCTGTTTGATATAGACTCCACCTTTCTTACTCTATCTATGTAGGCGCTGTGCTAACTGGAGGGAGAAGCAGTGAAAATGGAAGCTATGGACATAGGCCCCAGTCCTGCAAATGCCTATGCAAGCACTTATCTTTAGTCTTTTAAGCACATGAGTAGGTGCTCAGACTTAAGCATATGTGTAAATATTTGTAGTATGGGGGAGAGGGCAAAGTGTTTTTGTGCTCTGTGCTCATCTGGATTTAGGAAGTAAATAACTGCAAATATTACTAAATTAGTTCAGTATAAATCTGACTCCTCCCTCCTCTGCCATCCAGAACGCCTATTGATATCAAAGTGAGTTGGGTTCATATAAAAGCTGCAGGACTGATTCCTATATGTAATAATAAATATAATTTAGATGTATGACACACTAAAATATTTTACAGGTAGATTGTAATTATTCCACACTTTAAAAAAAACAACACCCTTCACCAGTTGATTTTAGGAGTCTGGTTACTGCATCTAAAATATGGCATAATACTGCTTTTAAAAAAAATTATTTATTTTATACTTCTAAATTAGTATTTTTTGTCTTGAGCTTTATTACAAATTTCTGTATAATCTCTCAATAGTTCCCATGGCTGATGGGAAAATTAGCAAGATTATAAAATTAGTGCCTGCTATTGCAGCTGTGTATCTGAAGGAAAATGAATAAATTGACTTATTTTCCTTACAAGGATGTTTATTGTTTACACTGGTATAATATTTAATGATTATGAAAGAAGCATTTTTGTTTTGTTTACTGTCAAAGTGCTTGTTTGGGCCCTGATCCAACAGTATATATATGTGTGTGTGAAAGTCAGTGGGGCTCTGTATTGGCACAGCAGTCTACCTGTGCATGGTGAATTGCTGGGTTATGGCCTTATCTTGTAAGTTATTTCTGTCATTTGGCCTGTTCCTGCTCTTGTTGAAGCCAGTGGCCAAACGACTCTCATTCTCTTCAGTGAGAGCAGGACCAGCCTCATTGACTGAGAGCATTTAGATCCATCCTGTGTGTGTATGTTCTTTTTTGCTGGAAAAATCATTCAACCAAGACCTTAATATAATGCATTTTATTTTCATACAGTCTAATTCCTGCAAAAGTACCACAACACTTTTCACAGCTTTGTACAATCCATACATATCTAGTACTAAAAGGATTAAGGGCAGTAGGCCAAACTGGACATGCAGCTGATGCCAGTATTTGGCCTGTTTCTATTTTTATCACTGCAGTTCAAACTTGGTCCCTATGTATTTTGATTTTTAAAATAGCTTGTTTATCTTCACCAGTGTCTTCCATATGTTAACTTTCCTTTATTCAAATAAATTTGCCTTCTCTGACCGCAGAGAAAGTGGTGCTACCTGGGTTTGATGCATAGCCCTATTTACCCTTGTGAACTGAGATCCAGGGTCCAGTTAGCCCATATAAAGGGCTTCTTTCTTCCTTGGGTAGATGCAAACTCCAACTTAAATTTAACAGTAAACACTTTCAAAAAATTTGCTCCAACCCACCTTTAACCCACGTTATGGTCATGTCAAGATGTCAAGTTATGGTCATGTACTAAGCCAAGAAGTAATTAACAAGTAAGGATACATTTCAAATGTCTTTCTGGAACTTATCAATCAAATTTCACTATCTTCAAGATTAAAGTGCTTCCTGATGTTCCTTCTCACCAAGAGATGCTCATTCATCTCCAAAAAAAAATCTTGGGCATTGGCTTTTGGAGTGAACACTTTTTGTTGTGGTATTTTAATGCTTGCAAAATGGATGGAGTATTACAGTGAGTAATATACACCAAGCTGTGCAGGGAGCAGGAAGAAGTGAATGGAGTTGCTTCCTCTCTGGACCAGCTTTGATAAACTCTTTCTTTCACCTCTGCCTGCATGTAGAAATAAGCCGGTAGGAGAGCCAGTGCACCGTATCGGGGTGGCTGGCTTCCCCAGGCAGCAATTTAAAGGGCCAGGGGCTCCCAGCAGTGGCTGGAACCCCAGGCCCTTTAAATTGCCGCCAGAGTCCCGTGGCTGGAGCCATGGGGTAGCAGCGGCGGAACTCCGGGGGCTATTTAAAGGACTGGGGCGGTAGAGTTAGGGTGACCAGATGTCCCGATTTTATAAGGACAGTCCTGATTTTTGGGCCTATTTCTTATATAGGTGCCTATTACCCCCCCACCCCCTGTCCTGATTTTTCATACTTGCTATCTGGTCACCCTAGGTAGAGGCAACGGGAGCCCCGGGCCCTTTAAATAACCCCCGGAGCCCCGCCACTACCCTGGCAGTGGTGCGGGGGTAGGGAGGTCACTTACCGGTAGAGGGTAGGCTGGGGCTGGCTCTGACCCCCCCCCAGCTCCACCCCTTCCAGGGGCCAGAGTCGGCCCCAGCCCAGCCCCTGTGCCGGTAAGTCAGCAAACCTACTTTCATCCCTTCATGCAGGTGACTATGTTAGTGAACATAATAGTGCCAGCCATGGTAAATTGAACGCCTCACTGTCACAGATTGGATATAGTAGCTAGTTTCTATAGTCATAAGATTCTATGCATGTAACAAAACCCAGACCAGAGCTGTCTCCATGTAAACTAGGATTTATTGAGAAGACTTTCCAAAGTACATGCTGGTATGCTTTTTTGGTACATGTGACAAAGTAAGATTTCTCTCTTTGACTGATCCTTAATTATTGTTTTTAACTTCTGTATTTCATTACTCCTTCTGAAACTGGAAACCTGCATTTGAAACTAGGAGGAAAGGGTTAAGCTTTTACTGACTAAGATATGATGGCTTAGTTGAATTCCATGCAGAATAAGCAACTGAGTACTAATGTATCCTTGGCATTGTCTGTGTCAAAGTTAAGGTCACTGAAGACAATGAATCCTGGTGGATTCCAGTACCATGCTGAATAGATGGTCCATTAGTTGCTCTAGGAAATTGGCATGGTTTTCATCTGAGTGAGGCCTGTAGATCACTGGGAATGTTTTTGTTCGTGGGGTGGACTATCTTCTGTATCTGAGCTTGAAGGGGAAAATGAATACGGTTTCACCTCCTCTTTTCTCCTTTTTGATCTCGTTCTGAGGTCTTTCATGGCTTGTCACCATGGGCAAGTAATGTCACCCCTCAGTGCCCCCGTTTCCCATTAAAAGGGAATAATGATACTTGCCTCCCTTTGTAAAGTGTTTTGAGATTTATGGCTGAAAAGTGCTACTTAAGAGCTAACTATTATTGTTTCTTTAGGAAACCTTAATTTTTGATTTTTGGAGACTTTTCCTTGAAGCGTATGTCATTTGTTTATTTTTTTTTTAATAAAGGCAATTGAACCTGAATGACCTCACTTGAGATGGATACATTTCACAAAAAGGGTTTTAAGTGACACAGGTTTGTTTTTTTTTTAAGACAATTCCACTTTTTAAAAACTTGCTATAGATAACCCCATTTTAAGGGATACTTTTATTTGGCCTTTTCCCTCTTTATTTTTTGTATATTTGACAGCACTCTGGGTTAGATGCACAAAGGGGACTCAGTGTTGTAATGCTTAACTTTTAGGTGTCCTGATGCCTAGTGGAATCTGCAGTCCTGAGTTAGGTGCCCAGGCTGCCTAGAGAATGCCTGGGGAGAGTTAGGTGCCTAAGAATGGGATTCACAGAAACCGGTGAGCTGGGCGTGAGTTTACCTAAGCTAGCCAATAGGAAATGCTGAAGAGAGGAGTGTACCTAAGCCCCACACCGCAAAGGGCCTGAGGTACCTAAGTCCAGGTTGAGTGAGACACCTATCTCTGCTTGAGATTCACAGCCATGAAGACTCTCCTGGAGTAAGGTGCCTAAACCCTTTCTTGTTAAAAACAATGAAGGGTGGTGCCTTCCCCCTTGTAACTTTTAGCCCAGTGGTCAGGGTACTGACCCAGGGCTGGCACTACCATTAGGCGACCCTAGGCGGTCGTCGAGGGCGCCAGGATTTGGGGGGCAGCATCTCTGGTCCCTCGGCGGCCGCCGGCGGGAGAGGCTGCTGCGGAAATGCTGCCGATGTCCCCGGCGGCCGAAAAAGCACTCCCTGGGAATCGCGGTGGCAGCCTGTCCTGCCGCTGCCTAGGGCGGCAAAAAAGCTAGCACCGCCCCTGTACTGACCCAGGATGACAAGACCCAGATAGACCTGGCCCAGAACACCCTATAGCCCTGTGGTCAGGGCACTCGTCTGAGAAGTGAGAGACCTGTGTTTAAATCACTGTTCCACATCAGGCAGCGGGGGAAACCAAATACGTGTCTCCAACATCCTGGGTAAATGCGCTAATCAGTGGGTTAAAGGTTATAAGTGGAGTGGCTGCAGCACCACCACCACCACCTCCTCTGGCTGTTTTGTTTGAGGCCTGATTTGTTAGGCAGCCTCTGAGCATGTCTACTGTATTAGGCCTTGCAAGTGAGGTAGGTGAGGCAATGCTTATGTAAGCGGGGGAATAGTCCCGCTATTGTGGGGAACTTTCCTCGTCTCTGCACTACCCCGGTGAAATGGGCTAGCGGAAGGATCTCAGTCCTCGCTCCCACCTCCTTTACCCCAGAGGCCTCCCTGCCCTCGAGGACTCCCCTTGTACTCTCCTGTCTGGCAGAGTCCTCGTAACCCCAACAAGGCTGGGCCCAGGATTCCTGGGGGGCTCGACCCCCAACCTTGCTGTGGTCACCTAGGTCAGGGGCTAGGGTGTCCCCACTCCGGGGTACTCTCTCTGTACAGGATGCTTCCCTGACCCACTGATCACTGCATACAATTCAAAGCAAATGCAAATTATTTAATTAACAATTAATTTGTAACAGGAATAAGGAAAAATGGGAAAGGCTAATGGAAACACTTCACCCCGCTCTGTGGCAGGGAACATCACAACAGTGTCTCTAAAATGTCAGGGCAGTTCAGTCTGTTCCTGTGCAAGTCCCAGGCTCCTTCTCAGGCCCTGGCTGTGCTGCAGGGACGCTGCTTGGACACTTCTTCTGGCGGTGGCCACACGCTCGCAGGCTCTGGGTGGCAGGACCCTTCTTCCCAGCGTTGCCCCAGCCCTGTCGGGGTTTAGATCCCCCTGCACGTCTGGCCTGCAGGGCCCCTTGGCTGAGGCCTCTCCCTGTGCTGGGCCCACTGCCCAGGGTTCCCCTCGCTCTCCCCAGCTGCTCACCGCACCCGGCTCCGGACTGCTCCAGCTCCAGCTCCTCTGCCTCTGCACGGCTGCTGCTGCTGCTGCTCTGCCTCCAGCTCCCTGGGCTGCTGCCCTGGCCCCTCTGGCTCTGGCTCCTACAGCTTCTCCCCCCAGGGCAGGTCTGTCTCCCTGGGCTGCACCTCTGCTCCCAGGGCAGGTCTGTGTCTCTGGGCTGCACCTCTGCTCCCAGGGCAGGTCTGTCTCACTGGGCTGCACCTCTGCTCCCAGGGCAGGTCTGTGTCTCTGGGCTGCTTTTCTGGCCCCTCCAGATCTGGCCCAGCTCAGCTCTGGCCTCTGGCTTCTGCCCTCTCCTTAGCTCAGCCCCACTCACTCTGACTCAGGCAACTTCAGCTCACACGGAGGACGGGATTCACCCTGACCTCCTGACTCCCTGATTCGCCTGCCCGCCCTGTCAATCAGAGCTGACCTGGAGCATTGGCCTCTCCCCATTGCCCCTGGGGACTGTCAGTCCCATCGACCCTTCCCCTTTTGGTACTGGGAGCTCTGAATGTTAGTAAGGGGATAACAGTCCCCTTACACTTAGGTACGAGCGAGGTGCTTGGACTGAGGTGGTTGTGCTTATGTCCCAGGGTAGATTTTTAGGTGCTTAAGGAACTTTATCCCTGGAAACTTAAGAGCCTAGGGACTTTAGGAGCTTACAGGGTTAGGTGGCAGCAGAGGGGGATTTTGAGGCACCTAAAATGGCATTAGGTACCTACATTCTTTTTTGGAACAAGACTTTTTTGTAGTCACTTTGTTTTCCCAGTGTAGTGAGTCAGTTTTGCTTGGTGTCTGTGTGTTTCACATGGCAACGGTGGAGTGAAAAATAGGAAAATTCAAACGTAATACTATTAAAAATTGGCAGGAGGTCTCAAGGGCAGGTATATTACATGGAACTACTTTTAACTCATTTATTAAATTGGCTAGGTTTCCAGTGTTCCTGTAGCAATTGGAGTTTAAAAGCATATTTTGTATAAAATGTCTGTGTTCTTTCATGTTCTCTGATTCAGTTTTGAGTTGAGGTAATTCAGGTAACCTTGATGAATGGATAGGAAGTGGATATTGATCAACACAGCTCTTAGCAATGAGTTAGTTACAAGAAATGTTTACATCAATTCAGTATTGGGGTGAAAAACAAAGAGATGATTTTTTCTTATATTCTTACGTTGGTTTTACAGACCAGAAGCATTGTCTGTTGAATGGAGGGGTTCTATTTTTGGTAGTAGAGGGAAAATAAAATACTGTATTAGAATTGAAGTTCTTTGAATGTGTCTGTTTCCTAGTTGTATTACATCAGATACTTTGAAGTATTTGCCCTGCAAAACAGTTTTGAAAATTGCCTGTGTTGAATAAATGGTGCTGCAAGATGTTTCCGCCTCAAATTTCCTAATGATCCAGTTGTGTTGAGAGGCTAATCTAAAATGGAAGTTGAGCACTCTACAAATCACTCTTTGCACCTGCAGGAACATCTTTCAACTAGTCAGGATGCTGGCCTTCTAGGGCTTTTAGACCATTTGCAGGAATCAACTGAAAATCTCTTTCCCACCAGAAGAAAAATAACTTTTTAAAAGCTGATTCAAAAGCTCCTTCAGCTCTTTTAAACTGCACTAAACACTAAAGTAACTATTTCTTGCAGTGCTAATAAGAGAATATTACTGTACCTTTAGGTCTCTGTACTTGACTTGCCGGGCATATAGTTTTCTGCTGTACAGAGTCTGAGGAAAAAGGGGTAGACAAGTTTTGCACAAAGCTCATGTCCAAAATAATTGACAAGGTCAGTCCTTTTTGATGAGATACCAGGGATGAAATCCTAGCCCCACTGAAGTTAATGGGAGTTTTGTCCTTGACTTCAATATAGCCAGGATTAGTTCACTTACTTATTAGTTCACTATAGTTCACTTCATTATCTTTTTTTTCCATTGCTGTTAACTGTTTTTCTGTTTCAGGTTAACCTGTTTGTTTTGCTGTCTGTTGTCTGTGTTCTCTTGAACCTGGCTGGATTTATCCTAGGATGTCAAGGCGCTCAGTTTGTGTCCACTGTACCAAGATGTGACCTGGTGAGCAGACTTGGTAATTCAGTGTTCTTCCTGACTACATGTCAAGTACTGCAGCTTGATTTGCTGGATTCCTAAGTGTTTTGATAGATTAATCTAGGCAGCAAATCAAGATGTTGTAAAGTGCAACCACAGAATAGCAAAAATAAAAATAATACATATTGACTTAGGCTTTGATTCAGCAAAACACTTAAGCATGTGTTTAACTTTAAGCATGTGACATATTTCCTTATAGCACGGAATACAGCCATTACAAGTGAGATTAATGCATGCAGCAACTTACAAGCATTTCACAGAGTCTAAACACTAAATACAGTCTTATAAAATGTATCTATTTTGGCCAAAACTAACATACAGGTGAGCTGGTTTGGTTTCCAGCTATGAGTTTGTCAGTTCTTAGCCAGCACCTACGGCCTCGGCCAGAGCTGGCACTTGGTTTACCAGGGTCACAATATCACTGGGTAGCGCTCTTTAAAACTAGTTTAAAATAAATAAAATTTGCTATTGAAAAGACTCGGACACAAATCTTAATAGCTATAGGACTAGGGGAAATATTATTTAAAAGTGTTGTTGTTGAAACAGTCATTGCATTGGCCACATCAGGGCTGCCATGCATGCATATGATCCAAGTTCAGGCTGGTCCCTGGGCTGGTCGTGCTGAGGAGGCACTGTGCTCAGTCCTTAGGCAATAGGATGCCCCTTGCTCTTTAGCAAACCCCTGTGGCTGTCCCAGAAGTGGCTTCTTGGAAACAGTAGGAGCCATGTCCTGCCTTTCACAGCCTGAAGTACAAGTTGATTCAACATGGAGCTGGTCAGTCACATTTAGAAGAGAATGTGGGAGGGAATCCCAGAGATACCTCTGCCTCCAAAATGTTGGTGAACAGCATCCTGACAGGCTGATATACTGATTTTATATAGTGGATAACAGCATGATTGTGATAAAGGGTTTGTTTTATTATCTGGAGAGAATAAGCAGTCTGAGAAGCATGAAAGAGCAATCAGGCCGAATTCTTATAAACTAGGGAAATTATATTTAATTAAGATGACGTACAAGACAGCGTTCTTTTTTCAATCCATTTCACTTAGTGGAACTCCATGAAAATAAAATATTAAAAGGCGAGACCAAATAAACGACAAATTAATAATTTACTTGTTTTACCAGATACTCAGAACAATGACAAAAAAACAGGGGCGGGGAGCATTCTGTAGAAAGAGCGGGAGAAGGCAAAATAGTTCTCAGTAATGTAAACTAAACTGAAGTGTATGGGACAGTGGAGATCCCACAGATTTGGTAGGTGTATGATATGTTATAAAGACTTTGACCCCCCCACCCCGATTTTATTAACAACATATAATCCTTTGCTTCACAGGAAGCCAATGCAGCTTCCGGAACATATACGTTGGAGTAATGATATCAGATTCTGGTGCTTACAAGCAGTTTGGCGGTTAAAGTCTGCACAAGCCCCAACCTATTGAGAGATATATTGGGAAGGAGAATAATAATTCAGACAAGAAATTTTAAATGCTTTATTGAGAATCTCAGTGCTCATCTCTTCAAGAAACCATAGGCTGCATCTCAGAAAAGTCCTGGACATAAGATAACTATATAATCTGGTACACATGGGAAAATACCTCCAAAGTTGTGACAGGGGAGAGTTGGGCAGTTAATTAAAAGCTTTGAAGAGAGCTGCCTATATAAATTTCTAATTGGAAATTGAGGTGACAAAATGAACCTGAAAGTTCCAAACACAATTATAGAGCACAGGTATAGTCTTACCGGGTTGTCAAGGAAAGAAATATTGTTCTGGGTGTCAGAAACATTTATTATCAGTGTAGTATTGTGCTAATGACCGCCTAATGGGAGCATATACCACAGATACAAAATATGGATTACGTTAGTTTAAAAATAAAAAACCCCAAAACTAGCTCTTCCAAAAGTAAACCTGCTAGTGTAGCATCAAAGGAGATCATTCAGATATTGATGTCATTGTGAAGAATAAGACCGTGATTAAATATAAAGTACATTCAAAAGACTTCATTGATAAATTCAAAGATTCGTTTAGATAAGAGAAAAACAAATATATCTAATGTGACGATAATGGAACAGATAAATCACTGGCATACTGAACTATGCAGATTTGATTTTGTATGCATATGATTAGGTCAGTCAGATATATTGTAGAGCATATCCAGCTGTATATTAGACATCAAGGTGTGTTGTGTGAAATTGCTCTGTAAATTAAATCATAATTCACATTATTTTTCTTACTGTTAAAGGTGGACCTGGGTGAAAGCAAGATTTGTTTTTGCTGTGAAGTATTTCACCCAGCCAAATGCACAGAGAAAGAGAATGCATTGAAGCTGTACCCAGTCCAGTCATGTAGCGCTGTTCATCTTCTACTCAAGGTACTGTGAAAGCAACACCAAAGAACTAATGCTTTGAGAATCTTTACATCAAAGGGAGAAAATACAATATTAAAGTGTGTTGCCTGTTGCCATGTAGCAATTCCCATTGATTTCCAGCCCATTTCCTTGCCCAGGAACTGCTTCCAGCTCCAGTGTAGTTTGTTCTTGATCTGCAGACTGTGCTGCTGACAAGCACCTCCTCCTTTCTCCTGGTTCTTGGCCTAGTTAGGAAAGCATGTGAGTTCCTGACCCAAGGAACTAGGGAAGGGTTCCCACAGCAAGTTGGTGAGGAGGGTCAGGACTCCTGCTTGGAGAAGATTTGACCCTCTTTTCAGCAACCTGAAACTCCTGATTTCCCCCTCCTCTTCATTCTGTGCCCTCTAGTGGATCCTAATAAACCCTTAGACATTAGCCAGATACCACAGATCATCTGGAAGATTGAGTGAAAGTATAGATTGCAAAGATTATTACTGTCATCATCCTCCTTCTCCCTCAGCTTTCGCAGATGTTTGATGTATAATTTTCATAATCTTTTTGCTCTTCAGAAAGTTCTCTTTGCTCTGTGTGCCCTCAACGCTCTGACAACCACAGTATGCTTGGTAGCAGCTGCCCTGCGTTACTTGCAGATATTTGCAACAAGAAGATCCTGCATAGTAAGTGAGTGCAAGGCACTATCTAATAAAATACAGCAATAATGATCATAGAGCTGCAGAACCAGTAGCTAGATCTTCTGTATAATCTAGTCGTGCTTATTAGTACATTATACCAGCGTAGAGAAGTATGTTGGTTAACAGAGATTGTGTTTGATTAGGATGAATCTCAGGTGTCTGAAGAGGAAGTTGAAGAACAAGGCTGCATTTCAGATCCTGAGGACTTTGTACCACCTGTGCCACCTCCATCGTATTTTGCTACATTCTACTCTTGCACACCCAGAATGAATCGCAGGTAAAAAGCACGAAACCATCGTCTTTTCTACGTGTCTCTTACGGCAGGGGTTCTCAACCTTTTTCTTTCTGAGCACCCCACCCCACCCCAACATGCTATAAAAACTCCAGGTTGAGGGGGGGCTCAGGGTTCCTGGCTTAAGCCACTGGGTGCGCAGGAGACTTCGGGCTTCAGCCACAGAGTGGGCGGCTCAGGCTCCAGACTGCAGGCCGCAGGAGAGGGAGCAGCTCCGGGCTTCAGCCCCATGGCTTCGCTCGCAACTTTAGCCCTGCAGGGAGTGCCATGGCTCCTCGCTTCAGCCCTGTGGGTCTGGCTTCAGTCCCATGGAGAGCGCTGGGGTTAGGGGCTCTGGGCTTCAGCCCGAGAGCTCCGCTCCTGGTTTCAGCTCCACAGGAGTGCCAGGGCTTGGGGCACCGGGCTTCAGCACCGTGCCTCCTCTCCTGGCTTCAGTTCTGCTGGGGCACCAGGGTTTGGTCTTTAGCCCTGTGGGGAATGCTGAAGCTTGGGGCTTCCCGCAGTCCTGCTCCCGGTTTCAGCCCCATGGGGGCACTGGGGCTTGGGGCTTTAGACCCACAGGAGCACTGGGATTCGGAGTGATGGGCTTCAGCCCTATGGCTCCTCTCCTAGCTTCAGCCCCACGGGGAGTGCCGGGACTCGGGGCTTCATCCCTATTAGGGGTGCCATGCTCGGGACTTTAGTGCCAGGGGGAGTGCTTGGGCTCGGGGCTTCCCGCGGCTCCGCTCATGGTTTCAGCCCCACTGGGGCACTGGGCTTCAGCCATGGGGCCCTGAAGCCCCCTCAAACTGGCTGTGTGGGGGGGGGGCTGCAGACCCTTGGTTGAGAACCATTGTCTTTTGCAATACTGCTTAACCTCATCTTCTCAAAGACATTTCTTGCTGTAACTCATTGTACAGTACTGCCATGCTTTTGAAAGAATGGATGATGTAGGGCAATATAGCTACTGTAATTCCAGCTTGGCCTGAGGGTATACATTTGCAGTTTTCACCTAAGCACCTGCAGGCGTTTGTCTCAAAGTAAGAGAAATACTGTAACCTGACATTATTGCGAACATCTGTGATGACATAGGGACTCTTAATTGAGCCAGGCCAGATTGAGGGCTAGACCCAACTGCTTTGCACCACTCCTGATGCACAGAGTAGCCTTAAAGACAGCTTAGCTAGTCAGCATTGATATACACCCTCACAGCTCCACCTCGTGCAGGGTATGTGACTAGGGAAAAGTGCCCTTGTTTTCTGGTGATCTCTGGCTGCCAGAACTGTCCCCATTGGAGGGGTCACTGCAGCTGGTACATCCTAATGTAGCCCTAAGACTGCTTCACTGCAGAATTAACTAGCATGATCAGCACTCAGGCCTGAGTACCTGGGTTAGCCTAGCCTAGCCTAGCCTGGGTGTGAGCTACACTGCAAAGCCCTACCTGCGTTACTGGGTCCACACTGGTTCTGCATTCACTTGTTTGTCTCTAGGACTTCTGGGGTGATAGCTCATAGCTTTCAGTGCTGCAGAAAGATGAAACACTCCATTCTCGCTAATGAATTGTCTGTCCTGGGCCCGCAGATGGAATTCTGTGAAGGCTTAGGAGGGCTATCAGCATGAGAGTGGTTTAGCCTGCATCCTCACTGCACAGTGGGCAGGTTACCAGCCCCAGCGAAAGCAGCATTTGGGCTTTAGCCTATAGATTCAGATGAGCCAGCTAGTCCAGAATAAAAGCACCACCAAACTTGGGAGAAAGGTGTTTTTTTGTGTGGACGGGGAGGTTCGGGGCAAACCCTGAGTAAGAGCCTAGCTTAACTCTGCTATGAAGACTTACCCTACATTGACTGGACCAGAGCCTGGCAGCGTGAGGATCAGAGAGTTGCATAGGTACCAATGTAGCCCCTTTCCCGAGATGTGCCAGGCACCAAATGAACAATCCTGAGGATCTGTGAGGACAGCATGGCCTGAGGCCTGCTGTAGGCCATAGAGATAGAGATTAGTCATTTCAGTTCAGTGGAGGGCTTTACATTTTATTGCCTGCCCTGCACAGCACTTTTCCCAAGCACAAAGAGAGGATTTCAGTTTCCAGGGCTGCCAAACTTAGATAAAGAGACAATCTCTGCTCCCGAGGGTTTACAATGTAAAAGACCCAAACAGACAAAAGGGACACAGGTCTAACATACAATCAAAAGAACATAATGTAGAACTGGCACAACCTTGTTGGATACATATTTTGTTGTTGTTGTTCTTTCTTGTTGGTTTAATTATTTATTGGGGGTAGGGTGAGGGGAAATGGCAGACATGGAGGAGTTAGTACCAGGGAGTAGGAGAAGGAAGGAAGGGGGAGAGGAACAGTCATACCTCATCACCTGCATACCCATGTTCATTAGACAGGGTTTAGAAGGCATTACAGCAGAGGTGAGTCTTAAGTAGGATAAAGTAGTAGCTGTGTGACTTTTACCAGGGAGTTTTCCCATAGGTAAAGGTTTGAAAGAGAAAATAGGAAGGTGTTCTTTAGTACATTAGCTTCAGACCTATAACAATAGAAGTTGTCTTTCTCAAAAAAGTGTGTTAAAAATCACGTAGTAAATCCAGCAAGTTTCAGTTTTTGTTTGTAGTTTTCCACCCCAGAGGCCAGTTTATGCTTCTTGTTGTAGGACTGGGGCCATAATATCGCTGTGCCTCAGTTCCCTTTCTGTAAAATGGGGACAATACTACTTCCATTCTCCCACCCTTTGTGGTCTTAGATAGTAAGCAATTCAGGGCAAGAGCTGTCTCTCTCTACATACAGCACCTATTACAATGAGGCACAATGTTATTTGAGACCTGTGGCCATTGCTGTAATACAAATAATAGATATCATTGGTGTTTCAAAAACAAACCCCACCTGTGGATATTTGTAATAGTCACAGATTTAGAATATGGAAGAAATTCCTCACCAAATAGCGCCAGTTTAAGGTAGGTCACAGTATGACACTAAAGGGTCGAGTACTGCTGGAGATGTTGTCTGTGAGATGATCGATATAACCAGGGCTGTGATCCTTATAGCTATTAAAAATCCTATGGGATGATCCCATGTACTTTTTACAAGTGTGTGTATATTAACTCTTGTGTCTTAGGCAAAAGCAAACAAGGTTAATTACATTCTGAGAGGAAATTAGGGCAGGCCCTAAAATAGTTTCTGACACCTGTATTCAGTTGAACATTTCCAGGCAAAGCTTCAGATCCTTCAGTCCCAGAATAGTGAGGTTTTATTTTTTGTCATTCTACAGTAAGGACTTTCATTGGGTAAATAAAATATTCTTATTGCTATTAATCTGTTCTAGAGATGGGCTTTGGCTAGCAGAAAATGGAAATGTAATTTCATGACTTGCTGATGAAAAGGGTGATTCTGTGGGGTTACGAGGGCTGTGTTCAGTTATGGTGTATTTTTGATGGTGTAGTGAGCTCAGAAGTAGAAAGCAGCAGACAGATTTAATTTCCTCTCTTGGGAGACTGGGAAACATGACTCACCCTAGATCAGATCCACAGTGTCCAGCAATGTGTGATTTAGATTTGACCTGACCTTTTCTCCTCCATTACCCCGTCTCTTCCCCTGCTTGTGTATTAAATGGTAAGCAGGTTCAGTGACCTGCTTTTCTATCCTGGAACTAGAGTGGGTTCAGCTTCCAAAACCAGATCAGCCTTGTTCAGAAGTGAATAGATCAGGAGCTACCTCCAGACGATGGAAATGCCATCAGTGAAGCACATTTGGGGAACTTCCAAAACAGAGATACCTCTAGTATAAAGGAAACATCGCAGAGACCAAAATGCATGCCAAGGACGTATTTGGAATGAGCACACATCCTCCTCCACCCTTCAAATTGTAGAGCCAAATTCATTGTTTTTGAAGCCAGTGGATTTTTGTTTGTATATCCAAGCTGTGTGCTCTCCCTGAAACCTTTTTAAGTTCTTATTTAATGCCAGACACAGACAACAAACTAGCATTACAGATGCGGTATGTTTTACTCCTACCTGTAATCTTGTTGTTTTACAAGGAAGCAGACATAGTAATTAAGTAATTTTTCAAGATTAGCGTAATAGCACTAACTGTTCTAGATTAGATGGGACCTTCCACAGGAAGAATATGGTAGAAAGGAAACACCCAGATGATATTTTTCTGGGTGCGCACTTAGGGGCTGGAGTTCTTGCTCAGGAGGCCATGAACTCCATTGACGTTTGGCTTTAAATTTTATTTGGGGGTTGGAGGGATTCCCCACAATGAAGATCTAGTTATTTAAAAAACAACAACCCTCATGATAGTAAAAACCTGTCATGCATTTTCAAACCTCAGTCCACATCCTGGTGCCTTATATCATAGGTGCCAACTCTGTGGGTGCGCCAGCCCTGGAGCACCCATGGAGAAAAATTAGTGGGTGCTCTGCACCCACTGGCAGCCAAGATCACAGGAACGTGGCGCGCTCAGGGGAGGAGGCGGGGCTGGGGATTTGGGGAAGGAGTCGGAATAGGGGCAGGGAGGGGACGTAGTTGGGGCGTGGACTTTAGGGAAGGGGTTGGAATGGGGACAGGGCATGGGTGGGAGGGGGTGGGGCCGCATGGAAGGGGTGGAGTTGGGGGCGGGGCCAGGGGCAGAGGAGGGTCTGCGGGAGCAGAAGTTGGTGCCTATGACTGATGTTGTTTTTATGGTCACTGGACTTACCACCATTATCGAATCTAAAGAGATTCTGGGAAATCAATGTCCCAGTGACATGGCTCAACTGATAGTATGACAATGCCACCCTCAAGTTTGGTTTTGCACTCTTGAACCTCCAGCGAGCGTGAATTAAATGTCACTAGAGAGATGACAGTCCCTGGCTTTTAAGAGCAATGGTTCTCAACCTTTCCAGACTACTGTATCCCTTTCAGGAGTCTGATTTGTCTTGCATACCCCAAGTTTTACCTCACTTAAAAACTACTTGCTTACAAAATCAGACATTGTTTGCCTGAGTCATGCTTGTTCTCAGCCCCCTTACAGTCACAGTGCTGTTTGCCTGTAATATGGACTAAGCAGACCCGGTCTCAACTCCTCTCTGTCTGACACTAAGGGACTTAGGTGTGATCCTGACATTTGTGCTGCCCCAATTCATAGTTAAATAAAGTGGAACAGCTCCAACAGGAAAGACTGAGGACACTTCCTGTTCAAATGAAATGCCTTTGCTTGCATGTAATTTAGCTTTGCATGGCCCCCTGTGGCATGGGGCCCTGATCAGTTGCTCTGCTTGTCATCCCCTACTGCCAGCACTGCACTTGCAACCCCCCTAAACCTAGCTCATGATTCCCCACTGGGGGCTGCAACCCCCAGGTTGAGAAACACTGATCTAGATGAGTTGAGTACCCCCTGGAAGATCTCTGCATACCCCTGGCTGAGAACCACTGTTTTAGAGGAAGGAGATGACAAAGGTTGCAAACCTTTTTTCTCTAAAGCCACAACCAATACAGAACTATGTCATAGTCGGGAGCAGTGTACCAGTCCTAATGACCATAGGGTTCCATACAAAAAAAGTGCTGGGGCCAGTACACTATTATTTTTCTACCTTCGTGTAGTCCCTACTCAGAAAGCTACCCCAACTCCTGGCTTGTGATTTTTAGCATAAGATTGTACTGCAAATGAACATCTTAATCTGTAAATGACTTCCACTTTTGATGCTCTCACTGAGATAGTCTGATGGCTTCTCCATCTCACTAAAATCTTGGGGCAAGCTCTGTGACGACAGGTATTTGTACTGTGATGCAGATGCTGGTAAAGAAGACTAGAAGGAATCTCTCTTGATGGACAGGGAATGATTGCCTAGAATAGAAGGTTAGATAAATAGTGATCCCAGTTCCTCACTTAAACTGATACAAATTCCATGAGTCACTACTACATGAATTCCTCTCACCACCATAAAAATAGAGCATGGAAAGAAAAAATCATGAACAAACTAAAATACAAACACACAGAACTTGCCCCCCAGCATTCATGGGAACTGCTTAAGTATTAAACAGAGGAACTCTTTTTTTTAAAATGCTTTTTTAATCCTATGTCCCCAAGTAAAATTTAACATAATGTTTAATCCAAGACTCTATATTAACACACACTATAGGAGCATCTTCGCTAGATAAGATTAGAAGAGTTTCAGAATAAAACTGAAGGTTCAGTAAGGCCTTTCCTTACACGAAGTAAATATACAGGGGGCGCATGTTCCATTATCTTGGGTGATATTAAAACAAACTTACCCAGATTCAGTGTACATATGGAATACCTGAGGATTGCAGAGATCATGTAAAATTAGCCTCTTAATGTTCCCTTCCATTGTTCAACATAATGACAACTCGTTATTTTTAGGGATGGCTGCAGTAGTTTGGTTAAAATGAGAACCAGCTTGAACTTCATGCTTTTCCCCAAAGGGAACTGATCCCAACATTTTTAGTTTTATACAGGTTAGGCGAAGGGGCCACCTTGCTTTTCTTTCCCTGCTTCCCACTCCATCTCCTTGACCACGAACTTTCACCAACTGATTCCCAAGTTTGTTTCTCCTCCCATGTTGCAAGCAGCTGACTATGTTCCTCTTTTCCCCTCTGCAACTCTTTTTAGGCATTTCCATTCCTGCTCCAGTTTGTCTGAATTTCCTCAATAACACTTTCACAGGCATTTCTCACCCCCCACCTGTCCCACAACCCACCCCCACAGGCAAAATGTGTCAAACATGCAGCATATTTCTCTGCCAGTCAGCTAGAGCAGCTCAAGCCACAAAGTTTGGACTGGATCTGGACTTGGGGGTCCCAGTTTTGTTTGAGGCACAAACTCTATTGTCCACACACCATATAGGGGTTACTTGTTGAATTTCCTTTTTTTGGGGGGGTGAGCTATTGCATGTGATATAAAATTATGTTCCCACAGTCTTGAAGTAGAAAATGTGAACAGCAGTTGGAAGTCAGTGAAAATGAGGGTTTTAGTGGAGATTTCAAAACCCAGTGACTCTCAAAGTCAGTCCTTAGTGCTTTGTGAGGAAACCAGCCCTGGAGATGTTTATTCAGACGTTAAATATGGCAGGATAATAACATGCAATCAAAAGTAACATTGACAACAACAGACTCAGCAGACCTAGAAAACAGAGCTCCACTCCCTTATCCTGGCTTAGATATCGCTAGGGGAAATGTAGGAGGGAAGGGCTGTTAGAGATTTCTGTTGTACTTTTGGGTTACTGGGATCTCCTTGCATCAAAGACTCAACAGTGAGCTAATAGGATTCATCAATCATATCTGTGTCTATTCACTGACTAAAGTGTCAGGGCCTAACTTTTCAAAAGTAGACTCTAAGCTTGGTGCCAGTTTTTGTGTGCCTGTATTTGGACATTTAAGGCATGTGGTCATGAGCATCTTTAAGAGTTGCTGAACTCCCATTGACTTCAGTTAGATTTAAATTCAGATCACAGATATCTAATTTTGGCTTCCCCCATTTTTGGATGCCCAACCTGAGAGGATTATTTTTGAATGTTTGGACCCGAAACTCTCATATCTGCATGAACTGCATTCAGTACTAAACTGAGAGGGATTCTCTTGGGGCAGTCTCTTCTTTGGCTGTTTCAAAGTCCTTGTGAAGATTCTGGAGGGATGAGTCCAAGACCTTAGTTTCCCATGGCATTCTGGAAAAATCTCTTGCTGGTCTCTGAGTTCATTAACTTTTACTGTGACATGCACAACACAACCAATGACATTCTCTAGCTGATCATATCTTTTTGCAGGTAGAAAGCTGCATGGAGGAGGAGAATAATACAAAATTATTTTTCCTAGGATGCTTGGATCGGATGTTATTCCATTACCACATATTTATGGAACTAGAATTAAAGGAGTTGAAGTGTTCTGTCCTTTGGATCCCCCTCCTCCATATGAAGCTGTGGTGAGCCAGATCAATCGTGAGCAGGTACAGTCCATGGGATTCTAGCAAGCTAACTTTCTTTACTACAGAGATAAGATTGAACTGAGAGAAGAACTGAATTTGTACATCTAGTAGTTCTCTATTTGAGAACAGCAGGATAGTATCTTTGGGTTACACAATCTTGTATCACTGCAAACATCAGTAGGTAAAGTCTACTGGACTCACTTTTTCAGATCGTGGGAAATCCAGCAGAAACATTTTCCTCATTTGGATTCTTAAACATTTGTGGGGGGCATTTTTTAAGAGCAAGTAAAACTGGATACAACTTTCAAATGGATCATACCTAAACATAAATCCATTAGCCTTTCACATATTTCTCCTCATTGCTGTTAGCATATTTGCTAGCAACAGCAGCTGTTTTCATGTAAAGCAGGGTATGTTACTCACAGCCCTCCTCCTCATCTTATAATGAAACAAAGTCCACCTCTTCCTGTAGCTCCTTTTTAGGTAAATATAACTCTGCAGCCATTTGTGGCAGTCTTCTGTAATGCGAGCACCAGGCTAAGGAAAGGATTTCCCTTGTGGAGGAGTGAATTAAACTGATCTTGGAGTGTTGAGCACTAGTAATTGAATGTGATTGTTCCTGACACTTGTCCACTACTTGTGCAAATAGTGATCAGCAAACAGAACTACTGGTCCTCTGCTCATACATGCAGAGTACAGCAGAAACAGTGAAGTCATGGCTGGAGAGGGACAGAAGTGGAGATGGGAGTTCGAGCTCTGCTGCGTGATCCTACTTCCCTCAGAGTCTTTGGAGGCCCTTCCACAGTGTTAGAGCACCATGGGGTTTCGGTGGGGTGGGGTGGGGTGGGGAGGAGATGCTCTCCACAACATTCCCTCTCACTAATTAGGGGATACCAATGGTTGCCACTGCTTGAAACAGTAGTAATTTAGGTTCCACACCAGCAACCTTCTCACTAAGGAATTGTATGCACAAGCATGCCAGTATTCCCAGAGGGAAGGGGCCTAAAGGGCAGCATGGTGGGACAGCTCCTCAGTGGGAATGGGTAGTCTTTTCCCTGGAGATTCGTGGGGCTGGGAGTCCTCACCCCACAGCCTCACTGCTGGCCTAAATTCTTCCCACATGAAAATGTTTCAAGGAAGCTCTGCAAGATATAATCTGGTCCTAAAACAGCTGTATAATAATATTGTCTGAACTGGACAATGGATGTCATTTGTAGAAATGTGTCAGTCTGGTTGTTGCAGAGGAATACGTACATACAGTATGTGATTATTTTTATAAAGCATTGCTGTGCACTTTTAAGCTGTTGTGGTTTCACTGCGGTAGATGCTGCTGTCTCTACATGGTAAATGTTTGTAAAGTGCAAAGGGAACTTTTCAAAGGAAAGAGATTACATTTTTTTACCATTGCTAATTTTGTATGCCAGGGAGGTGCATTCCAAATTCCAGATATGGCAGAAGCTGTCGTTGGGCCACCAGAACCAAATGATACCCAAGTCTCTCAAGGTAACCGAGGACGACCTTAGACTGGTAGAACCTTTTTAAGTAATCCAAACTATCCAGCCCAGAGTTTCACACCAAAACTAATTGAACACAGCCACAGCAATATCTTGCTGTGTGCTTATTGCTTTGAGGATGGGCACAGATTTACAAGCCTACAGATATAGAATGGCACATAAAAAATTAATATTCTTTAAAATGCAGGCAAGTTAGCTGTTATCCACACACTAGAGGGTGAGCCAGGATTAGTAATTGAATTAGAGCGCAATGTGGTGGAAAAGCATTTTCCTTTTTTATAAATATCTAGCCTCAGTGTTCCCGTCTGTGCCATGGCATGGGTTGTGTCCAGATACTGCTGCTTAGTTGGAATGGTGGATACTGTATTAAAAGTTCATTGTGAGCAAGTGGTGACCAAAAAAAAAAAAAGGTTGTTTCCCTTAAATCTGTACTTCTGTGAGATTATTTTTCTCAGATTTCCTCATCATAGAATCAGAGGACTGGAAGGGACCTGAAGAGGTCTTCTAGTCCAGTCCCCTGCACTCAAGGCAGGCCTAAGTATTATCTAGACATAAATGTACCAGTTGGCCTGGAACCTCTGAAAACTTCAGCTCTTCGAAGACATGCTGTGTAGCAGTGAGACGAAGAGAGAAATACAAAAGACTGGTACTGAATGCATGAGGCTAAATCCTCAGGTACTTACATAAGCAAACTCCTATTGTTTCCCAATGGCATTGTTTCCCAATGGCCTGAGTACAAACTGAGTGAGGATCTTGGTACTTCATTGCATAATGAGCAACCAAGCTCTGAGAACAGAGCGCAAGAAGACTATAGTATAGGTAAGGCCAAGATTATGTCACAGGGGTTGTGGAAGTCACGGAATCCGTGACTTCCAGTGACTTTGTGACACTGGGGGGCCCTGCAACTGACTAGCCATCGTCGCAGCTGTTGACCCCTGAGCTGCCCAGCCAGCAGCAGCAGAGGGACCCCAGAACTGCTCAGTAGCTGCGGTGGCGCCCCCCCTCCCCTGCCGCAGCTCCTGAGCTGTTGCCGCCACTAGCAGGGGGCCCCCCACTGCAGCTGCTCAGCAGTCAGCCTCCGCCACAGCTCCCAGCCGGCGGCAGCAACAGAGGGGACCCCAGAGCTTTTCAGCCACTGAGGGGGGCCCCCCGCATCTCTCCAGCCGCTGCTGATGGCAGTGCCCCCCCTGCAGTTGCTCAGCTTCTGCGAGCAGCTGTCACCCCTCCCCCGCAGCTCCCAGCGGCTGCAGCAGAGGGACCCTGGAGCTGCTCAGAGGCCAGGGCAGGGGCCGCCCTGCAGCTCCCAGCCGCGGGCGGTGGGGAACCCCCCTTCCTCGGGCAGCTCCCAGCCTTGCAGGGCAGTGGGAGACCCCCTCCCAGCCACTGGGGTATGGGGTCCCTGCCGCTCCCAGCCGCTGCAGGGGTGGACAGGATGCTGGACCCTCCTCCTCCCTCCCCATTTTGTCAGGGATGTTTTTAGTAAAAGTCAGGGACAGGTCACAGCTTCCGTGATTTTTTTTTGTTTGTTTTTTGTTTATTGCCCGTAACCTGTCCATGACTTTTACTAAAAATACTCATGACAAAATCATAGCCTTAAGTATAGGCAATTGGTGTACATTACATGAAAGATCATTCTGTATGTTGCCTGCAATGTCTCCAGAAAAGAAGCTGTAATCAACTTCTTGCTAATATTTCAAATCCACTTTGTAAGAAAGACCCAGTACATCTGTAGTCACATGCACATGTTCTAATATGCACGGTTCCGTGATTAGTAAAGAGTCTCGGCTATTTAAACCTCAGAATGTCTTTAATGATACTACAGAAAACTGAGGCGCAGATCAAAGGTATTTAGGCGCATAACTCTGCCAAAATACCACTGAGGATCTGTGCCTGCCTGTCTTGATAAAGAAAGGCGACAATTCCACGGGCAGGGGCCTGTGCTTTATTGTTGTGCAGATGGAGGAAGATGTAATCTAATGAGGAGGTTTGCTAATTTCATGAAAGAATCTGAGTGGAATGATTTTGTGTGATCTCTCAGTTGTCGGAGAACAAATAGACCTAATGCTGCATTTATGCCTGACTTACTGTAGCTGCTTCCAGTATAAACCCAGCACAGTCAGAAAAGTGAGTGGTACTGGCAGGGAAGAGGGCATGGTTAAGGCAGCTGGGGCATATGCTGATTCAGTGCATTCCTTTGGCACCAGTCACCATTCTCCCTTCCCCTTTCAGCTATGGAGTCCCTGGTGGAAATAGTTACCCACCCCTAGCAGAGCCTCTGAGGGAGACAGCAGTGAAGTATCGCCAGATGGTGCAGCAGAGATCCATAGGCCAGCTAGTGTGTATTTGGGCCATAGGGCCTGAGATTCCTCCTCCTGAAATAAATCGGAGTTTTCCAACTGATAGCAGCGGGAGCTGGCTCAAGCCCTTTATTGACAGCTGATGACATGTGGCAGTTACCCTTCATCACCATATAATCCTAGAAGCAAGTACACTTCTGCTGTCATCCCCACTTCTAGCTACTGTAATCTTTTTACCTTGGAAATTTAGAAGGTTAAAACTAAGGTTACAGATAACTAGACATCAGAGAGTCACTAGACCAAATTAATCCCTGCCTTTATTTAAAACACATTTCATCGCAGTAACATTCTTGCAAATTGTAGGATCATTATTGTACTGTAATACTCAAAGGTAATTGTAACTCCACTAGCTTCAGTTCAGTTACACCAGGGAAAGGCTTGGCACTTTGATCCTACACCATTTCCTGATTCCTTGTCTGCTATAGTTTATTTTGTTGTCTCTTGCTTTTGAGCTGTCCCCCACTCCAACTTTCCAGGTTCATAACTGCCTTTATGCTTCACCTCCTCACTTCCTGCTGTTATATGGATTTCCTAGGCTGCAATCAAGTACCAGACCAGCTACAGTCAACAAATAAAAACAAACCCCTAGGATATGCTTTTTCAGTAATTTCAATCACTGTGGCTTTTCTATTAGCCAGACAAAGTGATAAACCATTTCTTAGGTTCTGAAAAAGAGATTTACTCTCTTCCCCCACACAAACAAGAATATTTCTTTTCCTTGCAAGGTACCAATTGCTGTCAGAGATGGTTACAAAATGTGCATCCAGGAAAAATATCCAGCTGCATCCTCTTTCAAATTCTCTGCAACATAATATATTGCACCACTTGCTGTCACAATCATATGGTCTGTATTATAGTGGTGTATTATTCCATGGAACAGGAGGCCTGATGTTTGATTAGAAGGAAAGAAAATGAATGAACAGAAATATTTTCATGGGCTCTCTGTATCTTAACTAAGGAGAATATGAAACTAGATTTTAAAACATAGCAAACTGGTAGTGCAAATTGTTGGCTTATAAATACAAATCTGTAAACACAAGTATTAGGTTCTCTGGTTTTCCACAATACCACGTCAAATGCCATCATACTCAGGTATAGCCACTGAAATGCAGGACTTCAGCTAAGTATTTTTTTTCTTTCTCTAAGGTGTGAATGTTGGTATCTTCCAGGGGTGCTGAATAGTTTGTTCTAGTCTAAACTTTCAGTTAAACAATTTGGCAGCAGTTCAGCTGTGCCCACTGGTGAGTTTGACACTGGTTGTAAGAAGTGGGTCATTTTTTTGACAAGGCCTCTGAGGAAGATTTCTAGAGTTGTACAGGCTTTGGATTTTTTTTCTCAAACCTTGCAACTTCCATTGAGATCAATGGCAATCATTAATGTGTCACTTAAGTGCAAGTTTAATCTGTTATTTGCTGGAGGATATTGCATAACTGGTTTATTCTGGTTTGTTTTTCTTCATCTTTACCTGTTATGCAGTAGGTGGGGATATTCCTGACTCTTCCAGTAGAGAGAGCCTTTCAACTTCAAATCAGAGCTCAGTGCCTGCAGAACAAAAGCCTGCATGCAAGAGAGTCTTCAACCCTCTGAGGAAGAGATCACAAAGCGACCCTGTGCTACATGGCTTGCCACCTAGAGGTGATTAATTTTCTATATCAACACTATCATGCATTGCACTCATTTTCTTAAGGCTGTATTTGTCAGACTATGCCAGTGCCTTGAATTTGATATAGCAGTCTGGCAGATGTTCACTGTATCATATAGAGGCTTTGGGGAGACCACAAGAAAACAAGTGTTTGAGTTATGAGCAAACATGTACACACCCTTCCAAAGACATGTATTAGTACTTTTTAGCTTCTACGTCTGTTTTTGTTTGTTTGTTTGGGTCTTTTGGTATTTGTAGTTACTAATAAAAAAAGGAGGAAAAATACTGGGTGTTTTCCCCCTTTCAGTGCATTTATTTTTCACTTAAGTGATATTTGCAACTAATGAGCATGTTCTATCTTGCACACTTTGTTTCACAGGGACGACAGTAATTTCGGAGCCACCATTTCCTACCCACTCACTCTTCCCCACCTTGTAATCTCAGTACCCTTTCATTAATAGCATCTATATTCTCACTGGTCCCAAACCCAGGTCCGGATTTCCACTTAGGCGCAGTAGGTATGGGGTGCCTGAAAGTTAAAAGTGGGTTAAAGGTTTAATTTTTTACGGAAAATGTGAAGGTCAGCTGTAAGGCGGGGGTGGGTGGGTGGGAAGGGGGGCACTGAAGATGCTGTGCCTCGGGGCACGTAAGGTCAGGGGCGGCTCTTACAATTCTGCCGCCCCAAGCAGGGGTGGCGGCGCCCCGCCCCTGACGCAGGCAGACGTAGCGGGGCCCCGCCAGGTCTGCCTGCGTCGGGGGCGGGGCCCCGCCAGGTCTGCCTGCGTCACGCAGGCAGTCCCATTCCGGAGCGGCAAGGGGACAGCGGCGGACCTGCCGCCCCTTTGCCGCCGCGGCAGGCGAGACTGGGGCGGCAGTCCGAGTCCCGCGGCGGCAATTCGGCGGCGGGAAGAGCGGACCTGCCGCCGAATTGCCGCCGCGGGACTCGGACTGCTGCCCCCTTCTCACCTGCCGCCCCAAGCACCAGCTTGGCAAGCTGGTGCCTGGAGCCAGCCCTGCATAAGGTGTAAATCCAGCCCTGCCTGAACCTAAGGAGACACTACTGTTTCCATGGACATCTGCTACAGGATTGGGTGCTCTGGGATATGCTGGCTACAGCTCATTCCCCTTTGCGGTTCTAAAAATCCCCACTAACTACAGCCTCCCAACTTTCAGTCTGGGTTGTTGGAATTCTACTAGGAGCTGTTGATGCGTAATAAATTCTCACAAAATAAATTATTTGTGGGTTTTAATAACTGATGCTTGCTTAGGATAATAAAATAACTGCAATTTCTGTCTGTCTTTAGCATTTAAGGACCCTGTCACTGTGTTGTACTTACCAGTCTATATAGCATTCAGCATATTCTCATCTGATCATCTTTTGCCCCCAGGTCCATGTTTTTCTCCTGCATGCATTTTTTCCATTCCATCTTTTTTCCTCCTCCCCTTCTTTCACGGTGCTCCTGAAGCAATGGTTAAATGTCCATGAAACAGTCATCTATTAATAGCAGATTAGATATGGTGGAAGCAGGGGATGCTCTGTGCTGCACATAAAAGCAGCTTTTAGGCACTTAAGACCACACCAACAGGAACCCAGTTTGTAATTGTTTCTATACAATGTGGCCTTGAACTACCTGAAAGTGAAATACTCAGCTGCTGCAGAGATGGAAGTCAGCTGCCACACTAACTAGGGAAGTCACTTCCATTTAGTTTGAGCTGCCTTGATGAGAGGAACTGGAGTTCCTCCTGGAATTATTGTTATCCCTGGCATAATGCTCGCATTACAGAGCTGCTTTATTAACCCGTGGGTGCTTTTCTCATAACCAAAACACAGTAGTAACAATTTTTATTTACACAACATGCCGTAGAATAGATTTTTTTTTTTCCGGTTAAGTTCTCCCAAAGTCAGAGGGAATGAAATCTTCAGTCAATTAAAAAAACAACAGGGTGTATAGTTACTAATTTTTAGTTTTTGAACAAAAAATCTGGATAGTTCATAAGCAATCCTCTTGATCAATGATTGTTCTTACCTACAGAAGAAAGCAAAGAATGCATTAGAACATGAAAGGTACAATATAGCTTGCAGGAGTACGCAAAATAAACAAAGGAGCTATGAATGTATTGGCATTAGTTGTCTGGTTATGCATGGCCTCAGGTTGCTTTCTTTTCCATACATTTCTCAAAATTAACAGCTGCAATGTCTTAGTGGTATCAGACTACAGTAGGTGTGGGGAAAAAATCAGTGGCACTTACGTTAGAAAGGGGAACTACTATTCACAAATTGTGAAAATCACTGTAATTTAGAAGGGATCATACAGGCCCTGACCAGTACTTAGACCCGATGAAGGACCTCTGGTGTAGAGGATGCAACAGCATAGTTTAATCTGTGGATTTGTCTACCTGGTAAATTACTGCGTGGCAAATGCATCAGCTTACTGTGCAGTAACCCACCCTGGTACAGCACAGTGAAAGTGCCAGACTATGGCTTAGTATACAATTTTCACTCCGCTGTAGCAGGGTCCACACTGGTGTGGCAAACTGGTGCACTGTAGATTCACACCTTGGCTTGCCGTGCAGCTACTCACTATGCAGACAAGCCCTGTCCCATGATTCCTATGTAGTACAGAGTAGACAATACAGACACACAAAATTTCCCCCAGGAGTAGAGAGTTAAAGAAACCCCTGTGACAACCCCGTTCCCATTTCTCTGCTCCCTTCTCCCCTAGAGACCACCTTCAGGGCCAGACACTTGCAACTCCTCCCTCCAGAGACCACCTGCAGGGCCCGCCCCCCCAACTAAAACACCAGAATCCCCCTCCTTCCCGGAGCCCAACCGTGGGGATCCCCCATCCCAGATGCCCACATCTCATCCTCCCCCCAGAGCCCCCCCTTGCCCAGACACCTGTCTCCCTCCACTCTCCAGAGCCCAGGGATCCAGAAGGAGAAACAGCCTGATGATCAGGCCCAGGTTGCATAGAGTTTCCTGTGCGCCACCCTCTCTTATCAGGGCATGCTGGGAACTGTAGCTGCCAAGAACAGTCTAGCTCCCCCCAGCAGAGTCTTCTATGTGCAAGCTGGGCTCTGCCAAGTCCAGTGGCCCCTAGTGGCAGCCAGCAGCCCATTTCTGTGAGGGAAAGGAAATTCTGCGCGCACACCATTAATTTCTGCAAAATTTTGCATTGCGCAGTGGCGCAGAATTTCCCCAGGAGTAACGTGCAAAAGAGTGGTAACAAGGAGAGGAAAAAGGGGTCTGTAGCCCTAAGAAGATGACAGAAGGACATGACCCATAGGCTGGAATATGGGCTTGGAGCAGCTACAATGCAGCCCAGATCCCTGTCACCTGATTGCAGGCCCAGAAATATTTCTTTTTCTTCCCTATGCATGTATAATTTTTCTCTCTCTCCAACATGCACTCTCTACCTGGAATAAATTTGACACAAATCACAAACATTTATCTGGAGTGGAGGGGGGAATTGATGCCTGTTACCACTGGTGCTAGCATGGCAATAATTAAATTTCACTGGTTACCATGACATCACATTTATTTGTGCAGTGTATCAGTGTTGAATTACTGTCAGTGCTGATATCTCATTTTGACATTGTTTTTTCAACTGCCCAGATAAAGTAAATGGGCTTTGATTATTTTGTTTCTGCCTTCAGGTCCAGTACTAAGCTGTGAAGCTGCAACTCAGACTGAATTAAAACCAAAACTGGCCACTGTCATTTTGCGAAAGGGTTTGAGAGCAAGAGCTTTGAGAGCAAGACCCCGGTCTTTGGTAGACTACAAGTCATACATAGACACTAAGCTGCTTGTGGCAAGGTTCCTAGAGCAGTCCTCCTGCAGTATGACCCCTGACATACACGAACTGGTGGAAAATATCAAATCTGTTTTAAAGTCGGACGAAGAACACATGGAGGAAGCCATCACCAGTGCCAGCTTCCTGGAGCAGGTAGCTTATTATTGTAGTTGGGATGAACCGGAGACCTAAATATTTCCTCACTTTGTTAATTGGCTTCTCTAGCAAACAAACCATGGGTACAGTTTACAGCTGCACTCTCTGGATAGCAGCAAGAGTCAGAGTTTGGCCTCTAGGAAGGTTTGCTGGTATGTCAGGTTGGTTCTGGGAAAGAATGAGAAGCCAAGCAGTGATGTATCTAAAGTACATTTACAAAACAGAGCTAACCAAGATTCAGGGGAGGGGAAATGGAACAGGAAAATATTTCTCAAACTAGTGTGAACACCATGCATACATAAAATTAAGAGGCAGATGAAAATTAGCTTCCTCCCTACCCCCAAAAACAGGGCAAAATCCCTTGTGGCAGAAACATGGACTACAAAGAGACTTGAGAATATTATACTTCACACAGAAAAAAAGGTAGAAGATTATAAAACAGAGTAAATTGAAATTATAATTTATTACCCCATCGCAAAAAACTAAATAAAAACCCAGTATGGTATGTGTCCAGAGCTAATTGAATTTAGTGAAGACATACAAATTTTAATTACTGCCACCATAACTAAAATATCTGTTACCGTCACGTTTTACAAGTTACTCTTGGTTTCTCTATAATCAGTTGTTTCTAGTGCGAGCTTTCTGCTACATCTTCCTAAAACTCCAGTGCCATTTTTAAAGCCAATGGACTAATTCAGTCTTAATCACATTGACTTTATTTGTATTTTACAACTCGGCTGCAAATAACAGTATGCAAAAATAAGTCTGCATTCTAAAAGAGGCCCAGACTCATCCTCCTTTCCCCAAGTCCTCAACCAGGGCTGGAACTGTCAGCAGCTTTCCAAAATTATTTGTATTTATCTGTATTACCATAGCCCCTAGGAGGGCAAGTCATGGCCCAGGACCCCATTGTGCTAGGTGCCGTACAAACGCAGAACAAAAAGACAGTGCCTGCCCCAAAGAGCTTACAATCTAGGTGTAAGGCAAGAGACAACAGGTGGATACTGACCAATGGGGGAGTATAAGGAAACCGTGAGCCATTATTGGGCAATATGGTAAGCAGTGCTTTCTGCATACCAACAACTTTACCACTGTCAAGTTTTTTTTATAAGCAGCACAGAAAAGGAGAGTTTTAAGGAGGGTTTGGACTCTGCTACTCAGCCGCTATCACAGGACCAAAACAGACTCCTAGAGAGGGAGACTTGTAAGCAAACCCCCTTACTTTCCAAAATAGTCACTGCTCTGCTGTTCCAGTTGTAGATAATATAGGGTAGTAGTCTGCCCCTCGGGTGAGCACCGCAAGGTGGTTTGTCCTGGTTCCTCCCTAACAGTTACAGCCCTTACAAGGCCAGGTATATGTGGCACTCCTTTCTGAGTTCTAGGGCGGTCAGGAAACAGCAAAGGCTGCTGCTGAGCATATAGTTCAGCCTCACTGATCCACATCATAGAAGGCTAACTCCCACCCAGTCACTGAGAGAAGAGGGATGCTGCAGGTCTGTGAAACAGAGCCTGTGAGAAACATAATGGGATAACTATCCAATCAACTTCCTCCTCCTCCCCTCCCCCCTGAAATTGTGCACATGAATCTGTACGAGTCCAATATCAACAATCAGCACACTTTAGTTTCAAAAGACATGCTGACAAGGCACATGGAATCATAACAAAATGTTTAGGGCCAAGAAAGGCATAAAACAATCTCCTAACTTCCGCCTCAAGACTATCTTTCTTTCTCTATCCTTTATTCTCAGGGAAGCAGCTGTATGTTATAACTTCTAGCAATCAGGTAGAGGATTACTTAAGAAATACATGATATAAAAACCCTACCAGAAGTGACCCCTCTCTGTTATTTATTCAGGGAATCTTGAACCTAATACAAAGTATCCTAGAAGAAAAGCAGACAGTGCGGAACACATCTTTATAGTAACAGGATGAGCACCCAGAAATTTTTCTTATAATTTGATACAATCCATATATAGGCCAGAGACTTTCTCATGAAATCTCTTGGGTACACTGGAGACAGAATGTTAAGGTGGGTGGATCTACAGCACAAGTGATGCTTTATTAAAATGGTGGGAAAGTCAATGGTTATAGTTCACACAGGGTTTATGCAACTCTTTGTTTTGCCTGGGTTCTTGCCCCAAGCATTTTGCTTTGTTTTAGAATCAAAGGAACTGAGTGAGATTTCCCTAGCTTCACGTTAAAGCTGATACATTGGCTGATGGTTTCACCCAGAGCCATAACTTGGCCCAAGTTCAAGGAAAGGTTTGAGAAACTCGGCAGAAGTAGCCAAAATTGTGAAACTAGGCAGTTTTCTTTACAAAGGTTTCTTGCAGCTTTAGTCTTTACATAAGAATGGGTCTTTCAGACCATATCAGCCTTCTCAGAGCTGGTCTGAAGGATAGCTGGTGGTAGAAGTGATAGCTTTTGTAAGAAGGGAAGGCTAGAAATAAGGAAAAGTAGGAAATAATCACTCTTGAACCATTACTGAACATGATCTTGCACTTTGGGTAGGTTAATATCAGGACACCTATGATTAGAAAATGTTTTGTGGGGAGACCAGGAGTGAAAATGCACTAATCCTGCACACATGCTGTGGGATGTGGGGAGGAAGATGTTCCCAACCCCCATGGCCCAAGCCCCATCAGTGATTGGGCCTATGTACGCTTTTCAATGTAGTACCTGCCACATCATGATATACATTAATGAACTGCTAGCAAGTCTGGCATGGAATCATAGAATCAGAACTGGAAGGGACCTCAAGAAGTCATCTAGTCCAGTCTCCTGCACTCAAGGCAGGACCAAGTATTATCTAGACCATCCCTGACAGGTGTTTGTCCAACCTGCTCTTAAAAATCCCCAATGATGGAGATTCCACAGCCTCCCTGGGCAATTTATTTCAGTGCTTAACCACCCTGACAGGAAGTTTTTCCTAATGTCCAACCTAAACTGCCCTTGCTGCAATTTAAGCCCATTGCTTCTTGTCCTATCCTCAGAGGTTAAGAACAACAATTTTTCTCTGTCCTCCTTATAACAACCTTTTATGTACTTGAAAAGTACATATGGTTATCCGAGAAATATTAGAGAAAGCTACAGCTTGCAGCTTCCCACCCCCAGGAAGTTGGGCCAGGGGTGACTTCAGTAGAATGTACCTTAAAAAGCAACAACCGAGAAGCCAAAAGAAATGAAGTTTAACTCTTTTCCATTTCTCTGAAGGTTATGACTCCAGCTCAGCCATCTACATCAAGGACACATACACTCCCGTTTAGAAGACACCCAGGGCTGCTGCACCTGGAGAGCTGTGGAGATCTGAGTACTTTCACTACATCAGAAAACCAGGTAGCAGAGAGGAGAACCCAGAGACTAGAGCACGAACGGCCCCACAGTCTCATTGGAGTTGTTCGGGAAACTGTGCTCTGATTTGGTCTTGTTACTTATCTGAATTCCTGGGTGAGACAAACCAACAGGGCTGGAAAATCATCTCTGACAAGCAGGTTGATGGGAATATCATGAATACATTTTTTCGCGCTTTAGGAACCCCCCACTGGAGACACTTTGAAAAGTGAATTCTATAAAACTTTTCTCTTTGTTGGTCTGGTTCCCAGCTGGCTTTAAAACAAGGATATCCAGGTGCAATTAGTATATGCCCCGATCATTGTTTTGGTGCACTGTTGTAGTTTTTCAGTTCTTGGAATTGATTCATTCTTGTTACTAAACCACATGTTGTTCAGTGAATAACGTTGAATGACTATAGCTTGACTTTTGAGGTAGGCATGGTTATGCATAAATTCATTCATTTGTGTCTTATTGGGGCGTACGGTCCAAATTCTGATCTCATGTCTGTATAAATCTGAAATGAAACCATTGACGTCAATGGAACAGCTCTTCAATTGAGTTCAGCTGAGCTATGCCAGTTTATACCTGCAGTGATGCGACCCTATGGATTTACTGCATACTAGAGTTGTGCAAATACTGCAGCACAGTATGTACTTTCACAAGTAGCCTTGGTGAAAGTGTTTTCTGCTGCCATCTTGAAAACTCTTTGTGGGCTTGGCTGTCAGTCATTTAGTCAGGGAACTGAAACACTATCCTGGGCTTTTGGTGACCTCAGTCACACAGCACAAATAGTGAATTAGGAACAGCAAATACTCAAAGCACAGTGACCAGTTCATGAGCAATCCATGAGCTGAAATACACTGGCATCAAATATTTGTCATTCTGAATAATGTACAGATTCATGAGTCAGTCTGTTTGCAGATAATTCATGAGTGGAAAAAGGCACTAAATTTGTAAAATTGCTGACTACTAATAGTTTGGCAAATTCTATTGCATTTATGTTGGTAACTGAGAACAGAATTTAGCCCCATTTCTCTATTTTGGAAGGATACAGGTCGTGATCCAAAGCCCTGTACAGCCATTCCGAGTCTTTCCATTGGCTTTAATGGGCTTTGGCTCAGGCTCATTGTTTGTAGCATCAAGGCTATTTATAGCAGCCTACAGCTTCCTGTATTGCAGCAGGATACAAGTTGTCCTTTAAGTCGGATGATGAAATATTCCTGCTGTTGCTGAAATGATAAAGCTTTACTTAGGGTAACTATTAAATCACTTTCCTTGGGAAAAACTAAAAGCTTTACACTGTAAGTTCTAATTTAAGCTTGATTAGAAGAAGAGAGCTGATTCAGTTTATTCTTGCTTGAAGGAAGAGAAATAGTTAAGAAATAAACTGTTTAATTTGCATATCTGGAATCAGTGGGTTTTTTTTGTTTACACAGCTTCTTCATGCTAATGTTGATCTCTAGCTAGAATCTTCTGCTTGGGGAAAGCAGCTGATGCGCTCAAGCAGGTCCCTGCGTTCATCTGAAGCTCAGAGCAGGATCAGCACCTACCTTTTTAATAATAACTATCAAGCAGTAAAACTGTGTCCTTGATTTTGCTGTGGGAAGATATAGTCATCAATGGGACAAATTATCCCCACCACACCCCCAACAGCTGTAGCGCCAATCAATTAGGAGCACCTTGGAAGCAATTGTCTAGTGTCAAAGTCATAATTCTTAGGTCATTAATCACTTAACTTTGCCCCAAGCTGTTCACTTGTAAATGATTAGCATCACTCACTGTGTTTCATAGAGGTGTGCATGGACTGGAGCACCTGGGCTTCTTTCTGGGCAATTTCTGATTACCATAAGAGTGCCTTCCAGGAGTAAGACCTTTGAACCATTTTTGAATGGAGTATTTTTTTAATAGGCTCTGTTAGGTTCAGTACTGCACGGTGACAAGGATTGGTAGCAAGAAAGGAATTGAGGTAACACCAAATTGAGGTAACACCACAAATGCAGTTTGATAGAAGTGTGGCCTGCTTTATTCAGCCAAAAGAAAATACAATGTAGGTATGGTGGCAATTAACCTCTCATGGTTTGACTTTTTTGTGACTTCCTTGACACATAATAGCCAAGGGTCAATTCTGCCCTCATCGCTTCAGAGAGAGGGGGAATAGAATGGGAAGTCCTTAACACCTGCACTTTGCAAGCTGGCTGGATGAGAGGGTAGGAGGAGTTGTCTGAAGAGTAGAAATGGAGCCAGAGACTATCTACAAATCTACCACCCAACCCCCTCTGCATAGGAGTGATGGGAGGAAATAGAATTGAAGCTCCAAGGTGGTTTTGACCATTGTGCACTACAAGCTGAGAGGAAGAACCTGTCCCCCTGAATACTGCAGAAGCTCACTGTGCCAAAATTTGCACAGGGAGCAGAATTTGGCCACCAGTAAATTCCTGAGGGTAATGACTTACAAGACCAACTGTCCTACGCAGTGACAGCAAATCCACCTGCGGTAGGTCACGTGCTGTAGCAAAAGCTTTAAGGAAATATGGAAATAATTCAATGTCTCTCCCATTTCCCTAACTAAAATATGTTTGTCATGGAGAATAAACAAAGGTTTTCACCTCATCTGCCAAAGAGAAATTCATAGCATGATAGCAGTGGAATAGGGGTAGTCTTAGGAGAACAAGGCGTTGAACTGGGGAGTTTTGTACGTAACCAGAGTCTGATGTGCTAGGCATACATGGTTGATGAAAAGCAAGTCAAATAGCTTCCAGCTAGTTTTGAGAAAGCTGCCCCTAGTTGAGTTTTCATCATCTCATAATGTTGCACATGCTCAGAAGAATTAGGCTAGCACTCTACTAGAGAGAGAGATTCTCAGATTTAATGGCACTTGCTTACATGCTAGAGAGCATGCGCTTTTCCTGCCAAACTCTCACTAGGCCTGCAGCAGACTGACCTCTAAGCAAGTTTCTGAAAAACGCTTGAGTGAAGTATAGTCTTGTCAGTTTGGGAGAGGGAGGGGGGAAAAAAAAATTCAAAAAGCACCTAAGTCACAAGCTTTGCTAACATGACCTTCCTTTTCCAGTCATCCATGTTGGAATCCAGTGACAGCTGGGAGTCAGATAGCCTCCCCTGGCTGTGGGATGGGAGTTGGAAATATCCATGATTCTCAATAATTTCTACAGCAAACGTATAGGGTGACCAGATCGCAAGACTGGAATATCAGGACACATTGGCCGAGCGACGACGACAGGCACACATGCACAACCCCAACCGGAACCATGAGAGGGGGCACACAGCCCTAGGAAGCTGCAACAGGGGTTGTACGGCCTGCCCTGGGTAGGCTCAGCATGTGCAGAGGCAGGTGCCTCCTTTCCTTGGCTCTGCCATGAGCAAGGTGGACCCGTCTGCACACGCTCTGCTGGGGAGGAGGATGCAGCCTCTGACACTTACCTGCTGGCCGCTTCCTGGGAGGAGGTGAGCAGCAGGAAGGGCGGGGCCGGCCAGAGGCACACTGGTCCGCCTGACCCTGTGCTACCAGCATGCCCCTTCCTGTTGGGGGTGGGCCTATGCTGCAGGACACAGCTCCCCTGCCCAGTGCCCCCTGGATCCACTATGTCTTGCACCCCCTGAACCCACTATGCCCAGAGCCCCCCCACAACACATGCACAGTGCTGTGCACACCACCATCGCTACCCAGCACCCCACACAGAACCCCCCCCACACTCACTAGTTTCCCAATGCACACAGATTTCCCCTCCCTCCTAGTGGCCTTCCCCACAGCCCCATCACCACAACTACACACTGCCCCACACAGACCCCCACTGCCCAGTGTCCTGACACACACAGATCTCCCCCACTGCCCAGCACCCCCCAACAGGCCCCCACTGCCTGGAACCCCAAAACACAAACCTCCCCCACTGCTCAGCGCCCTCCACACACCTCCCAGCCACTCACCATCACCCCCGACCCCTTCCCTGGCCACACTTACCAGCTCTGCTGGGAGGTCTCTGGCTCCTAGGGTCAGAGCTGGGAGGGGAGTCTCCAGACTCTGCACGTGCTGTGCTCGCCACAAGCACAAGCTCGGAGGCTCCCATTGGCCGGGAAAAGCTCCAATGGGAGCTGCCGCGGAGCGGGGCTTGGGGGTACCAGCAGCACGCAGAGAACCCTCCCCCCTCCCAAGAGCCAGAGGGACCTGGGGGCGAGGTGGGGAGTCCCGGCCGGTGGTGCTTACCTGGGGCGGCTCCCGGCGGGAAGCATCCGCAGGTGGTCTCTGCGGCTGCTGCGTGCTGCAGGGGCGGGGGGCTTGCAGGCGCTGGCCACCAGGAGCGGGCAGATAGCCCCCTCCCGACCCACAGCCGCCCGGCAGGCACAGAGGCAGCAAGCAGCCCTGGCCAGGAGCTCTCCACGTGCTGCGGGGGGGGGGGGGGGCGCTAACTGCCCACTCCCGGCGTCTGCAAGCCCCCCCGCCCCGCTCCTGCAGCACGTGGAGACCTCCTGGCCAGGGCTGCTTGCTGCCTTTGTGCCTGCCGGGCGGCTGTGGGTCGCGGGGGGGGGGGGGGGGGGCTGGTGGGGGGCTGGCTATCTGCCTGCTCCCGTCAGCCGGCGCCTGCAAGCCCCCCAGTCCCTGCAGGCCAGAGACCTCCTGGCCAGTGCTGCCTGCTGCCTCTGTGCCTGCCAGCCGCCCTGCATGCAGCGCCGGCGACTGCGGAGGTCCCGATATTGGGACAAAGGGCGTCCCGACTGATGGAAGGTCGGGACAAGTCCCCTACAATCGGGACGTCTGGTCACCCTACAAATGTAGCTTGAAGGCAGAATGGGAAGCTTTGGGCCCTGTGGCAGGAGTAATTTGTCTTGAAACAAAGCTTGTCAGGTTGCAGTCCTAAGACACCCCTTCCCTGTGGATCAATCCCTGGCTAGTGGCTGGTTAATATTTGGTTGTCTTTAATCACTATAGCAAGGTAGCGTTGCTGGGAAGTGGGTCTCCCTGACCAGGAGGCTATTACACAATATTACATGCCACACTGTAATGTGTCAGCCATTGAACTGGTCTCTGGAATCAGACAACTAAAGCCAGTTACCACAGAGTTAAACTGGTGCAGCTGGGAGCAGGGTCTGCCTCTGCTGCAGCTGTCAATACAACCCCCTCATTGGGCTTCAGAGCCTGAGCACTGACTCAGCTCTTTTTCGCACTGTAGTGTGAGCACCAAGCTGTAGCCCCAGACTCCAAAACTCCTCACGAGGGGTACTGCTTGCTAGGTAGATGTAGCCTGAAGCTAATAAAAGACTGCAGCACAGTCAATTGACTCCGGCATGTGAAGGGGGAGGGTCTCAGAGCCCGGGCTCCAGCCTGAGCCCATACATCTACACCAGGGGTCTCAAACGCGCGGCCTGCGGGGTTATTTTCTGCGGCCCGCGAGCTCCCTGTGGGCCCCCCCCCGCAGTGTCTACATACAGCAGCTCCAACCCAACGCTCACTCGGGGCAGGGCAGGCTCCTGCCTCGCTGCCCTGCCCCTGCGCCGCTCCGGCAAGCTCCTGGAACCTGGGGGAACCGTGGCCAATGGGAGCTGCTGGGGGCGGTGCCTGGATGCAACAGTGACACAGACCCCTGTGCCCCTCCTCCCCCAGGTTTCAGCCTCTTCCCGGAGCAGCGTGGGGGCAGGGCAGGCAGGCAGGCAGGGAACCTGCCCCCAGTGCATGTAGGGTGACCAAACAGCAAGTAAGTGTGAAAAATCGAGACGGGGGTGAGGGTGGGAGGGTAACAGGAGCCTATATAAGAAAAAGACCAAAAAATCGGGACTGTCCCTATAAAATCGGGACATCTTTTCATCCTAAGTGCATGCCAGGCCAGAGCCCGCACCCCTCCTGCACCCTGACCCCCTGCCGCACCCTGCACCCCAGCCCCTTGCCTCACCGCTCCTGCACCCTGACCCCCTGCCCGGGGCAGGGAGGGGGCATAGTTGGGGTGGGGATTTCGGGGAAGGGGCAGAGCCTCATGGAAGGGGTGGCGTGGGGACGTGGCCGAGGGTGGGAGACAGTAATGCAGCCCTGGGGCCAATGTACTAATCCTCATGTGGCCCTCGTGGTCATTTGAGTTTGAGACTCCTGATCTACACTGTTGTTTTTAACTCCACAGCCCGAGTGAACTGACCCAGAATCTGAGACTCGCTGCTGCAGGCTTTTTCTTGCAGTGTCGATGTCCATTAGGCTATGTCTACATTGCAATTAGACAGGCATGGCTGGCCCGTGATTACAGGCTTGTGGGGAATAGGCTAAGAGTCTGTCTATATGAGGCAAACTGAGGCAGCCACTTAGGGGCTAGACTGTGGGGGGCACCACTAGGACCCAGCGTGTAGAAAATTGTGTCTGCTGCTGGTGCATATATATTCTCTCTGCTCTAGATGCACAGAGATGGTGGAGTGCTGTGCTGGAGGAAGGAAGGCACAAGAGACATAATAGGCAGGCAGGAGAAAAGAGGAGAGGCAATAACAGAAAGCAGCAGGAGCTGCAGGGAGAGAGAGAGAGGAGGAGGAGCCTTTTATGTACCTCTCTAGCACCCCCAGGAACCTGGACTGATTAACACCAGCTTCTCAGGGAGCTTCCTGTTCTTCTTCGAGTGCTTGCTCATATGTATTCCAGTTAGGTGTGCGCGCGCGGCGTGCACGATCGTCGGAAGATTTTTACCCTAGCAACACTCGGTGGGCCGGCTGGCGCCCCCTGGAGTGGCGCCGTTAGGTGCCCCGATATATACCGCAGCCGGCCCATCGCCCCCTCAGTTCCTTCTTACCGCCCGTGTCGGTCGTTGGAACAGTGGAGAGCAGCTCGCTGACCTCCACAGCCCTAGCTTTACAGCACTCGTTTATCTTTTAGATAAGTTTAAGTACCGTTAAGTACCGTTAATTAGTTGTTAATAGTTGTTGTTAGACTCATTGACAATTGTAGCTGGAGATTAGGGGCTTCTCCCCTTCTCTCCAACCCGGTACCGGGCCAATGCCTGGCTCACCGGGATTCAAGCCTTGCTCGGCATGCCAGAAGCCGATGCCTACAGGAGATCCGCATGCCTCCTGTCTCAAGTGCCTCGGGGAGTCCCATCTTCCGGACAAGTGCCGCATTTGTAAGTCCTTCAAGCCGCGGACCAAAAAGGAGCGGGACTTTCGTTTGAAGCAGCTCCTGTTAGAGGCGTCTCTTAGCCCGATGTCGGCGCCGCATCGTATCACGGCACCGACCCCGGCGGCCTCAACGTCTGCGGCACCGGAACGTCCAACCTCCGGTAAAGAACCCAGGCACCGTCCCTCTCTACCCGGGACTTCACAGAGCCGCTCTCTGTCCCCGAGAGCCAAGAAGTCGGGTGGACCGACTAAGGCGCCGCTGCATGCGCAGCCAGCTCCAGGCCAGCCTAGGTCTGTCGAGGCGCCCGCACCGCCAACTCCGGTACCGGAAGGACCGCTGAGTTCGGTGCCAGTGGTCTCCGTGCCACTTACTCCGGCCCTCCCTAGGCCGTTGAGTCCGGCGCCGCCGTCAACACCGGCGCCGGCCCTGCCAACTCCGGCACCCGAGAGGCCGTTGAGTGCAGGTCAGCCTCCGCAGGCTCCGGTACCGACGACTCCGGTCCCGCGAGGGCCGTTGAGCTCGGTAACCGCTAGCTCCCCGGCACGCTCCGTGGTTGAGCTCCCGCTGCCGTCCACGCCGGACACCTTCGCAGCGGCGCGGGACCTGATCCAGATGACCGCTCCGGTACCGACCCCGTCTACGGTACCGCCGGTGCGGATCATCACTTCACGCGGCAAACCGGCCATCTTCCACCCGGTGCCGCAGGAGGAGACCAGCCAGCAGCAGCCACGTGCGTCTCCAAGGTACCGCTCGCAGTCCCGGCACCGATCACGATCCCGGCGCCGTTCCTACTCGCGGTACCGCTCCAGGTCTCCATCGGCACGGAGGTATCCTGACTCTCGGCGCCGCTCCCGGTCCCGCGGCCGGTCGACGCGCAGATCGCCGAGACGCTCCAGGTCCCGATCCGTGTCACGGTACCGAGAGCATCGCAGGTACCGATCCAGGTCCCGCCCTCGATCCGGCTCTCGACGCCGCTCCCCATCCCGGCGCCGATCCGACTCTCGACGCCGATCCGGCTCCCGGCACCGGACACCATCCCGGTACCGATCCGGCTCCCGGCACCGGACGCCATCCCGGCACCGATCAGGCTCCCGGCACCGGATACCATCCCGGCACCGGACCCCACCGAGGAGGCAGACCCTGGCCACGCAGACGTCACTGCATGGCTACTCTGCCCCGCCCTGGCCTTCGCGCTCTGGATCCCGCTCTTCCAGAGCTGGTAGCGACCTCTACGCGGAGGACCGCACCGTCAGCGACCAGGGTCACCTGCCAGAGACCGGGCAGGTTCAGGAGCGGTGGCCATTTTGGACCCCCATGGCATACTATGAAGCCCAGAGGGTACCAGCAAGAGCTCCTACCTCTACCACGTTGGAGCGTCGAGCGCCAGAGGCTACAGTCTCCCGCCCTCCAGAGGCTACAGTCTCCAGGCCTCCGCCAGAGGTAGAGCAGCCTGAAGCGGAGCCCCCACCCCTGGGCCCCGAAGAGGTACCTGTCGAGGACCCGCTCGCCCAAGGCCTGTCCTCTTCCTCCTCCCCTGATGAGGCAGTGGCTGGAGCATCATCATCCGGTCCACCTCCCATCGATCTCAGGGACCACCAAGCCCTGCTCCGCAGGTTGGCCCTGAATATGGACCTCCAAATAGAAGAGGTCCCTGAACTGGAGGACCCCGTGGTGGACATCCTGACGACCGATGCCCCCACTAGGGTTGCCTTACCTTTTGTGCGGACTATCCTTGCCAACGCCACATCCATCTGGCAGACACCAGCCTCAATACCCCCCACTGCCAGGGGGGTAGAGAGAAAGTACATGGCCCCCCCGAGGGATTTTCAATATCTGTATACGCACCCCCCTCCGTGTTCGTTGGTAGTCCAGTCCGTCAACGAGAGGGAGAGGAATGGCCAACAGGCCCCGGCGCCGAAATCAAAGGACGCCAAGCGCCTAGACTTGTTTGGCCGCAAGATCTACTCAGGAGGGGGCCTACAGCTTCGTGCGGCGAACCAACAGGCACTCCTGAGCCGCTATGCTTTTAACACCTGGGTCACGATGGACAAATTTAAAGAGCTTATACCTCCAGAGTCCAGACAGGAGTATAAAGCCTTCGTGGAGGAGGGCAAAAAACTGGCCAGGACGTCGCTGCGGGCCTCCTTGGACATCGCCGACTCCGCTGCCAGAACCATCGCCTCCGGAGTCGCCATGCGGCGCATCTCCTGGCTGCAATCTTCTACCCTCCCAGCAGAGGTCCAGCACACTATCCAGGACCTACCCTTTGACGGGCAGGGCCTGTTTTCAGAGAAGACAGACCCTAAGCTGCAGACCTTAAAGGACGGTCGTACTATCATTCGCACGCTGGGAATGCATACCCCCGCGACGCAGCGTAGGCCCTTCAGGCCGTTCGTGAGACGCACCTATTTCCCCCCCCCGCCACGTCAAGACTATTACAGAAGGCCGCGTGGTCGAGGGGGTAGGAGACAGCAACCCGGCCGGCAGACCGGCCAGAGGCAGGGCCCCCACAAGCCATCCTCGGGGCCCAAACAAAATTTTTGAAGGGGCGCTCGAGGCCGGAGTACCAGTCCATTCCGATCCCGCACTCCTGTTTATGAACCGCCTCTCCCCCTTCTCCCCGGCGTGGTCGAATATCACCACGGACCGCTGGGTTTTACATACCATCCAGGGGGGATACCGATTGCAATTCGTCTCCCCGCCCTCCTCCCACCCTCCCACCCCGTCCCTCTTCAGGGACCCCTCTCACGAGCAACTCCTTATCCAGGAGGTGCACGAACTCTTTACTCTGGGAGCGGTGGAGGAGGTCCCAAGGGATCTCAGAGGCAAGGGATTCTACTCCCGTTATTTCCTAATCCCAAAGCCAAAGGGGGGGCTGCGTCCTATCCTGGACTTACGGGGTCTCAACAAGTTTATGGTAAAGTTGAAATTCCGTATGCTCTCCCTGGGCACCCTTATCCCCTCTATGGATCAGGGAGACTGGTACGCCGCCCTCGACATGAAGGACGCGTATTTCCACATTGCCATCTACCCACCTCACAGACGCTTCCTGCGCTTCGTAGTGGGCCAGAGACATTTCCAGTTCGCGGTCCTGCCATTCGGCCTCTCAACAGCACCGAGAGTCTTCACAAAGTGCATGGCAGTGGTAGCAGCCGCCCTTCGGCGTCAAGGAGTTCAGGTATTCCCCTACCTCGACGACTGGCTCCTCCGTGGCAACTCCGCCAGCCAGGTCCAGTCCCACATTCACAAGGCCATGGACATGTTCAACCGTCTCGGCCTCCTACTAAACCTCGAAAAGTCCACTTTGGTCCCAACACAGAGAATAGACTTCATAGGGGCTATACTGGACTCTACCCTCGCCAGGGCTTTCCTCCCAGAGGCTCGCTTTCAAACGCTTGCAGCCGCCATACGCAGCCTCCAAGCTTTCCCAACTTCGACAGCCCGCTGCTGCCTCAGCCTCATGGGCCATATGGCATCATGCACCTTCGTGACAGCCCACGCCAGGTTACGCCTGCGGCCCCTCCAAGCATGGCTGGCCTCCGCATACCGACCACACAGGGACAACCTCGATATGATTCTGACGGTCCCATCGCAAGTCCTAGCCTCCCTCAACTGGTGGCTGGACCCCGCACATGTGATGTCAGGTATTCCCTTTCATCCACCTCAGCCTTCCCGCACCGTGACTACGGATGCCTCATCCCTCGGCTGGGGGGCTCACCTGCTGAACTTCCAAACGCAGGGCCTGTGGTCGGAGCAAGAGCTGACGCTACACATCAATGTCAGAGAACTTCGAGCGGTACGACTCGCCTGCCAAGCCTTTGCTCAGCATCTACAGGGCCGCTGTGTCTCCATCCTTACAGACAACACGACGGCCATGCATTACATCAACAGACAGGGAGGAGCGCACTCCCTTCCTCTCTGCCGAGAGGCAACTCAGCTCTGGGACTTTTGCATAGCCCGTTCCATTCACCCCGTGGCCTCGTTTCTCCCAGGAGCCCAGAACACCTTGGCGGACCGCCTGAGCAGGTCCTTCCAGGCGCACGAGTGGTCCATTCGGCCAGACGTCATCCACTCTGTCTTCCAGAAGTGGGGGTTTCCCCAGATAGATCTCTTCGCGACTCGCGAGAACAGGAAATGCCAAGTGTTCTGCTCCTTTCAGGGTCGCTCCCCAGGCTCCCTGACAGACGCTTTTCTCCATCCTTGGACAGACAACCTGGCCTATGCCTTCCCACCAGTTCCACTGGTCCACAGGGTCCTGCTCAAGCTACGCAGGGACAAGGCCAGGGTGATCCTGATTGCTCCAGCGTGGCCCAGGCAACACTGGTATACCACGCTCCTGGAGATGTCCGTGACAGACCCGATCCCTCTACCGAGATGGCCGGACCTGATCACGCAGCAGCACGGCAGGATCCAGCATCCCGACCTGCGGTCCCTTCACCTCACGGCGTGGATGCTGCATGGCTGAACCCGTCGGAGCTGCGATGTTCCAGCCCGGTCCAGCACGTTCTGCTGAGCAGTAGGAAACCCTCCACCAGGTCCACCTACACAGCTAAGTGGAAACGTTTTTCCTTGTGGTGTGGCACTCGGGGCCTTGACCCCTTGCAGGTGCCGGTTCACACCATACTGGACTACCTCCTCTTATTAAAGGAGCAGGGTCTGGCTCTCTCGTCGCTAAAAGTCCACCTAGCGGCAATTTCAGCTTTTCACCCCCGGGACGGGGCGGGTTCTGTTTTCTCCAACCCCATGGTCACCAGGTTCCTTAAGGGGTTAGAACGGCTACACCCGCCGGTGCGCCGCCCGGTCCCTACATGGGACCTCAACCTAGTCATTACCAGGCTCATGGGTGCCCCATTCGAGCCCATGGCCACTTGTTCCATGCTGTATCTCTCATGGAAAACGGCCTTTCTAGTAGCCATCACCTCGGCTAGACGCGTCTCTGAGCTCAGAGCGCTTACTTCGGAACCACCTTATACGGTGTTCCATAAGGATAAAGTACAGCTCAGGCCACACCCGGCCTTCCTGCCCAAGGTGGTGTCGGCTTTCCATATTAACCAAGACATTTTTCTACCTGTCTTTTATCCTAAGCCCCATGCCTCCAGGAAGGAGCAGCAACTCCATTCCCTGGATGTCCGGAGAGCCCTCGCCTTCTACATCGAGAGGACAAAGCCCTTCCGGAAGTCGACCCAGCTGTTCATCGCCGTGGCGGACCGGATGAAAGGCCTTCCCGTCTCTTCCCAGCGCATCTCGTCATGGATCACGTCGTGCATCCGCACATGCTATGACTTGGCAGGTGTCCCCACCATGCACACTACGGCCCACTCTACCCGAGCTCAGGCCTCGTCGTCTGCCTTCCTGGCGCACATACCTATACAAGACATTTGTAGGGCCGCGACATGGTCGTCAGTACACACTTTTGCCTCGCACTATGCCATAGTGCAACATTCTAGAGACGACGCCGCTTTTGGTTCGGCGGTCCTAAACTCTGCTGTATCACAATCCGACCCCGCCTCCTAGGAATGGCTTGGGAGTCACCTAACTGGAATACATATGAGCAAGCACTCGAAGAAGAAAACACGGTTACTCACCGTAGTAAATAGTGTTCTTCGAGATGTGTTGCTCATATGTATTCCAAACCCGCCCCCCTTCCCCACTGTCGGAGTAGCCGGCAAGAAGGAACTGAGGGGGCGATGGGCCGGCTGCGGTATATATCGGGGCACCTAACGGCGCCACTCCAGGGGGCGCCAGCCGGCCCACCGAGTGTTGCTAGGGTAAAAATCTTCCGACGATCGTGCACGCCGCGCGCGCACACCTAACTGGAATACATATGAGCAACACATCTCGAAGAACACTATTTACTACGGTGAGTAACCGTGTTTTTCCTGCTGCTTCCCTGAACCCACTTGAGGAGAACAGGCAGTCAACTGAAGTAGTAGGAGCCAGTTAGGCCCTTAAGGTGCTGATATCTTCTCTCATTCAGGCCCTGCTACCAGCCTGCTTATTTGTTCCCTTCAATTGAGTGTTGAGAGCCACTATAGCTGGCACAAAACAGCAGTCATGAGTGAAAGAAGAAAACACCCCTCTGTGGCAGCATTCAGAAAAAGAAAGAAAGCAAAGGAAGCATTTCTATCTAAGCAGGAAGGAGCTCTCCTGAGATACATAGACACAAATGTTTACGGTGAGCCTTCTGGCCTCAGTGAGGATGAGAGTGGTGAGGAGATGCCTGTTCTTCCAGTTAGTCAGAGTGCGGGTGACCTGGCAGCTACTGCAGCATCCATATCTCCATCTCAAATGGATGTAACCATGCACATTCCTGAAGAAAAGTGTAGATCAGAGAAGAATGTGGTGGAGGCGCAAGAAACAGCTGCTGCTGAGTTTAGTTCCTTAAGTCTAGATGATCCAGGACTGTGGACCCACTTGAGCAGTAACCTGAGGGACTTCCTTGTACTGCATGGGCCACAGCAAGTGAAAAACTTCATGTTCCCCAAAGTCAATGAAAATAGAAGTTCTTCTTCGAGTGATTGCTCATATGTATTCCACTTAGGTGTGTGCGCGCGGTGTGCACGATCGTCGGAAGATTTTTACCCTAGCAACACTCGGTGGGCCGGCTGGCGCCCCCTGGAGTGGCGCCGTTAGGGAGCCCGATATATACCCCAGCCGGCCCATCGCCCTCTCAGTTCCTTCTTACCGCCCGTGTCGGTCGTTGGAACAGTGGAGAGCAGCTTGCTGACCTCCACATCCCTAGCACTCTTAGCACTCGTTTATCGTGTAGATAGTTTAAGTACTTCTTAATTAGTTGTTAATAGTTATTCATAGCTTGTTGTTCTAGCTACTGTCAATAGTAGTAGGAGATAAGGGGTTTCTCCCCTGTCTCCCTCCCGGCACCGGGCCAATGCCTGGCTCTCCGGGATTTAAGCCTTGCTCGGCATGCCAAAAGCCGATGCCCACAGGAGATCCACACACCTCCTGCCTGAAGTGCCTCGGGGAGTCCCACCTTCCGGACAAGTGCCGCATCTGTAAGTCTTTCAAGCCGCGGACCAAAAAGGAGCGGGACTTTCGTTTAAAGCAGCTCCTCTTAGAGGCTTCGCTCAGTCCGATGTCGGCGCCGCAACGAACCCAGGCACCGACTTCAGCGGCCTCAACGTCTGCGGCACCGGAACGCCCGAGCTCCGGAAAAGAACCCCGGCACTGTCCTTCTCTGGCTGGGACCTCGCAGAGCCGCTCTCTGTCCCCGAGAGCGAAGAAGTCGGGAGGACCGACCAAGGCGCCGCTGCATACGCAGCCAGCTTCAGACCTGACCAGGCCTGTTACGGCGCCAGCACCGTCGACTCCGGTACCGCAAGGACCGTTGAGTTCGGTGCCAGTGGCCTCTGTGCCACTTACTCCGGCCCAGCAGAGGCCGTCGAGTCCGGCGCTGCCACCAGCACCGGCGCCGGCCCTGCCAACTCCGGCACCCAAGAGGCCGTTGAGCGCAGGTCAGCCTTTTCAGGCTCCGGTACCGACGACTCCGGTCCCGCGAGGGCCGTTGAGCTCGGTAACCGCCAGCTCCCCGGCCCGCACCGTGGTTGAGCTTACGCTGCCGTCTACTCCGGACACCTTCGCAGTGGCAAGGGACCTCATACAGATGACCGATCCGGCACCGACCCCGTCCACGGTACCGCCGGTGCGGATCATCACATCACGCGGCAAACCGGCCATCTTCCACCCGGTGCCGCAGGCGGAGGTCAGTCAGCAGCAGCCGCCGGCGTCTCCCCGGTACCGCTCGCAGTCCTGGTGCCGGTCTCCATCCCGGCACCGCTCGTACTCGCGGTACCGCTCCAGGTCCCCCTCCACGCAGAGGTACTCTGACTCTCGCCACTCCCGGTCCCGCGGCCGGTCAACGCGCAGGTCCCCGAGACGTTCAAGGTCCCGATCTGTGTCCCGGTACCGAAGTCATCGCCGGTACCGGTCCAGGTCTCGATTCCGCTCCGGCTCTCGACACCGGTCACCATCCAGGCACCGATCCGGCTCTCGGCACCGATCCGGCTCTCGGTACCGGATACCGTCCCGGCACCGATCCGGCGCCCAGCACCGGACACCATCCCGGCACCGGTCCCCGCCGAGGAGGCAGACCTTGGCCACGCAGACGTCGCTGCATGGCTACTCTGCTCCACCCTGGCCTTCTCGCTCTGGATCCCGCTCTTCCAGAGCTGGCAGCGACCTCTACGTCGAGGACCGCACTGTCAGCGACCAGGGCCACCTGCCAGAGACCGGACAGGTTCAAGAGCGATGGCCCTTCTGGACCCCGATGGCCTATTACGAAGCCCAAAGGGTACCACCTAGAGCTCCCACCTCGACCACATTGGAGCGTAGAGCGCCAGAGGCTACAGTCTCCCGGCCTCCGCCAGAGGTAGGGGACCCAGACCCTGAGCCCCCAGTCCTGGGCTCTTCAGCGGCACCCGCCGAGGATCCGCTTGCCCAAGGCCTGTCCTCCTCCTCCTCCCCTGACGAGGCAGTGGCGGGAGCGTCATCGTCCGGCCCGCCTCCTATTGATCTCAGGGACCATCAAGACCTGCTTCGCAGATTGGCCCTTAACATGGATCTCCAGATAGAGGAGGTTCCAGAACTGGAGGACCCGGTGGTGGACATTTTGACAACCGACGCCCCCACCAGGGTAGCCCTGCCATTCGTCCGTACCATACTGGCCAACGCCACATCTATCTGGCAGACCCCAGCCTCGATACCCCCCACTGCCAGGGGTGTAGAGAGGAAGTATATGGCACCTCCAAGAGATTTCCAGTATCTCTACACTCACCCCCCTCCGTGCTCACTGGTGGTCCAATCGGTCAACGAGAGGGAGAGGAATGGCCAACAGGCCCCCGCCCCAAAGTCTAAGGACGCCAAGCGCCTAGACTTATTTGGAAGAAAGATTTACTCAGGAGGGGGCCTACAGCTTCGGGCTGCAAACCAGCAGGCACTCCTGAGCCGCTACGGCTACAACACCTAGGTCTCCATAGAGAAATTCAAAGAACTTATCCCTCCGGAGTCCAGGCAGGAGTACAAAGCCTTTGTCGAGGAGGGCAAAAAGCTGGCCAGGACGTCGCTGCGAGCCTCTCTCGACATCGCCGACTCGGCAGCCAGAACTATCGCCTCGGGAGTCGCCATGCGGAGTATCTCCTGGCTACAATCCTCCACCCTCCCCGCGGAGGTCCAGCACACGATCCAGGACCTACCGTTTGAAGGTCAGGGTCTGTTCTCTGAGAAAACTGACCCAAAGCTGCAGACCCTCAAAGATGGTCAAACCATCATCCGCACGCTGGGGATGCATACCCCAGCGACGCAGCGCAGACCCTTCCGGCCCTTCGGACGACGTCCCTACTTCCCACCCGCACCACGACAGGACTTCTACAGGAGGCCGCGTGGTCGAGGGGGCAGGAGACAACAACCCAGTCGACAGACCGGCCAGCGGCAGGGCCCCCACAAACCATCGTCGGGGCCCAAACAAAATTTTTGAAGGGGCGCTCGAGGCCGGAGTACCAGTTTCAATCGATCCTGTCCCCCTATTCCTGAACCGCCTCTCCCCTTTCTCCACGGCGTGGTCAGAAATCACCACGGACCGCTGGGTCATACGCACGGTGCAAAAGGGATACCATTTGCAGTTTGTCTCCCCACCTCCATCCCATCCTCCCTCCCTGTCCCTCTTCAGGGACCCTTCTCATGAGCAACTCCTCATTCAGGAGGTACACGAGCTCCTCTCCGCAGGAGCAGTAGAGGAGGTTCCGAGGGAGCTCAGGGGCAAGGGGTTCTACTCCCGTTATTTCCTAATCCCCAAGGCAAAGGGGGGGCTACGTCCTATTCTGGACTTGCGGGGACTCAACAAATGTATGGTAAAGTTGAAGTTCCGTATGCTCTCCCTGGGCACTATTATCCCCTCTATGGATCAGGGAGACTGGTACGCCGCCCTCGACATGAAGGACGCGTATTTTCATATTGCAATCTACCCAGCTCACAGGCGCTTCCTCCGCTTCATGGTGGGCCAGAGACACTTCCAGTTTACGGTCCTGCCCTTCGGCCTCTCGACGGCACCGAGGGTTTTTACGAAGTGTATGGCAGTGGTAGCAGCCGACCTTCGGCGTCAAAGAGTTCAGGTGTTCCCCTACCTTGACCACTGACTTATCCGCGGCAATTCGAGCAGCCAAGTCCAGTCTCACATTCGCACGGCCATGGGCATGTTCAGGCGGCTCGGCCTCCTCCTGAACGTAGAAAAGTCCACTTTGGTGCCAACACAGAGGTTAGACTTTATAGGGGCAGTACTGGACTTCACTCTCGCCCGGGCGTTTCTTCCAGAGGCTCGCTTTCTGACTCTTACAACTACCATACGCAGCCTTCAGGCCTTCCCAACGTCAACGGCCCGATGTTGCCTCAGCCTCCTTGGTCATATGGCATCCTGCACCTTCGTGACAGCTCACGCCAGGCTGCGCCTCCGGCCCCTCCAGGCATGGCTCACCTCAGCATACCGGCCGCACAGGGACAGCATGGACCTAATTCTGATGGTCCCAGCACAGGTCCTAGCCTCCCTCAACTGGTGGCTGGACCCCAGGAAGGTGATGTCAGGTGTTCCATTTCATCCACCTCAGCCATCCCTAGCCTTAACCATGGATGCTTCATCCCTCGGCTGGGGAGCTCATTTACAGAACCTCCAAACGCAGGGCCTGTGGTCAGAGCAGGAGCTGACACTGCACATCAATGTCAGAGAACTGCGAGCGGTACGTCTTGCCTGCCAAGCCTTCGCTCAACATTTACAGGGCCGCTGTGTCACCATCCTTACAGACAACACGACGGCCATGCATTACATCAACAGACAGGGAGGGGCACGCTCCCTCCCCCTCTGCCGAGAAGCGATTCATCTCTGGGACTTTTGCATAGCCCGCTCCATTCACCTGGTAGCCTCTTTTCTCCCAGGGGTTCAGAACACCTTGGCGGACCGACTGAGCAGGTCCTTCCACACTCACGAGTGGTCCATTCGACCGGACGTCATCCACTCTGTCTTCCGGAAGTGGGGATTTCCCCACATAGATCTATTCGCGACTCACGAGAACCGGAAATGCCACGCGTTCTGCTCACTCCAGGGTCGCTCCCCAGGCTCCCTGACAGACGCTTTTCACCATCTTTGGACGGACCACCTGTCCTATGCCTTCCCACCAGTTCCACTGGTCCACAGAGTCCTGCTCAAGCTGCGCAGGGACAAGGCCCGATTAATCCTGATCGCTCCGGCGTGGCCCAGGCAGCACTGGTACACCACTCTCCTGGAGCTCTCCGTGGCCGCCCCAATCACTCTACCATTGTGGCCGGACCTGATTACGCAGCAGCACGGCAGGCTCCATCATCCCGACCTGCACTCTCTTCACCTCACAGCGTGGCTGCTGCATGGCTGAACCCGTCTGAGCTACGTTGTTCCAGCCCGGTCCAACAGGTTCTGCTGAGCAGTAGGAAGCCTTCCACCAGGTCCACCTACTCAGCTAAGTGGAAACGGTTTTCCCTTTGGTGCGGCCCTCGGGGTCTTAACCCCTTGCAGGTGCCGATACACACCATCCTAGACTACCTCCTCTCCCTAAAGGAGCAGGGTCTGGCCCTCTCGTCGCTAAAGGTCCACCTCGCGGCAATCTCGGCCTTTCACCCTGGTGACAGGGGGCTTTCCATCTTTTCCAACCCCATGGTTAGCAGGTTCCTCAGGGGGTTGGAGCGGCTACACCCACTGGTGCGCCGCCCGGTCCCCACCTGGGACCTCAACCTCGTCATTACCAGGCTCATGGGGGCCCCATTCGAGCCTATGGCCACTTGCTCGCTGTTGTACCTCTCCTGGAAAACGGCCTTCCTCGTAGCCATTACCTCGGTGCTTACTTCGGAACCCCCTTACACGGTGTTCCACAAGGACAAGGTACAGCTGCGACCACACCTGGCCTTCCTGCCCAAGGTAGTGTCGGCCTTCCATATTAACCAAGACATTTTTCTACCGGTCTTCTATCCAAAGCCCCATGTCTCTAGGAAGGAGCAGCAACTTCATTCCTTGGACGTCCGTAGGGCCCTCGCCTTCTACATCGAGCGAACGAAGCCCTTTCGGAGAACGACTCAGCTGTTCGTCGCCGTGGCGGACCGGATGAAAGGTCTCCCGGTCTCTTCCCAATGCATCTCGTCATGGATCACGTCATGCATCCGGACATGTTATGACTTGGCAGGTGTCCCCACCATGCACCCTACTGCCCACTCCACCCAAGCTCAGGCCTCGTCCTCCGCCTTCTTGGCGCACATACCAATTCAAGAGATTTGTAGGGCAGTGACTTGGTCGTCGGTGCACACCTTCGCCTCTCATTATGCCATAGTACAACATTCTAGGGAGGACGCCGCTTTTGGTTCGGCGGTCCTACACTCTGCAGTCTCACAATCCGACCCCACCTCCTAGGAATGGCTTGGGAGTCACCTAATTGGAATACATATGAGCAAGCACTCGAAGAAGAAAAGACGGTTACTCACCGTAGTAACTGTTGTTCTTCGAGATGTGTTGCTCATATCTATTCCAAACCCGCCCTCCATCCCCACTGTCGGAATAGCCGGCAAGAAGGAACTGAGAGGGCGCTGGGCCGGCTGGGGTATATATCAGGCACCGTAACGGCGCCACTCCAGGGGGCGCCAGCCAGCCCACCGAGTGTTGCTAGGGTAAAAATCTTCCGACGATCGTGCACGCCGCACGCGCACACCTAATTGGAATAGATATGAGCAACACATCTCGAAGAACAACAGTTACTACGGTGAGTAACCGTTTTTTCTGCATACTGTTTTTGTTGCAAACTCTTCCAGTCTAATGTTCCAGCCACATTGGGTTCTACAAAGGACCAGAAAAAGCTGGCTAGAAATCTGGCATGCCATGAGAAGGCAGCAAATCACCAGAGAGCATTCCATAGGTGGAAAAAGCTTGAGATGAGACTAAGGTTAAAGGCCACCATAGATGTTCAGCATCAAGAGAAGATTGCATCAGAGTCTCTTTACTGACAAAATGTTCTGAAAAGGCTCATTGCCATTGTGAGAATGCTGGCTACCCAAAACCTAGCACTGTATGGCACTTCAGATCAGCTGTATGTGCCAAACAATGGAAACGTCCTTAAAATTGTGGAGCTGATGGCTGAGTTTGATACTGTACTCCAGGAGCATCTAAGATGAGTCACCACCCAAGAAATGTACATACACCACTACCTTGGAAAAACAATTCAAAATGAGATCATACAGTTACTGGCAACAAAAGTCAAACAGAAGATGATGGCAGATCTGAAGTCAGCAAGATATTACTCTGTTATTCTGGACTGCACACCTGACATCAGCCATACGGAACAAATAACATTAATGGTGCGTTTTGTAACAACAGAACCTAGTGAAAGTGTCCCTGCACTGGTGACTGTCAGAGAGTATTTTGTAGAATGTATTGACATTGATGACAGTACAGGAGCTGGTATAACAAATGTGCTTCTTAAAAAGCTGGAAGATACGGGAATTGCGATAGCTGACATGAGAGGTTAGAGCTACGATAATGGTGCCAACATGAGAGGAAAGAACAGAGGAGTGCAGACACGGATCCGAGAGTTAAACCCTCGAGCTTTTTTTGTCCCATGCAGTTCTCATTCATTGAACTTGGTGGTCAGTGATGCAGCATCAGCTTCTAGTGAGGATGCTGAATTTTTTAAAGTAATTCAAAGCATCCATGCATTTGTCTCTGCATCAACTCATCGATGGCAAATTTTGAAGCAACATCTGGGAACATCCTCTCTGACACTGAAACCACCGAGTGCCACATGATGGGAAAGTCAATTGGAGGCGATAAAGCCTATCAAACACCACATTGGGAAGATAGATGATGCCATAGTTGCCATTATGGAGGATAATGCTATGACAGGAACTGTTCGTGGGAGAACAGTGGCAGAGGGAAATGGAATCACCAGAAACATATACAACTTCAAATTTCTGTGGGGCTTAGTGTTGTGGCATGACATACTGTTTGAAATAAATGTTGTAAGCAAGAGACTCCAAGGACCTTGCTATATCTGGAGCAATGGAACAACTGGACAAAGCAAAGTTAGACCTACAATCTTACCGGTCAGATGAGAGATTTCAAAACATTCTGAAGAGTGCACAGAAGGTGGCAGAGGAACTTCACACTGAGGCTATTTTCCCACCCATTCAAGAATACAAGAGTCACTGAAGAAGACGACATTTTGATTACGAGGCACGGGATAATCCCATAAGAGACCCCAAACAACAATTCAAAGTTGAATTCTTTAACTAGGTGCTAGATTGTGCAATACAGTCAGTTGAAGAACGTTTCATGCAGCTCAAGAAACACAGCAATATATGTGGGATGTTGTATGATATTCCAAAACTCCTCACTATACCTGAAGAAGACCTACACCAGCAATGCAGGGCACTAGAGACAGTGTTGACACATGATGACATGCGCAATATTGATATGAGTGATTTAGGTGATGAACTGAAAGCCCTTTCAAGATACATTTCAGCAGGATCAACTCCAAAGGCTGTTCTGGATATATGTGCACAAATAAGATGACCACCCTCTTTCCAAATGCTTTTGTTGCTCTGCGCATACTTCTAACACTTCCTGTAACAGTTGTCAGTGGAGAACACAGCTTCTCCAAGCTGAAGTTAATAAAAACACATCTACGCTCCACAATGACACAGGAGAGGCTGGTTGGCCTCGCAAACATCTCAACAGAGCATGATCTGGCTCAGACTGTGGACCTTCAGGAAGCAGTTCACATCTTTGCAACCAAGAAGGCACAGAAAGCACCACTTTGATTATTGAAACAGATAAAAATGCCAGTGTTTACTATGCAGACAAGAAAAGTTAACTTTCAAACGCCTGAACAGCACATGTAAGTGTTACTTAAAATTTTTGAACAAGGCATTTGAAGTTGTTAGTTCTCCTTTATTGGGGTAGGTAGCAGAGCAGTACCGTGAGAGGAGAAGAACAGGAAGAAGGCAGAATTGAGACCTTTCAAAATTTTGGCCCAAGGGAGGGGGCATGGGGACATCATTTGAGCTCCCCACCTCAGGTGCCAAAATGTTGTGGGCCAGCCCTGTGTCTATTGCAGTGTAAATGTTCAGGCTCCGGCTGGAGCCTGAGCTCTGGGACTTCTCCGCCCCTCCTCCCCCTGGCTCCTCACAGGGTCCGAGGGCTCCAGCAGAAGCCCTAATGTCTACACTGCAATTAAACTTCACCTTGGCCTGTGCCAGCTGGCATGGGCCAGTTGCAGGTTTTTCATTACAGGTTAGACATACCAGGCTGTAGAGACTAATGCAGAGAGGCCCATTCATGTCCACACTGCTTCCTGGTTCCTCTGGTTCCTTCATGGCAACATCACTCCTATAAGAATCACATGTCCCATGCCTCACCACTGCTTGCTGCCCCCAACATGGAACACATGTCAGACTGGGTCAGCATGACCTTGTCGGTCTCTCTGTCTGAATTTGAAGGGTGCTGATGCTGAAGAATGATGTCCCCTCAGAGCTGGCTCTCCTGTCCTCCTTTGCCAATCCATTTCCTGGTATACTTGAAGAGAGGGCTTTTTGCTGGGTGAGGGAAAGGGTCATAATTCTTCAGGGTTAGTACTCCTTCCATCACTCCACCCCAGATCTTCCCAACCTTGGTCATGGAAGCAGCTGGGGATGGCAGTTATAGCCTACCAGTAGAAATACCGTACAACTTTTAGCCTGGAGTCAGGTAACAAATACCTCACAAATCACTTATGCAAAAATCCCATGGGCTCAGATTACAAGGGAAAAAAGTGTTTTTCTAACTGCTGGCCTTGGCTTCTGAGAATCAAGCTGTGGTCTTTCCCCTTTGTGCATTAGCACTAGTAGTGATGAAGAACAAAGCCCTTAGTGACACCTGTACAAACCCATTGTTCTCAATGGATTTGCACAGGTGGACATGACTGGAACTTAGTGAACATCTCTCTTGGTGACACACAAGGAGAATCTGAATCCTACTCATATGCTTGCTGCAGAGCGCCTACCCATCCTTCAGCAAGTGGAGAACAACCACACATTAAAGGTAATTTAGAAAACTAACAACAGTTTCTAGCTCACCAGCTAAAATAGATATAAAAATCAGCTTTTAAAACATTTACTTATTACATCAATTTATTTCTACTTGGCAGCATAATTACTCCAGGGCAACTAAAACATTATTTATGAAACTTATCAATAAAATTAATTTGTGACTTGCAAAAGAAACAGCGCAGCTAATAATGAACAGGCCATTCATGGTAAGCAGTCTGTTCAAATCTTGTATTTAGCAGTGCCATTTTGAATTAAATTCCCAGACCTGAAGAAGAGCTCTGTGTAAGCTCAAGACCTTGCCTCTCTCCCCAACTGAAGTTGGGCCAATAAAAGATCTCACCCACTTTGCCACGCGTGGTCTGACAAAACAACAGTATTTTATAAAACAGCTGCTGTTTCATTAAAAAATTTTTTTTAGTGAATTGAGACTTTTTGGGTGTAGTCACTTTGCCAGGGGGAGGGAGGGGAGAGGTGAGGTTGTGTGTGTGGGGTATTATCATATATTTGCTGAAGGCACAACCCCTTGTGGGGTCTTGACCCAAAGTTTAGGAACAGCTGTTTTAAAGGACCTGAAGGTCCTTGAAGTAAAGGGAAGACTCAGATTGTCAGGCCCTATATCTTGATTGCTCTACAGAGTGAAATAGTATGGCTAGAGAATTAAAATAAAAGAGAGAGAGAGAGAGAGAGACAAATTTTAAAAAAATGGCTTGTGTTAAGATCTGAAACAAGCTGATGAGCTGACAAGGAAGTCTTCAGGCAGGTCATTCCAGATGGCAGGAGCTGCACAAGAAAGGGCATTCATCCAGCCAGCTAAATGAACAAATGAGTATTTACTTGCAACATGAGTCTGTCCATGATGTTCTTTTCAGGAAAAAAATAAAAGCATAATCTACACAATTAAGAACGAAGCCCATTCCATCATTAAAGTGCTTGAGCTGAGTTATTCTTCACCATTTGTATGTAGATATATATCCGTTTCTAGGCACATCACCATGGCTGCCTGGACCAAACAAATTAGTCCAGTGTTGCCAACTCTCATGATTTTGTCATGAGTCTCATGATAATTATTGTTTTCCTTAAAGCACCAGCTCCTGGAGTCATGTGGAGATGCTGATTGCAGCCTTCATGCTTAAAGAAAAAGTAAGTTTCTAGCCCTCATGGCTGTAGAGAAAGCTTTAAAGTGTGACCCCCCCATGCACCCTGAAGACTCAAAAAGCACACAGCAAATAAAAAACACCAAATCTATTATTTTTACATAATTTCATGATTTTAAAGCCAAGCTCATGATTTTTAAACATTTGGGGTTGGTAATACTGTAATATGCAACCTACTTTATTATTATTTCCATTATGGTAGCACCTAGGCACCCCATTAAATGGTGGTGCCCCTTTGCACTAGGTGCTGTACCGACATAAAAAAGGTAATTCATCATATCTCAGTTATAGACTTCAAACAAAAGACTTGACAGTCCATTGCAATGTTGATTTTGGTTTAGAATGTTCCCCTCTAGCAGCATCTATAGTATCCTGTGTCTCCTCCAGCCCATAAGGCATTAGAACTAATACAGAAATTGGAGCCTGCAAGCCTTTCCTTTTTCCTAGATTTGTTTACATGGAGTCTTACGCAGACCTAAGCCAGCAGGTATTCCATCTGCACAACACTGAACATTCTTAGCACTTATACTATGCTATTTATGTTCAACTTCCTTTGCAAATATTAGCTAAAAGTGACTCACCTACCCTTGTCCCTGGGACGTTCTGAATTATCTGCATTTTCCAAATGGGGAAACAGGCAGAGAAGTTGTGTCTTACCTGAACCTAGAAAGTGAGTCAGTATATGAGCTGGAATTGGATACCAATCCCATGTGCAGAACACTGAAAGATGCCAATCACAATAGTTTAGCTAGGCAATGCCAAAGTCCACTGAAGTTAAGGGTAAGGAATTGCCAGGACTTTTCCTCTAAATAATCAGTACAACATCTTTTCCTCAAACGCTTTGACTACATCCCAAATCGCCATAATTTTTCAACTATAGTTGCTAGTAGTTTAGTAAAGTTCATTTCCTAATTCTGTTTAGCCAGACACCACCTTACCTGCTTTTAATCAACAGCCACATTGATTAGGCTTTAATTCCTAATTCTCCACTAGACCCCTTTTTCCCCATTTTGGTTGGAAAAGACAGATTTTTAAAAAAAGGAAAAACTAAAGACTGTGCTTCCCCAGAACAATTAATACATATTAAAGCCACCAGATAGCAGAAATCCTACTAAAACCGTGTACACAATTTATGAACTATCCGGGAGAAGAGACTCACTTTTCTCTCTAGCACATTGTTCTGTCCAACATTTATAGATAAATCCTAAAATGGAAGGTCATGAAACTATAAGAATAAGTTTATTGAAGACTGGCCAGATGATGTAGCACAGAGGTGGCCACCCTGTGGCTCTGGAGCCACATGCGGCTCTTCAGAAGTTAATATGCGGCTCCTTGTATAGGCACCGACTCTGGGGCTGGAGCTACAGGCTCCAACTTTCTAGTGTGCCGGGGGGGTGCTCACTGCTCAACCCTTGGCTCTGTCCCCACTCCACCCTTTCCTGCTCCTCCTCCTTCCCCTCCGAGCCTCCTGATCAGGAAGTGCAGAGAGGGAGGAGGAGGTGCTGATTGGCGGGGCTGCCGATAGGTAGGAGGCGCTGGATGGGGGGGGTGGGAGCTGATGGGGGGGCTGTTGACATATTACTGTGGCTCTTTGGCAATGTACATTGGACATTCTGGCTCCTTCTCAGGTTCAGGTTGGCCACTCCTGATGTAGCATGTTAAGAGAAGGTGAAAAAGAGGTAAGCTACAGCTAGAGAATAAAGAGTCAAAGGGACACTTGAGATAAGGCGGCTGGATCAGCTGCTTGTTTCTCTTTCTCAGGTTTTGGATGTGACTGTTATTCATTTAACTACCTCTGCAGAAATTCTAAAATACTCATGGATTTCAAGAACTCCAAACTGTCCAACAGCTAACTTCAATCATACAATTCTGCCCCATTGTTAGCTGCCAGACTAAATACTAAGTGAAAAGAGATCAATGTTTATCATCTTAGATTTTTTGTGTGCTAACTTTACTACTGCATATGGGCTTAGACGAGGAAACAGTGCAGCTGTTGGCATAAAAAAAAACTTCAGGAGGAGATTAGTAGTAGTTTCTTGGGTTTTTTGAACTTTTTCCAGGCGAGGGTTATACAAACCTTGCACATGCTAAACTTCATTTTATTAGTCTGATCTGAATCTGGCAACGCCGCGCTGCTTTAAACGCTCTCAGACCAGTTAATAGCTCTTTTGAGTTTAAGAAAGCTAACCTCATACACACATTTTTCTTACAGTCTGGTTGAAGCTACAGATTGGCCACAAAGGGGCATTCATTAAAGTGGTCAAATCAGTTCCCTTTTCAGAATTGGAGTTTTGCAAAATCAAAATGGAAAAAAAGAAAAATAAAACCCAACTGAACAAAACTACAATCCCCCTTCCCTGCCTCCCAATAAAATAAAGCAGCAGTTGGAACAATGGGCATTTGTGGGTGAGGGTGTAATTGGATGCTATATATACACAGAGAAACATTTCAGCGATTCAAGTGGATATGGCCTCCCCTCCTCCTCCTTCCACCTGAGGGGGGCAGAGAAATCTAGATTGCCCCTGCTCCCCAGATTTTCCCACTCCCATAGGGAGGAGCAGAAAGCCCCCTGCCAGCACAGGCCCACCCCTGCACTCCACACACAGAGTGAGAATAAAGGCAAAGGAGGCCTTCTCCTCAGCTTCTCCCCTTAGCTGGGGAGACAGAGGCATTTGCCTCAGTTCCTTAGATGTGAAAGTGGAGTAACAAAATGCCCGTCCCCCAAGGACTGAAGTGGAGGGAATACAAGGAACATGGTGAGAAAAGGAAAAGAGCAACAATAAAAGGGGAGGGGAGCAAAAGAGCAGAGAAGGAAAAAGAGGGACAGTGGAGAAAGACCAAGGACGGTACAGCTACGGAGGGAGCAGGGAGCATTGGGATGAGAAAGATGGGACTGGGGAAAAACCGCACACATCTTAACGTTCAGCCGCTCACCGGCGCCATGTGTAACATACTAGCTCAGGTGAGGTAACAGCCATACCTGGCTGTGCATTAAGGTATCTTAAAGAGAACACAGCTCTTGTATGACAGAGGCCTTGTAGTCAGGCCAAATGTGGTGCAGAACTCTGACCTGTTAGTAGCAGCCCTGCAACCTACTGTGTACCAGGCGTGTAAGACATGGTCAGAAAGAACTGTAGCCTAATGCAACTGTACACTACAGAAAAGCAATGGAACCAAGAGAAACTGTCCACAAAAGACAGAGGAACTGATTTTTTCCATTTGCAGAGTAAAGTATATTATGGAGGCACAAGAGTTAAGGTTGAATTGAATTTTAGGTCTTTGGGTGCCTAACTGTGCATTTCTATACCTTACATGTTCAGGTTTCTTATAAGTTTAACTTTAACTCTGAATTTCTGGGTTTATAACGCTTGTGTTTGGGATAATGACAGCAGGTCTGGAATTTATTTTGCTCTAAATTACTGATATATACTCTCAACCGCAATACAGTTTTATAATTTTTGCCTTTGAATAAAAGAGAATATTGTATATGGGATTGTTGCTAGTGGAAATGGAATTTGGATGGCATGCAGCTATAACAGTAACAACACAAAGGTGCCTACAAAGGACGTAAAAGGTGCAAGATCCAAGTTTTTCCATCAGAAAATTATTGAAAAGATTAGAGAAAGCTAAATTCCAAAACCTGGCGATAACTCACCTGATGAGTTTCAGAGCAGCACTGATGGGTATAAATGCTGGACATTGTAAGGAGGCTTGAATGCAATGGCTCTAGTAGATGGCTCTTGGCTTCTAGTAGATGGCTCAGAATAACAAAAATCTCAGTGAAGTAGGATATTATGTAAAATTAGATCATTTCAATCTGTTCTTCAGTCCATGAGACGTAAATACTCTTACTGGGAACGTTGGCTGTCAGATTCTTTGGTTTCTTAGGAAGCACTGTCTTTCTCCAGAAGAGTCTGCAGACAGCTTCATGGATAATCTCTTTATACATAATCCTATTTGCTACAGAACAATCTTATCAGTAGCCCACTCTGCAGACGACAAAAATTCCTTGGCTCCCTCACATGAACGGCTCTCAGCTGCACATAAATAGATGACCTAATAAAGTTGCTGGTCTCTCCTGCCCTTGCAGTATCTCAAAAGGAACAAGTACTATCTGCAGAGGATGCCTATCCACAAACAAGTTGAGCATCCTGCACTCCTACTTGTGTAAGGTATAAAAGTGAAATGTATTCCTACCTGTGTAAACTGGCCCTTTGCAACTCGTGTGTAAAAATCATGAGATATCATAGCAGCAAGTTAATGAGGTTTAGGAAGATTAAAGAACACCGTGAGCTTTCAATTTTACAACTTAAAGGAAATGTTCCTTTGCTTCCAGTGACAAAATATGTATAGTCACAAACCAAAAAAACCCTTTATTATGATGGATTTAAGGTTGTAAATATCAACGTTTTTTAAAAAGGGAATCTCATTAGAAAGTTGTAATCTGACTAAATATAGCCTGGAAGTATGCCATGAAGCTTAATCTTAGTTCTGCTCTTTTGTCACACCCATCCTCCTTTTACTGGTGGAGATTACTCTTGCTCCAATTGTCACACAAAAGAAAAGTAAATGTTTCCCCCCTCGCATATGTGAATTAAAATACTACAGGTTTTTGTTATATGATATATCCAGCAGGCTCCCTTCCATCCTATATCAGGTACAGTGGTATCAGGCTCATCTAGATTGTTGCAAGGTATTGGAATGTCTGTCACCTGTGTCGGATGTACATAATATAAACTGACTGCTAGCTTGGGTGAGGCCTCTGGCCACGGCAGAGAGGGTGAATAGGATAAAGAGTGGGATCTCCAGTCCACGGAGTAGTGGATGGGGGAAGAAATCTTCTGTGGCCCCAACGTGAGGTGTTGTGGCCTATATCCAATACAGGTAAAGGCAAGGTTGGACTTTCACATTAACATTAGTGAATCAATGTCTGAAGTTGCAAAGTCAAATTTTCTTCTACAGTCTCTCTGGTGTATAATACTTTTTCAGATTCAAATTCTCATTAGAATTTGTTGCACATAAAAAGTTCTATGAAGACTCAGGGGTTATCTACATTTAAAACGCTACAGCAGCACAGATGTGCCACTGTAGCCCTTCAGTGTAGATACTACCTGTGCTGACTGGATTCTCCTGTCATCTGTATGATAATCCACCTTCCATCCAACTAGTGCTGTCTACACAAGGACTTAGGTCACCTTAACTACACTGCTCAGGGGTGGGGATCAACCATTCCCCTCAAAAATATTCATTCAATATTGGTGATCACATCAGCAAACTCTCAGCCATGACAATTTGTTTTTGTTTTTTATTGTTGCAAATCTTACCGACATTACCGCTCCATTAAATAAAGGAATGTAGCACAGTAAATACATCACAACAAAACAGCTGGCAAAAAAAATCAATCAAACCACTGGAGCTGCGTTACAGACAGAGGGTCAGAGACCTGTGACAAAAAACGTCAGAGGAATTACATTCAATAGATGTGCAGTATCAACATTCCAGGCTCACATATATTTATATATATATTTATATTTATATATAGAGATCGAGTTTAGTGTTTACAAAGAACAATATTGTTACAAATACAATACTATACTTTTCCCAACGCTTTACAATAATTTCTATTCACCCTCTTTACAGAACAATAGTAAAACTTCATATTCTAAATACTGTGCTAAATATATACAAGAAATCTCACCCACACCGCCATCTTCATAAACAGATTTCATTTAGAAAATTTAAAAAAAAATCTGCACTCATGAAATACAAATCAAGCCTTAAATTATAGCGATTCAAACAAATAAGTGTGAAACCTACCAATAAAAAAATAAAAGGACATTTTATCCTTAATGTAAACACTGAAAAGTTAGTAATATTGTACTAAACAGTGAAGGGACAGCTTTGCAGGACCTTCACGGAAGAGAAGGAATGTAAAATGATAGGTTATTCCTTTCAACCCATGGAGAATTTCACTCATCTAAAATACTAACATAAACAACTGCTCTAACATCTTTTAAACATCAATGGAAAAAACAACAGACTACAGAAGTGTCAACTCTCCCTTTTGAGTTCATTGTATTTCTGAAACACGCTTTCCCTTTCCAGACTAAACTTGTGGGACTGTTTACATAGGAGTGCTTACTCTATCTGTCCCTGTTTAGAAATCATAATATGTCTATTGTAATAGAACAATTCATATTCTCAGTGAGGCCCCAATCCTATACTCACATGCTTAGTTTTTACTCACTCACATGTGCAGTCCCAATGAAGTCAATGGGTTACTCAGGTGCCTAAAGTTAAGCACACGTGCGTTTGTAAGATAGGACCCTTAGTTTCTAAGAATCAATCACTGTTACAGCACTATATTCATTTGCATACTGAGGGCTTGATCCATCTTCCACTGAAGTCGATGGAAAGATTCCTCAGTGGGAGTTGGCTAGAGCCACAAAAGCAGAAAATTAATATGAGAATTAAAGTTGGGAACCAGCAGTGTGGTAACCATATCTTCAAGAGTAGCTTTTCACTCAGGCAACTTATGGAAAGGCTGCACTGTATATAATTTTCTAAATTATACATGGTATATATCATATTTACATATATTACTATACATATGGGAAGTTATGAAAAAAAACTGTTCCTATGACCTTTATAAACCAGATGCTTGACAATAAAAACTCTACTCACAAGTAATTCACAATCTATTTGCATCTGTCTGATGGCAGAGTAAATACTAATCTGGAATAACACCACCAGGCCCTTGTAAAATTTGTTATTCCAGAGATTGGGATTTAATTACCTAACAACAAGAACTGCTGTACATCAAGTAATTGTACAGTACTCTTACACCAAAACATGTTCACTTACTACAACAGCTTACTCACCATTCCACTACCTCCCTCAAACAGTTTCAGTATTTGCTGTCAGTTGAAATAAAAAGTGTATCTTCTTTCTCTCCATTCAGTCCATTGTTTTTGAAGGGAAAATTGGGCCCCAGACCACAGATGGAAACTAAGTGATCAGACAAAGGCAGAGTTTTCACAGCTCACTTATTAACGGAAATGCACACGCACGTACATCTAATCTAGGAAATCTCTGGAGACAATTCCAAATGTCATCTCCAGTCTGCAACCACAGTGCTTATATTGCCAAGCCCATCCCTCATTAAATGAGAGACTGATGTTAATGGCCATCACCCCCCGCGCGCACATGCGCGCACACACACACACACGCACACACACGAGATTTTTGTTTTGTCCTGCTCCAGTATTTTCATCACATTAAATCTTTGTGTCGTAATAAGATGAAGCAAAAGCTGCTACTTGTGATAAATTTAAAGGCATCCAACTGGTCTAAATTCACAGTTATATATGAGCTTAAATGTGAGTACATAGGACAAATGGAACATAACGACTGTACATGGAATAGAGAGGTCTCTCCTTCTGGAGGGAGAGTCACTACTATTACTATCTCTCCCTCCCCCGCCCTGCTCCATTCTCCAAAATTTATAGACCACGCAAATCCTTGATATCATGCACCCCACCACAACTTTTTGAACCCTCTTCTTCATTGTACAAGTACGTAAAAACCCTTTAATGTCCTACAAATGGAGAACCATGGATTAACTTTATATATATATATATATATATATGTATATATATTACAAATAAATTAATTTCTCCTCACTCCCATCACACCTCCTCCACTGTTATCCAGATCATGAGCTAAAGAAAAAAAAGTAATTAAAATTAAACAGTCTTTGGACCAAAGATATGTTAATACTGGCTCAGAGTAACAAAACTACTTACAACTGTATGTAGACCTATTTTTGTTCAAATTTCATAAATATCAAGCACATAGTTTTAAATATACACACACACACACCCCAATGAGAAATTGTGTATTTAAGAGTTTTAAAAATTTAGATTTTCAGCAGAAGCCCCCAAAATATAATTCTTGCTGTATATAGACCACTTAACATTCTCCTACCTCTGAGTAGGGAGGGGGATACAAAAGATATCCTACATCTAAAAATTAAGAAAGACTTTTTTGGGGGGAAAAAAGACTCAGACCTGGGAGACCAAATGGTGAAAGTACCTCCTCTAGTACGCCCTAGTGAGGACAATGACACACTTACGCATTTCAGCAACATACAAACCACCTTTGAGGTTACATGATCCTGAAGAATAAACGTTAAAGACAATTAAAAGGTGAGCATTTGAATTATGAGTTTTACCACAACATCACTTACTCATTAACTCATTCTTCATAGGCTTTTAACTCCTCCTTTAGGACAAAACTATCCCCTTAGTTCTCTGCTCTCCCTGTGTATGTTGAACTCTTTGTTGGTAATGTTATGCTCAGTGCTCACAGAGAGAACAGTATAATGGAGTCAAAAATCTTCTATGTGGAGTCCAAGAGGAGAACTTTACCCTGTGGTCTGATCTGTTTGTAAAGCAAACTTTCTAATTTAGTAATACTTAATGTATTTGTGTTGTCGAGTTATGGGCATAGAAATACGACTGATGATGGAGCTTGAAGAAGTGCAATCAGTCCTTTGTTAAACTAGCTGTGAATAACTAATTTTTCTATTCTGTGAGGAATTACATAAAGCTTAACTTGTAAAAAGATGCAACAAAAAAAGTCTCATGGAATTTTTTTTCCCTGTACACAGCAAAATGTTGGAGAGAGAGAGAAGAGAGAGAGAGATGTCTCTGCAGACACAGAAATGCAGTACTAGAAACACAACCACTGACGAGGAGAAACATCCTCCATGCATGTTGTGAAGGTGAGGTATCGGCCTTAGATGTAAACCGGCTGCTCCTGCGCAGTCAACAATCTGTACATGGCCGCTGGCATGGTCTTCATATGAATCTGAGTGGAAACAAAACAAGTCAGTCAATGCTCCTCATACACAGGATGCAACGCTTTGGAAATAAAAGGGTCTGCGTGCTTTCATGCTTAGAGGGTATGTATGTGTAAGGGAGAAAGTGGCCCAAGACAAGGAGACAGAAGTAGCTGCGGTGACATAGTACAGGGGAAAGATGTAACCAGTAAGTTTTCATGCCCATGCTAAGGTTTATTGCAGTGCAATGCTGAGAGGGGTTGAGTTCTTGCAAACCTTGCTGAGGTTAACAGGAACTGTGGGCACGCAGCACCTCTCATGCAGGCTTTCTATTAAAAACTATGAAAACACATTAACAGTAAGCCTGGTTTAATCCTATTCTCATTTCCAGTGTTTATATTTGGATGGTGGTAGGCAGCGAGAGGCAATGGTACTGAAATGTGCAATATCATCTATCCAGTTCCTACCTCACCAACAGCATTTGAGAGAATGTGAACGATCTTTTCATGGGGTGTTGCTACAACACTCTGTCCGTTGATTTCAATGATCCGATGGCCCACTCGTACTCCTCCTCGCTCTGCTATACCTCCTCTCATAAGGCTACAGATCTTGAAGGGAAAGGATAAAGTTATCAACACTAAGCATATTAAATTGTAAAACAACAGAGGTTTGTTCACAAATGACAAACTCGACATTTAAATTAACACGTCTCCAAAGTGTAAAAGAGTTCTTTTTGAAAATGCAGTGAAACTGAACAGGGTAAAATGGATTAGAATAACTGTTACAAAGTCAGAACATAATGAACAACTCCTCCCCTATGTGCATAAAAACAAACAAAATAAGTTGGCCATTGAAAATTACTATTATTAACCCTCTTCAGACACTGACATTTTGAAAATGTAGGAGATTGCATAGGTCCATAGTCTCTAAAGGATTTAGAATTGTATGTCTGACTTTCTCTGATTGTAAAGAAGACTCTTTCTTATAAGACCTTTAATGGCTCAGTTAGATATACGACTAATGCAGCCTGTGAACAACCTGCCCCATACACCTTTAGGTTCTTTAGCTTAAAATATCTCTCCTATTCCTAGGGTTGACTTTATACTCTAATATGACAAAGTATCTTTTCCTGCTTTTGACTTGGAAAGAACGATCAGCCATAGTGGAGGTAATACATTTTCTGATGTCAGTGTTTATGTCTTACAATCAGAATGTGTGCATAGCCCTTGGTGAGCTGAGAGGTTTGCCAACAAATTTCACAGCTATAAAAAGCATCACAGTAGAAAGCCAAGGATTGTGAAAGCTACTTACGATCCCATTCTGTACACTGAAACCCAGCTGATATCGGAGGTCAGGCCTTCTGATCAAGACAGTGGTTACTGGAGGACATCTCACTATATTCAGTTTAATCCGGGCCTGGTTTTTCAAACCCTTAAAAAAAAATATATATATATATATATACACACCATGACAAGTATGGGTGGGCTGAGACATCTGAAAACTGGCACTGAAATAAAACATGCTAACATGGAAATAATACCGAACAAGCAGCTTGCTCTATATTCCTCATTACAAAGTAGGATTCCTAATAAGTACCAGATACAAGCAATATGACAACCTGTTAGCTGAATGACGCAATGTCAACCTCTAATTGTCAACATTTTGACATGGTCACTTTAAACTGCCAAGAAATTAACTTCCTGTGGGCAATTTCTTTATTTTAGAACACAGAACATTGTTCTACAGAAAGCAGGGGGTGGGAGAGGGGGGAGAAGTAGGTCTGTGCAATTAAGCTGAAAACTGTTACGTATTTTGTTGTAAAAATAAAGTCTTAAATATGCACTTAAGATGGCTGCAAACAGGTAGCTTTCCTGGATATGCGCATTCAATTCTGTAATGCAAAAGGCAGAACTTACTTAAGTCCTGCCCACTGAATGCTTGTATAAGCAATGCTCAGAGATTTCCCCATTCTAAACTGAGAATATCACATTCACCTTGCAATCTTGGTAAACCACAACAAAGCACTATCAAAACAGAAGATGACTGAATATGTCTGACCCTCATACGGTTTGAAGTTCTCACCGCTCTTTCCTATAGATCAACCCACCTAATCTTCTCTTTCTCCCAGAGTTAAAGTATCTTTTTTTCCTGTAAAGTGTCCAGAACGGAACATACGTATCTCTACACTAGAATACTGAGTAAACATCCAGGCAACATACAGACAACCTCCAACAATCACAATCCCCAACGAAAAAGGAAAGCTATGTTAATGCCTGAGAAGCCTATGGCTACCCTACTTTTAACATTCCAGTGTTACTCAGAAAGAGTAAAATCCTGGTCCCATTGAAGTCAATGGAAGTTTTGCCATTGAATTCAATGGGACTACAGGGAGTTATACTAAAGTCCCCAAGCTTTCACATATGGCTTATTCTTGCTGATTTTGTAGGGCCTCTCTACAAGACCCAGTACTTAAGTGTCTGTGCCATTCTGCTGGGGCAAAGAGCTTTTGGAACAACCCCAGAGTGCATGGCAGTCCATTACCAAGCAAGTAGAGAAGCCAAAAATGAGAAGGAAATCTTCATTCACCTATCTGTAGGGGGAAAAGGTTGAAGTGGGAGGGGAGGGGAGGGAGAAAAGGACAAATCTAATACAAATGGAGAAGATACCCGAAGCCGATCTGCTAAGTCTAAGATGTTTCTTGGGGGAAATTTTTTGTTAATTGATTTTTTTTTTGGTTAGTTTTTGTTAATTGATCCTTATTGATCTACAGACGTAACCCACTGTTCTTTTTAAGGGGAAGTAACCAAAGTATCCCCGTTGGACTAATGGAGTTCATACTTATTGTTTCTACTAGTATGCAAATGAGATCAAGTGCAATTTAAAACGGCCTCTTAAACTTCTCTTTCTCCTTTAATGGAGGAAAGAAACTGGCTATATTCAAGTTGATTCTAAGTGAGGAAAGGGGTGCTTATGTGGGAGCTTATGTTAAGTACAGATCCTTTCAACCCTCTCACCCATCGCCCCAAGAGGGTCTATTTTCCTGACACAAAGTCTAACTTCCTATTTATATTTATGGCAGTTGTATGCACCCACTCAGGGGTGGGAGGACAAACTGTGAGGAAAGAGTGCCAAAGCATTTCATTTCTCTGGTCTCTGCATAGCACTGCACTCAGCATGGCTTGTTAATCAAGCCAACACAGGCTGGCTCTAAGTGGGCATGCTGCTCTGGGAACCAAAGCAAATGAGATTATGAAGTAAGAAGAGGCAGTTCCACAGCCAGCTGGCTCTCACTGTATTTTTTGCTCTACTTCATTCCATTTACTTCCATGTATTTTATTTACTGTCTGTGATGCACACACTAATCACAATCAGTGATCATCCCATAGGGCAATCGGCCTTTATGACTACATACACAGAAACAAGCAAAAAGTAAGTATCCAGTTTGCATTCATTTGTGGCAAGTGTGTGTGTTTGTGACCCCAAGTGTGCATTGCACATGTATTTTTGCATGCTCCTTTAAAAAAAAAAAAAGAAAGAAAGAAACAAGGTCTCCTAGTGACCAATTTCTAAATTTTACTGAAAGAATGTGTCCCTTAAACACAATCTGTTCATAATATTTTATATGTTGGGAATCCATGCCAATAAGCATAGAAAAAGTGCTATACTAGATTAGTCCAGGGGTCCGTGTGCACCAGGTACTTGAGAAAAAGATGAATGCAACGTAAGATATGGAATGGCCATTCCAAACAGGAAATTTCTTCTTAATCCCATCAGTTAGCACTTTGTTTATGGTTGATTAGTATGAAGGTTTGGATCCCTCTTTTTTAAAAAAAAAATCCTCTCTAATATAATTGTGAGTATTCGCATTATTCACATAAACGTCCAATTGTCTGTAAGGTATCCCTGTTCATAGCATGCTAAGGAATTTTTTCAACGGAAAGATCCTTGTGCATTCTCTGAATATCTATTTTGGCTGATAATATACATGCTGTTGGCCATTAATTCTGTCCTTCCAATGAGAAGATGACCCATATGTTTGCAATGCTTTACAGCAATCTAGCTGGAGCTGTTCATACATCAGTTCTGAATCACATACAATATATATAATACATAGCTCCTTTTTTTGCATGTGATTCAGAACTGATGTATGAAGAGCTCCAGGTAAGTTTGCAGTTCTTTTCAACAATCTATGGGTCATCGTCTCACTGGAAGGACAAGATTAATGGCCAGCAGTCCCCATGACAACAGCCAAATGTGGCAACAAAAAAGGGACCGACGCATGTGTGTCAGAATGAGATCGCCATAGCAACAAGAGAGTGGCGGTGCTCTTGTTGGAGAAGAAACAAGGGAGATTCTCAAGACACCGTCGCAGCCGTCCATTTGGAAGGACTCTGGAGGAGGAGGAGTGCGCTGAAGCAGACATTCTATATGCCAGGCCTACAAATAATTACACTTTTGGAAATAACAGGTATGGGATGGGGAACAAGCAGAACAAAAGTGAGAACAGTAAATGGTCTGGTAACAAAATAGCTGGTTCAGGGAGGTGTAATTGGAATTCCTTAACAATTACACCTTCCTATGCCAGCTACAGATCCTTGCCCTCAAGGTAGGGATTTAGCCCCAGGAAACACAAGGCTATTTTTGCTGTCATCCCCTTTCCTTTCAGGTGGGAGGAGATTTAGTTTTCAGCTGTGATCTCCTTAGTACCCTCAACATCAGCAGAGGCTAAATCAAGCCCTGGCTTCCATCTTGGTGAGATCCTCCCAATTTTGGGCTTCCAGGGGGAAGGATGCAGCCAGTTTCTGTTGCTCCAACCTTTCTCCATCTGCAGGATAGACCTTCAACTTGAAAAGGTCATGAATATGCCAGCAAAATCTTGGGCTGAATTTGTCCTAATCATTAAGAAACATTCTGAGCTTGGAATATGTAATTACATTTAAAGAGGGCCTGGGTAAAGGGAATAAACCAGCTACAACACCAAGTTTCTAGGTGTCCAAGGTAAAAAACAACAGAAAATTGATTTATTAGACAAATTATGTTTTTTTCAGGAAATCAGGCTGCTTTTACCAAGGTTTGACTGTATTGCACTCAGACAAAGCCAGTAATCAGAGTAATGGTCAGAACACATTAAATGTTCATGTGCTAGGCTGAGTATTTCAAGTATTTCTACCTATCTAAATACCTATCTATCAGGATGGAAGATAACTTTACAGGGTAATAAAAAGATTTAAAACACAGAGGATTTCCCTCTAGGCTCAACTTCAAAGTTACAAAAACAGGAATAAACCCTCTTAGCATAGGGAAAATTCACAAGCTAAAACAAAATATAATCTAATGCATTTCCTTTCTATTTCTTACAATTTCTGTAATTTTAGATGCATCATTCCAGTAGGAGCTGGTTACCTGCTTGGTCTCTCTCTTTGTCCCGAGAGAGAACACAAAGAGCACAAACCAAATCTTCCCCGCCCCCCAGATTTGAAAGTATCTTCTTTCCCATTGGTCCTTCTGATCAGGTGCCAACTAGGTTAATTGAACTGATTAACCCCTTACAGGTAAAGGAGGGATTTTATGCTACCCTTAGCTGTATGTTTATGACACACGTGATGCAGCAAGTTGTAGAGTAGCTATCTGTTTCAATTTAGTTGTGCCTATGGATGCAGCATTTTCTTTCCATGAAACAGGTAATGATTAGATACCCGTTCTCTTATAAATTGCAGCTACCTCAGAGGTGGTTCTTTTCCACTTGACATGCCTGCTTTTTGCAAACACATACTCATGTGAATTAGAGGAAAGTTGTCCCAATTAAATGTCCCATTGTGTTACTAGGTTGAAATAAAAATATACACTTCAAAATATTCACAAGTTAACTCCATAATCATATAGAAGACAAATATGTTTTATAGTTTAAAAATATAAATTCTCTAATTTACTACATTTGTTTTATCAGTCTTAGCACTCTGGGTCAAATTCCAAGATCCTTTTCTTCAGTTCTTACTGAAGCTAGGCTCCAATTGACTTCAATGGAAGTTTTGCTCAAGACTGAGATATGGCTATAAGATCTGGCCCTTTTTCTCTGAATAGTTTTGAATGATGAAACACAAAGTAAGGCCAGGGTGGCAAAGATGGTCTTGTGGTTAAGGCACGGGACTAGGGAGGGAGCCAAGCTTCTATTCTCAGCTCACTATAGATGTCTTGTGTGAATTTACGCAAGTCAAAGCTCTGCATTTTCATTTCACCCTTTAAAATGGGGATGATATTAGTATTTCCCATCTCACAGGGGCCTATAAGGCTTAATTAATTAGAGTTTGTAAAGTTCTTTGAGATCATCGGATAGAAATTGCTATAAAAATTCAAATTATGAGTGTTGTTAGAGAACGTCTTTAATTTACATCTTTATTGTCTTCCACTATTCCCAAAAAGTTTTTAAAAGTGTAACATTTAAGAAGATTCCCTGTACCTTTATAATACTCTGGCATGTTGAGAGTGGTAAGCCGACCAAGCTGGTACCATTAATTGACATGATCTGATCCCCTATGTTCAGCTTTCCCGACTTCTCTGCTGGTCCTCCATGCATCATGTTGGCTATAATAACTGTGGGCAAGATGGATCCCCAGCCAGATTCCACAATCACGACACCTAGAATTTCTCCCTTTTGCTTTTCAATGTAAACCTAAATTAGGAGACAGAAATACAGTTTCAAACACACATTATCATCAGCTACAGAATACAGCCTGTTTGCGCACACATACATATACATCAGGGTGGGCAAACTACGGCCCAGAGGCCGCATCTGGCCCTTCAGATGTTTTAATCCAGCCCTTGAGCTCCCACCGGGGAGCAGGGTTGGGGGCTTGCCCCACTCTGCACGTGCCATGGTTCCGCATGGCTCCCGGAAGCAGCGGCATATCCCCACTCCGGCTCCTATGCGTAGGGGCAGCCAGGGGACGCCGTACACTGCCACCGCCCCAAGCACTGCCCCCGCCAATGGGAGCTTCAGCGGCAGCACCTGCGGACAGGGCAGCGCACAGAGCTGCCTGGCCACGTCTCCGCATAGGAGCCGGAGTGGGGACATGCTGCTGCTTCCGGGAGCTGCTTGAGGTAAGCACCAGCCGGAGCCTGAACCCGACCCTCTCCCATGCTCCAACCCCCTGCCGCAGCCCTGATCCCCCTCCTGCTCTCTGAACCCCTCGGTCCTAGCCCAGAGCACCCTCCTGCACCCCCAACCCCTCATCCCCAGCCCAGAGCCCACTCCCCCAGCCAGGGCCCTCACCTCCTTCCCCGCACCTCAACCCTCTGCCCCAGCCGGAGCCCCCTCCCACATCCTGAAGTCCTCATTTCTGGCCCCACCCTAGAGCCCGCTCCCCGAGCCAGAGCCCTCACACCCTCCCATACCCCAACCCCCAATGTCATGAGCAGTCATGGTCCACCATACAATGTCCAGACCCAGATGTGGCCCTCGGGCCAAAAAGTTTGCCCGCCCCTGATATACACAGACACCAGCACAGACACACACAACCTCTCTCTCTCACGCCACGGCAAAAACAATGAAACAGATGTGTTAAAAAATTTCTACTTTATTTCTAGCTTGAAATAAGTCAACATATTAATGATGTTTTATCTTACCAGAAAACATCATAAAACATGGGGGTGAGGGGCAGGGGAGCGTGAGGCAAACCTGCAGTTGGACCAGGGCTGCTCACTCAGCTAGTGACTCACCCTTCCAGCAAAACCTGCAGTGACTCAACCCTCTGGCATGTTGCAGCAGCCTATTCCCTGCAGGGCCCAGATCAGAGAACCCCAAGGCACAGGTATTTCACCTTCACAGCAAGATGGTCAAGCCTGCCCTTGATCCTATCCCTGTGCCTGTTCCTGCCCCCTGCTTTGTCCGTGCCTTGTCCTGAGACTGCTACAGCTCTGTGCCTGACCCTGCTCTAGCCCTGCCCCCTACTCCTGACCCCAGCCCCCTGGACTGAATCCAGCCCAGCTTCGAACTTTGGCCTGCTTCCTGATTCTGACTACGATCCTGATTTGGCTTGTCTATGGATTGTAACCCATGGATCGTCTCCAGTTTCAGCACTGTCCTTGGTTCTTTCCCGACCCTACGACCAGCTTTGATCACTAGGCCACCAGGTCTGACCACCTAGACCCCAGGGCCTCACAGGAGGTGGTGGTGATGGGGTGGTGCAGGCAGGACTACAACCATGAGAATGTGCTGGTGATTACAGACTGGATAACATACCCTGTACACTGCAATGGTACACTGGTTCATCTTTATTAATAAAACAAGCAAAAATAAATACTGCTTTAAAAAAACCTGGAGACAAATGCTTTCACCAACCCAAATTGTCTCCATAAAATGTATGTTACTTGTTAAATCAACATCTCGTTTTAAGCTCCTTTTACTGATGTGCAGTGTTTTTTGAAAACTGTTTGGTAAAACAGCACAGAACAGATGGCAAATCACTGTAACACTGATGAACTGATGGTTCCCTGTTCACTCTTCAAACAGAATTGCCACCGGGTGTCCTACCGGGCAGGAGAATGCTCTGAGTCTAGCCTGACCTGATGAAAGTCATTAGTGGGAAATGCTAATGGCTTTCTAATTGCTCCCAGTATTAGCTTGCATTTGGGACAGACCAGCCTAAAGCTATTATCATCAGAAGACTGGGACATACGTCTTTGCAGTTTTCAGACTTCGAAAAGTGAATGAGGTCATCATTGTACATGTCTTGGGTGTTGAGCAGGTCGCTGTACTCCTTCTGGCTCAGGTCTTCTGGATTTATTCCATTTGCCCTCAGGAATTCCTGGTAGGCCACGCTAAATGCTTGACCTATGGATTGTGCAATCAGTTGTGCCTGCAGCAGTTCCCCCCAAAAAGGAAAGGAAAATATCAAATATATCGCATTGCTGATGGTCTAGTTCGCTGACACTTGGAGTTATGATCATGCTGTAAATAGTTCCCCCATATTAATTAAGCCACTTCAATCAATTCCAGTTTTTTTCTTTTCATATAATTTATAACACTAAAGACCAGGTTCCAACTTGTCCTGTATTAGTTTATTTTGATTTCTGTATGGATAAAAAAAACACCTCTATCCCAAGCTCTAGGCACTTGACAAAAATTAAACACACACACACACACACACAGAGATAAGCAACAAAAACCCCCAATATAATCTTATCCTCAACCTATACAATTATTTAACCCAGCAAGGCAAGCTGTTACAACTGAAAAGGAAGTGGGCCTTCCTTTCACTGATGAGAACTGCTGAAATAAACACAAAGAAATCCTTCCTTCATTGTTGGAAAATTAGGCTGGAGAACAAGAACATGACATTACATTAGCTGTCTTGGATGCCTATTGGGTAACACAGGCAACAACTGAGCTGCTCTGCCCTTTAGCCACAAGCAGTACCATTGTCTTACAAGCCAGCATTACATGAACACACCTATAGGAAAAAGATGACACTTAATAGAATATTTGTTCCTCTTTTTTTCTTTTGAAGTCACGCTGCTTATATTTGTATCTGCTACCTATTGTCCATCTGATAAAGATTGACTATGTCAAACTACTCTCAAACTGGTGCAGATCTCATTGATGACAACAGATGATCACTGGCACTTAAGAGGATGTGCTCACAATTACACACGTGCGTGCGCACACACACACACACGTTCGTATGTTGGCCCAAATTTTCATAAGAGTTCAACTCTCATTTAAGCACCAAAATAAATGGCTAGATTTTGGGCATTGACCTCTTTTGAAAATTTGGCCCCAGCTGTGGATGCTGAATGTATGGGAATCTAGCACTGACCTCTTTTGAAAATTTGTTCCATTTTCAATAGTTTAATTTCCATTGCTTAAAATATCTTATTAGAAACTTAAAAATAAATTCTTTCCCCACTGATTGTCCATTTCCATTCAAGTATTTAATTCCCCACCTTCCTGTTTTTAATGGAGCTGAAATTAAAACACCACTTTAATTGTTTGGGCACAGAGTTTGTAGACCATAGTACTATAATTTGGAAGAAATTATGTGTTAGTTAATTGCTCCTGCAGAAGTAGCAGAAAGAGTCGCATAGTTTCCTGTGACTCTTGCTCGAACATGTCAGTCTCTCTAGGATTTGCACATTACATTTCTTAACAGATTAAGGCAATTTAAAGCAGGGACAAGTTTTGGCCAGCATCCCAGCATTGCCAGTTAGCTGTTGGGTAGAGTAAGATCATTCTAAAACTAAACGCTTCTGGAGCTACCTAACTGTCCTTCTGGAGAAGAGAAAATGAGATTATAATACACACAAACAGACACAAGATTAAGATAATATACCCTGGGGAGCGTCAGGGCTCTTTACTTCTAATAGATAAAGTTACAATTGTTTGCTAACTCTGTCTTTTTTCCAATTTATTTTGGATTCTTAAGTCAGAACTTTTGCAGAAATAATGTCATGTAACTCAAGACCGTTGATCATGTCTCCTCAAATGTCTCAAAATACTGTCAGACCGCCTGACTGACTGCTGATATGTTTTTTGATCTCCTGACATTTAGGACTTTCCAAGCCAACATTTACTCATGGGGAGGGGGCGGGGGGGATGATCATGATCTGCATAAATGTGACCTAATCAAACCTCATTAGGTGACACTTGTGACTTCAGAAGGGGAGTGCCCCATTCTGATTTGCTAATAAACTCTTAAGAAGTAGCTCTAAGGGGTAGAAACCAGCCTGGTCATCACCTTCATAAGCTAAAGGAAAAGAAAAATTGCTTCTGTCCTCTTGCCATGTGATGCCACCATGCCTGATAAAGAGACCTATTCTTTCTCTGCCCTCAGTGGGCCAATGTGGGTTAGGAGTCTAGAAATGCTCAACATCTATGTTTTTGACATCTATAAGCAAGCAGCCTATAACCAGCCAGCAAGTCCACTGACATTAACCAGATAAGCCGAGAAAGCCGACTGATCTTTTTTCAACCATATACCAGTTTTCTGGAGTTGAAGGAAATCACAAGAGTCACTACAGCCATCCTGTATAAATATCACCTTTGTTTTCTTTTTCCGATTTTCATTAGTAGAGGAATGCCTCTACCTAAGCATTCTTGCACTTGTCTTTCTTTTTAACTCTAGCAAGTGACTGGTAGCAGGTCTGTGCATGTGGATAGAACCCACAGAATTATCTGAGAATGGTGCCTATGGAATAGTTTCTCAAAGACCTAAAAACAGACCTTGGTTTAAATAACCTCGCTGTCTAAAAGATCTCACACACATGTTTTATGGATTGGGAGGTGTGTTATTTTCACCTAAATGTAACCAGCTGTGTTATACTGATTTTTTTTGGAAAGTCTCCTATAAAGCTATGTTCAGGGGGCAGGGAAAATCAAGATTATCACCTAACCACTCATAATTTGGGCAGGCTATATTAACTGGCAGAAGAGCTGTAGTCTAAACATGAATTTCAACGTAGGAGTGATCTGACCCTCGCTGTAGCAGTCATCTGGCTGAAATAAGTATATCAGTTGCCACTAAAATAGAAAATACCCTATTATTCTGCAGGCTGACAGTTAAACAAGATATGTTGACTTTCCACATTACTAGATAAAGTTCACAAAATCGTTGTCTTATTCGGTATTAATTAACGTGATAACAAGATTAATTTATTATTTAATATTAACACATTTTATTTTACATTTGATTTGCCCATGCGTTTAATTTTATTTTATATTTTTTCTTTAGCTATTTAGCTTAGTTAAAAAAATTACATAAAATTGGAGAATTGTATAGACTGATGTATCTTCCCCAGATGTCAGGACCTAGAACAGGGAGGACCCAACGGTAGATAACAGAGACAACTTAGTATGCCACCTAGTGGTGGACCACAGAACCTGCCTTCTGCAGTCCTCACACTCTCATGAACCCAGTTTAACTAGCTGCTTAACATGGGTTTACAGCTGCTTTGCAGCTTTCAAAGCAGTGTAAAGCACAATGGTGACTCTGGTCCTGAAACTACTAATTCAACCGAGTTTTTCATAAATTGAATAAGTATGGACAATGTATGCTCCGCCACTACAGGTGTCTGCTTGAAGGTATCTGCATGCAGGCCACTTCAGAGGTGTACATAGATCACACCACTGACTGGGTTTCCGAAAATGCTTTCAGCATCTCTCTCCCAACTGCAGCATCCTCAAGGACAAGAAAGGCCTAGCTGCATCACCCTTATGACATGCATTTATGATCCTAGCAGCAATGTTCATGGTTACAAGTTCCTGTGATGGATGCTGACTCAGGGGCAGATCCTCAGCTGGTGAAACTAGCTGTCACAGCAGTCAATATTTGAGGCTCTTCCCCTCAATGTCTGTTAAAGGTATTACGTTAAGAACAAAAATAAACCACACAAAATGAAAATCTACGTTTCTAACTGAAGTTTCTTATTTAATGACAACCAACCAAAAGGACCCAATATGCAAAAGTCAGAAGAGTTGCTCTTTTTAGATGAATTCTTTTTATGCAACTAAAAATAAAACAGGACCATTAACCACAGACTTCAATCCTATCGTGACAAATGATTCTCATATTCACAAGCATAACAAAGTAATGAAATAAAATAGCTCCTTACATCCTCAGATTCAAAGACATGGCAAATCATTTTGTATTGCCTCTTTCCGTCCTGAGAGGGGTGAGATGCCTCCACATTGTCTTGGGAATTAGATCGAGGCATTCGCCGCCGAGCCATCAGCACAACGATATTCCCTATATCAGCAATGTAGGAAATGGTCCTCAGAGGATGATCCATCATAGTTTCCTGAGGAAGAGAAATCCTGAGATCAGTGCTCGCTTTGAACAAATGCTTGGCATGGTTTTGGCATCATGTAAATAGATACTAACAATGTGAGAACAACTGGCATGAAATATACAAACACATGCTAAATGTATGTATTCTGTATGAAAATATGTGAAAGGAAAGGGAACCAGCAGTGTGAGTTCCACCAAAGGAACTGAAATTCCCATTAAAAAAAAAAAAAAAAGTAATGGCTATTATATTTACTGGGTAAAACAGAGGTGGGCAAACTATGGCCTGCGGGCCACATCTGGCCCGCGGGACCGTCCTGCCCGGCCCCTGAGCCCCCGGCCCGGGATGCTAGCCCCCGGCCCCTCCCCCGCTGTCCCCCTGCCCCGCAGCCTCACCTCACCTTGCCGCGCCGCCACCGCTCTGGCCTGCTCTCCTGACCGGCGGTAGGGCTGCGAGCTCCTGCTGCGCTGAGCGGCATGGTAAGGGGGCTGGGAGCGGGGGCTGGATAAGGGGCAGAGGGTCCCGGGGGCGGGCAGGGGGTGGTTGGATAGGCATGGGAGTCCCATCACGGGGCGGGGGTATAGATAGCGGTCGGAGCAGTCGGGACAGGGAGCAGGGGGGGTTGGATAGGGGGCAGGGGTTCCGGGAGGGAGTGGTCAGGGGACAAGGAGCAGGGGGGGTTGGATAGGGGGCAGGGGTCCCGGGAGGGGGTGGTCAGGGAACAAGGAGCAGGGGGGGCTGGATGGGCCGGGGGTTCTGAGAGGGGTGGGAAGTGGGAGGGCGCGGGGGCCAGGCTGTTTGGGGAGGTCCCGACCCAGCCCTCCATACAGTTTTGCAATCCCGATGTGGCCCTTGGAGCAAAAAGTTTGCCCACCCCTGGGGTAAAAGAACTTAAAATACAAAGACCCTGTTCAGAGGGTCTGAACATGCACTACATTAAAGACTTGAAATTAGCTACCTCAGTGAACATTATCTATGAGACACTGATAACAGACATATGAATGGCACTAGACTATCTGCAATGTTGTACTGTGATACTTTTCAATAACAGTTCAATAGAGAGTGGACCACTACTACAATAATGACAAGGTCCAACCCTGGCAAGGGCACATCTTTGCCTATACCTGTGTGTCTGCATTCAACACTTTTATTCTCTGCGTAGAGATAAAGAGGTCCACCTCAGTCATGGGCTGAGATTCACCTTCTGGGGCCTGCAAATAAAATGGACTAGCGTCAGCAAATGCATCAGAGAACAGCCTTAATAATGATGTTAGATCACAAACAGGGGCGCACCAAGACACAGTCACCAGAATAGCAATGCAAAACAGAGTATTAAATTGCAGAAGCTAAAGATAAACACAAAGATATGGAAACTATATATAGGGATGAAAGTGTGTTAGATTCAGTATTATTTGTAAAACTGTTAATTCCATACAAACTCCCTACCCTCTTTCTGATGAAGTTATAACCCACTGCAGCATGAACTGTATAATCATTTCATGGAAATCAAAATGATTTTCATTTTAACATGAATGCCATATTAAAAAAGGCTTTTTGCATGAGCAATGTACAGGACTAAGGGCAGTTCTTGCCTGCGGGATTTCTATATGATGCTAATTATTACAGTGACTGCTCAGGCTAGTGAGACAAAATGTATACAACAGGTGCAGATTAAGCAATTATAATGCAGTTCTGGTAAGAGGGTCTTTATGGTCAGGCAGCAGAATATTAAAGCACTAACCCACTCCAGAAGATGTACATTTGTAAACATATAGAGCAAATGCTTGTACTTTAAAATGCATCAGATTTGTTCCACAACACCTAAGAACTCCATGAACAAAATTGACTCATATTTTAGTAATCTCAGTGAATAAAGTGAGTGTACATATGTAAACTTTTTTTTTTGCATCCAGCAATTTGACACATCTGTAAGTTAACCAAAAATAGTCTTTAGAAAGGGATAAAATAAGAGTCATTTATTTTTAATATGCCATTTTACAGAATTAAAACCTTTACCATGTCATTCCTGTTTATTTGGTAGATATTTCTGGGTTCTGTTTCCGTTTGATAAATCCAATATTTACCCTAGTTCTAACATGAAATGGCTAATGATAAGCAACAAAAAATGGCCAACCAGGCAACTAATTTTGGGGAAATGTCAACTTGTGTGGTGACTCTGAAATAAATCTGAACAAAAATTTGCTGGATGCAGAAAATAAAAACACAAAATCAAAAGTAAGAAAGGCAAAAAATAGAATAAAAATAAAAATAAACAGGCATAACATCAAGCTGATGGAGGTTGTACTGCACCTTCTTTCTGCTTTTGGCTAATTTCTGGGCCATCTGCTTAGCATGGAATAAACAGAGATAGGAGAATGGTTAGAGAAGAATTTGCAGAGACTCAAGTCAAGCAGGGATCTACACACTAATGTCCAGGATTTGTCTAGTAACTGGTCTAGGTTAGTCTCTGCTTGGATGTCTCTCTTTCGTTCTGGTTAAAAAAAAAAGTTTCACGTTTAACACAATAGGTTTTAAAAAGTAAACCTGCACCAGAAAAGAGAGAGAAATAATACGGATTAGTTTTATTTAATTTTAAAGAAGACAGCTAAGTTTAAAAACATGGGGCCAGATTCTTCTCTCATTTACATTTGTACAAATCACTAGTCGCTCTTTTTAAGTCATTGGAGTTACACAAGTGCAGAACTGGTGTAAGTGAGAGAAGAATCAGAGCCTTAATATGCAAACGCCCTCAGATCTTAAGGTCTTAGATTCAGGTTACTTAACAATTTTGCATGTACGTACAGACTTATAAAGGGAAAAAATGTCAAAAATGTTAAATGGTCCTAAAAAACCCAAAATGACAAAAACATTCAACTGAAGAACAGTAGCGTAGCCAAGGGGGGAGCAGGGGGAGCAGCTGCTCCCCCACTGAGCAGAAGCGGCACCTTTTTTGTGCTCTTTTGCTCCTATGCTGCAGTCAGAGTGGAGCTTTTTTTTTTGCTCCTGGAGCCTTTTTTTGCTCCCGACGCCTTTTGCTCTTATGCTGCAGCCAGAGCGGAGCATTTTTTTTTGCTCCTGCGCCTTTTTTTGCTCCCGGCGCTTTTTTTTAGCTCCGCTCCCCCTGTGCTCTAAACCTGGCTACGCCACTGTTGAAGAACCCAGCCGTCCGCAATGCATACACACCCACGTGCTTACTAACATTAGCCTCAGGCATTTGGGGACCACAATTCCCCATGCCAATTGCACAAGGATATTTTCCATGTCACTCACATATACCCAAACATCTTCCCTGTGCATACTCTCCAGATGATCTACCTGAAAATGGTCTGCTGTTGTGGAGCTTTTTACTGTATTAATATGTAAATGTTCAATATCAAAAGAGATTCTATAGGCTACTAATGAGACACAGTGATAATCGTAATTCTTGTCACTCCATTATCGAGCATTTATAAATCTTCTGCAAATAACTCCAGATGTAGTTAAAAAAAAAAAATCCACAGACTCTGGTGATTTATCTTGTGGACTTGCTTATTGGACAAGCATGATGTTCACCTTGCTGGCAGACTTCCATTTTAGTTCCAGTAGTAACATGTAATTAACTTAATGTGTTTGCTGTGTGGTCTATTATGCCAGGCTATATCTATAAATACATTACTAATAACTATTAGGTCCACAGAAATGGAACCCTGAATCACAGATGCACTGAACATTTGTCATTGGTGCTCACAAATTAACTCTGCGGGTTGTGCTTTAAACCAATCTGAAAGTAGCAGTTGACACTGAAATGTTGCTCTTTATTTACAAACAAAAATCAAACATTTTAGCATCACTTGCAGTAAACCGTTACAGATTAAAACACATATTCAAGACTGGTAAACGTAAATTACTGCTAGTGGCAATGTGAACAGGCTCATGCTGAAATCTTTACATTAAAGTATTGTCACTGGCATTCAGAGAAAATAAAACTACTCTGAAATAGTAACGGCTGCATAAAGAAAAAAACTTAAAATAATGCCTCAAGTTGGCATATTTTCCTAACTGTGTTAAAAAATGTAGCTTTTTGTCTGCAGTCAAAAATTTTCAATAGTGCAGGACACTAGGTCTCACAAAAGAAGGAGTATTGTAAGTCACAAAGGGAAATGAAAAAAAATCTGCTTGAGTCAGAACTAGGTAATGCAGATATGGTATGTGAAAGGTGAGCCAGAGCAACCTCTTATGCACTTTGTGGTTCTGTTCGTGACTTAATGGGAACAGCATCAGGACCACTGTCTTATTTTACTTTCTTGGAATACTATTTTCAAACATTTAACAAAACCCTGATGTAATGGCTTGGAACACACATTCATGTTTAAGAAATGATTAACGCTCCAGAGAAGGTGAACATGAAAGGGGTTGGAATTTGTAGCTGTTAAAGGAAATAAGTCCATGAAAACAACACCAATATGCCTTTTATGCAAGAAACAGTATCAGACAAGTTCAGTCATACTATACAAGTAATTCTAGCTACATTAGTCAAGCGGTTCTTTTCACACCATTATGAGTACAACAAAAATATAAGACAACCTTAGTCTAAACTTAAGTGTATTTAAGTTACACTTAAATAATATTAAGAAAGACAAGTTCTAAGTATTTCATTTGATTGAGATGTATTTGGTTTATGATTTGTTTACAATTAAAAAAAAATTCATTACAATTATTTTAAAAAGAAAGATACATTTTGCAGCTATATTGACTACCAATATCTATACACATTTTAATAAACACTATATCTATATCAGATTGTAAATTCTTTGTGCCAGAGACTGCATCTTCCTATGTCTCTTAAGCACACTGATGGCACTTAATAAATAATAATGGGTAGGCTTTGAAACTATCCTCAGATATGGATTGTGTCAATTCCTTTCAGTAATGGGGTCAACTGGTATTCAAAAAAGTGCAGGCCTCCTACACAGATCAAATCTGCTGGTGAAATCTAACAATTAGTCACTGTTTTTCATCCAAGCTGTGAGATTCATCCTCTTATTCCAGATGTTAACAACAATTAAAACATGCTTAGGTTGGGAGGATGGCTAGCTCCGGAGATTAGTAAAGGAACTAACAGAGCCTTTCAACTCTTTGGTCACTTAGTCAATTCTATCTCATTCTGGTAATGAATGAAAGTCTTGGCTAACAAAGGCCAAATCCTGAATACACCACTTGCCATAGTTTTAGTTCTGTGAATAGTTCTCATTGACTACTAGTAAGTTTTTGCATAACTGGACCTTTAGATTCAGAAGTCAACAAAAATATTACTTGATGGTCCCACCCAGTTCAGTGGACAGCTGTCTGCATCACAAAAACCACCACCTTGCTGAAACTACCTCTTTTGTAGTCTCAGCAAAGAATTAATAATAATTCTTAGCATTTATATAATGCATCTTAGTCTCAAAGTGATGTGCAAACTAATGAACAGAGTGAAATTCATCCTTGTGCAGAGGGCCCACACAAGGTCTGGGTATCACTTAAGTTCCATTCAAGCTCTATTTTGAGGGCTTAAGTTGTGCATAGGTCTGGTACACAAAGAGGAATTTTCCCCACAGGGACTGAACTGACCTATCTTTACTAGAAGTGGCCCTTCCAGGTCAGGGATGATAAGATAACAAGGGGAGGCTTTCACTGTACCAGTTCACATTCCATTTACCTACTCAAGCATTTATGCTGTGCTCACCACTTGTATCAGAGCCCCTAATGTTGCCTTTGTACTATGAATAAATAGACTTCGTTCTCCAGAGTTGTCGCCCCAGTACCTTTCATTAATAGTAAATATACTTTTAAAATAATTGTTGTTTTAAAAATCTCCCCTAGTCAACCGGATGTTTAAATGGATGATTTCAATGTAATTCCTTTTCTTTATATCTAGACAGAGCTTTTCTGTATTATTAAAGATTGAAATATGGATCCATATTTCATTCTGTGTAATCATAAGATGATGGACTATTGCTGGACAAGAGTAAACAGAAAAGTGCCTTCAAGTGTAAATAGCAACCACCCCACCAGGTCACCAATGTTAAGATGAATATCTTTAAAGCAATGCAATTGTATAACCTGCCTGAACTTAGTAAGGAAAAAGCCTGGGAAGAAATTATTTCTATATATAACAAGAAAGGTACATGAGCAAAGCAAAAGTGTGTATGAGATCTGCAAAATCTATCTAAGGACAAGCTGAGAAAATGTGTGGTCAAAAGCCATCTCTCTCTACTACCAGAAAACTTTATCAAGGGTCATTAAACAAAAAAGAACATTTTCAGATCTGGGATCCTGAAGCGAGGCACTGACTTCAAGGGGAGCTCCATGAGCTCAGCACCTTTGAAAAATCAGGCCGTTTATTTATGTTCCTAACTTAAGGCACTTGAGTTTTTAAAAAATAGTCTATCAATTCACAACTTTTGTTACACTTTTTAACATGAAAAGACATCAGGAGGTTCTGGATGTAGGTTAACTACAGGATGTTCACAATGCATTTGCCTTTCTACTTTAATCAAATCTTTAAAAAGCTGTTTTGTCTGTCTGGTATCAGTATGTGCACATAACACTTTACTGCACTAAACCTGTCAGTGCTGTAAAAGGAATGAGGAGCAGGACACACACTAACAATAGTTTCTAGATGACACTTCAAAATTTTGGGCTAAATCCTTCCATGACCACAAAAGAAACGGGAAGCAGAGATTCAGGTGGGTCATCTGTCACAGAGAAGCTACAAACGAGACAGGATTTCATGGCAAGAGCCAGGGAAGTTAAAATATTTCTAAGAATCTCAGACCCAAACTACTTAGGGCTTTATATAGATTAACATTGCCACTTTAAATTTCACCTAGAAATAAAAAGGGAGCCAGAGTAGCCATAGGGGCACTGGTGTAATATGTTCCCTGCAGGTCAGTCCTCTATACAAGTAGCCAATAGTTTCTGAAATTCACCTCATAGCTTGTGAAAGTTCCCATGGTCTCATGGTAAAGTCTTAAGTGAGTCTTAAATGGAATGAGAGCCTTTATGTGGGCCTCTATACTGGAGCAAATGTCACCAAAGTGAGTAACTGTGTGCCTATTTACCTGTTGGGTGTACAAATACCAGGCCTCATGTTCACCATGGGCAAGCCAAATAGGTACCTCAGTACCAAGTGGGTTGTATGGGGTATTGGGCGGAATTTGGCCATAGTTAATATTGTATTTTAATTATGAATAAGAACACTAGGAAACAAATATATCTATGGGACTATTTCTTTAAAAATGACAACCACAAATAAATGTAGCATTTTTAAATTTCATAGATTAGATACAATACAGAACTTAAGAACTAGGGAATAAAAAACCATCCTGCAGAGAAGGAACTATCTTAACTTTGAAATTGTACGATGAGATGTTATAGAATAAGTATTGTTAAGCATAATTGCATGATGGGATATGCTATGGGACAAAGGCCAAAAAGAAGATATGCCACTGGCTGAACAGATATACATAGGCTTGGACCCCTGAACAGAAGCTCCATCCAGACTTCTTGTTCGGAACTCTGGAGGGTTTTGAATTTGAAGGGTGATTGTCTGGCTCCTGGGAAAGGGAAGCAGGATCAGAGAGGAGGTTGGGAAGCTAGATTGTGGGTTCTGAAGAGATCTGCAAGGTCCTCAAAATACAGTTAAGAAAAGCAGCCAAGATCGTTGAGTATTTGCAGGCAAGTGTCCTGAGAGGAAGGTTAAAGGAGAAAAAGGACTGTACCAGCAACCCAGAGACATCACTGTTGAACAAGGAGTGTGCCCAGAAAGGCGCAGATCATGACACCTCCATTTGTAAATTGCAGTAAAAATATAATGTTTCCCAGGGTGAGAAGGCATAAGAATGATGCTCTGAATGAGAGTTTCTGAAATGAAAAAGTATTCTGAAAAATCAGGTCATAAGGCATTTCAAATTGGGCACCCACAATTAGTGTGCTTCACATCCCCATCTGATAATACCTCCCCTTCATCTCACAGAGGTTTTCTGAAGATAGATTAAATAATGTTTGTGAAGCACTAAGGGCTGGTCTACACTAACCCCCCAATTCAAACTAAGATACGCAACTTCAGCTACGTGAATAACGTAGCTGAAGTCGAACTATCTTAGTTCGAATGAAAAGGTACTTACCCGGGTCCACACGCGGCGCGCAGGCTCCCCCGTCAACTCCGCCTACTCCGTTCGTGGAGCAGGTTTACAAGCGTCGACGGGGGAGCACTTCCTGGTTCGATTTATCGCATCTAGACAAGACGCGATAAATCGAACCCAGAAGATCGATTGGACTCCTCCGACGGGACGCGTAAGTATAGACGTACCCTAAGATACTGTATGGATAAGTGCCATAGAAAAATCCATGAGGAAATTAATTCTGTCTTCAGAGAAAGAGTTGAATAGTGTACAGTAAATAAGGCGTAGGGCCATATTCTGAACAAGAAGGAAAAAACAAAATATTGAATAGCTGCTCATTAAGTGTGTACCATTCAAACTGAGCACCGAATGAGGCAGGGGTCCTGTGGAAAAAAATAATATGTGATCATATAAATAAAGACTGAATCATAATGCATACACAAAAGGGGGGGAAATAAAGGTTGCACAGAATCTTATTTCTGGCAATTCCTAACTTTTGAGTGCTTACTTTTGCAACCTTAATAATGTTATTTTAACATAGTTTGTGTGTGTAATGTCCTAGGTTTATAAAAAAGCAAAACTGAACAAAAAAACCACCAGAAATTCCATCGTGAGTCACCTGCAAGGTTGAACCTTTTGATCCACCACACAGACCTCTGCCACTTTTACTCATGGAGTAACAGATGGCAACAGTAAGTTGCCATCCTCTATGTAGACTAGCGCTAGAGGGGAATTAGAGACACACTTTTTCAGAGGGTTTCACAGAGATTTGCTCACAGCAGAGGAACAGCAAGACAACAAGAAACAACCTTTTTCTCGTAACTGGTGTTCTTCGAGGTGTGTTGCTCATATCCATTCCATTCTAGGTGTGTAAGCTTGCCACATGCACCGGTGCTGGAAGTTTTTCCCTCAGTGGTATCCATAGGGGACTGGGTCTGGAGGTCTCTGGAGTGGGGTGCATATGCCATGGTTAAGGGGTGCCACCGGCTCCCCCCACCCTCAGTTCCTTCTTGCCGGGAACTCCGACAGTGGGGAAGGAACGGGGGTCATGGAATGGACATGAGTAACACATCTCGAAGAACACCAGTTACAAGAAAAAGGTAACTGTCTTCTTCTTCGAGTGATTGCTCATGTCCATTCCATTCTAGGTGACTCCCAAGCAGTACCACCAGAGGCAGGTAGGAGTTCACGGACATGTGGACTGCAAAACAGCCCTGCCGAACCCAGCATCGTCTCTGGCCTACTAGGTGATGGCGTAATGAGCAGTAAACATGTGCACCTAAGACCATGTCACGGCCCTGCAGATGTCCTGGATAGGGACATGGGCTAGGAAGGCTGCCGAGGACACTTGAGCTCTGGTAGAGCGGGCTTTCACAACTGACGGCAGCTGGGCCTGAGCCAGCTCATAGCAGGTACGGATGCAAGAGATGATCCACTTTAAGATCCCCTGAAAGGACACAGGAAGGCCTTTCCGCTATTGCTATGAAGAGGGGAGTCAATCTGCGGAAAGGTTTGGTGTGCTCCAGATAGAAAGCCAGCGCACGTCAAACATCCAACGCGTGTAGCCGCCTCTCCTTGCTAGAGGGGAGCGGCTTAGGACAGAACACTAGTAGGAGGATGTCCTGGTTGACTGGAAGGAGGACAGCAACTTTGGCAGAAAGGCCGGATGGGACCACAGTTGACCTCGTCTTTGTAAAAAATCGGTATATGGTGGCTCCGACATGAGGGCCCTCTGTTTGGAGACCCTCCCCGCTGAGGTAATGGCCACCAGAAAAGCCACCTTCCACAGAGAGGGAGCATGAGGCAAAAGGCTCAAAGGCATGAGCCTCGAGAGGACCAGGTTGAGATCTATTGGGAAACTGGGTCTCTGATCAGTGGTTAAGAGCCTTTCCAGGCCCTTCATGAACCTGACCGTCATGTCATGTGAAAACACCAACCGACCTTGAACATGCGGGTGGAATGCCAACATGGCTGCCAAGTGGACCTTAATGGAGGAGAAAGCGAGGCCCTGATTCTTCAACTGGAGCAGGTAATCCAGGATGGAGTGGAGAGATGACTGGGTTAGACAGATAACTTACTCCACCGCCCAGCAGGAGAACTGCTTCCATTTAGCCCGGTATGTCACTCTAGTTGAGGGCTTCCTACTTTCCAAGAGAATCTGTGGCACCTGACTGGAGCAGGCCTGCTCCTCTGCGTTTAGCCACGCAGCAGCCAAGCCATGAGGTGAAGTGGGGCAAGGTTCGGGTGCAGGAGCCGACTGTGGTCCTGAGACAGGCAGTGGCCAACGGCTAGGTCCATGAGCGTGCCATATCTATGTTGGCGAGGCCACACCAGGGCGACCATGATAACACGAGCCTTGACAGGAGGAATACATCTGAGAGGGTGCCTTCACCCTAGACCTTGCAGGGAGCAGAAACGCTGACATGTCTTGTTCTGTTTGTTGGCGAACAGGTCCACTTGGAGAGTTCCCCACCTGCAGAAGATCATCCGGGCGACCTCAAGATGGAGCTCCCACGAGTGGTGAGAGCAAAATGACCTGCTGAGGTGGTCCGCCAACATGTTGTAAATGACAGGGAGATGCGCTGCTTCCATGTAGATTCCATGCTGGATTCAGAAGGCCCACAGATGGATGGCTTCATGACAAAGAGCCAACGATCGCGCTCCCCCTTGTCTGTTCACATAGAACATGGAGGCCGTGTAGTCTCTCAGGACTCACGCCGCTTGACCCAACAACTGGGGAAGGAAGACCCCGCAAGCTAGGCGGATGGCCCCGAGCATTTTGACGTTTATGTACAGCACACGCTCCTCTGGGGACCAAAGTTCCCTGGATCCGCATCATCCCGAGATGTGCCTCCCATCCGAGGTCTGACGCATCCGATATCAGTGAGACCGCGGGTCAAGGGTTCACAAACGGCACCCCTGCCATCACCGCTCTTGGGTCGGACCACCACTTTAGGGAGGTGAGTATGCTGCACGGGATCGCAATAACCTTGTCCAGGTGATCTCTGGACAGGGAGTAGGCCATTGCCAGCCACAGCTAGAAGGGCCGCATTTTGAGCCTTGCATGGTGGACCACGTAGTTACATGCTGCCATGTGGCCGAGAAGCCTGAGACAGACTCTGGCTGTGCTGATCGGGTGCACGAAGAGGTTGGCAATTAGCTTTGACGAGGAATCGAACCTGTCCTGCGGTAGAAACGCACTGGCGTCGGTAGAGTCCAGCACCGCACCGATGCACACGATCCTCTCTACCAGGACCAACGTTGACTTTTGCTCGTTTATCAACAAGGAGAGCCTGGTCATTAGCCACTCTGAGATGGAGGCTGGCAGATGAATAAACCTTCCTCCCAAACAAGTCAAGCCTCTTGCCATCTTTATTCTTGGGAGTAGGGCCAGGTTGACCCTATCTCTCTCTCGCTCGTTGGCCGGAAATACCACGAGGGAGATGGGGGCAGGGTGAGTGTTCAAATATTCAGATCCCGTAGCAGGGACACAGTACTTCCTCTCCGCCCGATTGGAAATGGGCAGGAGGGAGGAAGGGGTTTGCCAGAGGGCTTTCACCAGCTTTGCCACCCCCTCATGTATAGGAAGCGCCACCCTGGATGGGGCTACTGTGGCCAGAATGTCGAACAGGCCATGAGAGGGTTCCGCTAACCTCCTCCGCCTGTAATTATAGGATTTCAAAAAGTGGCCATTTATTTTAAAATAGTCTCTACCATTTTTAAAGTGATTTCGACAGGATATATGCGGGATAAAATGCACATGTCTTAGGCGGGTCTTTCTGCTGCTGGCACCAGTGCAGAAAAGGATTACAAGAAGATAGAAGAAATAAACAAGAAACTAGGTATCTGGAAACTATAGTTTAGTCTCTCTATGCAGACAAAAAATATGTGAAGCAAATTAAGTATTTGTTCACACTGGTAAGAAATAAAATGGAATATGGCTATACAGGTGCTCCTCGGTTCAATGCCGGCTCTTAGACGAGCGGTGCAATCCTGTGGGGGACCGGTACCGGGAATCCTGCGAGCAATGCCAGGTTGGTCTGGGCAGGTCGGAAGCACGTCCCCGGGGATCGATGCTTCGATGTTGACCATCTTAGTGCCGGGGAGCAACACTGCATCGACGGGGACTGCAGTGCAGTTCCCATCGCTGGATTCCCCTCACAGAGAGCCATGCAGGAGCAAGGTGTCAGTGGCACTGGCAAAGACATACGTCTTTGGCCTCCGGGGTGAATGGGGCTTCCAGTAGCTGAGGACCTCTTCTGCTAGACGGAGTGGGTGGTGGTTCCATTGGAGTGCCTGGTTGGGGATGTCCAAGCTAGTCTGGGCAGCAGAGAGCCGCTGTTCCTTGGGGGGTCTGTGCTCCTCCGCAGCCTTTGCCCTGACCTCGCGTGGAGCAGGGGCGCATCCTCTGTCCTGATGCTTCTTAGGCCTCTTCGCCGGTACTGGTGACTCGGACCAGTGTCGGGAAGTTGGTGCTGAAGGTTCACTTTGCCCCAATGCCGATGCATTTGGTGACTTCGGCGGCTCGCAAACAGGCGCAAGGGCTGACTCCACAAGGAGCATTCTCAACTTATGTCCCGCTCCTTTTTGGTTCTTGGATTGAAGCTCTTGCAGATTCGACACTTGTCGCTGATGTGGGCTTCACCCAGACACTTTAAGTAACTTTGATGCGGGTCGCTAATCAGCATGGGCTTCCGACAGTGCCCTGGGCAAAAGTCCCAGCAGGGGACTATGTAAGTGAACTACTACTAACACTAAAACACAGAAGAACTACTTAAGCAACTATTTACACACTATGAAGAAGAAAACCACTGGGTAACGCAATGCTTGCCGAGGCAAGGAGCAGTTCCTTTTCACCGTCACTGGCGGTAAGAAGGAACTGAGGGTGGAAGGAGCTGGCGGCACCCCTTATACCGCAGCATGTGTGCGCCACTCCAAAGGGCGCCAGAGCTGGTCCCCTATGGATACCACTGTGGGAACAGCGTCTGGCACCGGTGCATGTAGCGCGCGCACACACCCCTAGAGGGGAAGGGACAAGAGCAAGCACTCGAAGAAGAATCTTGGGTTCCATTCCAGGCTTCAGAGGAAGTGCGTTCTAGGGCATAGACGCTTCTGCCCATTCCCTGTAGCTTGATACCTTCTGTCCCATCCCCTTGAATCTGCCCTTGTCCTGTCTCAAACCCACTCCTGGCTCTTTGCCCCACTCCCAATCTCCTTGTCTATCCAGTCCCAGTCTCCACTCCTCAGGCTTCTCCTGCCATCCCAGTCTCATTGTTCAGCCCCTCTGGGCTCACTGTCAGAGCCCCATTCTCACGCCTGCTCTCAAGTCTCTCCCCCTCCCCACTTCCTTCAAATCTACTTGCCCAGTCAATCCCAATTCCCCCACCCCAACTCTTTGTCCCCAACTCCTTGTTCCCAATCTCATTGCCTCGCCAGTCCCAGTTCCCAGATCTTCACCTGATCTGTCTCTCTTCTTCCTTCCCTACTGGCTCCCCATCCTAGTCTCCCTGACAACTCCCTCACCTCATCCAGTCTCAGTCTCCTCCCAACCTGCTCCAGCTCTTTCTCCCAGATTCAACCCTCCCTGGCTCTTTGTTCCAGTCTCCTTGTCCAGCCAGTCCCAGTCGCCCTCTTAACCCTCAGCAATTAGTCTGACCTCACTGTTCCCCCAACAGCTTCCCTCCCCAGCCCCAGCCTTCCCACCCGCACTCAATCCACAACCCCAGTCCCCTTGCCCAACAGGTCTCAATCTCCCCACTCAACTCTGAGTCACATTTCTCTCTCAGGGTACGTCTATACTTACCTCTCGCGTCGGAGGCGCGGGATCGATGTTCTGGGTTCGATTTATCACGTCTTGTCAAGACGCGATAAATCGAACCAGGAAGTGCTCCGCCGTCGACGCTGGTAATCCAGCTCGATGAGCGGAGTAGGCGGAGTCGACGGGGGAGCCTGCGCGCCGCGTCTGGACCACAGGTAAGTTCGAACTAAGGTACTTCGACTTCAGCTACGTTATTAACGTAGCTGAAGTTGCGTATCTTAGTTCGACAGGGGGGGTTAGTGTAGACCTAGCCTCAGTCTCACCAGACTCTGTGTCCCAATCTACTCCTGTTTCTCCCGCCAGTCCAGCTTTTATCCCCTCTGCATTTAAATGAGGTATTTCTCCTCCATGCTGCCTGGTTGCCAGCAGAGGGTCTTTGAGAGCACAAGAGAGACAGGCACCCTGCTCTTGGTTCCAGTTCTTAGCCAAATCCTGGCTTGGAGCAACCATCATAGGGAAAATCTGAGTTAATCTATGTAGCCCCAGGCTTGGGCATGCTCCATTGCTCGGTGGAGTCTCGTCAGCAATAGGAACTGTGAGAAGGTGAAGCATGCTCAATTAGGACAAAATCTTCTGAAATTGTAGCTGTTAAAATCAAAGTCTCTACTGAGCATGCGTGAACTGTGATTTTTCAAAGGCTTATAACTTGGCCCTATTTGGGAGGACTTTCATAGAGATGGCAAAAGGCACATACTGGACAGAAAGGCCACCGTTCTGCCAAATTTCCAGTCCCTACTTCAAAGCATGAGCAGGGATACTAGAGTGTCTCAAAGAGAAGTCACCAGAATTTTTTAACATGGCCACAACAACATATATTTCCCTAGCTTCGTTCTCACACATGATCGAACAGTTTTGGCTGATGTTTTCCAGAAAAAAATTCAGCTTGAGGCAGAATTTCAGCCCAAGTGAGTAACTCTTGGCAAAATTAGAAGCAACTAAAAACAGAGTCTTATTGTGGGAAGTGTTGGGCAACCTTAACAACAGGTGGTGTTACCAGCCCCATTTACAATGTTATCAAACACCATCTGTATTGGGTGTTCATTATTTTGGATACCAGCGACCTGTGAACATTTTGAGATTGAACTGATGAAAATATGTTTTCTGATCAGATATGTGTTAACTGAATTATTGTAAGCAATATGAAATACCATTATGCAGCAGTGGAAAAAGTGTCTCTCAAAACTAGAGCATCCTTTTAGAAAAGTATTTAAGAAACAAAGCACAGCACAATACACATACACACACCCACACACGTAAAACTTAAGATCAGACCCAGTGCTGACAATGTAGACTAGTACTAGGAGGGTCCTGCACTTTCAGAACTACCTTCCTTAGAATGAGATAGTCAACTGTCCATCTCAGGTGGCAAAAGTGGAGATCAAAGAATTTATGGCATCTTCAGTTTAAAATTAGAGAATAAGCCTGGTGACCTGGCCAATATTTATTCTTTCACCACAGGTTCTGAATGTTCAAGGTTTAATGTCCGAGGTTGCATGAACTATTTCTTACAGCATTCTGGCTGCTGTGATTGCCTACATGTGAAGTGGTCAGAAAACAGGTGCAACTGTTAAAGTAGTATAACTTTCACTGAATGCCAAATTAGAGCGTGGGCAAAGGAAGCATACACAATATAATATTTCCCTCTAAACCTATTTTCTCACAACTTACACCACCATTTAGATCACCATAAGCTTTGATGACTAGAATATGAAAGGCATATTAAACCAAATTATCGTATGAAACCAGTGCATCCTCCTTCCCGCTCAAGTCCCAAGATCAGGCTAAACAGATGAGATGAATCTCTTTCAGAAAAAAGGATAAACTGGCACCTAATCTTTGAAACTATATATAATGATAAGGGAGGAATACCTGGGTAAGCATGCAACACCCGTATCTGTAGTTTGAAAACACCAATCACATGAACAGCAAGATACATTCCTCACCTTGATTCTGCTAACAGCTTCCTGAGCCTGCATCATTCGCACATTCTTGGAGGGAGTTTTGTCAGAAAGGAGTTGAGTGGAGCCAAGGTAATTGGCAGCAAAAATAATTCCATCAATTAAGTCTTCAGGATCACAGGGTCCAGGAACTATAACACAGAAAACAAATTGCTGAGCAAAATTATGTTATACCATGGAGAGAAACAGCACTTGCACTACTTAGCCTGCCTCTGATGGCTATAAATGCTGCTCTGAGCTACTTAGAGTTAGCATGATGGCAGGACAACCAACACGTTCAATCAGGCAAACAAAAACACTGAGCAAAGTGCTTTCAACATCTTTACAGTAGAAATTGCAATTGCTAATCCAACCTGCCTCCCGCAATAGTTTGCTCCATGAGGCAAGGTTAACTAGAGCAAAATAAACAATGTATTTTCATTCCTACAAAAAATACAAAGCGTTTTCATTTTTCTCTCTCTACTTCCAATATCCTTATGTCTTTGACTAAGGCTACATCCACACTACCCGCCCGATTCGGCGGGTAGCGATCGATGTTCTGGGATCGATTTATTGCATCTCAAGTAGACACGATAAATCGATCCCAGAAGCGCTCCCCGTCGACTCCGGAACTCCAGCTCGGCGTGAGGAGTAAGCGGAGTCGACGGGGAAGCCTGCCTGTGCCGCGTGGACCCGAGGTAAGTAGTTTGTAATTCGATCTAAGATACTTCGACTTCAGCTACGCTATTCACGTAGCTGAAGTTGCGTACCTTAGATCAATCCCGTCCCCTAGTGTGGACCAGCCCTAAGATAATCATATCGTTTAGCTAGAGTCTAAAAAAAAAAAGAACAGAGATATAAACTCAATATTAACCTCCAGCACCTTTCTTATTCAAGCACTGACCATAATTGGAATGATGAGCAGTGGAATCGCCTCAGAGCATTCTATAGGTATGATTTTTTTTCCCCAGAGTGGAGTTAAAAGCGGTCACATCACATTGAAGAGTATATAGTTTTTTGCCAGACCTACTCACAAAAGTCATACAGGGGGGATTGATCTCTTTAGGAGAGATAACTTTGATTTAGACAAAAAACTCTCCTCGCTATAGGCTCTGATGCTAGATGTGCAAAGTAAGGGATTTATGCTTGGGCTAATATATACCATTGACTTGGTCCTGCAAGTTGCCGAGTAACCTCAACTCCCACTGGCGTCAGTGCAAGCTTATGATGCTGATCAGGAGGTACTCAGTCCCTTGCAGGACGAGTGCCTATAATATCTATATGATCTACGGTTTTTCAGACTGATCACTTTAAAATTGAAGCAATAGTCTCCCCTTGGATATTTCATCTACTAGGAACTGGATTTTTCTCTTTAAAAGTTTAACCCCTCATGATGATCTCAAAGGCAGCTTCATGTAACACACTGTTTATCGGTGTGCAAGAAAGAAAAATCTGGGTTCAAATTTAATTAAAATATATATAGCATTTACTTTTGCAAGAATTAACTTTTTGTAAAATTATCAACATTTTATTGTCATAAAACTTAAATTAGTGACATTTTATTTTTCTTACGAATATGAAAAAACCCACTCTCGGGACTTCTAGTATCTACCTCAAAGACTGAATCAGCTCTCTGAAATTCTGTAAAAATGTATTTCTATTGTACAGCCTTCCAAATGCAGCATATTGGAAAACAATCCAAGGAATCCCAAGACAGAAATCTGATGTTGGCTTCAACTCTCATCTTTATATAAATCAAAAAGCCAACTGCAAGAGTTTTAAGGACAAAAGTAGCAAAATTAACTTAGAATTTCCCTGCTTGTTCCATGCTATCATTACCTTTATATCATTTATGTTTAATAGCATGCAGCTGAATATTTATGTGTACACACAGAACATACAAGTATGCATGTGCTTATGTTAATTCTAGTGATGGGTGAACCTCATATATATAATTTAAAAAAAGTTATTAATCCACAGGACAGGTACAGCATGGGCATTGGACGTTCCCCACCACCACCACAGCCCTGCCAATAAAGCTCAACCCTAGAGAGACCATTGATGTTTTTATTTTATTTTAAAGCCAAAAGGGACCGTTATGATCATCTAGTCTGACCTCCATCCTTCGTCATCAAGAGGGTAGTTCAGCCTCCATGCACATCCAGTGTGCTGTGAATTCCAAGAAAGGTGCTATGGATTACTGAAAATTCCCGTGGTGCCTTATGCGATGTTGTCACCCATCCCTTAGGAACTGGGCTGGGACCACTAATGAAACATTACAAAATAAAAGATAATTAAGCTTTTCTAAGTTCCAAAAAAAAATAGTTCTGGGATTTGGTTCAAGTTCTGGATTGGTTCATATTTGATCTAAACAAGTTCACCCAGCCCTAGTTAACATTTACCTTCACAGTCAATAGACTTCTTGCATTTTTACTTGTACAAAAAAATTCTATTATAATATGAACAGTGTTATACATTGAATGTTATATTTTTCACTGCTTACCTTCAACATAGGTTGGGAATGAAGCCAAACTTTTTCTGGACTGTAATTAAGACAAACAGGATTTCAAACAGAACAAAGCATGCTCAAATATGCATTAAAAATTATTCCATGCAAAAAGAATAAAAAACAATAAAACCCCAAAACATAGTGACAGTTAATTAGCAAAGGACAGCTGACAGCTTATTAGGAAAAAATTTTAATGTTCTCAAAATATCAGCAATTAAGGAGTTATTATCCTGAAGTGTAGTCTATATCATTATCATTTTCATATATTAAGCAGTTCTACCCCGAGTGGTCTAGACAGCACATTTTTGAGTGCCAAGAGGTGCTCTGATTTATATAGGAGTAACAGGAATAGTGCCCAATAAATCACATTTTTAAATACTTGGACTTCCAAATTAAAAATAATAATCTGGGAATATTTAAAAGGACTTGCAATATTATCATAACTCTAGACCAAAAAATTATATACAGACTCAACCTGTTAAAATAAAAGGTGGTTATTACAGTTACGCTACATTAAACACTCAAATCACAAATAAAAATATGTGATTTAGACACTGAAAATTGTGAGCTCTGGATTTATCCTTTGATTGGTGATATCTGACAGGGAAACTGATGAGTCTCAGTTTAAAGAAATGTAAAAGGTGGGACTGACCAATGGAAAATCATCTATCCTGCATTTGCAAGGAGGTTGGCTAGATGAAACAACAGGACCTTTCCATTTATAACTTCTAGAAAAAAGCCCAGTGAAAGGCTTCATACACCTACCAGCTCTAACTGCTGTAATACTGATCATCTAGTTACATTTAGAAATAAGCCTATATGAGGAAATCTGTTAAAAGCAATTTCTGCGTCCAAGTATGTAGAGTAATATGGTGCACTGCAACATGTGCTGCTATTACATATGTTTGTGACAAGAATTCTGGAGAAGCCAAGGATTACAAGATGCTGATATGCCTGACCCTAATTCCACAATGAAGAAGATCATGATCACTCCACTGATTTCTCAGTATTATTATACTAGTGGAAAATCAGTGAGAGCTCAGGATCAAGCCCAATATCTCATATGAGATGCAAGTGCGTTTGAATGTTAACTGACTGTACATAGGAAATCTATTATCCCTTTTTATGCTGAGCAATTTACCAGGGGTTATATATTTGTAAAAACGTAAACCAATCTCCCAGTCAAGCAGTTGCACCTAAGTGGCAAGAAGATGGATTAAATGACCCAGTAAATCTTTTCCATTTCTTACTACATGGATTCTATGAGTAGTAGTATTTTACAACTTATCACACTGGGCTTGCTATAAAAACAACTGCTGGTTGCAGAAAAAAGGTTAATCAAGGCATGATATAAGGATATCAGGGCAACCTTGAAATACTTGCTTTCTTCTTCTGAGAGATAAAGCCAACAGAGGACCAAGCTGTCACTGAATAATGGCTTCCTGCTGCTAAACACATTTAAGGAAAATTAAGTGTTAGGAAACATTTATTGTCAAAGCAGGAGAGGCTGCCCTGAGACCATCCTGCCTATTACAATGACTATTTTTTATTAAACCCATGATAGATGTTGATTTTGATAATTTTATCTGATTGCTGTCAGTGCAGTACACAACAGCTTGACTGGTTGCATTCCGACAGATACAGAGAACAGACCGATTGTGTGCTTCAGAAAGCAACAAGCTTATCCATACAAGTGCAGTTTTAAAGCATACACTTTTCTAATTAACAGACTCAAGGACTCGACTGACTGTCTGAAGTTCTATTTAGTTAGTTTTAACTTTAATCAATTCATGTTGGTCAGCCATCGGGGAATCTGATTGCCCCGCAGAGTTTCCTTTCGGGATAAAGTTGAGTAAACTAACAGCAAATTAAACGTCTAACACATTTATTAACTGCAACGTTAAACTAAAAAAAAATCTTTAATTCTAGTAGTTTTATTTGGGAATCTTTTGGTACTAGAAATAACAGGAGGCATCACCTCATGTCATGTAAACAAAGAAATATGTATCTTTAAATCCTGGTGTATAAAATATAATTTCATAAAAGAACTAAGTAATGTTTGTTGGATTAATCTTTTTGTCTGTTCAACAAAACATTAGATTTCTTTAAAATTAAGGTTTTGTTCAGACATACAACTATTTCCCATAAGCAAATACTATTGTTATTTGTAGGGGATGTACAGAAGAATGCAATGCTGATTAAAAAAAAACCCTGAGAAATGAGTTCTGAAACATATCCTACTATGAAATCTGATTTATTACCCTGATACTGTATGCAATCCAATGCTCAAGACTAAAATGGGTAGCATTTTATTTCACTAACACCTGGACTATGACTAATGATATCTAATAACTGTTAGTAGTCAAACATGGATTACGTGAAATTACTAAATCTGTAATTTAATGAAAGCCAAAGGCTATAATGAGCAAAGAGCATCACAGATCAAAGCACAAAACTAACACTCTCAAAGGCTTTGGTATAGTTTTAAGCCTTTTGAAAGCCCTCACCTCCCAAAATGTAAATAAAGATTAAAAAAAAAAATTCATAAATCATAGGCCTATCCTTTTTCTTTGTCAAATTTGAAACAAAGAAAACATGGATATGACTATTTATTACTTGGAATTTTAATTCTAACAAATATTTCTAGTGAGACTCAGCCAGTTTCTATATCTGTAGAAAACTGACTCGTGCATAGATATCACAATACAAATTGATAGTTAGATGGTGCCTGCTTTCTATAATTGAAGTTTTCCTTTGTTTGCACTGTATTTATTAAAGTTAGAAAATAAAAAACAAAGATAACTGCAATGTTTCTGTTTGTATAGTTCCCCAGGCACAATATGCAAAGACTAAATGCACATGATAAATTTTCCACATTTTCAGTTGTCCCATTGACACAAATGTGACTATTCAGAGTTTGTAAAGTTAACCATGTACATAAGTCTTCACAAGATAGAAGCACTTTTGAGGGTTCAATGTCAGTAACTCCTGGATTCTATTCCCAGTCCTGCCACTGAATCACTGCCTGGACTTGGGCAACTCACTTCACACTTCGGCGATTCTACTTCCCTGCTGATAAAACAGGGAGCAACGCCAACAGAAGAGTGCTGTATTAATATTTATTTATTTTGGTAGGCCTATCATCCTAACTAAGACCATGTCTACACTTAAAAGCTTATAGAGGCACAGATGTACCAATACAGCTGTGCTGCTGTAAGATCATTCGTGTAGCTGTGATATGCTGACGGGAGAGCTCTTCTGTCAACATAATAAAACCAGTTCAATGAGCAGCATTAGTTATGTTGGCGGGAGAGCGTCTCCCACCGACATAGTGCTGTGCACATGAGCGCTTATGCCAGCAAAATTTATGTCGCTCAGGGGTGTGTCTTTTTCAGATCCCATGAGTGACAAAAGTTTTGCTGACAGAAGTGCTAGTGTAGACATGGCGTAAGAAACGTAACCTCCTTTGTAACAAGACATTCTGCAAAGAGGGAAAAGAAAATATTGCCTTCTCTTGCCCCAGTACAGAGGGGATATTGGCTGCTCTTAAATAAATCAACTCTCCTAAGCCTGGTACACAAACATCACGGCAGAAAAATAAAATGTGATCAGAAACAGCGGTGTTAAATTCAGGTTTAAATCAGAGACACAAAACACGAGGGAGAACATAATAATTTATGCCAGTTTTGTTTTTTTCATATACAAGGAGAGGGAAGAAGAAGATATAAAGACATGAGCAGTAAGTGGAACAGGACTGTCTCTCTTAAAAAGATTTCACTCTACCTCTTTATTAGTGGAGGGTTCTGCTGTACCACAGACATCTTGGTGATGTTGCCTACTTGACGATTCAGCACCACGGGGTGAAGAGGACTCAGGAGATGGAGACTAGATATGGTAAGAAAAAAAAATTAAATAAAAAACTGAGTGACCACTGTAGAAATCTCACTCTGTTTTATTTGGAAGGGGGAATAAAGGGATTAAAGATGAAAAACATAACAGAGCAGTCAAACACTGTTTACATTGTTACGGCCTGTGTTTCGTATGGTAATGAACATGCAGAACTCTCAGTATGCCACTGGTTTTTATCTCAACAGTTATAGGTTTATGGGGAGAACTAAATGTTTTATTTGTCCATAAACTACAAAAGTTGAAAACTGAACTAAAATTAAATCCAGGGGTAAACAACATTCACCAAAAGAGTGTGACATGAAAACATGATTTTGGAAGCTGAAGGAGAGGGGAAATTATGATGTTTGGCATGAACGTTTGTGACTTTCATTTGATTTTTCTTGCCAGCCATTCAAGTAACTTGCAATTATAGTACATCTCCCCACACAAGTAGTGTATGCAAACAAATTATCCTATTTTCTTATTGAAGGTTGCAAACAATTAAGCCTAATATTTTGGAAAAAAAAAAAAGACAAAATGCATGAAGTCAAGATGGATATTGTTACGAGAGAGATGAGTGAAGAAACCCTGAGGGCCTGATCAGAAAGTGGGGATGCAACTTTAGTCAGATTATTCATCCTGAACTGACAAGTGCCAAACAGAGTCAGATACTGAGTCCTAATCTGCCCCTTTAAGAAGCAATTGCTCTGAAGCGATTTGCCAGAAGGGTTGGCCTAAACTGAACAGAAGCAGGCTGCCATGGTTGCTTCTAACCATTTTCCAATTGCCTTAAGAAACTAAATAAAATAATAATAAATAATAGGGCTGTCAATTAATCACAGTTCTCTCACGATTAACTAAAAAAATTAATCACAATTAAAAAAATTAATCGAGACTAGTTTTTTTTAAATTTAAATCGGATGTTTTTGATAAAATGCTTTTTGAGGAAAAAACCTATCTAAAGATCATTGTAATTAAGATACATTACACCTCAAAGATATCTCATCATGGAATAGGGAGTATAAATTCTAATTCTATAGTATGAGAAAATATATTCATGTAATGTTTAAGAAAAGTTTTGTAAATGAGTTCCAATAGTTTATGGATTATTCATTCATTTTCTGATATTGCTGTAAAATTAATCTGAAAAGTTTTCAAAATAAATCACTTTAAAAATGTATAGTGTGTACCTTCTAAAAATGAAACCTACATCTATCTCTGAATGTATTAAGGTTAAAACAACCAAGAATGCACTTTTATGTAGAAATCCACGATTCAATAAAGTCTTCCTGACTAGTGATTTAAATCATGATTTAAATCAAATTGATTTAAATCAAATCCACCCTGAAAGTTTTACATTGTTTTATTTTTTAATTCAGCTATTTTTTGTACATAATTCTACATTTGTAAGTTCAATTTTCATGATAGAGATTGCACTACAGTACTTGTATGAAGTGAATTGAAAAATATCTCGTTTTTTACAGTGCAAATATTTGTAATAAAAATATAGAGTGAGCACTGTACACGTTGTATTCTGTTTTGTAATTGAAATTAATATATTTGAAAATGTAGAAAACATCCAAAATATATTAACAGTGCAATTAATCGCGTTATTAATTTTTTAAATTGCTTGACAGCCCTAACAAATAAATAATAATATCATTTATTATTTGTATTGCGATAGCACCTAGGAGCCCCAGCCACAGACCAGGACCCCATAGTGCTAGGTGCTATACAAACACCGGAAGAAAGAGTCCCTGTCCCAAAATGTTACCTCAGTATTTGAAGTATTCTCTAGACCACACGTTTTCTAATTTTTTTTCACATTGTGGATCCAACTTTAATGGAGAAACTGTCTCATGGACCATCTTCCCTCCCAATCACTAATCACAGGGACTTCTTCTTGCTCTCAGTTATGGCCATGTAACTGGCATGTGCCAACCAGCAAAAGCAATGGCTAACATGGGAAAGTAACATTAGGTAACCAGTTACTGTATTTTAACTCTTTTCAATGTGATGCAGGTGAAGAGAATAGCAAAGAGAACCAACATGATGTGATCAACCAGCTCTCTGTGGACCATGGTTTGGGAACCATTATCCTACCTAAAAGGGAGTAATAGAGAGCACTGCTAATACCGAGGAAGCCATATCTAGTTCTGTAAGGCAAAACTGGAAAGGATTTTAGGACAACTACTATACTAGAAATAGAAAGGGTGGAATCAATGGGGTTGATTACAATGAAATTGTATAAGTTGTAAGTGAGCACAGAATTTGACCCATAGAGCCCCAATTTCAAAATCACCTTTAGATGTACTTACAAAATAAGTTTTCACAGGTACAACGGTGTGGCTATATAGGCAAGATTCTCCTCACACAGTTATGCAAGTCGGGTTCTGAGCAAACATTGGAATCTTACACAGTCCCCTCTAACAAACACACACGTTTGGGTCTTTACATAACTTCATCAGCCCATTCAAGTTTGCCACCTTGAGCAGGCAACACCAGATATTTAACACATTTGATCACTAGTTTCTTAACTTTAAAAAAAAATGACACCCATCCCGCCCCCTCCCCGCTTCTTCTTTGGGCCAACCAATGTCATTACATTGTGACATGGCTCTGCTTAGGGGCAGCCGTATCTCTGACCAGTACATCTCTTTTCACCGGAATCCTCATTTCAGAGATACTGTGCGACTCTGCAGAGGAACTTAAATTGATCCCTCTGCCTCCAAATGAGATGAAACTTGGTTTCTAGAACTATGTTATGAAAAGGTAGTTCTTACACAAGCAGCAGGTACTTACAACATTTCTTGTTTTCAAATTAGCCTTAAGGACAACTAAAGGGCACCCAGGCAGATCCTGGGCTACAAGGTCTAACCTCTTATCACACACATGCATGCACACACACACACACACTCTCCTAATAACATTAGTACAAGTCATACACACACACCCAATAAGAGGACAGAATTAGAGGTCCTACCAAATATTGTGGTATAAAAATCAGCTTCTGCTATTTTCCCCTCACAGGTGAGCAATAAAGCACCAGGAATTACTAACTAAAAAACCCACTTCATTAAGATCTTCATTAGGTAGGGATGGGATTTACCAAAGGCAGTATTTACCAGGTCAAATCATGGTTTTTACCATGTTGTGAAAATCTAGCTAGTCCCAGTTTAAAAGCATTTTCTATTCTAAAAACTGTTTCATTAATGCACACCACATTACACGTAGTTTTAGTTACATATTCAAATTGTGGTTACATAAGGCAGTAGATTCATAGATTTTATTTGGACAACCCTAAATTGAAGTAAAACTGCAGTGGGTGTAATACTTATATATGTAGTTATAATACTGAACATTGGAATGTTTGTGTACATTTTGGTTGGGTATTTTCTCAAAGTGATACATGTCATGATTAATTTCAATTTGTAATATTATATAATCAAAAGTCAAACATCTGATCGTATGAAAATGACAATAATTCATTGTTGTAGACTTGAAGCATTAAACAATCAGAAGCAGGCAGAGTTGCAGATGATTAGTCCAGGTCCATTTGCCTATGCGGTATTCTACAACAGAAGACCAACTTTGATGTAGCGGATACAAGCCTATTCCTCAGTTCTGAATGGATATAACCAACGTTTAAAAAGATTCATTCTGTGCTAACTTGCTGGACATGGATGCAATTAATTTCCCCAGTTTCCCGGTTTTAACTGGGTTTAAGCCGGTATTTACCAGCGCCCTATTCTAAATTAATTTTTCCCAGGAAACTGCCAACCCTGCTTCTAGGTAAGCCAGAAGTCCTTGGCTTCACATCCACTAGATCTTGCTCCAGAAAGCTGACTGTACAGTAGAAACTTTTATTTTATTCTTCGTCTTTTTTTTGAGTAAAAATGTGGACTAGGAAGGAGGAGACAGAGATTAAGAACAGGTGCTGAATCTTTGTAAAAATGGACACCAGGAGCTGTGGAAGACACTTGAGCCTTCAGGCTGAAGTACTCTTGGCTATGCAGCTCTGCTACCATGGTTTGGGTGGGGAAAAGCTTCCCCCTGTCCAAGAAAGCTCCCCAGCGTTCAGACAAGTTACTTGGGGGGAGAGTTATATAGTTAAGAGTCACACACTAAGTCAGGAAATGCAAAAGTTACAGTTCCACTAGCAAGTTTAACTCAGCTGTGTTGTTTTTCCATTCCTGTTTTTCTAATTAAACATAACTGTTTCTGTTTTTATATGTGTTAAAACAACATAACAGGTGTGCAATGCTGTCAAGCTAACAATGGTGCTAGTGGGAGTTTTGTGTGAGCAAATAATGTAGGATTGAGTCTTAAAACAAAAAACAAAACAAAACAAAGACACAGAGCATATTAAGCACTGAATGTTGTCCTCAAATATTTCTTTAAAATGCTGTCAAGCCATGCTCAATTAAAAATAAATAAATAAGCCTAGTCATTAGTGTATCATGCACATTTAGGAGTTCAGACATTTTAAAAATTGTTGCGTTGTTGCATTACAACAGCATTACAAATCCGTGTGAGTGAACGCACACTAAACTACGTACATCTAAAAAGTATTGGAATTATTCATCTATTAAAGACCATATAAATGCCTTCTATTTGGAATGTTTGCATTCTTGCTGTAAGATTTTTTCTATGATCATGACTGCAGTCTGACTGAAAACACTAAAGAAATTTATTAATAGAACAGACTACATGCAATATACAGCTTGCTATTCTATTTGCAACGTTAGCTAAACAGCAAACCCAAAACAGCTCCTGTATAGAGGTGAAGGGAAGTTCAGTCTAGCAGGGACTCATACATATTTTGCTTATCTAGCATCACAAAGCAAAAGGTACAAAACACAATACAAAGTTTAGCTTACAATATATAGGTAGCTCACATGCCAGGACAAAAAAGAGAGATTTTCAATAAGAAATAGCAGGAAGGGCAGTTTGCTCAGCTTCTTCCAAGTGATATCTTTTATAACATATCATTTTAAAAGAATGTGTGCTAGCACTGCTCTTATCATCTTTAAACTAGTTAAGAAGCCTGATCCAAACTCTGGAGAGAGAAACTATGTGTGTGTCCACTGAGCTATTGTACCAACGTTAATGTTCATTAGAATTGTGAATGGCTGTATAAAAGGGAGTAATAGAAAAAAAAGTAGCAGCATCCCCACTTCTCTTCCTTCCTTTTTCACCTACCTGTCTTTTACGATATTCAGCCTGGTACATCCAGAAATTCTCCATTTAACCTTTTGGTGTTGTCCAGCTGTAGCTAAAGCATCCTCTACTTACAACCTGAGAATAAACTAGTGCTTCACTGTTATTTTGTGCTTGGATTTAATAATCAACCTTGTAATAGGAGATGCGACAGCACCGCATTGTGTCACACGTATCCAGCTTAACCGGCTATGTAACTGAATATCCTGTGAAGACATACATCAGGAATACTGGAGCTTCTTTTGTCACAGCATACTGTTGTTGTTTTAGAAAAGTGGTGTTGTTTACCCATTCTTAGCAGCAGTATATCTAGAGATTGTATACACAGCTTATTAGCACGGTCACACACAGGTTTAGGGGGAGAAATCCACAAATATTTGATCAAAGCAAAATTCAATAGTGCCATTTGAATCAAGGGTCAACTTTTCTAGGTCAAAGTCTTCAAGGGGGTTAGATGAAACCTGCTAGGTCTCAGTTTGCATTTTCTTTGCACTTATGTTTTTTTGGATTGGGCCTTTGACGCTCTAAAAAAAACTCATTCACTTCTGCCATATTGCCTATGAGCAGTAAATTAATCATTTTTCTCTCTCACCCCAACACCCTGAACAGAACCCTAAAGATATGTACCTGCCTCACAGGGGTAACCATATGATCTTATTATCGTAACCCTAGTCCTTCCTCCACCTCTCCCTCATCTGTCTGTTACAATGTATGGAAATTAGATTAGAAGAGCTTTGGGGCAGGAACTTTTCCTCTTATTTGTTCTGTAAAGCACCTAGTACTGTTGAATGCTATACAAAAAATAAATAGGGTACCAACAGCAATGTTAACCCAGTTTTGTTGTGCATCCTGTAGCATTTTACTGTATACATTTTATGTCAAATCATTGGGTGCTGTCATAATTTAAATAAAAAGAATGTTGATTTTACAGTGATACAAGTGTAGTTTTTCACTTCTCTTCTCACTAATGTAGAACAGCTGAAGAGATTTTGATTGAACTTTCCCAAAACAAGAAGAATCCCCTTTGGGCAGACAGTAATCATATAAATCATGAAAATTTCAGCCCAAAATGTGAACACTTTGGAAAGTTACAAGTATGTGGAATATGGGGATTATTATGGAAACTGGTAGTCAGAGACATCAGACACTCACTACAACAGCTCCTCTTCTTCCCCCAATACAGTCAGAACAGTTCAGTCTAATACTGTGATCTGGTCAAATGTGAGTCTCTTTGCTGAGACTGCCAACAAGGGGTCAGTTAATTTCCACTGTGATTTGTACCCTGCCCATTAAAAACTACACTAAAACCATTAATTCATTTCACACAGACCAGGATACAGCTGTTAGATGGTGAAAATTTCCTATCGGGACTGGATATGAGATTGAAACCTATAGGTGAAAAGTCCCTTATTCCATCACATCCTCAGTACGCATTTAGATGGTTGTGTTTTACTATGTTAAGGTAATGATATTATTAAAAGGCAGCTAAGACAACAACACTAACAAACATGTACACGTGTATTGAGCTGTATAATTTATTTATATATGTTGTAAGTTTCCCCAGGAAATAATCTATCCTCCAATAAATCCGACCCAGGATATTACAAGAAAGGTCCCTTGACTCCAGCTCCAAGTGCATATCTCTTCGGAAATCTTCAGAGATAATTACACCCACTTGGGAGGTACTGGCTGTTTACATTCATTAAATCCCCAAATCATGTTATTACATTATTAAACAGTCATACATCAGGAAATGCAAAGTTTGGGCCTATTCGGCAATGGTAGCTCTGGCCCCTTGTGGAGAAGTACTCTTGTATTACATGTTGCAATACAAATGCATGTTGTAGATTTTTATACCTAAATATATATTGTCTTTGGGGCAGGCAACATGTACCTGTGTACATTTATAGTATTGCATTTTAAATATCAGGAACGATAATACAATAAATAGTACAGTACGTGCAATATGGCTAAGTTAGGGCAGGTATAGGAATCAGCATTCTCTGTTTCCTGACTTTTGTCGTTTTGAATTTTCATTCATATTTTTGCATTAAAGAGTATTTTGCATTTAACTTTCTTGTTTTAAAAACGATAATCGAAAAGGAAAGAAAAAAGGCATCTGTGCCTTTATCTGAATGTTCAGATAATGGCTGCATTTTCAAAGATATGCACTGCTTGACGTACTCTCAATGGCTCCTCCCCCAGGTGCTAAGGAGCAGGCACATAGGATTAGATATTAAAATAAAGATATAGGGCTAACCAAATTTTCAGAAATCTGGCCTTGCTGAAAACTGCCCATAACTACCTACCAAATATGTGCAACTGTCTACACAGAACACACCTAAAACTTGTTGTGCAAACACATTTGCAGGTATAATTTTGACCAGAATTTTGAGAATTTGCCCCAGGGCCATGGCAGGGGTATAGAACTTCTCCAGTCTTGGGGCCACAGTGGGCGGGGAGGGGGGGGGAAGAGGGGAGGAGAAAGGAGCAAATGGACGGCAAAATTGTAGGGGGTGGGGGGAGGAGAAAGGAGCAAATGGACGGCAAGATCGTGGGCGGGGGGGAGAGGGGAGGAGAAAGGAGCAAATGGACGGCAAGATCGTGGGCGGGGGGGAGAGGGGAGGAGAAAGGAGCAAATGGACGGCAAGATCACCGGGGGGGGAGGGGAATGGAATGGGGTAGGATCCTGGGCTAAACAGGGGCAAGGCCACTGGGGAAGGCATAGAATGGGGTGGGGCAGGGCTACAATTCTGTCACCGCCCCCCCGCCCTTGCTCTGTCCCAGACCTTAATCTGCCTCTGAAAAGGAGTTCTTGTGCAGAGTACTACAACACTGCATGCACGGGTTCCACTTGTTCACACCTATAAGGTTTTCTTTGCAACCACAAAGGCTAGAAACTTCCCTTTAAAAATTAAATCTCAGATTCTGCAGAATCTGTGTCTGTTCAGCAATAAATACATTAAGAGGGTCAGATCTGGCCAGCGGACGGGGTGCTTCACACCAAAGGCTGGCATTGCAGAATTCCTGGAAACAGGCTCTCTCTCATTATGTGAGATTTTCCTCCACTCTTGTTAATGTCTGTAACCTGAGTTTAACTTGTATTTGAATTTCAATTGCAGCACATCATGTGTCAATCTAAAGCAATTACTTCAGTCCATGTCTTCAGAAGACTTTCTTCATAACTGCAAGCATCACAAGCAGTGCTCTAGTTTACAATGTAGAAAAATCACTCACAGTTGCCTTTATCTTTCCATACATTATTTAAAAACTGAATAAAAACACAAGAATGATTCACAGGCTCCTGAATCAAATATTCACCATAATTGAACTCGCCTGAGCTGTTTTAGGGAGTGTTTGTCTTCCAATGCTGTAATTGATAAACATCTCCCTTCTCCTACATAGTTGATGAATCAGCATAAAGCCTTCTGCCCTTGCAATTAAAATGTTCATTGTTACTGGACTTGCTGTATAATTTTAAGACTTCATAATATCTAGAGGCCGCCCACTGAAGACTTGACTTCTCAAATCGGTTCCAAAAAGCAGCTTGAAAGCCTTTGCTTAGAAAAGAAAGCACTAACAATATCACATCAATATAGTCACTTTTCCCTCTTTCTTTCTTTTAAAGTTCAGCCAGTACCTGAAACCTGCTTAAATTATTTAAGTCAGACTTCTCTATTTCCTCATTAATAATAGATTACTCCTGCTGTGGAAAAACTGAAACATTTTCATCTCTGTGAAGCTGCTCCAGTGTCAGCGTTACCAGAGCGAACAAAAACCAGCAACACAGAAATTTAAGTTTTAAACAAAATGTTTATGACCCAGAAGCAGACAGACATGGAACACTGCAGCTCAGCTCCCTGGTACCTGAAAGGTTTGTCTTCAAAGGCTGGAATGGTTTTGTGAAGCAGAATCTATCCATCTGTGTAATTTACCATTATACCAAAACCAATATTCATTTCAGAGTAGTCCTCACTGTCTGAACATGGCATGCAAAGGAAAAGGTCTCATGAATGCAGACTTTGGACACCAGTGATTGAGATGTCTGAGAAACTGAAGATATGGAATCACAACAGCCAAAAATGCTTCACTGTCAACAATTCTTGGGTTACTGATCTATGCACTATGGATGGGTGACTCAGTTGGAAGAGAGCAATCCCCTCTTCCTAGAACTAAACATGAGGGCCTTAGTCAGACTAATCGTCGTTTCTTACCTCCAGTGACAAGAGGCAGAGAGGGCAGCATGCTCCTCTTCTCTGGCCAAGAGGAGACAGAGGTGCTCTTCTGGAAGGAAACAACCTGCTAACCTGTATGTGTCAGAGTGACCGATGTGTCCTCTGGCCTTCTGCAGCAGGATCCAGTAAACCCGCTCCCCTCCAACTGAGGACACTGTTACTACTTTGGATTTTAAGATGTACTATGGGGTCTTCCACACAAATTACATGCCGGAGTATTTTGTTAAATTTCAAAATCCTTTGCATGCAAGATCACAGCCTACTACCCTTCAAATGGTCCAGATTTGCCCTCTGAGATCCATGCACTGAGGGGACCCTCGGGACACAGTTGTCCTGTTATTGTGCAGAGGAGCAGGGTCAGTTGTCTCTGTGGCACCTCTCTTACCATAGCCAGCTAGGGGAGTCCTTGACAGCTTGGCTCCATTGGAGAGACACTGCCAGGGAACTTTGGGATAGAATGGGTCTGTAGGGGTCCACAGCCAACACACAGGCCTCTGCACAGATGGCCCGGGCATCCTACCAATCTACATGCATCTCCAGGGATCTACCAGAACTGAGGCAGTACCCATAGCTCACCCTCACCCCTCTGATATATACATGTGAGAGTCTTCAAGAGGGAATGCGTGTGGAGATTTCCTCCTTTGGAGTCCCCTGCCACGGGTTTTACTGTAGAAGGGGATGATCCGCACCTACGCGACAAGGCATTCTGAGTGAGAAACCTAACTCTGCTGCTCCACAGTTTTCTCCATGAAGTGTCTCAGTTACTTGGTGTCACAGCTGCAGTGACTGTGCAGGTTCAAGAAAAAAAAAAGGGGGGGGGGTTAAACAGGAGACACTTACAGAACTCTGTCTAGCAATCAGATATGGTTGTACATTCTAAAGAAAAATTAAGGATTTCTGCTAATAGAAGAAAGATACTGAAATTGCCAAACACACAAGCACTGATACCAGGGAAATCCTCATGCATGTCTTTTGAGGTCCAAAAACAAAGGTGAGTGGAAAGCCAAAAGATGTGCTGTTCTAACTACCTGATTTGCACCTGGAAATCCAAGGCCTGGGGCTGCACCGGAAGTTGGACATCCAGAAGTGCAGATTGATTCGTGTGTGCACATGCGTGTGTGAAAAGTTAGCTCATTGTACTTAAATTTAATGGAGCCAAATTCTGGGCCCACATGCTGTGAAAGTACACTGAAGTTAATGGGATTGCACAGGGCGTATATCAGCACACAGTTTGGCTCACTCTGTTTTAAGCGGAAATTTGGGTATTTTATTCATTTTTTTATTCACTGCTTATAGGTATAAATGTTAAGTTTGAAACAAAAATCTTTTTCCTCCTCTCTACATCACATGATCAGAACACCTAGTTCTTGAAGAATTTCCCATAAGAGCTGGACTGCTGGCATTTTATTCTGTTATTCATACATAACGTTAAGCATTTGTTTTGGGAAAAATACATATGAATGAATGGAATATGCTACCAGATTTAACCCTGAGTATCCTGAAGACAAGCACACATCCATAAGCGTTCCTTCCCTCAAGCATCTCCTCTATCCCCCTACTAGCTGCTTTTCCTTTCCATTGCTTCACATAATCTCCATCCCTCTTCCCAACTGCTGGCTAGTTGAACCCTACTCTAAGCACCCCAATGTGAGCCAGCGTCTTAGCCCTGCTACTGAGCCCTTCTACTTTATCCCCTACAAAACATCTAATCTCAACACTATCATCCAAATGCTCAACACTGCAGGGTGACATTTACTTTCCCTTGCCAAAAGAAAAAAAAAAGGCAAAAGCAAAACCTGCTACATTTAATACCGTCACCTGCAGATCATTCTGCTGTCTCCATGGCTTTATCACCTCTCAGAGAACTGCTTGCTAAGTGACACAAGTCTATTATTCTAATCCTAAGGTTTGGTCACTATTTGGTTAACAGCACAAAATGACTAAACATTTTCCAAGGGTATGTCTACACTACGGGACTAGTTTGATTATTCTTAAACCGAACTTGTGAAACCGATATTGCAAAGTCGATCGCGCGAATCCACAGTAAGGACATTAATTCGAATTTGTGAGTTCACAGTAACGGGGCAAGCGTCGACATTACAAGCGGTGCACTGTGGGTAACTATCCCACAGTTCCCGCAGTCCCCGCTGCCCACTGGAATTCTGGGTGTAGCCCCCAGTGCCTTCTGGGGCCAAAAATGTGTCGAGGGTGGTTATAGGTAAATGTCGTCACTCGACCCACACTCCCGCCCTCCCTACGTGAAAGCGCCGGCGGGCAATTAATTCGCGCCCTTTTCCGGTGATTGACAGCTCGGACGCCACAGGACAGCGAGCATGGAGCCCTCCGCGATTATCGCTGCTGTTCTGTCCGTTGTTAACACCTCGCGCCTTATCGTCCACCTTTTCCAGAGGCAGATGCAGAGAAATCGGGCGAGAAGGCAACAGAAGCTCCGGGAGGACATGAACTCCGAGAGGGGCACAGACCTCTCACAAAGCACGGGACCCCGGCCCGTAGAAATCATGGTGGCAATGGGGCACGTTGATCCTGTGGAACAGCGATTCTGGGCAAGGGAAACAAGCACTGACTGGTGGGACCGCATAGTGCTGCAGGTCTGGGATTAATCCCAGTGGCTGCGAAACTTTCGGATGCGTAAGGGCACTTTCCTGGAACTTTGTGAGTTGCTGTCCCCTGCCCTGAAGCGCCAGGACACCCGGATACGAGCAGCCCTGACTATCCAGAAGCGAGTGGCCATAGCCCTGTGGAAGCTTGCAACTCCTGACAGCTACCGGTCAGTCACGAATCAATTTGGAGTGGGCAAGTCTACCGTGGGGGTTGCTGTGATGCAGGTAGCCCATGCAATCGTCGACCTGCTGCTCTCAAAGGTAGTGACCCTTGGAGACGTGCAGGTGATCATAGATGGCTTTTCCGCTATGGGATTCCCAAACTGCGGCGGGGCTATTGATGGGACACACATCCCTATCCTGGGACCGGACCACCAGGGCAGCCAGTACATTAACTGAAAGGGCTATTTTCCTATGATGCTGCAAGCACTAGTGGACCACAAAGGACGTTTTACCAACATCAATGTCGGATGGCCGGGCAAGGTTCATGATGCTCGTGTTTTCAAAAACTCTGGTCTGTTTAGAAGGCTGCAAGAGGGTGTTTATTTCCCGGACCGCAAAATAACTGTTGAGGATGTGGAGATGCCTATAGTGATCCTCGGGGACCCAGCCTACCCGCTAATGCCCTGGCTCATGAAGCCATACACGGGAGCCCTGGACACTGAAAAGGAGCTCTTCAACTACCGGCTGAGCAAGTGCAGAATGGTGGTGGAGTGTGCCTTTGGCCGTCTGAAAGGTCGTTGGAGAAGCTTACTTACTCGCTCCGATCTCAGCCAAACAAATATCCCCATTGTGATTGCAGCGTCCTGTGTGCTCCACAATCTCTGTGAGAGCAAGGGGGAGACGTTTATGGCGGGGTGGGAGGTTGAGGCAAATCGCCTGGCTGCTGATTACGCACAGCCGGACACCAGGGCGATTAGAAGATCACAGCGGGACACGCTGCGCAGCCGGGAAGCTTTGAAAGCTAGCTTCCAGAGCGAGTAGGGTAACCAGTGACTGTTACGCTTGTTTAAACAGAAGCTGAACCTGCCCCCGTTTCTTTCCCCAGTTTCTGTTGCCTATCCTCTCCAATTACCAATCCCCTTCCCCCCCTTCACTCAACGCTTTAAAAGTATAATAAAGGAAACATTGTTTGTTAAAACCGTCTCTATTACTGATTTCTCGGTTAAGGGTTTAACCTGGGACGCATACCGCGGTTGGGGAGCGGGTGGAGTGTTGGAAAGTATGCTTCCAAACTCGGGGAATGACATGCTCCTGCTCCCAGAGCAGTCCGAAGTGCTGGACTGCTTGTTTCAAGGGAGCCATCAACCCCTCCTATTCGCAACTGTGTGTGGTGGGGCCTTTCTGACTTTTTGGCCATGGATTGCGGCCACAGATCCCCTGCTGCATGGATCTGTCATGCAGGGTATTGCCGGCCGCTAAAGATCTGCTGCCACCCTCCCCCACCAGAAAGTCACAGCCCGCCCCCCCCCCCAGAGAACAAGACAACCCCCTCCCAGAATGACAAGTGTGCCCAGTGCATGCAATGTGAGAGTGACTGTATGTTGATCCTTTCCCCCTGTCTGTACCCTGGTTCTGGCGCCTGTCGTCGCTAATAACAAACCCCCTTACCCACTCCCCCAAAACCAAACCGTCCTGTGAAAGAAAGTCAGGGAAAAAGCACTGTGCAAAACAAACATTTTTATTAAGGGGAGCATATTTTTAGATGATACCTAGGCAGGGAACTGTTGTGGGGTGCGGTTGGAGGGAGGGAAAGGACCCATCTAAAGTTTTGGAAATGAGAGCCTTCTGCTACTGGAGCAGTCTGCAGGGGTGGAGTGATTATTTCCACGGCCCCTGCCTCCCCTCGTTCTAGTGACTTTGGGTGAGTGGAGGATTGGACTTTGTGGCGGGGGAGGGCAGTTGGAAATAACATATAGAGGTGCTCTTTCCTCCTGTCTCCTGTCCTGGAGAACGTCCACCAGGCGCCGGAGCGTGTCAGTTTGCTCCCTCATTAGTCCCAGCAGCGTTTGAGTCGCCTGCTGGTCTTCTTGCCGCCACCTGTCCTCGCGAGCTTCAGCCCTCTGCTCCTGTTCGCTGACTGCTCGCTCGGACCTTGAGACGTCCTCTCTCCGCTGTGCCGCCTCCTTTCGGGAACAGACCATCAATTCTGAGAACATGTCGTCCCGGGTTCTCTTTTTGCGCCTGATCAGCGCAAGCCTCTGGGAGGGTGATCCACGGGTAGGGCGGGAGACACTCGCAGTTGTGGGATGAGAGAAAGGGAGTGAATTCCTCAGAAAGATACTTTTTCCAGAACAATGCCTATACTCTTTCCCTGTGAATAAGACCAAGCACAATACCTATCACATGTCCACTTACTACAAGGTCGAATATTATGTCTTTATCCTGAGTGTCTGGGGTCCCGGTGTACAGATCCCAGAAGCCTTGCTGAACACTGGAAATCTGCTCTCCGGAGACCATGGTAAGCTGTTGAGTTTGGACTGCTGAGAGCTTACTTCACAGCAGTGCTCTACTCCCATGTTTCAATCACTGTTCCTGGCGGTGGCCAGTTCCTGCTGCTGCCCAAACCGGTCATCTACAGCGGCTCGCCAATCCTTTACCTCCCCGCTCCGCGTGGCCGCTCCCGGCAACTGAAAGTGCCCGCGAACCGCTCTGTTTGAACGGCTCGCCTACCCTTTCCCCCCCTCCGCGTGGCCGCTCCCGGGAACTGAAAGTCTCCGCGAACCGCTCTGTTTGAACGGCTCGCCTACCCTTTCCCTCCATCCGCGTGGCCGCTCCCGGGAACTGAAAGTCTCCGCGAACCGCTCTGTTTGAACGGCTCGCCTACCCTTTCGCCCCCCCCCCCCCCCCCCGCGTGGCCGATCCCGGCAACTCTCCCTGCCTGCGCACCACAAAGTTCGAATGGTTAGCCTCCCAACTCCCTCCCCCCCCGCGTGGATGAAAACCGCCGGGCGCCTTTCTTTAAAGGGAAAATGAAGAATTCACTATACTAAAGAAACCACTCATTCAAACCAGGGCACCATGACTGATATCACTCTGATGAGGATTACGGAGACAGAGAAAGACTGCATGCTGCATCAATGCCAGCAAACCCCGGGGCCGTATGCAGCCATGCTATGCAAGGCAATTATACCAGAGTACCTGCAGCTTGCATGGCGCGGGAAAGTATCCTACCATGGAGGAGACAATAAGGCCGCTCTCCCTGGGAACCTGATACAAAAGCTTTCACTGTACCTACAGGAGAGCTTTGCGGAGATCTCCGATGGGGATTTCTCCTCTATCCCCATACATATTGACAGACTTTTCGAGTAGTTGCACTGGAAAACGACTCAAAGCAGAAGCGCCTAAGGCCAATTAAGCAATACAAACACAGTGCTTATACACCATGCCTATTGTATTCCACATAAATGTTTAAAACACTGACCTGCTGATCCTTCGCCTGATTCCTGGTCAGGGATGCTGCCTTGGGAGGGTTCGTAGGGGATCTCAGTCAGGGTGATGAATAGATCCTGGCTGTCGGGGAAATCAGCATTGAAAGCGCTGTTGACTGCCTCGTCCTCCTCCTCTCCTTCCTCATCTTCACCGTCCGCGAAAACCTCCGACGACGTGGCCGTAGATAAGACCCCGTAGGCGGAGTCCACGGACACTGGTGGGGTAGTGGTGGCAGCACCACCACCGAGCATAGCATGCAGTGCCTCGTAAAAATGGAAAATGTGTGGCTGCGATCCGGAGCGTCCGTTGGACTCCTTGGTCTTCTGGTACGCCTGTCGCAGCTCCTTGATTTTCACGCGGGACTGCGTTGCATCCCGGCTGTATCCTCTCTCCATCATAGCCTGGGATATTTTCTCATAAATTTTTGCATTCCGTCTTTTGGATCGGAGCTTGGATAGGACGGATTCATCTCCCCACACAGCGATCAGATCCAAAACTTCCCGATCAGTCCATGCTGGAGCCCTCTTTCTACTCTGGGATTGCATGGTAACCTCTGCTGGAGAGCTCTGCATCGTTGCCAGTGCTGCTGAGCTCGCCACGATGTCCAAACAGGAAATGAGATTCAAACTGGCCAGACAGGAAAAGGAATTCAAATTTTCCCGGGGCCTTTCCTGAGTGGCAGGTCAGAGCATCCGAGTACGGATTGCTGTCCTGAGCGTCCACTGAGTGGTGCACTGTGGGATAGCTCCCGGAGCTATTAGCGTCGAATTCCGTCCACAGTACCACGAATTCGACATGGCCATGTCGAATTTAGCGCTACTCCCCTCATCGGGGAGGAGTACCGAAATCTAATTAAAGAGCCATTTATGTCAAAATAAATTGCTTCCTAATGTGGACGGGTGCAGGGTAAAATTGAGTTAACGCTGCTAAATTCGACAAAGTCCTAGTGTAGACCAGGCCCAAGAAAGAGTAATTTTTGAAATGAAAGCTGATTTCTAAAGGAGCTGTGAGGGAAAACAGATTATTTGTAGGACACACCTAAAAAGAATATAACATGATAAGGGCCTGATTTGCTGGCGTGCTGACCTTGGTAAGAGTTGTGAGATTTTCAGTACTTCTGAAAACCAGTCTAAGTAAAATAAAACCTCCTTTAATCAAATCCCCTCTTAGCTGAAAACCAGAGTTTCAGATGAAATTGAGCTACATCTTTGAATTGCATCAGTTATATTGAAAAGCCCCTAATTTTTCCAAAATCTTGTTTGTCTGGAAAAAAATTCTAGGTTCTGATAAACAGGGTTCTATAGTATTTTTACTATAAGAATTGATCCCTTGTGATCACTTAGTGAAGGCAATCCCATTTTGTTCAGCAAGTTGCTAAGCAGTTCAATGCACCCTCTGTTAAAGAAGATGGATTTACTCAGACGTCTGTGTGTGCCGAGTGATACCTGAGTAAAGCATCACAAACAATGCAAGAAGCAGCAACTATTGTTACTGAAAAAAAATCCAACCCACATTCTCTTCTCTTCAAGTGGGTCGTACGTCTTTGAGTCTGCCACAGCATAAAAAATAAACTAGTGTTTTACAACACATGCTGAAATGAGTCACCTTAGCTCGTATGTATCCGGATATCACATTTCTAGTGTCATATGCCCGTTGATGTACAATGACACACTCTAGTCTATCAAGTATTACAGGCTTGATTTTAGAGGTGCTGAGCAGCCGCAGCTCCCAGTGCCCTGTTCCTTTTAAGAAATAGAGAGACAGATATAATTTTAAGAGTTTCCAATGACTGTTTGTGGAATCCATACGTACAAAGCTAGAAAACACTTGTAAGACCAGGATGTTAACATGGAATTATATTTATTTTAGGCATTAGTTGCCAAATCCTGCTTCTACCTTTCCTTAAGCAAGTAGTCCCACTGCAGACAATGACACCACAAGCAGAAATAAGATTACCAGTATTTGACTCTATGTTGGGATAATACAAATTAATTATTGTAATTAATCTTCTTTGTTACACAGGGTTGGCATTGTATGACGTGACATGATCCAGCTCGCAATTCATTTACAAGTTAAAAGTTTCTGGATTGAAAGTTACTTATCTTGTCCAGATCACATCCCTTTTTCATAGTCTAAACTCCATGCTGATATTACAGCAAGGCTGAGGTGTTCAGGGGTTAACGGATGGAAGCATGTACGGCCATTAATATTTAATTTTTATTTAAACTGATATTGATAGAAGATTGAACTATAAATGGTTTTACCACCAAAAGAAGCAGACACCAAGAAAGCATTCCCTAGGAATTAAAGAGAATTGACACACACAAAAGTTTTAGGCCACATTCATCCCCGGGATAAAATTTAGCTGATATTAACTGAATTACTTCAGAGATAACTTTGGCCCACTGCTTTTATCTATTGGCCCCCTCCAGTTCAGGCATACATTTTAATATGATTAAAAGTTGCTTCCAAAACTATTAAAATAAGAGGAAGAAATACAGAAAAGCTATAAATTTAACATTGACAAGTAACTGCACATGGCAACGAGTAGAGGCTGAGCAGTTCTGGATTGATTCTGATGCACGTTGGGTATGTTGTCTAAAGACAAAGTAGTTCAAACCCTGTAATAGACTGTATACTTGAAGAAATAACCTTTAACATCTAGTCCATACATGAGAGTGATTCAACTTTACAATTAAACTAAGAGTGTTGTAAATCTGCACTTTCTTGTAGCGGGCAAGCCCATAACTGATGGGAGCCTGCAGAACCTGATAGCTCGAGATAAACTGAATGGTAGCCATTCTAACCAATCAGTTAGTCAACAAATGTTGGAAAAATGTAATATCACTTGTTTCTGCAAGAGAGCAATCAAACCTTTTGTGGCAAATTCATCTCTGGTGTAACTCTACTGACGTCTGTGGCGTTTCAGGAAGGGTTAACATGGCCCATCGATAACATAGGTCCACTACTTATGCATCCTTTAGAACACAGAATTAAAATAGGTAAAGCTTTAAATATTTAACAGGAACAGAATGAGCCATACAAGCATAGTGTACTTTACCATGAGTGTGAGAGAGTGCATGTGTGTGTGTGTGTGTATGTGTGTGTGTACACGAGAGAGAGCGAGCGCGAGAGAGAGCAAGCATATGTATATTATGTATTCCTCATTCCTTTACTTGTAGCAAGTAGGCTAATAGCTTCATATACTTACATCTCCATCTAGTGGCCTCTGATCATCACAATCCCTGGTTGGGCTGATGTCCTGTCTCATCACCCAGATGGGTTCTTTTGGTTCGTCTGGGGTGTAAGGAGAACGAATGGTCCTTGTCTTCACTTCCTCAATAGCCTCTTTAATATCTTTAATAGCCAGAGATATCGCATCCCTTTTTTCCTTGCTGTATCTCTGCACTGACTCTCCTGAGTTGACTGTGGGCCTGGAGCCAGCTGGGAGCTGACCGTTGCTCTCGAGAGTCCCACTACCGGGAGTATGGGCACATTCCAAGTTCTGCTCTGCTTCTGGCATATCTTCAGCGGCCTTGTCCAGACTCTGAGAACTCATGCTCTGTTTGACCTCAGCCACAATTTGATCAATATCTTCCTCTTGTTCATAACTATCCATCCTTGGATAGGGAGCAAATTCCGCCTCCTTCTCAGGGCTGTCAGACTCTCCATCGGACCGTTCATCATAGTGGTGAAGGCGGGCACCCAGAGCTTCCTTGCGATAGTTGTCAGCTTCCTCCCTCTCCTGCTCATAGAGTCGTAGACCCTCCCTGACATCCAGGTCAGGTGTATCTCCTATCTCCTCGTACACATGCTCCTGCAGTCCATAGTCGGCGTAGGGCTCAGCGTACTGTTCATCCTCCCCTCGGTGGAAGAGCCCGTGAGTGTAGACATACCCCGAGTAGGCGGCATTCATGGCTTCCTCGTGTTCAATGGAGTGAAAGTGTAAGTGGTTAGGTAGTGTTCGGGTCTGAATGGCCTCGGCATGCTCTGCCTCAGCATTTTCTGTATACTCTTCAGACTCAGGTCTATACTGTACTGCGTAGGCGCTCTCATCCTCATTTTCCTGAACTCTGTCTGTGTCATAGCCATCCTCTGCTGTGGCTATGACATCCCCTTCAGCAGTATCAGTGTGATTGTGGAAGCCACTCTCAGTACTGGCTGACCGAGCTAGCATCCCCTCCTCCTCCTGCCCAGACTGTCCTTCTTGGCTGCCATTGGCAAGTCTCGGGTAATGAGCGGCATACTGCTGCTGCTCCTCCTCCACCTCAGAGTGCTCCAGGTCAGCCTCCACTGACTCATTCACCTCTCCGTTTGCTGGCTCGTCATTCACCTTCCCCTCAAGTGGTCCCTCCAAATGGTTCATGGCCAGGTCTGGAATGTAGGTCACTTATTCTATTGACATTTTGTCTACTGAGGCTGGAAAAAAAGAAGAAAAGAAAGTTGATTATAAAGTACCATGGTGATTACAAAGTCATGTGATTTGATATATAATGTCGTGGCAACAAAAGCCATCTCTTCTTCCCCAGCAGACACATGCATGGCCTTCTTGGCTCCAGAGTCAGTGGATGGTAATCATGCAGAGGGTCTACACCGGCATCATACACCTGAACTGTGGTTCATGACCCCAGGGGAACTGTAGAATTTACATTTTTATAGATGTATTCTATGGGAAAGAATTTAATCTCAGATACACCACTGTAAAATTTTATTAATTCTAATTATTGCAATGGAGTTACATTGGTGTAAGGCTGCAGTATGTGAAAACAAAATCTGACCCTTCAAATGCAAAAATGGGATGTTTTCTGTTTTTATTACAGATAGCACCTAAGCACAATCTATCTTCTGTGTTCTGTTAGACAAACAAATTCTATCATTGTTCAAAGAGAGAGAGCATGCACTCACAGCTTAGCACACTGGCAGTCAGTATGGTTGCCAGCTCTCCCAGTATTGTGTCTCAATTTTATATGGGTTTTTTAGGGGTTTTTTTTAAGGCTGCTCATGGTCTGCTGCTATCCTGTAGCTTTCTTGTTAACTTTTGTTCATATTCAAAATGGCTGCCATCTGCCACTGCTTTCAACAGGAGAGAAACAATGCTGTCTTCAGTGAAGATTGCTGGCCCGTTCTCAATACATGGTGTGAGTGACAGTGAGGGGACAGGGAAGTACTGTAAGTGTGTAGGATGTGGTGATCTGGACAATGATGGGATAGCAGGAAGGATAGGGCAATGTGAAAGGCAGAAGAGAAAGAGGATGAACAGGGAAATGTGGGAAGGAGAAGGACAGTGGAGAACAGCGAGAAGGCAGAAGAACATGAGGAGGGAGGGAGTCTAACAAGAAACAAAATATTATGGGGAGCAAAGAGGGAAAATATGATGGGGCAGAAGAATGAAAAGAAAGGGAGGAAAAATGTGAAGGACATTTGAATCTAAGGGGCAGATAGACGAAAGAGGAGATTGACGTAGAATGTGTTCAGGGGAAGAGGGTGAGAGAGCGCATCAGGGGAGAGAGAGGCATGAGAATGATAGGGGAAGAGGATGAGGGGGAAAAGAATGACCATTCCCCCAACCCAGAGTTTAAAAAAGTTGCTTGTGATGGTGTGAGCCAAGGCTCAGTAGCCCTGAGGGTCACTTCCGGTTCATATCTTATGTTCCTAAAAGCTCATGCTCCAGAGCTTCAGCCAATGGCCTGCAGGGGTCAAGAATAGATTTCCGCCCTCCCCCACCCACAATGTATTCTGTGGGGTTTGGGTCTCCTTCCTTTGAAGCATCCGAGATGGCCTTGGCTGAAGATGGGACATTGGATCGGGTGGACCAGTGCTTTGAGGTGGCACCAAGCATTTTCTCTCTCAGGTGCTGGCTGGCTGGTTCTTGCTCACATACATACTCATGGTCTAACCGATCATCATCTGTGAAGTTGGGAAGCAATTTTCCCCAGGTCAGATTGACAATGACCTTGGGGAAATTTTTGGTTTTTTGTGTGTGCCTTTTTCTGCAGCGTGGCATGTGGGTCACTTGCCGATGTTAATCTCACTTAATCAATTCCATCTCATTGCAGGGGCCTTGGGCACTGATGTACCTCTCTCCCTATGGTACAGAACAGTCTTGTCTCCTGTGGGCTGCAATATTTTGGTCTAATTTTGGTTATTGGGTTTAGTGTGCAGGTGGTGGTGGCCTGTGATATACAGGAGATCCGATCTGGTGGTCCCTTCTGGCCTTAAACTCTATGACACTATGAAAGGGGAAAGTGGGGCTCCTGTCTTGGTTGGGAGTTAAGGGGCTTAAAACTCAGAAGGCAGACCAAAAGACAAAGCAATATTTTTCAGTACGATTCATGAGTTTTTGTAGCTGGTAATATTTCATCGGATGCTGGCCCCTGCCGCAACCAGTCCGGCAGCATAAACAAGCTACAAAGCTGGCTTAGTTAGCTCTCAAGGATTCCTGGCCCTATGCCAGCCCAGCCACCATTTCTCTGGCCAGCTGGCATTTTGGGCAGCTCTTGTGGCCATAGGAGAAATTGGAGCAGTTAACGTGCTAGGGTACAAAAGGGCCCCCAAACCAGTCCCAGAAATGGGAAAGGCAGAAAGGGAGCATATCACCTTTGATCACCATTCTCTCTCCCTTGGGTCCTGTACCAAGCAGAGCCCAGTGAGTCAAACCAAATGGGGACTGTAGCAATGTAAACAACACAAGGATTCTGCTACGCTGCAGTATTCTAGTCTCAGTGTATTTTCTAAAATAAGGAGTGGTCTTAATTAAACCCATAACCATGACGCTTGCCAAATGAAGCCACACATCACATTTTCATTTCATCAGTTATTTTTGTGCCAAACAAACACAATCACATAATTACTAGAGAGGCCTGTAAATAAATAATAAATAACTATTCAGAGCCCAGAAAGGGGGGGAAGGGGGAAGAAGCTCACAAGAATGCAGCCTAAGGGGAAAAGGTGCCCATTAGCCAGAACATTTGTAATTTGAAGGTATTATAAATGTATGTCAGATATCAATACAAAATATTTCTCACACATATACTGTAGAACTTGTGCCAAACAGTAGTGAAGTTGGTCTCAAAGTGGGAATCGAAAAGATAAGGCACCCAAAAGAATTAGCCATTTGAGAAAGAACCTTGGCCCTGATCTTCGGACAGACTTTCTACCACCAGAGTTTATGCATGCTGTCTTCAGCCTCCCATGTATGTTACTTCTACTTTAAAGAATAAGTTTAATATAATTGCAAACTATTTGTTAAATAACAATTTGTAAAGAAATCACTTGAAAAGTGGTTGAGCAGGTGAAGATACCACATACAAAAATAACCTCATTTCTTCTAAAAGGATCCTAAACACAGCAAAAAAAAGAAAAATCCACCACTCGAGACACTATTTCAATAGAAATATTAGAAAATGCAGAAGTGTTAATCAAAAGTATGTGGGCAAGAATCCTCCAGTGGCAAAGGAATGTATTTTCCATGTATGATTTCTATGAATCTAGGACAGAAAATCTGTAAAACACAGAATTAGATCCGCATTAGTCAAGGAAACTTGAAATTGCTAATGGACATCTTTTGCTCTTAACCACGGATACAAAATAATTCTAATGAAACTGCTTCACGCTTTTGAAAATATCACCAAGTTTTAACCTCTCTCTGCTCTTCTTGAGGCAATGGAACAACTGTCACTTATTTCAATGGGAACAGAGTAAGGCCAACTGCTTTGAGAACACCACCCTTAATCTGTAGATTTCAAAGTGCTTTAACAAATGTGAGTAAACACAAATTGCTCCATTTTACAGATGGGGAAACAGAGATGCAGAGAAGTTAAGCAACTTGCTCAATGTCGTACAGAAAGTATCAGAGGGGTAGCCGTGTTAGTCTGGATCTGTAGAAGCGACAAAGGGTCCTGTGGCACCTTATAGACTAACAGAGGTATTGAAGCATAAGCTTTCGTGGGTGAATACCCACTTCTTCTGATGCAAGCAGTGGAAATGTCCAGGGGCAGATATAAATGTGCAGGGAAGATTCAGGCTAGAGATAACGAGGTTAGCTTAATCAGGGAGGGTGAGGCCCTCTTCTAGCAGTTGAGGTGTGAACACCAAGGGAGGAGAAACTGCTTTTGTAGTTGGCTAGCCATTCATAGTCTTTGTTTAGTCCTGAGCTGATGGTGTCTGTGACGGAGTAGAGAGTGAGGTGGATTCAACCTGGGAGGTTTGTGGGGGAGGTTCCCTGGGACCTGCGGCATTGCATTAGGAAAGGGAGACTTTACCTGGGGCTGTAACATGAGCCAGGACGGGGGTTGGGAGGTGACACCTTTGGCTGGGAGAATGGACAAAAGGCGAGAGGAGGAGCCCCGGGGGGAGGGGAAGAGCCTCCTGGAGTTTTTGTCTGTGTGTTTTCAGTTTGGAGCTGGCTTGGGAAGAGGAGGTGGGGGGGGGGCAGACAGGGTCTGGCCTCCCTGCCCCGTTTGGAGCTGTGGGGCGAAATGCAGGGAGCCCCCAGGCTGGGGTCTAAGCTCCCTGCCCCCCGGAAGGACCCGACTGAGGGGTCCTGGATGTACTGACAAGCTCTGGTTGGACTGTGTTCCTGGCATCTCTAATAAACCTTCTGTTCTACTGGCTGGCTGAGACTCCCAGTGAATGCGGGGAAGAGGGGTGCAGGGCCGGACTCCCCTATACTCCGTGACAGTGTCAAATTTGCAAATGAACTGAAGCTCTACAGTTTCTCTTTGGAGTCTGGTCCTGAAGTTTATTTGCTGCAGGATGGCTACCTTTAGGTCTGCAATTGTGTGTCCAGGGAGGTTGAAGTGTTCTCCTACAGGCTTTTGTATATTGCCATTCCTTATATCTGATTTGTGTCCATTTATCCTTTTGCGTAAGGACTGTCCAGTTTGACCGATGTACATAGCAGAGGGGCATTGCTGGCATATTATGGCATATATTACATTGGTGGATGTGCAGGTGAATGAACCGGTGATGGTGTGGCTGATCTGGTTAGGTCCTGTGATGGTGTTCCTGGTGTAGATATGTGGGCAAAGTTGGCATCGAGGTTTGTTGCATGGATTGGTTCCTGAGTTAGAGTTATTATGGTGTGGTGTGTAGTTGCTGGTGAGAATACATAATAACTCTAACTCAGGAACCAATCCATGCAACAAACCTCGATGCCAACTTTGCCCACATATCTACACCAGGAACACCATCACAGGACCTAACCAGATCAGCCACACCATCACATCCACCAATGTAATATATGCCATAATATGCCAGCAATGCCCCTCTGCTATGTACATCGGTCAAACTGGACAGTCCTTACGCAAAAGGATAAATGGACACAAATCAGATATAAGGAATGGCAATATACAAAAGCCTGTAGGAGAACACTTCAACCTCCCTGGACACACAATTGCAGACCTAAAGGTAGCCATCCTGCAGCAAAAAAACTTCAGGACCAGACTCCAAAGAGAAACTGTAGAGCTTCAATTCATTTGCAAATTTGACACCATCAGCTCAGGACTAAACAAAGACTATGAATGGCTAGCCAACTACAAAAGCAGTTTCTCCTCCGCTAGCCAACTACAAAAGCAGTTTCTCCTCCCTTGGTGTTCACACCTCAACTGCTAGAAGAGGGCCTCACCCTCCCTGATTAAGCTTACCTCGTTATCTCTAGCCTGAATCTTCCCTGCACATTTATATCTGCCCCTGGACATTTCCACTGCTTGCATCCGAAGAAGTGGGTATTCTCCCACGAAAACTTATGCTTCAATACCTCTGTTAGTCTATAAGGTGCCACAGGACCCTTTGTCGTCATACAGAAAGTTAGTGAATTAGGACCCTTTTTCATCTACTCCTGTTTTAAGTGGAGTAGATCAAAGCTCACTAGGAAACTTTTAGTGTGCAACAGAAGAATCCAGATGGACAGTTAGTGCATGGCAGACTAACGCTAGGTAGACTTACTCCCAGTTTGCTGCACGCTAACTGTTTATCTACACAGGCCCTCAGACAATATCTAATAATGGACTTCCATTTTAAATGCACACACTCCAAAACAATTTCAACATTCTGGAGTACAGCAGACAGAATCACTGACAGGTGCAGCTGTAAGAAACAGCAATTATTTAAAAAATACAAAATATCACTTGAAATGTTGCTATAGGCCATTTTGAGGCCTCCAAATTTTGCTTTTGTGAAATGGAGTTTTCTGAAGTGAAGCTTGTGAAACTTTGTTTTGATATGAAAATCAATCTTCAGAATAAAATTTCATATGTTGAAATTTTGAAAGCTTTCCATTTCACTCAAACATATGAAAGTGAATTTTCACTCAAAAACGGTCCCATTTTCACTGAAAAACTCATGAAATTCCTGTGACATTTATTAGTTTTGTTTGTTTTGCAAAATTATCTCAGTTTTCCCCAATTAAAAAGAAATACAGAAACCACAAATGTGAAGCTTTTTAAAATGTAATCATGAATATTTCACACGGTCTTACTGACAAAAACAGTAGCTTGGGAGTAACATTTTCAAAAGCACGTGTTACTTCGGAGCTCAGGCCCCACTGGCGTTTCAGTGCGACTGAGACTTAGGGTACGTCTATACTCACGCGTCCTGTCGGAGGCGCGGGATCGATCTTCTGGGTTCGATTTATCGCGTCTTGTCTAGACGCGATAAATCGAACCAGGAAGTGCTCCGCCGTCGACGCTGGTAATCCAGCTCGACGAACGGAGTAGGTGGAGTCAACAGGGGAGCCTGCGCGCCGCGTGTGGACCCCGGGTAAGTGCTTTTTCATTCGAACTAAGATAGTTCAACTTCAGCTACGTTATTCACGTAGCTGAAGTTGCGTATCTTAGTTCGAATTATGGGGTTAGTGTAGACCAGCCCTTAGGCTTCTAAGACACTTAGGCCCCTCTGAAAATGTTACCCTAGGTCAGGGGTAGGCAACCTATGGCACGAGTGCCAAAGGCGGCACGTGAGCTGATTTTCAGTGGCACTCACTCTGCCCGGGTCCTGGCCACCGGTCCGGGGGGCTCTGCATTTTAATTTAATTTTAAATGAAGCTTCTTAAACATTTAAAAAACCTTATTTACATTAATATATAACTAAACTATTGTTGTATGTATAGACTTATAGAAAGAGACCTTCTAAAAACGTTAAAATGTATTACTGGCACGTGAAACCTTAAATTAGAGTGAATAAATGTAGACTCGGCACACTACTTCTGAAAGGTTGCTGACCCCTGCCCTAGGTCCTTAGTGTAACCCACACACCTCCTAGGTGTGGTGTTCTGTCCCATCTAGCGGCACAGAGACCACTTAAAGAGAGTTAAATGAGTCTGCTCTACAGCCCTTAGCTAAGAGCCAGTTGGCTTTTAACTCATGCAGTAGAGGCTCATGCACTAAGCTCCAGAGGTCCCCAGTTCGATGCCGTCTACTAGGGACTGTCGGCATTACATTAGCTCAGAACTTTATTCGAGCCAACACAGAAGTCTCACATTTGGTGGCTAGAGGGCACAGTGAGTAATCAGATTTCTGGTGCCAGCAACAAGTTTCTCCCCATGCTGATACAAGCCTTTCTGATTGTTCTCATCAGGTTCCCACAAGAAAAAAACTTCACCTCCAAACACCCACTTTAAGTGAAATGCCACAGTGTTACAGGACGGGAGAGAAGAGAAGCAACAAAGGTCCCACGGTCCTGGAAATAAAGACATGCTACACTTCTGAAAAATGCAGCATTCTCACATTAATTACCCAGAGGAGCAGCTGTGCTCTAATAATCAGGCACATATGAGAAAGTGCTTTCTAAGCACTCCTAGCTCTGCACTCAAACCCTGCTGGATGGATTTGTCTCTAACAGAGAAATCAGAGTTTGACTGCTGGTGCAACTGGTTTCTCACTGAAGGTTAAGCTATGTTCTCAACTGTAAAACAAAAAAACCCACAAATAAATCTCTACATTTTAAAAACATTTGGCTGTTTCATAGAGAGATTGTGATAAAACTCCAGTTTAGCTCTCTGCTATTTTATATCAAATACTTAAAAGAAAAACAAGAAACACATTGATACACTTAACACTAAAGGGTGTGCTGTCATCTCAATGCAAGATAACGTCAATCAACATGCTAATGAGAGCAACACATGCACTGAGGAGAGAACAGAACCCCAAATGTCCAGGTAAAAATAATCTTTCAATGCCTGTATTTTTAATCCTTTCTTCCATCACACATACAAACAAGTGGCACAGAAGCATTTTGCTCTATATTAAACATGGCTTTCCTTAAATTCATCATTACTTTTGTGAGAGCTCTCAGTTTCATATTTAAAACAGCCCTTTTTCGCTCGTTTGAACCTACACTGAAACTGCCCATACATCCTCCCTCTCAGGACGATAGTTATTGATTAAATGGAATCAAGAATTTATTCACCCGCTCTCATGTGCTCCCCCCACTGTGAATGATGAAAAATTACTTGGGTTCAGTGCATTGAGGTTTTGCACATTAATAAGCTTGTTTCCATCATGGATATTCACATGCTTGTATTATTAAATGTTTTCATTTGTAGCACAGAAAACGTAATCATTCAATGGACCTATTTGTCAATGTGTCTTACAGGAGAAGTGGTTTAGTGCACTAACCTGGCTGAGTTTGTAGGTAAATAGGACTTTGGTATTTCTAAGATTAGCTCCTTTTAATGCATATTTATCCATAACCACAAATCACACTATTCCAGGAAGGACCCAGGACTGGAAGAGCAGGGATGTTAGAGCTCACGAGCAAGGTAAATTCGCACAGATGTCCAGGGAATTTGCAAAGCAGCTGCCTGGTTTCTGCTAGGCTCCAGCAGTGTTATCAGTCCTTCACTTTCATAAGCAACCAAATTCATCAGCTTCCACAAAAGACATATATTTTGAAAAAACAAGACAGTTTTACATTGTATTATGCCTTTTTAGCGCAACGCAAGTTTTACTTAAATAATTTGCTTTTAAAAAACTGTTTATTTTTTAACCAGGAATGTAGCTATTTAAAAGTATGTCAGTGTGTTTCATCACCTCTGCAGAACACAAAATATTTCTTTACCAAGCCTATTCCTTCAATGGGCTTTTTTCTTCTTTCCTTTCCTTTTTTAAAAGGGGGTTCCCTTGAATTTATCACCAAAATGAAGGTAATTCACTGACTGAGAATTTTATAGTATCTGCGATGACTCCTTTGATGGAATCCTAATGAGTTTTTCTTCTACTGTTGGGCAACCGCTCTCTCTTCTCAACTGACTACCTATTTGGGAAACCTGATTGCTTTCTCCTTCTGTGTGACAAGTCAATAAGACGGTAAAAGGGATCACTTCCCAAAGATATCTGAAGTAAGCCGGTGGAAATACCCCATTCACTGATTGTCAAAAATCTAGCAACCTAGAGTTGAATCCACCATAATAATAATTCCATTTTAAAAACTTAGTTTGAGAACATTGAGGCTGCACAGTTATGCACCTAAAGGTCAGAAAATGATAAAGTAAATTAAAGGTTGCACATGAAAAATTAAAGTTTCTGTGCATGTAAAGTTTTTCACAAGAGCTGGTGAGAGCCTGGAATATGTTAAATCCAGAACATATATTTCTCTACATTGTGGAAAATCTAAGACGGCAAAATGTTTTCTGTGCTAACCAGTCTTCTGCCTAGATGGCTCCCACCCCAAACCCCCTAGCTTCCCTCAGTTCCCGGGCCTCAATCTCCCCTCCTAGTTTTTTCATCAGTTTCTCTTCTGGACCTGAGTAGAAGCAGAGCTTAAACCATCCCTCCCCACTGATGAGTAGGAAAACTTTACTGGGTCACTGTCATCAATTGCTGCAGACTGTAAGTTTCAATTGGAAAAATAAAAAAAAGTTTGTGTGGACTTTGGCGCAATAAAAAAATAAATGGGGAACAACAGGAAAAGGAGAAACAGGTGCAGAAAAAGAGAAAACATACACTGAAAACAAGGCAGGGGGAGATGTACCAAGATCAGTTATAGGGAAGAAAAGAAGAAAAAGTGGAGTGAAGAAAGGAAAGGGAAGAAAAGGTGGGGAGAAAAAGGAAAAGATGTCAAGTTAGATTTTAAATGTGTTTTAAATGGAAGGTTAATTGACTGTTATAATTAAATGCACTAAACACAAAAGTAACACAGAACTGTTTTATGCCTTAAAAATTGCAGAGGACTTGCTGGCACATGTACATTTAACCCTATCAGATTTAGACCATAGGCTTGTAGGTAAACCATTCAAGTCCTGTGCAGGAACTCTCTTTTCCAAAGGCTGAGATAGTGAAATCCTGGCCCTTTTGAAGTTTTGCCACTGACATCAATAGGGTCAGGATTTCACACAGAGGCTAAGTGACTCCTTGATTCAGATGATGTGCATCACAGACTTCCTTAGCTGTGAACTTTACAAGCATAGGAAGACCCCACTCAAAATGTACTATGCACAGTTTTCATCAGAGCACTTAAAAGTGGTACTTCTCAGTGAATGCTTTTTCCTGCCAAATTTCAGTTTTTATCTTCAGTGATTTGGGGCTGCAAAGCTATTTATAAGATTATGGAGAAAGTGCATTTTTTCCCCCACACAGCCCACTCAAAAACAGATGACCCATTTTTGCTCAAAACTTTCTGAGAGAAGCCATCTTTGGGCAAAGACCAAGCACTGAAAATTTCAGTTTCAGCAGTGAAAGTTTCATTAAGTTATAATGAAAATAGGCAGGAACCAATTACACGACCTTAACTACAGAGGTTATTCCCACTATTATCTGTGTATGCATGTGTGTGTATAAAATATGTACTTACTACCACTGTTATTCCTTCATGAATTCTAAAACAAATAAAAAAACCACCTGTAATTTTTTTTAAAACAGAGCACTTTAAATCCATAAACCTATGCATTACTTTTCCTGACACATTTACCAATTATAAGACAGTATGTGTGTTTCAAAAATGGCTCTGCCCTCCTCCTACCGGACTCAGCAGTCATAATGTTAATCCTGATTGGCCTCAATCATTGCACACTTTCCATTGAAACCGATGGGTGTTCTGTCACCTACTGAAAGCTGTATAATGTTCCGTATTTGTGACAGCATTATTGCTAAAATAGGACTGCGATGACTAGTACATGATCAACATTTTGTAGGTGAAATCTTGGCCCTGCTGAAGTTAATGGCAAAACTCTCATTAACTTCAATGGGACCAGGTTTTCACTTCATGCCTTAACTTCACAGGGAGGTAGGGACACGGACATGGATACACACACACCTCCTTGAATACACAAAAAGGAGACAAAATTTGGCAGTACAAACACAAACTGCACTTAAAATTCCAAGTCTATTTTGGCTGTAACCAGGATATAAAATTCCATGGTGGGAGAGGTTACTTCCAGTGATAAGATTTAGCAGCAGAGTCCCTAGAGAACATGTCACATGTTAACTCTTAATTAAAGGGAATTTAAATTGAATTCCAAGCTTCAAATTTAAAAATGACTGCTTAGACCTACTCCTAAAGTCTTGTTTTGTTGTTATAATGCTCATTCAAATGAAAACAGCATGAGCCACACATCCCTGCTCTGTAGTTCAGAAATGCCAGGATTACATCTGTGGTGGATAATGCAGTTTCTGGGTTTCATCGTGTTTGTACCAACTAGCATTTTTCACAATTTTTTTTTAAGTTTTACACATTTGCTGGTACTTCAGCCTCCATGCCGATCTGTTTGACAAACCAGACTCTTCCTTGTTGTTACAGTTCAAAAGTATGCTCATAAATGCATCTACTGCAGCTGATAATCTGCTGAAATTATTTAGAGAAAGTTTAGAAAACAATGGTTTGTTTGAGCAATTTCTCTGTACCTTTGTAAAGTGCAAGCAAAACACCATGAGGTAGAAAGGGAATATATATTAAAATCACAGCCATTTTCAAATGTAACATCTTATTAGAAAGACAGACTCTTCAATGCCTATACAGTTCAACCCTGGTCCCTTTTAATATGAATTTAGAGCAGGTGAAAGGAACCAGATTGGCAACTCCAAGTTCACAAGGCAGTATATCAACTTTTAGACCTTTAAACATTTTGCAAAACTGCTATAAGCCTGTGTCCGAAAAGAGGCAGCTAAATAAAATGCCCAGAACAGCCGATGCTGGTACAAGTTTGCCAGGTCTGAATAGCTGATTAAACCGTATGCCATGCCTGTGCTTTTTCAGCAGTAAGGTTGCAAGTGAGTAGGGTGACCAGATTAAACAAACAAAAAATATCGGGACACATGGGGGAAGCAAAAAACAACAACAAAAAAACCGTAGCTGTTGGCTCAGTGCATGCTGCCAACCAAACACAAGCTGCAATATCGGGACAAATGGCGTCCCGACCATGTATCGGTCGGGACGCAGAACAAGAACCAAAAAAATCGGGATGTCTGGTCACCCTACAAGTGAGAGTCTACATCAGAGATGGAAGCTACATTTTCTATCTTTGCTGTTCTTTTTCTCTCCCTTTTTGTGTGTCTCTGTCTTGTTTTGTCTTTTTAGGAACGGGACTGGACTTCAACGACAGTTCCAGAACATCTCGAATAACTTCTCCTCTCCCCGCAAATCGACAGTAGTTACCAACTTTAATACCATCTAAGACATTGTCAAGGAAGGGATTTTTTCCCTTCTAAATGGAAATGGAACAAGGGATGTTGTTAAAATGAAAGCCTTAATCAGAGCAATAACTATGTTAATGTTATAAAGAAAATAGTATGAAGTTGAATTTAATTGGGGTGATCAGTAATAGTTGTATTCTGTACTTTAAAACAGAGGAAATAAAGGACAATAAGAGGGGAGTGAGGGGATTTCAAGGTTGGAGGAGACTGGAGAAAATAGAGAGGGGAAGGGGAAGAGCCTTCAAGAGTTTTGCGTTGTCATAAATATAAAGGGAAGGGGGAGAGGGTCTGATGCAGATAAAATCCTCTTACCAGTAAAGGGTTAAGAAATGCAGGTAACCAGACCAACACCTGACCTGGCCGGCATCTGACCAATAAGGGGACAAAATACTTTCAAATCTTGGGAGGGGGAAAGCTTTGTGTGGGTCTTTGTCAGACTCAGAGTGATCTTGGAGTCAGAAGGAACCAGTCATCTTTTCATCAAATCCTCACTTTTCTAAAGTAAGTTTAGATAGCATAGCGAGTAGATTTCTGTTTATTTTTGCTTGGTACGTTCCCTGTGTGAGAGGGAGGAAACCCTGACATGGTGGCAGAGCGGTGGGATATATTGAACCAGAGATTTTTTTTGAACCAGAGACAGGGAGTTTAGAATTTTTTTTTCTTCTCTCTGGCTCTTCCCTGTAGCTGCTTGGAAGCAGGGAGGGGGGAGCGGTTAAGCTGCTAGGAGCTAGAGTATCTACATATGAAAGCAGGTAGTTAACCCCCTACAGGGAAAACCCAAGCAAGTTTTTTTTTCTTTGTAACTCTATCGGGTTAAGACAGATTAAACACAGAAAGGCTAAAATGACTGCCAGTGAAGCAGCTATTAAACTTGAGCTAGCTAGACTGCAAGCCAATGAGAAAGATAAAGAACATGCTGAGGAGGAGAGGAAACATGCAAGACTGCTACAACTTAGACAGATGGAGATTGATGAAAAAGAAAGAGAGAGGAAGTATGCTATGGAGGAGAAGGAGAGAGAGAGGAAGCATGCTGAGGAGGAGAAAGAAAGAGAGAGGAAGCATGCCTGGAGATGGAGAAGACCAGGGCGGAGCGGAATCTACCGGATAACACTAACAATCCTTCCCCAACAATCCACAAATGGGAGCAACTATGTCCACCGTATGATGGATCCCGTGATATTGCTGAATATTTTCTCACCTTTGAGAGACTATGCAATCTCCATAACATTCCTGATGCTCACAAAATGACCACATTGGTAGCAAAGTTGACTGGAAGTGCTCTGGACATATTCAATAACATGCCTATTGTTGAGGCTTCTGACTATGAGAAATTCAAGGATTTGGTTTTAAAACAATTTCAAGTTACACCTGAAACTTACAGAGTAAAATTTCGAACCCTTATCCGAGGGCCTGGACTAAGTAATGTAGCTTATGTAAACCGGATAAAGGAGCTGTTAAATAAATGGGTCAAGGGAAGGAATGTTACTAGCTTTGAAGGAGTGTGTGATTTGATGGCTCAGGAACAATTCCTGAATATGTCCAAGGATGATATAAAACAGTGTTTATGGGATAAGAAAATGGACTCAGCAGACAGTCTTGCTGTTTATGCTGATCAATACAAACAGTCCCAGATCAGCAGAGGGGCAAGGAAATTTGGCACACAAGGGGTGCAGGAAGCAGAGAGGAACAACCCTGGTCATAATTTGGGGAGATACCAGAAAGGAAAACCCGAGACCACACCACAACACCAGGGGCAGCCCAAGGCCCCACAAGGAAAACCCCAGACCCCTTATTGCCCCACCACACCATTCTCCAGCAACCCACCTCGCCCCACTGACCAGTCAGCTGGGCGATGTTTCCAATGTAACGAATTGGGGCATGTGAAGGCCAACTGCCCCAAGAACCCCAACAGAGTACAGTTCATTGCACCGGGGTCACACCAAAGGTCCTCAGGCCCAGATGCCTCCCAGATACCCTTGGAGCGAAGGGAAACGGTGAGTGTGGGCGGAAAGAAGGTTACAGCGTGGAGGGACACTGGAGCACAAGTGTCGGCTATCCACCAATCCTTAGTGGACCCCAGCTTAATCAACCCAGAGGCACAAGTGACGATTCAACCCTTCAAGTCCAACTCTTTTGATTTACCTACAGCCGTGTTGCCTGTCCAGTTCAAGGTCTGGTCAGGAAATTGGACTTTTGCAGTCTATGATGATTATCCCATTCCCATGTTGCTGGGGGAAGACTTGACCAATTGTGTGAAGCTAGCCAAGAGGATGGGAATGGTCACCCGCAGCAAGGCTAAGCAAGCTGTCACACCTAGCTCTGTTCCTGAAACTTCCACCAGAACCCCATCTGTACTACCAGAGACACAGATAGAGGTGGTGGAACCAGATACCCTGCCAATGACTGCAACAGCCGTCGTAGATCCAGTCGCAGAAACCCAACCAAAGCCAGTCTCGGAACCGGAACTGGTGAAGCAACCAGCACCAGAACCATTGCCAGCACTGAGTCCAGCGCTTGCAACCCCATGTATAGTGCCAACACCAGAGGGCACCACCGAGCCTGCAATGGCAGCAGCAGCCGATAACTCCATACAAAAGGCTCAGCCAGAGCCTGAATTACCACATCGTGCACCAGCAGAGAGCGGTTCACAGTTAACGGAAACAACCCCATCACCTACATCGCTTCCAGAGGGACCCAGCCCAAGTCCACAACCCAGTGAGGAACTGATGTCTCCAGCATCTAGGGAACAGTTCCAAGCCGATCAGGAAGCAGATGAAAGCCTCCAGAGAGCTTGGACAGTGGGACGGAGCAACCCACTGCCTCTCAGCTCTTCTAATCGATCCCGGTTTGTTATAGAAAAAGGACTTCTATATAAGACGACTCTTTCTGGTGGACACCAGGAAAACTGGCGTCCTCAGAGACAGTTGGTAGTTCCAACTAAGTACCGGGTAAAGCTCTTGAGCTTAGCCCACGATCATCCTAGTGGTCATGCTGGGGTGAACAGAACCAAAGACCGTTTGGGGAGGTCATTCCACTGGGAGGGAATGGGCAAGGATGTTTCTACCTATGTCCAGTCTTGTGAGGTGTGCCAAAGAGTGGGAAAGCCCCAAGACCAGGTCAAAGCCCCTCTCCAGCCACTCCCCATAATTGAAGTTCCATTTCAGCAGGTAGCTGTGGATATTCTGGGTCCTTTCCCGAAAAAGACACCCAGAGGAAAGCAGTACATACTGACTTTCATGGATTTTGCCACCCGATGGCCAGAAGCAGTAGCTCTGAGCAACACCAGGGCTAAAAGTGTATGCCAGGCATTAACAGAGATTTTTGCCAGGGTAGGTTGGCCCGCCGACATCCTTACTGATTCGGGAACTAATTTCCTGGCAGGGAGCATGAAAAGTCTGTGGGAAGCTCATGGGGTGAACCACTTACCACCATCAAACAAATGGTCTGGTGGAGAAGTTTAATGGAACTTTGGGAGCCATGATATGTAAATTCGTAAATCAGCACTCCAACAATTGGGACCTAGTGTTACAGCAGTTGCTCTTTGCCTACAGGGCTGTACCACATCCCAGTTTAGGGTTTTCACCTTTTGAACTTGTGTATGGTCGCGATGTTAAAGGGCCATTACAGTTGGTGAAACAGCAGTGGGAGGGGTTTACGCCTTCTTCGGGAACTAACATTCTGGACTTTGTAAGCAACCTACAAAACACTCTCCGAGACTCTTTAGCCCTTGCTAGAGAAAACCTAAAAGAGGCTCAGGAAGAGCAAAAGGCCTGGTATGATAAGCATGCCAGAGAGCATTCCTTTAAAGTAGGGGATCAGCTCATGGTCTTGAAGGCGCTCCAGGCCCATAAAATGGAAGCGTCATGGGAAGGGCCATTTACGGTCCAAGAACGCCTGGGAGCTGTTAACTATCTCATAGCATTCCCCACCTCAACTCTCAAGCCTAAAGTGTACCATGTTAATTCTCTAAAGCCTTTTTTCCCCCGAGAATTGTAGGTTTGTCAGTTTACTGCCCAGGGAGCAGAAGACGCTGAGTGGCCTGAAGGTGTCTACTATGAAGGAAAAAATGACGGTGGCGTGGAAGAAGTGAACCTCTCAATGACCCTCGGATGTATGCAGCGCCAGCAAATCCAGGAGCTGTGCACTAAATTCACAACGATGTTCTCAGCCACCCCAGGACTGACCGAACGGGCATACCACTCCATTGACACAGGTAATGCCCACCCAATTAGAGCCCAACCTTACCGAGTGACTCCTCACGCCAAAACTACTATATAACGGGAGGTTCAAGACATGCTACAGATGGGTATAATCCGTCCCTCTAGCAGTGCATGGGCCTCTCCAGTGGTTCTAGGTCCCCAAACCGGATGGGGAAATACGCTTTTGCGTGGACTACCGTAAGCTAAATGCTGTGACTTGCCCAGACAACTATCCAATGCCTCGCACCGATGAACTATTGGAGAAACTGGGACGTGCCCAGTTCATCTCCACCTTAGACTTAACCAAGGGGTACTGGCAGGTACCGCTAGATGAATCCGCCAAGGAAAGGTCAGCCTTCATCACCCATGTCGGGCTGTATGAATTTAATGTGCTCCCTTTCGGGCTGCGGAATGCACCTGCCACATTCCAGAAACTAGTAGATAGTCTCCTAGCGGGATTGGGAGAATCAGCAGTTGCCTATCTTGACAATGTGGCCATATTTTCTGACTCATGGGCCGAACACCTGGAGCATCTCCAGAAGGTCTTCGAGCGCATACGAGAGGCAGGACTAACTGTTAAGGCTAAAAAGTGTCAAATAGGCCTCAGAGTGACTTACCTTGGACACCAGGTGGGTCAAGGAACTATTAACCCCCTACAGGCCAAGGTGGAGGCTATCCAAAAGTGGCCTGTCCCAAAGTCAAAGAAACAGGTCCAATCTTTCTTAGGCTTGGCCGGATATTACAGGCGATTTGTACCGCACTACAGCCAAATCGCCACCCCTCTAACTGACCTAACCAGAAAGAGCCAGCCAAATGCGGTTCAGTGGACTGATGAGTGTCAGAAGGCCTTTAACCAGCTTAAAGCAACACTCATGTCTGACCCGGTGCTAAGGGCCCCGGACTTTGATAAACCATTCCTGGTAACCACAGATGCGTCCGAGCGTGGTGTGGGAGCAGTCTTAAGGCAGGAAAGACCAGATCAAGAATTCCATCCTGTCGTGTTTCTCAGCAAGAAGCTATCTGAGAGGGAAAGCCACTGGTCAATCAGTGAGAAGGAATGTTACGCCATTGTCTACGCTCTGGAAAAGCTACGCCCATACGTTTGGGGACAGCGTTTCCACCTGCAAACCGACCATGCTGCACTACAGTGGCTTAATACCGCCAAGGGAAATAACAAAAAACTTCTTCGGTGGAGTTTAGCTCTCCAAGATTTTGATTTTGAAATACAACACATTTCAGGAGCTTCTAACAAAGTGGCTGATGCACTCTCCCGTGACAGTTTCCCCGAACCAACTGGTTAAAATTGTCCTTGCAATGTGGGAAATATTGTTAGTCTTTATCCAGTTATTAGTATATTTGGAGATGCATGTGTCTTATTACTTTTGTTTTCTTTTAGAGCTCCAGGAAGAAATCACAGCCAGTGTTTCACACTATCGGTGATTTGGGGGGCGTGTCATAAATATAAAGGGAAGGGGGAGAGGGTCTGATGCAGATAAAATCCTCTTACCAGTAAAGGGTTAAGAAATGCAGGTAACCAGACCAACACCTGACCTGGCCGGCATCTGACCAATAAGGGGACAAGATACTTTCAAATCTTGGGAGGGGGAAAGCTTTGTGTGTGGGTCTTTGTCAGACTCAGAGTGATCTTGGAGTCAGAAGGAACCAGTCATCTTTTCATCAAATCCTCACTTTTCTAAAGTAAGTTTAGATAGCATAGCAAGTAGATTTCTGTTTATTTTTGCTTGGTACGTTCCCTGTGTGAGAGGGAGGGAACCCTGACATGCGTAAACCCTCCCCTCCCCATAACTCAAATGATCAGATGTCAATCCATCGCCAACGGAGAGGCTCAAGGTCCCATTGGTGGAAAATGTACCTCGTTTGGATTGCAAGAGAAGCAGTCCAAGTGCTTATGCAGAGAGTACAGGGGTTTGGGGTTCAGCAGAGCACAGTCCTTTGGGGATTGTTTTACATATGCTGGTAGTTCATTTATGGATTTAGAGTAAGGGGAATGCAGAAGAGAGGAAGGAAATGTGGAGGCAAGGGAAGATTAATACAAGAATTACATATAAAAGTTTACAAACAGAAACCAAGCCATATTTTGCTTCAGCTAAAACAAAAAAAAAAAAAAAAAAAAGAGAGAGTGGGCATAATATTTGCTAAACATGTACCTTTTGACAATAAACATAAATTTAAGGCTAAGGAGAGATGATTTATATTGCTGAAGGGCACAATTGCTGGGCTATTAATAACAGTTGGCTCAGTGCATGCTCCCAACCAAACACAAAACACTTTAAGGACTTCTTTACAGCACTGCAACGCTTTGGGGAAGGGGAAATTATACTTAGAGGAGACTTCAGTTGCACACCGACTCCTTACTGGGACAGATAAAAAAATAGATGGGGGATAGGGAAGCAGGTGCAGCATTGACTTCTCTGTGCCAACAATTCAACCTCTCGGATTGCTGGAGAGAACTACACCCTGAGGAAAGAGATTACACATTTTATTCACAGCCTCATCAGTTATATACTAGAATAGATTTAAAGCTGATCTCTAAATCCTTAATGAAGCAGACAGGATCTGCAGAAATTGGCACTATTACAATGGCAGATCACGCACCAGTGGAAGTAATATTCGATAGCTGGGTTGGGTCCCACAGATCACTTTATTGGAAAACAAAAAAATGGTTACTAACCTTCCGTAACTGTTGTTCTTCGAGATGTGTTGCTCATGTCCATTCCATGTTAGGTGTGTGTGCTCACACAAAGTTTTTCCCTCAGTGTAATCTGTAGAGGACTGGCTCTGGCGCCCTCTGTAGTGGAACGCATATGTGCCGGTATCCCCCTACCCCCCATCCCCAGTTCCTTCTTTCCAGAACTCCAACAGAGAGGAAGGAGGGCTGGTCATGAAATGGACCTGAGCAACAGTCTCAAAGAACAGTAGTTGCGGAAGGTAAGTAAGCATTTTTCTTCTTCGAGTGCTTGCTCATGTCCATTCTATGTTAGGTGACTCCCAAGCAGCATCCCCGGAGGCAGGTAGGAGTTCATGGATGCGTTGATTGCAACACAGCTCTGCCAAAGCCAGCATCATCTCTGGCCTGCTCGGTGATGGTGTAGTGGGTCATGAAGGTGTGCACCAATGACAACATTGCAGCCCTGTAGATATCCTGGATAGGGACTCATGCCAGGAAGGCTGCTGACGATGCCTGAGCTCTAGTTGAATGGGCCATCACTATTGGTGAAGGTACAACGTGCTCCCAACTGGTAGCAAGTACGGATGCTGGTAGTAATCCAAGATGAAAGCCTCTGAGAGCCTGTCTGACATCCAAGGTGTGCAAATGCCTCTCCTCATTGGACACGTGAGGCTTTGGCCAGAACACCAGGAAGAAAATGTCCTGGTTAACATGGAAAGGCAACACCGCTTTTGGCAGGAAGACAGGGTGGAGACACAACTGAACCTTGCCTTTGTAGAACACCATGTACGGGGGCTCCGACGTGAGGACTTTAATCTCAAAGACTCGCCTCACCGAAGTGATAGCCACAAGAAAAGCAACCTTCCGTGTCAGAAGTGAAAGAGAACAGGAGGCCAAAGGCAGAGATGTCTGCCAGGTGCACCTTGATCGAGGCGAAGGTTAGGCCCTGATGTTTCAAGTGAAGCAGGTAGTCCAGAATGGACTGCAGAGAAGACTGAGTAGGGGAGGTTCTCCACTCCAATGCCCAGCAGGAGAAGTGCTTCCACTTTGCCAGGTAAGTCACTCTAGTGGAGGGTTTTCTCTCCAACAGAATGCGCTGGACTTGACCAGAGCAGGCCTGCTCCTCTGGGTTCAGCCACACAGCATCCACGCTGTGAGGTGGAGAGAGGTGAGGTTCCCGTGATCCTGAGAGAGTAGATCTGAGCGTCTGGGAGGTATCCATGGGGGCGCTGCTGCCAAGTCCATGAGCATGCCGAACCAATGCTGGCAAGGCCATGCTGGGGTGATCATGACGACATTGGCTTTGTCCCTTTTGATTTTTAGGAGGGTCAGTGGGAAGGTGTATATCAGGTCGCCTGCCCAAGACAGAAGAAAAGCATCGGAGAGTGATCCACTGTCGAGCCCTTGGAGGGAGCAGAACCAGTGGCACTTCTTGTTCCGTCTGGTGGCAAACAGGTCCACTTGGGGAGTTCCCCACCTCTGGAAGATCATTCTGGGGACCTCTGAGTGGAGGGACCACTCGTGGGGAAAACAGAACGACCTGCTGAGGCGATCTGCTAGCATGTTTCGGACACCAGGGAGATGTAGAGCCTTGATATGTATGGTGTGCAGGATACAGAATTTCCACAGCCGGAGGCCTTCCCAACAGAGGGCTGAGGACTGTGCTCCTCCTTACCTGTTGACGTAGACTATAGAGGCCATATTGTCTGTCCCACATGATGGGACAGTTGCAGGAGGAACACTTCACAAGCCAAATGGACGGCCCTGAGTTCCCTGACACTGATATGCAGCAGGGTGGATTTGATTTAAATCAAACTGATTTAAATCACTAGTCAGGAAGACTCGATTTAATCATGGATTTCTACATAAAAGTGCATTCTTGTTAATTGTTATAACCGTAATACATATTCTTAACAATTCAGAGATAGATCTGGGTTTCATTTTTAGAAGGTACACACTATACATTTTTAAACAGTGATTTATTTTGAAAACTTTTCAGATTAGTTTTACAGCTATATCAGAAAATGAATGATTGTTTGGTTATTTCATTTACCAAAGGTAATTGAAGCAGATATTTATGAAGTCATTGGGAGGTGAACTATCTTCAATTCAACAGGTTAATCATTAATATTTGGAGGATTTTCTTGCCATGCTGAGAAGGAGGAGAACATCACCAGACAGACATTTAAATTGTTTTATTTAACTAAAACAACAACATTACGTATTCTGGATTTTTTTCTTCAACAGCAAGCATATAATATTTTAACAAAACAAGCATATGCATTTTTGAATTTAGTTAAACATTCACTTTTTTTGTTTTTGTTAAAACTGTTTTTAACTAAAATCGTTAAATGAAATATTTAAAAAAACAAACAAATTTTTAAATCGACTATGTCAGCCAGGTCAACATGAGAAACTTAAAATATTGGCTTCTGCTGCTAACTCGGTCGTCGTCACTTTCATTTTCCTGTTTGTTCATAATCTGGAAAAGAAAAACTAGCTTTCCTGCTTTTTCAGCTCCCAAACGATTTCTCAATTTGGAATGAGTTAGTCCAAAGGAAGAAAATATTCTTTCTACACTGGCCGAAAAAGCTACTGCTTTTAAAAATGAAATTATGTCTTCAACAGTCTCTGAATCCAAGTGCTTAAGTGCCTTCCACCAGTTCACTGGTGTCCTCTCTTTAAAACATCATCAGCAAACATATATTTCTTGAATGGTTCACCCTTAGCTCTGAAGTTTATTATAGTTGGCATTATGGAGGAATGATTGCTGGATGTCCATGTCATAGCCAACTCCTCTTCTTCAGCAGTTAAGGTTTGACCCTGGTACCGAGTATTGAGAATATTTGCCAAAAAATGAGCTGGAGATAGTGCTTGTCCCATTCGTTTTTTTAATGCTTGTAATTTAACTCTGTCATTGCATATTTCTCTTTTTAAGATCTCACTCAGTTCCTTCCAAATTTCAACAGCGTCAGCAATAAAACCGCTATTTCCCTGCATTTTGTTCAAGGCTACAGAAATAGGCTTCAGGGTACTCAGCATATGTTCAACATTTCTCTTAAGCCCAATGTTGAGAACTTTGGCTGTGACAGTGCCATCTATTTTTTCATGATTTTGTTCACAAACTGTCATCAGATTAGGCCAGTTCTTGATACAAGGCTCAAAACAGTCCACTACTGAGTTCCATCGGAAGTCTTGTGGGAGACTCTCACTTTTTTCAGAGTAGCTGCTACAAAGTAGTTGTTATGGAAGTATTTTGCAATTTCAACAACATTAGCCTTTATTTCTGGAACACTGAAGGCTTTGGCTAGGAGGTGCTTCAAATGAGTATGTTATTAGTTTGGAACTCTTCTAAATAATTTCTTCTCATCTTGGATACATTTGCAGCATTGTCTGTAACCAAGCTGCATACTAGACATTTGAATTTTTTTTCACAGTTTGTTATAGCTTTTACTGCTACTTCTTGTAAGTATTCTGCTGTGTGCGCATTTCTTGATGCATCAGTTGTTTCTGTAAGGAAGACATTCCCTTCTTCTGTTGTCACACAAGCACATACAACAGGATAATTGTGGACATTGCTCCACCCATCAAGACTCAGGTAAACAATTTCACCCTCTAGACCTTTTGCACACTACTCAATTTCTCTTTCGTACACTTTATCATGCAATTTGCCTGCAATATCTGCTCTGTTGGGTGGACTGTATCCTGGTCTTAATGACTGAACCATGTTAATGAAGTGTGGGCTCTCAATCATACGGAAAGGAGACTTTGTTGCATTAACAGACCGGACAGTTTTTTCATCAGTTTTTCTAATCACAAACTTATCTATGGTTGTTTCTAGATGGAGTCTTTTTTTTCCTTTTTGCTACATGTGATATACTGTGGCTATGTGACATACATGATGTGACTGAAACACTATCATTTCCAGATAACTCTAAAATTACAGAAATTAATGGTGATCTTGAAGGTGGATAGTCTTCAGAATCCTGTATGTTGAGGATGGATTCTCCTAAACAAAATAAGTCAATTCAGTTATTTAATTATTATTACCACACTGCTCATTTAGTATTACTGATTGCATTCACAGATACTCAGTACTACTTTAAAGGTGAAATTGTAAAAGGAAGATCTGCCCATTTCAGCTATTTATTTTTTATCACAACTGCATCTAAAATGATAGTACCATAAAGTAACAACTATATTTTTTGCTCAAACATTAGAATTCAATAATAGCCCAGAAGGAAGACAGGCAGTCCTTAAGAAAGAAGTATGAAATAAAAAAAAGTTTACCAACCTGAAGATCCTGCATGTTTCTTTCATCATCTTCAACGCAACTTCCTCCTGAGAAGGAACATGGAGCTCGGCAGATTGGCAATGGTATACCTAGAGCTCTGGGACCCCAAAGATCGGTGCCGTGAGTCTGGCGAGCTGCATCCCAGCACCAGCTGACCAGTCTCGTGGTCCCGGTGGACTTTGTTACCCTGAGGAGCAATGCCCCCGCTCCGGTGACTGGTGCCATAATTCCGGGGACCAGTGGCGTGCTACGGCTCTGCGCTGACCACAGGGCGAGCGATGACACACCTCAGGGGACAGGTGCTGAGAGTCCAGTGAAAGGTGCCAGGAACTCCGATTATTATGGGCAGATCGGAAGTGCATCACCGGGGATCACTGCTTCGACGTTGACCCCAGTGCCGGCTTCCCTCTAGAGATGACTACGTCTTTGCCGGTGCCACTGATGCCCCATCAAGACATAATGTCTTCTGCAGCCTGGAAGGCCTCCAGCGTGAATGGCACCCCCAGGTGCCAGGTACCTTTGCCACTACCCGGGGTGGTTGGTGGGTTCCAATGAGGGCTGGATAGCCTACCCAGCGATGCAGGTGCCTGGCTGGGGTCCGGAGATGTACTGTCTCGCACAGACCTACGCTGCTCTCCAGACAGGGGATGCCATCTCCCGGTGTGCTTCCTTCGCTTTTTAGCAGATACAGGGGACTGGGATCAGCGTCGGGAGGCCGGTGCCAGAAGTGCACTTCAAACCGATGCCACTGTGCTCAGAGCAGAGTCCCATCTCGGCGGCTGGGAGACTGGTGCGAGGGCCAACTCCATGAGGAGCACTCTTAGTCTTATAACCAGCTCCTTTTTAGTTCTTGGCTTCAAGCTCTTACAGATGCGACACGTATCACTAACGTGGGTTTCCCCCAGACACTTCAAGCAGTTTTGATGAACGACAGGAAGAACCACTGGGTAAGAGCACATGCCGAAGCAAGGAGATGGTCCAGTACCATCACTGGCAGTAAGAAGGAACACAGAGGGAGAAGGGGGTCGCCACTTATACCGGCGCATATGCGCACCACTCCAGAGGGTGCCAGAGCTGGTCCCCTACGGATACCACTGAGGGAAAAACTTCCAGCATTGGTGCATGTGGCGAAAACACATACCTAACATGGAATGGACATGAACAAGCACTCGTAGAAGAACAGCTTCCTTCTCCAAGACAAAGACCAGATGGGTTGCAGCAATTAAGAAGGACATTATTCAATACTTACAGTTCAATGATATTAGTACAGACAAACTTCTCTAGAAGGCAAGGAAAGCAGTATTTGGGGGTCAGTTGATGAGCAGAGCCTCTCAATTGAAAAAAGAAAGCTCAAGAATAAATAGAACTAGAACAGGAGTTAACAATACAGGTTCAGAAAAAATATAGACAATTAACTAATATTAGAGAGGAAGTTGAATATGTTGATAACAGATGCTCCCGAAAAAGCCCTTATGTGTAACAAAGCAGAAGATTTAGGAAAAGGGAACTGAAAGTGATAGGCTAGTGGCTTGAAAGCTTAAAGGGATTCAAGAGCTACGTGCTATTCCACCAATTAAAAACAATCAGCAAAAGATACATGCCCTAACGAAGTATGTGCTACTTTTGCTGCTTATTACAAAAATCTCTCTCTACCTCAGATACTGCAAGCTCTGAAGTTATTCAAAAATATGTGGAAGGAGAAGACTGGCCAAAGATAAGCAAAATTGATAAAGAAACTTTAGATAAAGAAATAACAGAAGAAGAAATCCTAGAGGCAATAGGAGGTACGAAAAGTGGTAAAACTCCAGCATCTGATGGCTTTTCAACTGAATTTTACAAGTTATTTAAGGAGGAATTAATGAGTCCTTTGAGAGGTTCCTTCAACACTATCTAGTAGGGGAGGAACTTCCATAACCTATGAAAGAAGCTACTATTATTTTTCTCCCTAAAGATGGAAAAAACCTTACATTATGCTGTTCCTATAGGCCCATATCTCTGTTGACAAGATTTTAGCAAAAATACTAGCTAGCTGATACTAGATAGCTCTCATCTTATATAAATTCAGATCAAACCAGATTCATTAAGGATACACAAATGTCAGACAATATTTGGAGAGTAACTCGAAGCATTCACACACACACACAAAAAGCTCAATTTCTCTTGTTATCAATAGATGCAGAGAAAACTTTTGATAGAATAGAGCAGGGGTCTCAAACTCAAATTACCATGAGGGCCGCATGAGGACTAGTGCATTGGCCTGAGAGCCGCATCACTGACCCCACAACCTCGCTGCCCCCGGCCCTGCCCCCACTCCACCCCTTCCATTAGACCCCGCCCCTTCTCCGCCTCCTCCCCTGAGTGCGTGGCTCCCCGCTCCTCCCCCTTCCCTCCCAGAAACCGCGAAGCCGCCAGACAGCTGTTCTGGCGGCGGGAACTGCCTGGGGGTAAAAATAGAACCTTGGAGCAGCGCGGAAGGAACGGGGATCTTAGCAGCCACAGAATGTAACTGGGGGCGGGGGTGAGGGGAGTTTGCGGCCACAGAATGTAACTGGGGGGGGCGGGGGTGAGGGGAGTTGGCGGCCATAGGACGTAACTGGGAGGGGGGGCGGGAGGAGCCTGGCGGCCCACCTCTTCTCCCCCCCTCCTCCCCTGTGTGCGCGCTTCCTGCTCCTCCCCCCTCCCTCCCAGAAACTGTGAAGCTGCCAGACAGCTGTTCTGCCTGCGGAACTTCAGAAAGCAACTCGGGGGAGGGGGGCGCGGGGAGCCCGGCAGGCCGCAGGGAAGTGCTCCGAGACCCCTGGAATAGAGCATAGCTTTTGGTTTCTAGTTCTGCTCCCATATGGATTTTGGCCCCCTGTTCCTTAAATGTATAACCGCTCTTCACACCAGCCCAAAAGCAGCTGTACAAGTTAGTGGGGTTAAATCTCCCCTTTCTGAATTACACAGGCTGGGATGTCCATTGTCTCCTTTACTTTTTGCACTGGTCATGGAGCCTTTTGCATAGAGGAAGAATGGATCCATCATAAGAATAAAACTTTCAGGAACACATCAGAAAATAGCATTATATGCAGATGACACTCTTATTTTTATCTAAATCCAATATTTCCCTAAAATTAATTTGTAAAGAAATCCAGGACTTTGGGAAAGCATCTAGATTTGCACTAAATTACGCCAAATCTGAAATGCTATCTTTGCCAGACTCTGAAAAGTCACTCCTCCAGAAAACATCTGGATACAAATGAGTGACAAATTCTATAAAGATACCTGGGAATTCAAATCTCAAACAGCCTAAAAGAGTTCTATGATTTAAGTGTCAAATCACTAATTCAGCAAATGAAAAAAAGATGTGGCATGCCGGGGGAGGTAAGCAATATTTGGTTGGGAAAAATAGCCACAGTTAAAACAAATACTCTGCCAATCATATCTTTCTTGTTTCAAAATCTTTCTGTGATTATCCCAGATAAAATCCTGGAAGGAATACAGGAGATGTTGTTAGAATTTATAACGAATAAAAGAAGACCAAGAGAGTGAGAGCAAATACTTTGTACAGACCCATTAAACAGCATGGATTACCTGTTCCAAATATTCTATCGTACTATCAAGCCAGCCAGCTCAAAGCAGTAGTGGACTGGGGGATTTAACCCAGTCAAACACTGGGTCTTTATTGAACAAGAAAATTGCTGCAGTGTAAACATTGCTAGACTACGGTTGATTATTTTTAAAAAAGCCATGCCCTCCAGAAATAGACGCACATCCTTTAGCAAAAGCTACTCTATGTATTTGGGACAGAACTAGAGATAAGGTCAGTTCTTTTCCCTCACCAATAACACCCATTGCAAACAATCCAGATCTTAACCCAAATAACAAACCAGAGAGCTTCAAAGATTGGGAGAACCATGGAATACACATGATTGGCCAGCTATTCAGTAAATAAGCTTTTCTGGAGATCAAAACTAACTTTAACTGGCCCACTCTCTCTTAGTACCAGTACTTTCAAGTCAGACACTATGTTTCTCAACTTTCTAGCAAACTTGTTTTATACAGAAAGCTAACCTTAACAGAAGCAGTGGCATCCGGCCAATTAGAAAAAACAAAACCATTATAATTAATTTATATAAATCTTTGCAGATAACTTTCCTAACAAAATAGCGTCCAAGATAGCAGGAAAGCGGTGGATGCGACGTATCTTGACTTTAGCAAAGCTTTTGATATGGCCTCCCACAGTATTCTTGCCAGCAAGTTACAAAAGTATGGATTGGATGAATGGACTATAAGGTGGATAGAAAGCTGGCTAGATTGTTGGGCTTAACGGGTAGCGATCAACGGCTCGATATCTAGTTGGCAGCCGATATCAAGCAGAGTGCCCCAGGGGTCGGTCCTGGGGCCGGTTTTGTTCAACAACTTTATCAATGATCTGGATGATGGGATTAATTGCACCCTCAGCAAGTTCGCAGGTGACACTAAACTGGGGGGAGAGGTAGACAGGCTGGAGGGTAGGGATAGGGTCCAGAGTGACCTAGACAAATTGGTGGATTGGGCCAAAAGAAATCGGATGAGGTTCAACAAGGACAAGTGCAGAGTCCTGCACTTAGCAAGGAAGAATCCCATGCACTGCTACAGGCTGGGGACCGACTGGCTAAGCGGCAGTTCTACAGAAAAGGCCTTGGGGATTACAGTGGATGAGAAACTGGATAGTCAGCAGTGTGCCCTTGTTGCCAAGAAGGCTAACGTCATATTGGGCTGTATTAGAAGGAGCATTGCAAGCAGATCGAGGGAAGTGATTATTCCCCTCTATTCGGCACTGCTGAGGCCACACCTGGAGTATTGTGTCCAGTTTTGGTCCCCCCACTACAGAAGGGATATGGACAAATTGGAGAGTCCAGTGGAGGGCAACGAAAATGATTAGGGGGCTGAGGCACATAACGTACGACCAGAGGCTGAGGGAACTGGGGTTGTTTAGTCTTCAGAAGAGAAGATGGGGGATCTGATAGCAGCCTTCAACTAACTGAAGGGGGGTTCCAAAGAGGATGGAGCTCGGCTGTTCTCAGTGGTGGCAGATGACAGAACAAGGAGCAATGGTCTCAAGTTGCAGTGGGGGAAGTCTAGGTTGGATATTAGGAAACACTATTTCACTAGGAGGGTGGTGAAGCACTAGAACGGGTTACCTAAGGAGGTGGTGGAATCTCCATCCTTAGAGGTTTTTAGGGACCGGCTTGACAAAGCCTTGGCTGGGATGATTTAGTTGGTGTTGGTCCTGCTTTGAGCAGGGGATTGGACTAGATGAACTCCTGAGGTCCCTTCCAACCCTAATATTCTACAATTCTATGATATATGACACACCAGGAAAAGGATGTGGATAAACAAACTACCCCAGAGGAATGGGGTTTGATCTGGGAAAAAAAGAGGATCAGACAACCTCATAATAAAATAAAATTTCTTTAACACACTGTTTCAATAGTACCTTACATCAGTCAGGCTAAATGATAAATGTTGGAGAATTTCTGCTGAAAGAGATTTTATGCATACATGGTAGACATGTCCAGTCATTAGAGAGTACTGAGATGCAATCCGTAACCAAATATCACAAACTGTGGGAAATGTATTATCAAATGATTCTTTGGTAATCCTCCTGGGGCTTCCTAGTAGAAATGGTTACAGGAAAGGAAGAATTAATCTCTCATCTGCTAGTAGCTGCTTGATTATTGGTAGCCTGTCATTGGAAAAATGCAGACTTTTTAATGGTGACCACTGTATGCAAAGGATAGTGTCTCCATATAATAATAATGAAATACAACCCCTCATACATTCATATTGGTTAAAATTGTAATTCCTTCACCCCCATGCCTCTCCACATAAATAATATGCCGGAGAACACTGAGCTCTAAGCTATTCTAATAGAAACTTTCCACTTTCATTTAGGTGACATTAATGGTGGTGAAAGGTGTTTTAGTGAAAGCCTTGGACAGCAAAGTCCTGTTTCTATAGGAAAAGTGCAGGCCACAGCTATGTAGTTTTCTTCATACTGACCCAACCGAGTACATCAACCCTGATCTGGAGTGATAGTAATCACTGTCTCCTATCTCCATTCAGTCTCTGATTTTTCTTCCAAATCTGCCAATAAGACTTCGGTTAGCACCAAAAGCGGAGGCAGACTTATTTGGTCATCTGTCCACTTGGACAGAGACTCTGCCAACTTCATCCATGTCTAACATTGAACAGCCATCATACAGCAATGACTTTTGGTCACAACTGAACTGGGCTACAATTCATCCAGTGACCAATCTATGAGAAACTCTGTTCTATTATCAATCCCCTGAGCCACTCAGTCCTCCCAATTCCGTACCTTTGAAAAATTACACAGAGAAGGGAAACCCTAAATCAGTAAATACCATTAGGGAAAACCACACACACACTCCACAAAAACTGTCCCAATTTTTGACCAGTTTTATTTGCCAACAGCTGGAGGGAAAGCATGTCACCCAGGAGTACTCTCTCAGCAAGGGAAATAAAACACTCCTCCAAGCTGAAAAGTAACATCTGAATAGATAACTTGGCTAAAGCACTATAAAAAAGGAATTTCTACAAAAAGAAACACAGGTCAATGGGTTTCTTTAAAAGCACCTTCCTCCACTGGTGACTAACCAAGTGCAGGAGGCACCAGAGCACAGTGAGTTTTAAGGACATTCTCTCAAAAACATGCAAATCTTGACAGCGTCCACACCACAATCTGTACTAGACATAGAATGTGATAATTTGGTGTCATAAATGACAAAGACAGCCTTTTGGACGCTGTTGAGACCAAGTCAATAAGCAAATAAAGTTCTGCCAAAATATGTAAAAAAGAACTTCAGCAGGTGAGTAGTAGAGTGGAGAATTACAATATTAGACTGATCAGGGTCCCTGGCCTGAATGGAATAAGTGGCTCAATGCCACTCCTTGAAAGCTGAGTACCTTACATTTTGCAATTGGGTACAGAGTAGACAATCAAATACAGGAACTCCTCATTTAAAGTCGTCCTGGTTAACGTTGTTTCGTTGTTAAGTTGCTGATCAATTAGGGAACATGCTTGTTTACAGTTGTGAAATGCTCCCTTCTAACGTCGTTTGCAGGCTATCAATGGCAGTTCAGCTGTCCCTTCCCCCCCTGCCATGTGTTGCTCCTGCCCTCTGCCTTGGAGCTGCTCCCTGAGACTCCTGCTTGCTGTGGGGAGGGGGAGAGGGGGAAAAAGAGGGGGGCTAATGTCAGGGTGTCTCCCTCCCTCCTGCTCCTGCACCCCGTTTACCCCATCTTCCATAGAGCAGGGGGGACACACGACAGAGGGAGCTGCTGCAGCTGCTGGTTTGCTGATCTAATTTACAAGGCAGTGTACTTCTGACCCGACTCTTGAAACCTAATTGGAAATGCGCATCTCTATCTCTCAAACAAATACACGTGTGTCTCTGTCTGCCCTCCCTCCTTTCCTGCTGTCTTGAACAGTGTGAGAGTTAATCCTTGAGGGCTCAGTGGAGTGCTAGTTCATCATTTAGCAGTAAGGCATTCCCTGGGAAATATCCCACCCTCTGACTCCTTCACCTCAACCAAGCTTTACAATCATCATTACTGTGTACCAATATTAAATTGTTTGTTTAAAACCCCCCTCATTTACAGTAATACTTATGGGGAAATTGGATTTGCTTAACAACGTTTCGCTTAAAGTCGCATTTTTCAGGAACATAACTACAACGTTAAGTGAGGAGTTCCTGTATACCTACATGTGAATGAGGGAGAGCAAACATGCAATTCAGGGTTAAAAGAACCTTAAGGAGAGTTCAGGAATTCATTTTTATTGTCACAGACGTTTGTGACAATGAAAGAATTTTAGCAGTTGTCAGGCAAATAATACTTTCTGTACAAAATGCGACTGAGTATTAGCTTTCCCCAACTTAAATTCAGGAACACAGGCAAAAAGGAGTGAAACTGAACCTGTTAGCAAAGCCTTAGAAGACAGGAACATTGAAACACCAATACATTTCCCTGATATACTCTGGGTCAGACATTCAGTAAAAGAACATCCCTTTTAGGATATTGGTTGAGCATGCAGACTTCATACTAAGTTTAATAAGAGGGGATATCACAAGGATTCAGATGATATAAAGGCAATTAAGATATGATTCTCCTCTCACACCAGTTTAACACTGATTTAATGCCACTAATTAGAGTGGAGTTATTCTTTAATTATTCTGATGAAGCCAATTAAGAAAAGACAAATATAGAACTTCTTTATCTTTTGTGTTTTAGTAAATAGTTAAAATGTCTTATTGTCTGGAAATTCTAATACTTAGATATACAGAAAAAGACTTTGCAGCACAATATAGCCTTCATCTATATACTGATATGTATGTGACTGCACTTATCCAAGCCATAAAACAAGCCCAAACTCTTAAAGACACTCAACATACAGAATATTAAAAAAAACAAAATAAAGCCCATTTCAAGGACTTGCTTAAAGCCCAGAAAAACAAGCACCTCAAAATAAAAGTCCAGCTATTCTTATTTTAATGATGTTTACACTTAAGCACATACTCGAAAACACCGTTTTTGCTAATGACTCTTTCCAGAAAGGCTTGAAAGGGAAATGTATGTAGGAGCATGGAAAATAAAATTATAAGGGAAAGAAACTGATTAGGGACAAACAAATCAGTTCATTCCCTTTCGCCCTCACTCTTCAAACAACAAAAGTAACATTTCCTTGTTGTCACAGCTAGAGCTCCTTTTCAAGCATCTGACATGCTTGGATTATGTTGCCGAGACCCAGGCTTTAACACTATACAATTTCTCTCTCATTTCAGTGCCAATAAGACTCAAAGGTCCGAGCGTGCGTCATCCACTGAAATGACATAAGCAAATGAGAGCATTATGTTTAGATATTTTTAACCCTTGAAGAGAAAAGATGAAAACTCTGAACTGGAGCCCCAAAGTCTCTTTATGTAGCTATGTTCATAAACAAAAACCACAACTAACAACAAAACTAGATTTATAAAAATCGTGTTTTAATAACTACTTTACAGTAGCTTCAAACTCCAAGCTTTCTAGAATTCAGTGTTGTTGGGAAGATCTGATTCTGCCTCCATAAATTCTCACTCTTAGCGTCCCCTCCCAAAAAGGAACAAAGAATGGGGAACAAATCACTATATGCAAAAAAGGGGGAAGGGAGAAGATCAGACTAAAAGGAAATTACCAACATCTAGCTCCTCTTTATAGTCTCCCCCGCTACTCTTATTGCTGTATTTTATAGTAGAATTTTAGCCGTTATTTCTTTATCTTGGATACACCAATCCAGGTCTAAAGGGATCTGCAGATCAATCTTCTTCTATAACCTCTTCCATCTCAAGGACAAGCTGCTGACTCAGTCTGCATTAGAAACCCCAGATGTGCTGCCTGGTTCATGTGACTAACCAAACGCTTAAAATGGACCTCATCTCCCCTACTAAATGACAGTTGTACCCCATTTTCCACTTTGGGGAGAACACACCCACTATAAACCATGTACAATCTTCCCAAAATGCAATATGAAGTGGTTAGGAAAGAAATTAGCAGCTGAATACGCAGTTCATCCATTTCTGCCACAATCTGGCAGGATAGTTGTCATTTGCAGCGTCAGATGCGATGCACCAGCCAACAGTGCACCTAGGATTTTCAACGCAAGTCAGCAGCTACAATCACGTTTCACCTTCATGCACCACATTTTTGCTTGTCCCAGGCTACCAAACAATAGGATTTTTCCTCAGCTGGTTGGTTTACTAACAATTAATTTCAGCATCCTGAGTGTAATTCCACAGGTGAAAGACACAAACAGGTTCATTTTCAGAACTGATAAGAAGAGGAGACAGAGTTCTTCAAACAAGGAAGGAAGTCATTAGATGGGCACATCATCTTTCTCTCGCAATGAGGAGGATCTTGATCCAGACCTCTTTTTCAACAGAAAGACCAGTCGATTTTCTGTTGGTGGAATTGGTTGCCCAGACACAGCTAAACACCAAATCTGTTCTCTCACTGTAATTAAAATCTTAATGAAGACTGGCATTTTCCACATTTGCAGCTTATAACAGAACAGAATGGTATTACTAAATGTGCTGTGCACAGTCAGGGCATGGGATTCATCGCATAGATACCACAGTTTCTTCAAAAGCAGATAGATCAGATGGAGGGGCTGACAGGTTGCAACCACTGGGGTCACTCACTATAGGTTAAAAAGTTACATTGAAGCTAATCACATTACACACTATTACAAGAGCAGCGAGGCCAATAAAATTCAAAACAGATGCAGTCTGCCAAAAACATGAAGCATTTCAGGCTCTCGTTATCCTTTTCCCCTTAAGAAAATGAATGTACAGGAACACAATTACACAGGGCAGAGAACGTAGGGAAAAGAGATTCTCTCAAACACATACTTCATTCACCTCCTTAGCCATCACGCAGAGCCAAAACCTTAATGCATCAGGATCAAGACACGCACACAAAGCAGAACTTCACAGACATGACTTTAAAATGAACTATAACACAGGACAATGGCATAATAAAATTAAAGCTGTGGTCATATGGGAATTAGAAGACAGGGAGCCAAGTACACATACATAGGGTTTTATGACCTGCCAGATGAAATCATTTCCTCCCCCACTCCTTTCTTCCAAAATACAAGAAGCGCTGTTAAACAAGAAAATAGAAATTAGAGGGCGAGTCTACACGTCCAAAAAAACAAAAAAAAAAACAAAAAAACCCATGGCATCAAGTCTCAGAGCCTGGGTCAACTGATTTGGGCTTGTGGGGCTCACTCTACAGCGTTAAAAATAGCAGCGCAGGCATTCCCACTTGGGCTGGAACCCTGGCTCTGAAACGGGGCGAGGGGTTTGGGTCTCAGAGCCCAGGCAGGAGTGTCTACACTGCTCTTTTTAGCCTCACAGCGGGAGCCTGAGTCAGTTCACCCAGGCTCTGAGACTCGTTGCTGCAGGGTTTGTTTGTTTTTTATCCTGAGATAAAAAAGATTTATAAGGTCATCTCCCTGAAAATGCAGGATTCTTTCCTGCAAGACATGTTCCTATGTTTTATCCAGTCTAGTTTTAATTGGCTCAAGTTTTCCCTCATATCCCTTACTGTGAAATTCACCCCCTAGGGAGAGAGCCAGCACAGGTAAGTGGGATTTCCATGGTGCCTAGACCATGGGTTGGCCCTCTGTACAGGGTGAATTTCAACCTATCAGAGTGTTACTGAGTTCAGGAGATTTTTTTTTCCTGCTCATAAGCAGCGTGATGTGCACTGTTAAGAATGGAATTAGGCAGACATCCTTAACAGATCTGGCAGCACATAGGGGAACAAAAGCAGGCCCAAACAGTCCACTGGGGATTCCCCTTTATAGCAAGGAATCCTTGGGTGGTATGAAGCTAGCATAATTGGCAGCACAGCACCCACTCCTAGCCCACGTAGTGGGTGCTTCGGAGTGTGCCTGGGCGCTGAGAGGAAGAGCGACTGGAGCACACTGCGTTCCAGAGATCCTGGGACAGTGGAATAGCCCCTGAGGGCCTATTCCAGGTGACGCATGTTAGAGACGCCTCTGGCTGCTCTAACTTGTTCTAGGAGCCAATCCAACCCCAGAATCAAATCTCCCCCGCCCCCCCCCCCCCCACACACACACACATCAACCTAGGATCTCGTCCAGAGTGTCAGGATTTCCCTGGATGTGCACATACATACATCGAAGTATCACGAAATATTAGCTGAAGCAAATAGAAGATTATTGAATATGAGTAGGCTTGGAAGGATTTGATTTTTAGTTGGTCACTGTTGGTAAATGGGCCCACACAAACTGATGAAAAATATTTCCATTGATGATAAATGAAATTCACAGATAGGCATAGTAAGAAAAATGCTGCTTGAGAGCTTATTAGAGTTTGATTTAAGGATATTTTCTTTGCATATTTTGACATGGGATGCTGACAATTTGTGTTTTAATGGTTATAAAGCTTTCACTTTTTGAATCTCAATGTCTATTGTCCTTAAATAATTATTGCCTGACCCCCCATAATTTTGCCCAGCTCTGAAAATGTAAATAGATACAAACTTTTAAAAAATGTAAGAACAAACAGAATTATTCATCAACATTATTTTAAAAAACCCTATAAAACAACAGTCTGCCAGGCCTAAATATGATCAAGGTACACACAGAAGGAGCTATGGCTCCAAATTATGAAATTCTGAAAGAGACATAGGGTATGTCTACACTACGAGAGTAGTTAGATTTTACTTAAACCGAATTTTTGAAACCGATATTACAAAGTCGAACGTGTGTATCCACACTAAAGACAGTAATTCGACTTTGTGAGTCCACAGTAACGGGGCAAGCGTCGACATTCCAAGCGGTGCACTGTGGGAAGCTATCCCACAGTTCCCGCAGTCCCCGCTGCCCATTGGAATTCTGGGTCGAGCCCCCAACGCCTGCTGGGGTAAAAAATGTGTCGCGTGTGGTTTTGGGTAACTGTTGTCATTCAACCCTCACTCCCGCCCTCCCTCCGTGAAAACGGCGGCGGGCAATCATTTCGCGCCCTTTTCTAGTGATTGACAGCGCGGACGCCACAGCACCGCGAGCATGGAGCCCGCTGCGATCATCGCTGCAGTTATGGCCGTTGTCAACACCTCGCGCCTTATCGTTCACCATTTTCAGAGGCAGATGCTGAGAAATCAGGCGAGGAGGCTATGGCAGCGCGGTGAGGACATTGACTCTGAGAGAGGCACAGACCTCTCACAAAGCACGGGACCCCGCAAAGTGGACATCATGGTGGCAGTGGGTCATGTTGATGCAGTGGAACGGCGATTCTTGGCCCAGGAAACAAGCACGGACTGGTGGGACCGCATAGTGCTGCAGGTCTGGGATGAATCCCAGTGGCTGCGAAACTTTTGAATGCGTAAGAGCACTTTCCTGGAACTGTGTGACTTGCTGTCCCGTGCCCTGAAGCGCCAGGACACCAGGATGAGAGCAGCCCTGACAGTCCAGAAGAGAGTGGCCATAGGCCTCTGGAGGCTTGCAACGCCAGACAGCTACCAGTCAGTCGCGAATCAATTTGGAGTGGGCAAATCTACCGTGGGGGTTGCTGTGATGCAAGTAGCCAACACAATCGTTGAGCTGCTGCTCTCAAAGGTAGTGACCCTGAGAAACGTGCAGGTGCTCATAGATGGCTTCGCTGCGATGGGATTCCCAAACTGCGGTGGGGCAATAGACGGAACGCACATCCCTATCCTGGGACCGAACCACCAGGGAAGCCAGTACATTAACTGAAAGGGCTACTTTTCAATGGTGCTGCAAGCACTGGTGGATCATAAGGGACATTTTACCAACATCAACGTCGGATGGCTGGGCAAGGTTCATGACGCTCACGTTTTCAGGAACTCTGGTCTGTTTAGACGGCTTCAGGAAGGTATTTACTTCCCGGACCAGAAAATAACTGTTGGGGATGTGGAGATGCCTATAGTGATCCTCAGGGACCCAGCCTACCCGCTACTGCCCTGGCTCATGAAGCCATACACAGACGCCCTGGACAGTGAAAAGGAGCTCTTCAACTACCGTCTGAGCAAGTGCAGAATGGTGGTGGAGTGTGCTTTCAGACGTTTGAAGGGGAGACGGAGAAGCTTACTGACTTGCTCTGATCTCAGCGAAACCAATATCCCCATTGTTATTGCAGCTTGCTGTGTGCTCCACAATCTCTGTTAGAGCAAGGGGGAGACATTTATGGCGGGGTGGGAGGTTGAGGCAAATCGCCTGGCTGCTGATTACGCGCAGCCAAACACCCGGGCGATTAGAAGATCACAGCGGGACGCGCTGCGCATCCGGGAAGCTTTGAAAGCTAGCTTCCAGACTGACCAGGCTTACCAGTGACTATTACGTTTGTTTAAACGGAAGGTGAACCTGCCCCCGTTTCTTTACCCTGTTAATATTGCCTATCCTCTCCAATTACCAACCCCCTTCCCCCCTTCAAACACACCTTTAAAAAGAAAATAAAGGAAACATTGTTCAAGAAAACCGTCTGTTTTAGTAAGGATTTCACGTTAAAGGGTTGAAACTGGGACGGAGGCTAGGGTGAGGTGCGGGTGGAGTGATGGAAAGGACGCTTCCAAACTCGGGGAATGACAGGCTCCTGCTCCTAGAGCAGTCCGCAATGGTGGACTGGTTGTTTCTACGGAGCCTGACACCCCTCCTTTTTGGGATGGGGGGGAGGGGGGCTATGTGACTTTGTGGCGGGGGGGGGGGGAAGCGGTTACAGATCCCCTGCAGTGGGGCTCTGTCATCCTGTCTCCAGACCGGAGGCAGGATGACAGAGCCCCGCTGCAGGGGATCTGTAACCGCCCTCCCCCGCCACAAAGTCACATAGCCCCCCCAACACAGAACATGAAAACTACCTCCCAGACTGACCAGGGTACCTAGTGACTGTAATGTGTGTATAACCTTCTAGTAAACCTGCCCCCATGTCTGTACCCTGGTAAAGGTGCCTATCCTCTACAATTACCAAACCCCTTCCCCTCCTCCAAACACACCGTCCTTTAAAAGAAAATGAAGGAAACAGTAATTAACAGAAATGTGTTTTTTATTAAGGATTTCACAGTTATGGGATGAAACTGGGACGGGGGCTAGGGCGGGGTGCGGTTGGAGGGAAGTAAAGAACGCATCAAATCTTGGGGAATGAGAGCCTTCTGCTACTTGAGCAGTCCGCAGGGGTGGACTGATGGTTTCCATGGCCCCTGCCGCCCCTCCTTCTTGAGACTTTGTGGCGGGGGAGGGCGGTTAGAGATCTGATGCAGCGGGGCTCTGTCCTCCTGCATCCGGTCCTGCAGAACATCTACAAGGCGCCGGAGCGTGTCCGTTTGCTCCCGCATTAGCCCAAGCAGCGTCTGAGTTGCCTGCTGGTCTTCCTGCCGCCACCTGTCCTCACGAGCTTCCGTCCTCTCCTCCCGTTCGCTGGATGCTCGCTGGTATTGAGACATATCCTCTTTCCACTGGGTCTGCTGTGCCGCCTCAGTTCGGGAACAGACCATAAGTTCGGAGAACATCTTGTCCCGCGTTCTTTTTTTTCGCCGCCTGATCTGTGCCAGCCTCTGGGAGGGAGATGCCGGAGTAGCCCGGGAGACACTCGCAGCTGTGGGATGGAAAAAAGGGAGTGAATTCCTCACAAAGATACATTTTCGCGAACAATGAATATAGTCTTTCCCTCTGAACAAGACCATGCACACTACCTATCACATGTGCACTCAGTACAAGGTCGCATTTTCAATCTTTATATTGAGTGCCTGGGGTCTTGGTGTACAGATCACACAAGCGGGGCCAGACAACGGAATTCGGCTAGCAGGCAACCATGGTAAGCCGTAGACTTTTGGCTGCTGAAAGCTTAATTTACAGCAGCGCCCTCCTTTCACATTCCAAGCTCAGCTCCTAGCGTTGGCCAGTTCCTGCTGCCGGCGATCTGGCCAGCATGAACTCTCCCCATGTCCCCCCTACCGCGTGGCAGTCCCCGGGAACGGTCCCCGCATGCTGCCGGCGATCCGGTCAGCAAGAACTCTCCCCCTGTCCCCCTCACCGCGTGGCTGTTCCCGGGAACGATCAATGCATGCTGCCGGTGAACCGCCAAGCAGGAACGTTCCCCCTCCTCGCCCCCACCACGTGGCTGGAAACCGCCGGGTACATTTCTTTAAAAGGAACAGGCAACCAGTCCCCATACTAAAATTCACCTAATTCAAACCAGGTCACCATGACTGATATCACTGTGATGAGGATTACGCAGACAGAGAAAGAACGTATGCTGCGTGAATGCCAGCAAACACCGGGGCCGTATGCCACCATGCTTTGTCAGGCAATGATACCGGAGTACCTGCTACTAGCCTGGCGTGGAAAAGTTTCCTACCACGGAGGACGCAATAAGGCCGCTCTCCCCAGAAACCTTATGCAAAGGCTTTCACAGTACCTCCAGGAGAGCTTCATGGAGATGTCACAGGAGGATTTCTGCTCTATCCCCAGACATGTTAACAGACTTTTCCAGTAGCTGCACTGGCCACGAATGCAGCTACAGCGCCTAGGGCAAAGCAATCATTAAAAACCCATTGCTAAAATACCATGTCTATTCTATTCAAAATAAATGTTTAAAAACACTCACCTACTGATCCTTCCCCTGATTCACGGTCCGGGTTACCGCCTTGGGAAGATTGGTAGGGGATCTCCGTCAGGGTGATGAAGAGATCCTGGCTGTCGGGGAAATCAGCGTTGAAAGCGCTGTCGAATGCCTCGTCCTCATCTCCTTCATCATCTTCCCCGTCCGCGAAAACCTCCGAGGAAGCGGCCGTTGATAATACCCCATCGTCAATCCACGGACACGGGTGGGGTAGTAGTGGAGGCCCCACCTAGGATAGCATGCAGTGCCGCGTAGAAACGGCATATCTGGGGCTGAGACCTGGAGCGTCCGTTGGATTCCTTGGTCTTCCGGTACGCTTGTCTCAGCTCCTTGATTTTCACGCGGCACTGCATTGCATCCCAGCTGTATCCGCTCTCCGTCATGGCCTTGGAGATCTTCTCGTAGACCTTCGCATTCCGTCTTTTCGATCGCAGCTCTGAAAGCACGGACTCATCGCCCCACACAGCGATCAGATCCAACACTTCCCGATCAGTCCATGCTGGAGCCCTCTTTCGATTCTGGGATTGCATGGTCACCTCTGCTGGAGAGCTCTGCATCGTTGCCAGTGCTGCTGAGCTCGCCACGATGTCCAAACAGGAAATTAAATTCAAACTGGCCAAACAGGAAAAGGGATTCAAATTTTCCCAGGTCTTTTCCTGTGTGGCTGGGTCAGAGCATCCGAGCTCGGACTGCTGTCCAGAGTGTCCACAGAGTGGTGCACTGTGGGATAGCTCCCAGAGCTATTAGCGTCGAACTCCGTCCACACTAACCCTAATTCGACATGGCGATGTCGAATTTAGCGCTACTCCCCTCGTCGGGGAAGAGTACAGAAATCGATTTAAGGAACCCTTTATGTCGAAATAAATAGCTTCGTTGTGTGGACGGGTGCAGGGTTAATTCGAGTTAACGCTGCTAAATTTGACACAAACTCCTAGTGTAGACCAGGCCATAGGTGTGGCAGTGGACAGCAAATTAGACACAAATTTAGACACAGTAATATTTTCTTTTCTCTCTATGTCGCAATCTTTAATTTTTGTTAGCAGGACAATGTGTATTATAAAAACAAACGATTTTTAATTTTTACTAAACCTTGAGGTGTTAGTAAAACACACAAGTGAGTGCAGTTATAGCTAGGTTATAAATGTAACATCTATTGTGGATAGTTATAGCTAGGTTATAAATGTAACATCTATTGTGGATAGTTATAAGGCAAAATATATTTCAAAGTGTGAACTTAAATGTTGAATAATATGACCTTGAAATGCTTTACTATTTAACATTAATACCTACATATGTAAATAATTTAAAGATGATAATTGTTTACTTTTTTCCTGCTTTTTTTTGGTTGCAGAAAGTTTCAGAATCAATAGCTACTTTCACAGATCCTGAGCAATTATTAATGAGGAGGGCCCTACCAAATTCATGGCTATGAAAAACACGTCACAGACCGTGAAATCTGATCTCCTCCTGTGAAATCTGGTCTTTTGAGTGCTTTTACCCTTTACTGTAAGGATTTCACAAGGGAGACCGGCATTTCTCAAATTGGGAGTCCTGACCCAAAAGGGAGTTGCAGAGGGGTCGGTTGCAAGGGGGGAGGGCGCGGCGTTCAAAGGTTATTTTTGCAGGGGGAGGGGCATTGCAGTATTGCCAACCCTTCCTTCTGTGCTGCCTTCAGAGCTGGGTGACCGGAGAGCGGGTGCTGCCGGCTAAGGGCCCAGCTCTGCAGGCAGCAGGACAGAAGTAAAGGTGGCAATACTATACCAGGCCATCCTTACTTCTGCGCTGCTGCTTGCGGCAGCTCTGCCTGAAGGCAGTGTGTCTCCAGCAGCAGCACAGAAGTGAGGGTAGCTGTACCACAACAATAGCCTCCTACAATAACCTCGCGATCCTCCCACAACTCTTTTTAGGATCAGGACCACTACAATTACACCACCATGAAATTTCACATTTAAATAGCTGAAATAATATTATTTTTAAAATCCTACGACCGTGAAATTGACCAAAATGGACCATGAATTTGGAGGGCCCTATTAATAAGCAAACATATTTTAAAAGAAACCCAAGACCCTTTTTTCACTCCATGAATTGAAAATCTTAATTACTTTGCTTTATTATGTTTCATAGAGAGAAAAATAAGAAGCCTCTTAACAAGGTTCCATTGCGTCTGGATGAAACGGATATTATGGAACTAGAGAATGGTAAATTTAAGACATTTCACTTTATCTTTTTGTTCTTTTTCCAAGAAAGGGTCATCCTTTCTACCATGCCTCCTTTCTTTCAGTCTCTAAGCCTAAATACAGTGTTGAAACTTTACATTTTTATTCTCTAGTGGCATTTAAACTCACATGAAAAGCCATGCCTGGCCTCTTCTCTGTATTATAGAATGCAAATCTACCATTCACCCTCTCTTTTAAACATTTAACCTTTCTCCAAGTGTGACTTTATAAAAATTCTTTCATCTGATTCCACCTCTCAGTCTTCTTCCAATGTATTAAAAGAGAAGGTGCTTTATTTTTTAATTTTAAGGCAAAATTAATGGGGATGTGATGCATGCCCTACGGAAAAATGCTCTTAAATGTATACAGGGATGCCATTAAGAGGTTTCTACAGAAATTAAATAGGTTTCTATAGAAGCTGCTCCAAAAAGCTATGAATTCAGTGAGGAATTATGTATTTTCTATGGCTCTTTAACCAACCTAGAGAATTGACTAGAGATTATATCCCTGCTATAGAATACTATGGTTTGGTTTAAAATTTCTGTAGAAAGGTTACCATTCCTTATTAAATTCTGTAACTCTTCTATGTAAGTGTCATGCTTATGAGCATAAAAGGGCAATTATTAGAACTAGACAGTGAGCCAAATTTTCGAAGGGCAACCAGGACACAATTTGTACACGTACAAGAGTTGCTTGTGCAATTTTTGAGCTCAAATATTTGCACACACAAGTGATAGTGCTGAAAACTTTAACATGCAAGTTTGCAGGCACACAAACAGAGTTTATATTTTGAATATAGAGCCCAATATGATAGGCAGATGTTTTAGAAACTTCCCCACTACCCTACACTGCTCTGTTAATGCACAACAGTCATGACCTGGGAACAATCCTGCTATTTCAGCCACATACACTAAGCAGAGACTTTTCAATCTTGCTAATTTCTGAGCAATCCAGCAGTATGGAAAAGCTAGATTTACAAGGAGGATTGGATAATGTGCACCCAATATTAGCAACTATTTCCTTCTGCAATCCAGAACCAAAGACAGATTATGTCCATAATTGACATTTACAGAGATACTAGGACAGGAAGAAAACATAAATAATATTTGAAGGCGACGTGTGTTTGTGTCTATTGAAATTGTTAAGTGAATCCTTCCAACTCTGATTATATTTCTTTCATTGCCTTCAGTATTTTCCAACCAGAAGCCTGCAACATTCCATTAACCACATTCAAAAGGGGCCACAGCACTAACAGATTCTTTTTATTAGAACTGTGCCAGCATAATACTTTAGTTATGGTTGAGAAGGCACTTTCATTATTTACTTTACGAACAAAATTACCTTTTGAGCTGAAAGATCTTATTAACTGAAAGGTAAGCTTTAGTGTGCATGTATGCACAAGGGATTTTAAGGCCAGAAGGGACCATTACAGTCATCTAGTCTGACCTTCCACATAATACAGGACAACGAATTTTACCCAATAATTCCTGCATTGAGCCCATGTTGAACGAGAGCATATTTTTTAGAAAAAAAATCCAGTTTTGAGTGAAAGACTCCATGTGATAGAGAATTTATCACACTCCTTGGTCAGATATGGACACTTCACTGTTGAAAACAGCCTCACCCAAAAAGCTCTTGAGCTCAATGGGCGTTAGATCCGGCCCATAGATAGGCTTCTGCTGAGAAATCTGAACGTGGGAAAATCTAAGTGCTTCTCACGCTTTAGGAAAATTTAAAGACACATTTGTGTGTTTAGAATATTCAAAACCAGCTTCCTTTTTAGAAGGTGTAGATTGCTTGGCTTTGGGACTGAATACTGCTGAAGACCTTTCTACAGGACTAAGCATGCAGAAGTTTGAAGAATCAGGCTTCTAGTTCTCCACGGCAATAACTGTCGTTGAACTATTTGAGGAAATGTTTTAGAAATAACTGTGTGTTAGAAAATTCTTTCACAGTGCATGCATATGACCCTACATTGTAATTTGCCTTTTTTAAGGGTCTGATCCTTAAAACATTTAGCAGCAGGCATAGATTGTAAGTCCCTCAAGACAGGTACTGTCTCTTTGTGCTGTGTTTGTACAGCCCCTGACACAAAGGATCCGTGGTCTAGAATAAGGGTTCCTAGTTGCTATGGCAATACAAATAATAAACACACCACCACCACAACACAGTGCTTCCTCACAGTGAGACCATTAATGGCCAGTAAGCACTACGCTCACAGGCAGGGATTTCCCTACAATCCTCCCGAATTTCCCCAATATCAACCCCCCACACACAGTGGTCAACCATTACATGCGGTGTTGCCAATTTAGTCGTTGGTTGGAAATTTGTATTGAAATTGAAACATTAATATGCTTGATAAATTAATAAAACATTTAATAGCATATGCCATATATGATAAAATACTTGTACCTGAGAAAGCATAATGGGTTTGAAAAGTATGAACAAAGACTAGCTTCCTCATACAGCTGTTGTTTATGACAATGTCGGCACATTTGTTTTGGCTATATTGGCCAACCTAATAATTTCAAATTATGATTTGTAAGCAACGTCTGAGTGAGCTCTCCCCTGACAGCTAGTGATGAGCCAGGGGGTGGGTGGAAAGGCTTCAGGACCAGACTGTATTTACATGAACACACCTACTTTGTCTTGGTATCCAGCGGACAGAGCTGTGTTGGCCAAGTGTAATGGGTTAATCCTGAGCCAGAGTTTGCCTCGGCCCTTTCAGTGTGGGACCAAGGTCTTGCTAGTGCAGTAACAGCATATTTGTTGCAGAAAGAGAGATTAAGCCTTAGCTAATGCTGAATTAGTATATTCATTGCCAAAGGTATGACTTCAGTGCCTTCCGCTCCTGCGCAGTATGAGTTGTTTACTTGTGTGTATAAATATGCCCTGTAACGGTCCTTCGTTGTCCGGACCCACCCATTTCTGTTTGTAGCATGGGTGTAGAATAAAGCTTTGAACTCTCTACCATTGTCTGCCTCCCTTTGACCAGAGCAAAGAACGAACCAGGAAAGAGTTAATTCTCTTAAAAATTTGGCGACCGCGGCAGGACCCTTTGCTTGCCGAAGCCCACCCATGGGCTCCGCGGACCGTTGCCTGCCGGCACCGAGAACCCTTGCGTCTCAATGGTGACGTCTCCGTGGACCCAGGGTGAGTAAGGCTGTAAAGTGGTTGGGAAATTTAATTCTCACGATGGTAGAGATTTCAGACAGGGGATAGAGAAATCCTAGGTTATTGCCGGCAGGTTATTTGCCTGTGAATGCCAGAAGGGTCTTGGAACGTCAATAGGACGTCCCCCGTGTAAAACGGACAAACCAAGGGACACCGGTGTCATACCAGGTTAGGGAAGGAGAATGGGTTCTGGGGAAAGTAAAATTCCACCAGGAGTCCCATTAAAAGGGCTATTTCAGGCATGGGACAATGGCAAGTTGCCCATTCAAACAGGCATGTCTAAGAAAAGGGCAGCCGCCCTCAGTGTTAGTTGGGGAATATTCCTAGACGATGAGGGTAGGCAGATTTGGCCACAGTGGGGTACCTTTGATTACTGTCGACTGAAGCTTTTGAGATCTAGGCTGGAAAATTTGGCCCCTAGGCAAATGGACTACTGGTATTGTTGGGCAGCACTCTCTGATGGGATCTGTCTATCAAACCCGGAGTCCCAGGTCTCGAGACCTCTACCATATAATCCAGCCCTGGCATCACCGAATAGGGAGGCATTCGGCACAACAGAAAATTGTGAGTCTCAGTTATTGGCCCCTCTGAGAACTCATTTTGTGCCGAGGGGGGGAAATGCTGGTCCTGTTCCCTGACGGGAGCACCACCCTTTTTCCCCAGGAGACATTGTCCTTTGGCAAAAGTCCACGCCACCCTTTCGTGCTGAGCCCCAAACTGTTATTAAACGGATCCGAACCATTGTTCGCTCACACAACCCGTCCTGGGCTGATGTGAATGAACTTTTAGAAGCTCTGTTAACCGTGGATGAAAAAGCAGCTGTAGTAGCAAATTGCCTTAAATTGGAAAACCAAAATGCCCCAAATGGGCAACAGGTCATCGCCTGGCCGCGAGATGACCCTGATTGGGACTATAATGATCCTAACCATTGGCAAATTTTTTTAGCGGCCAAAGAAACCCTTTTTAGAGCGCTCGAAGAAACCGGTAAAAAGCCCATCAATTGGGAGAAATTTCATGCTATCACTCAGAAATCTGATGAAACACCTGATGCTTTTTATGTTTGGCTTTGTGATGGAGCTCAACTCCATGCTCAGCTAAATGCAGAAGATGAAAAGGATTTAAAAACTATTGCAGCAGCCTATGTGAATCAATCTGCAACAGATATTCGTGATTACTTCCTTAAATACTGTCCAGGTTGGAGTGGGAAATCTATGAGTGAAATACGAGGAATTGCCATGTATGTGTATGAAGGTCGGAGAGAGAAAGTGATAGCAAAAGAGAGAAAGGAGAGGAAGGAAGATTTAAAATTGTTGGCCAGTTCATTGCAGGTAAATAGAAGCCGAGGAGGATTTCGTGGGAAAGGAAAAGGATTCAAAGAACACAGAGGACCAACCGGACCTGTGAGTAGCAACCCCCCAGTTTGTTTTTATTGCAAGAAACCAGGACATTTAAAGCGTGACTGTCGTCTTCGGCAGCGAAACGAAGCAGCTGGCATTGTTCCATGGGCTTCACCGCAGCCCCCCTTCTACCCTCCAGACGGCAGAGCTCCGGAGCGGAAGTTCCCATCACAGCTGCATGCAACGTCTGTACAGAAGTTTCCGGTTACAACAAATGCTAATGAGTATGACGCGTCCTCGTGACGGGAGGGGGAGGAATTCCAGGGGGCGGGGGAGGGAGCAGAAAATGACATAAATCTTTTGCAAACTTGTGTACCTGTAACTCATACCACTAAAGGGGAGCCTTTCATTACTTTGTGTGTAAATGGTCAGTCATATACTTGCCTTTTGGATACTGGAGCTACAAGGTCTTTACTGGCAAGCTCACCTAAGACAATAGGCTGTTCCACAAAGGGGACAGAATGTATAATGGGGGTTGAGGGAAAAGGGTTAATTGTTCCAGTTTCCTCAGATCTTCGGGTTACTGTAGGACCTCTTACACTGGATCATGCCTTTCTTTTAACTGAACAATCACCTGTACATTTACTAGGCAGAGACCTTCTTTGTAAACTGAGAGCCACTATTCGTTGTGGTCCTGATGGCCTTGTATTGGATATTCCAAATTCAGAGGCTCATAATTTGGCCATGGTTCTTTGCCCTGCCTCCACTGTCCCTCTGCCACCAGAACTCTCAGCCATCCCTGACTGTCTATGGGGCTGGTCTTCTACTGATGTAGGCCTCCTGAAATCTGCCAGCCCAGTGATCATTCACACAAAACCGGGACCACCACCTTGTGTGCCACAGTATAAGATTTCATCAGAAGCCATTGAGCCAATACAAACCTTAATTACTGCCTATCTTAAACAGGGAGTTTTGGTGCCCTGTACCTCGCCATGCTGCCCAGTCCAGCTACCATTATTACTGGAATTCCTCATGATGCTGTTGTTTTTTCAGTTGTGGACTTATGTGCAGCTTTCTTCAGTATACCGGTGCATCCAGCGTCCCAGTACCTGTTTGCATTCACCTGGAAGGCACACCAGCTCACTTGGACCCATCTCCCACAAGGCTATTGCGAGTCGCCCACCTTGTTTTCTCAAATTTTGGCCAGGGATCTGGCCACTATTTCTTTGCCACATGGGTCTACTCTTGTTCAGTTTGTTGATGATCTTCTCTTGGCCTCTTTTTCCAGGTCAGACTGTGTAGCAGATACTGTGGCTCTTTTACGTCAACTTGCAGACCGAGGCCACAAGGCCTCCCCTTCCAAGCTGCAGTTCTGCAAAGCTAAAGTCACGTATCTAGGATATGTCATCGGCCCAGGTACTCGAGAACTATCAGATGAACGTATACAAGCTATTCTGCAAATTCCCCTACCTAAAACAAAACGTCAGGTAAGAGCCCTGTTGGGAACTCTGGGATTTTGCAGGCCATGGATCCCTGCTCTGGGAGAACTCACCAAGCCCCTGGTAGCCCTTACCTCTAAAGACTCTGACAATGAGGTTGCTCATACCCCCGAACTGAAACAGCTTTTTGCGCGCATAAAAACTGTCCTTTCACAGTCTCCAGCCTTGGGGCTCCCTAATTACTCTAAGCCATTCTCCCTCTACGTTCATGAAAAGCAGGGAGTGGCATCTGGGGTTTTGACTCAAACCCTGGGCAGCAGACAGAGACCAGTGGCTTATTATTCTGTCCAGTTGGACCCAGTAGCACATGGTGCTGTGGGATGCCTCCGTGCCTTAGCTGCTACTGTCTTGCTGGTGCAACGCTCAAAGGATTTGGTCATGGGACACCCCTTGACAGTGTATGTTCCACACGAAGTGTCTGCTATTTTATTGAAATGCCAAACCCAGGCATTTACTCATCAACGGATGGCAGGCTGAGGCTGAACTTTTAACAGCTTCGAATCTTACCATCCGCCGCTGTGCTACGCTCAACCCTGCCACCTTGTTGCCTGAGAGTCCTCCGGACGACGCTCCACATGATTGCCTCAACATCATTCAACACACCGAGACTCCACGAGACGATTTGACGGATGTGCCATTACCAAACCCCGACTGTGAGTATTTTACTGACGGCTCTTCTTTCCTAGTCGAGGGTCAACGGTTTACTGGTGCATCAGTTGTGACTTTATACAACATCGTGTGGGCTGCCGCCCTGCCTGGACATCTAGGAGCCCAGGCCGCTGAGATTATCGCTCTTTCGGAAGCTTGTCGCCATGCCAAAGGTAAGAGTGTAAACATATACATGGACTCTAAATATGCATTTGGCATATGCCACGCGACAGGTGCTTTGTGGAAACAGCGTGGCTTCCTCACGGCTAATGGTCAACGCATCGCCCATGCTCCACAGGTGTTGACGCTCCTCGAGGCTATCCATTTGCCTTCTCAAATTTTGGTAATACACTGCCCTGCACACCGAACCGACTCTTCCTTAGTGACACAGGGTAATTCCTTTGCTGACGCTGTAGCCAAGTGGGTAGCACAGGAACCTGTTGAACTTTCTGTTTCAGCTCCAGTTTTTCCATATGCACCCCACAGTAAGTTACGATGCCTTCCTCACCCCGGGTGAGGCGGACCGGTGGAAAACCAAGCACGAGGCTGTGCAGATCGGTGGCATCTGGCATGTGCCCGACGGCAGACCTATTGCTCCTCGAAGGCTACTTCGCCTTCTCTGTTCTCAACTCCATTCCAAAGGACATTGCGGTGTGCAAGCTATGGTCAATGTTATTCAGCACGTGTGGTTTGCTCCTGGGGTCTACCAGGAGGCTGCCAGGATAGCGCGTTCCTGTATCACCTGTCAGGCATTCAATGCCTCCAGCAAGGCTACAGTTCATAAGGGGGGCCGCCCATGGGCCGCTTTGCCCTTTGAGGCCTTGCAAATTGACTTTATTTCTTTACCTCCTTTACAGGGTTACAAGTTTGTTTTAGTCTGCAGAGACCAACTGACTCACTGGATCGAAGCCTTTCCTGCTGTTCACGCTACTGCCAACACTGTTGTTAAGTGTTTGATGAAGGACATTGTGCCTCGCTTCGGACTTCCGGTGATCATTGATTCCGATCAAGGAACGCACTTTACAGCCGAAACTCTGACGGCCTTGTACAGTTCTTTTGGCATCACGCGTAATTTGCATGCACCTCATCACCCTCAAAGCTCGGGGGGAGTGGAGAGGGAAACAGGGAAATCAAAACCCTTTTGGGAAAATTGTGCCAGGAAACACATCTAAAATGGCCTCAGGTTTTACCTATTGTTTTGTTTCAGCTTCGAAACCGCCCTAGAGCGGATTGTGGGCTTTCACCTTTTGAAATCCTGTTTGGCCACCCGCCTTCCACCACAAAAGGGTTAGACCCGAGGTCCTTGAGTCTGGTGGGAGGTGATGATACCTTGCACTCTTATTTGTTTTCTCTTTCCAGAGCTTTTCAACGCCTTTGGAAAACCGCAGCCTTGACGCAGACGTTACCTTTGGATGACAAGCTCCATCCCTTTGAGCCAGGAGATTGGGTCTGGATCCGGTCCTTCCAGAAGACCTCGTCTTTGTCAGCCTCGTGGTGTGGACCCTTCCAAGTTCTGCTCACGACTCACACTGCTGTGAAGATTGCGGAGAGGAACACGTGGATCCATCATTCACATGTGAAACCTGCTGTTGTTGATGCTAGCCAAGACATTGAGCCGAGTGTACCCGCAGTGAGGTTGCAAAGAACCCCGGGTACTGACCAATGGACCATAGCCAGCTTGTTTAAGCTTGACTGAGAGCCATTCCAGAAACGGTTCTGGTGCAGACACCCAAAGTACAATGTTGGGCCACATGGGACCCTGCCGTCCGTCGGCCAGGGAACCCTGGCCTGTTTAGTCTTTTGTTTTTTATGACACATAGTATTTGCATATTTTGAAGATAATGCCTTGATCAAGCTTTCTTACCCTGCAACTGTTAACCCTTTCAGAAGTCCAGGAAATGCGTTGTAAACTAGATGCCAAATACAAGCCTCAGGGTGAGCCCATGAAGAGCGGAGCTCTCATAGGCTCAAAGGGGGGAGTGTAATGGGTTAATCCTGAGCCAGAGTTTGCCTCGGCCCTTTCAGTGTGGGACCAAGGTCTTGCTAGTGCAGTAACAGCATATTTGTTGCAGAAAGAGAGATTAAGCCTTAGCTAATGCTGAATTAGTATATTCATTGCCAAAGGTATGACTTCAGTGCCTTCCGCTCCTGCGCAGTATGAGTTGTTTACTTGTGTGTATAAATATGCCCTGTAACGGTCCTTCGTTGTCCGGACCCACCCATTTCTGTTTGTAGCATGGGTGTAGAATAAAGCTTTGAACTCTCTACCATTGTCTGCCTCCCTTTGACCAGAGCAAAGAACGAACCAGGAAAGAGTTAATTCTCTTAACACAAGTGATCAATTTTGGCTGATACTGGGCTACAAATCACTTTAGTATTGAATGTGGTCATGAAATGTTATCTTTACTGCATGAGTAAAGGGCAGCAGAACTGTGCTTAGCCTGCTGGAATGAGGGGGTCTCCCTCAGTGCTTAATTTATGCTAGGGCTTGCCAGGGCTGAGCCCCAGCACCTGTAGGCTTGGCAGTTCATAGCCCTGGGACCTCTGGGCTTGCCACGTCAGTTATGAAAGTAACAAACTTGCTTGAGCCCTGGCACCTCTTTCGTTACAAATTATGCACTGGTCACCCTCAACTGAACTGCACTCCCTAAGCAAGAGGTTCGGGTGCCAGATCCTGGTGGAGGGAGAGAGAGAGCGCGTGGGGCACAGGTGTTTTGCTTGGTGGTGTGGGCTCTGCCTAAGAGTCACAGGCACTATTTGACCTGCCCCTCTCCCCTGTTAAAAAAGACAGAGCTCATAGACTCCATAGATAGTCTTTTGGTTTGTTAAGTGACCACTACAGCTGAAATCACTGATAATCTGATCTAAGTGCTTAGACCTACTGCGGGACAGTGCTTCTGTGGCAGAGACAGTCCAGCCTGCACTAGCAGTAAGGGACCCCCACTGAGAGCTGAAATCACTGAAAGCTCGGTGGAACCTCGAGAGACCGACTCGCAGAGGTCACAGTGGCAAATGGCAGCAGAAGGTGACATTGCAGTGCCATTGGGGATGGAGTGAATGGTGGCATGAAGAACAAAAACGGCAATAGCGAACGGCCGGAAGAAGCGTTGGGGTGACTGGAAGAATGAGCAAGGTGCCGTCTCCTCCCCCAGCACCCAGGGTGGGAGGTGAACTCATGTGAAAGCTGTGACATTGCACTCCATATGCCTTATGAAAATATGCTTATGAATGTGAATATGATGTAACTGGAATATGCTTTATGCAAAAGGTCTCTTGTAAGGTATCATTACAAATTTTATTTACTGAATGTGTTCATACTATTTGTTTGCATATATTATTTCTATGTCTGGAGTTAGAAGAATAAGATATAAACGTGTATTACTGATGTAAACATATTAAGCGGAAGCTATTAAGGGTGCTTCAGAATCAATCACCTGTAAATGGCTCTGTTTACTTGCAAACCTTCCTGTGTACTTGTAGGCCAGCCCAGGAAGAACGGAGGCTGGGGTCTCACAGGACATGTGACCATGTCACATGATACTAAAATCCATCTTAAATCTGGTACTTTTCCATTTAGAAGGAGGGGTGGGGACCCAGAGAGACAAAATATTCCCGCCTTGTGTCAAAGCTATAAAAGGGGGTGGAGCAGGACAAAGTGGCAGCCAGTCATCAGGAACATCCCTGAGGGTGAGATATTACCTGTTTCTTAATGTATTAGGCTTAAACTTGCGTGTTTTTGCTTCATTTTGCTTGGTGACTTACTTTGTTCTGTCTGTTATTACTTGAAACCACTTAAATCCTACGTTTTATACTTAATAACATCACTTTTGTTTATTAATGAACCCCGCGTAAGTGATTAATACCTGGGGGAGCAAACAGCTGTGCATCTCTCTCTATCAGTGTTATAGAGGGCGGACAATTTATGAGTTTACCCTGTATAAGCCTTATACAGAGTAAAACGGATGTATTTGGGGTTTGGATCTGATTGGGAACTGGGTGTCTGGGTGCTGCAGAGGTAACCTGCTGAGCCGTTTTTGGTTAAAGTCTGCAGCTTTGGGTGCGTGGCCCAGACTCTGAGTCTGTGTTGCAGCAGGCTATCGAGTCTGGCTCAACAAGGCAGGGTTCTGGAGTCCCAAGCTGGCAGGGAAAACGGGCTCAGAGGTAATTTCAACACATCATCAGGTGACAGTCCCAAAGGGGGCTCTGTGATCGAGCCTGTCACAAAAGCATCTCTGTACTCTGGGACTCCACTGACCAAGGACAACTATGAGTGGAGTGCGGGGGAGGGAGAAGAGAGTGACAGGTTATAGGAATATTTGTTTGTTGGACTATATTTTAGTGACTTCACTCCAGAATGATAGATTTGTGACTGAGAAACTTATATAAATATATGTTTTCTAATAGGCCAACATTTTAAAAATGCATTATTTGCCAAGGTTGTTATCGCAAATCATCGCTATCTCCAGAGGTCGTTAATTTGGGTAGTTTCTGTATTAAACTTTATTATAATTAATTTTTATGTAAAAATGACCATACTGTATCAGACCAATGGTCCATCTAGCCCAGCATCCTGTCTTCTGACAGTGGCCAATGCCAGGTGCTTCAGAGGGAATAAGCAATCATCGAATGATCCATACCCTGTCATCCACTCCCAGATCCTGGTGAATAGAGGCTAAGGACACTCAGAACACAGTGTTGCATCCCTGCCCATCTTGGATAATAGCCATTGATGGACCAAACCTCCATGAACTTATGTAGTTCTATTTTTAACCCTGTTATAATTTTGGTCTTCACAACATCCCTGGCAAAAAGTTCCACAGGTTGACTGTGCGTTGTCTGAAGAAATACTTCCTTTTGTTTGTTTTAAACCTGCTGCCTATTAATTTCATTGGGTGACCCCTAGTTCTTGTGTTAAGTGAAGGGGTAAATAACATTTCCTTATTCACTTTCTCCACACCAGTCAAGATTTTATAGACCTCTATCATATAAATAAATAAATAAATAAATAAATAAATGGAGATATACCAATCTCCTAGAACTGGAAGGACCTTGAAAGGTCATCGAGTCCAGTCCCCTGCCTTCACTAGCAGGACCAAGTACTGTCCCGACAGATTTTTGCCCCAGATCCCTAAGTGGCCCCCTCAAGGATTGAACTCACAACCCTGGGTTTAGCAGGCCAATGCTCAAACCACTGAGCTATCCCTCTCTCCCTCTCCGAGTTGGCTCTTTTCCAAGCTGAAAAGTCCCAGTCTTTTTAATCTCTCCTCATATGGAATCTGTTCCATATCCCTAATCATTTTTGTTGCCCTTCTCTGTACCTTTTCAAATTTCAATATATTTTTTTGAGATGGGGCAACCAGAACGGTATGCAGTATTCAGGATGTGGGCGTATCATGGATTTATATAGTAAAAGTGGAGGAGCTTGGTTTGCCAGACTGTTAAATTAAGCCAATATCAACAACCTATATGAAAAGACTGCAAGACACTATGCCTCTGGACTGCATCGACATGAAGAAAGCCTTATAAACCAGTCACTGTCAAAGCCAATTTTAGAAGTACTTAATGAGGCTGTTAAGAATGCTAGAGACACAACACAGTTTATGTGAACCAACATGGCTGTTACATCCAGGGACGGTGCAAGGAAGTTTTGCGCCCTAGGCGAAAAGTCCTTGCACCGGCCCTGCCCCCCCCCCAAGTGGCAAGCCACCCACCCACCCGCGGCAGCCTCCCCCCCACCCCACCCCCGCAGCCCGGGCTGGGCTCCCCGCCCGGGCTGGGCTCCCTGGCTCCCCACAAGGCGGGCTGGGCTGGGCTCAGCTCCCCGCCCCTGCAGCCCGGGTTGGGCTGGGCTGGGCTCGGCGGCCCGCAGCGGGGAGGCGCAGGGCTGGGCTCCCTGCGGCGGGCTGGGCTCGGGGGCACTTGGCGGCCCGCCCCCCCACGTCGGGCTCGGCCGGGCTCGGCTCCCTGCACTGCCCGCCGGGCCGAGGCGGAGCTCGGCTCCCCGCGCCGTCCCACCAGCGCCCAGCCGCAGCAGCTCACCTCAGCCAGGGGAAGGGGCAGGAGCTCAGGGGAAGGCCGCCGGGAGTCTCCGCCCCCCAACTGCTGGTGCCCTAGGTGACCGCCTAGGGTCGCCTAGTGGGCGCGCTGGCCCTGGTTACATCATACCTTCTATTTAAGCAGGAGAAAACATTGGCCTACAGTTTGTAGTGTATGGTAAGTGCATTGTCGCTTGTTCATCCTGAAGTTGGACACGGGTTCTGAACAAGACTGGCAAATGTTCGTTTTCTTTCTGCAAAAAGATCAACTGACTGGCTAGAAACATGTGGTGCAACAGTGAAAGACTCAGTAGTTGAAAATGTGAAGAACTCTCTCACTGCATTCAAAAAATGTGAATACCTACCTAAATAGGCATCAAGTATTAAGTTATCTTGATGTCCATTGTAGGCTAGTAGACGCATTCTAGATGTTCAGTTTATAGATGACACATCAGCTGCATCTGTGACATCTTAGAAGAGTTAAATGCTTGTAAACTGAACCCCAAACAGATGGCTGCTTGTGCATTTGATGGAGCTGCAAACTTCTCTGGAAGACACAGTGGAGTACAAGCTTTGTTCAGAGAAAAATGTAACCCTAATCTCTCCTATACACACTGCAGAGGCCATCTACTCCAACTAGCACTAATATGAGCTGCAGAATCTTCAAAAAGACATTAAAAAGCCATAAATTTAATGGCTGTTATACTCTTTTTTTTTTTTTTTTTTTTTTTTTAGCAAGAGTCCAAAAGGACTGAACATCTTGGAAAAAAATAGAAGATACACTGGGACTGAAGTTCAAATTAGTCCAACCTGTGAAAACCTGCTGGCTTTCTCGTGAGCAATCCTTGCAGTAATTTTAAGATAACATCCAACTGTTATTACTGACATTGGAAAGTATCTACCGAGATAGGACAGATTTAACTAGTGCAGCTGGCAGACTACTTTTGCCACTGAGTTCAGAGAAGACTATTGCCATTCTCTCTCTTGTAAGTCTACCGTCTAAACCACTTGGGTCTTTAAATAATGCCATCCAGGAATCTGCTACAACAGTAGTAGATCTTTATCCAGCAATAGAAACTACTCTTGGATCAATCAGAGAGATATCCATTGAAAATGTACTGGAAGAAGCAAAGACTTCAGTATAGAAGTTGACTAAAAAAGGCATTTATACTGAATCCTTAAGTGAAGAGGACAATAAAGTGTTTGTTAAGCCAGCTGAAAATGTACACAGACTTAATTCTTACAAAACTACAATAGAGATTTCTGGATTCTACTCAACCTCCACGTAGCTTTTACAGATGCCTGTCTTATAAAACACCTACAGTTGAGTGGAGTGAGGTATTACCAGTAATGGTGCCGCTATGTGATCAGGACAGAATAGAGAATTATGAACCCAGAATGGAATATCATATGCCAAACAAATGACGATTTAACTTCAACTTCTTCCTCTTGATCACCACTAGTGGTTCGACCCAATCTTTGCACTATGTTTCCTGGGATGAAAGTAGTAAGAATTCCTCTCTTGCTACTCACAGTCACAACAGCTACAATTGAGCATTCTTTTTCCTTATTGAATAGAATTTTGAGTTTTGAACGAAGTCACCTTCTGCCTGATCAGGAGCTGAAGGACTGGAAGTAACGGACACACAAGAAGCCACCAAAGATTAATGCACTGCATTAAAGAAGTTCAGTAACAGAGTTGTGCAAAATTACAAGAAACCAAGAAGGATGTAGATGAAGTGCTTCATAGTAGGCTTGAGTAGTCAACTTTAATTTCTGTGATGATTTTAAAACACAAGTTATATATCTAATAAAATGGTCGTGAAACATTTTTCAGTTTTTACTATGATGCCATACACCCTACCTTTGCCCTCACGGTCTCAACCCTCGTCGGCCCTCACCTCCATCCATGTATATTCGAAAACCACACACACACACACACACCCATTTTCATTTCCTGGGGAAAACACTACAGGAAAGTGTTCATAGGAGTAGGAGATTGAACGTAGATTGTCCTTTTCCATTTTGCAAACACTGCCAATTCTGCATTTGCAAAGGGGCTAAAACTAAAATAGATCTGGTTTTTCTTTCCCTTGTTTGCACACAAATATCCAAAAGGATGCTAAAAATACCAGCACAGCTCTGTAGATGCAATTTGTCAGTTAACTGGCACTCCCTCTGCTGGCTGCTCTATGCAGTAGCGTAGACCACAAAACACCGTAAGCTTATCCTATATAGACAATGGCTGTATTTTAAATTCTTCATTGACAGAAGAAGGGGATCCTTTTTAAATCAGATGTTTACAACACAGAAGCACTGGAAAAACAAATGAAATATATCTGGCCCCAAGCTACCTAAGCGTCTCCCTTTAATTTCAGTAACAAGTTGGATTCTCAAACTATTTTTCCTTTATTCCTTTCTGACGTTTCCTCCTTACTTACCATGACAACACCTGAACAGCAAAACCAATGTCAGTATTTTCGCACTTAAGAAGCACAACAGTACTGCTCAGTCTATACCTTTCCTTTTTAGGCACTCCATACAACATGACATTGGGTCTTTAGCCTGTACTGACCCTGGGGCCTGCTTTTACTTTTCAAATAACATTACTGGAAATAGATGTGCAATACTGAAATTTGGATATTATGAACATCACAGTAACTCATCAACCTTTAGGTACGCAATGTGCGGATGCTATGCTGCCTCTTACGCAAGGAAAATACCTACAGCAATTCATCATGCCAGGATCCCACAGGCTCCACTGCTTCCTTATTTGTTGCCGGATACAATGCAAGGTTCTGGTTGTCAGAGCTGATACTAGGCATAAACAGACTAAGCAATTGTTTAGGGCCCCCTATTAATATGTGTTGGGAAGGAATATTCCCGTGTAGGGCCCCCAGTGGGCTAGCACTGGGAGTGCTGGTTGTAATCTCTAAAAGCCTGTTTGGGCCATGACAGGGCCATCTTAAAAATACCTCTCCATCCGTCTAAGATAGTTGTGATCAACAGGAATGCTAACCCTGACTGTCCAGGCTTAAGCTCTTATGAGCAAGGGGCAGAGCATCCTTGAACTTGAATTCCTTACTGGGAAAACCAAATTAAACCCGACTGATTTCACAGCACTGTGGGAAACTCATTGCTTCCAAAAACCCTTTGGCTAATGATGAACATGGAAGAACTAATTAAAATCATAACTAACACCCACAAAACACAACATGAGTACTTGCAGCTGAACCTAGGAATTGGTGAAGACTACTAGGCTGCATTGCAGACAAATCTAATATTTTAGTCATTAATTTTTACATCTGGCAACTGGATAGGATGGTAACAGGCTTCTTGAGATGCCTAAATTAGACAGTTGTGCCACGCCACCAGGATACCATGAAGTGTAGTCAGCAACTGCTAGTGAACACACTCATGACACAGAGCTCATTCTACTCCCACTGAAATCAACATAAAAACTCCTGCTGACGTCAGTGGAAGCAACATCCTGCCCACAATTCACAATCTCTCTCAACTCTTACAGAAGCCGCAGCTTTTAACTAGCTTAGATAATAATGCAAGCACTTCAAGTATATTTACTAATTAATTCATACTTGCATCCTCCTATGATATAGGTGGTGTTATCTTCATTTTACAGATGGAGAAAAAAGAGGTACAAAAAGGCACAAAATGACTTGCTCAGTGCCGTGGCGGGAACCAGTAACACAGCTGGTATACAGCTAGGGAGTTCCTGACTCCCAATCCTGCCATCGGTGCACTATATTCACATTGTTCTCTTCTTTTCCTTCAAACATTAACTCTTACAATCCCATCAAAACAATATTACATGCATTAAGGCATTATTATTTTTCACCCAAATGCTATACAGAATCTTTTCTTTGACTTATATTTTTAATTCTTTAAATCCTTAGTCAGGATTACTGATGTAGTTTTGGGAAAGCAAGGAGGAGAAATTTCCTTACAGATATACAGTAGCCTACTTCTTGTCTCACATAAAATCCCAGACAACCAAGATGTGAAAGAAATTAATTGAGAAGCCTTCCCTCGGTAACCACAGAGGACGGGGGAGGATGTTCATTCTCTGCTAAGGAAAACTCAACCTCCTACTTCTCCACAGTTTTCAGATCTTGAGGCAGAAAGAAAAAAATAGGAAGAAATTCCCATCACTCCAACGATCATTTTCTTTCCTTTTCATGGTACAAAATGCCAGAGGATAGAAAGAGAAAGGCAGGCATTTGAAGAAATGCAGCAATATCCACCATAGTCACGCTCACCTTTGAACTAACTGCATAAGCTTCTCCCAGCACTTCAGACCCACACACAGCATTCGGTGGGAAGAAAGGCTCTCGTCACTTCTGCAGCAATGTGCCAAAATCAAATTATTTCCATTATGTCATCATCAGACAAAACTATTTCACTCATGAAACTTCAGCTCTTTCTTTAAGTATTTTTCCTTTTATTCATCCAGCGGGTTTTGGGTTAATAGTCACTGATAGAACCTGGAAGTCTTTGAAAAATATTGTATATAGAAAAATCTGTTTGTCAGTCATATTTTCCGTCTTTTCTCTTTGTTACTAAGGCGACAGGTGCATGAAAACAGAATCTGTGTGTTGTAAGAATTCACAACTCAATAATCTAAGTGGGATGTCACAAAGAGGCAGTATATTCAGAAGTAGATCATACAGGAGCAGATGAGTGCTTAAAGCAAAAATCGCTCAATATTTGTCTCAGGCAACTTTGTAAAAAATGTGCATACTATATCAAAAATATCAAAGAATGTAGGCAGAAATGAATTGTCTCAATCACGTAGGCCAAATTCATGGGTCAGTAAAGCACAAAATATGCTAGAATACATCAGCAGAGGCTTAAACACAGAACCAGTTATTTTATAGCACTGTGAGATTTTTTTGAGCTGCTGAGCGGGGAGACAAGGGGCGGCTCGCCGCGGCTGCCCCTTGTCTCCCCGCTGAGCTGCTGAGTGGGGAGACAAGGGGCGGCTTGCCGGGGCTGTGGGCGCCGGTGTTCTCTGTCCCCGGCAGGCCGGGGCAGCGTGGAGAGAGAAGCCGCAGCCCCGCGCCTGCCAGGGACAGAGATCACCGGCGCCCGCAGCCCCGGAGTTCTCTGTCCCCGGCAGGCCGGGGCAGCATGGAGAGAAGCCACAGCCCCGAGCCTGCCGGGGACAGAGATCACCGGCGCAGGTGCCCATAAATGCCCCGGCGGGCGCCATGGCACCTGCGGGCACCGCGTTGGGGACCACTGATCTAGAGAGAGAGAGAGAGAGAGAGAGAGAGAGAGAGATCCCAAGATTTTCCTGTAAACGCTCTCATTATGGGGGAGGGATTTTGGATGGTGAAGAGGCAGCATGGGGTGGAGATGCCAAACTCAAGAGATCCCTAGAATCCACAGGGAAAGGAACTATATATTACCCTGCCCTTCTGCTCTCTTGGCTATTCCTGGAAAGGCCTTGCCACACTTATGCCTTCATGGAGTAGACAGTTCCCAGCGAGAGTTAATGCTGTTCACAGCCCCAACTGTGTGAAGTATTGCAGAAGTGGCAGGTTTGCAACCACTTTCCCCACTGTTCCTTCTAGAGCTTTTCCATCCTGTGTCAGTCTTCTTTGCTCCCCTGTACGTCTCGCATCAGAGCGGAGGACATTGGCACCAGGTTTTGCAGTTTCTCTTGCATACTGCCAGAGTAGACAAAGGAGATGTAGTGACTGTTAAACCGAGACTGTCTGGAAGCATGCAGCAATACTTTGCATAAGAGGTAATATCTGAGGTGCAAAGCCATAGAGGAGAAGGCAAATTAGCACTATTAGACTGAGAATTCTCTCCAGGGAAAAGTGTGCAATGATAAATGAAAATACTACAGGCTTGAAAGAGGTTACATATAGGAACCTGCACAGATCAGTATAGGGATCACAGCTTTTAAACAATTATATGGGAGGCACAAGCAGAACAAGCAAAAGAAACATTGCAGAAAGAAGGAATTTCACTATGTGAATAGCCGGGTTAACAAATTAAAGACAACTTAATGCAGATAAAATATAGGATAAACTCAGGAGCAAAAACCAAATGAGGGCATCTGCATTGCATGAAAAGTTGCTACTATGAATTTATGAGTTATTACAGAAATCCCTTTGTTTCATGACTATACAGCTATAAAGAGGCAGGCTTACAGGACACTAAGCTGCTTCTTTGTTCTAGAATATTTAACTCTTTGTTGCTTGGGAATCAGATTTCAAGGGAAAATTATTGGCACATAGCAGGAGGAATATCAGGCCCACAATGCAGTTAATGAAATATGGTGAGAAGCTAAAAGCCTTATTTACAGCATTTCATAAATAAGAAGTTTGTAAAACTGACAGTGACGGATAGAAGAAGCAAGGAGGAGGGTCTGGCATTGTGTACAAACACATTTTGTAAAGCAGGGGTCTCAAACTCCCGGTCCGCGAGCCATCTGCGGCCCAAGAACCTCCCCAATGTGGCCTACGGGGTTTCAGCAATTTTGGGGCCAGGTCTCTCCCTTAGCCCTGCTGCCGCCCCCGAGTGCTCCACCTACCCGTGTATTGCCCGGGGCCCCGCACTGCCCCCGCCCCGAGCACCCCTGCAACCAATGGGAAGCTGCGGGGGTGGTGCCTGGGGTAGCAGCATGGGGAGGCCCCCCAGCCTGCCCCGCCTTGGAGCCCCAGGTAAGCGCCGCACCCCCTGAGCCCCTCCCAGAGCCTGCACCCCCACCCCTTTCCATACACCCCCTCCCACCCCCAAACGCCCTCCCAGAGCCTACACCCCTGCCCCACACCGACCCAGCCCCCAAACTCCCTCCCAGAGCCTGCACACCCTCCCTCTTCCCACACCCTACCTCCCTCCCCGAGCCTGCACCCCTCCCCCTCCCCACAGCCCTCCCACCCCCAAACTCTCTCCCAGAGCCTACACCCCCTTCCCACACCCACCCAGCCTCCAAACTCCCTCCCAGAGCCTGCACCCCCATCCCCACACCCCACCTCCCTCCCCCAAACTCCCTCACAGAGCCTGCACTCCTCCCCACACACCTTCTCCCACCCCCAAACTCCCTCCCAGAGCCTACACCCCTACCCCTCCCCACACACCCCTTCCTGCCTCCCAACTTCCTCCTGAAGACTGCACCCCCTTCCCACACATCCCCTCCCACTCCCAAACTCCCTCCCAGAGCCTGCATTCCCACCCCCTTCCCATACATCCCCTCCCACCCACAAACTCCCTCCCAGAGCCTACACCCCCTTCCCACACCCACCCAACCCCCAAACTCCCTCAGAGAGCCTGCATCCCCTCACCCTTCCCACAGCCCCCCTCCCTCCTCCAAACTCCCTCACAGAGCCTGCACCCCTCCCCCTTCTCCCTCCCAGAGCCTGCAACCCCACCTCCTCCCCCTGCACCCCCACCCCCTGCCCCAGCCCAGAGCCTGCACCCAACACCCAAACAGCATCCCAGAGCCTGCACCCCAGACCTCCTCCCTTACCCAAACTCCCTCCCAGAGCCTTAGGCAGGTGGGGGGCAGAGTTTAGAGGGGCAGGTTCTGGGCAGCATGAGTGACATTATTGGTCTGCTGGGAGGATTTGAGGGCTGGCACTGAGTTTGAGACCCCTGTTGTAAAGGAAGCTTCATACAGGAAGCTATGCAAAGAAAGATTTTATCGTCCACAGTAAACAAAAACAGCCAACCTATAATCGCTATTTAAAATGCCCCAATGCAGACAAAATCACCTGTCAAGATCAAAATCAAAAACAATAATCCATATATACTGCAAATGCTTAAACCAAAGAAAATATGAAAGTGGAAAAAAGAATTAGTTCATCCCCCAAAATAAACTGCAACATTTAAATGCACACAAAAGACAGCTAACATAAAAAAGGCTCAGAGCACTGAAGATCTGATGGTGTCCTTGGCTCTAAATCATCACCAGCATGCTTTAATCCCTACTTCATAAAATCCATATACAACAGAACCTCAGAGCTACGAACACCTCAGAAATGCAGGTTGTTTGGAACTCTGAATAAAACGTCGTTCTTTCAAAAGTTTGCAACTGAACAGTGACTTAATACACATTTGAAATTTTACTATGCAGAAGAAAAATGCTGCTTTTAGACATCCTAATTTAAATGAAACAAGCAGAGAAACAGTTTCTTTGCCTTGTCAAATCTTTTTTTAAAAACTTTTTTTTGTAGTAGTTTACGTTTAACACAATACTGTACTGTATTTGCTTTTTTATTTTTTATTTATCTTGTCTCTGCTGCTCCCTGATTGCATATTTCCAGTTCCAAATGAGGTACGCGGTTGACTGGTCAGTTGGTAACTCTGGTGTTCATAACTCTGAGGTTCTACTGTAGGTCCTAGAGGGGCAAATTTCCTAGATGTCATTCTATAATATCACATCCCAGTTTTCCACATCTCAGGCTGGTTCCTGAATTTTAGCAAATTCAGATGTAGTTTGGTTGAACAAAGACTGGTGGTTTAAAACCCTTCCCTTCCTTCCACCGCATAATTTCTTAATATTACCATCCCAAATACAATTAAACCCTTTGCTGTTTCTTCTGCTGAGATGGACCCATACTCATTTAAAATTAAAAACAGTGATTTCCCTTTTCTTGCCAGTCAGTGATAATCCTGACTTTTGGCCAGGTATAAGTGGTGTAAATTTCACATTTAACTGGCAGGATTTTTGTGTGGGTCAAATTTTAGGGGCAGTAAATGACAAGTTTGTGATCAGATTTAAAGAGACATCATCAACTTGAAATCTAATCAATTTAATGAAATTAGTCAGAAACACTTACAGGTACTACACATCTGCCCTGGCGTCTCCCTGCCAATTTTTTGTGTTTTTATAAATCACATTTTCTATATTGCCCCCCACCCAAATGTTGCTCTCATGTTTGAGCAACTGTTGGTGCAGCCTATAACTTAATAAAGCAATTGAATCATGGCCCACCTCCCCCACTCCCATTCACAACCACAGGGACCACCTACAATCCATCTGCAATCACATAACATTCCTCAAGCAGCTACAGCAACAGCTTACATGGAAAAATATGTAAGTCTTTCATATATTTTTAGTTGTCTTTCATGCAACACAGCAACTGGGGACAGCCAACCTCCTGTGAGCAGCCTGCTCTCTGCAGTCCAGGGTAGAGAAAAATCAATGATTAAAAAAAAAGAAAAGAAAAGAAAGAAATCAAAGGAATCAGATTTTTCTGATAAAATGCTTTTTGATAGTTTTAATTCAGATACATTATAGCTCAAAGATATCTCATAATGGAATAGGGATTATAAATTCTAATTCTATAGTATGAGATAATATATTCATGTAATGTTTAAGAAAAGTTTTGTAAATGAGTTCCAATTGTTCATGGATTAGGGACCCAATCTTATAGGGTTCCAGGGGCTTTTGTACAGATTATTTAGGTTAATCTTTCTATCTACCCAATGGGACTCAGTGCAAGTCTAGAAGATACCATCAGAGATACTTAGTTTTGCAGTTCACAAACTGTGGATTCGTGTCTCCAGAGATAACATGCTTGTTAACAGCAAAAATGTGAAAGAAAGAAAGACAGAAAGAAAGAAAGAAAAAGACAGACAGACAGACAGAAAGAAAGAAAACAGACCTCAACCCTATTGTCCCTCTGCAAATTAGTATACACAGAGTCAATCCCTTATCTCGCTCTAAAAAGTGCAAAGTTTCAAAAAGTTCAATGAATAGAAGATTGTTGGGGGCGGAATAGATCTGGACAAGGAGAAGAAGTCTGGAGATAAATGTGAGAAGGGAGGGACAGGCGGTAGAAACAAAAGTGAAACTGTTAGAGCAGCATATTCCAGAAGTTTGAGGTCTTTCTGAGTGCAGCCTTCATTTGATTTGAGATCTACCATACCATTCTCTCACTAGAAGGGAAAACCTATAAGGCCATAAAAGAGACCCAGTTTGGGAATATTTTAATGAAGTTCCTCTACCTGTGGTAAGGCAAACATGCATGCAAAATGCAAACAGTACAACAAAGAAATGCAAGGCCTGGTTGCCTGAATGAAACAACATCATGAGAAGTGTTCCTTCTCAGGAGGAATCTGTGTTGAAGATGATGAAGGGAACATGTCTGAACATGCAGGATCTTCAGGTTGCTAATTTCTTTTGTTTCATACTTCTTTCTTAAGCACTGCCTGTCTTCCTTCTGGGCTATTCTTGAATTCTCATGTTTGAGCAAAAAATATAGTTACTATCATTTTAGATGCAGTTGTGATAAAAAATAGCTGAAATGGGCAGATCTTTCTTTTACAATTTCACCTTTACAGTAGTACTGAGTGTCAGTGAATGCAATGAGTAATACTAAATGAGCAGTATGGTAATAATAATTAAATAACTGCATTGACTTGTTTTGTTTAGGAGAATCCATCCTCAACATACAGGATGCTGAAGACTATCCACCTTCAAGATCACCATCATTTTTTATAGTTTCAGAGTTATCTGCCAATGCTGGTGTTTCAGTCACATCATGTATGTCACATAGCCACAGTATATCACCTGTAGCAAAAAGAAAAATAAAATCTCCATCATCCAGAAACAACCATAGATAGGTTTGTGATAAGAACCAGCAGATTACAAAAAGAGGTAATTGATGAAAAATTTGCCCGGTTTGTTTATGCAACAAACTCTCCTTTCCATATGATTGAGAACCCACACTTCATTAACATGGTTCAGTCATTAAGACCAGGATACAGTCCACCCAACAGAGAAGATATTGCAGGCAAATTGCTGGATAAAATGTATGAAAGAGAAATTGAGCAATGTGCAAAAGTCTAGAGCAGAGCTTTCCAAACTGTGTGTCGCGACACGTTAGTGTGTCGGCAGCAGTGTGTAGGTGTCTCGCAGGGCGGCAGGCGTGCTCCGCTCCCCGGCTGGGGCAGCGGGGCGACAGGCGTGCTCCGCTCCCCGGCCGGGGCAGCGGGGCGGCGTTGTTGGGGGGGGGGGGGGGCGTGTTTTGGCCGGTGTTCGGAGGGGGGGGGGCGGCACTTGGGGTTTTTTGTTGGTTTTTTTTTGCTTGGGGCGGCCGGCCCTGGGTACTGCGCATGCGCAGTATGTGTAATCCGGGCGGAATTGATTCCGCGTCACTTCCGGTGTGTCACGAAATGATGCATGTCTAAAAAGTGTGTCACCAACATGAAAAGTTTGGAAAGCTCTGGTCTAGAGGGTAAAAAAGGAACCAAGCTAAGTCTCCCACAAGACGTGCGATGGAACTCAGTAGTGGACTGTTTTGATCACTATATCAAGAACTGGCCTAATCTGATGACAGTTTGTGAACAAAATCATGAAAAAATAGATGGCACTGTCACAGCCAAAGTTCTCAACATTGGGCTTAAGAGAAATGTTGAACATATGCTGAGTACCCTGAAGCCTATTTCTGTAGCCTTGAACAAAATGCAGGTAAATAGGGGTTTTATTGCTGACGCTGTTGAAATTTAGAAGGAACTGAGTGAGATCTTAAAAAGAGAAATATGCAATGACAGAGTTAAATTACAAGCATTAAAAAAACGAATGGGACAAGCACTATCTCCAGCTCATTTTTTGGCAAATATTCTCAATACTCGGTACCAGGGTCAAACCTTAACTGCTGAAGAAGAGGAGTTGGCTATGACATGGACATCCAGCAATCATTCCTCCATAATGCCAACTATAATAAACTTCAGAGCTAAGGGTGAACCATTCAAGAAATATATGTTTGCTGATGATGTTTTAAAGAGAGGACACCAGTGAACTGGTGGAAGGCACTTCAGCACTTGGATTCAGAGACTGTTGAAGACATAATTTCATTTTTAAAAGCAGTAGCTTTTTCGGCCAGTGTAGAAAGTCCAAAGGAAGAAAATATTCTAACTCATTCCAAATTGAGAAATCGTTCGGGAGCTGAAAAAGCAGGAAAGCTTGTTTTTCTTTTCCAGATTATGAACAAACAGGAAAATGAAAATGAAGACGACCGAGTTAGCTGCAGAAGCCAATATTTTAAGTTTCTCATGTTGACCTGGCTGACATAGTCGATTTAAAAATTTGTTTTTTTTTAATATTTCATTTAACGATTTTAGTTAAAAACAGTTTTAACAAAAACAAAAAAAGTGAATGTTTAACTAAATTCAAAAATGCATATGCTTGTTTTCTTAAAATATTATATGCTTGATGTTGAAGAAAAAAATCCAGAATACATAATGTTGTTGTTTTAGTTAAACAATTTAAATGTCTGTCTGGTGATGTTCTCCTCCTTCTCAGCATGGCAAGAAAATCCTCCAAATATTAATGATTAACCTGTCGAATTGGAAACAGTTCACCTCCCAATGACTTCATAAATATCTGCTTCAATTACCTTTGGTAAATGAAATAACCAAACAATCATTCATTTTCTGATATAGCTGTAAAACTAATCTGAAAAGTTTTCAAAATAAATATCTGTTTTAAAATGTATAGTGTGTACCTTCTAAAAATGAAACCTGCATCTATTTCTGAGTTGTGAAGAATATGTATTAAGGTTATAACAACCAATAAGAATGCACTTTTATGGAGAAATCCATGATTAAATCAAGTCTTCCCGATTAGTGATTTAAATCGTGATTTAAATCAAATCCATCCTGATTAGAATGTAAACGTGTTGTTATACCCAAATTTGACCAAGCTACTTTACAAAGTCTCTTTAATAAAACCTATCCATCAAATCTTTTGATAGATAAATCTTGCCTTTTATTTAAGTGATAAAACCTGATAAGAATAATACAATTTCTGTCAATCACTAAACAGGTTATATGCCAGAGTCCAGTCCAGCATATGTAATAAGACCAATATTTTTGTGAATTAGTTGTTACATTATCAGTCACTAAGCCAGTCAGAAAGCTACTTTTCATTAACGCTACAGTGAAGAGCTGTCACTCTGCTGCATCAAAAACCATGTTAAATCTTCATATAAACAGGAGCCATCTGATGCGCTGAAATAAAATCACTAATAAAATCTTGAAAAATAGACAATGCCCACACTGAAATTAACCCCTCAGCTTCTTGTGCATGTCTACTTTCAAACAGCGTACACCTTGGCCTTCATTTAACAATGAGACCGTTATTCTAGGGCAATTTTATATTTCAGTGACATCATTGCTAGAGCCCTGCGTGGATAAAAAAAATTTGTGAAAAAAAATGGTGTGCGGATATCCCCATCCACGGATGCAGATATCTGCGGATATAAAGCAGATATGCACAGATTTGCAGGGCTCTAATTATTGCTTCAGTAAGGTGCACCTGCCAAAACGTAAGTTCTGGGACACCTTATTCAAAATCATTCCCTTACAACAGTTGTGGCCCATGTTCCATTCCTGCAATGAGCTCTGCATGGAGGATCCCTGCACCAGTGCAGAGGCCCACTAACTTCAGGGGGGTTCCATGCGGGCACAGCAGCCTGTCTGGGCAGAGCTCATTGCAGGATCAGGGCTCAGGTCTCCACAGCATAAGTGTGCAGAAGAATGAAGAAACTCAAGCCCGTGTCCAGTTAATCTGAAGAGCATTGATTGATAACACAAAGACAATTTAATTTCAGTCGCGGCATGGGATGGATAACATTTTCAAAAGCACCTAAGTCATTTAGGACCTTAAAGCTACCTCTACACTGCACTAGGGAGACTACAGAGGTGTGAATTGCAGGGTGCACCAAAGTGCTGCACTGTGACTGCTCCATGTGCACACGGCTGGCATGTACGACAAGGTACCTAAATTTGTGTTAATGTTGGCCTCTTCAAATAGGACGATGTTAATCCAAGTAGGCACCTTTTAGTTCACATTAACAATGTCTACACAGAAGAGTTACAGCACAGCACATTGATGCGCAATAAAATTCACACTCCCTTAGTCCATACTGTAGGGCAGTGTGGAGAAACCCAAAGCCCTACTTTCAAGAGCAATAAGCAGATATAGAATTTACTCAGCTACTGGGAGTGCTGCAAGTATTAATTAAGGCATTTTGTAATCAACTTTGAAGATGAAACACAAAATTTATATAAGGTATTCTTAAGGACATAGTATTTACCCCATGAAATACAATTGGGGAGAGGAAGGGAAGCAGTTAATCTGAAATAAAACCAATATAACCAGAAGGAAAAGTCACACCATATTTTCTAAGACTATTTCATTTTTGTAGCAGGGACAAAATGACTTAAAAGAAGCTAGTCTGCTTGAATTTTCAGTTTCGGAACAACAAAATGCCTTCTCCCTGACACCAATCCTCTTCTGCAGGCAGTCAGGAATTTGTTGGAAATTTATTCTTGGCATATAAGAAAAGCTTGACTACAGTAACAGCAATAATTAAACACCATTCAAGCACCTTAATTATGTGTGATGTAAATTTTTTCATTGCTAGTTAGACATCACAGTTGATGGAGAGACTTTGATGTCTATATATAGAGAGACCATGAATTTAACGATAAACATTCTGTCAAATTCTGGTGTGTCTTTTGTTGTTTTGGGGGGTTTCTTTATTTTTGTTTTAAAAATGGAAAACAATAATCAGGAAAAAGTTGTATGTTGTGATGCAGAGCTAAATACCTCCTAAGTGTTGTCATTTTTGAGACCTTGGAGCAAGTTGTAGTGGTATCACTGTTCCTTCTTTAAAAACCAATGAGGAGTCCTTGTGGCACCTTAGAGACTAACAAATTTATTTAGACATAAGCTTTTGTGGGCTATAACCCACTTCATCAGATGCATGGAGTGGAAAATACAGTAAGCAGGTATAAATATACAGCACATGAAAAGATGGGAGTTGCCATACCAAGTGGGGGGGGGGGGGGTCAGTGCTAACGAGGCCAATTCAATAAGGGTAGATGTGGCCCATTCCCAACAGTTGACAAGAAGGGGTGAATATCAACAGAGGGAAAATTACTTTTTGTAGTGACCCAGCCACTACCAGTTTTTATTCAGGCCTAATTTGATGGTATCAAGTTTGCAAATTAATTCCAGTTCTGCAGTTTCTCGTTGAAGTCTGTTTTTGAAGTTTTTTTGTTGAAGAATGGCCTCTTCTAAGTCTGTTATTGAGTGTCCAGGGAGATTGACGTGCTCCTACTGGTTTTTGAATGTTACAATTCTTGATGTCTGATTTGTGTCCATTTATTGTTTTGTGTAGAGACTGTCCGGTTTGGCCAATGTACATGGCAGAGGGGCATTGCTGGCACATGATGGCATATATCACATTGGTAGATGTGCAGGTGAATGAGCCCCTGATAATGTGGCAAATGCAACCCTGATGTAACTCCACAGAAAGGAAAATACAGCAAGTCTCAGGATGGGCAAGTGGGTATAAATGCAATTTTTTATATATTATGGGAAAGATTTTCAAAGGTGTAAAGGGCCATTAGGCATTTAATTCCCACTGAAAGTCAATGGGAAATGGGCATCTAAATCATACCTGTGCCTTTGAAAATGTACCCCATATTAGGTCCAAATTTTTGGTTTGGTAAGTGCCCTACCCATATCACTTGACATTACCAACGCCCTCCTAGAATGGCTGAACAAGGCATCTCTTAGGCTCCAATAACACACTGAGATCTTCACTGGAAGTCCCTACGACTTATTCAAAGCCCTACTAAAGTCCATGCAAGCTCTGCGTGAGTGGAGAAACCTGTTTGTACAGAACTCATTGCAGGATCAGGGCAACTGAGTTTCATTAAGAATATCAGTTGTTAATTTATTTGCAAAGTCCCACCTATATTTTATCTACCTAGCTATAAACTGTATTGTTTTTGATTGCTTCTCTTAGCTTCCACTTCTTTTATATAAATAGACAGATTTTGCTTATGAAATGTTACTGATATGAAAATATTTTTATTCTTGAATTTAAAGATTTAAACAGTGTTTTTAGGTGGGAGAAAAAAAGCATCATTCAATTTCACTGTACTAAAAATAATTTAGATGCATCACATTCTCAAAAAATATACTACACAGAACTAATGTACCCCATGCTGACATCTCCAGTAAAAGATCAGGGTTTCTTTTTAATAAACAGTGTAATTTTAGTGCAATGGCCCCCAAACTCTGGAGCATGCTCCCCTAGGGGTGAGGGAGAAACGTTCGGGTGGGTGTGGTGGGACCTGGACCAGCCCCGACGGGGTGGGGAGGGAGCGCCACCCAGCCCTGCTCTGCCCCCAGCCGCAGCTCTGGACCCGGCCCCACCACCCGACCACAACTCCGGGGGGGGGGGGGGGGGGGGGGGTTGAACGTAAACAAATTCCATTATAGGTAAGGGGGGGGTGACATAAAAAGTTTGGGGACCACTGTGTTAGTGGCTATTGCTTCTGAACCTCCAGTGAATACAAGATAATATTTCCATAAAAAAATAGCAGTAGAAGGCTGCTCTGTTCTGAAGGCATACAGGCCAACATAGGGCCTGACCCAAAACCCTAAGGCTCTGAATTTTGTCCTGCAGCTACAAGGCATGGAAAAACTCCCAGCATGTGGAGTAGCCAAAGGTTTGGGTCCCAAATGAGATGCTATGCAAGGTGACTTGATGTTTTAAAATGTTTTAAAGGCCACACACCATGCATTTTTTCCTTTAGAAAATTACTTTGGAAAATGCTAACGCAACCCAGACGAGACTCCTTTTTATTAAATTGGTGTCAATAACGGTGATCTATTAAGACTAATAGTCTATTTAATTTGAATAGGGTGCCAAACAAAGAGAAAAGATGATGAGATTGAGATTCCAGTCACAGGATTTGCTTTAAACATCTTGAATAGGGAAAAAAGGAACAGTTTTCAAGATGTGGGACTTCCCAACCCCAAAAATCTCACTAACATTTTAGTTGCCAAGCACCAGAGGCCCATTTTACAATTTGAAGGCCATCAGTCCCAGTGTCACCTACTTTAAGAAGTATCTAATTTTTTAATCCTTTTCTTTGGATCCTGAAAAATCTATTACTCTCTTTCCAAATAATGTCTACAGATAAAAATTTATTTCCCAGATACTGGACATAATCCCAGGACACTGGGTTTCTGCATAGCTGCATATGTCTGCCCCTATTCTTTGTCAACAGGCAAAGTACAAATGTGTACTGAATTTCTCTCTCTGAGGTTATATTTCCTACTGTGCAAAGTGATTAATACCATGTTAGGTACCCGCTGAAGGTAATGTGATGACTCAAGAAGCAAGCCAATAGTCCAAGCAGTAAAAGTTAGAAGGATCAAGTTGTGACTCTATGCCCCCATATTCTTCATAGAGATATTGCTATGATATGAGAATGACATAATTATGATGTATTTTGTGCAAGATAAGGCATGTGAGATATTATGATTTACTGAACATGATTATCCTATTTGTATGCATGTATCATTTCTAATTCTGAAGTTAGGAATATTGACTACGTATCTAGTACAAGTGTGTTTACACCTCGGGAACGCCCACCAAACAGAATGCAATCAGTCTAGATGGCTTGCTGTGAGGAAGAGCCATTAGAGAGAACAACAGATCTTTGAAGATGCTAATCTCCCACCTTCCTGGGGACACTGCAAACAGCCTCTGAGTTAAAGCTGCAGGGACATATGATCAAGTCACTTGCTACTGGACACCATGATAATACTAGTATTTTTCCACTGACTGGCGTGGGAACTAAGTTTGGAAACACAGGGTTCCCGCCATATGCAAAAACCAAGGCAGGGGAGTGACATGACTGGGGTTCATTCTTCTCCACTGACTCCCCACCCAAGATGACCACTGTAAACACCTAAGGAACAAAGTCTGAACTGGGGGAGAAGGACTGATCCCAGGCTAGAGGGTTGTCTGGCCTGTGAATGAAATACCTGGAGTTTTAAGATGCAGGCAAGTGCAGCTTGCCTTCAAGAACCTCTGCAATCTGCCTAAAACATTTAGGGTGATAATATGCTACTTATAACCAGGGTTTTTTTGGATTAGTATATTAAGCTTAGCTTGCGTGTTTGTTTTATTTGCTAGGTAATTTGCTTTGATCTGTTCGCTATCCCTTATAATCACTTAAAATCTACCTTTTGTAGTTAATAACTTGTTTTGTTTTGTCTTAAGCCAGTGTGTGTGGACATCATAACTGGGGAACAAAGCTGTGTATATTCCTCTCCACATTGAGGGAGGGGGTGAATTTCATGAGCTTACGCTGTAAAGTTCTCTGTGCAGCACAATATGGTGTAATTTTGGGTTTATCCTCCAGAGGGGGCTGTGCACTTGAGTATCTGGGCATTTCCTTAGCTGAAGCCTTCCCATGCAGGGGGCTAGTCAGAAAGCCTATTTGCATGTTACAACAGCTGGGTGCGTCCCTACCTGTATGTGTGCTGGTGAAAGTGAGAGACCGGGAGTGTGTCTGCATCTTGTCACAGCATTACAGGGAGAAAGGGAGACCAGGCTGGTGGGTCAGGTGGGCTCAGTGGTACCCCAGTTCCAAGTGACACGCCTGGGAGGAAAGGAACCCATCACACAAGTTCTATATTTCAAATAGAGGGCAGCACAAGGAATAGATGATTTAGGAATTTAGGGAAACAGGATTCAGAGCTTTCACTTCTAGGCTGCCAGTTAAAATCCAATCCTAGTGGGTAGAGATTGCAATTGACCAAATAATATTCAAATAACTTATTTAACAAATTAAGTGATATTTCTGAATACCACGTTTGAATCCCTCCCATTCCCCGCCTCATTCACCCAGTTTACAGGACAGTTGAATAATTCTAAAATATATTAAATTGAATAATTTATTGCATAAATTTCACAACATTTTTAGGGAAAAAAGAAGTTCTGTCCAGAATTTGACCAGCACTAGTCATGACCCAAAACTGTGAGCACTTGATAGTCTCCAGGGACTTATATGAAATAAAGTGGTGATCTCAGTCCAGTTCCCAGTAGACAGGTGACCACACCTCAGTGAAACCAGGACAACTAGCATTCTTATTGGCATTCTCAGCAGAAGGGCCAAAAGTGAAATGGATATGGGGATAAGGAGACTGAATTACACTTTCATCTCTAGAGGGGATTACGAGTTCGAGGCATACTAACAGGATACTACAGGAAAGCTTACAACGTGGCTGTCTGGGCTATACCTATTCTCTTGGTTTAAAAAAAAAAGACTTCAGAATCCAGGACTGTCCATCTCATATCTTTCACAAACACTACATTCACAACAAAACAAACAGCAAAGTCACAGTCTGACCCGTATTCTGACAAGGTAAGGCCCCAAATCCTACAATCCTGCAGGTGGACCACTGTGCCAGCTTGAAGCCCTATGGGTTTTAATGGGACTCTGTATCTGCATAAGGATCTACCCACATAAAGTGGATTGAGCATCAGGGCCTAAATCTTTAAGAGCCCAATTCTGCCAGCCTTATGTGAAGTAGTACCTCACTTTGCAAATAGTCCCATTGGAATCACTGGGCCTACTCACAGAGCAAGATACTAAACAACATGAGTGAGGGTAGCAGAATCAGGTTCTAAACTAGTGGGTCAATTTTAGGCACATCAGTTTTAGCAAAATACATTTTTTAATGAAGGAGCTGAAAAATACCATATTGGTGATGTGATATAATCACTGTAAAGTTTTGTTTATTTCATGTTTTATTCTTTTTCTCCTTAAAATACTTTTTGATTATGCTGTTTTTTGTTATCACAACAGACACTGTTTTTCCATTAGGTTGTTTTATTTTTTACGCACTGGTCTGAGGTTTATAACCACTGCAACAGAAGATAGCTGAAGATCCAGAGCTCAGACTGCATAGCAGGGGTAGTAAGGATGGAGAGGATAAGAATGTGAAAGGAAATTAGTTACACTATCTACGCAAAAGGAATTCTGTAAAGATAAAAATCCTCATTAGATTATTAAAAACACAGAATTAAAAAAAGATTGATTTTTCATAATTTATGCTGTTTACTTTGTGCATATATTTCAGAAATACTTCTACTAAACTTTTAAGCATGTGCAGCTTGTGAACTGTAGAAGCGTATCTGTGTGCTAAGAGGGTAGCACAGCTTACTTGCCTCTGCCTGTTTTGGCAACTTCGTGTGCATGTATATGGCTGTGAGAAGGGTTCCATATCTTTAATTCTTACAAAAATGGGTCAGTGTATAACCAACACCTATATCTACGTACAGGCATGCTTACTCCTTTCTTTACTCTATGGTACCATGCGCCTCATTTCGTTTCTCCAGCCCAGAATGTGCTTCCCAGTGAAACTCTCACAGTAACCAAGATCAGAGCCAAAGAAAATCCAGCATATGAGCAAGCGATACAATGACATATGATTTCCCTCATTTCTCACACCTTGTCTCATTCTTCATTGTTGTAAACACCATCTAGCTATATATACACACCAGCTTATAGCTAATAACATGGGTTAAACAGAACATACTGCAACATTTTGCAACGTGTAGTATGCTTCTGCTAGTAAAAGGCATATCTCAAGCTGGCTTTTCAGCTGTCACATGTCACAATTTATCAGGTATGCCACAAATGAAAATACAGTGTTTTTCAAATGGTAGGCTGCTTAATTCACTGAGACACACATTAACATTCCTATACCCACCAATCAAGTACAGCAGGGCTTCTCAAACTTGTAACTGCCAACACCCACGTTTTGACTGTCCAAATACTCATGACTCCTATGGAGTCTTATATTTGGAGCAGTAACTATCACAAACACTGGGACAAATTCAGGAAAGCTGCCTCAGCTCAGCTAAGCCTAGTTTGCTAAAGTGGAGACTCACTCCTGTGCAGAAAGCCTAAATTTTGGGGGGATGAAAGTTTATAATTTCTCTTTGTGTACATGGCTATTTGGCAGGTCTGTCTTATAATGTTATTTCTGATGTGTCAGAGCATATCTAATATTACGGGTATCCATTTTCTTTGTAAAACAAGAAATGAAAACCAAATCAATTGGGAAAAACATGAAGCACAATGAAAAACAGAGGTGTGAGGCAGAGTGAAATAGCAGGGGTCATGGTTACAAATAAGGGTTACCCCTTAGTTAAAGGTGATGGTTAGAAACTGAAGTGCTCATGCTCAGAGCTCGTGGTCATGTTTCCCATTTGATTCAACTGTCAGCACGACAAGGGCATCTCACACACACACATAAATCATCACTTACCAACCGTCAACCATTCCATGGTATCTGAGATAGTTTCATGTACAACCATGGGTTGTAAGGAAATGTGGTCTAGATTAAATTACTATAAAGGTGTGTGTGACGTTGCACCCCATAAGGCTTTATGGAAATATGCTTATGAATGTATATAGGGCATAACTGGAATATGTTTTATGCTACATATGCCATGTAACATAACTGAATCTATTCCTCCTATTTGTATGTGTAGGGGTTTCAGGCCCTCTCTGGGGCGGCTGGGGACCAGACCGCCCCGCTATACCGTCACGGTTTGGGGGAATAAGCACAGTTAACAGTGAGCCCGGGCCTTTGGTCAGGGCGGGGCAAGAAGCAATTACAGCTCAGGCCCTTAAGCAGGGGCTGAGCAATCACCAAGTCAGTATGCCCAGGTCCTGGCTCTGGAGAACCTGGGAGAGGGGGAGACTGCCACCCATACGTTGGGTGGCAGGGGGGACGCAGGCCCACCCACTCCACTGCGTCCCAGCCCGGGGTCCTAGCAGCGGCAGAAAAACCCGCTGCTGAGTCAGTGGGGATCCTGGCCGCAACACACTGACCTTGACTCTGGCAGTGCTGCAGCCAGACTAGAGTTGGCTGCCCCCGGGCTACTTCCACCTTCCCCCTCTCCGGGTACGGGGGGCGTCCTCCAGGAGGTCGCAGACCATCGGCACCTCAGCGTCGGCGGCGGGCGGCAGGCTCGTCGGCGTAGCAGGCTGGCGGCAGGCCTGGCAGCCCCTCGGGGTAGCGGGCTGGCGGCAGGCCTGGCAGCCCCTCGGGGTAGCGGGCTGGCGGCAGGCCTGGCAGCCCCTCGGGGTAGCGGGCTGGCGGCAGGCCTGGCAGCCCCTCGGGGTAGCGGGCTGGCGGCAGGCTTGGCTGGCCCGGCCAGGCCTCCGGTTGGCTGCTGGGCGCCGGGGTCTCCCAGCGGGGAGCTGGACCTCTGGTGTCCGGCCTCTCCGGTGGCTGCCGCCCAACTGCGGTCTGAGGGCCGGCTTTTCTACTTCCTGTGCCGCCCCCTGACCCTTGAGGGGCGGGGCCAGGATTCTCCGGCTCCGCCCACTTAGGCGTCCGGGAAGGTTTCTCTCTCTCTGGGGCGGCTGGGGACCAGACCGCCTCGCTACAGTATGCATGTATCATTTTTGTATTTGAAGTTATGAATATTGGCTGTGTGCTTGCTTGATTTTAAGTAGCCTTAGTAAAGCATTTGGTCAGCTTCTTGAGAAAGAAATGTGCAAGTTAAGTGCCCAATCAAAAAACTCTAAATGGAGTAAGAAGTCTACTTGAGGACATTCAAGGTAGTATGTGAACCATGGCTGCTACCTGTAAGTTCTGAGTCATGCGTGGACATGTGACTTGCCCATGTGACTCCAAAACTCCATGCTCAGGGCCTAACCAATCACCGTATGTGGGGTTGGGAAGGAATTTTCCCCCAGGTCAGACTGGCAGTGACCTGGGGGGGGGGGGGGTGTTAGGGTTGCTTGTTTGTTTTTTTGCCATCCTCTGCACCACATGGTTGTGGGTCACTTGCCAGAAATATCTGCGTAGATCTGAATCGTTTGAATAACTTGCCATTGCAGGGGCCTCAGGCATTGCCATACCTCGATCTCTCGCAGACACTCCCGGTGGCATTTAGCAGTCTAGTCTCCTAGCGGCTGTAATATTTTAATCTAATTTCAGTTGTTGGGTTTAATGTGTGAAGTCTGTGTGGTGTTGTGGGAGTGTGATAGACAGGAGGTCAGATTAGATGATCTGGTGGTCCCATCTGGCCTTAAACTCTATGACTGTATGACACTTTGAAGGACAGGATTAGAATTCAAAACAACCTCGACAAACTGGAGAATTTGTTTGAAATCCACAAGATGAAATTCAATAAAACAAGTGCAAGATATTGCATTTACAAGAAAATAATCAAATGCACAACTACTCAATGGGAAGCAACTAGCTGGGCAGTAGTACTCCTGAAAAGGATCTGGTGCTTAGAGTGGATCACAAATTGAATACGAGTCAACTGCCTTGTGACTGGGACGTGGGCAACCCTAGTGGTTGGAGCAGGAATCACTCCCAATGATCAGAGCGAGAGTCAGGCCTAGTGGTTAGAACAGGAGTTGATAGCCAGAAATTGCAGCCCAGGATCAGAACTGGAGTCAGAGGCCAGATACCAAAGACAAGGGTCAGAGCTGAAGAAGAGGTCAGGAATTAGAGCCCAGGGTCATAAACAGGTTACCTGGAGTGAGACAAGGCAGGAGCAGAGCTGGAACAATGCAGGAGCAAGGCTGAGAACAAGTAGGCACAGGAGCTATCGTAGTCCTGGGCAAATGCTTTGGGCAGCCACTAAACTGCTGCTGGGTTTAAGAGCCAATCTGCTGACTCTTCCAGCCAATCAGGTAGTGTAGCCCTTCAGGCAGCCTACTACAGGTCAGCTGCGCTCTCAGGTTACCCAGAGACAGGCTCTGTTGCAGACCCCGATTCCTGACATCAATAACATGAGGCAGTTGCAAAAAAAGATTATTATTCTGGGGTGTATAACAGGAATGTCCTATATAAGACACTGAAGGTAATTACCAGTGCCAAGCAGAGCAGGACAAGGCCTCAGCGGGAGTACTGTACAAATTGAAGAGTCCAGAGAAGAGCAACAAAAGGGATAAAAGGTTTAGACAATCTGACCTATGAAGAAAGGTTAAAAAAAAACTGGGCATCTGTAGTCTTGAGAAAAGAAGACTAAGGGAGACCTAACAAGTCTTCAAATATCTTAAGGGCTGTTACAATGAGGACGGCGATCAATTGTTCTCCATGTCTACTGGAGGTAGGCCAAGAAGTAATCAACTTACTCTGCAGCAAGGAAGATTTAGGTTAGATATTAGGAAAATATTTTCTAACTATAAGGATAGTTAAGTATTGGAAAAAGTTTCCAAGGGAGGTTGTGAAACTGCTGTCATTGGAGGTTAAGAACAGACTGGACAAACATCTGTTAGGGAGGGTCTAGGTTTACTTGGTTCTGCCTCAGTGCAGGAGGCGGGACTAGATGACCTCTCCAGCCCTACAATTTTTATGATTCTATTAATGTTGAATTTCCAGTGATCATTCACTTTATCTGCATAACTATGTGTTTAAGTTTCTGCTCTTTGTGAAAATTGAAATTCTCTCATTTGAAACACTTCCATAATTTTAACTCCACGATCCCTCTGTAAATTAAAACAACCCTGACACCCAGTTGGAGGCAACATGTCCCAATATCCAACTTGGGAAACACTGAAGTGCAGCATCTAGAATTGCTGAGAGATATTAAGCACATGGGTTATGAATTCACTCTAAGACAGTCTGACACTACAGAGATGGGCTCATTTTAAGAACCTGAGTAGAATAGAGCATGTAATTTGTGTTTGAAAACCAGTGCTCAAAACAACGCAATTCACTCTCACTTTCTGCACACACAATTTCCATTGGGGGTCTCTCAGGGAAGCTATTATGAAACAGCTAAATGAAATGAAATTTTTTTTAACTTCTATTTGTGACGTGAATTGAAATATACTGTGATTCTTTACTACTCAGGGATCTGACAGTATTTTGCACCGAACCCAATCTTTTATAAAATTCTTCATTTCCTCTGTGAATCACCCTGGACATTTTCTGTAAAATACAATCACCAGGGAGCAGAAGGTGAGAGCAGAGTAGAGCTTAGCGATGGCACCTGAGTGAGTGACAGTGAAAACAGCCTGCAAAGTATTTTATTTTAAGGCTACATTTTGGGGTTTTGACATTTTAATTTGTAGGAATCTATGCTCTAGTCTGAAACTAAATCACACAACCCGAAGGATTCACAAGCAGATGTGAAACAAGCCAAAATCACAACCCACTGACAGCAAGCCTGTCCTCTCCCAATCATGCCCCACGTTTCACACCTACACACCAGACTACTTACTTAATAGCCATATTGTATCTGTGTCAGGTGAAGCACTACATATGTGGAGAAGTGAAATTGATTTAGGCTCCTGCAGGGAAGCTCACAGTTTCATAATGTCCTGGAATTTCATATTTAGATGAAAAATGTATAAAATCGCATCTCTCTAGAGCCTAGGAATATGAAGATGTTTGAATGTGTTTTCTAGCCAATATAAAAGAAACCTAGGACTCATAAATTAGGCTACAGACAGCAGTTATTTGTATATTAGTGTCTAAAATTTACCTATGTAGGACTTAAAATTTCCACTATTAATCGTAACAGACTTTTTTCCAGGATCCTCAAATACTTTTGACATGTATGCATGTGTCCTAAGTTGCATCTTGGGTATTTCTAAGGCACTTATCAACATAGTATCTGGGGGCTTGTACATACGTTTATGTCGCTCAGAGTGTGAATAAGCCACCCCCCCTGAGTGATGTAAATTACACCGCGTTAAGCACCAGTGTGGACAGTGCTATGTCGGCAAGAGAGCTTCTCCTGCCAACATTCCTACCACCTCTTGTATAGGTGGTTTTACTATGGCGACAGGAGAGCTCTCTCCCATTGGCATAGAGTGTTTTCACCAGACATGCTGCAGCCGCGCTGCTCTAGCGCTTCTAGTGTAGACTAGCCCTAAGTTGTCTATTGCAGATCAGCAGGAGACAGGCATACGTCTTTGGCAGAGGAAGCTGCTATTCTCTCAAATACCTATGTTATTTCAGTCTTTTGTGCTAGGCATGTGCAGATGACATATCCCAATCAAGTCTTTATGCAGGAAAAAACATCAATCAGGAAGACAAAGCGACCGAGAGTTATGCAGGTAGTAAAAAATAAGATAGCAACATAGATAGTAGTCCTGGGAACATGCTGTAAAATATTTGGGATTATTACTCCATACATTTTAACAAATGGGCTGAATTCAACCCTGCTGTAACTTCACTCAAACCAATGGAGTTACAACAGGGATTAATTTAATCCAGTGACTATAACCAAATGACTCGATAAATCCATAATTAGGTTTGCAATACTGATTATGTGGCAGTTGTTACTCTAAGGGTAAAATATGTTTCTGTTTGGTATGTTTTGTAGTATTCTTTCCTCAAATGTATTGCTTACCTATCAATTAACTCTATGTAGATCATACACTAAATTGTTCTTGGGAACCCCCTGGAAATCTAGTGGAGAATGTAAAGTAACTCCTGTGAGAAAGTATTACCATTAATTTAAATCTGAATAAACTGTGATCTGAGGTCAGCAAGATTTCTAGAGACAGGTTTGGGCATAAAATGTCCTGACTCACAGTGTGCAATTCAGAGGTAATAATGAGACTGAAAATTAGTTTCCTAACTTGGTCCTAGGTCCCTTGAGTTCCTACAGCGTTTCTCAAACACAGCCTCTCCTAGATTTAGCACCCGCTGCTCTCTTTACCTTGCGGAGCATTCCCATCACACTTCATTCAAAGGACAGTCAACTCCCTTCCCTAATGCAGTTCACCCAGACTTCCCACTAGGCATAAGCACTGAAGAAGACATTTAAAACAGAGTAAAAACTGGTCAACTTTTTTCAGACAAAAAAAAAAAAAAGCAGGTAAAGAAGCAGAAACAGTGGTTGCTACAATTCCCAAGACAAAGATACTTAACTAACTTCTATTACACAAGCAAGGAAAATTCAAGACGTGTAAATAAACTAATCAATCTTTAAAATAAATCCATCCCTCAACCAGAGGGAGAATGATAGAATTAATTTTGGCCACTAATTAGCCTTGAAAATATCACAGCAGAAGAATAAAAATTAATAAAGTTATATTGGCAAATATACTACTTTACACATATTGGCAAACACACTACTTTAAAAAAAAAACGCTCTTGAATTACATGATCTCTTCATCTTTATCCTGTGTTTCAAAGTCAAACCTTCAATTCACCATCAACATTATCTTAAACTAGTTAACATCTCTCTAGCTTTATAACAACCTCTAAAAACATTAAATACTATCAATGTAGGGCATAAATAAGTTCACACAAATTAGATCTGGCAAAATATGATAAATCCTATGCTTTAAAACCTCACAAAATGTAAATATTTGTGTTTATCATCATAACAGAGAGGACTCATTACTTTAGTACATAGGAAAATTATATGGAAAACAAACACTTAGGCCAGGTCTACACTAGGACTTTATGTCGAATTTATCAGCGTTAACTCGATTCAATCCCTCACCCGTCCACATTAGGAAGCGGTTTATTTCGACATTAAGGGCCCCTTGAATCGATTTCGGTACTCCACCCTGACGAGGGGAGTAGCGCCAAATTCGAAATGGGCATGTCGAATGCGAGGTACTGTGGACGGAATTCGACGCTAATAGCTCCGGGAGCTATCCCACAGTGCACCACTCGGTGGACGCTCAGGGCAGTATTGTGTACTCGGATGCTCTGACCTGCCACTCAGAGAAATCCCCGCGAAAATTTGAATGCTTTTTCCTCTGTGGCCATTTTGAATCCCATTTCCTCTTTGGACATCGTGGCGAGCTCAGCAGCACTGGCAATGATGCAGAGCTCTACAGCGGTGGTTTCGATGCCATCACTGAATAGAAAGAGAGCTCCAACATGGAGTGATCGTGAGGTTTTGGATCTCATCGCTGTGTGGGGCGATGAATCAATCCTAGCCGAGCTCCGTTCAAAAAGACGGAATGCCAAAATTTACGAAAAGATTTCCCAGGCTATGACGGAGAGAGGGTACAGCCGGGATGCTACGCAGTGCCGCGTCAAAATCAAGGAGCTACGTCAGGCGTACCAAAAGACCAAAGAGTCCAACGGACGCTCCGGCTCAGCGCCTCAGACATGCCGATTTTACGAGGCACTGCACGCCATGCTCGGTGGTGCGGCAACAACTACCCCGCCAGTATCCGTGGACACCGATGACGGGGTCCATTCTACGGACACATCGGAGGAGGTTTTCGCTGACGGCGAAGAAGAGGAAGGAGGGCAGGGGGACGAAGCGATCGAAAGTGGTCACCCTGGAGATTTCCCCGACAGCCAGGAACTATTCCTCACCCTGACTGCGCTGCCCTTCGAACACTCCCAAGCCAGCATTCCTGACCAGGAATCAGGAGAGGGATCATCAGGTCAGTGTGTTAGACATTTATTTTCAATACAATAGTTATGGTGTGATAGCGCTCTGTAACTGTGGCTTCATTGGCCTTATGCGCTTCAGCTTTGAGTCGCTTTCCCGTGCAACTATTCGAAAAGTCTGTCAATATGTATGGGGATAGAGGTGTAATCACCAGCAGAGATCTCAGAGAAGCTGTCTTGCAGGTACAGCGATAGTTTGTTTAGCACGTTCACTGGGAGAGCTGCCTTATTGTCTCCTCCATGGTAGGATACTTTCCCGCGCCATGCAAGCAGCAGGTACTCTGGTATCATTGCCTTGCATAGCATGGCAGCATACAGCCCCGGGGTTTGCTTGCATTGACGCAGCATGCTGATTTTCTCTGTCTCCGTAATCCTCATCAGAGTGATATCAGTCATGGGGTCCTGGTTCGAATGAGTGGTATAATTAGTATACTGCATGCTTCCTTTTCCCCTTACAGACAGACACCCGGCTGTTTACGTTAACGCGTGGTGGTAGTGTGTCGGGAGCAAAACCAGTACCACATATCGGTGCGCGGGTAGGGACAGTCCCAGGGAGCGGCAACGCTAAACCGGGGATAGGATAGGCGAGCCGTTCATGCTGAGCAGTTCGCGGGCATTTTAGATTCCCTGGAGCAGCCACGCGGAGGGGGGGGAAGGGTAGGCGAGCCGTTCATGCTGGGCGGTTCGCGGGCATTTTTGGTTCCCTGGAGCAGCCACGCGGAGGGGGAGGAAGGGTAGGCGAGCCGTTCACGCTGAGCGGTTCGCGGGCATTTTTGGTTCCCTGGAGCAGCCACGCGGAGGGGAGGAAGGGTGGCCGAGCAGTTCATGCTGGGCGGTTCGCGGGCATTTTTGGTTCCCTGGAGCAGCCACGCGGGGGGGGGAGAAGGGTGGCCGAGCAGTTCATGCTGGGCGGTTCGCGGGCATTTTTGGTTCCCTGGAGCAGCCACGCGGAGGGGGGGGAAGGGTAGGCGAGGCGTTCATGCTGAGCGGTTCGCGGGCATTTTTGGTTCCCTGGAGCGGCAACGCGGACTGGGGGGTGGGTTAGGACAGCCGCCGTAGATTATCGGTTTGGCCAGCAGCATTTCCTGCCCGCCGCCAGGAACACTGAGGGAGACATGGGAGTAGAGCACTGCTGTGAAGCAATCTCGCAGCAGTCCTAAGTCAGCACCTTACCATGGTTTTCAGAGAGGTGATTTTCTGTGTACGGCAAGGCTTCTGGGATCCGTATACCGGGACCCCAGACACTCACTCAGCCTTAAGGCATAGTATTTGACCTTGTAGTACGTGTACATGTGATAGGCACTGTGTTTGGTCCTATTCACGGTGAAAGAGTATGGTCATTGTTCTTGAAAAAGTATCATTCTGAGGAATTCACTCCCTTTCATTTATCCCACAGCTGTGAGTGTCTCCCGCCCAACCCGTGCTTCTCCCACCCACGGCCTAGTCCAGATAAGGCGGCGCAAAAAGAGAACCAGGGACGACATGTTCTCAGAATTAATGATGCTGTCACAGAGGGAGGCGGCACACCGCAGAGAGGACTTTGCACGGTACGAGCGAGCAGCCAGGGAACGGGAGCAGAGGGCTGAAGCGCGCGAGGACAGGTGGCGGCAGGAGGATCAGCAGGCGACCCAAACAATGCTGGGAATCATGAGGGAGCAAACAGACACGCTCCGGCGCCTAGTGGATGTTCTCCAGGACAGGAGACATGAGGAAAGAGCACCTCTGTATGTTCTTTCAAGCCGCCCTCCCCCGCCACCAAGTCCAGTGGCTTCCTCCCCAAAAGTCACTAGGACAAGGGGAGCCAGGGTGCGTGGAAATACTCAATCCACCCCTGCAGACCGCTGCAATAGTAGAAGGCTGTCATTCCCAAAACCTTAGACTTTTCCCTCCTCTCCATCCAGCAGCACCCCTGAGCACCTCCCTTCCCAGGTCCCATGTTAAGTTACTGTTCTGTTGAATAAATCTGGTTTTTTGGTTCACCAATGTTTCCCTGAGTGTTTTAAATGGGACCGTTTGTATGTCTGGGTAGTGGTTAACATGTTTTGTAAGTGCAGATAATGGGAGCAGAAACGAGGGTGCACACAGGGTAACTGCTGAAGTGACAAGCACAGTACACATTGCATGCATTAAGCACACCTGTCCTTCGTTGTGCAGGTTTATACGTTGTAAACGTGGGGTTGGGGGTTGGGTGGTGCACTGTATGTTTGGGGAGGGTGGTCGCTGATCTTTTGCGGCTGACAGTAGCCTGCTGGATAGATCAATGCACCGTGGGATCCGTAGGCGATAGTCACAACGTAAAAGGCACATAGACACCACCACACACACATGGGATTAGGAGAGGTTGATGGTCCCTTTAAGCAAGCGGAACACCTCTTGGCACTGCGCTTTGGGCTGGATCAAGAGCTTCCCCTTTGAAGGGAAGTGTCCCCCAACCAAACCGCCCCCCAACCGCCGTATGCCTCCACGGTGATAATCATTACCCAATAAGAAGTACAGGAAAAGGTTCACACAAAAAAATCTTTCCTTTACTGTGACTTTACAGCGTTGAACCAAGGAGGGGGAAGGGGGTTGGTAATGGGAGGATGGGCAACGGGACATGTGTAAAGGGACAGGGGAAGGTCCAGTATCTGTTTACGGAAGTGTAGCAGTCACTGGTTAACCCGCTCTGTCTGGAAGCGAGCTTTCAAAGCTTCCCGGATGCGCACCGCCTCCCGCTGTTCTTCGAATGGCTCTGGTGTCTGGCTGAGCGTAATCTGCTGCTAGTCGATTTGCCTCAACCTCCCAGCCCAGCATAAATGTCTCCCCCTTGATCTCACAGAGATTGTGGAGCACACAGCACGCTGCAATCACAATGGGGATATTTTTAGGGCTGAGGTCGCAGCGAGTAAGTAAGCTTCGCCATCTTGCTTTGAGACGGCCAAAGGCACACTCCACCACCATTCTGCACTTGCTCAGGCGGTAATTAAAGAGCTCCTTTTCAGTGTCCAGGGCTCCCGTGTATGGCTTCATGAGCCATGGCATTAGCAGGTAGGCAGGGTCCCCCAGGATCACTGTTGGCATTTTGTGGTCGGGGAAATAAACCCCCTGTTGCAGGCGTCTAAACAGACCAGAGTTTTTGAAAACACGAGCATCATGAACCTTGCCTGGCCACCCAACATTGATGTTCGTAAAACGTCTTTTGTGGTCCACTAGTGCTTGCAGAACCATAGAAAAATAGCCCTTTCGGTTAATATACTGGCCGCCCTGGTGCTCCGGTCCCAGGATAGGGATGTGTGTCCCATCTATGGCCCCACCGCAGTTTGGGAATCCCATTGCAGCGAAGCCATCTATGATCGCCTGCACGTCTCCCAGGGTCACTACTTTCTGGAACAGCAGGTCAACGATTGCACGGGCTACCTGCATCACAGCAACCCCCACGGTAGACTTGCCCACTCCAAATTGGTTCGCTACTGACCGGTAGCTGTCAGGGGTTGCAAGCTTCCAGAGGGCTATGGCCACTCGCTTCTGGATAGTGAGGGCAGCTCGCATCCGGGTGTCCTGGAGCTTCAGGGCAGGGGACAGCAACTCACAAAGTTCCATAAAAGTGCACTTACGCATCCGAAAGTTTCGCAGCCACTGGGACTCATCCCATACCTGCAGCACTATGCGGTCCCACCAGTCAGTGCCTGTTTCCCTTGCCCAGCATCGCCGTTCCACGGGATCAACATGACCCATTGCCACCATGATGTCTAGGGGCCGGGGTCCAGCGCTTTGCAAGAGATCAATGCCCCTTTCAGAGTTTAAGTACTCCCGGAGATTACGTTGTCTCCTCTCCCGATTTCTCTGCATCAGAGTCTGGAAAAGGTGCGCTATAAGGCGCGAGTTGTTGGCTACGGACAGGACAGCTGCGATAATCGCGGAGGGCTCCATGCTCACTGTCCAGTGGCGTCCGAGTTATCAGCCACAGGAAAAGGGCCGAATTCATTCCCCGCCGGCGCTTTCACGTTGGGAAGGCGGAAGTGTGGGTCGAGTGACGAAATTTACGTATACCGACCCTTGACACAATTTCGTTCCCACAAGGCACTGGGGGCTACACCCAGAATACCAGTGGGCAGGCGGGACTGCAGGAACTGTGGGATAGCTACCCACAGTGCACCGCTTGCAATGTCGACGCTTGCCCCCCTACTGTGGACTCGGACATTCGAAAAAAGATCCCTGGTGTGGATTCGAACAATCGACCTGGAAATATCGGGTTCACAAGTTCGGTTTCACAGAAATCAAACTAGTACCGTAGTGTAGACATACCCTAATTTATAACTGCTAGCAATACCATCATTAACCAACCATCCATCAGGAAAGAAGTGAAAAAAGCAGAAAAAAGTGAGACAATGCCTTAGTTTAGACTTATCCGTCAAGGTGAGGCAAAAACATGCATCTTGCATGTGTTCTGGTGGTTAACTCAGGCTCTGACAGACTATCTGAGGGAGCATGTTACACAGGTGGAGATCCTCCACTTAGGGTAACCAGATGTCCCGATTTTATAGGGACAGTCCCGATGTTTGGGTGTTTTTCTTATATAGGCGCCTATTACCCCCCACCCCCTCTCCCGATTTTTCACACTTGCTGTCTGGTCACCCTACCTCCACTAAGTATACCAGGGGTGAAATCCTGGCCCCTTTCAAGTAAGAGACAAGACTCCCATTAACATCAGTGGGGCCCAGATTTCATTCCTTGGCTCTAGTTCTCAAGAGTGGACACCTAGGAATGGTCACCAAATATAGATTTGTTGATCATAGTTTAGAGAGAGTTGTATCTCTAAAGTAACCAGGTCCCAGACCACACAGGTCTATACATTTGACAAAAAACAACTTGAACTACACCTAGAAGTAGATGGGAAGTGCAATGCACGGAACACACATGTAACATGTTGATACCAACCTGCTCCATCGGTGGGATGTTACTTGTGAGCTACTTGTGTAGCAACCTTGTGTGCTAGCTAAAACTTTTGAGCAGTTTAAAGGTATCCCCAAGATTAATGAATTAACATAGTCCAACATGAAGGTGATAAAGTTGTGGATGATTGCATTAAGGAATGCTTTAGCAAAGGAAAGCCTCAACCTCTTTGTTAACTACAGATGAAAACAACATATAAATAGAACATATCAAAACATTTCAGATTTTGACATTTAATGAAAGACACTTTTTAAAACAACATTTTCTTGAAAAATTCTTATTTATCATCATCTCTAGGTATAAGCCACTACTGCTGTCTAGTACTCCAACAACAGCTGCAGGTCCAAAAGCCGCCTGAGAATGCAAATTTATTTGACAAGTGGTGGCACATCAATACTATCAATGCTTTCTTCTCCCTGCCAACATCATTTTCATCTCATCGGTTCATTTGCTGCCTGGATGGTTGAAAAAGGAGACAGAGCTGAGCAATATCAGCAAGCTAATGGTGAAGTAGCCCCTAAATGCGTCATAATCCTCATTGTACAGGCAGCGTGTGGGACTGAAAACTTAATGAAGAGTAACCCTCAGGATGAATGAGCAGTACCCAACACCACCCTTCCAGAAAAAGTGACATCAATCCACCCTTTCCAAACTCGAACAGGCAATTCAGCACTATGTTATTAAAGGCTTCTCATATCATGCTGATAGGCCTAATACAATCATCATAGACCTTTGTCTGCTGCCAGAAGGGTAACTATGGTATGTGACAAATGACAAGTGGTAACTGACAAGCTCATTAACAACAAATGATGGTTTCTTGAGATGACCTATTCATCACTTGGGTAAGAAAAATGGGACACAGCAGCCATTTTGAATAAAGAGGGTGGTAAAGAAGGGCGGAAATCTAGAGGTAAACCCAAGTCTTTCTGAGATCACAAGCAGCTTTGAGAACAAAGCTGACATCACAAGATTCATGATGATGTTGCAAAAGTTGGCAAGTTATAGTGTGGATTCACCAAGCTGCTCACCATAGACTTCAGCACTCCTGCCCCGTTTCCTTGACTGCTGCAATAGAATTAATACTGAATAATTTGTAATCACAATTGCTCAATAACCACTTTTACGGGAATAATGGCCTGCTCCTGCTGACATATAAGTCAAGGGAAAAATTTCCATTGACTTAACTGGGAACAGGGGATCTTGCCCAGTATGTGTGAGCTGGCAGATAGCAATACTACTTGCAGTGGTAACGCTGTCGTATCCTTTTTATCCTGAGAAGGATACGCAACAGTCTATAAATGCAAAAACAAAAACAAATTTTAAAGAACATTAAGGATGTGATGCAAACCAACTCATGAAAAGAACACAAAAATTAAGGCTTAAACTCCACACTTATTCTGCCCTGTTGTAACTAGATATCACAGCAGTTGGTATAGATCAGACACTGAACTGAAAATTCTGCATTGCCCATGCAAAACATGGCAAGTCAAAGATGGCACAGAAAGCTAAAAGGTCAAAGTTTCCAGTATAAATATATTTCTATCTTTAAATTACTTCCTTCGAGAAAAATCTTAGGACAGAATTTTTGTAAATTTCACTTTAGAGTTTACATATAACAAAACAGAGGCCAGGCGCAGGGAGCAGGAAATGCTCTCATGTATTGTACAAAAGAGGCAATCATGCAGAAATAATATTCACTAGTCTGTTATTCTAGGGTGAAAACAATGTTGGCAATAAGATGAATATTGTGAATAGACTGATGTACAGTATTTTCTGGACTGCCAACCTTGATAGTGAGTTCTGGACTGCCAACCCCATAAAGTAAATAAAATGCAATAGTAAGCTTATGAGGGGAAGGGGGAAAGACACATGAAGAGCAAAGATGGAACAGATGCAGAAACATGAAGAAGCCCGATCAAACGCCGTTCCTGATGATAACCAAGGCAAGGCAGGTGAGGTAATATCTTTTATTGGACCAACTTCTGTTGGTGAGAGATAGAACCTTTCAAGCTTACATAAAGCTCTTCTTCAGGTCTGGGAAATGTATTCAAAGTGTCACAGCTAAACACAAAGTGGAACAAATTGTTTATCATAACCAGATAACATTTATTTCATGGGAAAGTGCTGCTCAGCCCTGGGCTAGAGCATGCCCAGTGCAGACAAAACCGTTGGAGAATTTAGCTGTTAAAATATAAGAAGTCTCTACCGAGCACGTGCAAGCTGCATTTTTCAAAGGTTTATAATTTGGCCAAATTGAGGGAGATTGTGATAAAGATGGCAAAAGGCACATCCCTCACAGAAAGGCCGGCCACGCTGCCAAATTTCAATTCTCTGCTTCAAAGCATGTTGGTGTGAGAGCCTTCAAAACAAAAGATTGCCAAAAAAATAATTAATATAGGCTTAACACCACAATTTTCTCTAGTCTCATTCTAATAAATGGTTGAATAATTTTGGCTGAAAATCCCACCCCCCCCCCCCCGCAAAAAAAATCAGCCCGAGGCAAACACCCAGTATTGTAAAAATTTAGCCTCTGAACAGTTACAGTTTGGCAAAGTTATAACAGAACTGAAAACAGGGTCTTATAATGTGACGTGTTGGGCAACCTTAATAACAAGCAGCACTACCAGACTCAACTATAATACTTACACACATAATTCTATCAACACAAGAGAGATTGGGAAAAGAGAGGGATAATATAAAAAAGAACAGTGGTCTGTATAGCCCCCAAATCCCACAGGAGGGGACTTTGGGGTGAAAATTCCTCAAGGGGAATACCTCAGAGAGATACTCCATATTGTCCCTACTGGAGGGTTGTGAGGCACAAGGTTTGCCCCCTCTGGAAATAAGAAGCCCCACCTTCACACCATAGTCACACATATGGAAGCTCTGACTCCCAATGATTTACTTAAGCAGCATAGCTGCTCTGGAATGAAACTTGCAGAGACTTCCCTCTTGCCCAGAGTGGTACCCACCTGCCCGATGTAGAAGATAAGGGCAAGGTTTATGGAGCTGGATGATGGATACCATGCATCCCATCTGGCACTGTGCCAGCCCAGCACTTCGCTTCAACTCCATCCAGTCTCCCTCAACATAAACACCAGATGTGCAGAAAGGGCACTGATAGGTTCTGTGAAGGGAGAGTGCCATGGAGGTAGCAGAGCCTCCCTTAGACACAGAAGAGGCAAATTTGCCTGTGAAGAACTCCTCTGCACATGGATCAGGTGAGAACAATCTGACCCAGCAGCAGATAGCCCAGTTATTTACCAAGTTCCATCATCGGGCTTGGTGTGGTACAACCTGAGGAAGACATGGTCCCTGCCAAAGAAGCTCACAATCTAAGTGTCAAAGTAGTAAAGCTGGCACACCCCGTGGTGCAGGTCAGAAAGGTACAGTAGCACAATCTCCATTATGATGAGCTGATTGCTGGAGACTGATGCAGCTCAGAAAACCAGTGGCACAAGTCATGAAGGGGGCATAGTCAGAGAGTATACAGACTTACGAATTTCACTGCGTCATTCACAGTGAGTGATGGGAGCAGACAAAGTGCTCTCTCTCCAGTGGGAGTCAGAGGAGAGGGCAGTGATGGCTCCACATCCTTGGAGTAAAGGTGCAATTAACCACTCTCTGAGACAGATCTTCTGAATCTGAATTCCATTTTTAAAATGCTGATCATTTCTTAATCTGGCCTGGTATAATATTAAAGGGGAGTTATCGAAAATCTGCTGCTTTATACTCCGGCATGCTCATTTTCTGCATGACTGTTTCATTAGAGAAATACAAGAAAAACAAAAAGGGGTTGAATATTTTTAAGATACTTGAAGCCAATGGAGCTCATCCAATTTTAAACCAATGTAACCGAGATCAAAATTTCACCCATTGCTTTGACACAGCTATGATGGATCTGGGATAGCAGAGGATAAACAATATGGGTGTTGAGAGCAAAGGGACCTCAGTCAACTATACAGCATGTTAGGTTATTTGCATACCTTAATCTTACTGATTAAAGGTTAATTAAAGAGATTTTGTAAAAATGCCAAGCTTGCACTGTTTAAGATGTCACATAATTTGCAGAATTCAGCATACATCTTACTTTAGAAGCCATTTCTTCCATAAACTACTTCACAGTGTGGCTTTAAATTGAGGTTGGCTTCTACTACATTTCATTATTTCCCAGCTGAAGCTTATATGGAAACAGCAATGGTACCAAACAAGGGCAAACTGTGTTAAAAACTGTAGACTAAATGTGGGGCAATTTCATAAGAGCAAGTTTCTAAACAAATAAATGCAATATGGATATACTTAAAAAGGGGAAATTATTTGATAGAAGTTCCTTCTCCATTGACTTGTCATGACCATCAGTCAGAGTACAAGGTGGGCCAAGGGAACAGGGCTAAAGATGCACTCCCTGTAATAGCCAAGTCCTGTATGTGTATCTGACAGCTTTATACAATTGCAGGTTTTAACAGTGTTACATTTTATTAGGTAATGTCATGTCCAGGAAAGATATAGGGTACATTTTCAGAGACATCTCTACTTGCCCTCCACATGTGCATTCAAATTTGAACATAAGAGTTTGGGAGACTGGTGACTGAAAATTTACCCTGCAGTATCAGGAAATGGAAGTTACACTAGTTCAAGTTTTAGGGCTTGCCAAATTAAATCCCAAACCTATACCAAAAAAGTGCTCTAGGTCAAGCAACCAGCAACAACTGTAAAGGTCCAATACATCAGCAGGGCTAGAAACAAATCCTGAAAAAAAAAAAAAAAAGAGTAAAAAGATGGGTCTTCCAGTTTTATAATTGTATACAGCATTTGCTGCCAGTCATGGAGGTCTTAGCTTACAACCTGCTAATTTATAAAATTTTGATCAGGGTGGATTGATTTAAATCAAGGCAATTTAAATCATGATTTCAATGACCAAGTGAAAAGCCTCAATTTAAATCACTGATTTTAATCAATTTTTCCATTTGTACTTCAGTTATTTTCTATAGAAAAGTACATTCTCATTTGATATAACTATAAAAACATGTTGAGTTACAACTAAATAGAGCCTTTATACTAGATTTGCTACATCTTTTTGCTACGTATGAGGGTACACTAGAACTACATACACTTAATATTTTCAGATTCTTATTAATTGTACATTTTAGTACGTTAGAAAATGGTAAATTATATATTGCTAATTTACTAGATGATTAACTTTTGCTCATGATCTGTTTCAAGCTGCATTAGGGTGGTAACTGGAATTTAATTAAATACCAAAAAAAAGCATATACAATTTATTTTTATTAAAAACAAAACAATCTTAAATGTTTTGGATACATAAACTATTCTCATCGAAACATGTTCCACATTTACAACTACACTGTAAGTTTAGGCCTTAACATATTTTTTATTGAATTCAGATTTCATTTTAAACGGATTTATTTTTAAAAAGAACGTATTATTTAAATAAAATCAAAAACGTTACATTTTTAATCATCAATTTTTATCCACCCTGATTTTGATTAACATCTTGTCTCTATCTCCCACTTCATGATTTTAGCAACCAATGTAATGAACTACTAGAGTTAGAAACTAATGTGTTAGTTTAGGCCACTGAAAGGCCAACAATCCAGCATTTCTGTTTTCACATTCAGGAGATGATACATAACTTCACTGGGACCTATGCAAAGAAAATGCTGAATTTAAAGAAAACATGAAGCCCAATATTTTTCCAATATAAAACTAACAGGGGCTCAAATTTTAAGTTTACTGTGAGTATAACAGTTACATTTCTACTTTAGTTCTTGTTCTTAAACAGTCTCATGCTGTATTGGAGATTATAAACAGTTCCATTTCCACATTTGAGAGGTGTTACTTACACACACACACACAAACACACACACACACAGGGGAGCAAATATCACAGTACATAAAAGTTAGAGATGAAAAAGTTATCCAGTCCATTCCTCTGCCAATGTAGGATTATCCCCCTACAATATGTTTTATAGGACTTCATTCGGTCTAGTTAAATGTGCCAAGTGACAATGCTTCCAGAACTTCACTATGTTACAGTCTAACAGCTCTCACTTATAAGAACTGCACACTAATACCACTGCCCCTGCCCAACAGACAGCATTTTCTCTTTCATAATTACATCCACTTTCTCCTAGGCACCTTTATGCAGGACAAATGTAGCCACTCTAAATAGGGTTACAGGAGGAATAGTTCACTAGGCTCTCTAGCAACCATCTTCCCAGAGAGAAGAGCTGTGCAAACAAGGCAAGTTTTGCGCTGTGCTCCGAACATTCAAGCTCAGCCTGATGATATGGCACTGGGGGGTCTACAGCCAAAGACACCCTACTGAGAATGCTCCGTCACTTGCCCTTGAAAGTTTCACTCTCAGATAACCGCCTTTTTAGGATATTTCCTTGTAAAACTCCTGGTATCTAGAATGTCACAGAAGGATGCATTCTGGGATCTCTTCAGCCAAAGAGAAAGTGTCAATGAATTTCACAGGAAAGGATTTTTTATTTTTTTAAAAAAAAAGACCCAATGACCAGCTTATTTCTGTGCTGAATGCTTTCCCACCCTATACACAGTACACAAGAGCTGGTTGAGTGAGAATATTCAGCACATAAATCTGGGTTTAGCACAATTTTCATGTTAGCTTTGTAGTTAACCTTTAACTAGAAAAAAAAACAACCATGTTCCTTCCATCTTTAATAATTAAAAATAGCCTCATGGAACTCTGCCAGATTCTCCCAAACTCTCACCACTGGATGGAGAACAAATATAAGAAAGTTCTTTATGCTTTGATGCAAATATGTTTTTTTAAATTTAAAGGTGTTTAAATATAACTTCTCAAATATAACTATAAAGTTGCTAGCACAACAGTATAATGAACACCCAAACCAAGAATATTATAAGGTTGTATTTTTATCTCCAGGTTCTGGCAGCGCGTACAAAGCTTCTTTCTCAAGATGCATTGGGTCACCATAAAACAGTTTTTTTGCTGTATGCCTGGGCACAATATATGGCTATAGATCTAAACAGGCTATGGTACGTTCTCTACATTACATAAATGAAGGGGGTAAAAAACCCTATATATTTTAGGCACCTCAGAGGCTTTACAAAGATGTTAAAAGGTAAGCAAATAAAAAAAATAAAAAAATAAAAACTTAGATAAATTGGATTTAAATCAACTGTCTGTAAAACTGAAATTATTTTAAGTAGGAATGGCTAAATCCAAATGATAATGCTTTTCCCCACCTAAGTCCTAATGATCCAGCTCTAAGTCATGTATTCTACATTCCCCAGAAGATGGTTTGACCTTTCCAGACTGTAATATTAGGCTAGAACAACTTTTAGTTGTTCTAAAGAAAATGTTTCAATGTGTTGTTTTTAACATTTATGGCCATCTTCCAAGATAACCACTGGTTTTTTTCCTGTTTTCTCATATATAACCTAGTCCCACTCCTGTCAAAAAATCAACTGCAAAACTCCCACTGACTTCAATAGAGCAGGATCAGAGCCTAACTATACCACGCACAATTATAGACATAACAGTAAATGAGAGAGAAAGAACAGTAATAGGGTCATTTTCTCATCGGAAGATAGACTTTGAAAAAGAAAAGAGACATAGTTTATAAACAATTCTACTCATGCAGCATAACTTTCTCTTCCCTCATTATTTATTACTAAAGGCATTGGTACTAAATTGCATATTTGCTTCTTAGTTCATCTCTTCCCACATCTTATACCTCTGCACCTGCAGTCAGAATCCTCTATTTTTGACCCTGCAATCCACAACAAATTGTGATGCCATAGCTATGGGTCACATTCTGTCCCCAGTCACATTACTGTAAATCCACAGTGCAGGTCCACTGAGTCATTTTGGATTTGCACTGAGATCAAAATATGGTCCCATGGCTTCAAGTAGAAATGAACTAAGAAACTGATTCTGTTTAAAACCAATGTACTTAAGTAATGAACTACAGGAAAAGAGAAGCCTAGAAAGTGACATAGCAGAATTGTTTCCAAGTAGACTATTGTTTCTAAATAGAATATTTTTCAGAGATATCTACAATGCATCAGTGAAATTTCAATTTAATGCACAAATAGGGTATCCAATAAGCACAGAACAAAGAACATGTATTAAATACAATGGGATACATAATGGCTTTGATTCTGAATTGACATAGCTGCAATTAATTCAACATAGCTTTCAGTCACTGACATAATTTCAATGGAGCACCACAGATTCATACCAGCTAAAGTTCTGTTCCTAGACATCCAAGATGTGTCTGTTAAAAATTAAAATATTTTAGATATTTTTCTAGGATTTTTATGGCAATACGTAAACAAAAATATTTTTGTTTGTAATCACAGAATGAGGGTGTTCTAACACTTTTAGATAAGGCTTTTGCTTCAAAAACGCTAGGTACCAGCAGGTGAAATATTCACATACAAATGGAATATTTCAACTGGAAATAAAGTGCTGGGTACAGGACAACATAACACAACCACAAGCAAAGTTTATCAAAATGTAATTGCTCAGCTCCTCTAGCAATGCCCATGAGTATCATAGCATTCTGTTCACAAATATAAATAATTAATATGGAAAGGCCTTGGCATTGAGTTTTATTGTTACCGAATCATTCTTTGTGACTCATCTTTCTCTTCTCCCCTCTAGGAATATCAGCTAAGTTTAGGAATTGGTTGGAATAGAGAAATACTTTGATTACAGGTGGGGATGTCCTATGTAAGCACTCCTAGGCCATTTAACAATCTCTTAGGGCTGGTCTACACTGGGGCGGGGGATCGATCTAGGAAACAACTTCAGCTACGAGAATAGCGTAGCTGAAGTTGACGTTTCCTAGATCGAACTAAGTTTACTTACTGCGGGTTCACGCGGCGCAGGCAGGCTCCCCCGTCGACCGCCGAGAGGAGGAAGCGCTAGCAGGAGTTCCGCAGTCGACGGGGAGCGCTTCTGGGATCGATTTATCGCGTCCAGATGAGACGTGATAAAATCGATCCCAGAAGATGGATCTCTACCCGCCGAATCGGGCGGGTAGCGTGGACCTACCCTTAGTTTCCGAATCCCTCCCATCATCCATTAATGGAGTGGTGAGTAAACTTTTTGGCCCAAGGGCCACATCTGCATATGGAAATTGTATGGCGGGCCATGATTGCTCACGAAATTGGGGTTGGAGTGCAGGAAGGGGTGAACGCTCTGGCTGGGGGTGCAGCCTCTGGGGTGGGGCTGGCTATTAGGGGTTTAGAGTGTAAAAGGGTGCTCCGGTCTGGGACCGAAGGTGGGAGGGGGATCAGGGCTGGGGCAGGGGGGTGGGGCATGTGGGGAGGTGTCTCAGGGGTGCAGGCTCCAGGCGGCGCTTACCTCAAGCGGCTCCCAGTAGCAGTGGCATGTCCCCCGCTCTGGCTCCTACGCAGAGGCATGGCCAGGCAGCTCTGCTGTGCTCTGCCCTGTCCACAGGCGCCACCCCTGCAGCTCCTATTGGTCGCAGTTCCCAGCCAATGGGAGCTGCGGGGGTAGCACGTGGGGCCGGGGCAGCATGCGGAGCGGAGCCCCCGGGCTGCCCCCTACATGTAGGAGATGGAGAGGGGACATGTCACTGCTTCTGGGAGCCATGCGGAGTGGCCCCCAACCCTGCTCCCGGTTGGAGCGCCAGAGCGGGGCAAGCCCCAGACTCCACACACCCCCCGTGGGAGCTCGAGGGCCGGTTTAAAACAGCTGGCGGGCCGGATGCGGCCCACAGACCATAGTTTGCCCACCCCTGCACTAATGCATTGTTGCCAAAATTTGTAAACTTGAGGTCATCGGGAAAGAAATGTTACTTAGGGAAGAGTTAGCTAAATTTAGAACAAATAAGGTAGATGATGCCCTTCACTTTCACTAATTTCCACCTCAATGCTTCTGGATGTCATTGCTTAAAAGCATAGTCTCCGCTGCTATTCAGAACCCTCCATGATGTTGTGCACTTCTGGCCTATTCATTACTCTGAAAATACTAATGGACTGAACTCTGTGGGGCATTTCTACCAAAGCTTCTAAAGTAAGCAATTAGTGAAAATGTAAACAGAAAATACATAATAATTACAATCCAAAAAAACTAAATGTTTACATGTAGGACATTTGCTTTGAAATAATTGAAATTAAAGGTAATCAACTAACTGTTTTCCCCAGATGTTAAATCACAATGCATCTTCAGCTCACTGCTTACGGGTTTTGATGCACAAAGAGAAAAATTAGCCAGAGATTCCTTAAAAATAATGTCATTACCTAAATCCAAGGGCTACATAGTGTTCTCAAGGTGATACTACATATCTCTCAGACTTTCCGCTTATAATTCTGAATAGGGATGTAAATAGCATTTTAAAAAAGTAACCGTTTAAACTATTAAAATTGTGTCGGTTAAACATTTAACTGTTAACAAGTTCACAACATGGGCACAGGAACTACGGGTGCGGGGGGGTGCTGCAGCACCCCCATGTTTTACGTGGGGCTCCGCTGCCAGCCCAGCGCCTGGAGTCCCAGGTACCGGCCCCTCACGCGGGGTCCCAGCTGCCAGCCCCAGCCTCAGCCCCCTTACAGTTTACTGAATGAATACATTGCCAGTAAGACTGACGCTTATCGGTTAACCAGTTAACATTTTACATCCCTAATTTTGAATACACTGAACCTCATTTTTAGACTGACACCATGAATCTGAAATGAAATAAGTTCTAACAAGTGAGTTTCAAATACTGTACCTGGCGAAGTACTCCTGCCAATTTTTGTGGCTTTACAATCATTTCCCCATTTTTAAATGTTTCTCTCTCCACTGTTATTGTGTGAAAGACCCACACAAACAGGTGAAACTGACTATATACAAAGTGCTGTCAAATGCATTAAATAAAACTGAAAAAAGACCCCCTCATATCTTTGAATGATATTAATCTTGGTTGTTATACATAAAAAAACCAAACAAACAAACTCGAACATGCATTTTCAGACAGACAGGGTTTTGGAATTGATAATGTACCCAATGGTGTTTCTCAATCACAAAGTACTCATACTTTGTGATTGAGAAAATGGCTAATTCTACACTGCATGATACATGAAGGGTTAATACGCATAACCCCTTTAAGATTTCCAGAAGTTGTACACTGAACAAAAAACTGTAGGCCGCTTCTTGATTTTCCAGACTTAACTTTCTCAATTATGGACCACAATTTAAGGAAGGTATGGCATATGTGAAATATGATTGAAAAACTTAATATCAATAAATAAAATTATTTTATATGAAAAGTTACCCCATTCTCAGTGAACAGACTCCCATATCACAAAAACCACCACCACAAAGAGGTGACAATCTTGCTGGCAATCTCAGTGTAGGGGCCAAGGACAGCACGGACCAAGGAGACTGAACTATCCTCTCCATCCTAGACGTGATCCCTCCAATGCAACCAATAATGGGGGAAAATGTACCCTTCTGCTTCTGTCTCCAATTATTTGGTTTGGCAACCTAAATAATGTCCTACAATGCTTTAAAAGGCAAAGGCAAAGGGGAGTTTTAAACACAACTATTCCTGTGTTATTTGCATACTCCAGATCAGAACAAAGTAGAATTAAAGTATGCAACATTTCACACTCTGTTGGCTTGGAACATGCAGCACCCTCTTTGGTGCATAAGCAGCAAAAACCTTATCAGAATTGGTTAGATTACTACATGCTTGAAGAAGAGGGAAGAAAAATCAAGTTGTTCCATTTTTTAAAATGTTTATGGAATTAGCCAATGTAGTAAAATGCTCTAGAACTATTTCCTCATTTTTTACTAGAGCTGGTGCCAAGTCAGCAGCCTACTTGTAGTTCATTACTTTACCACGTAACAGACCTGAGCTTGATGCTTAGTAACTGTCTTTTAAGCTTGGACTAATAGGGCTGCAATTGCTCCAGAGGTAACATACTTTGCTCCAGGAGCTTAGATACTATGATGATAGGTAGCTGCAAAAGAACCAAGATAGACAGATGGCTGTGGGAAACTGCCACACGTCACTCGTCGGAAAATCCATCAAGATGATTCACAAGAGGCAGCGATAGACTCCAAAGAAATCTCCATTAGGCTCGGTTACCTAGAAGACTTGTTTGCCATAATACCAGAGTTTAAAGGGGTGGGAATAAGAGGAGGTGAGGTGCAGCAGAAAATGGCAAGGGAGAAACTCAGGGCTCCAACAGAATGACTAAGAACTGTCTGCAGGGATGTGAGAAGACAATTTGGGTTACATCTCGGCACTATTATTAGAACTACTCAATATATTAAAAAGTGAATGCACAACACACAAAGACAACAGTAAAAAGAACGAGGAGTACTTGTGGCACCTTAAGAGACTAACAAATTTATTTGGGCATAAGCTTTTGTGGACTAAAGCCCACTTCATCAGATGCATAGAGTGGAACATACAGTAGGAAGATTATTTATATTTATATATATATATATATATATATATATATATATATATATATATATATATATATATATATATATATATATTAAAAAAAAATATCTCAGAGAGAGAGAGAGAGAGAGAACGAGCACATGAAAAGATGGGGGTTGCCATACCAACTCTAACAGACTAATCAATTAAGGTGAGCTATTATCAGCAGGAGAAAAAAAAACATTTGCAGTGATAATCAGGATGGCCCATTACAAACAGTTGACAGGAAGGTGTGAGTAACAGTAGGGGAAAACTTCAGTTTGTGTAATGACCCAGCCACTCCCAGTCTTTATTCAAGCCTAATTTAATGGTATCCAGTTTGCAAATTAATTCCAGTTCAGCAATTTCTCGGAGTTTTTTTGTTGAAGAATTGCCACTTTTAGGTCTCTTACTGAGTGACCAGAAAGACTGAAGTGTTCTCCTACTGGTTTTTGAATGTTATGATTCCTGATGTCAGATTTGTGTCCATTTATTCTTTTGCGTAGAGATTGTCTGGTTTGGCCAATGTACATGGCAAAGGGCCATTGCTGGCACATGATGGCATATAACACATTGGTAGATGTGCAGGTGAACGTGCCCCTGATGGCGTGGCAGCCCCCCAACCTGAAGCAAATACTCACCAGCAACCACACACCACACAACAAAAAAACACTAACCCAGGAACCTATCCTTGCGACAAAGCCCGGTGCCAACTCTGTCCACATATCTATTCAAGTGACACCATCATAGGACCTAATCCCATCAGCTAGAATGCAAGGTTTGGGAGCCACGCGCGGTACCGCGTTAACATAGGGGAGAGGAGGCGTTACCATGGTTCCCAATGTAAACAATTTATTTTGGGATCATGCTCGCTCCCGCGCTAATACCAAATTCACGCTATAGTGGCGCGCGATATAGCGGGGGGTCTCCTGTGAATATCTATATATCTCTCTATATCTATCTATTATTTATATCTATATCTATATCTCTCTCTTCCTACTGTATGTTCCACTCTATGCATCTGATGAAGTGGGCTTTAGCCCACGAAAGCCTATGCCCAAATAAATTTGTTAGTCTCTAAGGTGCCACAAGTACTGCTCATTGTTTTTGCGGATACAGACTAACACGGTTGCCACTCTAAAGACAACAGCGACAAACTGAACATATTTAGTAAAATGTACCATCCCCACCACCTGGAGAATGCCCATAGGATCAGAGGCTAGGGCCAGGAAAGCTCTCAGCTCATCCAATCTGACACCTTGAGCACTACAAATCATTTCCCAACATAAACCCTAGTACTGTTTCACCTCATCTAGCTTCATTATAACAATTTATCCAGGTGTCTAGTATGAAACTCTCTCTATTTTCAGCTTTAGGCCATCATTTCTTGTCTTACCATATTCAGAAAATGTGACTAATCCCCATCTACCCTGGATATTATTTCCTTGAAGGCATTTGTACAGTATTATCTGTCTCCCTTTAATCTCCTTTTATCCAGTCTATGTAAATTAAGCTCCCTTAGTCACTCATTGTATGTCCTCTCCTTATCATTTAAATTGCCTTTCTATAAATTCTAATTTTTCCTTACTTAAAAAAAAAAAAAAATGGTGAGTGGGAGGAGACAAGAGGTGCACACAGGACTACATATAGGATGCCAACAGGTGTTTATAAAAATGTTAGAGATACACACAACCAAGAATGCGATTGATTTTTTTTACATCATTGCAATGCAAGATCCAAAATCCACAATTAGATGTCTTTCTGACTTATCTGTACTATTGCAATCTCCCTTAGACAGAATGGAAAGTCCAAGTATTTTAAATAAAATGTTGTAAAGTTTAAAAATATATACATAAATCAAGACAACAAATCACATCAGCACTTGGATTCTAGAAGCAACCAACCAACATTGTTTCAAGAGCAAAACTAAAATGGAAAATAATTTACAAGATAACAAAAGGCATGTAATTCACGGAAAAACCCAACAATTGAAACTCTGTATTGATATCTGGTGACAAAAGTCTTATAAAACGCAATGAAATCATGCCTGATTACAGACAACAGAGATGGAAGAGACCTATTAGGTCATTCAGTTGACCACTGTTCTTTATAGTATTTTCTTCAGTAGTCTGTACAGTCTAGCAATATTGCTTCAACCACGTCCCCAGGGAGACTATTTCACAGTCTAATACATCTCAGTCAGGATGCTTCTTCCCCACCCCAATATTTTTTCTTTTCTGAATTTCATCCCACCGTTCCTAATTATTTCTCCCCTACACATGTTCACAGTTGTCTTCCATTCCTTTTAGCAGTAGACTGCGACTTGGGGGGAAAGGAGATGTGTCTAATCAGCCTAAACCAGGGGTTCTCAAACTGGGGGTCATGATCCCTCAGGGGGTCATGAGATTATTACACGGGGGTCACGAGCTGTCAGCCTCCACCCCAAACGCCAGGAACAGAACCCAGATGTCCTAACTACCAGTCTGGTGATTTAGTCACTCCACCATCCTTACCCTACCAGCAGCTTTTTCACAATTTGTTTTGTTCCTGCTCTAATTCATATATAAACTCTAACCATAGCACTATACACTACAAATTAATTTTAAGTACAATTTCTAACTTTCCTGGCTCCATTTAATTCCCTAATTTATCTACCTCCTCTTATATCTGCTGTCTTAACATCTCTGGAGTACCTGCAATGATGTTATGGTTCCAAATATAAGATGTAAAATAAAATGTGAATCTGTACTGCCTTTCTAGCCCTAGTAAGTCACAGGCATTCTGCACATTTAAATGTTGTGATCATGTACAACAGCAATGGCTGGAAGGACCATTTGAAACATTTCTGACCCATTTCTGAGAAGCAAACTTGACAGCCAGTCCAAAGGAGAATACCGTGAGGAATGAAAATATGACTGGGTAAGGGGGAATAAAACTAGAGAAATGGAAACTATGAGTAACAAATTTGCAGCTCTACTTTTGTTTTCTAAATAAAGGCTAAAAATTAAGGGACCAAGATTGCTGACCAAACTGAGCCTTTAAGAAGGGCCCTGAGGAGAGTGAAATTCAGAGGGAGGCTTGGAATCAGTGCTGGTGGATTCATGAAAACTTTAATCCACCAGAGGGGAAGACAAGTTGAAAGGAGGTCATTAAAAGCTGAGGATAATGCTGCTCCAAGGCTATAGTAGCAGCTGTGAGGCATCTCTCTGTCATAATAGGGAAGACTCCTTCGTGGAACTTTTTAGTGCATGGCAAGTTTACTGGGGCTGTGCACCAAGATGACAATATAGCCTCAACAAATAACTGGTATATAGTGTCTATTTATTACATTACAGTGCTGAGGCTTACAAGTAGCGATAAAATTATGTCAGGCAGAACCTGAAAAAAAAAAAATCAGCTCATCAATGGCAAGTAGGAACTTTCCCTTCCGGGCATCTGAGTGTGGGAGGAGGAGGAAGAAGAGGAGACATTATTAATTAATTAATTATTAGTATCTTAATCTTGCAAATATGAACCAATTCAGTGCTGTTTTCCTGAGATTGCAAACAAAACCCTAAACTACTTCTACAGCTGCTTCTATTTTCTCCAGAAACAGCAGTTTGAAACTGGAAAGTTTCTGGTCACTTCCACTCCAGCTATTCAAAACCAAGTGGGCAGTAGTGAAACAGCTAAGAATCACATGAATTCACTTTCCTATTGTTTGGTAAAAGTATGAGCATCAGCAAGAACAGGCACTGGAGCTATCAATCCGGAGGAGAACTCAAAAACCCAGAGGCTTCAGAAGGGTCAGAGTACCATATTCCTCCATTATCCTTTTGCAGAAACAAATGTCTTGTGGTAAGAGACAGATCCTATTTAGCAGGCAGAGGAAATAGGAAGAGCTCAAATTTATCTGACACCTGCTAGCCAGGGGTTATCATGAAAGGTGGAGATCTTCATCAGAAAACAATCCAGGACCCTGCAATGGAGACTGGGTTTCAGCTTGGTGTGTTGCCCCTGCATCTCACGGATAGCCCATCCACTTTATTTGTATACCAGACTCTAGCTAGGGGCTTACTCCTTGGCAAGTCAGGATGTGGGAGAGCTTTTTGCATCCTGATGTTATACCTGCTCAAGATGGTCACAGATACCATTAATTTAATTTTTAAGAAATTGTAGCCATGATGTTTGGGATCTTCCCAGGAGATTCAGTAGGTGAATTCAACGGCAAACAGTTAAACTTCAGAGTTGTAAAGTTCAAACCTAGGCTGTATGCTCCATGGGGCAGGGACTGTGTCTTCCTGTATGCTCCAGCACTGGCAGTGTGTCTGGTGCTGTATGATAAATAGGCTTGGCAGATGATTTTTTTAAATATTTGACAGATAACAGTTTATTCTTAAGCATTTTTATCAATTAAATTTTCACAATTGCAGGAAATTACAGGGAGTCAAACAATTATTTAATGACAGCAGATATTGAGATTAAAAAAGTTAAAGCTTTATAACCATTAAGGAACAAATGGTCAACATCATGTCAAAATATACAAAGTAAATAACCTTAAATAACTCGTAAGTTCTCAGAAAGTATTTTTCTTACTTTTCCTACTTGTACGTTTCTATTATCATTGATGTAAAACAAAAAATCGAATCCTTCCAAGCCTAATGATAAATAGCAGCAAGTGTGGGAGGCAATAGTTTACCAGAACAACACTATGGCAACCAAAAGAAACAGATGGAGGGGTTTGATTACACAAAGGGACATGACATTTCTCATAGCCCCAATTCCACATAATTTTTATATTTTAACTTGGAGAGACTGCTGGCACTTAACATTAAAAAGATTGAAGAGCAGTTTTTAAACTAAGAGATGGGGGAAAGCCGATTGCTGCACAGGAGCACATGGATCGGACAGAGACTTCTCTTAGAGGAGCGTCTATTGATAGGGATTCGCTAGGCTTCAGTCAGAAGGAGAGGATGGAAGAGGATAAAGTAGGGGCCAGATCAGACGAGAAACATTCACACAAAAAAGGGCAGACAAACAAACAGTGACAAGTTTTTAAAGTGCTTGTACACAAATGATAGAAGTCTAAATAGTAAGATGGGTGAACTAGAGTGCCTCGTGTTAAAGGAGGATATTGATATAATAGGCATCACAGAAACCTGGTGGAGTGAGGACAATCAAATGGGACACAATCATTCTGGGGTACAAAATATATCAGAAGGACAGAACAGGTCATGCGGGGGAGTGGCACTATATGTAAAAGAAAATGTAGAATCAAATGAAGTAAAAATCCTAAATGAATCCACATGTTCCATAGAATCTTTATGGATAGTAATTCCATGCTCTAAGAAGAATATAACAGTAGGGATCTATTATCGACCACCTGACCAAGACAGCAATAGTGACGATGAAATGCTAAGGGAGATTAGAGAGGCTATGAAAATAAAGAACTCAATAACAGTGGGGGATTTCAATTATCCCCATATTGACTGGGTACATGTCACCTCAGGACGAAATGCAGACACAAAATTTCTCGATACTTTAAATGACTGCTTCTTGGAGCAGCTGGTACAGGAACCCACAAGGGGAGAGGCAATTCTCGATTGAGTCCTGAGTGGAGCGCAGAATCCGCTTGGAAATAGTGACCATAATATAACAACATTTAACATTCCTGTGGTGGGAAGAACACCTCAGCAGCCCAACACTGTGGCATTTAATTTCAGAAAGGGGAACTATGCAAAAATGAGGAGGTTAGTTAAACAGAAATTAAAAGGTACAGTGACTAGAGTGAAATCCCTCCATGCTGCATGGACACTTTTCAAAGACACCATAATAGAGGCCCAACTTAAATGTATACCCCAAATTAAAAAACACAGTAAAAGAACTAAAAAAGAGCCACGGTGGCTTAAACAACCATGTAAAAGAAGCTGTGAGCGATAAAAAGGCATCTTTTAAAAAGTGGGAGTCAAATCCTAGTGAGATAAATAGAAAGGAGCATAAACACTGCCAAATTAAGTGTAAAAATGTAATAAGAAAAGCCAAAAAGGAGTTTTAAGAACAGCTAACCAAAAACTCAAAAGGAAATACAAAAAATTTTAAGTACATCAGAAGCAGGAAGCCTGCTAAACAACCAGTGGGGTCCCTGGATGATCGAGATACAAAAGGAGCACTTAAAAACGATAAAGTCATTGCAGAGAAACTAAATGAATTCTTTGCTTCAGTCTTCACGGCTGAGTATATTAGGGAAGATCCCCAAAACTGAGCCGTCCTTTGTAGGTGACAAATCTGAGGAACTGTCACAGATTGAAGTGTCACTAGAGGAGGTTTTGGAATCAATTGATAAACTTAACAGTAACAAGTCACCGGGACCAGATGGCATTCACCCAAGAGTTCTGAAAGAACTCAAATGTGAAAATGTGGAACTATTAAGTATGGTTTGTAATCTGTCCTTTAAAATCAGCTTCTGCCCCCAATGACTGGAAGATAGCTAATGTAACGCCAATATTTTAAAAGGGCTCAAGAGGTGATTCCAGCAATTACAGACCGGTAAGTCTAACGTCAGTACCGGGCAAATTAGTTGAAACAATAGTAAAGAATACAATTGTCAGACACATAGAACAACATAAATTGTTGGGCAAAAGTCAACATGGTTTCTGTAAAGGGAAACCATGTCTTACTAATCTATTAGAGTTCTTTGAAGGGGTCAACAACAATGTGGACAAGGGGGGATCCAGTGGACATAGTGTACTTAGATTTCCAGAAAGCCTTTGACAAAGTCCCTCACCAAAGACTCTTACGTAAAGTAAGTTGTCATGGGATAAGAGGGAAGATCCTTTCATGGATTGAGAACTGGTTAAAAGACAGGGAACAAAGGGTAGGAATAAATGGTAAATTTTCAGAATGGAGAGGGGTAACTAGTGGTGTTCCCCAACGGTCAGTCCTAGGACCAATCCTATTCAACTTATTAATAAATGATCTGGAGAAATGGGTAAACAGTGGGGTGGCAAAGTCTGCAGATGATACTAAACTGCTCAAGATAGTTAAGACCAAAGCAGACTGTGAAGAACTTCAAAAAGATCTCACAAAACTAAGTGACTGGGCATCAAAATGGCAAATGAAATGTAATGTGGATAAATGTAAAGTAATGCACATTGGAAAAAATAACCCCAACTATATATACACAATATGATGGGGGCTAATTTAGCTACAACTAATCAGGAAAGAGATCTGGAGTGTTCGTGGATAGTTCTCTGAAGACGTCCACGCAGTGTGCAGCGGCAGTCAAAAAAGCAAACAGGATGTTAGGAATCATTAAAAAAGGGATAGAGAATAAGACGGAGAATATCTTATTGCCCTTATATAAATCCATGGTACACCCACATTTTGAATACTGCATACAGATGTGGTCTCCTCATCTCAAAAAAGACATACTGGCATTAGAAAAGGTTCAGAGAAGGGCAACTAAAATGATTAGGGGTTTGGAACGGGTCCCATATGAGGAGAGATTAAAGAGGATAGGACTTTTCAGCTTGGAAAAGAGGAGACTAAGGGGGGATATGATAGAGGTATATAAAATCATGAGTGGTGTGGAGAAAGTGAATAAGGAAAAGTTATTTACTTGTTCCCATAATATAAGAACTAGAGGCCACCAAATGAAATTAATGGGCAGCAGGTTAAAACAAATAAAAGGAAGTTCTTCTTCACACAGCCCACAGTCAACCTGTGGAACTTCTTGCCTGAGGAGGCTGTGAAGGCTAGAACTGTAACAGGGTTTAAAAGAGAACTAGGTAAGTTCATGGAGGTTAAGTCCATTAACGGCTATTAGCCAGGATGGGTAAGGAATGGTGTCCCTAGCCTCTATTTATCAGAGGGTGGAGATGGATGGCAGGAGAGAGATCACTTGATCCTTACCTGTTAGGTTCACTCCCTCTGGGGCACCTGGCATTGGACACTGTCGGAAGACAAGATTCTGGGCTGGATGGACCTTTGGTCTGACCCAGTATGGCCATTCTTATGTTCTTACGAGAGCAGGGTTGGATTAATAGAGGCAGGTCCCAGAGTAGCAATACCTATGCTCAAAACTAATCACTGTTATCAGAGCACAGACACTCTTCTGGTTATTTGTACTAAAAATTGTGGGGAAGGTTTCAGTGTCAGAAAGATGCTAATGACCTTTGACCTAATATCTGAAATCACTGCATTGCCATAACACTTGATCTTTCTTTCTTTTTTTTTTTTAACATGATGAACACAGAAATTTTGTATAATGGGACTTAGACAAAATAAGATTTAATGTTAAATAGCCTATTCCTTTTTTCAGTCTCACTCTTCTCTTTCCTTCAATAATACCCTGAACACAAATGATCTTCAATAGCACTGACCACCAAGTGAGTGACTCACGTCAGTGTTTTATTCCATCTGAATGTAAAAATTCTAGTTGCAATGCTATCGGTAAGTATTGTAGAAACATATACACAACCTTGAAAGGTCGCTGAAGTTTTACCCATTAGTAAAGTCAAATTCACTGGGTTGTACCTGCTTACTTTCTTGATAAGAAAGTAAATGAAGAGACACCTCCACAAAAATTGCTTTTACAATAGGGTTCCCCTTCACAGAATCTGCAAAATACTGTAGCTGGACTGATAAGCCCCCACGCCTAATTTTCTTCCCACCAAACTACATTGGTGCTTTGCCTCTGCTTCACTTGGTGACACTAATGGAAAGCCTCTGGGAATCCAGCATAACTTTTTGCTAATGCAATTGTCTAGAGAAGTCTCTACTTTGTACTGTTCATCTTTTCTCCATAGCTACTAGTATATTCCCTCTTTCTGTAAACTCATTAAAATTCACTTCTTTCACGCTGTTCAAACTAAGGGTAAATGACTTTACAGCATGTCACTTAAATTGTAAAAAATTTGTACTGATGTACTAAGGGGATGCAAATTTAGCATTATTACTTTGGGTAAACTAGGCAACATTTGTACCCCACATATTTGAATGCTACTGGGAACCACCAGCATGGAAAATTTAAAAAAAAGTCTCATCTGATGGGTACCTAAGGGCACATCTTCTGACTGGATTGTATCTACAATCATCTGGATTTTTATGTTTTTTCAATGGCTTCCAAACAGGAATTGGACAATTTTCTCTGTTCAAGGGAATGATGGAGCATGTGAAGTATTCAATACACTAGTTTATAGTGTAAAGATTTACAGAACTCACTGAGAAAACCATTTTGGTCCTGGAGATTTGCCATCTGGAAGGTTTCTTATAGCATTTTAAATATCATCTGTTGATATCTCTGCTTCAAACTGTACTTTTGTCCTTCTGTAGTCAGTAAGATTTTTAGGTTATCCAAAAAACTGCATATTTGTGTTACAGTAGGAGTTCAGCTGTATTTGTTGTTCTCCTAATACAACTTTAAAAAATGCATTTGACACACATAACGATATCCTGGACAAACCTTATTGAGTGAAGTATTTTAGGAGCTCATACAAAAATGACAATGTTTTGAGGGATTGTATGTATTTCCATGAGGAGGGGTACCACAGCCCTCCAGGAACTAAGAACAGTGGAGGGTGGCTAGGCCCATTCACTCAGGTTGCAACACCTCCAGAGAGCTACCGCCACTTCCAGCAAGGCTTGCATATACTGTTTTAAACTAGATTCTCTAAGGAATAATAGACAAAGAATGGATTTTTGGTTAAACAGCCTGAGTTAAAACTGATGCAGGGCCTTCTTTCTGATCCAGCAAACAGACAAGACCTCTGGGGGGAAAAGGGGGCTCCAATCCTTAGGGAGGAGTTGTTCGTTTTTGGCCCATTGAGGCTTCATAGGACTTGCATGCTGGTTCCGAGCTGAAGCTGTGATGAACTTGTGATCACAGGCTAAAACCCCGGGTGAGGTTTGAAGGACTAATGACCAACCAGAACTCTTGCTGGAGTTTGGGTGATCTCTGATAAGCTTATTAACATGGACGTAGGCTCTTTTATTGTTTTAATACGTTTTCTCTGTAATGCTTTCACCTTAAGAATAAATGTGTTTGCTTAGAAAGGGTTGTGTGGTGACTTACCTCTGGCACTGTCTTTTGAGAGGAGAAGCAAATAAGGCTAGTTTAGGACAGTCTGTCTTTTGCTGGGGAATAACACAGTGAAGGCAGGGAATTGTGCAGTCTGGAAATATCCCAGTCAGAAGGGAGAGAGACATGTGTCTCCATTCAAAAGAGGTGACGGGTGAAGAGCCTGGAGCCTAGGCTGGGTGCCCTTGCTGGACTATAGAGGGCAAATACAGATGCAGTTGTCCTGAGTTGTGATAGCATCTATTGTAGCTTTTTTTAAAAGTCAGTTGTTCTTATCTTATATTCCTTGACTACTACAAATACAATGGCCAGGATATTTTTGAAAGCATAGTTAGCTCCCCCCGCCCCGCCCCAAAATAAAATAAATAAATAAAAAAGAATGGGGTGTATGACAGCAGATTGTTCCCTAAAGGCAATACTGTTGTCATCATGTAACTGAATCTCTTCAGCTTTGTTTTATTGGGAAGTACCACTGATCATTTTTTTGCTGCAGAGATTTCAATTTCCTTTCGAAAGATGCCTGCTCTGCTAGAAGGGCTACTTTGGACAGTATTCATTCCTCTAATGTACACTTTCTACTACAACTGTGTGGCAATTTCTCCACTGTCACTCAGTTCAAAATATTGCTTAATATTATCCAAAATGTATGGATACTTTATCTAATTTGGGCTTTAACACAGCACTAAAATCTCCTTTAAGAAAGAATACATTGTATATTAGATAAGTGTAATTAGTGAATAAATCTGATAGAAAAATCAAGATATGCAGGAGGGGCATAGATATACCCAATGTGCCAAGATGCAAGAGATAATGTCCCTTCTCACCTACAATAAACTTAAGTAACCACCTCAATGAGAATGAGTTGATGTATTAATATGGCTACTTCCCTTCGCCAAGTAGCAGTGTGCAGCAAATACATGCCCCAGTCCTAAAGACGAGAAATTCTTAGATTCCCCTCCCACGGTTAAACTACTGAGTAACCAGCATGTTGCCCCCTGAATGATTAAATGAAAAGTCTAAATTTAAAGTTTTTCACACATTAAAACTATATACACTACCCCACTATATACTTTACCTGCTGAGGGTAAAGTGAGAAGACTTGTTATTATAAGGTCATGGTTAAGGACAGAACAGGAGTCCAGGCATTAAAGCTATAACTGAAACAATAATATTAAGCATACAGTAATACTCTCTTAGTGGTTCCCAGCAGATTGTCGATAATAAAATAATGAAGCAAGCTAACAGAGAGCTCTCTTTCTCTCTTCTTTTCCCATATTCTTAGTATATTTCTAGGATAGGAAGTTGTTCAAGACCTATGAAATGTGCTCACTTTGTTTAACATTAAATACAATTAACCATGAAAAAAAATCTGAATTATGTCACTGGAACCTTTTAAATGTTAGGCATTATCAGCAAGGCAAGCCATGTCCTTGAGTGAGAGCAGAAACCTGAGTTTAGCCCTACTTAGCAGTTTTAGTCAAGTAGAAAGATCAATAGCAGGGAACATCAGGACCACAATGAAAGTATAGGATATTGAAAATGTTCACTGAGTTCTATCTACATGAAAAGGATATAAGTGGTATTTTGTATAGATCCCCTTATTCAGTACATAGGCTATATGGACAGCGTAGGCTCCTCTCAGTCAAGACCATAAAAAGTTAGGTACTCATACAAATATTACCAGAGAAGTTCCCTATTAATTAAAATGTAATCACTGAAGCTAAGCACATACCATATTATTAAAAAGAATTAACTGCTTAAATCTTTCATTTAACAAATAGCATTGTAATTTTAATTTCATACCAGCATTAATTTAACACAAGAAGTTGCCCAAAGACTTTTTTAACTGAGTTTTTCGGTTCTTAAGTTCTTGCAAAATACAGAACTTCATCAGGGTTTTTAAACATGAAAGTTGATGGTTTTTTTAATCATCATGCGAGTTACTGAGACTAAGGGCTGGTCCAAACTGGGGCGGGGGATCGATCTCGGAAACGCAACTTCAGCTATGAGAATAGCGTAGCTGAAGTCGACGTTTCCTAGATCGAACTAAATTTACTTACTGCGGGTTCACGCGGCGCAGGCAGGCTCCCCCGTCGATAGCGCTTCCTCCTCTCGGCGAGCAGGAGTTCCACAGTCGATGGGGGAGCGCTTCTGGGATCGATTTATCGCATCGATAAATCGATCCCAGAAGATTGATCTCTACCCGCCAAATTGGGCGGGTAGTGTGGACCTACCCTAAGGTAATAAATCTAGTACCCTGAGTACCTTCTTCTGTGTTCTGAATTCAGTCATCCCATTAGTGTAAGAAGGGGTTTGCCAAAAGCTGGGATTTGGCAACAGGGGATGGATCACTTGATGATAACCTGTTCTGTTCATTCCCTCTGAAGCACCTGGCATTGGCCACTGTCAGAAGACAGGATACTGGGCTAGATGGACCTTCGGTCTGACCCAGTATGGCCGTTCTTATATAAAAATCCTGGAGAAACGTCAGTTTTTCCCTTTTGAGTAAGTAAGCTTTTTGTTTCTTTCCCCCCTGGCAATCTGTAAAATAGATGGGTTATCTTTAAAGTTTTGTAGGCTGATAATTATAGGTCAGAGGTGGGGGCCACCTCTCACAGCCACATTTAGCACTTTATAGGCTATATTTTTAAAGCTTTTACTTGTTCTTTTGGAAACATTCAGAAAAAGCAGATCACTGGTTAGGGGTTTTCTATTCCTTCGATGACGCTCAGAAGTTTTGTATGTTGAGTGTGTGTCTTCTAATTTCATTATATTTACCTTTATCTTCAAAGGGTTTATCTAGACTAGGATAAAAGGTACATTTTAAAAATGTATTAGCAAAAAAGTGTTAACAACCTAGTGTAGACAGTGCAAGTTGTGTTTCCCCCTGCTAGGGCTCACCTTGACCACATAACACGTTAAAATAAAACTTGGCTTTCCTACCCTAGGGTTTTAAAACATGTTAAAAATGTAAAACGCTCCTTTTATTCATATCTACACAAGAACTAAATAGTTGAATTTGGGTTTTCCATGTATTGTAGGCAGACATCTATTATTGTTTGAGTTCTTTTATATATTGCTATTAATTGATTTTAAAATCCTTCTGTTATTCCAGTTAGTTGGTATAAGGAGGACTTTAGTATTTATATAGCTGTTACACCTCAGGTCCCATCTGAGATCAGGACCACTTTGCATCAGGCATTATACAAACACACAGTATGAAAGAGTACCTTCCCCCAATAACCTTACAACTGAAACAGCAGACCTGGTCAAAAAAAAAAAAAAAAAAGTATATTTCATCAAAACAAATTGAAAAATACATGAAAATGTTTTTGTTCATTCTAAAATTTCAGTGATATTTTTCTTCCTTTTCTCTTTTTTGACTAGCCGTACCTATGAGCAAACATTCCTAACAGGTAAACAAGGAACCAAGGACAACATGGGGAGGGTCAGGGACATGATAGCCACCTACAAGTACTTGAAAGCAGGGTTGGTGTCTAGAGTTCCTGGCTATGGAGCTAATGTGATTATATCCTAGTAATGTCATCACATCAGCCTGGAGCCCATGAAGAACAGACTGCCCCTAAAGCAGAACACATCTACTGCAGGACCAGGAGATATCTAGATGTGGCAGCCCTTCCCACAGCAGCTCTGCTCACCTTAGAGATGGGGGTGGCTCTGGCTCCTCAGATGGCAGTGGGTGCAGAGCTGACCACCATCACTAATCTTCCGGTGGCTCAACCTTCAGGTAGCCCCTGCTATTTGGGCAGCAGTGGAAGAGGAACCTCAGCTGCTGCTGCTCCCTCTCCTCTTCAGGCACTGGGGAGAGCAGACCTGACTGCCACTGCTGCTGGTGGGCTGGCAATGAAGGGGAGACCCCAGCTACCACGAGGGAAGCCAGAATTGGAAGGGGGTCTACCATAACCTCAAAGCAGAGGGCTGTAGGGGGGACCTCAGCCACCCCATTAGAGGACTCTGATAGGATGATAGTAGCAGGGTGACCCCCGACTCAGAGCCCTCTGTTGAGGCATTCAGATGAGCCATACATAGAGGGCCTTCTGCTGTGGTGGCAAGAGGTTGGGAGCTCTCTCACACACAGGGAGAGTCCTGTACTTGGGACGGAGGGATTTACGTCCTCCATCCTCAGGAATGGGACAAGGAGTGCTAGGCAGGGAATGAGGGAGGTTCCAGTCCATCCAAGGAGCAGTAATGGCAGGCCGTCTGCCCCCAGCAGGTGGTTCTTGTGTAGGTGGGCCCTGCCGCCACCACTTCAAATGGGAACAGGACCACAGCGGGTACAAGACAACATGGGCCTTGCAAGGGATGTGTACCTTGGATTGTCTTAACTTAAGTTTCCCTGAAAGGTGTCAACTTCAAGCAGGAAGCAGAATCTTTATTGGTGATAAAAGAAGTTAAGTCAGAGTGGTAGAATGGAAGTGAAGCTAAGAGTAATGATGTGAAAGTAGGACAAGTATCACTTAGGCAGATAGGACTGCAAGACTGGATCTGATTCACAGTCCATCTGTTCCACTATCCTGTCTCTGACAGTGCCTAGCAGCCAATTATTCAGAGGAAGGAGCAAGAAACCCCATTAGGCAGATGTTGAATAATGTGCTCCCCACCTCAAAACTTTTCCTAAACCAGTCTTTAACCATTAAGGAGTAAGCTCTGAAGCATGAGATTTAGTATCTGTACCAAAATGTATGTAACCACTAGCTCTGGATACTCTTGTCATCCATATTGATGTTCAATCCTCTTTTCGAATCTTTCTAAGTTTTTCGTCTCAATAACTTCCCGCAACAAGGAGTGCCACAGTTCAAATATGCATTGTGGGTAAAAGTAATTATTTTTATCAGTTTTAAATTTACCACCTTTTAATCTCACTGAATGTCTCCATGTGCTTTTGTTATGAGACCGGGAGAACATTCTACCATTTATTATTTTATATATTTTTATCTTGTCCCTTCTGATTAGTCTCCTTTCTAAGTTAAGCAATCCCACAGACTATCAGGAAAAGCTTGTTTACAGTTAGATCTCTTGGACGAGTTCTCCACAGTCAAATAGAAGTGGGGAAAGCCCTTTAACTCAAGACAGTCAAAACCAGACTAGACAAAGCACTAGAAAATGTACTGTAGGAAACAATCCTGTATTGGCAGCAAGATAGACTAGGTGACCTACATTGTCTTTTTCCATCCCTCATTTCTATGACTCTATAATGATATTTGTCCTTGTTTCAACTTCAGTAAAATATAGGAAGATTGTTTTAGAATTAGGAGAAATGCCATCACCATCATGCAAGTCTCCATATTCATTACTCATGGAAAATGCAAAAGGAAAATCCTTCATTTCCATTTTAGAAGCAGCAGAAGGACACTTCCCCAGGCCCTTCCAGTAAAAATAACAAACATGCAGCCTTGTATGAGCATAAGTTCTCACAGCGAAAATAGAAAAATACTATCACACTGCTTTTAGCAGCTGGTTTATCAAATCGATCAATACTATGAAGCAAGATTAATCAATCTCTTGTTTTCGAACACTCCTAACCCCAATACCATCTGCATCACACACAATCTATTTTATTCCACTTTGGAAGTGAATGAACGGACAGTAGCCTACAAACCTCATATTAATAAAAAACTTGCAACTTTTATACAATAAAACCACCTCAAAAACATGCTCCTATAACATTCAGAGTCTAACTTAAATGCAAAGTAGCTAGGAGTCAGAGTTAAATCTCTCTTAACTAACTACCAGAATATTGACCCCTACATACTTCAGCACATAGCACATATATGATCATCCATTGTTTAGATACATGTAGTAGGGCCTGGCTCCCATCTCACTTACTCTTGATTTACTCTGGGTTAACTCCATTAAATCATTGGAGTTAGTCCACTATAAAATATGCATAAGAGAAGGAGAATCTGACCGGCGATACCTACGCGTAAAGATGTGAGTTGAAAGCTTCAGCTTTCATTTTGATTTTCCTTGGTTTTGTCATTTTGAAGAGACACTGTGAACTTGAAATCTATAATCATTTAAAAAAATTCAGAATTAGTTTCAGGTTCTAAACCTGCCCTCAAACTTATACAGTATCATAGTGAACTTAGTAGGGTGCACTGCCTCCTGCTAACTTTAGTAGTTTTACAATCGTATTTTCCTGATTATATCTGCCCTGTTGCTGTGTTAAAGACCCACTCAGACACAAGGAAAAACTAAAACAGTGACACTGACTATACACAAAACACTGTCAAATACACAAATAAGATGAGAAATAGTTTTCTCCTCTCATCCCTTTCAGTTCTAGTACTATTGGATGTTACTTTTAACAATAATAGGTTAAAAATTTTCAAACAGAAATGTAATTTTTCAAGCTGACCAAAAACTTTGTAAAGTTTGTTTTGAGTTTAATGGTAAATATGATTGTATGCTACAGATCTGTATTAGAGCGGACATGAGAGAGATCAAAAGCCTATTCCTTGTCCCATTAAAGTCAAAGAGCCCTGAATTAACTAACACCACAGAGATAAATCAGACTCTGGGTTTCTCATAGTTTTCAATCGGGTCCCCACATATTCTAGCCAAGGAGACCAAGGAATAAACGTTCTCTTGCTGAGAGTGTTATGGAATCTTTAATATCCACATAGAGCACACAAGACCACCATTTTTAAGGTTTCATCCTAAAGATTCATTCACTGTGAACTACATGTAATTCAATGTATCTGTCTCAGAAGAATGAAGCACTGAAATGAACATGCCAGGATTTTCACTTTCGTTCCAGGGATTCTAGCGATTTCAAACACAACCTGACCACATTACACCATTGCATCCAGCATCATAGAACATAATGGCTCCTTCAGAGCTATTAATCTATAGCGAAAATACATCCTGAGACAATTTTTAAAACAAATACATTAAAAAGATCTCCCCCACATCCTCCTGAAACTTGAATTACAAAACCCATTATAGCTAGATATTTGGGGGGAAGTCACCAAGTACAGAATACAGTGGAATTGGTTTTAAGTTAAGTAATTATGAAACTGAAAGAAGGAAGCCTAAAAAAGGATTTCTCCTTCTCCTCCCCTCTCAAAACAGCTCTCCTTCCTAGCTAACCAGCACCTTACAATAAAATCCACTTCTCCTGGCATTCTTTCACTGTATAATCAAAGGGTCAATTTATGGATTTTTTTTCTTTAACAGCCTTCTAAAAGGCTGGCCTTTGCATCTGCTAGAAGATGGAATAATAGAAAGACATTACTGCTATTTTAAGTGAAGACAGCACATTATTGCAAAACAAATGTATTGCTGCAAACTGCAATCAAAAAAAGGTACAATAACTCAGTCCAGTGAATTACAGGATTCATAACATACGACTAGCCTTGCCTACCCATTACTTACCAAATCAATTCAGACTCTCAGCTTCATTACTTCATGCTTTTTTTCCAGTAAACACAATGCTGCTCTTCTTTCTTTCAACCAACCTCTCAATATACTTTATACTTGCTAATTAGAAATGAATTTTAAAAACGCAAAATGGATGAAAAATGCTGTATTTATTGCATTTGTACAATTTCCCATATTCCTTCATTTAAGTTTACTAGAAATGTAACTTCTTAGCATACATATATACATACACACACACCAGTTGGTTGGGAACAATGTTTTAAAAATAAAATAAAATAGACAGCTTGCTCTTAAGTGGCAAAGAAGAGCTTCAGAAAGGGGAAAAATGACTATTTTTTAGATTATAGTTTTAGACAATAGTTCCACAGAACTAACCTAAGAACATAGACACAACATTTAAGATTGCATCTATATAAAATTTATCCCTAAATCTTTGATAATTACACACACTGACATTTCAAACAAATTCCAAATCAGAATGAAAGACGTGTACAAGAGGAAAAATAAAAGCTGTGCTATGGATTGACTGGGCAGAGAAAGCCTGATCTGAAGCACTGAAAATTAATTAAATACGAAACAATAATAAGCAGATTTCTGACACCCAGAGTTTCTAAACTGATTCTCAGATTCAAGTTAAAGGTACAAATTACCCTCACTTCTGGATATCTATAAAAAGATTTACCCTTTATTTCTCAAACACTGATGATGACAATATGTTGTGTATTTGTTTCTGGAGGTATGACAGCCACAGGCTGCAAAGATAGGGGCACACAGTTCAGATTTTGACAGCAATGCAGTGGAATTTAAAGTATTGTGACTGGAATATTTTCAAAAGCATGTTAATTGAGACCCTATGAAACATGTTAACAAAGAGGTATTAAAATACTTATGGTAGTATGTGTTCTCATCACCTGGTATAAAGTAATGTGCAATGAGGGTAGAATTTAATGACACATGCCTCGTTTGTCCCACATTCCCTTGTTAGCTCATCCTTAATATATTCAGAGCCAGACAAACATCAATGCCTTCAGTTCGTTTTCTGTCCCATTGCTTTAGTTCATGGGCCGTTATGACAACGTTAAAGAACTGTAGTGCACATTATAGTAAGATGAAATCCCCCATTCTAATAAAACCACAAGAAGTGGAAAGGCAGATCATTTTTCTGAAAGCTCAGGCCTAAGTCCCCAGTATCCTCCCTAAACACAGATTTTCACATGACGACAGCAAAACAAGCCTCAGTGAATTGCTACTGGCAAAACCAAGCTTCCCAGGAAGAAGGTGAAAGATGCATATCTGCGATGACTGAGAGTGTGATTTAACCAAGGCACAGCCTGACTGCACCGGGATCTATGAAGATACTGCTTAGGATGAGAACAGATCAAGAGGGTTCTGCTCCCTAAAAGTGGTATTTGATAATACCAGCTTGTCATCCCCATCCCAGTTCAGACACAGAGAGCTAGAGAGGCATGTGTCAGACAGACCCTGGGATGCACCAGGGATGGGCTCAATCTCCTATTCCTGGAACCTCCTTGCAAAGCAGGAGCTGTCAGGAGGAGACCAGCAGCACCTTCTGCCGGAGGAGAGGTCATCTTCACCCACTGTTCTGCCAGGGCCATGTGCTGCCTGTTCAGTTGCTACAGTCTCCTCCCTCCCCCCCTCTTTTCCCACACTCTCAATCAAAGGAAAGTAATCTATTCGCTCCAGTAACAACACACACCAACATAAAAGGGTTCATAGAGCAATACATTCCCCTCACACAACCCCCCCCCCCCCCACACACACACACACACAATCACGACTGTTACTGACCCGGTTTGCAGCAAGACCTGGCCCCTGGGGCATTCATATATCTGTGCATCTTTCACTGCAGCTTAGCCAGGGAGGCATGCAAATCTCGCTCGCTCGCTCTCTCACACTCCTAAAACCTGTCTCCCCTCCCCCCGCCCCACTCCCACTGGTGCACGCTCCACACAGCAAGTGCCTGCCACAACAACACTGGGCACTTCTGATGCCGGCGGCTGCCGCCACCACCACCACCTCCTTTTTTCAGTCGCAGCATCCTCAGCTGCCAGCAGATCCTGGGGGGGGGGGAGGGGAAGAATCATGCCCTATCCCCCTATCTATCTCACCCAGGTTAGCTCCCATCCCCTGCTGTGTATATACACACACACACACACACACACACACAGTGCAGCCAGCCAGGCCCTCCTGCCGCCAGGCTTCTAAGCGAGCCCTCATCCGCAGGCGGGCTCAGCACCTGCCCTCAGCACCACATGCGAATTCATCTGGGGCCAGCCGGATTTCTTCCCCACCCTTTATTTCCCCGCACCCCAGCCCCAGCACCCCCCTCCCGCAGCTGGCTGGGCGACGCCGCTTTTACCTTTGGCTGGCGTCTGCGCAGGCCCCTTCAGCAGGCAGCGCGCGGCAGCTGAGCCCGGGGAGCCGGGCAGCCAGCCGGGGAACGAGCCTTCACTTCAGCGGCTCCTACCTCCAGCTCCACCATCTTCCTCCTGCCGCGGCTCCCTCCAGCTCTGCAGCCACCGGCACGCAGCGCCGGGGCCAGCCCCCTCCCGCTGCTGCTCCGCCCCTGCTCCGCCTCCCCCCTCCCCGCGTGACGACTGCCCCGGGGACAGACGGAGGCTCCGGCTCGCCCAGCCAGACAGGGAGCGGGAGGGACGCGGGCTGAGCGGCTCGCTAGCCGCGGGTGCAAGCGGCTACTCCTCCGTCAGCAGCAGAAGCACGCATGCAGTCCCTCCTGCATCAGCGGCAGGGGCGGGCATGCAGCTGGCAGAAGCAGCCGATGCATCCATGATGCAACCGGGCCCCTCGCTCATCCACAGCGCTAGCATGCACCAGCCCCTCTCCTCAACAGGAGCAGCGGATGGAGATAGGAGTAAGATAAGCAGCAGCCGCGCTCCTCTCAGCAGAAAACCCCCCTACACCAAATTTCCACCTCTGCTCCACCAAAACCCTCGCCCCACTAACCCAAGTTGCGCTACAGACTAATGCCAATTGAATGGGGGGAAATTTGCAGCTATGGGGTGGATGTGTTTCAAAATAGGTGTGCCACAACTCCATAAATAATTATGCAACTAGATTTGAGCCCACACTTGCTTGAGTTTTGTGCACAAATCAAGTAAATGGGCCTTCAATTACTTGTAAGAAGCGCCACTAGTTATTTGCATCCACATGTACCGATTTGCATGTATGCTCACATTAATTGTGTTTATAAATGGGGCCTGATATTGTGGAGTTGGTGGGAAGGGTGGTAAGTGTGCATTCATTTTTTTCACAGGGAGGTAGGTCTCTGAGACTTTCATTATAAGATTGAAGTCTTCCATTTTTTAAAGGGGGGAGATTTTTAAAGATGCTTGAAACTTAATACAAAATAATAATAATTCCCCCAGATCTGCCACATAAGCTCTGATAATTAAGTCATGTTTGTAAAGTGCTTTGAGATACTTGGAAGAAAAGTAAATTAAATACATTCCTAGATAGGTACTGGGTAAGAGTTGTTACTGTGCTAACATTAATTCAGAATTTAATCTTCAGAAGGAATAGAACCTCTTTTATCCTGCTCCAAAGCACCTACCATTAATGGAGACTCTCTGTTAATTGGTAGTAGTGCAGTGCCTATGACACACAGTTGAGCCATTCTGATTCCATCCAGTAAATCACAATTATACCTATCCACCCTAGTCAGTTCACTACAGTATCCTACAAATGCAAAGTGTATAGTGAAATACGTGCATACTGCAAAAGTGTGTTATACAATAAGGCAAACGTCCAGTTTTGCAGAGAACACCTCCAAAACCTCCTGAATACCGTGCTATGGTGCTTTCTGCTTAGACTATTGCTGTCACAGCTCCCCCCACCCCCAGCTATAGTGAGCCCTTTTTCTTCCATTTCATTTTTCACTCTTGCTTGCTGTCTTTATTCATTGACTTAATGTGCCTGTTCTTTCTTTCTTTCTCTTCCTCCCTCCTGGCAATGTCTTCCAGCTTTATGTACTCATGGAGAGAGAAAGAATAACTCCTTATGGCACTGGGGCACAGTTTGGAGGCGAAGAAAGATACACCATTTTGTAGTATGCTTCATCTTCTTCTGCTCTTACAACCTAACACTATTCAGCAATGGCAGGGTGTGCACGTAAGACCCCAAAGCTTAAACCATTATATCAAATAAAACAGTTCAGTTCTCACGAAAAATAAATAAACAACATGTATTCTTAGATCCCAGCATGAAAAGCAGCGTTTCAGTGTTGACTGAAGAGCAACAAAAAAAATAAGGACTCCATATTCTAAATGCTTCCCTCTCCTCTCATAATTAGGACATGAATGGGCCTGTAAGGCTCAGGTTTTCTGTGAGCCTGAGGAGATGCTGGTACACTCACTTGACACTACTAGCACTGCAGTAAACTGCACTGGCATTGTCCTGTAGGCCCCTGGGTATCACCAAGGTAAGGAGAAAGTAGTGGTAGTGGCAACCAAGTGACTACTGTACCGACCCAGTTCAAGCCATGCAGCTGTACAGCAGAACCTGAGACAGCATTGCAGGTTTGCTTGTATAGCCAGTATGCCACTGCTGCTATTGTTCCTCCACCTCTCTCCCTTGTTCAGTGCACAGGAGAGAAATGGGGTGTCAAACAGTACTTCCCATGCTACTCCATGAGATTACATTCAGTATTTGACTTTCAACTACACGTATCATGATGAGCAGTCACAATAGAAATCTGCAGTGGATTCTCACCACAAATCAGCAGTATTGAGATTAGGGGTGGTAATTATTATTATTATTATTATATCCACAACAATTGTACCTAGAGAATCAGACGTATGGGGCCCATTGTGCTTGGTACTATACACACATAATAAAAAGACAGTTGACACTCCAAAGAGTTTACTAGCTCTGCAAGAGATTGAGTCTATACAAAATCTATGTATTTCCTGAAGAATTGTGCTTGTTTTCGATTCTAGTTGGCCCTATTCTTAGATTTTAATACCAGCTACCACTGGCAGACATATGAAGAAAAATAATATTTTCATCTGAGAAATAATATGTTTTAAATAAGATTTTTCCTGCATTACTATCATCAACTTAGAGTACTAAATGTGAAATAATTTTATATCTCCAATTTGATTGTCACTATTTATGCCCTTTACTTACTTTTTGAATTTCTCTCAATTAGGACAGTGAAAATCCATTAAGTCAGCTACAATTTTGTTTATAGTCAGTTTCATTTAGTTTAAGGTGCTCAGGTTCTTCCTGTCTGGGTTTTGTTTACTTACGTAAAAAGATTTCCACTCGATTTTTTTAAATGTGAAAACATTTTTTAAGGTTTATAGAGCCTTGTGTCTACAAAATGTAATTTTCTGGACAAATGTAAATTGATATTGTCCCTTTAAACTGAACGGAATGGTATGTAAAAATTGTAAATATAACCAAAGCCAATAGAAATCTGCAAACTCTGCAGAACATTAGATTAACACCTTTGAACGCTCCCACTTCCTAATTTGTTTTACAGGGAAATTGGTGAGAAATGCAAATAAAGCCACTTGACAAAACTGAAATAGTCAAACACTCCTGATCTGTAAATAATGCTAAGCTACTGTTCCCTTAATTTAAACGTGCATATGTTATTTTACTGGTTAAAGCTGCAGCCCTATGCACTTCAGTTTAAAAACTGTGTGTACATTGTACTGTCAGTTAACAACGTTAAGACGCAGATCCCCAGTTATGGCCTAGGTATGCACTGCTCAGGAGAGGCAAAGGAGCCTTTGCATTCCACAAATCCTAGGCCAGCTCTGTACCAAACTGGTCATTTGACGTCGCTATCCACAGCCTGAAGTATATTATGCTGGTTGCGAATGGCCCCAAGGAACCAGTATGGCAGCTGGGAATTGTCAGGGTGTAAGGAAGCCTGGCCACATCTCTTTTTTCCCCAGCCATGCCGAATACTAATCCTCTGGTGGCACAGAGCAAACATAGCAGCTCATGGAGCACCCCCATGCCAGCCACAGGGAAGGAGTGCTGTAGAAAAGCTGCTACCGCTGTCCTACAATTCTAGAGGATCCCTTTACATTGTGGTGATCCTTTAGGAGCCCTGTATGCCAGCTTTAGGGCCATTTTGTGCCAGCAGGGTACAAGCAAAGTGGCCTCACTACTGGGGAGAAACTAGCCCGTGTTGCATAATTACATTGCAATGGCTGGGACTAAGGAAAAAAGTAAGTTGAAAGTGGTTGTTTTTTTTCTTTCCAGAAAAATTTATACCCTGTAAGATGTGTTAATTGGATTCAGTCTGGCTGTGTTCCACATCTGCTAATACACCCATTAACCTAGATAAAACCTTAGAAATGGCAGTTCAGACATTTTTTGCTGCTTAAGTCCACTGAGCTGGCAAATAGGCAACCTGTAGGTAGTTTGGGGGGATTGAAAATTACACTTCTATTTTTGGGCTTGGACCAATGCAATAAACAAACAAACAAACGAATGAATAAAGAATGGCAAGCCCCGATAGACTGAAGGGACCAGTGTAGGCCAGACACAGTTTTAAGGTCAGATAAGCTCAAGGGACAGAAATGAATGCTTTATACAATCTGAATGATATGGAATTCCAGCTTTCAAATGTCATAAAGCATTAATCTCCAACTCAAGTGGTCTGTGAAATGTCTGCAGCTAGAATTGTGTAGGAAAGACTGTTGCAGAAGCGCTTAGTGGCATACTAGTAAAAATGCTCTCGGAACTGGAAACATTTTCCATGCTCTGCTATTGGACCAATGAGCTGAGAGCAGTTTTATTAATGAGCCCTCCAGGCCTCAAACCAAAACTACACCTAACTATTTTAGTCTTGTGTTTCGGCCTTTGGCTGCTGCTCAGAAGTAGGGCTGTCAATTAATCTCAGTTAACTCACGCAATTAACTCAACAAAATTAATCACGATTAAAAAAAATAAATATCAATTAATTGCACTGTTAAACAAGAGACTACCAATTGAAATTTATTAAATATTTTGGGATCTTTTTCTACATTTTCAAATATATTGATTTCAATTACAACGCAGAAAACAAAGTGTACAGTGCTCATTTTATATTATTATTTTTATAACAAATATTTGCACTGTAAAAATGATAAAAGAAATAGTATTTTTCAATTCACCTCATACAAGTACTGTAGTGCAATCTCTTTGTCATGAAAGTGCAATTTACAAATGTAGATTTTTTTGTTGTTACATAACTGCACTCAAAAACAAAACAATGTAAAACTTTAGAGCCTACAAGTCTACTCAGTCCTACTTCTTGTTCAGCCAATTGCTAAGATAAACAAGTTTGTTTACATTTACATATATAAATATGCTGCCCACTTCTTAATTACAATGTCACCTGAAAGTGAGAACAGGCGTTCACATGGCACTGTTCTAGCCAGTGTGCCAGACACACTAAAGATTCATATGCCTCTTTGTGCTTTGGCCATTGTTCCAGAGGACATGCTTCCATGCTGATGACACTCATTAAAAAAATAATGCATTAACTAAATTTGTGACTGAACTCCTTGGGGGAGAATTGTATGTCTCCTGCTCTATTTTACCTGCACTCTGCCATAGATTTCATATTATAGCAGTCTCGGATGATGACCCAACATGTTGTTTTAAGAACACTTTCACTGTAAATTTGACAAAACGCAAAGAAGATACCAATGTGAAATTTCTAAAAATAGCTACAGCACTGGACCCAAGATTTAAGAAGCTGAAGTGCCTTCCAAAATCTGAGAGGGACGAGGTGTGGAGCATGCTTTCAGAAATCTTAAAAGAGAAACTGATGCATAAACTACAGAACACAAACCACCATAAAAGAAAATCAACCTTCTGCTGGTGACATTGGACTCAGATAATGAAAATGAACATGCGTTGGTTTGCACTGCTTTGGATTGTTATTGCGCAAAACCCGTCATCAACATGGACACTTCCTCTGGAATGGTGGTTGAAGCATAAAGGGATATATGAATCTTTAGCACATCTAGCATATAAATATCTTGCAACACCGGCTACAACAGTGCCATGCGAATGCCTGTTCTCACTTTCAGGTGACATTGTAAACAAGAAGCGGAGAAGGAAGCAAAGTGACAGCCTTGCACCAAGCTGCCTCAAAGAAAATAGCCAGGCAACTGAAGCAGACTGCAAATCTTAAAATTGATAGATCCAATTGGAAGTGAGGGCATAGGAGCTGCCCTGGCTGAGAACAAACTAAGCAGAGACCCCTTGAAAGACCACACCAGGAAATGGTGACAGACCCATTCTGTATAGATCTTGTTTTAATTTTGTGGGTGCACAGAATATCTCTATATGTAAGTTGATACATACACACACACACACTGTTTTTTTAAAAATTCTCAACGAAACAACTACATTTTCCTCTCTCTAAGCAGTTAAATAAGACAACAGGGACAGACATGTTTACAAATATTTAAAAGATTTATTAGCGTGCTGCGGGCAATATAGACAAGAAAAACAAGGTATGAGCTAAACAGTTTTTTTTCTTTTTAAAAAATGTTGAGGATAATCCAGGGCCATAGCTGTCTATTAAATGTTTGTTGTGTACACAGCACATGATTTTAGCTAGAGGTACATGTTGATATTTGTGGTAGCTTCTGTGATGTGTTATTATAAGGGTGCTGTGATGTGGGCCTACAGGAATAATACTGAAGTATGTATAAAAGGGGGGGCGGGAATGAGGACAAAATATTTCGATTTTCCATATATAGGTTGTCATGAAAATAAAAAGTGTCCTTCAGGCCTATACTGAAAGCATCTGAATACCCATGGATTATACTCTGCATACATATTTAATGCAAAGTAGTGAAATGCCACTGACTGAATAAGTATGGAATATTTGACGTTAACTGTTCTAATATATAACTAATGCCATGAAAAGGCTAATTCAAAAATAATGTCATAAATCATTTGACACCTTAACCTTTAAGTGTTAGAGACTTTCTTCAGCCAAGGTTGTCATGCAAATAAAAATGTGCAGAGATTCATCTTGTGGGCAGCATTAAATAAAAGCAACTTGCACTAGGTGCATATTTTTGCAGTTAAATGCCATTGACCCAATGTCTATGCTTCTATAAGCAACAAATAGTTTCACTCAAAATAAAATAGTAAACCTATATACTATAGTTCACATACGGTAGGTCACAAAAATGTAGTGTGAGCAGCTGCTGCAAGGAATTTAGCATACTAGTTAACCTAATAACCAGGTGAAGATTATATCCACTGTTCAGCCAATTCACCAACCACTTCTCATTTACATATCTGAAAATGGCCATTGACTGAATTACATCTTTGGTTTTAGATACATTTACACTTTTATACATCTTTGTATATATTCCATTAAGACTACCCAGTCAAGCACCCAGAAGTTAGGAAATGCCAGAATTAAAGTCACCGGTGCAACCTTTATTCAGCCTCCTTGTGTGTACACGTTAGGAGACAGTCTTTAGTTACATTCTCACATACTGTTTTCCTCACAGGACCCCATAACATTTAATTTAGTACCATATTTTATTTTGATGTATTTAACTTTCATAAAATTTACAAAAAGGATACTGAGTCATATTTTTTTAAAATAAGCAACATGGGCCAGAAACATTTAGAATCTGGATAGATATCAGCCAGTCCACCTAAGAGCTCCCCCTCAACTAACCTTTGGTTCTCACATGAGAATAAAAAAAGAAAAATACTGACCTACTACTACTCATTCAGTTAGCACAATCCACCCTGTGCACTCAATGAGGCAGGGGCCCTGTGGAAAAACTACTATGGGGTCAAGTAATTAAAGATGATATCAATGCATATGCACAAGAGGGGTGGGTGGGAATTAAGGTAGCACACACAACCTTAATTCTGGCATTTCTCAACTTGAGTGCTTGACTTTGCAACCTTCATGTTAATTTATGATCGCTTTTTGGAAGTTTACACACACTTGCATTCATACATATGTGTATATCATATGCATATACATACACATGGTCCGGATCTCAGAGCTATGGATGAAAAACACTAGAAGTGCTAAATATTATTAAAAACATATATAGTAGATCTTTGCTATTCACACTTAACTAATCCATAAACTATAATTCATACACAATAACCCAGCAATCTTGTCCTACAAAGCCGCAAAGATTCAATAGTACTGTAGAGTGCTATAGGTTTCATGTTACTATGACTTCATTACTTTTATAAAGTATTATATAGCGCATCTATTTGTATACTAGAAAAATATCACAGTTTAAATTACAATTTGAGATATCATGATAAAAAACGGTAATGTGTTTTTTCACTCACTAATTCACAAAATTCAGTGAATCACCCTGGTTTCAGTCAGTGAGTTAGCGAGGCTCTGCTAGAACTTCTTACAAATCACTCTCAGTTTTGCTAGGTGGTATTTTTCTCAGTGAAGATGTGCTGAACTGCATTAAAGGCCTGATCCATCTCCTATTATAGTAAATAGAAAGACTGCCTCCAAATTCAGTGAGAGTTGGCTCAAACCCTGAATGTCTTACATGTAAGTTGACTTGTAGGACTGTAAAGTACCCACAAAATTCTAATGTTTCTCTCTTTCTTTGAAGCCAGCATAATTTGTTCTGTACCTCAGTGATCCAGCAAAACCAAAATAATAATATTGTTCAATATGTATTTTTTAACATAATGGGAAACACACACTGTTCATTCCTCCTACTGTAACTATTTTGCAATTAGCTTTTGGGTAAAAGCAATGGGGGTCTGATAACTCTTTGTGGGTTTTTTAGTGCCAGGTGATAGTATTGAACACAAAGACAGATTCTCAAAAAAGCCCAGCTCCTATTTAGGCACCTCACTGAAGTGGCCAGATTTTCAAAAGTACTGAGCACCCAACAACTTGCAGTATTCTCCAAGGGACACGAGTCTGGTGACCTGGGCTTGAGCTGCATCCACACTGCAAAATACCTGGGTTTGGCTCCACATCACATGGGACTTGGATTTGGACCAATGCCCCTGGCTGGGTAAATGGGCCCGAGGGCTTTCTGGGCTGAGCCAGACAGATTTGTTTGTGGACAGTAGGAAGGCTGGGAATTCCACCGAGCCCACAGTGCTGCATGACAATCTGTTGAGCAATGATGGCACAAATTTTGGTTAAACACCAAAACCTTTCAGCCTAAATTCACAAGATGTGGAAAAAATCATAGTTCAAGAGATGATGCACGTCCAGCCAAAGGTGCAAGCTGTAATAAATGCACAAAATATGGAGATTCTGAAGCTATTTGCCACACCAAAGTAATCAGGGAGTTGACTAATATTGTAGACAATCAAGAGCCATTGTTTCTGGGATCTTTCACATGTGATGACACAGATCCTTCCTGGAGAGTGAAACTGAATATTCATGAAAGACTACTGACTTTAAAATTGACTCAGGAGCAGATGTCACAGTCATCTCAGAAGGAACTTACAATAACCTTCGCTCCCTCCCAGAGCTGAAATTACCTGAACGGCTCTGATTAGCCCTGGAAGTATTCTGAACTACATGGGCCTGTTCACCATAGAAACAACTTATAAAGACAAAATCTATGGATTCAGAGAGTATGTGATCAAAGACTTACAGACCAACAACCTTTTGAGTTGTAGTGGATGGATCTAGTGAGAAGGGTGGAAGAATTAAATGGAATATTTGGTGATATTGGACTTTAGAAAGGAGACAATGCTGAACCATATAGTATACATATACCTTACAGGATTCCCATCCTGTTATTTCATAAAGTGGAAACTGAGTTAAAAAGAGTGGAGCAGATTGGCATAATCAAGAAAATCTCTGAGCCAACAGCATAGTGTGCCCAAATGGTACAAGTTGTAAAACAAAAATGGAAAAATACAAATCTGTGTGGAAATTAAGAGGTAATGAAGTGGTTGTGAGAGAAAAATATATCTTCCCAACACTGGATGACTTCCTTCCCAAAGTGAAAGGAGCTATGTTATTCTCCAAGCTGGATGTCTCAAGCAAATTCCTTTAGTCAAAGAAAGTGCTAAACTGTCTACATTTATCACACCCTTTAGGAGATATTGTTTTTGAAGAATACATTTTGGGATTACCAGTGCATCTGAAATTTTCCAAAGAAAGATGGCAGAACTGCTAACGAACACAAATGGAGTTGTAGTTTTCACAGACAATATTTTGATACATTGGTCTTTGATGTAAGAGCACAAAAAAAAAAAAAAAAAAAAAAAAAAGCACACACACAAAAACACCTCAACGAAGTCTTAAGCCTAATCAGTAAGTCAGGACTGAAGCTAAACAAGAAAAAGTGCATTTTCTGCTTTGTCTCAAAAACTCAATTTGGGTTGACAATAAACAAAGATGGAATCAGTCCTAGCCCTGAGAAAATAAAAGCAATTTGAGAATTGAATGTACCAGCTAATGTACCAGAACTGAGATGCATGCTGGAGATGGTAAATTATTTTGGTCAATAGCTATAAGACCTTTCCACAGTGACAAAATCACTGATTGAACAATTCAAAACTAATAGATCATGGCTGTGGGGGCCAAATTAAGAAATTCCCTTAAAAAAGGTAAAATAAATTGTCTCAACCACTCCAGTTCTCAAGTACTATGATATAAACAAACCCACGATCAGTAAGGATGAAAGCAGTTATGTCCTAGGTCATGTATTATTGCAACAACATGGCTCTGAGTGGAAGCCAATTGCATTTTGCTCGCGCACATTCACAGAAGCAGAAAAATAATATGCACTGATTGAAAAGCTCTGGGCACATGAGAACTTTTCAGATATCAGTGAAACCAAATCCAGTCCACACAGATAACAGACCATAAACAGTTTATAACCCCCATCAATGGAAAAAACCTGGATCAAGCACCCCTGAGATGCCAATGTCTCTTGATTAGGTTAATGTGGTTAAACCCAATTGCTAAATATATTCCTGGGAAAAATCTGGTAGTAGCAGACACACTTTCATGGAGCCCAGCATTGCACCCAGCTACCCGTGAGCTCAAAGATGATGTAAAGGTATATGTGGATGCTGTGGATCCATACAGACCAGTATCAGAAAAGAGACTACACCTGCTACAAAAAGCAACCTTGACAGACACACAACTTCAAGAAGTTCTAAGTTACATCAGGGCCAGCTGGACCAAGTATCTAAAGGACCCTAAGGAAATAAATGAGACTACTTTGCAGTACATGGACAATTAAGCAAGTCAAATGGACTCAATTAAAGGCAACTACATTGTAATTCCAAATGGAATGAGAGGAGAATTCCTAAACTGCATCTATGAAGGATGTCAAGGATCAACTAAATGCTGTGACCAGGCCACCCAGTCAGTGTGGTGGCCAAGTATCAGCGAGAATAAAAAGTATTGACATGTGAACATTGTAGAACTAACAGACCAACACAACGCAAAGAACCTTTAAATAACAATCTCTATCAGATAGACCTGGGAAGAGACTAGCTGCTGATATATGCAGATTCAGAGGACATTACCTGATCACAGCAGACTGTTTTTCCAGATATATAGATATAACATACTTGAAAGACATAATATTGCAGTTTTGCAGTGTTATTGAGAAACTGTAGTGCACTTTTGCTCATTTTGGTATTCCAGAACTAATGACACCACATGGGATTCAAAATAGACAGCGGGAACTGGGGGGGAGGGGGGAATTAAACAAGCAGTTATGAAATTTTTACTGGTTACTCACTGATTGTTAGAAATACGTATGGGGTGTAGCACTACAGTTAGGAGCTTTATCTACCTCTCTTTGCTAATACACCATATAAATCGGCCACACTGCACTGTCCCAAACCTGTACACAGTCAAAAAAACGATACTGGAGTGTGCATTTGGTCCATAGCTGCCTGAATTTTGAGTCCAAATTATAGCAGAGGGTGACTGCCTGCCTGCGTTAGGGGGTCAGGTCTGTGCATAAATGTAGGGTGCTTGGAAGGAGGCTATACTGTAGCTCCATGCTAAATCAGCATCTTGTTGATTTGACCACAAATTTGCACCCATGGCAGGCTGGTGTTGAACGTGAACTTCTCACAGAGTAGAAACTCCAGATGGTTGGTTACCTTCTGGGGAGGGGCATGCTTACTAGGGCTGCCTCAGTAGCTCACAAGTTGCCTCCATTCAGAGATGTGCTGCTCAGTCGCCCGTTGGATGGCTGTCCTCTGCTGGCCTGCAACAGAAGTTCACACTTCCACTCATCGACCCCCAGAATAATAATATCTTCCAGAGGCTGCCCTACCTGAAAGGATTGTAAAACCCTAACTAGTAACAGGATCCCTCATACAAACACCTCCTCCCCTCACCGCAGGAACAATGGTGAGGATTTATAAATAATTTTAATTGAATTTTGTATGTCTCTCTTACCATGCTGGGTGATGGCTCTGAGTGCTGCTCCAGATGACGTCTGAATGGGCCAGTGTTCTTTGTGTGAATAATATAAAACCCATTGATGAAAAGTGTCATCTTTTGGCCTGGAATTGAAGCAGCCCCTTTACAAAATAAAAATGTACTATTTTATCATGATCAGACAATCATGCTCTTTCATTTTCCTTTAAACTCTGCAGGGCACACATAAGGAACCAGGAGCCTGAGGGAGTGAACCCTCCAACAACCAGAAAGGAGAAAGAGTGAGAGATTTGATGGGAGTTGATGAAAGAGATTCTCGCAAGAGCCAATGAACAGATTTAGTACCAGAAAGATAACGAATGAAAGAAAGTTGGAAAGAGAGAGAGAGAGAGAGAGAGAGAGAGAGAAAAAAAGAGGCTGTCCAGTGTGAGGATAGATTAGCGGCACAGTTCTTGGCGCATGATCACAGGTTGAGGGAGGAAGACACAGCACAGCAGAAGGAGCTATTTGAGCAGTTACTTGCCCTCCTGGCCTGCAGACAGCTGTGATAATTGGGCCTACAAATTTACCCTAAATGTGAGTTCAACTGTAAAAAGTGAGTGAAAGTTTATAAAGTGCCACAATAACCTACAACAAATGTTGATGGGAAAAGGCAAGAAGATTCAATTAGTCCAAACACTAAGGCCTACTGATACAATTCAAAGACTGGTAGAACATGCCTGGTAAACAAGAACAGTGTGGGATCAGAAACCAATTAACCAAAATTGATGTGTTGGAAATTAGATCTAATTGGTGAACCAAATAATGAAGAGATGGGCTGTTCCACCCATTGCTCCCTTTTGAGGTCCTTAAAAGAAGAGAGACTTTGGGGGATGGGAGTTGGCAGAGGGGAAAAGCTGGCTGCCACAACATTGGCTGACTGAAAGATCACAGAAGGGGAAGGATTGAGCGTCACCATCATGACTGACAGTCCCTCCATCTCACTATTAGAATGGAGTTACTTCATCCTAATCATGAGAAATGTCCTGATCAGGCCAGGCCAGAGTGAGGATGCCAGATGACATCACCACATCCACCAGCTCCAGCTAAATCCCAAACACCATTTGGGATGTGTGTGTCTCTCTCTCTCATACACCCCCCCTCACATTATTTTCCTTCCTCACCTTACTACTTCTTGTCCTATGCCTCTTCTTTTGCCCTCTGTCTAATAAGAGTCTGGCTTAGATGGCCAGACTTTATATTTTGCAAAATTGCTGTGAGCCTATAAGCCAGAAAGAGGCAGCTAAAAGCAATGCCCTAAACAGCCCAAGGATGGTATGAATTTGCCAGGTCTTGGAGTGGCTGATAAGACCCCTCTGGTTTTCCAACAGTGAGGTTGCAAGTGTGTCAACACCAGAGGCAGAAGCTGTATTTTCTATCTTTGCTGTTCTTTTCTTTCCCCTGGTGTGTGCATTGCCTTGTTTTGCCTGCTAGGAAATGGGATCGGCCTTTAACACCAATAGCTCCAGCCCCTCTTAACTACTTTCTTCTCTTTTCCCCACAAGGACGGTATTGAAGGTGGTAATTACTACGTAAGAGCCTGCCAGACAAGGGAGCTCTTCCTTCTAAAGACTCCCCCCAGCTCAAGAGGAAGAGAACGAGGGATATTGTTAAAATGAAGGCCTTACTTAATGCTTTACATTTCAAATGCATTAACTGTTTCCCCTTTTCTGTATCTTTAATAAAAGATTTTAAAAGGTTTTTAATGGTGTGTTTGCCATGGTACTAAGCAGGCCGAGGTGTCTGCGTACCAAACACCGAACCTTGTTTAATATTGGACAGCTCCAGGCTCATTAACACCTTTGGGCCTCTTTATTCCGTCTAAATACATACAAGGCTCTAGCCTCAGCTCCACTTCCGCCTTTAACTCCTACTCCAGCCCCACATCCCAAGTTCCCTCCACGCTATCATGTCTTGCAGCCTTTGAACAATTCACCGGTTGGCTGACCCATGTCATGGGTGATAAACAATAGTACATTGAATGGTTAAATACACCCTCTGCGTTTCTTCGCTCCAGTCTAATCATGGCCCCCACATGCAAAATATACTAGAAAGGCCAAGGCTAACAGAGGGCCCGGGGACACCCAAAAATAGTCTATTTCACTTGCCCAAGTGCACTGTTCACTGTTTTTGCACAGCGTTTGATTATTGTTTGTTTGGATGGCTGCCTTCCTGGTTTTTACATGGTCATTTCATAGTTAAATATGTTTAAAACGAAGTGCTGAATTTGCACACAAGGCTTTATTAGCAAGTTTTATTATATGTAATAAAATGGAATTTCATCACAATAAACCGTACACTGTGGATTAAAGTACCTGGCTAGTTTTTATAAAATGCATTAAAAAAATCTCCATACATATCAGCATAGTGCAATTGTCACGGAGTGTGGGGGAGTCAGGTCCTGCACCCCTCTTCCCGGGATTCAATGTGACTCTCAGCCAGCCAGTAGAACAGAAGGTTTATTAGGGTTGTCAGGAAAGAGTCCATACAGAGCTTGTAAGTATGACCAGGACCCCTCTGCTGGGCCTTCTGGGGGGGCAGGGAGCTTAGACCCCAGCTCTGGGGCTCCCTGCGTTTCACCACCCAGCTTCAAACTGAAACCAAAAAGCCAAACCCTCCAGCAGCCTCTCTTCCCCTCCCCCGGGGCCCCTCCTCTAGCCTGTCCATTCTCCCAGCCAAAGGTGTCACCTCCCAACCCCCGTCCTGGCTCAGGTTACAGCCTCAGGTAAAGTCTCGCATTTCCAATGCAGCCTTTCCCACTGCAGCCAGCCTCTCAGGTCAGATCCATCTCGCTCTCTACTCCGTCACAGCAATACACTGTGGAATACAGATACAGTAAAAATGTTCACAAAATTCAGAATTTGTATTGTATATTCTTTTTAAAATGTCTCCAGAGCTTCCCTGTTCCCAGAAACTCCACTTACAAGTACCATTTCATTCCCCCTCATGCATGGGACCATGCAAACCCCATTATGAGGCTGCACAAAGCTCTCCCGATTTCTGTTGCAAGTGTGGATCCAGCCCCAGTAATGACAGCTACGTTTTCTGGTTGTATGTACTGGTTCAGCAATCCAGCAGTGTCTAGAGTCCACTCCTGGCAAAAAAGTTCTACTTTGTCCTTGCAGACACTGTGGCTTGCTGTGTTCTCCACAATAATATGGGATGGCATTGACAACACGTGCATCCAAAGGGCTCAGAAGGCCGTGCGAAGCGATGTTAGGTTGCCAAATGCACATTCCACCACCCTCTTACAGCTGAGTGTATAGCTGACCCTTCTTTTGGCAGGCCCTCCGAAATTAGGGTATGGTTTCATAAGCCATGGCAAAAAGGGGAAAGTGAGTCCCTAGAACTAAAGTGGGGACAGTGACTCCATTTGTAACAAGGTAATTCAGTGGAAATAATGTCCCAGCTTGTCCATGAAGTTAAAGTCCCAGTTTCCAGAAAACCCCGGCATCATGCAGTTTTCTAGTGCATCCCACCTTAGTGTCCACCTCTGTGGTTGACTGGGGCCTGTGTGACAATGGAGTAGTACCCTTTGCGGTTTATGTAATGTGCTCCTTGCAACATTAAGTACATGAGTCCCATCAATGGCCTCAGCATAATTTGGAAACCCCATTCTCTCAAAGCCCTTTGGGTAAACTACAGTCCTGATCACCTCAGAAACCTATGCCACAACAACCCTCACAGTTGGTTTGCCAACTCCAAACTGGTTAACTACGCACCTGTAGCAGTATGGGATGGCCAGCATCCAGAAGGGTATAGCGACCCACTTCTGGACTGGCATGGTCTCCCACATGAGTGCATCCTTGCACTGGAGGGTTGGGACAAGCTGATCACAAACCTCCAGGAAGGTCAGCTTCTTCATGTGAAAGTTCTGGAGCCACTGCTGGTCATCGTAGGTCCACATGATGACTCGATCCCACCAGTCTGTTTGTGGCCCTGCTCCAGAACCACCAGTCTACATATGGAGAATGAGCAGTTAGGGCAATAAGCATGAGTAGCATCCGCTGGGTCCCAGCTGGCATGTCCCTATCACCCTCCAAGTGGTGCCTTCGGTAGGTCAAATACCACTGCCAAAATGTCCACCAGCATCTCATAGGTGCTCTGACTGATTCCCAAAATAGGAGTGAAAGTGTGAGCTGGGGAAGTTCTTCTACTGGGTCTGGATCCATGTTGATAACTCTGGCTGCTGGCAATCTGTGGTTCCAAGAATGGCTTGGCTGCATGTGATGGCGGACTCAGACCAGTAAAATCCTGCAGGATGAACAAATTCTCCTACACTCCACTATGAACCAAGCCCTGGAGTGGACACAGCTAGAAGCCCTGGTAGTATGTTGGGATATGCCCCCAGAAGCAGAAGGTCTGACTCGACTCGGCACAGTGCAGTATTGCATCAGCATGGTTGTGAGGACTGGGTGAGGCCTGGATTTTCAATGCAGTGTGAAGACTCAAGGGCAGACTTGGAAACACCAAGTCTGTAGGTATGGGTGCCATAGATCCGGGTTTACTAGGCAGAGTAAACATAGCCATATTCTTCTCTTTATCTACAGATCAAGTACAGACTGGGCAGTGACAATGCAGGCCTTCCCACACTGCCCTAACATTTCTTTTTTTCTACCTGTAGGCAATTTGCTTGTTCTGTTTGTAGGAAAGACCTCATATTCTAGGCAACATATTAGACCTAAATTACCTGATAGGTCTTGGAGACACAGAACTCTGATCCATGATTCATAATGTGGGGAGAAGGGCTCTCTCTAGCCCTTCCCAATATATTGGCACTCTAAGACCGGGGAAGCATGGAGACCCGGGAGAACACTACTACTGTGCATCTTAGTGGGTGTGCAGTGGGAAGTGTGTGGCTGGTCAACTACAGGACACGGCACATTCCTACACTGTGCTTGAGGCGACATCTACACTATGAGCTAAGGGGGTGATTCCTCTGCTCATGTACAGTCATGCTAGCTCAGTGAGAGCTAGTGAGAGTATAAATAGCAGCGTAGCCATGGTAGTGCGGCTAGTGCCAGTGGAGGCATGGCTGAGCTGTGCAGAGTACAAACCTGCCTGAGATCAGGAATCAGGAGTCAAACCAAGCAGAGGAACAGGGCTGGAGCAAGGCAGTAACAAGACTGGGAACAAGGCAGGCCCAGGAAGAATCGCAGCATTGAATGTAAACATTGAGCAGCCACCAGCCAAGTAGTACTGCTGGGTTTAAGATTATGGCTGAGCAGCATTGCCAGGACATCAGGCCCATTAGGGGCTTCAGCTGTGGTTAGCTAGCTGATCGCAGGCCCAGCTATAGGGCTCATTCCTGATAGATGGTGCAGGAGAGAGGCCCTCTCTCTCTCTATGCCCACCAGTGTGCTGCCCTTCTGGAAACTGTATAAACTAAAGTTTTAAAAAAGGTGTTTTAGCATAGAAAAAAAATACAGTAAGTACAGAATTCATTGTTATTTAGTTTGATATTAATTTCACATTATTTCACACTGTCGCCACATTTATTTTCAGCGTGCTTGAGATTTGAGAGCTGAAAATGCTCAGCTGCATTTTGGAAGTTGGAGAGAGGAATCTGGAGTTCTTCATAGCAGGGTTAGGGACACTTCAGTCTTTTGGCATTGAGGGAAACCATTGGAGAAGTGTTCGGTGTTTGTAGGTAGGAGGCAGGTGAGATTGTTGGGGCCGAGAAGGAAATGCGCATCTTCTCTCCTTCCTGTTTATGGAAACTTTAATCTTAGTTTCCTTTTCTCCTCCCTAGCAGCCTTGGTCACCAACTAGCTGTCTCAATGCACCGCAATATCTGCTACTAATTCCAATAACTCTAGAGAAGCATTTTAGCTTGATGTTCCTTTTGTGAAGGGCAACAGATTTTGAGAAAATGGTATTTTTGACTGTGATGTTCTCGGTTCCTATTACCATTCCTAAGGGGGTGGGGGTAGAATTCAGGTTGCACGGCTGAATTGTGAGTAAAGTAGCACTTTAAGTTTGTATTTCCTATATTTCACAAGGCAGTGTCTCTTCCACTGATGCAAATACATTTTCTCCCTCAGGAAGGGGTTGCTTAAGATTTGAGAGAAAATAACTGAAGGGAATCTGCTTTCCCTGCCATATGTGAAGCCAACTGAGAAAGACGCAAGATCTGCACAAGACAGAAAAGGAATTATTCGGTTTATGTTTTGCTCTCCCCTCCCTTTTAGATCACAGGAAATTATTACTCACCTCTACCACCCACCTGCCTCCCTCAGATTTCTCAGCTGGAGCGACACTGCAGTTTCAGTGGCAAGGCAGTGCCACTACAGATGGGGGAGTTTGGAAAGCATATTTTAATTTCTGTATTCATCCAAGTCAAGCACTACTAAGCTGACTACGCTGTGTTTATAGGGATTGCAGGAACTGAGCTGGAACCAAGAAATCTGTTCCTCTTGAAGCCTTTTGAAAGCTGTCGGATTTTCAGTCATACTGAACAAGGGCTGAGGCTTTACAGAATAAGATGTTGTGGGATTCTATAAGCCTTCTCCACCTCTGGGTAACATTTTATTTCTTGGAAACAGCCAATTTGTTTCTCCACAAATGAAAAGTTGGGGGAGGGGGAGAAGTTCACCTGTGGGTGAACATTTTCCACAAAGCGATCACTTTATATCAGTCCTCATACTCAAAGGAAAGCTGCCTGGGAGCTTAAATTCATAACTTTGCTAGACACTAAAAATCATGGTCTTAATAAAGACATGGATTTGAGGTTATTACAGCATTGTTACCCACTAACTCTCCTTTTTTTCTCCTATGACCACCTTGACTGGTCCCACAGAATGCGCGCTATTTATGCTAAACTATCGTCTAGACCTTGTATTTAGCTGTGACACACTCAGTACCTTTCCCAGAGCTGAGGAAGAGCTCTGCCTAGCTCAAAAGCATGTCTGTCTCACCAATAGAAGTTGGTCCAGCAAAAGATATTACCTTGTCTGTCTGGGGCAGTGTTTCCCAAACTTGGGACGTCGCTTGTCCAGGGAAAGCCCCTGGCGCGCCTGGCTGGTGCGTTTACCTGTCGCTGTTGCGGTTCGCTGTGCCTGGCCAATGGGGGCTGTGGCGCGGGCCAATGGATGTGCTGTCTGCTGCGTCCCGCAGCCCCCATTGGCCAGGCACAGTGAACCGTGGCCAATGGGAGCAGCGATCGGCCGAACCTGCGCACGCGACAGGTAAACACACCAGCCGGGCGCGCCAGGGGCTTTCCCTGGACAAGCGGCGTCCCAAGTTTGGGAAACACTGGTCTGGGGGGGAAAAAAAAAATCATGTTGCATTGTTTTAAATGAAACAGAAACCCAACTGCTTTGGAAAGAGTAGGCAGGTAGGTGCAATTACTCCACAACTTGTAAAATAAATAAGAGCTAGTCCGCCACCAGTTTATCCTTGAAACAAAGGATCTGTGGGATCTATTTATTTTTTTTGAAGTCAGTGTTAAGCATTGTTGGCCAAGCCCCACACCCCCTCTCCCCAGCAAACTCTCTTTCAGATGATCTTCATTACAACTGAAGAGCCAGAGTTTTCTCTATAGTCCACTCCCAGAATTGAGGGCTTGTCTATGCCTAGTCTGCAAACAAAAAAGCACCACTTTAAGTTGTAGTGATTTAAAAAATAAATTAAAAAAATCACACCTTTAGTTAATGTGTGGGGACTCCTGTTAGTTTAAAACAGGTTTAAACTGAAATTTAGTTTGTTCCTGTAATTTATCAACTGGGTTTAAATCAATAGAAAAGGGTCTATAGGTTTTAAACCTGGTTTAATTTAAAACTAGGATGACAACTGGGTTTCTGCAAGCCCTACATTGGGAAAGTTTGAACCAGTGTAACTCCAGGTACAGCCACACAGCAGTTGGGGGGTGTGAATGACAATTCACGTAGATATACCATGTTACCTGTAATCTAGGTAGCTCACTACAAATAGCACTGAGGACACCGTGGCAAGGGCTCCAACACAGGCTGTGCAAGCACGCCTGAGCCCTCTGAGTACAGCTAGCTTGTGCAGCCTGCGCTGAAGCAGGTGGTGATGGTGGTTTAGATGGGCTTGTCGACCAAAACAAAAGACTGTCAAACTCATTTCACACAGGACAAAACAGCTTTCTGCTGCAGATTACTTTTGATCATTGGTAACCTGTGTTGGCTTTGAACTAGAGACTGAAAGCTGGAGGATCTACAATCCTATTAATCCCTCAAATCATCCAGATTTGCTTTTTTCTGCTTTTTGCATGTTTTACTGCTATAGATTTTACACACACACACACACACACACACACACACACACACACACACACACACACACGGGTTTGGCCTGGTACCATTGTGGCATGGACTCATATCAATACCATCCAAGGGAACAGCCCTCAAACTGTTGGTCTTAGAACAAGAATCATTTTGGATTTTCAGATACTCTAACTAAATTGAAAATAAAAAGCCCCTGCTGATATAAAGTCAATTACAATCAAATTTGCAAAAGCTAAAGTTTGGTGGGTGAACACAGAGTTTTAACCTTAATGTTTGTTGGCAAGGAAAACTGTCCATCAGGGACTCGACACCATAAACAGGACCCCATTTTTTTGTGTGCTTATTAGCTGTACCAAGGTAGCAATGAAGGTGTCATCACGTTTATTAGGACCAGTCAATGAGGGGAGAGTGAATGAACAGAGCAGTCACAAAGCATGGATGTGGGATGTAACCAAGCAGCCACATCCATTGCATTTAAAGCCAATTTATTTGCATTTGTCTATTACTTTTTGACAGTAACATGGTATGTATTTGATACCAAACAAAGGATGATTATTCAAGGGATTGGTACTGGAGAAGAGAAGTATGAGAATTACTGGCCTCAGGTTATGTGAATTGTAATTTTCTAATTAAAAATGTGATCGCTTACCTT